>CM062292.1:80297171-81586914 GCA_031216915.1 Pictodentalium vernedei | reverse complement strand
AACCCTGGTGAAGAACGGAGCCTTCATAGCCTTGGAACTCAGCTTGGAGTCCAATGCTGAAAATGCTTCAATCACCTGTACCGACTGGCACGGTCGAAGGCGCCCCAGAAGCAGGTTGCTCCATAGGCTGTAGGCACGAACGATGATCGCAGCCTGGCTGACACTGTCGGCTGGTTAGCTGGTTTGAGATCAGGCAGAAACCCAAACACAAAGTCAAGGGCTGCCCCCAAGTCCGAAGACTGCTGGCCCTCGACCTCAAGCATGTCGGACTCCTCCCCAGAGTCGGAAGACACATAGCCCATCGTGGGCAAACCAGCCGACGCCTCCCATGGTGTCGGAACACCAGGGGGATCAGAAACCGGCCTGTTTCCAATCCCGGGAGGCGGCGCCATAGGAGGTGCCTGGAAACACTCGCTGCCTCGCTGGAAGCAACAGGAAGGCTCTTTGACTGAACCTGAGTGAGTAAGGAGAGGGCCTCCCTAAGCTCACTGCCCGAACTGGCCGGTTCGACAGGGGAGCGAACTGGCAAAGTGGCTTCACCTCTGACCCTCTTAACCAGCGAAGAGTCACGATCCTCCAAAACACCCAACGCAGGACGACGGGCGGCAGCCAAAACGTCTGAAGGCAGACGTGTATAGGGGTACAAAGCACCCCGAGGATCAATATAGCAAGAACTCATGAGAGTCACCACGGACCTCTGCAGGGCAGAAGGTCCAGGCTGCACAAAAGGCGTTAGTCCCCCATAACTGGTCGTGTGGCCAGAATGAGTGAACGGAAATGCCACGGAGTTCATAGTGTCCCCACTAAGAACATCCGAATCCAATGACACAACTCACGAACTGTGGTGCTCGATGGCGTAGAGACCACAGTGGTGGGTTCGGCCGGCCGGCAGCCCCTTCCAACTTCGCCGAGTTGAAGTCAGGGAAGGCTGAGGCCGATATCCCACGTCTACACTACCAGACATCCCTGCAGTCCCCTGCAGGGAAAAGCCGAGGCTGGCTAAAACTGACGACGAAGCAGACTGACCAGCAGTAATAGTAGATACGTCGGGAGTCATTGAGGTTGGTGGAATTGTGGAGAGAGCACCCCTGCTCGGCTCCGAAGGAGGAGTCACAACCCTAGTGACAGCCTCAGATGTCAACTGGAGGGGGACCGTAGTCCCGGAACCAGGCACCTCTTCATCAGAACACTCAACGGCTCCCGCAGTATCCACTACAGGAAAAGACTGCACATCCCCCACGGAGGAGGAATAACTCTCACCAGACATGGTCGGCTCGGGAGCCCCCGAACGGCCGCGTTCTCCTTTCCCGTGGGAGCCGGAGGAACGGCCACGAGTCTGTACTACATGGTTCACAGACGCCCAGAAAGTGGATGACCAAGATCCACAGAGACCACATGGCCGCTCGGACCGAACACCCATTACATGAGGAGCATGAAGCATGTGAATCGTCCACATGCTTTGGAAGCAGACATGGGCCACAAGGAAAAGTCCTGGGCATGATAGAGGTGAGAAGAGCAAAGAAGGTGAAATCAGATGAGAACAGAAGAACACCCCCAAAGAAGAGAGAAAGGTGACAGAAATTTAGACCCCAGACGGTCGACCGGGAACCACACAACAGGATGACCACTCTCAAAGGAGAGAAGAAAAACTGCAGAAGCGGTACCCCCGCTGACACCTAACTGTAACACAATTAGAAAAATGAGCAATTTAAACATTTACAATAATTGTGAAAATAATTGAAGTCCAAACCGCATGGCACACGAAATTCGTGCACGACTCGAGAAAGAACATATAAAAAACATTATGGATAATAATTGTAAGAGAATAAGGTCTAAACTTACGGCTGAACCCCCCTTCAATTTATGTTTAATTTTGTAAATATTTAATGTTAATCTTTATAAATTTATTTGATTTGAAATAAATACTGTTTAAACAGAACTGGTTCCATCTCAGGGACAAGATTAGAACCAGTTTTGGTTCTAAAGAGAACCTATATTTTTTGCAGTGCAACCCGGGTGACAGTCGCGAGATTGTTACTTTCGAAACCAACAAACATCGAAACATATCGCCCCCTGAGAACACGAAGGCGGCATCTGCAATGCTATAGATTTTACTCAACTGACTAATTGTGGTGAGCAGTAAGAATATTTATTATCTGTCGGACAAATTTCAAAATATAAGAACGGTAGGTTAGTAAATTTCGGGGCGTCATGTAACAGTTGCAAATATGTTTTTGCACCAAAAGTCCCCCCCCCCCCACCCCAATCAATCTCTGGGTCCAAGTGTCGGAAGAATACTGTGAGCAGGGGCGGATTGGGCAAAAAAAAACTTGCTGGTAAACGTACCAAGGGGGCCCCGGAGCAAGACAAAATTTTGCTCTTTCGAACCAAAAGAACGCTGTTTCCTTGCATCTGAGGGATCAATGAAGACCACAAAGAGGGCATTTTTGACGGCATTTTTGTAACCCCTTTGTTACATATTTGACAAAGATGGTCGCACCAAAAGGTGTACCGAACACTCATCAGGCCGACCATAGTTCAGCCCACTGGGAGAAAATTCTGATTTTTAGAACCGAGAGAACGAGGTTTCCAAGCATCTGACCGGTCAATGGAAGACTAGACTGCTGGTATATAGAAATGTCCTCTATGTAGACTACCAATGACAGTCCACATAGAGGGAACTTCGATAAACCGACAGTCTTTGCAATCAGATTCAAACGCATTTTGGCCATTTTCACGAAACTTCACGCAACAACAGGTGCTGGGCTGCGTAAATTTTGAGAGCCCCGGATGGCTCCCAATAGGGGGTGGAGGGCATCGGAAAATTTCTCGGTGGATCCTTCGGCCAGTCCGCCTCTGACTCTGAATTCATCCGCCTGTGAAAATATTTATACAGTGCCTCAAAATATTTATACAGTGCCTCGGGGCAAGATATTTGAACCAGACCCGCGGCAAGCATCGGGTCTGTTTCAAATATCTTGCCCCTCGGGTGAGATTTCCCCGTTCCACCTCCAGACTCATCGGGGATCATAATAATCCTCGGGTGGTTTGGGGTGGGTGGGGAAATCTCACCTGAGGGGAAAAATATTTGACCAGATACCGTATCTGGGTCAAATATCTATCCCCGAGGGTGAGATTTCCCCTTTCCGCCAGTACTTTCGAGGATGATTTGTCTCCAACCGCCACCCACACACCCCCCCCCCCCCCCAATGACGTCATCCAACTTAAAAATGCTGGTTGTGAGATACAAATTTACTGTTCTACCAATTGATCGTAGACAAAAATGTATTGCATATTCGGAAAGGGCATCAACAAGTTTCGTATATACGAACGGTATATACTACGACAACCAGCGTTAGCTCACGACATGGATGGATTCAAGGGCGCCGGAAGCACTTCAAAGAGGGGTGTCAGACCTCGAGAAAAGACCATTTACTCACACAACCAGCCCCGCCTTGACATGCCGAAGCATGCATATCTCGAAGACCGAAAGCCCGAGGTGGGGAAGTTTGAGAGGAGGTGTCCCCCTCCCATCGGGAGGGGCACTTCCATCCAAATTTCTCCAACTCCATCATTGAATTCTGAAAGCTCCCAGAACGGATTTGGGGTGTATTATAGCTTTATTTCGAGAATAAATCATTGACAAAAATTGAGTGACGAACCTGGAAAGCGCACTATCTACTCCCTTTCGCCCCCGTGGTCCGAAAGCCGGAAGGGCAGCTGCCCCTGTGCTTCCGGCGTCTCTGGATGATTAATATATTGAAATGAGGCGACACAGCTGATATTTCGGTGATATCACTTTGAAATTATGGATTTCGTTGAACTTCTGTGGCGTTTGTTGGTTTTGTGACGTTTTGTCGAAAAATCATCCCCGATTGCCTTTCAGGCGGAATAAGTAACTTTATTAATGGAAACGAAGCAGAACGCCACGTTTGTTTGCGAAATGCAGACGATGAAGAAATATTCATTAAATATTCTCTTGAAAGTGGTCAGGTGTATCTCGAAAGGCAGGTAGGTGGTGGGCGAATAGAACTATCCATGTCTGCAGCTGGCATGTATTGATACAGATATATTTTATTCGCCAGTGTACATAAACACAACACAGTTGACACGAAATGCACATATTTTTAATATACATGTCAAAGGCAAAAAATTGATGTCCAAAGTTCATCATGTGTGTACCAGCAGGAGAAGACAGATTCTCTATCTTCCTGTCTTCCCCCATTAAGGAAGAAGAAAAGGAACAGAGATACTGATAAAAATGAAGAGAAAAGGACTTATAGGAGGAAGAAAGAAGAGGCTGGAAACAGCAGAAATATACTAATGCACCATCGTGAATTCACTTAATTGTCCTAAAGGTAGATCAACTATTGCTTTAGCGGGTGGTGTGTATTGTGGTTGAAACCTGATTCAGCTGGACTATCACGATTCGGGCTTCGCCAATGCATTAATTATCTCCAGGTATCAAAGGAAGAGTGGAACTGTCCATGTGCCACAACTGTACAGAAGATATGGAAAAGTAAGCACACCCAAACTGTCAGTCTTATGTGAAAATCAGGACACGATAACTTTGCTAAAGGCTTGACCAATTCTTGACCATCACTTGCAATGTGTTCTGAAGATTGAGCATACGGTGTTCTTCAAATGAATGAGGCTTATTTCCGACATATACGCCTCGCCTTTGTTTCATCCATTGCAGCTCGTATTTGCAGTTTTTTATCTGATAAATTCCTATAGAACTAACGGGAACCAATATAAAGATTAATGCACCAGACTCCAGTGAGTTGCTGGATTAATATTGGTACTTAATATCACCTTGACTGAGATTCATCTTAAGCATTTGCCCAACGAAAGTGGCAGGCGACACTGCAAAAAAAATTGAATTGCTAAAACTATTCGCATCTAAAACATAGCATATGATCCTTCATTGGAACGAGCTCGTTCCAATGAGAGGCATAAGCTACTTTTTTAGAAAAGGGAACAACAAACCATAAATTTGGGTGGCGAGTTTTGTGAATATCGCTTCGGCCGCCCGGTCTGGGCGATTTGAGTCGTTAGGGTAGGTAAAAATTTAAACATTGAATGTTGTTTCGCACTGAAGTTTTGTGTCATTGCCATTAATTAAAGAGTGGACTGGAAGATGACAAAGAATTTATCGACTCTAGAATTCAAGGCTATACAGTACAATCTCCGTGGACTGGTCACTTTCCACAGGTGGGCAATATTTCTACGGACGCAATAATATAAGACCCCCAAACACTAATTATAGGAAAAATCATAAAAAAAAATTAATCAATGAAGCACCGGGTACAATCCGGTGTTTCATAAATAGAGGATATGAAATGGGTGTTTTTCTCATCTGATATTTATGAAACGAGTCTAAGAATTTTCCGTTTGGGCGAGCCTCTGGCGAGCCCCAAACGGAAAATTCGGGCGAGTTTCATAAATATCGTATGAGAAAAAACACTTATTTTATATTTTTTTTATCATATAACACACATATGCACAAATTAACGACTTAGTATGACTTTTTAACCCTTTACCTAAAGTATGTTGCAGACGACACTTGGAAAAAACATCACCATATAACTAAAAAATTTCATTTTTTGCTTCCAAAACATAGGTTATGACTCCTCATTGGAACAAGCGCGATGCGCTCGTTCCAGTGAGGGATCATAACCTATGTTTTGGAAGCAAAAAATGAACATTTTTCGTATATAGCACTGGCCGTTTTGGTCGTTATGTTAGGTAAACGGTTAATACAATATAACCCAACCTAAATAGGACAGATAACGTAAATTCTCCCTACTCAAATTATGCAAATGTCACCCAGTTGTATTTTGTTTAGCCAATCAAACTGTCCATATTTGAAATTGACCAATGAAATCTTTCAACTCCAATTATGCAAATTATGAAAATATGGCGCATTTGTATTTTGTTCAGCCAATCAAATTGTCTAGTTTTGAAATTGACCAATGAAGTCGACGGAAGGATTTATTTATCACTGATTAATATGAACGTAAAATATCAAATGCTTTAAAGTGAACAAAACGGACGAGTCATATGATAAATTAAAATTATGCTGATGATGATTTTTTATTACCTGGTAAACGCATGCGAGGACATCACTGCCCACACATGGATTATAACCAATCTACGGCAACTTCACTATACAAAGAGTTCTATCAAATTCCACAACTTGAGTCTTACTACTCATGTAAAAACTATTTCATCTACCGTTATTGTACCGCGCCTTCTAGTCGAAGTTTGAGATCAGAGCCAGACTTGATTAAATTAATCAAATAAGGCAGAACAGTTATTTGTTGTCCCGCCATAAATGGCTGAATGACTGTGATTAGTGGCTAAAGTCATTCTATTTTTGTTGCATGCCACCCCAACCCAAATCTACAGTTTATAAAGAAGTGTCGCCATGCCCCCGGGCCCCACATAGATCCTGTAATCTGTTTTCATCAACAAGCGTACGTAAACTTTGAGATGCAAATTCTCAGACCACAGATCAAATAGTGTGAGAAATCAGACTCTGTCATGGGCTCTTTGTTTACTCACTTCCGCTGATTTAATGTGACGTCCTTTACTCGCAAATATATATACAGATAATCTTTGTGTTCCGTTTAAAGATATTCTAATCAAATAAGTATTTAATGCGCCTTGAAAACATTAAGATATTAGCACAGGTTGTGGCACTACACGGCGTAACCATAAAATTACAGTCCTAATGAGTCTTCATTCAAGATTATTTAGTTAATTGGTTATTTATTTATTTATTTATTAATTTATTTATTTATTTATTTGTTGGGGTTTAACGACACTTTCGACAGCCAGAATTACCTCGTGTCGGACAGTTTTACAGGTGGAGGAAGCCGGAGTACCCGGAGAGTACCACCGAGCAACGGAGAACAACTGTCAGGCTCACCAACATTACTAACTCCACACTAGCAGGAAGACAGGTGCACCATCGACGTGCAGTACGCCTTAGTACACAACGCCACGGGCAATGGGGGAGAAGTATCTTACTTCTCAATATAACCCAACCTAAATACGGTTGCCGCAGGTGGGATTCGAACCGAGGACCTCTCTGCTTGCAGCCTGCATCTCTTCCTACTGCGCCACCGCCCCCATCAAATCAAAAGTCAACGTTTTCCTTGCTCATGTTTAATATTCAGTCAAACACAAATAATATTTTGTTTATATAAATTACTAAGGCGTACTGCACGTCGATGGTGCGCACGTTTTCAACCAATCTAACCCTGTCTGTGCTGCAGTGCGGAGTTACGATGTTGGGGAGCTGACAGCTGCTCGGTGGTTCTCTCCGGGTACTCCGGCTTCCTCCACCCGTAAAACTGTCACGGTCCACCCGTAAAACGGTCATGATTAGCCATTGTGCATAAGAATGTGACCCTAAACACCAATAAATAAATAAATAAATAAATAAATAAATAAATAAATAAATATAGACGGCACTTGCAAAACAAATTCTTGAATAGCTACTTTTTTATTTTTTGTCTCAAAAACATAGATTATGGCCCCCCATTGGAACGAGCTCGTTCCAACGAGGGGTCATAACCTATGTTTTTGAAACAAAAAATGACAAAATAATAAAAATTAATTGGCGATTTTTGAGAATAGCGTTGACTGTTTTTTTCATTTCGTTACGTTAAGGGGTTAAATCAACGGTAGTCCAAGAGAAATCTGAGTAAACAAACATACCATAAAAGCTCTCAGGATAAGACTGGTGACCTGATAGCTTGGTTAATTCAACGATTTGCATTATCAGATATGACATATTCGATTTTTAGCTCATCTGACTGAAAGTCATGGGGAGCTTAAGTGATCACTTTCTGTCCGTCGTCCGTTGTCCGTCGTCCGGCTGTCATTCGCCGTCCGTCCTGCGTGAACTTTACATTATCGACTTCTCATAAACCGCAAGGCCAAATTAAACAAAATTCGATATGCAAGTTCCCTATGATATGTCAGTTTAAGTTTGTTCAAATAAAGTTACCATGCTCACAGGGAGCACCATAAGGGACATAACTATGATAGCACCCATAAATTATGTTTCAAAATTTAAAAAAAATCTTCTTCTCCAGGACCATCAATTAGAATCTTTTGATTTTTGGTATACACCATCTCTGGGGAGGGCGGGGGGGGGGGGGGGGGTTACGAGGGGAGGTTGGATTCAAGTTTGTTAAAATTGAGTCCTGGGTTAATATTTGGTCTCTCTGTGGCAGCTCTAATTTTAACTTTGTGTAATATGAGGACATTTCTTTAAACACCCTTTTCAGATCTACCACTCAGAATGCTTTTATATTTGGTATACAATATCACTAGTGGGATCAGATTCTAGTTTTTTTTTTAAAACGGGTCTCTGGGTTAATATTGGTATTTTATATTGGAGCCCAAAGTTTAACTTAGTGCAATATGAGGAAAATTCTTTAAAAACCTTCTTCAGATTCACCAGTCAGAATCCTTTCATATTTGGTTTGTGACATCTTTAGTGGTGTCAGATTCAGATTTGTTCAAATCGATTCCTTGACTTAATAATTGGACTCTCTGTGGGAGCCCAAAGTTTAACTTAGTGCATTATGGGGAATATTCTTTAAAAATCTTCTTCATCAGATTCACTAGTGACAATATTTTGATATTTGGTATACAACATCTCTTGGGGGAGGGTCAGATTCAAGTTCTTTCAAAATGGGTCCCCGAGTTAATATTTGGGCTTTACATTGGAGCCCTAAGTATAACTTTGTGCAATATGAGGAAAATTCTTTAAAACTCTTCTTCTTCGGATCCACCAGTCAGAATCCTTTCATATGTGGCATACAACATTATGGGGAGAGGTGTCAAATTCAGTGGTGTACGGGATGGGCCCGCAGGGCCCGCATTGCGGGGGGGGGGAGGGGCAGCTAGAAGGGGGCGGGCGTCTTGAAGGACGTCCCGACGCTGGAAGAAAGAGGGAAAGGGAGCGAGAGAGAGAGCGAGACTGTGTATCAAATACACATACTTTCAATCTCTCACTTCCACACGACGTACTCTTTGTAGTCTATGTATTATTCTTTTAACCCTTTACCTAACGTAACGGCCAAAACCGGCCAGCGCTTTTCTCGAAAATCGCCAATTAATGTTTATTATTTTTTTCATTTTTTGTCTCAGAAACATAGGTTATGACCCCCCGTTGGAACGAGCTCAAGAATTATTTTTGCAAGTGTCGTCTGCTTTTCAGGTTAGGTAAAGGGTTAAGTGAACGCTACATCATTGTAACTGATACGGGTGACAAATGAAGAATATACAAACATGGTGCCTCTGAAGTCACACATGTTGGGCGTGCATGTGTGTATCGTTGGATGGTGGGGGTGAAACTTAAAACATGTAATGAAACAGAGTCGTACTTTTAGAATCGATCCTATAGGCTATACCTTCATTTAATTTATGGAGTATGTACTACGTGAAATCCTGTATGCTGTGCACGGTAACAACACTAAATTTGCTCCCGTTTTAAAAGGAACCACCATTATGAAAGGGTCCCCGTCTCTATCTCGCGGGGGGGGGGGGGGGGGGGGGGCACACAATATGTTCCGAGATGAAAGGGCCCCCCGTCTCTCTATCTCTCGGGGGGTGCGGGGGGGGCACAAGATTTTCCACTACGCCAATGGTCAGATTATAGTTTGCTCGAATCGTGTCACTGGGTTAGTAGTTGTGCTCTACATTGTTGGAGCCCAAAGTTTAACTTAGTGCAATGTGAGGGAGGGAATATTCTTTAAAAATCTTCTTCAGATCACCAGTTAGAAAACTTTCATATTTGGTATACATCATCTCTAGGGTGGTCAGTTTCAAGTTTGTTCAAATCGAATCTCAGGATTAATATTTGGGCTCTCTATTGCAGCCACAAGTTTAACTTAGTACAGTATGAGGAAAACTCTTTAAAAATCTTCTCCTTCGGATCCACAAGTCAGAATCCTTTCATATTTGGGATATAACATCTCTAGGGGTAGGGGTAGGGTGTTCAAATCGAGTCACTTGCTTAATATTTGGGCTCTTTATTGGAGTCAGTCAGAATTCTGTCATATCTGGTATTTTACATCTCTAGGGGGATCAGATTGAAGTTTGTTCAATTTGAGTCCCCGGCTTAAAGTTTAGGCTCTCTATTGGTGGCAGGCTAGGTTCAAGTTGGTTCACATCCATTCCTAAGTGTTTTTCCACAACATTTGCTTTTCAAACAGCACTGACATAACAACTCTTGGACGTTTTGCAGTGCTTGTCTACAGCTGATAGAACTGGAAACATTCAGGAAGACCTATGATAATATAATCACTTGACATGAACACCAGAGTTATGAATAATGTCGTGACTTCATTCCTCTGTGGTGTTGATGAGCCATGACTAACTGAATGTGTTCAAAATACTTCTTTAAACCACTTTGTGCGGTGAGCGAGTAAGGTCTCTTGGGACCTCCTGTTTGGATAAGAGTAATTGATATTCTCAACCCGCAGGCTTATGGCCGAAGAGATAACATTTGAATCGATCTCAAATTGATCAAGTGACATTTATGATAAAAATGGACCTAGCACAGCGCTGCACTGTAAAAACTGACAATAGTGAGTAAAACGTTTTTTATAAAGGAGGAGCATTCTTCTTAACACAAATACAGTCGTTTGATGTGCAAATGGGAGATAATGCTACAGTTTGATCATACGTGTGGGCCCAACTTTGTACTTGCAGACATCTTCTCCAGTGAAGCATGCCCTTGAAGTTCTCTGCATATGTCCAACTTTGCAACATGTATACACAAAGGGTAGCAATCGACAAAATTTGAATCTATTCGATTCAGTTTTTTTTTTTACAATACACTTTCAAAACACACTTGAAGAAATGAAAAACTACAAAAAACAATGCTTGTATACACCAGGGGGTGCCCATATCCTAATTGGTCTAATTAGGCTGTCTGACACGCCCTATAGACCATTTAATAATGCCTGACAGTGTTTCCGTCATTTAAAATTGCGAGTGCTGATCTTTGAATGGCTTATGGTGCAACTGGACAGGAAGAAATATATGAAATATATTTAACACACAAATCGAACCTGAAGATAACCTCCAGACTGTTTACGTGAATTCGATACGGCTGACCAATAATTTAGTGCATCTTCTAATCTTCGTGATCGTAATTTGTAAGTATGGATTTTCAATGATATTACACAATTACTAACTATCCTTGACGCTGATACATAGAGGATATCTACATGTACGCTATTTTAGTGAAAAGAGCAAGCGCTCGTGAAAAATAAAACTTTCAGGTCCACATAATTCCCGTTACTTACTAAAATAGCGCCGGCTGTCTTTTTATAATATGCTACGTGACAATTTACATTAACCCAATTCAACTGCAAACACGTCCGTTTCAAAACAATAACAAAGGGTGTCTTCCCACTAGACCAATTCCCCTTAGACCAACTACATAGTGTTTCTGATTAAGGGTTGATTAAGGATACTTAGGAAAACAATTATTTATAAAAACCTGCCCAACATCTATAAAATATCGACAAGCCAGAAAATGAGCAGACTATCATCTGAAAAATGAGGTCCCCAGAGGGTAAACTTGGTGATGCTACCCTGCACAGCAGGGTAGCATCACTAAATTTACGCTCTGTGAACCCTAAGCTGAATCAAGGTCTCAAACATAAACAGAAAGAGGTACCCAGAGAATAAACTGGCCCACTGTATGGGATAGCATCAGCAAATTCACCTTCTGGGGACCTCATTCTGCAAATGACAGACTGCTTATTTTCAGGCTTGAATATCAATAACATTAAATACATTTATAAATATTTATAAATATATCAAATTATTGATATAGAATTATTTTTAAAGTAGAACACACCAGTTGGTCTAAGGGGAATTGGTCTTTTGTGAATTGGCCTCGTGCGAGTTGGTCTACAGGGAATTGGTCTATTGGGAATGAACCTAACAAAGATCAGCTGATCGTTCTTTCTGTACTAGACTAATTATTCAAACACAAAAATAGTCCCACTTTCCCACGACAATTCAACCAACTAATTGTTATACTCACAAATGAAATTTAATAATTATAATACTAAAAATGAGAATATTCTGATATTGTTCCTTAATGTTCATTTTAGAACATTTTAAATGTTAATATACAATAAGGAATTTGGAATTGAGTGCGCCAAATAATAAAAAAAGCTTCCTGGGCGAATCAATCAACATGATTTTTCGGAAAAAAATAATCAGTTTAGGGCTTAATATCGCTCTCGGAATCACTTTCTATACATCTAATTATTTTACTTTATTATTTTATTATTATTATTATACATCTACAGTACAGTCGCCGTGGACTGGTCACTTTCCACGCGTGAGCATTATTTCGATGGACGCGATAATATTAGATCCCAAACACTAATTACAGGAATAATCATCAAAAATTTAATTAATGAAGCACCGGGTACAACCCGGTGCTTCATTAATTAAAATTTTGCTAATGATGATTTTTACTACCTGGTAAACAGATGCGTGGACATAACTGTTTCAAAACAATAACAAAGATCAGCTCATCGTTCTAGCCATATCACTCAAACATAAAAAAAATAGTCCCACTTTCCCACGATAATTTAACCAACTAATTGTTCAACTCACAGATGAAATTTTATAATTATAATACTACAAATGAGAATACTCTCATATTTTTCCTTAATTTTAATTTTTAGAACATTTTAAATGGCAATTTACAACAAGGAATTTGGAAGTGAGTGCGTCGACTCATCCAAAAAAAAATCTTCCTGAGCGAATCGATCAACAAGGCTTTTCGAAAAAGTTACCCAGATCAAGTCTCAATATCACTCTCGGAGTCACTTTCTGTACATCCAATTATTTTACTTTATTAATCTATTATTATTATACGTTGAATTTTTCAGCCACAGAGCGAGCGGCTTGGAAAAGCATGAACTCCTGGTACTGCTGGTAAAACCGGCATTGAAACGCGTGTAGCAGTATCAAAGGCGAAGTGGTGCGCCGAAATGTAACATCATTTAGGAAGCCACTGAGGGATGTTCCTCGTTATTCATCAGGTCGGTGGATGTCGAAATTATCTTTTAGATTATTTGTGATAATTCACAGGCTTGCATATAATAAACGGAATTATCAAACCGAAAAAAGTGAATATTACTTTTCCAGGGTTGATAATTTATTGTATCAACCTCTGAGAGAGAGAGTCAGTTAGTGTTGTATTATTATGACAGAAAGGATAGTTTGCAAATCACTTGCTTTATTACATCTTCTTCGAAGATAAACAGCATACTCATATGCAACAAAATAGATTTGATTTAAGAATTGAATGCAATTTGTATAATCTTTATTGGAGTATGAACGTGTGGAATGGGTACAAATTATGTATGAATCCCGAAGGGATTCATACAATTTGTACCATTCCCGCACGTTCATACTCCAATAAAGATTATAAAAAAATTGCATTCAATTCTTATAATTACATTCCGTAACTGTTCAAACTACTTTTTACCAAACAACAAAGCAGAAAGACGAAATAAAACATGTACGAACGAACGATGCGAAAAACCACCCTCACACACAAGACAACGCGCACAACGCTGAGCTGAGCACCGGTTTTCGGCATTGACCCAAATTTGTAAATTGCTGTCTTTCGCAACGAAACTTGGAATGTTCAAAACAATTTATTTAACATATCTGTAAACTATAATCACTGATCACTGCGAGAGCCGCTAAAAGTTATAAACCCGCCCAAACACCGCCTGAATTACATTCTGTCAACTGCGCTCTATCGTAAATGCAGGTCAAAGTTCGACCAAATGTATTCATTGGAAAATGAATTACATTTGGTCATGGCGTTTTCATCCAGCTGACCAATGGGAATTGAGTATTTGGACCCAAAACGTATAACTACATTAACAGTGTAATTATGTCAACATATATGTATAAAACGCAATGTGCTTTAACTTATTTGTTCATGTTATAGTTAATCCTACATATTGGAACAGGGAAATTAAAGGAAGGAGCAAGTTGGAAATACCATTTCTATTCTTGTCGCAAATAGGTATTTGGAATCATTATATCAACCTACCTGCGCTATTTATAAACAACAATGACAGAGCGCTGAAATATCAACTCGATTTCGATAAAAGGAGAACAGATCAGCATTACTGGTGTATATGAACATTTCTGACCAGTGTTTTAGCCAATTAAATTACCAGTTTGTTCTGTCATATGATAAGATCTATTTGACAAGAGATCAACGACCAGGTCGTTATCTGCCTTTACTGTTGCTAAGGGACTATTATTATGTGACCCTCCATTGGAAAGGTCTCCCAGAGCCCTTTCTCTGGGTGTTGCACAGAATACCTAGCAATTGGTTTAACAAACTACAGTTACAACATGGTGGCATTGGAGGTCGATTGAGTCTAGATGCTATTCAATACTTTTTTAACACAAACACCTTTGATAATTATATTAGTTGAAAATTCGACTGACGAAAATATATCCTAAAACAGTAGATTTTTCGTGTAAATGTGAATTTGGTTTTACGTTATAACCAAGAGAAGGAATCGAGCGTTCGCATTGGATTTTGTGCCATGGGTCATGGTTCAGAGAAAAGAATGTAGGGGACTTCACGATTGTTGAATTATATTTTGATGATATGAAAACTATGCTGGGACATTATAAAATCAGTTCGTTTGAAAAGTAGTCCGTGTCAACTGGGTTGAGTGAATATGAACCCAATAGGGGTGATTTGGATTAATTTTTAATCCAACAAATTGTGCTTCATTTTCAATCTTTTCAGTTCCAGTTTAACTGTCCGATGTGGCAACTAACTGAGTGAATATATACACAGAATGACACACGCTATATCGATTACCCATTAACACGCGTGTCGTTCTGTGTTTATTACACGCCTTCACGTCTATAAAAAACATTATTAAAATGACACTTAACAATTCATTTGACAACTATCAACAAAAAGAATACATTTTATCGCCAAACAAATTTGCGAGGGGAACCCGTGTTTCTATTTCGTCCACTGAGTTCCAATGTGTTCTATGTGCCTACTGGCACATAGAACACATTGAAACTCAAGGGACGATTTTCACCTATCGCTGGAGATTCAAACTGTAATTGCGTTGCATGATTTGTAGAAAATTCCAATGAAATTTCGCTTATATTTAAAAATAGTCCGTCAACGATTTCCGTTCCACACATATGTGCGGAACGGATTTTCATTTTCCGCATGGTTTAGTAATGCTGTAGATGAGGATTTCATAGAACAGGCGTGTAATAAAACCACAAGATAACAACTCACCATGCAAATTTAGTTGCGTAGTCGTGGAACAGAACTGAATGCATGTTACAGAGGCATCTTCCGTCGTGCCTCTCCGCCTCTTCTTAAACAGACTGAGATTGAACAACTGCTGACCACATTTTGTAAGATCCGCGGAGATAGCTAGTCTAAAAATCTTGAAAATACTGACCTATTTTAAAAGGTCGATGGTAGATAAGGACTTACCTTGGCACCCACGGAAGAGCTAGGATCACTGAGAAAATACCACATTTTTGATCTTATTCTTGAGAGTTTGGTGATATCCGCTCCGTCGTTCGAGCTGGAGAAATCCATAAACGTTGTTTGTCTATCCTTTTCCAACTTATCCAGCGCTTCTTGCGTCTGGTTCCATGAAATATAGTTTGTCCAACAGCATCGCTCAATACTGTAGTCGTTAATTTGCCAGTAGTCCAGTTCGCGTTTTGCCGCAGGTCCACAAATGTACGATGGAATGTGTAACTCCCCAGTCCGGAGGTAATTGAGAACAGCTTTGAAGCTATCAGGATCTCTGTCAAAAAAGTAGTCATCTGTCTTTGAACGGTAGTGGCTTCTCATAAAATCGTCATCACAAAAAATACTGTCAGGTACACGCCGTAAGGTCGAGCGGTAGGTCTCAAATCTCTGACCACCGACATTTAGAACTATCTGTCTATTATCTGTGGATTTTACATTCACCCGCACCTTTCCATCGTGTATAACGCCTTCTATACGCGCACCCGGTAAAAGCGCGTGCAAAACACTACCACCAGTGTTCGCCTTTTTCTTACTAACATCATCCATAGATCGCCAGGAAGTAGTCAACTGTCGCACTGGTGAAGATGGTATACTTAAAATTGAATTCATACCTATACAAAATTTGACAACATAAACAATATGTAAACTTTCTTCATTGGTTGGTGTGTTTAGTGGGATGAGCCCACTGTCAACTTTGTCACGGTCTGTTGTAATGTCCTTCTTGATCAGGCTCCATGAATTAAAAGTTTTGTTTAACTTGTCTACCCTAATGTTCCGGAAACACAAATAAGAGAGCGAAGTTGTCCTCAAACGAAATAGCTGTCCCATTCACTCACTCAATGCTTTCGTCAAATTACCTTCAACTGTATACATCGTGGCGGAAAATTACCTAAGTGTGTCGGTTGAACTGATACTTTCTATAGTCGCATGCAAGTCATAAATATTCGAAAAGGTCTTTGGAAATTGAATGTAACATACCCTATCTGTATGTTGCGTTTCATGAATACTTCAGATGGATGTACGAAATGGTGATTTGGTGACTTATTTTTTTTATTTTAACCCATTACATACCAAAGCGTAAAACGTTGCTGATTGCAGTTAAAACTAGAAGTCCTGTCACGAACTGTGCGCTTATCTAGGCTTAATTGCGCGTAGGAAATGCACGCAATTGCCATATCGAATGGCATCCAAAGCTCGGCAGGTTCTCCTGGTTACTCATAGCAAATACAGGCAATGTTTCTGCCAATGGACCTCCGGGTCACCCGGAGGTCCATTGGCTGAACCATTGCTTGTGCACAGGCCATATGTACAGAATTTGATAGCCTTACTCTTACTATAGTCAAAACAAGTAGATTAACGCGCAGATCGGCGCGCAATTTGTGCGCATTTCATAGCAGGACTTCTAGTTTTAACAGTAGAATATAAGAAAGCACCTACGGTTTTTACAGTGAATCTTTCATAACAAATATTGATAGGGCACTGGAATGAGCTCGTCAAGCTTGTTTCGAAGAATGTTTATGAGGTTTATAAAGAAAATACAATTGTTAAACTTTCTTCAGTGTGCTACATCTACATGTACCATTACACCCGTTTCCAAGAAGAGTTATTATTTATTGGTACTTAAGGTAACGTATTTCTAAACAACGGCTAATCGTGACCCCAATTTGGATATAAAATCAATCCTAGTCAATCGCTTGTAAACATGCTGCCCATTTTAGAGGACTTCAACCCCGTGCATTGGTTACCGGGTCCTAGTAAAACACAGTTTGTTGACCACAGTCAGCAAACACTGCTTCAGTTTCCCCTGGGGTCCTAAAATGGTTTAAAACCGTTTGGCTGTCAGTGTGTTTAGAAGAATACGAGAACATTATTCTACTCTTTCACAACCTGAAGTAGAGTGGGGAACAAGATTTATAACAGCATGGTCCATGTGAAGATTCAAACCGTTTCTGCTAACCTTTTGAAGAGTTTTGAAACACAGTTCTGCAAACTTGTCGTTTTCAGGATTTTTTTTTTTTTTTATTTATTTATTTATTTATTTATTTATTTATTTATTTATTTATTTATTTATTTATTTATTTATTTATTTATTGGTATTTAACGACACTCTCGACAACCAGGGTCACCTCGTGTGGAACAGTTGGAGGAAGCCGGAGTACCCGGAGAGAACCGCCCGGCAACAGCGATCAGTTGTCAGACTCCCCACCATACTAACTGCTGGGATGAAGACAAGTGCACCGTCGACGTGCAGTATACCTTAGTACACAAAGTCAGCGTGTCCCACATGGGCAATCGGGATAAAATGCCTGCCCAAGATAAAATGCATTTACCCCTGGCGGGGATAGAACCATAGACCTTTCGGTTTGAAGTCCAATGCCGTAAGCACTGCTCCACCGTTCTCCCATGCGTGAAATCGCTCTCACCCTCAGTCGCTCTCAAAATCTAAATAGTCATCGAGCGGTACAAGCTCCCTCGCGGCGTATTCTGAGGACAATAGAAGTCAGTTTTGTGTGTTTGAAAGTATCGGTATTGCCCGGCTCAGTCGAAGTTCTGACAGATGAGTGCAACAAGGGACCTTGCTGCCCTCTAGAGGCGATTTTCAACTCTAGAACCCAAAGGTCATATAGCTCGAACACTCAGTGGTTACGGCATTGAACTTCAAACAGAAAGGTCCGCGGTTTGATCCCTGCCAGGAGTAACTGCGATGTGCCCTTGGACAAAGCATTTCATCCCGATTGCTCTTCAGCAGTTGGAAATTGACACGTAACAGTTGGAAAATTCAAACTCTAGGGGGTAGGGTTAGATGGTTTTATCGAGAGCCAATTGGGTTACAGTTGGAAATTCAGAGGTGAGCACTCCCTCCTCTCGACCAAGAGCCTCTAGGCACGTCCCTGCACCAATCTCAAGTGAAGCGTAAGGTGGATGAAGACAGCGCAGTTTAATAAACAGATTATCGAAACATAATCGTCTATTGTAATAGTATTGCGGGTCCTTATTAAAAATGTTAACACATCCTCTTTTAAAGTCACAACTCAAGCGAGCAATGGGTATCTAACTAAAGTCAACCATGACCCAAGTAGAAAAATTATGTTTCATTTCCCTCTTTTTACTGAGTGTTCTTATTTATTTATTTATTTATTTATTTATTTATTTATTTATTTATTTATTTATTTATTTATTTATTTATTTATTTTTTTATTTATTTATTTATTTATTTATTCAACCACGGGTTTAACATTGTGTGTGGTTGGGCCAGTGACTGTGTGGGATCTGTTTTCCCTTATGAGTCGCTAGACAATAGTGTTTGCGTCTCCACATCTGAACTTCTATTGTTTTGGGAGGTCAACTATCAAGGTCACATGGTTATAAAATGCAGGATATGCACTTTGAGGCATGGTGGTGCATCTCGGTCGAGTATTCTCTAGTTTATTTATTTATTTATTTATTTATTTTTTTTTTTTTTATTTATTTAATTATTTATTTATTTATTCAATGAAACATTCAAAAAAGAGTGACATTGATTACTTATTGATAAAGAGATCAGTTACTGGGATTTTTAACCCTTTACCTAACGTAACGGCCAAAGCCGGCCAGCGCTATTCTCAAAAATCGCCAATTAATTTTCATTATTTTTTTCATTTTTTGTCTCAAAAACATAGGTTATGACCCCTCGTTGGAACGAGCTCGTCGAGCTCGTTCCAACGAGGTGTCATAACCTATGTTTTTGAGACAAAAAATGAAAAAAATTAGTTATTCAAGAATTATTTTTGCAAGTGTCGTCTGCTTTTCAAGTTAGGTAAAGGGTTAACTCAAAAGATACCTACAATTTCTGAGATAGAAGGTTAATAAGTGTATGCATATTTCAGTTGATGGACTCCGGGTGCAAGTAATTCATATGTTTTTTTTCTCTGAAATGGTAAACTAGATGCGGGAGGAACCCCTCCGTTCTAATAATCGTTCAATATGGTCAGCATTTCACCAGAGCATACGAGTTAACCTTGTTTGACATGCATGATAAAACTTGAGCTGTCTGCTAAAGTTTCGTTTTATCTTCGTTGCTTTTGGTGGACTTCCCCAGGAGAAATGTGCACGAAATATGATCAGGCCCATTTTGTAAATCAGAATTTTAGATAAAAAAAGAATTATCGACATTTTATCTAAAGAAATCAACATTTCTTCTCAAGATCTCCTCGAGATAAGTTAGTCGAGATCTCAAGACAAAATGTGGAGAGCTCGAGATAAATTTTGTTCTCTCGGAAGTTAACGTTATGAAATGGCCCCAATTCTCTTAGGTACAGGAGTTTATTACACGCCTGTTTTATATAATCCCCATATACAGCATCATGAAAATCTCTTCCGCCCATATGTGCGGTACGAAAATCGTTGACGGACTATTTTTAAATAGAAGAAAAAAATCAGTGGAATTTTCTACCAATCGTGCAACGCAATTATAGTTTGAATCGCTAGTGATAGCTGAAAATCGTTCCCTGAGTTCCAATGTGTTCTATGTGCCAGTAGGCTGCCAGTAGGCACATAGAACACATTGAAACGCAGGGGACGAAATAGTAACACGTGTTCCCCTCGCAAATTTGGTTGGCGATAAAATGTGTTCTTTTTGTTGATAGTTGTCAAATGAATTGCTGAGTGTCCTTCTAATAATTGTTTTTATAGACGTAAAGGCGTGTAATAAACACAGAGCGATAAGCGTGTGTGAATGGGTTAATCGATATGACCTTGTGCCATCGCGGAGGGATAAAACTCGAGGCCTGTGGCCTCTCGTTCTATCCTTCCGCGCTGGCACTCGTGCCATCTCGATTAACCCATTCGCATGCGTGTGTCGTTCTGTGTATGTATTCGGGCTACGGTAATTGTTCACCACATGGGAACCCTGGGAAGTGAAATGGTGTTTTTTCACTGTGGTAAACAAACTCTGCTTAACTGGCAAAATAGGATCTAGTCACCAATACTTGATATGGAAGTCCTCTGAAATGGGCAATATGGTTATATACGATT
Source organism: Pictodentalium vernedei (assembly GCA_031216915.1). NCBI lineage: Eukaryota > Metazoa > Mollusca > Scaphopoda > Dentaliida > Dentaliidae > Pictodentalium > Pictodentalium vernedei. Next base: position 81,566,288 of record CM062292.1, on the reverse strand, counting down.
GACTACATTTGACTTTATCTCCATTTTGCGCGGCCACGATCAGCCATTGTACAGAAGTATGTGATCTTAAACATCAATAAAAAAACATATAAATATAGGTAATTGTTCCCTGTTTCTTATCTCATTAGTGATCATACATTGTGTACAAGAGATTTGAACGTTAATTCACCCGATGTATTGTCCGTAATTCAAAGGGATTTACTTTGTATTATACTAAAATCTTATTAACCTACGGTTTCTTTACCTAACTTGCTTTCTTAGCCAGTCTCATTGGCTTAATGGTCTTCAAATCTTAAAAGATACAAATCTTTCTGTTTAGATACCAATTACCATACAACAGATCATTAGAAGTCATTCAGTTCACTTTTCAGTCAAAATGTGGTCATTTTGTGCATTGGTACACCTCTGGGGTACAGACTGTAAATCAATGTACATTCGTCAGGGACGTAGCTAGATGGTTTTTAATGGGGGGGGGGGGGGGGTATATGTTCAGTTAGATTTCTTACTGGGGTTGCGGTTCCAGCTCGACATGCCATAGGCATGCCCCGAGGGCGCGCAGACCAGTGTTGGAAGAGATTTCGAGTTGGGGCATCTCCCTCTCGATAGTGGATGCGGTCCGCCCCTGGTAAAATGTTTAATTTTTGAACTTCTGAGATGGATTCTGAGGCCTCCTTCTGACTTAAATTTAGTCATTTTATCCACAAGAAAAATGCATTTCCCCCGGTAGGTCCATAAGTTTTCACTTACACTGACCAGGCTATACAGCTATTCATCCAATACCTACCCCTTCCAACTGACTGTCAGTCAGCAGGAAGGAGTAAGTATTGGCTGATCAGCTGTTAGTCAGTAGTTATTGTTAAAAGGAAGCAGTGAAAAGGGAGTGGTGGAAATCAACGTATATTCTCAGATCTACATTACGTGTAAATGGAATTCAAGGTGAGTAAAAAGAAATGCCTCTAACACAAAATCCCCTTGCCCAGAGGTTGACGTGTGGATAAAAATACAGCAGATTTACAGATGTGTCTTTGGCTGCGAGTTTGTTTAAGATCAACTGCTTCATTGAATAGCCAAATTGTGCCTTTTTGATAAGCAATGGACAGGAAAAGTTTTATCTCCACTCCGCGATTTTTCTCGACAAAATGTATCACACAGAGAATGCGGTATGTTATTTGTAATTACTTTATTTGCTCCTCATTGCAGATCATAGACTTCCGAATCGGAAGGGCGTCGCCTGAGTGCTAGCATGTCCTATGTCCCATTGGGGACATAGGACATTCTAGCACTAAGGCGACGAGGGGGCAGGCTTCGTCATTGGCGTAATTGATAATACTGAAACACAGGAACCTCCTCGCAGATATCACAAAATTGGAGAAATTTGTGAATTTAGGGCCACTGGGGGATCTGATAATATAGCACTCCCACCCCAACACCCAAAATGTAGGTATATTTTTCTTTTCATATTTTGGGCCTATTAGTTGTGCCTCCACGTATACCTAGATCGTAGAATTGATATTTTCTTCTTTTTTTCGCTAACCCAGCTGGAGTCTTTGATAATATACAGGGACATAGTACGCCCACCCTCTCCTTTCCGCCCCGTAAGAAGTAAAATAAAATAATAATATAAATTGTAACATTCATTTTTTCCGTGCATTTTTGTAGATGTTCTTCCTTACAGATCATGGGCCCCAGATACCCTTGTGACGTCACGCTGATAGATAAACATAATACCTAGGAAATCCTCATTTTGCCTCGGAGTTCCCAAAGTGTTCCGTTAATTTCGCAAGCAATAAGGAACTTCAGCGCCTGATATTTAAAAATTACCATCTACTGTTGGTGTGTTAGCCACTTGGAAAAACACTTTCTGGCGTATATTCCCCCCACAAAATATTTATTTATTTATTGATGTTTAAGGTCACATATTTATGCACAATGGCTAATCATGACCGTGACAGTTTTACGGGTGGAGGAAGCCGGAGTACCCGGAGAGAACCACCGAGCAACGACGAGCAGCTGCCAGCTCCCCAACATCGTAACTCCGCATTGCAGCACAGGCAGGGCTGGATAGGTTGAAGACATGCATACCGTCGACGTGCAGTACGCCTTAGTTTACGGCGTCGTCGTGCCCCCACACGGGCAATGGAGATGAAGTGTCTTGCTCAAGGACACAACGCGGTTGCCGCAGGTGGGATTCGAACCGAGGACCTCTCGGCTTGCAGCCTGCACCTCTACCTACTGAGCCTCCGCGCCCCCCCCCCCCCCCCCCCCACAAAAGAACATTCTAGATGGAAAACTGTATATTCTTTTAGTATATCAAATGGGTATTGGCACGTCTTTGATCTTAGCCCTTTACCTAACACGAAAGACAGACGACACTTGCAAACAAAAATCTTCAATAAATAAATTGTTTCATTTTTGCGTCAAAAAAACATAGCTTATGACCCCTCACTGCAACGCGCTCAACCCGGTACTTCATTGATTAATATTTCGCTGATGATGATTCTTATTACCTGCTAAACGCATGCGTGGATATCACTGCCCACACGTGGATTATCACCTGCAGGGGCGCCGGAGCCGCCCCGACCACCCCGACCAATGTCGGGGCAAACAATTTGTCGATCATATTTTTGTGATCGACCTTCAGCCGAACGTCATTCATATCAAATAACTAGGCTATGATTTTTTGAATTTTGTTCTGGCGGATATCCGAAAATAATGCGCTCAAAGATCGTCTTGTTTCTTTAATATTGCGCACACAATGGCGTCTATTACCAGTTAACGTAAGATGAGGAGATTTTGGGGAAACTTCTTTATTGTTCCAACCGCTTCGCTTCGGAAGCGGTTGGAATACGAAAGAAGTAGCCCCAAAATGGGTCTGAGAGATGTCATTTTTGAAACATTTTCTAGGTGCAGGGCCGGATTTACGAATGGACAGACTGGGCGGACGCCCTGGGTCCCCACATTTGTGGAGGCCACCACATTAAAGTTCACCTTTCGAGGAACATAATATGACAAAATTCCCTGCCAAATTGCCTTTGGCAATTTAGCAGGGAATTTTGTCATATTATGTTCCTCGAAAGACGAACTGCATGCACTGTCATTCTTTTTCTCCCCCACATAATCGATGGCAACAATTCGAAAAAACAGGGATCTGGGTGTTATGGTCGGGCCAATGTTTGGGCCGTTCCGGTGTCCCTGGGTCCTGTCCACAGTGACTGTACCTACATCAGTGTACGATTTTGTTTTGGGGTTTTGTTTGTGCTTAACTGATACAAAGAGAATATTTTGAATCATGCCGTGAAACAACTACGTTTTGCGTGTATTAGTCATAACCTTTCCTATTCAAGATCGAATTTGAAAAGTGTATGCCCGGGCACTTACATTCCAATTTCCAGGTTCTGCCGGAGATTACCGACTTTACCCATTCAAGAATCAATCCGAAATTTACGTCAGCTGAAAAACGTGTTGTTGAACAACGATTGTTCTCTGCGGAAGTAACAGTTCCACAACGCGTGTTTCGTTTATTTCTGTATTTGTAACTTTCTGTCATCAAAATTTATTGAAACCTCCGCGCTAAGCTTTCATGTGGCCCTTGTTATAAATCATTCACGAATGTAACAAGCTACATATACACCACGAAACATTCTTACAATTCCTTTAAAACGCAATCTGTTTCATTATTCTTGTTAATCAAACATGTCCTTGAAAAAAAATCACCGTTCGGCAACGGCAACTGTTCGTATATAGCCTTTCTGTTGGGATGCTTTTCAATCAAATTATATGCATACTATGATATACAATTTATATAACACTCATCCTTATCTTATTAATTCTGATCCATCGGTACATATCACACGTGAATTATACAGGACTGCCGTGATTTAATAAAAGCACGGTGACCTCGCAACTGTCATGCCGTTAGTTACAGAGCACCGTGCCAACGTGAACATAATGCCATTTAATCATTATTTATTTATTCATTTATTGGTGTTTAAGGTAATATATTTCTGCAAGTTGGCTAATTGTGACCGTCGTTTAACCCTTTGATGCTTTTGTATGAGCTTTCGTACGTCAAAGAATTGGACCGGATGGCTACCAGTGAGCCTTCCCGTCCAATTCTTTGACGTACGAAATCAAATAGCACGTTGGAACTTTGTGGTCATTCGTTTTATTATTTTTCGATTTTTTTAAAGTTTTAACCTCAAATTCCTATTTTCTCCCGAACAGTGTTCAGTGACAACCGCTGAGCCAAATGTTATTGTTGTTTAAAAAATTAATATAATCCTGCGGCTAAGACTTCTTAACTGGTTGAGTGTTAGAAGCCGCCACTATCAGGGCTTTCAAAAAATGAGGCTACCAGAGCAAAACCCAACACTTACCTTCCTTATATTTCAATTTCAGTCAAACTCAAATAATATTTTGTTTAAATAAATTTGTTTTATTACAAATTATTGGAGAGTGCCAGTAGGCACTCTCCAATAATTTGTCATAAAACAAGTTTTGAATAACAAATTTCGACCACCAAAAATAATCTAGACCTCAACCAGTTAATCACTGTTATCTTGTTATTTGTACTTTCTGACGTTTGACGTCGCATTTTGATCAACATTGACGAAACTGAATTCCCAGTGACGTTTGAACGTCAGGATAATTATAGTCTCAGAGGATTAATCATCAAGGTTTCCCTTGTGGAGGTTGAGTATCTATCCTCAAACAATAGTTTTTATGATGCAAATGAAATATTAGTCGGTTGAGATAGTAGTTAACCCTTTACCCAACAAAGACGATATCAATTTTTTTCGAGGTCGTTCTAATGAGAGGTTGCATGATATGGTTTTGTTGATTTTTTGAAAAAAAAAATATGTTTTTCGACTGCTTAATTTGTAAATTGCGAGGGATGTGGAGGATTCGTTAGATGAAGGATTAAAAAGCATGCAGTGTTGGTGTGGTTACACGCTAAAAACCAAAGTGTTAAAAACTACACTTGAAGTGCTGTATTTAACACTTACTAAGTGCTGAACTAGCACTTTGTTCAAGTGTAGATATCCCAGAACTTGACAGGTGTTACAATAATACCACTTGACAAGTGTAATGTCGCGACACTTAAAAGGAAACAACGCAGATGACGCGGATCAGGCTCGAACTCTCGAGCCTGATCCGCGTCATCTGTGTTGTGTCCTTTTAATTATGTACCCACCAAGCGCAAATCAAATTATGGACGACGATTCTGGAAGAACCTCCAATGCTAGACACGTGGGAAATGCCATCCATTCAAGTTTCAGATGTCTGACGATTGTAATGTCTAAGTGCTTAAAGCATTGCACTTTGAGTGTTAAAATCAAACCCTAAGAGTTAGAATGGGTTTAACACCTTGAAAGTGTCAGTTTTAACACTTTAGTTTTTAGTGTGTGGAACATTTGATCAGTCGCTACTTCAGCCATCAGGGTCGGGGCAACTCAGGTTAACTGCACCCTACTCCCGTCTCAGTCGAACATCTGTGTGACATCCTGATCCACACCTTCACTTGCTAGGACTCAACAAGCAATTCCGTAGCTCGTGGACCATCGGGTATTCTACCCTATCGTCCATGAACTAGAAATTTTCCTTTTTGTTCTAAGGGTCCATTACCCTATCCAGTAATCATACTGAGTGATGTTCACCCATTTGTTATCCTATAGTTATCCTATAGTGTGATGTTCACCCATAAGTTATTATATAGGGTGATGTTCACCCATTAGTTATCCTATAGCGTGATGTTCACCCACTAGTAATCTTAAAGGGTGATGTTCAACCTTTAATTATCACATAGGGTGATGTTCATCCATTAGTTATCTTATAGGTTGGTGTTCACCCATTAGGTATCATATAGGGTTATATTCACCCATTAGTTATTATATAGGGCGATATTCACACATTAGTTATCATATAGGGTGATTTTCGCCCATTAGTTATACTATAGGGTGATGTTCATCCATAAGTTATCTTAGAGAGTGATGGTCGCCCATTAGGTATTCTATAGATATGTAAAAGGGTGATGTTCAGCTGTTAGTTACCATGTACAGTACGTGGAGAGTGTATTATCAACAAATCACCCGCAGAGTGGAGATTCCACCCAAGCATTAACTGCAAATTTGTTGCAAAGCATAACCAGCACAAGCAAAGTTTCAGCCAATGGACCTCCGGGTTAAACCCGGAAGTCCATTGGCTGAAACATTGCTTGAGTTTTTTGTCGATGTGTACAAAATTTGAAATTATAGCTTGGGTGATAACTCCACTCCGCGGGTGATTTAGTTACAATCCACTCTCCACGTACTGTAGGCTGATGGTCACCCATTAGTTATAACATGGGGTGATGTCCACCCATTGGTTATCCTATAAGATATTGTTCACTCATTAGTTATCCTGTCGCGTGTTGTTCACTCATTAGTTATCCTATAGAGTGATGTTCAGCCACTAGTTATCCTATAGGGTGATGTTCTCCCATTAGTTATCTTATAGAGTGATGTTCGCCCATTAGGTATTCTATAGTTATCTAAAAGGGTGATGTTCAGCTGTTAGTTACCATGTAGGCTGATGCTCACCCATTAGTTATAACATGGGGTGATGTCCACCCATTGGTTATCCTATAAGGTATTGTTCACTCATTAGTTATCCTATAGAGTGATGTTCAGCCACTAGTTATCCTATAGGGTGATGTTCTCCCATTAGTTATCTTATAGGGTGATGTCACCCATCAGTTATTTCATAGGGTAATGTTCACCCATTAGATATCCTATGGCTACCCTTTAGAGAGATGTTCCCACATGTGGAGACCCGTACTCTAGGGCCCTACGAATCTCACATTTAGAGCCGAATCGAACTTCGAAGCGAATCAGGTAAAGCATTTCGAACTGAATCAAATATTGAGTCCAATCTCTCCGCTTTTATGCTGCAGACACCACACATTACCACAGCGGTGGCATATAGCAAATAGCATCAGACTCCGTCCAAGTATTTTATTCAACAGAAATTTGTCTGTGTTGGTTAGTCATTTAAGACGTGGAATATTCCAGAAACGGAATCAAAGTACCTTCGGATGCGGAAACGTCTTGAACTCTTCCCCTTTCATCAGGTCTCCTTACAGGAGACCCGATGACAGATGAAAAGTTGAAAAGAGACACTTATAAGGAATTTGAGAACATCGCAATGATTCGAAAATTTCCGAATAGGTTCGACTCGGATTTTAACCCTTTACCTAACGTAACGGCCAAAACCGGCCAGCGCTGTTCTCAAAAATCGTCAATTAATTTTTATTATTTTTTTCATTTTTTGTCTCAAAAACATAGGTTATGACCCCTCGTTGGAACGAGCTCGTCGCGCTCGTTCCAACGAGGGGTCATAACCTATGTTTTTGAGACAAAAAATGGAAAAAATTAGTTATTCAAGAATTATTTTTGCAAGTGTCGTCTGCTTTTCATGTTAGGTAAAGGGTTTTAAAATGAATCGAAAATTGAAGCTTCGTATTGCTCAACTGTATTCACATAAGATCTGTACTTGCATATACTAATTGCATTGTGTAACTGGGTGAGAATGGCCCAGTTATATAGATCCCACTACAGCTTCCACCCTCTTTCCTCCCAAGGAGGTCAAACCTGTAAACATTGACACACTCTTCGGGGAGAGAGCTGATAAAAAACCTCTTAAAAAGATCGAGGCACACGCCGTCGTATGGTAGGCAAAACATCAACGGCCCTCATCTGATCTGCAAATAGCAAACTCAACACTCGCTCCCGGGGTCCCGCCGCTACTCCGGGGCAGGTAGCTGTTGCCACCGCTCCAAAAGCATAACGACAGCTAGACTGTCGTCGAAACGATAGCACTTGGGACGAGAATGATTGAATGATTGAGTCTCGTATATTATTGGTAGGGTTTAATAACGGGCAAGGAAATTTTCTTGTTCTCATTTTTGAAAGTCAGTCACGATACCGGGGATTTTCCTGTTATTGTTTCTGAATGTCAGTCCAGATACCTGGGAAATTCAAAGAACATAACCAGAAATCAAAGATTGTGTTCAGCAACCTCTGATTCCCGATTCAAGCCTATGCATTTCGTAGGTATTGGCAATCGTTTTCAGAACAGGTACCGGGAAATTCCCGTTCTTGAGATTAAATTATAGCTCCAACGGCGATGCTAGTGTCTGGCGAAATTGATATTCGCCGTTGTCTCATAAACTATAAAACACAGTCATTGATGCCATGATCTATGAATTTTCCGGGTACCGTGACTGACATTCAGAACCTGGAGCCGCAGATCTTTGGTATTTCCGTTCTCGATATTAAACCTTCATTATTGGTGGCTTGAGCGTTGTATGCATTTTAAGTTGGAGCAGTAACCATTGACTGCTAAGAGCGGCGCAACTAGAGCAGAGATGAAGGCAGCGTCACACTTGGCAAACACTTTATGACAGGATTGCGACACCCCCTGCATTGCATACAAAACGAGCATCATCGTTTCAGTCCAACTGAAACCAGGGCCGGACATACAGTACAGTCGACGTGGACTCGTTGTAATCCACGCTTGGGAAATGACGTCCACGTATGCGTTCACCAGGTAATAAAAATCATCAGCAGCAAAATTTTATTAATGATTGCATACTTTTCAATATCTTATATATACCTGGGAGCGCGGTGGGGCTCAGTTGGCAGAGGTGCAGGCTACAAGCCGAGACATCCTCGGTTCGAATCCCACCTGCGGCAACCGCGTTGTGTCATTGGGCAAGACACTTCACCCCCATTGCCCACGTGGGGGCACGGTGACGTTGTGTACTAAGGCGTACTGCACGTCGATGGTGCACCTGTCTTCAACCAATGCTAACCCTGCTTGTGTGAAGTTAGTATGTTGGGGAGTTGATAGTTGCTCGCCGTTGCTCGGTGGTTCTCTCCGGGTATTCCGGCTTCCTCCACCCGTAAAACTGCCGTGATCATGATTAGCCATTGTGCAGAAATATGTGACCTTAAACACCAGTAAATAAATAAATAAATAAATATCTTACCTCTTTCAAGTATCTGGGGATTCCGTTGGTTCAAAGACGACACATGCAGACTGAATTTTAAACCATATACTGCCTGGCAACATCAATATACGCTGACAGCTATGGGTAATCTCCCCTTTGTTCATTGATTATTCAAAATGGCGGCAGCCGAGAAACGCTCCAATTTGAAAGATTGAGTGTTGGAAGCCCATATTTAGTCTGAAGTGCAGGTTAGGCAACTTAAAAAGGCTTCATATTCTGTGGATGTGTGTCATGTTCCCTTCGAAATGAAACTGTTTGGTATGTATGAATTTGCCCTGTTACAATTTATGGGAGAGTGCCTATAGGCATAACTGCATATGCATTACAGTACGGACGCTGTGGACTGGTCACTTTCCATGATTGGAAAATATTTATGGTGTCAGTTAATTCCATATATGAAATTAACTGACATCATATATCCCATATTAGGCCACCAACAAACTGTGTAACTAATATTATTTAAATTTTGGACGATTATTCCTATAATTAGTGTTTAGAATCTAATATTTCGGTCATGAAAATATTTCCCAATCGTGGAAAGTGACCAGTCCACAGCGTCCGTACTGTAATGCATATGCAATGACTGCCACATTGTTTTATCTTACCGCAAGCCTGGCTAATCCATCAGCTATCACCGAAATTTGACACAGCTTTTTATGATGTGGACATGATTGTATTGGATACGAATGTGAAGATCGGCACACAGGACCGGCTTATAATAGTGGGTGGAGCGGGGTACTGTTGATTTAATCACAATGTAACAACTTGCTGGAACAGCTACGACAAGAATAGCTTCGATTGCAGTGATGTTCGGCAGGCTCCGTTAAATGCCTCAGCCGCGTGTGATTCTAATTTCTCTTCTCTGCACCTTGGTGAGGTGGCAGCAGAACGTATACTGCACATTATTGTGCCTCACTTCTATCATACCAGTTACTAATTTGGCCCCTACTAAAAAAACATAGCACTGAACTTTTTGACAAAACAATGGTTACCATTGGAACGTTCTTGCCTTGAGACGTGAAGACGCTAAAAACTGTAAGCTCCATTACCATTGATCAGTGTGAATAAAGCACGCGCTGAATTGTCAAAAAAAACGCAACGACCATTCATTCAATGCACAAATGAAATTTTGAAGACAAGGACAAGAAACAAACTTATAGAAAAAACTTTTTAATACACGCCTGTTTTATGAAATCCCCATCCACAGCAACACTAAACCATGCGGAAAATGAAATTCTCTTCCGTACACATGTGCGGAACGGAAATCGTTGACAAACTATTCTTAAACAGAAGTGAATATTCACTTGAACTTCTACAAATCGTGCACCGCAGTTACAATTTGAATTGCTAGCGATAGCTAAAAATAGTAACACGGCTTCCCCTCGCAAATTTGGGTGGCGATACACGCTAAAAACTAAAGTGTTAAAAACTACACTTGAAGTGGTGTATTTAACACTTACTAAGTGCTGAACTAGCACTTTGTTCAAGTGTAGATATCTCATAACTTGACAGGTGTTACAATAATACCACTTGACAAGTGTAATGTCGCGACACTTAAAAGGAAACAACGCAGGTGACGCGGATCGGGCTCGAACTCTCGAGTCTGATCCGCGTCATCCGCGTTGTGTCCTTTTAATTATGTACCCACCAAGCGCAAATCAAATTATGGACGATTCTGGAAGAACCACCAATGCTAGACACATGGGAAGTGCCATCCGTCCAAGTTTCAGATGTCTGACGATTGTAATGTCTAAGTGCTTAAAGCATTGCACTTTGAGTGTTAAAATCAAACCTTAAGAGTTAGAATGGGTTTAACACCTTGAAAGTGTCAGTTTTAACACTTTAGTTTTTAGTGTGTAAAATGTGTTCTTTTTGTTGATAGTTCGTTCCCTGAGTTCCAATGTGTTCTACGTGCCTAATGGCATATAGAACACATTCGAACTCAGGGGACGAGTTGTTAAATGAATTGCTGAGTGTTCTTCTAATAATTCCATTTATAGAAGTGAAGGCGTGTAATAAACATAGAACGACACGCGTGTGTGAATGGGTTAATCGATGTGGCACTTGTGCCATCGCAGACGGATAAAAATCGAGGCGTGCGGCCTCTCGTTCTATCCTTCCGCTTTGATAATCGTGATATATCGATTAACCCATTCACACGCACGTAGTGTTGTGTGTAATTGGCGCCAAATCAAAATTTTAAATGTAATTGGCTAAATTGGAACCCATCAGCGTAAACATTGGCAACACGCTTTAGATGGCTGACTTTAGGCTCTCGAAGACTGCTTTCTTTGCTAAGACTATGCTATCTGTGGTCGGACAGTCGCCGACATTTCCCCATGGAGTAATATAGCATTACTGTCGTCCACAGAAGAGATTGAACAGAAGTAGTCATTGAATGCTTCGGACCGTAACCTTGTTCCATCAACAGTGTGTAGCTGATGAAGCTTTTTAAGAATATTTTATATTTAAGTGAGATACGCTTGTTTTGATTTTCTAATCAGAGCTGTTATCTGGTTCCTAATTTCACGATATTTTTCTCGTGATTCATGGATGTTTTGCCGTTTTGTTTTTCGAGTCCTAATTTTATTGTGCGTCGAGGCCGCACATTTGGTCGGAATGTTATTTTACTACGAATACGTTTAGTGGTTTCGATGTCAAGGACTCTTTGGAACCGATTGACTATTGACTCACACAAGAACTGGTGAAAATGACTTCTCAGACAATCGCAGGGAGTGAATTGTTTGACGTAATCAAATCACCTGTATCAAAGCGCCATGCCTTACGTGTGAATGGCTTTGGGTATTCTCTCTCTGGAACCGATTGACTATTGACTCACACGAGAACTGTTGAAAATGACTTCCCAGACAATCGCAGACAGTGAATTGTTTGACGCTATCAAATCACCTATATCAAAGCGCCAAGCCTTACAGTTAAAACTAGAAGTCCTGTCATGAATTGTGCGCTTATCTAGGCTTAATTGTGCGTAGGAATTGCCCGCAATTGCCATATCGAATGGCATCCAAAGCACGACAGGTTCTCCTGGTCACTCATAGCAAACACAGGCAATGTTTCTGCCAATGGACCTCCGGGTTATCCGGAGGTCCATTGGCTGAACCATTGCTTGTGCCCAGGGCATGTGTACAGAATTTGATAGCCTTACTATGGTCATAACGCGTAAATTAACGCGCAGACCGACGTGCTATTTGTGCGCATTTCATGACAGGACTTCTAGTTTTAACTGTACGTGTGAATGGCTTTGGGTATTATTCTTTGACTAATGACTCACACGAGAACTGGTGAAAATGACGTCCCAGACAATCGCAGAGAATGAATTGTTTGACGCAATCAAATCACCTATTTCAAAGTGCCATGCCTTACAGTTAAAACTAGAAGTCCTGTCATGAATTGTGCGCTTATCTGGGCTTAATTGCGCGTAGGAATTGCGCGCAATTGCCATATCGAATGGCATCCAAAGCACGGCAGGTTATCCTGGTCATCCATAGCAAACACAGGCAATGTTTCTGCCAATGGACCTCCGGGTTACCCGGAGGTCCATTGGCTGAAACATTGCTTGTGCACAGGGCATATGTACAGAATTTGATAGCCTTACTATGCTCATAACGCGTGAATTAACGCGCAGTCCGACGTGCTATTTGTGCGCATTTCATGACAGGACTTCTAGTTTTAACTGTACGTGTGAATGGCTTTGGGTATTTGACTGGGTTTTTGAAATCGGCAAAGACTGGCCCTTGATCACGATAGAGTTCATCGTCGAACGGACCACCAAAGCCTTGGAGTAAAACCGATATAGAAGCTCTAGTTATTATTAGGTCTAGTTATGTAGATGGGATTTCGAGGAAAAAGGTATTTATTGATTGTGGTTTAACGACACTATCGACAGCCAGTGTCACCTCTTGTCGGACAGTTTTATGGGTGGAGGAAACCTAAATATCCGAAGAGAACCGCCAAGAAGAGGCGAGTAGAGTCAGATTCCTCAGCGTACCAACACCGCACAAACATGGTTAGCATTGGTTGAAAGCAAGTGCAGCATCGACGTGTAGTACGCCTCAGTAACCAGCGCCACCATGCCCCATCGGTGCAATCGGGTACCTTGCCCAGGGACACAACATAGTTGGCCCTAGCGGGGATCAACCTGTGGACCTTTCGGGTTGATATCCAATGCTGTAACCAATGAGCCACCGTGCTCCCTCGGTGAAGTAGGTAGGTGTTGTACTGGGCCGTTGTCGGATGTCAATAAATCATCAAAAAAGCCACCAGTTATTACAATATTGGAGCTAAACCTATCTACAGCCCTTTCTATCGACAAGAAACTGTGATATAACGTCGCAGGTTCAGAGTTGGGCGTTCGATAACAACCTCCAACTATACACCTGGAACTTCTTTAAGCATCCTTGTTATTTGCGCAGTGGTGTTAATAGAAACTGTCATTACTTTCGTGCTATCTATCAGATAGCCAAAAGTGTTTGTCTGCGGAAAGAATGGTCTATTGACAAAATGAAAGACAACACAATGATGAAAATATGCACTATTTTAATGGCGTTAATTACATATATCTGTCACTAATGTTTTTGATGGAAAAATATTCTCTCGACAAGTATGGCGCTGCAACGGTCCATGATGAAACAATGCCGGTAATTACTGACAAAACGTGTAACTTGTGACCTCCTGAACATAACAGCAGTGTCTGACGTCAGTAGCGAGTGTATGCTCCACGTGCCCGGATGACAGCCTGAACCCTCTTCCTAATGCTACCAGTGAGCCTTCCGACACGGTCCAGATGCAACTGCTGCCACTCCTCATGCAATGCAGCTTCCAAGTCGGCCAAATTCTGTACAGGCGGATCCTTGATTGCACACGACGTCCAAGCAAGTCCCAGATGTGTTCTAAAGGATTCAAATCGTGGCTCCTTGCAGACCAAGATAGTGCTTTATCTCACAATCGGGCGGTTTTGCACTGTTACGCAACTAAAGTTTAATGTATCTGGGCCCTTGTTACGAATCCGTATCAAGGGCCTCTGATACAAGCGCGTGATTCCGCTGTTGCCAAAACAACGGCATTAATATAATTTTTCGGTTTTTCCTTTCAGAGAAAACAATATTAGGTGAGGCGAAGCCGAACCTAACATTGTTTTCTCTTAGCCGTATATGACACTGTATCTGCCAACTTAATGCCCTGTAACGTATTTATTATGCACGGCATGCTAAAATGTCACTGGGGAAGTTAACTCAACGAACAGTTAAATTATGCGCACTTTTCGGCATCTTGGGCTGGTTTGTAGCCTATTATTGGGATTTTCCTTAACGCTCGAGTCGAGGCTTCTCTCTTTGAAGTTAAAGGATTAGCTTTCGCTATGAAATGTGATAAACTCCACCCCAATAAACGATGAACGGCATATTTTAAAATATAACACCAAGAGGGATATTTAATTCACCAGTAATTATTGAAAAAGTAACAACCAAATTCACTTTGACGAAACACACAGTTGCTCCACTTCGCAAGACAGTATTCAGTAAAGTGAATCCCAGAGACGTAATTTTGTCTGAAGTGTAACGTCATCACTGACCTCACTATGGAGATCAATGAACGCTATTCTATTTTTCAATTTGCGTCTTTCCATCGATAAGGCAAATGAAAAAGTTCCTCTTAAAATAATATAACACATTTTGTGGTCAATATTGTGAGATAAATTTATCATCACCACAGTGTGTGTCTCCGGAAATTCAGATCAAGTCTCGTTGTGGACACACAGATTCGCATTTCGACTCTTCCTAACGGGGTCGTCGAAATACTGTTCTGTTCCTACAACTCGACTTGATCTGAATTCCCGGAGACACACACTGTGGTGATAATCTGTATGTAACAGTGTTGGTCTGAAGGAATGATCTCACAACATGGGGACGATGTGGCCTTGCAATGTCTTCCATCAATACAGGGCGAGTAGCCGACGGGTGGTTGTGGAAATGAGGCACGATAACCGGATTTAGAATGTCCCGGACGTGATGATAACCATTGAGATTCACACCTACAGTCACCATATCACGTTTACAATCAGGAGAATGGCATCCCCAGGTCATTACTGATCCTCCACTATAAGGAACAGTAGGTCTGATGTTCCTGGGCATGCACGCAGTATTTCTATGCCTCCGCACTCTCATGCGACCTTCTGTGACGTGAAGTAGGGACCTGCTGTTGTCCAACCAATGGGCTCTCCTCCATGTCCTGAGGTTCTAATGTTGCCGTGCCATACACAACTCCAAACATCGTCTTTGATGCTGATCGGTCAAAGCTGGAAGCTTAATGGCCCTTCTGGACCTCATACCCAGTGCTTTGAGATGGTTTTGGACAGTTTTGTTGTATAAACGCCTGTTGTGGAGCCAAAGGAGTTTCAAAATCCACTTGAAGCAAAGGGTTCACGCCTAAGGAGACCTGCCAGACTCCGATCTTCCCGCGGTGAGGTCTTTAGGGGTTGCCCAGGCCTTGGTCGGTCTTTAACATTGTCGGTTTGTTGATGTTTTCGGACAAGTCAGCTGATGACAGAATAACAAAAGCCAAGTTGACTTTCAAAAGCTTTGAATGACATGCTCGTTGCATGCCTGCCAGCGATTTGCATCTTAGTGCCTCTGGAGTGTCCTTCTTGCCAGTTATTGATAAAAGAAGTGACAAAGTTTCTTGTTTTATACCCATATATCGCATGTGGGTGCTAGTGTTTTTTCGTGACATCACGTGGACGAAGGGATGTGTTTGGGGTGCGCTATCAACCAGAAACATCATGTTTCACTAGATGAAATGCACTGCAAGACATAGCAATCATTGACACATAATAATCGGTAAGAGCAACTTCACTGTCATAAAACATTTCTGGAGATTCTGAATTAAGTTCCATGTGTTTCGAAACTTGAAATTTTGCAGATTGGTTTGTAGCCCTATGCCGAGAATTTCAGTCTCTGTAGGCCATTGGCGTGTTATGTCATTCTTTAGATAGTTAGCTATTCCATCCCGTCCTGTGGACCGATCCCTTTTCATTGGTCCATGGAACCCTGGTATGTTAATGTTGCCGTCATTTTCATTCAACCAGATTTCTGTAAATATACAAACATCGAATGCAAGTGCCTCAAAGCAGATTAAATCCAATTTGGGTTCAAGCATCTAACGTTCAAATGTAGAGGTTGTAATCCTTGCGACGCGAGTTCAAGTTCACTCGAGCGATCAATAAAGTCTGGGGTTGAGGATGAGGATGAATTTAGGCTATCGGAGCTTGGATAAATTTCGACGTCACCGGTAGGTCGAGCAGTTCATACACACGCGCCTAAGAGCTGTTCGTATGGCGACCAATAACTCTGAACAATACCCATGGTCATTGTGTGGATGTGCACAAGAGGTGTTATGAAAGTCGTTTGTTCCCAAAAGGTTGCAATAATTAACTGGTTGAGGGATAGATTATTTCTGGTGGTCTGAATTTGTTATTCAAAATTTGTTTTTTTTTGACAAATTATTGGAGAGTTTCCAAAGGCATAATATACTGTATATAAATATATATAAAGTACACCTATGAGAGTATATATATGGATAAATACATATGTACATGTATCGCTACGGTGCAGAGTACCTAGTCAGCCTTATGATTAATACGGCCCTCATTGAAATAAGCTTGATCCCAAACCTAAAATAAATACCTAAGTGTCTCGAGAAATAAAACACATATTTTAGAAATCCTGAAATTACGTTTGCTAGAAACAGTCATTGATCTCTCAACATACTCTAAAATCAGTTAGGTGAAAATCACCCAAATCAACTGGGTTAAGTGAATATTCACTCAACCCAGATAATTTGGATTAATTTTTAACCTAACTCACCCCAAATCAACTGGGTTGAGTGTGTCGCCGTATTACGGGGTTAAATTGATGGAGGAAAATTTATGTTCTTATCAGTGCTCAGCCGACAGCCAGTGACTGTCGTCTGAACCCCAGTTCGAACGTAAACTTTGCCACCTTATCAATGCCCTATCCGCTTGGGACTCTTAGGATTCCTGAAGGTGTATGTGGCTTACAACACCAAAGGGTGATCAACGATAATTCACTGAAAGATTATTTATTTACATGTACGAAGAAATATAATATGAAACAAATTACTCACAAAATTATCCATAAGAATACACTAATTACGCGAATAAAAGATTATTCTTTAGGGCCCTCGACGTCTCCCACAGCTAGCTGTGTCGGCTGGATCAACCTCACATTATCTTCATCCTCTCGTGGTTTGTGACAAATACAAAGTGTCTATTCACTTCTCGTTGCTTCCTCCTTGCAGGGTTAACTTCGCCGTCAATCGGGCTTAACTCATATAATGACTTGCATGAGTGACTCTATCAGCGTTCTCACAGTTCAACCACAATTCAATCGGCGTCTACCACAGTTCACGATCACTTTGCGCCTTGCCTGGTTCTCACGGGGTTAAGTTATTCTTCGCCTTCATATATATACTTAACAAAGCTTACATAAAAATATTCTGCAAAGTGTTCTCAACATCACCAATTCTCGAACCGCCTAAAACTATTTTAACTCGCGAGCTTTTCAAGCGCTTACGCAAGCTCCTAATACGGTTCCTAGACCTCAATGTTACAGTTTTTACTTCTTTGGCTATTATGCCACTACGGTTCACAACCGTTAACAATCTACAATCGGTTCCTTACAACCCTCAAAGGGTTACGACAATACGCGGACTTTCAATCTCGGTTCCTATGACCCTCGACGGCCAAGGCTAATTCGGACCTTCTCTGAGTGCCCTCAGTCCAACTGCCTCTGTCTGTCTTGTCTTCTAAAACAGGTAATGCCGTTTACCTAAATCCATATAGCTCCCTGAGCTCGTACTTCCTGTTCCTGTTCCTATTCTCATATATGGCCACCGACTTGGCCCGCGACTGCTCCTATTCTAAATATGAGCTCTGTGGCTCCCCTAACTTCACAACGTCCCTTTACTTTCGCACCGATGCGGAATCTTCTCTAACCTATAGCATGGGACCTCCCCATCTACTCGCAACGACCCACAGCCTTACACACCTTCCGACTGGAATTGGCTGGAATGAATTTTTCGAGAAATCCCCCGATGTTTGTTAAGATAGCCAGAACATTTATTCTCAGTTAATCGCTTTTCTTGAACTTGGTCGCTTAGATCTATCTTAATTTAACACTCGCTTTAAAGTTCCTTTGAAAGACTGGTATATTTTGACATTTCGGAGACAGGATAGATGCGTAATATGGGTGTGTGTCCAGAACATATATGATGCACTGGTTTCCAACGATTACAATTTAACTGGTCTATAGTGCCCACATAACGATACAGAAGAGAATATTGTCTCTCTTACTATTGATCTGTTATCAGAATAGCCCATATGGTGTTCAACACGTGCGCCATAATGGACATTAAATTTCATGCCTACTTAGCAGAGTTTGACAAATCTGTTTCCAAGGTCCGTCGCATACCTATCTTCATGCTTTACATTTAACCCAGGCAGAAATATTATCGAAAATATTTACACCTTTAAACAAGAAAGTCGCCTCTTTCAGCTATCAGCTTGACAGAGTGTAATATGAACCCATTTTGGTTCATATTCACTCAATCCAGTCGATTTGGGACGGTATGGAGAACAAGCCCCTTTCGACCCTAAATGACTGTAGATGATCAATTCTCACATGTCTAGGCGTGTTGGAGGAGGAACGGGCTCAGGTACTCGGCAGGTGTCACCGGTTGCGGCGTGATGGTCTCTTTGGCTGATGTCGGTTGAACCCTCCGGTGAGGACCAGTGTGAGAGGTTGGGTCCTCTCACATAGGTACTACCTCTCCCCGAGGGTGCAGTGGTTCTGAAGATGTACTGGTTTTATAATAATTAGAAACCTGACATTGAGTAATTGTTTAAAAAAATACCCACATCAAAGTTTTTCCAATTAGCTGTCAACTTCAGGTTAACCTAATTGTTCTAAACCTGTACACTGTCAGCAAAGTTATTAATTCTAAATTGTTAAAATCACATACATTGTGTTCAATGCAAAATTAAACACTTATAATAATAATAATAACACTTTGGCCAGCCGCTGATTTGTCGCGGTTCTCGAACGAGAAGGCCTTGGTTACCCCTGAACTCCCAACTGCCTCCCTGTTCCCTCGCTTCTCCTCTCCTCCCAACATTCGGAGACGAACTGCTTGATGACATCCCTCACCCCATTCTTCCCAATCTCTCCGATTAGCACATTAACCCTCTCCTTTGAGTCTCCCCCTAACCACATGTCCTTCATTCTCCCATCCCACTTCCCCATTATACTCCCAGTGAATCTCATTCTTTTAGACTGATACTTTGGGCATTCTAGAAGGAAGTGTTCCAGGGTCTCCACCATGCCCAAGTTACACATCTGGCACTCCCTTTCACCGTCTTTCCCAATTTTTCCCCTCAGCTCCAGGGATCGCGACCGCAGCTTGAACAGCAGTGACCCCCCAAAGGTGCCATCAAGGTACTCTTCAAAACCTGGCCTCTCTTTATCACGCAGGCCACCCAAAGACCTCTTTGATTTGACCCCCTCTCGCCAATTACGGTTACAATCCTCCAAGACCCTTTCTCTGACGATTTTTTTACCCTGGTTTGCCCCAACGTCCAGGTCCGAGATCTCCAATGAGTAGTTCTCTACTAGCTCCCTCACTTGGATCATCCACCCCGTTTTGATATTTGAGTTGAAGATTTGCAGGAACATTACTTTACACCATCGGCTGTCGGGGAGATTCACCAAATAATTAAGATAACCGAGTTTCAACAGGTCTATCCTGTCCTTGATCCTCATCCACCCAAGCTCACCCCTGATTGCTTCTAGCGCTGCGGCATTGCTCGACCCCGTTATCCATCGGCCTGCATCGTTCTGTAAGATTTCCAAGCTCTTTATGGCCGTCTGGTTTAGAGGTACCACTTCCGTACCGTATGTTATACTTGGCAGCCCCACCATTTCCCAAATGGTTTTCCCCACGAAAACCTTATTGAAACTGTTTCTCCCTATAAGTTTCATTTGGTTAAGGATTCGCTTCCCCTTCAGAATCAATTTGTTTGTGTGGTTTCGGTAGATGCCTCTTCCTGTAATGTTTATATTTACCCCCAAATACTCGTAATCACCTGTCTCTCCTACATTGAGAAGTTTGCTGCTCCCTTCCGGAATGCAGAACTCACCCACTCTCCACCTTCGAGTGGGGTCCACTTGGCGGCCCACAGGTATAACTTTGCTCTTGCTTTCATTAAGTTCGAGTCTCCATTTGCTCCCATATTTCCCAACAATTCCCAGCATTTTCGTTAGCCCCTCTTCGCTTTCTGACACTAGAACCATATCGTCTGCAAAAAATAGCCCTGGGATCTTCAAGTTCCCAACTGCTACCCCCTCGTCGCTACGCAGGAGTTCATCTCCTAAACCTTTGATGTACAATGCAAACAGGATTGGCGAAAGGATACACCCCTGTTTTAGGCCTATCTCCATAGGCACACGTTTTGTTGTAATGTTTCCCAGACTAAGTTCACTCTGTACATCTTTATATAATGCTTTCATAATTCCAACAAACTCGCCTCCTAAGCCCAGAGCCTCCAGCTTGCGCCACATACCCTCCCTCCATACTCTATCGTATGCCTTTTTGACATCCAAAAAGGCCATAAACATCTTTTTCTTTTTTGCTTTCGCGGATTCTATCATTTGGGATAGCGTGAAAAGATGGTCGGTTACTCTCCTTCCCTTCCTGAAGCCATTCTGGATTTCTCCCAAAAAACCCTTCTCCTCAATTACCTCCTCTAGTCTCCCATAAAGGACTTTACAGAAAACCTTTCCAATGTTGCTACTGACAGAGATCCCTCGATAGTTATCCAAAACGTCTTTTTCCCCCTTTTTGTGAATAAACGTCACTTTGCTTTCCCTCCACTCCTTTGGGACCTCTTGTTTTTCTATGGCTAAATTGAATAGGGCAGTCAGGCTTTCCAAGAGTTCCTCTCCCCCTTTTTTGATAAACTCGTTAGGAATTTCGTCCACCCCTCCCGCTTTTCCATTCCTCAATTTTGAGATCACCCTTCGCACCTCCTCGGTTTTGATTTCGCTGCACACGAAGTCCGAGAGATTTTCCTCGACCTGGTTCGGACACTCCGGTGGGTTCCCCATGCCCCATCGCTTATCGTTTACCTTTTCCCAGTGCTTGACTAGTTCTAATGCGATTTGATCTCGCTCTTCTGTAACTCTGCCATCTACTTTAATGCTCTGGAGGTTATTCCCTTTGTTACGTTTGTTCACCCATTTCCAAAATATGCTCGAACTCGACCCCCCTGTCGTTCTTATCGTCCTAATAAGACTGCTATTTCGCACTCTCCGGTTGTCGTCTTTAATCTTATTTACTTTATTTCGTGCTTGTTGGTATTCTTCCTTTGCCACCATGGCCTCATTGCTTTCCACCCCCTTAAGTTTTCTACTTCTCCTGTATGCAGCACATTTATCTTTTCTAACCTTTATGGCCCTTTTCAATTCTTCGTTCACTCTGTACCCAAGTTCCCGTGTTGGCACCCTAATCTTTCCTACACTTTCCTTCCCTGCCTCCACTAGGCTCGCAACTATGGCGTCGGCCATCTTCTGGACACTACCCCCCTTGTGTACGGCTGCAAGCTTTGGTTTCAGTTTTTCTTCGAACTTCGCCCAGTCGGCATCCTTTTTGAGTTCCCAAATCTCCTTGAAGCTTCCTTTCCTTTTCTCTGGGTTTTTGGCCCTCATCGTCACTGTAATCAAGTTGTGATCACTATCCAACTCCATTTTGCCCTCATCATCCACTTCTACCCTTCTCACCTCCCTCCATAAATTCATATCTATGAGAATGTAGTCAATTATTGATTTTCTGTCGTTTCTATATTAACGAGTCAATAGAAATGATGGAGCTTTTAAGTCCTTTCATTCACGTCAGTGAAGACAATATTAACCGCGGAGAATCGTCTGTTGAAATCGCATAAATATAAAAATCACTATTTTCAAAGTGAAATGGAAACATTAAAACAAAACCATAATTGAAATATTTTTATAGAATCAAATAATTTAAAGTTTACTTTATTCCGAATGATGTACGCGGAATGCATGCTATTGATGGTTAATATATATTTTTAACTTTAAAGCTACCGCAGTCAGCCATTTTTCATAAATTCATAAGGAAATGCACACAGATAAAATAAGATATTTAAAACAAAAATGGAAACATGAAGAATTTTGTCTAGCAATAAGTATTAAACATCACTTTAAAGAGGATGCCCTAAACTATTTGACCATATGTACGCGAATTTTATTGAAAAGCAAATATGGATGAAAAATGAAGTTTTATTGCTTTCTCCCATTGACCTCCATAGTAAATTGGATAATGAAGATAGCTCTGTTTTTCACGCATGCGCAACTAGGGGGATAGAAATAGTTGTACATGAAAGTACCTGATTAACCGGCTAACGAGGACCAACCCTCCGCTAACCAATAAACTGCAGAGAGGTCTTGATAATAATAATAATAATAACAAAATTTTGTTAGGCGTTTCGCTCCTTTATCGGAACTCCTTCAGTGATAGCGGTCCAATAATGAAGCGAAACGCCTAACAAAATCTTGTTATTGTATAAATCTAATATATAAATGGTATGTTTCTATCTCTCTATCTCTCTAATCTCTCTACCTCTCTATCTATCTTTGTTCCGGGTGAACTCCTCCGTGTCTCGACCGATCGATCTCAAATTTTCTACACGGAGGTAACTCGTCCCTGCGAGTAACATGGGATGGGTGGCGTGCCCGTGCGGGGTGACCTTGACCTTGAAATTGTGACCTTGACCTTTTAATTCGAAAACGGCTGGGCCGATTGGGCTGACATTTCATATGTGCGGGTATATTGACCCATCGATCATTTTGACGTCATCGGGGTGCCCGTGCGGGGTTACCTTGACCTTGAAATTGGTGACCATGACCTTCTATTTCGAAAACGGCTGATATAACCATCTTCTCCCGTGCAACGCCGGGTATCACCCGCTTGTGTATAATAAAACTACATACATAAAAACGATGAAATACTAAAATGAGATTAATTTCCAGTAGCATTTGACACACCATCTAAATATTCCATTAGACCAATTTCTCCGTTTTGAAATGTCCAATAGAATTGTCAAGCTTTCTGTATTTTTTTCTTTCTGGGGGCTAATTTACTACAAGCACCCAACTGAATAAGAGTTGTGTCTTGATAAGCCTGTTCCATTTTAAGAAGTAAATTAGTTTGAACAGATTGGAGTGTGAGCCTCTTATGAGTAGGCTTACCTTCAGGGTTGCACGATATTTATAACTGAATACCGGTATCGATATTCAAAAACAATACCGCGGTATACCGGTATATCGAAAACTGTTCATATATTTGAACACAAGTATCACAATCGAGACTCGAGGCATCACAGTCTGAACGAATAAGCATGCCTTGATGATGCGCTTCGAAAAACCTTTACCCAACACAGACGATATCAAAATTTATTATTTTCAAAATTAATTTATCAGATTTTCCCCCAAAATTTCAACAAAACTATATCATGTGATCCCTCATTGGAACGAGCTCAACGAGCTCGTTCCAATGAGGGGTCACATGATATAGTTTTGTTGAAATTTGAAAAAATTATTTTTTCAACTGCTGAATTTGTATATTACGAGGTCACAGGCAGACGATTCCTTGGATACAGGGATAATATTATTCATACGGGGCTACAGTTGAAAAACTCAAGACATCTTGAAAATTAAATTGTGGGTAAATAAATAATGACGATAAACCGATAGTTTTGTAATTACACCGGTATTCAATCGATATTGGTTCGAATACCGGTATATATCGGTTTAACGATAAACCGTGCAGCCCTACTTACCTTCCGATGCCATCTCTCTATGTGATTTGTTGTACCGAATCAAATGGTTCCGCGTGAGTCTACCATGATCGTCTTTCAATTAGAAACTTGTCACATAATCCGTGGCTCTCTTCACATCTGAATTTACGATTGCTGTACAAAACACCCTCGGACAAAACACCCTCGGACAAAACACCCCAAGACAAAACACACCGGGACAAAACACCCTCGGGACGAAACACCCTAGGACAAAACACCCTTTGAGAAAAGTACTTCCGGACAAAACACCCTCAGTGGTGTGTTTTACTTTTTTATTTTTTATTTTCAAGTTTATCATTTCAAAATTGTATTGCCCACATTTTCCAACAACAATAGCTTGTGGTGTGCTTGCATGTGTGAATAAAAATTCACTTTGATATATCTCTGTTGACACTACTACAGACTGTAACAAAGGAGATTTCTTGTTTATGAAAAACAAATAAATTCTTTGATGATCACCACTATGGGTGATTGATCTTGACTTTGTTTTTTCTACTGTTTCTTCTACAAGCCGTTTTCTTAGTTATTGAAACAAACAAGTTCTTTGGTGATCACTTGTTAATGTCCTCAGAGTAGAGTTGTTTTTACAAGATATACAATACTTTATATATATATATGAGACACATGACTAGGGAGACAGTATCAAATGTGTTCTTAAAAGTATTTGAATTTCTCTATTAGTATAACTGGATCTGTGGAATATTTGAAATATTTAATATCTTTTATTTTCAATTTATTTTTTGCCATAAGTAGACTGGTCTACACAGTTAGGCCTGTATGCATTGCGCTCGTTCCAGTGGGAGGCCTCAACCTATGTTTATGGAGCAAGATGTGAATATATTCGAAAATAAATGGCAATCTTTTCAAATAGCGATGGCCGGTTTTGCAGTTGAGTTGGGTAAAGTATTTAAATGTTATGTTCGTTTTATACCATGTTGTTTAAAAATGGAAAAATTCACGTGTACCTAAAAACTTTCATTTCTTGCGCCCCGGACATGGGGTGTGACCTCTCAATGGAACGAGCGCATTGCGCTCGTTCCACTGAGAAGCCTCAACCTATGTTCATGGAATATACGTCTTACATATTTAGTTTCAAATTATTATTATTATTCATTAATATCCTTAAGAAAGCATAAACACAAGATGAGACTCTTTATTATTATAATCTCTTGTCACTCGATCGTTTTATATTTTACATTTCTGACCAAACTCCATTTTTTCTCTCCAACAGATGTCCCAGGTTCTCAAAGTTACTGACCACAACCATGAACCCAACTATGTGAAGGTCGCAGCAACAAAGGTTCGTTCTGAATTAAAGGAGTCTGCCAAAATGAACAGAGGTCGTCCATCCCAAATTCTTGCAGATGTAGTAAGCAGCAAACCAGTAGAAATACGTGCCGCAATCGGAAACAACGACTCTGTTAGACGTTTCATCTCTAGAAACAAATTGAACACTCTTCCTAAGGCTCCAACCAGTGTGAGGGATCTTATCATTGATGACGAGTGGCAAACAACCGGCGAACCAAACTTTGATCCATTTTTAATCTACGACAGTGGGCCAGATAGTGCAAAAAGAATGCTGATCTTCGGTTCGGAAGAAGGTCTCAGACACTTATGTCGTTCCAAAGTGTGGTTCATGGATGGTTGTTTCTCTTCTGCTCCAAAACTGTTCGAACAAATTTATGTTATCAGATGCCCACTTGCTAACAGTGCTGTGTCATGTGTCTATGGATTTCTAAGTGGTAAATCGCAAGTCATCTATGAGGAATTTCTCCAAGCGGTTGTGACCACCTGTGATGCTAACGGCTACACGCCCGATCCAGACAAAGTTGTTATGGACTTCGAGAAAGCAATGATTAATTCAGTTGCAACTGTTTTAGGTGAACATGTACAATTTCAAGGATGTTTTTACCATTTTACACAGTGTACGTGGCGTAAGATTCAGGCATTAGGACTTGTCGAGTTGTACAAAAGTGACAGTGAGGTAAAAAAATATTGTTGTATGTTAGATGCCCTAGCTTTCCTGCCAATAGACAATGTCAAGGAAGGCATGAATTACTTGCTTGACTCAGCACCAGAAGTCCTGAATCCCTTGATGGATTATTTCAATAGTACGTTCGTTTCGGGGTCGTACCGCCAAGTTAAAGTTCCAGCAGCAAATCCTGAAGAGCTTCCATCTATGAAGCTCAGACATATCTCCCCGCTGTTTCCACCCCGCCTTTGGAATGTCAATGACTCTACATTAACCGACGGTGACAGGACGAACAACATATGTGAATCGTGGAATAGTGGCTTTAACAAATTAGTTGGACATCACCACCCAACCATCTGGGTCGCCATTGACTCCATACGTAAGGATGCCGCGATGGTGTCAACATTACTCCTAAAAGAATCACGCGGCGAACCACCAAAGAAACGCGTGAAAAAAGCACGAAAAGATCATCAGGAGAGACTTAAGAATTTGTGCTTGGCATTCAATTCAGGTGACAAGTGTATTGGCCAGCTATTAAGTGGAATTGGCGGTGTGATTAGACTGTAAGTGAACACTATCATGATAGGACTACACATCAGTTGTCATTATATTTTATATATTTATATTTCTATTTATGTTAACATCAGTGCTGGCTTTATGAAAAATCCAGGGTGGCTAAAAATCGCTCTCCTAGAACCCATCCAGGCGAGCAAATCGCTCTCCTCAACACTGTCACAGTAAACATGTGATTAATTTAAAACATAGGTTTTAACGGTGTACTTGAAGGGATGCAATCAACTGCCCAAAAGCAACGGTAGTGTAGTTTAACCCCTGCACTCTGATGACGAAACACCCTGATTTGTCATCCACAGTTATCGCCCCCTGTGTTGTCAGAAATTCAGCAATTTAGATTTTGGTTGACAGAGCTCCAATTGAGCTCTGTCAACCAAAATCTAAATTGCTGAATTTCTGACAACGCTGGGGGACAGATAACCATGGATGAGGGAAGATGTGGTTGGGCTTAGAGTGGGGAGGTGTCGAGTATTTTCGACATCAGAGAGCAG
Organism: Pictodentalium vernedei; assembly: GCA_031216915.1. Classification (NCBI taxonomy): domain Eukaryota; kingdom Metazoa; phylum Mollusca; class Scaphopoda; order Dentaliida; family Dentaliidae; genus Pictodentalium; species Pictodentalium vernedei. The sequence goes on along the minus strand of CM062292.1, from coordinate 81,539,241 downwards.
AAGGTTAAATATCACTTGCCTGGAAACTCATTGACAAATAGCTGATATCATTGCCTGATACTGAGAATAAAAAGTAAATAAATTTTAGTCCATTTCCTTCTGTGAACTGGAACTATGTTTGGGTATGTACTCTGTACATACCCAAACACAGTTCCAGTTCATGAATGAAAATAGATTTTTTATGCATCGATAGATCTGCATGGTGACTCCTTGACAACAAAAATTACATGTGAGCATCACATCAACGATGTAAATTGCTCTCCTCAAAATTCCAGCCCACGGAGGGTGTTTTCCTCAACAGCCCAAAGTTGGAGGGTGTTTTGTCTGAGGGTGTTTTGTCAGAGGGTGTTTTGTCCTGAGGGTGTTTTGTCCATAGTGCACATTCATCAAGGGTGTTTTGTCCAGTGTGCATTTTTCGAGGGTGTTTTGTCAGAGGGTGTTTTGTCCTTAGGGTGTTTTGTCCGGACACCGAATTTACAGGTACATCTTCCAATGCCATTCGGTTTATTCCCAACAAGACGAATCCCAACAAAACGAATGTCGAAAATGGTCATCCCAACAAGATGAATCCCAACAAGACGAATTAAAATGACTTTATAAACAATTTATTTTGAGGTTTTCCATCATAAACTGTTAACACGGCTTACTTTTGGACAAAGAGATTTCAATTAACTGGTTGATTGCTGGAAGCACATTTGAGGGGCTTTTTCATGAAGTGTGGGTGCCAGATCTAAAAGGCTTCATATTCTGTGGATGTACTTCAATTAATTTTTGATGTGATATTATTACGTCTGGGTGGAATTGCCCTGTTACAGTTAATGGGAGTGTGTCAATAGGCACTCTCTCATTAATTTTAACAAGGCAATAATATATTAACAAAATGTTGACAACCAAAAAAAAGTTAGCACGCTACAAGTTGACAGAGTTGCCACGCTTTGTTACAAGACGCTATTAGCTGCAGTCTTTTCACATCTTTTTTATCAACAAAACTGCCAAACACATGCAATAAATGAAAGCCTAAAATACAGTACGTGGAGAGTGTATTATCACTAAATTACCCGCAGAGTGGAGATTCCACCCGAGAAATAATTGCAACTTTGTGGCAAGGCATAACCAGCACCAGCAAAGTTTCAGCCAATGGACCTCCGGGTTAAACCCGGAGGTCCATTGGCTGAAACATTGCCTGTGTGTCTTGTCGATATGTACAAAATTTGAAAGTTATAGCTTGGGGTGATAACTCCACTCCGCGGGTGATTTACTTACAATCCACTCTCCCCGTACTGTACTTCAATTAGCATACGTTGTAATGTACACGTTTTTTGTAATGTAAAGTAAATTTCCCCCATATTTAATGGGAGAAAATATTCGTCTTGTTGGGATTCGTCTTGTTGGGATCTTCTTGCTGGAATCGTCTTGTGGGGATATTTTACCAATTCGTCTGGTTGGGATGACACCTGTCATCCACCATGCGATATTTTGAAGCATTCAGAACGGAATTTTGTTGAAACAGCGGTTCAAAACTCAGAACCGTATTGTTTCTTATAACGTACGAGATGTAAACTGACAAAGGACAGGAGTAATGTCACGTGAACAGTTCGACTGCGTACATTTAAACTGATTCCGGTATGTTATTGCCTTATTGTTGCTTTACCGTATTTAAAAATGCTCGGGATGATCGGAAAAGGGTCGTATCATGGGTTCAGTCAAGGTAAACCATATTTATGTCGGGACTTTCATATGAATAAAAAAAGAAGTTCAGAAAACTATTCTTTTGCCTGTGGCTTAAAGGACATTCGAGGGCTCATTTCTTTACGGATTAGACTTATTGCAGACGGAAAGGTCATGGGTTTCACAGTATGATTGCTGTGGGCTGATCACTTTCCACATGTGGGCAATATTTCCATGGACGCAATAATATTAGATTTCCAATACTCATTGTAGGAATAATCATCAAAACTTTAATTAATGAAGCACCGGGTACAACCTGGTGCTTCGTTAATTAAAACTTTGCTGATGATGATTTTTATTACCTGGTAAACGTATGCGTGAACATCACTGCCCACCGGTGGATTACGACCAGTGCACTGTGGCTGTACTGTATCTGATCGGCGTTATCTACGTCGCATCCTTGAGTGAGTCACTTCGATGTGTTGGAGCACAGTGATGAGTGTGCTATGGTATAGAATACGGTAATGCTACACTTGCCTTTAACCCTTTACCCAACGAATCGGCCGCATCCACCCGCTTAATATGCAAATTCAGCAGTTGAAAAAATATTATTTTTCAAAAAATTTCAACAAAACCATATCATGTGACCCCTCGTTGGAACGATCTCGACGAGCTCGTTCCAACGAGGGGTCACATGATATGGTTTTGTTGAAATTTTTTTAAAAATTTGAAAAAATGATATTTAAAATAATAAATTTTGATATCGTCTGCGTTGGGTAAAGGGTTAATCAATGGTAAAGGAGCATGATGGCTCAGTAGGTAGAACATTGGACAACCAGCCAAAAGGTCGACGGTTCAATCCTGACCAGCGGTAACTATATTCACGGTGTTCTTGGACAAAACATTTAATTCCGATTGCTCGCGTGGGGGCACGGTGGCGCTGTGTTCTAAGGCATACATCACGTCGGTGGTGCACTTGATTTAAACCGCTTCTAACCCTGTTTGTGCAGAGTTAGTAGTTTGAGTTTGGATAGTCTGACAAAAGCTCGCCGCTTCTCACATCGGTTCTTTCCGAGTACTTCGGCTTCCGACACGGTGTGACCCTGGCTGTTGGATGCTGTTGGATGTGTCGTTAAAACCCGACAAACAAACAATCCGATGCTAAGCCTTCGTGTGTCGGACGTCTTACGGTCACTAGTCGCTGGTTCCTGTTTCTTTCCCGGTACGACCTTCGTTCGTAAAACTGTGCGACGTGACTCTGGCTGTTCAAAGTGTCGTTAACCATAAAAATGAACACAAAGTCCGATTCGGAATTACCAATGGTTGTTCCAAACATTTTGTGTACACAGCTAATACGGATATCCAAAACTAACATTCAAGTGGCTCCAATGACTTTTTGTTGTGCTTCTCTTTTTTCACACTAATATCGAAATAACAAAATTTAAAATTGTTTTTTTCCTATAATGCAACTTGGAACTTAACCAAAGCAAGATTGAATTGGTTAAGTTCCTAGTTGCATTATGAGAACAAAATTGTTTCTTGAAATTTAAAAGTTTCGACATCACGTCGCCCGAGTGCTAGAATGTTCTATATCCCATAGGGGACATAGAACATTCTAGCACTCGGGCGACGCTCGGTGTGCAGAGGGTAAAAGTTACTCAAGGCAGACACATTTTTAGAAGCGAATTCGTCTATTTTTGGGGGATAGAATTGCAATTCTCTCACAATATATGTTTTTTCTTGGCTATTTTGGAAGGGGCAGTTAAATTGTCTTTCCTTGATGATATGGACTGTGTACTTCATTTCTTGGACAGCTTTCCAACAGAGCTTTCCAATGATGAAGAGTCTGTTACTATCAATGAAGGAGAAAAACAAATATTCTTTATGACTGTCCCACCAATAACTCTCAATGACATTCTCACAGAATTCAAATACTTTTCAATTGACATATCAAAAACAAGTGTTTGTCGAGCTTTTCATGGTCGAATACAGTACGGACTGTGGACACTTTCCACGGGTGGACAATATTTCCACGGACGCAATAATATTAGATTTCAAACACTAATTATAGGAATAATCATCAAAAATTTAATTAATGAAGCACCGGGTACAACCCGGTGCTTCATTAATTAAAATTTTGATGTTGATGATTCTCATTACCAGGTAACCCCATGCGTGAACATCGCTGCAAACACTGCAAAAAATATAGGTTCTCTTCAGAACCAAAACTGGTTCTAATCTTGTCCCTGAGATGGAACCAGTTCTGTTTAAACAGTATTTATTTCAAATCAAATAAATTTATAAAGATTAACATTAAATATTAACAGAATTAAACATAAATTGAGGGGTTTCAGTCCTAGGTTTAGAGCTTATACGAGGTTGTCTCAAATCATTATTTTGCAAAGTAGATATGAACAGTTGGCATATCGAACCAGTTTTTGTTCTATACAGAACCAAAACTGGTTCGATATGCCAACTGTTCATATCTCCGTTGTTTCAAAATGTTTGGCGACTGAGTTGAATTAGCTCCAAGTTTACTGCTGAATCCACTTCAGTCCATGTAATATTCTGTTAAAATTGAATGCTAATCTTGGTAAATTTATTTGATTTGAAATAAATACTGTTTAAACAGAACTGGTTCCATCTCAGGGACAAGATTAGAACCAGTTTTGGATCTAAAGAGAACCTATATTTTTTACAGTGCACGCGTGGATTACGGCCAGTCCACGGTAGCTGGACTGCAGATTACGGTGGAAATTAGAACCTACTTCAAGGATTTCGGACACCGAGTTTGAACCTTGAGGGTGATAATGTGTTGAGTTTATACAGAGTACAATGAATTCCAGTAATAAACGGTTCTAGAAAACAAATACTGATCGAAGGGCTGGTTTCATTTGTTCGATGTGTTCTCGAAATTCATTCTGCTTTAAGAGTGCCTACCCCATGATTACCGATGAAGTGTTGAAATAAATACGCGCGATCAGGATTTCCGTCTGACACTGGATGTTGTAAAAGGTTGTAACTAATTGTTGGTGCGCAACCTTGCAAAACATTTGCATGAAGGTCTAAAAATCTTGATTTTTTTTACGCAGCTACTGTACTTATTTGAAATCGATGACGAAATGATTCGTTGCGGTACCCACACTTATTATCACAAATGTCTCAAAATTAAGTTATAAGGCCACACAAAGTAGATCTTCTGTTTCTCAAGCCATTATGTGTAAAATTGCATGCGGGCGAGCGTTTTTTTATTTTATTTTTTATTTCTGTAATTATTGCTTTTCCATCACAAGTTCATGTTCTTGGTTTATGTTTTAGGCCTCGTAATCTACGGAATAGCATGGTGATGGTGTATTTCGTCCCTTGAGAGCAAGAAGGCTTTGCAATGCTAAGGCATTGCAAAGACTTTTTTTTCTCAAGGTATCACTTTTGTTAACTTGGTAAAATATCAGGCATAAACCATTTAATTTTTATTTTTTTTAAGTTCACATTGGTTATTAAAAGAGAGCAGGCGGCAGCCAAAAGGACTATGCGGGATGGCCTGAGAAACAGATTTTTAATTTTTTTAGGCCTAAATGTGATTTTTATATTTTTAAATGTACAGGAGAAATGCTACAAAATGGCAATATGAACCAGAAAACAAGAAATGCATAATAGTAATGTTGTGGATACAGATTCAGCACGAACAGTGTGATTTGGTACTCGCCTACTCATTTGGTGCATTTCTCCTCATAAACATTTTTGCCGGTCCAGTTGAAACTTGAGGACGCCGCAAGTGAATTTCTAGTTCATACTTCATCGATTCTTTTGCATTTTTACTTGTTAGGTTCTTTAAGTGCACACTGCATAATAAAACAGGTGTACAAGCGAATGTATACATATCGAGAGGTTGAGGAATTTATAACTCTCCGCTTAACCGCCTTCACACTGACGTCAAAGTTTGGGGTGGGGGTTGGAGATCGGTGCCTCGGTCACATCGCACAACTATTTGGAACATACCTAAATGCTTTTATCAAAAACTTATACCTACAAATATTCTTTCCATTGATAAAACACTTACATGGCAGTGAATTTATTAGATTTTTTTGACAGTGCTATCAATTACAAACCAGCTAGGTAGAGGTACCCACCCATCTGGGAGCTTCCAACAGCTCAAAAATAATCTGTTATTTGTTACTCTCCCCCTGTATGTTAAACTCTACAGATAAACTGAGCTGGGCATTAAGAGCACTTTCTAATCCATGTATATTTTATCAGTCTAGCAAGAGATTTTGCCCAACTGAGTACTCCAAAGCATGTGTATATTTTCGTAGGGCTAGCTAGGACGTCGACTCAAAATGGTATTTCATAATTTCTTGCCCAACCTCTGCCCGACGAAACCCCTGGTCGGGATATTTTTTTTTTTGGTGGGGGGGGGGGGGGGGCATTTCTTTTTGGGGTGCCACCGTCAGAAGTTACTCCTCCGTCAACTAGGGATGTAACCAAGGCAGTCTTGTTTGACAGAGCTCTGTCAAACGAGACTGACTTGATTCAGTTTCGTTTGCTTTCTGGGAATAATTTGCTACTTGCATTTTCGTTATTTTAACATCAGTGCGCAGAATGTTAATGCTGTATATATAAATCACACATTTTAGTTATATTTTATTCTTATCTTGTTTTATATATGAGATGTCACGCAATATGATAAGACAATTACATTGCATGTTGAACTTACATGCTTGGGTACATGCATATGGACACGTATGTGAGCATTTTCGATCGGTGTTTCATTTTTTCAAGAAGATTTGGACGATTAGCACATTATGTAACTCCTAAAGAGTTTTTCGAGATTTATCCTTTTCAGGGTCCTTTCTCTCTCGTTTGTTTGTTTGTGTTTGTTTGTTTGTTTATTTGGGTTCTAACGACATTTTCGACAGGCATGGTCACATCGTGTCGGATTTTCTCTTGTCATTAATTTAATACTGGGACAGCTATAAAACCACTTGCTTTCAGTGCTGTCATTCCAGGAACAGTACAGAATGCAGCTGATTGGTAGACACAACTACATATATGTTCTGACAATAACTCGGTTTATTATCCTTACATTTGCTTGAAACTCGTTGTGTTGTATCTTCAGACGAGCTGCTCGTGTACAAATCTCTTCTGTCCCGAGGCAACATCCCCCACTCCACCCCAGTCCCCATGTAGCAAGCTATTTATTTTTGCCACAGGGGAGTTATTGCATTCCTCCGTGCTTTTGCAAGAGGTAGTCTTCTCCGTCTGCACGGGCCGTGTATTCTCAGCTACCAAAAATTGGTAACGATTTTCCATCAGTGAAGTCAAAATTAAAGTCTTCAAAATCGGTGGATTTGACTTGGGGTTATGTACAGTTGTGCGAATGGTTGTTGCTGGTGCAACGCGCGTCACATGGTGATGCGATACATCGTCTGTAGGTGGAAGAATTTCAATGGTGTTATCTTACTACTAGGGAGTATGTGAGCCCAAAGTAGAAAAAGAACATTTGCAAAGAATTCATTTCTTTTTATTGCAAGACTTTCCTTTATATTTTTCTTCACTATACATAGGTGGTTTGGTCGTGAACTTTATCAGTTACATAATGGGTGTTTTCAGCTTCTGAGAAGTGTTTCTTCAGGGTTGCTGGTATGTTGCTTGTCTTACTTGGCGAGAGTCGTTACTACTTTCCACGGTAAGATAGTTAGCCCTGTCTCTTCCATGAAGGCCGTAACTGAAAGGCAAAGCTTTCCACTGCTTTGGCCCAATGACCATGTGTCTGTATGGAGTTTTCTGGATCTGTGCCTAACCATAGCTTTTGAAAACCTTTCAGTAGCGTATATACATAATGCAGACACAAAACAACACCATCTGAGTCACTGGCATATATTATTAAACGCTTGCCTTGTCGGTCTCTATGCTGCATATTGAATGTAGTATAATTTCAGTGCCTGTGTCGCCTTGACTTGATTCCAAATCAGCGATGGCAATTACAGCCCCTGAGTAACCAACACAGTTTTCATTTCGTTCTTAAGTCTACCGTCTAAATAATGTAGCAGTGATACAAGTGTTTCTTGTCTTCTCCGCCCATTTTTCACAAATCCGTATCGTTGTTGAAGTCTTAGCTTTGTTAGATAATCCCGAGAAAAGAAACTCAGAAGGACACGGAGCTTCGTGCTGTAATGCAGTCAAACATTTGCCTTTGGTGGTGGTTTAAAGTACCGATCAAATCAAGCGGGGGCAAGCCTCGTGCCATGTGGTAGGTCGAACGCACCTCCTCACAAAATTGGAGTGTCATTGAGGGACTATCTCTCATTTGTGAAAAGTTTGCTAAAATGGGAAGCCGCACTTACCGCAATACATCGTACTTTCTGTGGCTTAGCCACAGAAAGTACGATGTATCGTGGTACGTTGTTTTAACCCTTTACCTAACATGAAAAGCAGACGACACTTGCAAAAACAATTCTTGAACAACTAATTTTTTTCCATTTTTGTCTCAAAAACATAGGTTATGACCCCTCATTGGAACGAGCTCGACGAGCTCGTTCCAATGAGGGGTCATAACCAATGTTTTTGAGGCAAAAAATGAAAAAATAATGAAAATTAACAGGCGATTTTTGAGAATAGCGCTTGCCGGTTTTGGCCGTTGCGTTTTGTAAAGGGTTAAAACATTAAATGTTCACGTTTGCTTGTAAGTAGCATAGATGTTGAATACACACACATCTAGGCGGGGAGTTGGAAAATGGTAGTCCTTTCGTATTTAAAGCGAGGCCTCCCGTTAGACGGATGGTTTATTCTAAACAAAGAAAAATGAACATTTCATATAGGCTGACAAAATACTGGTATTTAGATGGGTGATTGGGGTGGGGGATTGGAGAAGGTCTCCAATTTTCGTTGAATGGAGGCGCTATCTTTGAAATTATAAAACTCGAGGTTTCTAGCATAATCATTAAGTGGGAGGGGATCCTGATTTAGTTATTTCATTCGAAGTATATTTAAGTATCGGAGTGGCGGAGCACCAAACAAAACACCGGACGGTTGTCGGTTCGACTTATTTTTTATAGAACTGGCGGGTGTTCAGCAATTTCGCAATCAAGATATGACTTATTCATTTTATTGAATGCGTACTGATCTTATCATTTTCTCGAGAAAGTAATATTCCGTCTAAAGTGGGCAATAGGTCATCAAGAATATATTTATTTTTTAGTCGAGTACCTCGTTGGAGTATATATTTATTGTCGAGATGCTTGAATACCGGGTATCTGTTGACATAGTCGTTATTACGGGCAGGTTTCGCTATCTTAGTCACACCATTCTTCGCAAACACACCCCACTGAAGTATATTTTTATTGACAAGATTTATGTGAGTTGTTTTATTACCCTCGTAGGTTCGAGGGGATAAGTCATACAACGTTTCATTTCATTTTTTATCTGTAAACACTGTTTCGATCGTACATGTATAATCTATTGACAAAACTTTTTATTACTCCCACACCTTTGACTGTTTCGAGCGTACATGTATAATATTTCACTAGGGTCCTGCGAATATTCGAGATTCGATTCGATATCGATACCATACGTGTGCTTCGAGATCGATCCCAAATCAGTCTCAGGATTCGATTTTTTCGAAGCTCTCGTACTAACTTCAATTTGTTACATTTCCAACAAAAATAGGATAAAACTGTCATTAGAAAATTTATTCATGTAGGCTCAATTCCTATTTATTTGAGTAATTGACAATGTTTAATTGTTAGGCAAGGTGTGAATTTGGCCCAGAACATTATCCATAGTTTTGGTTTTTGAAGGCTTAACTTGTTACTATTCACGTTCTTAAGAACGTGAATAGTAACAAGTTGGACCTTCAAAAACTAAAACTATGGACAATAGGCCAAGCTGTTTCAGCGACGGTGCTATAGAGAATATTTAGTTATTGGTGTTTAAGGTGTTCTCTCCGTCGCGAAATGGCCATCACAGTGTTCCGTAACTTTCGTTTGATGCAATATGAAATAACTTGTCTTTTAAGATTCGATTCGGGATTCGATTCGATGTCGATATCAGAGACACGATTCGATTCGAGATTCGATTCGAAAAGAAATTTGTGATTCGCAGATCCCTATATTTCACGCCAGATACAAAATATTGAAACGCATATTTATGTTTAAATATTTGCTGAATATTCAAGGTTTTACTTGTTTGTCTTATGTCGTCGAAATCTTTTAGAAGATCAACGGACAAAATAGCCATCTTATTGGTGTTTAAGGTCACATTCACCATCTGGGGCTATATAATCAGACAGACTCAAGTTTGGGCAGTTGCTCATTTCACCTTTTAAATAAATTACCGCAATAAACGAACACTGTTCCACTGCCAATGGTTCCGTGGGTATGATGATAAACTAACTTATACCATTGAATTAAAAATATTTACCTGGAGACTGGTCATTGCCATTGAGGTAGAAATGTTGGGAGGGGAGTGGATGACGGGGGTATTTTTTTAAAATGAAAATGCACAGTATGGGAACGTTTCAACAGTGCTCATAAAAAGGAAAATGGAAATCAAATATTAAAATTACGGGGAAATAACTCCACTTGGTCACGACAGAACGAAACGACTCTTCATATACCATAAAGAATTGCGTTACTAACAAAAATAGTTATTCGCGCATGTGTATGTTACATCGTCCAAAATCGTCGCCGAACACATCATCCAACAGGGCAGCTATGCACAACGACCAACATGGCCGCCATCCAAGATGGCCACCACATGCTTGAGCACCTCATCCAAAATGGTGGCGATGTATGTGCGCTGTGTCCAAGATGGCGCCCACGCATGCACACGTTATTCAAGATGGCAGCGACGCATGCGCATAGTATCCAAGATGGCGGCGACGCATGTACACAACATCAAAGATTGCCGCCGCGCATGCGTACAACACCCAAAATGACCGCCATGCATGCGCATCACGTGACTATGACGTCACGCGCACGCGCAGAAGGGGGGTCCGGCTAGATATGTGTGAAATCAACATATATACTACTCTTGTAGTATTTGTGAAAAACCTAGGAACTACTTTAATACTTTCTATAGCTTTGGCTATAAAATGTACCAGTGTGCCTAGGCGTTTTACAGGATGTAGTCGCATGGGCCTGGTGTTAGAAATCTATATGTTACACAAAGCCTATAACTGTTTAATTCCAGTGAGAGCCCCGAGAAGTGAAGCAGTGTTGTTTACTGAGGTAGATAATCTCTATTGTACTGGTAAAATAGGACCCAGTCAACAATGCTTAGGGTTGAAGTCCTCTACTAAAGTGGGCACTATGGGTAAAAACGATTGACTAAACCTGACTCTGACTTTATATCCATGTCGCCTTCACGATTTGCCTTTTTGCAGAAATATCTGACCCTAAACACCAATAAATAAATATATACATATCGCCGTTTAATTTCTGTCAGAATTACATAAAAAGTCTTATACCATGATTACCTATTCTACTATATATGAAAAACCTATGACATAAACTTTAGCTTTATACACCAACCGTGGTGAACACGCCAGCAATGGGATTTCAACAGTAAAAATTTACACCTACAGTAGAACTACATCCAAGTTGGCCTTTGGTGACGTCGATCTGAATGCAAACTTGTCTAAATTTATCGCACGTCGCCTCATGAAGAGTGAAATGAAAGTGGCAATTATTTGTTACGTTTTTAAATGGGTTTAGATGCCAAATATTAACAAACAGATATTGTCTCATGTTAATAAAGCATCCATAACTCGAAAGAATGTTATTATGTTATTAAAACGAAAAAGGATCAGTCTCTTTTTCCATTTCGTTTCGGCGATAAAACTGACAGCGGAAGTACCGCCCACCGATGCTCATGTAAACAAAACAGATTCGTATGGTATGTACGTCTGCTGCTCAGTAAAATCGAGAAAAAATAATAGCGACTCTTAATAATCTGACGATCATGGTATAAATAAAATATACCCAAAGTAGCTTGGTGTACCAAATGTTCAACACTCGTGGTGAAGTGGTGTTAACCGCGCGCCAAAGGCTCGCGGTTAACACCACTTCACCACTCCTGGTGAACATTTGGTACACCAAGCTACTATGGGTATATTATATATACAATACATATCTGATATCTTGAAAATAAAATATGTGATCGATGTATTTTGTTTGTAATTTTTCATATACAATAATGCAAAATTGCAAATGTCCTCATATTTTAGATCCTAAATTTCACATAATATTTTCCCAGATGCTACAACCGCGTTCCATTTAATACTCATTTTTCAAAATTTTCACCCTCGATATGAACCATGGTCGCCCCGGCGGAGCCGGTGACCGTCCATCTCCACTTAGTGCTCCTCCACAACAAAGGTTCTTCCGGCTACGCGCCTGATGATCAATGGCTTACACCACATATTGCTTCGGCAACTACAACCATTTTGGACTGACTGAATGACAGTTCAGCAAAATACACCTCTTGGGTTTCATATTTTCTTGCACAGATAAGGTCTAATTTTCTTCCAGAAACACGCATGGCACCATTTTGATCATTAAATACCGGTGGTATTTTACTGAACTTGTATTCGCTATTCACTTCAGTTAACAATGTCAGTTTCCCCAAAATAACTCTGACTTGAGTCATTCGAAGGATACCTATGATTTCATTTTACTTTTTGTCTTGCTTTATTTATTTTATTGTCTATGCTTAAGGTCTATAGTGTAACTAGGGGGCGCGATGGCGTCACGGTAACCGGTTCTCGTCAGATCACCGAAGTTACGCAACGTCGAGCGCGGTTTGTAGTTGGATGGGTGGCCATTTCAGCGACTGATTCGCGTCTCCGCGTCGTGTGCTTGGGCACGTCACTTAACCCCGATTGCCTACATGGAGACACGATACCGCTGTGTACTAAATCGTACTGCACGTCTATGGCGCGCATGTCTTCAACCAATCTAACCCTGCCTGTGCCGCGATGTTGAGTTCTGAGTTACGATATTGGAGAGGTGACAGCTGCTCGTCGTTGCTCAGTGGTTCTCTCCGGGTACTCCAGCTTCCTCCACCGACATGATATGACCCTGGTTATTGATGTGTCGTTAAACCCTAATAAATGAACAAATAAACGTTAGTGTAACTGTTGTGGTTTTCTTCTCTTCTCCTGTGGAATATAAAAACCTATTTTTAATGTTTGCCAAATTATGCGAGATAAAGGTTACGATCAAAATGTGGTCTAGATTGAGTACACACTAAAAACTGAAGTGTTAAAACTGACACTTTCAAGGTGTTAAACCCATTCTAACTCTTAGGGTTTGATTTTAACACTCAAAGTGCAATGCTTTAAGCACTTAGACATTACAATCGTCAGACATCTGAAACTTGAATGGATGGCACTTCCCATGTGTCTAGCATTGGTGGTTCTTCCAGAATCGTCCATAATTTGATTTGCGCTTGGTGGGTACATAATTAAAGGGACACAACGCAGATGACGCGGATCAGGCTCGAGAGTTCGAGCCTGATCCGCGTCATCTGCGTTGTTTCCTTTCAAGTGTCGCGACATTACACTTGTCAAGTGGTATTATTGTAACACCTGTCAAGTTCTGGGATATCTACACTTGAACAAAGTGCTAGTTTTATTTATTTAATCTTATTTGTTTTACAAGGATTGGCGAATAAGTTATGCAACTTATATTAACGCCTCGCCTTGGCCCAATGGCGTAGGTGTGTGGGATGACCTTCATAGCAGCAACTTCGTGGCCAAGCTCTTCTCGAATACTACGAAGGGATCTTTAGCCTGCACGGAGTGTGTCTCTCTCCGCACAGAGGATAGCCATTTTACGTCCCCGATAGGACGGTACGCTGTGACAGCATCAACCCCACAACTGATGCTGGCAGAGAGTGTTCGGACACCTCGAGAACTTTCCCCGACCCGGGGATCGATCCCGGGACCTCTGGCATGAGAGACCTGCGCACTTATCCACCCGGCCACCACTCGAGAGGAGGTCTGCTAGTTCAGCACTTAGTAAGTGTTAAATACAGCGCTCAAGTGTCGTTTTTAACACTTTAGTTTTTAGCGTGTAGATTCTTTCGGAAAATATCATCTTATAATATTTGGTGGATTTGTGAGCGATGAGCATGAGCCAAACAAAGTAACGTAGTTCACCTCGGGTCTATTCAACATTTTTCATAAAAATGAATTAACCCTTTGGAACGTGATGGTACATTTCATGCCCTGTCAGAGCCATCAACTGATAGAGTCTATTTTCCTCACTTGGGGGAATACCAATCAATATTTTCGAAGTGCAGCCTTGTGGCTGCCCGTTGAAAATCTTGATTAGTTTTTCACACACATTCAATGAGTAACTATTTACTTTATGAGTTCAGGGTTTATCACGATCCTGGCGCGGAAAAGCGGTCCTTCGGTCTCAAAGGGTAACAATATTTTACGACGTGCCGTGTCAAGTTTTACACCTTGCACCGCCTCCCCCTTTTTTCGCTCGAATGTAATTTCTAATCTTATTAGGCAAAAGACTCGAATCTCAAATCCAATCGCTTTCCAGTTTTCACGATACCACGGCCGTCGCACTTGTGTTGTCTCTGTTGCATGTATACTGGACTATTTCTTTTCACCGAAGTTCAAGGAGAGGTACTTGTGACTTGGTTCTAGAAAGTTGAACAATTTATTCACACGTCAACCAATGGAATTTCGTGCAGAACGTTCACCATGGACCAATGCATTGACCCGATGCTCAATGCGCATTCATTATACCAGAACCGAAGAGGACTGGTTTCCTATTCCATTAATACTCACACCACTTGATCTATTTATTGTTTCAGGTACACGCCCATCCCGGTATTCTGACCAGTGTACGTTTGTGCAAAGACGGAGAGTAAAGTGTACAAAGGGAGAGAACGATAGGATAGCGAACGGCTACAAGTTTGTTACATACAAATATCACAACAGGTATAACAATAATGGCCGGCCGCTGATTTGTAGTGGTTCTCAGGTGAGAAGGCTTTGATTAGCCCTGTTCTCCCAAATGCCCCCTTATCCCCATGCCTCTTCTCTCCTCCCGACACTCTGAAACGAACTGCTTGATGACATCCCGTAGTTCATTCTTCCCCATCTCTCCGATAAGCATACTATAACCATCTCCCTTGTGTCACCCACTAACCACATATCCTTCATTCTCCCATCCCACCTCCCTATCATAATCCCAGTGAATCTTATATTTTGGACATTCTGATAGAAAGTATTCCATTGTCTCCACTTCGCCTAAATTACACATTTGGCACTCATTTTCATTGTTTTTCGCAGTTTTTCCTCTTAGCTCAAGCGACCGCGACCTCCTCTCGAACAACAGTGACCCACCGAAGGTGCCATTAAGAAGGTACTCTTTAAAACATGACTTCTCGTTATCATGCAAGCCAAAGACCTCTTTGCTTTGACCACTTCTCGCCAATTCAGGTTACAATCAACCGTGACTCTTTCTCTGGCTATTTTTTTGCCCTGGTTTGTGTCCACTTCTAAGTCCGAGATCTTCACTGACTAGTTCTCTATTAACCCTTTACCTAACCTGAAAAGCAGACGACACTTGCAAAAATAATTCTTGAATAACTATTTTTTTTCATTTTTTGTCTCAAAAACATAGGTTATGACCCCTCGTTGGAACGAGCTCAACGAGCTCGTTCCAACGAGGGGTCATAACCTATGTTTTTGAGACAAAAATGAAAAAAATAATGAAAACTAATTTGCGATTTTTGAGAATAGCGCTGGTCGGTTTTGGCCGTTACGTTGGGTAAAGGGTTAACTCCCTCACTTAGTCTATCTACAGTTCACAGTTATAATAGTGTTGGTAGCTGATTTACTCTGTCTCTGTACATATCGGTGCTAAGGAGCTCGAACGGTGCTGACGGGACTTGTTCCAAAGAATCGCATTGCTATAGAAACTGAATTTCCAAACTCGTCAGACTGAATTGCTAGTATAGATGCGGAGGTAAGTCTCACTGTTGCTTTTTCTTATATTGCGGGTGGGTTTTGGAGAGGTAGGCGTCGCGGTCACCGGTTCTCGTCAGATCACCGACGTTAAGCAACGTCGAGCGCGGTTAGTAGTTGGATGGGTGACCACTTCAGCGACTGATTCGCGCTCCCGCGTTGTGTCCTTGGGCGAGGCACTTTACCCCGCTTGCCTACATGGGGGCACGATGACGCTGAATACTAAGGCGTACTACACGTCGCTGGTGCGCATGTCTTCAACCAATCTAACCCTGTCTGTGTTGCGGTGGAGAGTTCAGAGTTACGATGTTGGGGAGCTGACAGCTGCTCGTCGTTGCTCGGTTGTTGTCTCCCGGTACTCAGGCTTCCTCCACCCGTAAAACTGTCACGGTCATGATTAGCCATTGTGCATAAGTATGTGACCTTAAACACCAATAAATAAATTAATAAATAAATCTTGGATAATTTTGTGGAAAAGACACATGAGTGATGTGTGGTTTGGATGTCTAATAGTTTTTTTTTTCATTTTGGCGATACAGGGTTGCAATAAATAATCATTTGGTGCAGTACAGTCGCCGTGGATTGGTCGTAATCCACACGTGGGCTGTGATGTCCACGCATGCGTTTTCCAGGTAATAAAAATCAGCAGCAGCAAAATTGTAATTGAAGAAGCACCGGGTTGTACCCGGTGCTTCATTAATTAAATTTTTGATGATTATTCCTATAATTTGTGTTTGGAGTCTAATATTATTGCGTCCGTGGAAATATTACCCACCTGTGGAAATTGACCAGTCTACGGTGGCTGTACTCTAACCATCTGGGGTACATGTGTTGATTCTATCTTGTGTATGTTGGTTATCGCTCAGGGGGTCACACCGATGCATATTCTAATTGTTATCTAATCATATGTGAAGTTTTCCTAATTTAGCGTTTCTGATTTTAATGTTACGCTTTTAGAAGATGTGATGCGATTGATATGGTTACTAACCCCTTGCCGGCTGCTGGTGGATATACATGTGAAGAATGTCCCAAGGATGCATGCTGAAAATATTAAATGGTTTACTCCTAAATGACACATATGGTCTCGTCTGTTTGATGGCGTCGATACTACATGGAAGATGCCATCAGAGTTCAAAGCATTAAAGTGTTAATACAATATAATGAGTATATCAATCAAGCTCTCAGGCCACCAGCCGAATTCTGTGAGGAATTCGACGCTGTTATGGCCTGGAACCAGTCTAGCCTTTAAGTTGTCCATCGCCTATGTTTAAATTCACTCCTCTGGAATATTTCAGTTGATCCTGAAAACGAATGTACGGTTCCTCAGATTAAGGTCTAATCCAATCTCGAATCGAATCAGGCATCAGATTTCGTATTAAATCGAATCTCGAATCGAATCTCACCGCTTATCAAGGTGGATATTGCACCTTCTCACAGCCGTATATATTGTCACCGCTTAACTATTGTGTGCAACGGCGAATCGAATAAATCAAGCAAAAAGCGGAATATTCCAGAATGGAATCAATGTAATTCGGATGCGGAACCAACTTGAACTCTTCTTTTATATACAGGAGACCTGATGACAGAAGAAGAGTTCAAGAGGAAACACTCTGAAGGATTTTGTAGGATTCTGAGAACATCTCCGCGATTAAAAAATTTACGAATCGGCGCCATTAAAATCGAATCAAATCATGGAGATTATTTCGAATCGAATCGAATTTCAAAGTTTCGCAAGGCCCTTCAATCAAAACTCGATTTGACCAATATGTTGATGATATTACCATTAGGAATGAAGACCTCCCTCCACCACCTACCCCCACCCCACAGCCGGAATCTTATGATCACGCCGCGTACTTCCACAATGTTTCTGAATACCATGATGGTATTCAGAAACATTGTGGAACTCCACGAAAACGTGGGTGAACAAATAGCCTGTAACAGCGCCAAGTTCCTTAAAGATTTAGGTTGATGGCCTGAGAACTTGTTTCAAAGTAGAAGTCAAACTGGTATTGGGAAGGGCCGTGAGTTGAGAAATGATTAAATTGAGCCTATATTCTCAGGTCCGGTGATAAAAAGGAGGCAGGTTAGATTTTAACCCTTTAACTAACACGAAAGGAAAACGACACATGCAAACAGACTTCTTAAAAAAACATGTTTGCGTCAAAAACATAGTTTATGACCAACATTGGAACGAGTTCGTTGTGCTCGTTCCAATGAGGAGTAATAAACTATGTTTTTGAGACAAAAATGAAAAAAATAATGAAAACTGAATGGTGTTTTTTTGTGAATATCCTGGATATCCTGGTCCGGTTTTGGCCGTTACGTTGTGTAAAGAGTTAAAGTCTATGGATCACATCAATAAGTTTACATGAAAAATTACGTTCATCGAATGGTGCGTTTAACTTCAATAAGAATCTGAAATAACAAATATTTTATTTTAACAAACGTTGTAGCCAATTTAGATGATGATGGCCTTAACAGAATGAGAAAGTCAACTGGAGATCTAACATACCAAAATAGAATTCAATATAAAATCGTTCACGGTAGGTGCTTGGAATAATACAGGTGGGAGCTCCAAATATTAAAAAATAAAGAGTCTACCTCTGCAGACGTCAAACTTCTGGATGCAGCTGTGTGTTAACCCTCTACCCAACGCAGACGATTTCAAAATTTATTATTTGAAATATCATTTTTTCATTTTTTTCAAAAAATTTCGACAAAACCATACCATGTGAACCCTTTTTGGAACGAGCTTGAGGAGCTCGTTCCAAAGAGGGGTCACAGGATATGGTTTTGTTGAAATTTTTCGAAAAATAATATTTTTTTCGGCTGCTGGATTTGCATATTACGCGGGCGGATGCGGACGATCCGTTGGGTAAAGAGTTGAATATTCTGAAGAGTAAAAGAGAAAATGCTTGGTTACTGGAAAATTTGGCAAAATCTAGTCAGTGCTATTCTGGTGGTAGCTGGAAATACTTGTAGTTTCAACAGGAGAGGGGGTTGGCGGGGGGAGGGGGGGGGGAGTTCTGGGACACAATTACGGACACAATGTAAAACTTATTTTTCTATGGCAGTTTGATAATTAGAGTCAATGGTTGTATTGGGGATAAATCAACATAACCTCTAATATCATAATTTGTTATGTATGCACTCACGCATTCAATATTTGTAATATCATGATTAAGCGTGAAGAAACTTATGCTATCCAGAAATACAATATTTTATCTTACAATTAACATGCATTTTGTCTGTAGTAACTCTGCAACTGTCGTGTATCCGACCCCCTGATACAGATGTTTGTATCAGGGGATCGGATACAAGCGCGTTCGTTTCGCGTGAGTTACATTTTTTTCTGTTTGTTCATCCGTACGAATAAATAGTTTGTTATATATTCGTCTACATTCTAGAATTATCCCCAATATATTGTAAGATAAAATGATTATTACCATTATGTGGATGTACAAAATATGTATCCGAGTCTCGCCCGGGTTTTAAGGATAGATCACGACTCGTCGAGGACGAGTCGTGATCTACCCTTAGAACCCGGAGCGAGACTCGAATTTATATTTTGGACATCCACATCATGGTAATAATCTCTATGTTTGTCCAAACATCTCATTTGGAGTTCTGTATAACCGGTATGATATATCCTAAAAGATGGTGTTTTGTTTTTGTTGTGTGTTTTATTAAATCATATCAAATTTAAATCATTTTTTATCATAAATGTCTCAAAGAATTAGAAGACATCTGTTATATTGTGTTAGATTGATTAAATCAGGAGTGTTGCGATTATAGCCTTCGGTCTCAGGCTGATATGAAGTTTTCTCGGGCTGATATTTCGGCCGATATGAAGCTAACCAGTTAATAACCTCTAAATAAATGACACCATCGGAGAATTACATACTACAGGTTATTCTTTGTAATTATTCTGTTCCTTACAAAATAATACCGGAATTATCTCCAGGCTGTTCAAATCTTGAAATATGAGTGATTTCTCGCTTGGTAGCACGGTGACGCTGGCGCTATTCTGCTGAGGAGTACTGCACGCCGACGGTGCACTTGTTGTCAACCAATGCTAACCCTGCTTGTGTGGAGTTAGAACGTTGGGGAGTTCGGCAGTTGATCGCTGTTGCCCGCTGGTTCTCTCCAGGTACTCCGGCATCCTCTGCCCGTGAAACTGTGCGACCCAATGTTACCCTGTCTGTCGAAAGTGTCATTAAATCACAATAGATAAGTAAATAAAAAAATAAATAAATAAAATAATAAAAAAAATAAATAATTAAATAAAATAAGAATGATAGTAGTGGATGGGGGAGATGTACGTACGTGGTTTTGCAGAAATGTCTCTCTTACTGTTCGGAACCTACTCTCCACGGGCCAGCCTACACACCCATACCTTGGGTCCCCCCCCCCCCCCTTACTGGTTCAGAGGCTGCGGACCTTCGATCAATTGGAGAGGCACACATTTTCAAGGCAGCCATGATTCGGCCCAATGGGAGAAAAGTTACAGTCGTATATCGGTAAATGTACTATAATACGCTATAGTTTCTCGTTTAGATGAGAATGCCGCGATGTCACCACTGTCCTGTCCATTTCTTCTACTTCGGCTATCTTCCAACCCGAAGCCTAGCCTTCGGGCTGGAAGATGGTTGAAGTTGAAGAAACGATCCGAAACGACAGAAGGTGAGATTCGTAGGCCAAATATTGTTTGGATTTGCAAAGAATATATTACCGGAATGCTTCTATATTGACACGTTTGTACTCGCCTATTTTAACTCATCGTGTAACCGTGTAACATGTCTGTGAAAAAAAATGGAGGGGCACGTGTCTCCTGTGCGCCATGGTTCGGCCGCCTCTGCACTGATTTCAAATAACACGTTCATCATCCTTTTTTGTATTTTTCTTTGCGATAAACACTCTAACACTCTAGTGGGTGTTTAATACATTATTCCATTTTTTTAGATGTTTAGACATAAATGTCAATTAACATTGAAACTAAAATAAATTGTAGTCTGTTATAACCATATGAATTTATTTTCCTTTGAGCACATGTTGCAACTCAATGAAATATTTTTTTGCTTACATTAATTTAGAGTTATTCCCCTTCCATTACTTTGTCGAAGCGTGTGTTCTTTTTTTTTTTGCCCTCGCAAAAGACTGAAATCAGAGTGCAGGTCGTATCGTGTTGGACCTAACCATACTATAAGGGTCTTGGGTTGAGGGGTTCTGGGTCACTGCAATCTGTGTTTTCGCCTTCAACTCCTCACTCGTGGTATCCGAATCCAAATTCAAAACACCTAAAATAAATGACGTTGGGTGTTGCTTTCTCCCGAGTCTTAACTTGGCCGTTAAGTTAAGTATAGGGTTAAGGATCATAACTCCGCTTAGTACGGCCGAACCGTACCAGTTTTCGATCTCATTCAATACCTTGTATTTATTTATCTATTAGTGTTTTAAGGTCACATGCTTATGCACAGTGGCTAATAGTGACCGTGTTAGTTTTATGGGTGGAGGAAGCCGGAGTACCCGCAGAGATCCACAGAACATCGACGAGCAACTGCCAGCTCCTCAATATTCTAACTCTGTTCAAGCTCCGTTAAAGCAGGGTTACAGCGGTTGAAGACATGTGTACCATCGACGTGCATACGCCTTAGTACACGGTGTCATCGTGCCCCCATGTAGGCAACCGGGATAAAATGCCTTGCCCAAGGGCCCAAGGACACAACGCGGGTCGTCCCGAACGGGGATCGAACTCGGAACCTCTAGCATAGAAGTCCAATTGTCTACCACTGAGCCACCGCGCTCCCCAATACATTGTAAAGAAATTTGCATATGCCAAATATTGACCAAATCCATTGATATTATTATTATTTGTTATAGCGCTAACGAGCTGAAAACAGACCGAAATTAACTAATTAAGGGACATAACTCGGCTCAATATGGCCAAACCGCGCTCGTTCAACACATTGTTAAGAAAGTCTCACATACCAAATATCGACTGAATCCATTAATATTTGTTCAAGCTATCGCGCAGTAATTAATAAAATGCCTTAACTCCGCTCAGTATGGGTAAATTGTACCATACATTCACGACATTGTTAAGAAAGTCCCACGTGCCATATATTGACTGAATCCATTGATATTTGTTCAAGTTATCGCGATAACAAACTGAAAACAGTATAAAATTAACTAATTGTGGGTCATAACTCAGTTCAATATGGCTAAACCTTACCAATTTTCGAACCCGTTGTTGTTATTTATTTATTTATTTATTTATGTTTTAAGGTCACATATTTATGCACAATGGCTAATCATGACCGTGAAAGTTTTACGGGTGGAGGAAGCCGGAGTACCCGGAGAGAACCACCGAGCAACGACGGGCAGCTGCCAGCTCCCAAACATCGTAATTCCGCACTGCAGCACAGGCAGGGTTAGATTGGTTGAAGACATGCGTGCTATCGACGTGCAGTACGCCTTAGTACACGGCGTCATCGTGCCCCCACTCGGGCAATGGAGATGAAGTGTCTTGCTCAAGGACACAACGCGGTTGCCGCAGGTGGGATTCGAACCGATTTCGAACCCGTTCAAGATACTCTTAAGAAAGTCTCACATATCAATTTTTATTTTTTATTTTTATTATTGGGGGAGAGGATGTAGAAAGAACGTCTATTAATAAAGAATCTCCAACAAGGTAAGCAGTTGTCAACAGTATTAACCCTTTACCCAACGCAGACGATGTCAAAATTTATTATTTTAAATATCATTTTTTCAAATTTTTAAAACAATTTCAACAAAACCATATCATGTGACCCCTCATTGGAACGAGCTCGACGTGCTCGTTCCAACCAGGGGTCACATGATACGGCTTTGTTGAAAGTTTTCGAAAAATAATATTTTTTCAGCTGCTAAATTTGCATATTACGAGGGCAGATGCGTGCGATTCGCTCGGTAAAGTGTCAACATGCTAACAGAGCGCAAGCGACATTTCATTCCAGGCTGGTGCTGCCGACTGTCCACCGTGCTGGCGGTAGACCGCGCTGCTGCTCTTCGATTTGAACATCGAGATGAAGGGCCTTACACAGCAACGTGGCGCAAGTAATTCGGGTTAGGACCAAACTCACATCCTCTTGGTCACATCCCCAGATAAACTTTGCTAATATAGTGTCACAAAAATTCAATGAGCTCGTAAATCTCGAACCTAGGCACATCCAGATAAGTTCAAGTCACTGAAATCAAACCTATATCCCAGTTACAAAAGAAACGAGGTGGTAATAGTCAAAGTTGCTATCCTGAAGAAACTCCATTGCCCCTTTGATAATCAGATTAATTTCTCCAGTTTGAAACATCCAGATCCAGCTTCCATTTGTTAGTATTGTATAAGAAATTTATTTCCATGGTTTCAACTATGATCTGAAAAAATAAAACGAGATGAATTAACTTTGCAACTAAAAATATTTAGTGACAAAGTACAAAATTTTATTCCTCTCGAAAATCCATAATTATTTTTCAAACAAAGCTTAAGACTTCTCAGTGCGCACTTCGACATTATTTTTGCCCATCCTGGTCTCCACCTCACCCCTGTATTTTACTTTTGAGTACATGTTCTGCCTTTTTTCTACTACATGTGAACAGAAATATCTTTTGCAAGAAATTGCACTCTAAAATCAATTGGGTTAAAAATCAAGTGGGTTGGGTGAATATGAACCCAATTGTTCACATTCACCCAGCACAGCTGATTTGGGTTGGTTTTTAACCAACTGATTTTAAAGTGTGGAGGTTTTGGTAAAACCTGTGAGGTAAATTGAACAGTACACGTTACAGCTAGCAACGCAAAGTGATAAAAAAACGAATCTTACTCGGTCTTTAAATTAAAAACAAAAATGCGACCTTAAACGCCGTGACCATATTATGGTAATTGTCCCAAATCCCGCGGTCTTTATAAATATGTGTACCACGTTTTGCAATGTTCCGCTCATAATTTGGTCACGTTTTCTGAAACACGCAATACAGTTCACCTGTCGAATCAGCCAAACGTAACCGAGAAGAAATTTTAAAAAATCACAAAGTTCACCAGATGAAAGTAAAACACTGCCCAGGGCACCCTCCACCCCCGGGTGGAGCAACGCCAATCAACGCGGTAACTCCTCGTAACATTTAATAATTTGATAATGTGAATGTGGTTACGTTGTGACTGAATAGCGTCACAGCTTCTCCAGCTTGAATCAAACATCAAAAGAAATCCTACCAGGAATATTAGTAACACGGTATTTTTATATTTGTCAATTATAATTAACCATATTGTAAGTATTCAAGTTGTATTATTGTATACTGTATAAATAACCACATTTTTATTGGCTGGATCTTATACACGTGACTGGAACTCAAAAATCCATGTACACCGGTTTTCCAGTGAATATTAACTTTCAAAATATAGCTTTTGGAAATCCCCTCTCCAGTTCAATTTCAATCGACGCAATCTCTATAACATTTTTATTTTTATGTTATTGTGCAGATGATAACTATTTTATTGTTAAATAAAAGTAGTTTTGGTTGATATAATTGAACTTTTAATTGACAAACAGAAGACTGTTTATTTTTTTAGGGATGGTGTATATAATAAAACAGTTATGGACTTTTGTTGTGGTGAATATGATGTGATATGAACCTAAAAACCTTATATTGACCTCGGCTAACGCCGAGGTCAATACAAGTTTTTAGGTTCATATCACATCATATTCACCACCACAAAAGTCCATAATTATATATTGTTGTCGCGAAAAATATGCAAATGACTAACATTCAATTTTTATAGACATCAAAGGATATTCTTTAAAATGCGTTCACCGACAGCGAGATGTCGGAAAATTGAAATCTTTGGAGAGAAGCTTTTGTATTGCACTGTTTATTTATAGCTAGCAACAATTGCAACCACCCTCTCCCAACCCCGGAGATGGCGGCAGGTGACACACTTTTCGATATCTAACCAATGAGCGTTCCAGCAATCCAGTTGTGGAGAGATCGGTGGCCGATTAGTCAAGGAGCTAGGCCCACTTTCTACTGACATCCTCACTGTGAATAATGTGCCGACGTTTTTGATTTTATCTGTTTATAACTGGAGTTTCCTATTAAACCCTATTTAACCTTTTACACAACACGAATATAAGACGACCCTTACAGAAAATATTTTGAGCAACTAAAAATTATTATTTTTATTTTGAAAACACAGCTAATGCTCCTCATTAGAACGAGCTCAACGATCTCATTCCAATGGGGAGTCATAAGCTATGTTTTTCGCACAAAAACTGAAAAACTAACAAAATTTGAACGGCAATTTTTGTGAACAGAACTGGCCGATTTGGGCAGTCCTATTACGTAAAGGGTTAACCAGCGCGTGTAATTTATATTTAAACAGATGAGTTGTGTGACGCATACAAAATTAAAGAATCTTCAAGAGAAAGCATTATCTTCACGAGGACACCAATCAGTATAGGGCAGAACCATCACAGGGACGCTGTAAGCTTTATTTCTGAGAGAAGAACATTAGGCGTATCGCAAAAAAAGTTTGGAGCTCGCTCTGAGGCTTTTGTTGTTTTTTAAAAGCGGGTCGGAGATTGCCCAACTTTGCCCAAATTCGACCACACAATCTGATGGCATAAGCATAGAATCTTATTATGGACATGTTGACCCGATTATAATCATCATTTAAAATCCCCTGACGACAACTCACTTTGTTTCCCCCTCGGTGTTTCCAAAAAGAATAACCACCACAAACAAGAAGTGTACATTATTTTTAAGAATGGTCGGGTATTTTTTAAATAATATGCATGCAGCTATCGTTCTAACTCAAACATTCAACCTGATCTGACTCAGTTTTTACATCGAGTTTTAACCTTTGAACTCGTAAGACCGATTTTTCGGCCCAAGGCATAATTTCGTCCCATTTTTGTCTCATTATAAGAGTTATTATAAGAGGTCTATACACGGGGCATTGATGATAAAAGAATAACATCAGACTGCAGCCAGACGGCTGCAGACTGCAGTTATTATTTATTCTCCCTATATTGATATTGAACTGACCCATCTCACTGTACGTGTACAAAAGGCGATATCATTCCAGGAAACGAGGGTTCGACATTCACACTTCTGACATCAGAGCGTGAACTAGTTGACTATGGAAATACCAGCCAGATTGCAAAAAGCCATATTAGCCCTGGGCGTCTCTTGTCCCATCTCCTGGACTATCCAGGAAACGGGCAAGAACGTCCATCTGATTTTGGACTTCACCAAAGAAGAGAAAATACACCACCCTCCTCAGGGAGAGGTAGTACCTTTTGTGAGAGGAACCCCTCTCACACTGGTCCTCACCTGAGGGGGTCTGGAGGTGGCCCTGAAAAGGAAGAGAGACCAAAGAAGAACAGGAAAAAGAGCCCATCAACCAAGCGTAGGGACGCCCGACGCTTGGAGGCTTTCCTGGAAAAGAAGAAGGAGAGGAGTGAGGTGATGGAGGTTCCGGAGGCAGCCGCCAGTTCCCCTCCCACAGGAGCACCCAACCAACTACCGGCACCCCAGCCGACTCAGTTGGATGTGGAATGCCCTGTGGAGATTGAGGAGGAACTGGAAGTTGCTTTTTCGCCACCCCGCCCCTCACTCCCCTCTGCCTTCGCTTCCCGACAGCCCGGGCAAGGGAGTCTCTGCCAACCAACCAACACTGGCCGCACTGATAACAGAAGCAAAGGAACTGAGGGCGCAGTGTAATCAGCTCCAGGCAAAATGCATAGATGGTGACAAGCGCTCGGATGAAATCTCCAGAATGGCTAAAGAACTCATTAACAAAAGAAACCAGCAAGATCCGACAAACTCATCTCCACCACAACCACCACAAGATTCTACAAACTCATCTCCATCACAACCATCTCCAAAGAAGAAGTCCCGCAAAAAAACATAGAAGAGGATAAGCTGCTTCCTTCTACACTCCTCCTTTGCCACGCCCTGACAATCAAAATCTTCTACAGTCACTGAGGGTCGAAAGGGGCTTGTCCCCCAAATCGTCCCTGCTCGCCTTCGGCGCGCAAAACCATTTCATTCGAAACGAGGGCTCAAAGGTTTAAACATCCGTTCTGTTGTCTTCAATGGCTTATCTCGAATGTTGACACACCGATCCAACAGTTCACATTTACATTTTTAATTCCCCTCAGCCTCCCACAATCTCCACCATGTGATAAAAATTATTTCATTTTTTGCATTAAAACAGAAATTTAATGTAAAGTGGGTTTCAAGTCAGATAATACACATATTTGGTTGAATATCGTGTGCCCCGTGTATTATCTTTTGCGTACAGTACAGCGCAAGTAGACTCCTTTGTCGTGACAAAACACGATATGAGTGGATTTCTCAGTCGATTGCTGTATTCATTTTTATAGAAAAAGATCAAGCTGTTTTGGAAGTAAGGCATTCTTCAGATGTTCTAAAACCTGTGGTACATTGTCCTACTGAAAAACCGACTGTTTCTGGGAAATGGAACGGACGCACACTATGGTGTCCACATTCTCAACGTAATCTCCGAGGAAGTCTCAGCTTCCACAGTTCCTTTAAAAGGAAGTAAAGCAAAGGACGTGAGCCATGGGGTACTCCCTCTATGCGTAATGCTGGGATAGTAGGCATTAACGGGTTAATGTGGGAGCGCGGCGGCTCAGTGGTAGACAATTTTGTTTATTTCCACCAGTGGAACATTGAATTTCAGCAGGTGGTTGCTCGTTTTTTTTCTTGACTGAGTCTTAATTTCGCGATATTTAATTCATGAAACTTCGATTCGCTGGCGTAAGGGTATCGTGACAGGATCGAGATCTGGTCGAAAATTGGACCACTTTTGTAGTCACAGTACTGTGTGTGTATAGTGTACGCAGAAATCGTAACGATTTATTCGATATATTTTCTTGATATCTCTGATTTGTTTGTAGCTTTATTTTTATCTGCAAAGAAGACTTTCCTTGAAAGGATAAGGACAGCGGAAGGTATGTGTGCCGTGTTCGTGTGCATATTCCCGTGCGGGTGTGTGACGGTGTGTGTCGGTGTGTGTGTGTGTGTGTGTGTGTGTTAGAACCTAATGGCAAAACGGCGAGTGGACTATAAAAGGCGCGCGTCCTGACACGTATGCTTTCATGCTTGCTTGCTTTCTTTCTTGCTTGCTTTCTTGTTTCTGGTCTTGCGTGTTAGGACACCATTCACTGAACTTCTTGCTTAAGCTTTGAAATGAGGGCGTGAACAAATACTGTATATCATATATGTGTACCTTTTTTACAGCATCTCTTTTTGCAGCAGTACACAACAATAAATATCATAAAACCAATAACTAAACCAATGGCACCACCTACAATGCCCGACTCAATGGTCGTCAAGACTGATTCTGTAATGTAAAAAGAAAACTCAAACATATCGTCCTCTGAGTTCCAATGTGCTCTTTGTGACTACTGGCAGGAGGTTCGTACCAAAAGCCTTTCCACGACTTTTAGCTCAGACGTACAGTTAAAACTAGAAGTCCTGTCACGAATTGTGCGCTGATCTAGGCTTAATTGCCAGTTAGAATTGCGCGCAATTGCCATATCAATGGCATCCAAAGCACGACAGGTTCTCCTGGTTACTCATAGCAAACACAGGCAATGTTTCTGCCGATGGACCTCCGGGTTACCCGGAGGTCCATTGGCTGAAACATAGCGTGTGCACAGGCCATATGTACAGAATTTGATAGCCTTACTATGGTTCTAAAGCATAGATTAAGGCGCAGATCGACGTGCTATTTATGCGCATTTCATGACAGGACTTCTACTTTTAACTGTATCGATAGGTCACTACACTTTTTAACCACCAACCCCACCCCGCCCCACCCTTCGGCGTTAGTGCAGGCAAGAAAGTAAACCTACCGTCGAATTTGATATTGTTTTCGAAAATCTAAGCTTCAAGCACTTAATTTAACCCTTTACCTAACCTGAAAAGCAGACGACACTTGCAAAAATAATTCTTGAATAACTATTGTTTTTCATTTTTTTTCTCAAAAGCATAGGTTATGACCCCTCGTTGGAACGAGCTCGACGAGCTCGTTCCAACGAGGGGTCATAACCTATGTTTTTGAGACAAAAAATGAAAAAAATAATGATAATTAATTGGCGATTTTTGAGAATAGCACTGGCCGATTTTGGCCGTTACGTTAGGTAAAGGGTTAAGTTTAATCGAGGTATAAATACAAAACATAACCAGAGGCGTCGCTACGGGGATTAGATGTTGTGGTCCCATTTTCCCAGTTGGGACATTTTCGTCAGGATTAGAGTTTAAGATATCGATTCTCTCTGACAAGTAATCAGGTACTTGTTTGAAAGACAAGATTAAATACTGGATTTGTGGTGCACACGCAATCTGCAGTACAAATGGAGGTCTGTAGTGCCCGATTCGGACTGCTGTGGGTAAAGCATGACCAAGTTTAGTATTTATTGGGGGTTTAATGACACTTTCGATAATCAGGGTCACTTCGTATCAGACAGTTTTACGGGTGGAAGAATCCGGAGTACATTGACAGAACCACCGAGTAGCGGCAAGAAACTGTCTGACTCCCCAACATACTAACCACGCATAAGCTGGATTAGCATTGACAGAAGGCAAATGCATCATCGATGTGCAGTGCAACGTAATACACAGCACCACGTAGTTTCGTGCCCCAACGTGGGCAGTCCGGATTTAGTGCATTGCTTAAGGACACAACGCACTTACCGCTGGTCAGATTTGAACTGTGGACATTTCGGTTTGAAGTTCAATGCTCGAACCACTAAGCCACAGCGCTTCTTTTATTTATTCACCAACAAATTTCCAAGAAGTTTTGAGGTTTTTTAATTATATTTAATTTAATTTTTATTATAATTATAATCCCGCCTAATCAATATTCCAATTCCATCATCAATGATGATGGTGTTGGAATATTAGTCCGTCGGTACAAATCATGTCTACACCCCTCCTCCACCCCTGACGCCCCCCCCCCCCGCCCTCCCAAATCGGCCATTTTTGTTCCTGATCACAACACAGATGGAGTACGGTAGGCATGAATCAACTACTCAAAGGCGCTCATGAAGCAAGAACTCGAACTCTGTCCGATGATTCCTGTCCTCCTCCGTACTCCGTCCTCGTTGTGTCCCGTTGTGTTTTGTCATGTTGCGTGCCTATATGTGTGCACTGCATAGATATGTGCGTTCAGTGGAAGCTCTTTGGTTCAATAAGCAAATGTGTAATTCGTGGGAACTTGGTCGAATATACAGTGGTCAATGAACGACAACTTTGCTTGCTAGATCCTCACTATTTGTTTTGACCACCCAGCTGTGGACAAATGTCCACCCAGTGGGTGGCCAAAGTACCCCTAATTAATCGTCATTCGATTTGAAACTGAGTTCACAAAAATCGATCAGAACCGAGGATTTCCGACCTTTACCCAACGAATCGCCCGCATCCGCCCGCGTAATATGCAAATTCAGCAGCTGAAAAAATATTATTTTTCGAACAATTTCAACAAAACCATATCATGTGACCCCTCTTTGGAATGAGCTCATCGAGCTCGTTCCAAAGAGGGGTCACATGATATAGTTTTGTTGAAATGTTTTGAAGAAATTTAAATTCAAAAAATTATATTTAAAATATAAATTTTGAAATCGTCTACGTTGGGTGATGGGTTAAGAGTGAACGAGGTGCCGATATTTCAGAGCGTCTCTCTGTCACATAATATGTAAAGTAATCCTGTAAGGCAACAGCCAAAACCGACAAGCGCTATTTACAAAATTCACTAACCAAATTTCATATTTTTCCAGTTTTGCCTTGAAACATAGAATATGGCCTCTCATTGGAACATAAGCTATGTTCTCGAGGTAAAAATATTAAAATTTGAGTCATCTAGGAAACATTTTGCAAATGTAGTCTGCTAAGTCGTGCTGTGTAAACAGCCGATGACAAAGATGACTTCAAAAACAGACATTCTTCAATTCTTTTTCCGAAACCATCTCAGACACAATGCTCTGAAGTGGCGTTGACTTCCAACGTCAATTATTTCTTCAACTTCTATCAGTGGAATCAGGTTATCCATCTATTTCACCATAGATTGCAAAATAATCAAATTGGACAATCAATTATTCAAATACTTTTTCCTGAGCGGCCATACTAAAACCACATGGCTTGTCTAAAAATAAGCATGTACCCATGTTTGGGTTACTGATGACTCACCTATTAGGGTCGAGATTCTGAGGTACAAATGAAATACGTGTATATATTACCTGATGTGGTAGTCGTTGATCCCGGTGTTGTTATGTTTATTGCAGTGGCGCTGCATCCTGAAAGGAAAACAATCACGAAGGAATTGAATTTTGAATGCAGGAATTGTTTGAGCGTTTAGTTTTGGTCGCTGTCTCAGTATACCGATAACTGAATAGGTTTCGTGAACATATGCGTACACCATTGTAGACTCGTTCCCATTCCCTATCCACCAGTAGAAAGGGGAAAGCCATAGGGAATGAGAACGAGTCTAACAGAATTGTGATCAGTATGTAGAAAGGAAGAAAAAGAAACGTGTATGTATTCATTTCATTTATTCATTTATTGGTGTTTAAGGTCACATATTTATGCACAATGGCTAATCACAACCGCGACAGTTTTACGGGTAGAGGAAGCCGGAGTATCCGGAGAGAACCACCGAGCAAAGGCGAGCAACTGTCAGCTCCCCAACATGCGAACTCACACAAGCAAGGTTAGTATTGGTTGAAGGCAAGTGCACCATCGACGTGCAGTGCGCCTTAGTACACAACGCCACCGCGCCCCCACGCGTGCAATGGAGATGAAGTGTCTTGCCCAAGGACACAGCGCGGTTGCCGCAGGTGGGATTCGAACCGAGGACCTCTCGGCTTGCAGCCTGCACCTCTACCTACTGAGCCACCGCGCTCCCCACGTGCAGCATGTATAAAGAATACCTATTGTTTTTAGCACTGGTACCAGATAGAGTTGGGCGATTTTGGGGGTATCCGGTTCAGCTCCGGTTTTCGAGGCAAACCGGAAAACCGAACCGCAAAGCCCAGTAAAAATCGATCGAATGGTTTTACTGTATTTGTGAATAAACTGATCAAACTTTCTTACAGGGTGGGGCGGGGGAGGGGGGAGGACTGGACTACTGACCCCTATGTACTTTCGTCATTTAGTCCATCCGGCAAAGGGGCGAATACGCTGCGTTCTCATTGTCACATTTTCTCCCTTATTGACTCGTCCACTGGACTCCACCAGACTCTACCGGACTCCACTGGACGAGTCAATAAGAGAGAAAATGTAACAACGAAAACACTTCATAGATTAGGTGAACTATATTCATTTGTTACCCTAATTTGGGGGGGGGGGGGGTGGGGGGGGGTTCTGGCCGAATACACTTAGATCCTCTAGAACCCCCAAGAATGATCAACGGGACGTTAGGTTAAACCCCTTTGTTATACTTACAGACAGGGATATTCGTGGTGAGTGGAATCGTACAAACTGTTGTGGGTTTTTCCTAGTAAAGGAGCTTGACGTGTTATTTATTATACGCATTTAACACATAGAAAACCGAACCGAAACGGACTTTTTTTTACTAGAAAACGACCGAAAACGGAAACCAAAACCTGAAAAAATCAAAACCGCCCCAACTCTAGTAAAAGAATTATTTCAGGAGTGACAACTTGGAAATCGGCTCCAATTTGTGCCAATTGGGCTTCAAAGTTAAAGCGTGTTTTTTCAGTAAAATGGCACGAAACCTAAACGAGAAACAAGTTTAGATAAGGCCCCATAAAGTAGATCTTCTGTTTGTTTGTAATATTGCATGTGGGTGGGCATTTTTTTATTTTATTTTATTTATGTAATTATTTCTTTGCCATCAAAAATTCACGTTCTTGGTTTGTTTTATTTTTGGCCACACCTCATTATCTACAGAATGTCAGGGAACACCTATAAGGCCCCGTAAGGCCTGGGCTGACGTGGGGTTATTTAGTCCCGCTGATGAAGTTGCGGGAAAATTAGACCAACGTGGAGGGTCGGAATCCAAGTGTCGCGAACTCGGCGCAGAGAGCTGAGTTAGACCGACGCCGTGATTCCTTCTCTGCCAAATTGTCCTGAAATAGGTTCGATTTCCGTTAGGTGTGATTCCTAATCACTTCAGGCTGTATAATGGAAAGAATGATTTAAAGTAACAACGATTCTTTTATTTACACATAAAAATAAATCCGTTTCAATATTTCAACAATCAACAATTCAATTCTTTTCACAGAAAATGGGTCACTACGGTTAAATAATTCTAAAAAATCATATAGTCATTCTATAGCCCTGTACTGGCACTATAGTATACACACTGGAAATGTTACTACCGTGAGCTCGCCATAAGAGCTTCACAAATCTGAAATGTTATTACTGTGAGCTCGCCATAAGAGCTTCACCCGCTTAGGCTCAAATGTCAACGTCTGCGCGTAACTGTGCCTCTGGCTGTCGGAGGGTTCCGACCAGCAATGTTCGTCATCTATAAACCACCGTACTTCTGATTTGGGTCAGATATTGTCTACTCATACCTTATGTGCCTTTTGAAAGTCCTCCGTGAAAGTCCTATTGAAATATCCACCGTTCCTGGTTGAATTCACGATTCACAGATGCCCCTTTTTGTGCTAGGGCGAAATTGTCACTCACACCGATCTCCAGTCGGTATTACGATGTTCCGACAGCAAAATAAACTACTCAGAACGCAATCAGGCTGACGCTTCAAAGGGTTAATACGCACAATACAATTAACCTACACTTCTGACTATTGCAGGACGATACCTGCTACTCGACAATCTAAACTTTAACGTTCCACCTGGGATGTTCCTTCTCACGAATTCGGCCCCGTAGCCGCCTATCAACGTTAAGCTAAATCAATCATGGAATGCCCTCTCTGGCGATTCCAGCCGTTTCAGGGTCCTGTGATCGAAGGTACCCTTATGCCAGGAAACAGAGTCCGCCTGTCCTGGACTTCACCAACGCGTGTGTGACCCCAAGTGTGTGTCTAATGCTCTGCTCTTCCAGGTATATATACTTTTTACCCTAAACTGTCAGGTGGACCGACGCTCATCTGTCCACCTGTCAAAACGGTGGGAGATGACGTGTATCGAGGCAGAATCAATACAAGTTATCTCACGCGTGACTTAACGCTGACTTCACTTGTCTAGAAAACCGATTCGTTCTTGCCATGATTGTTATAACTTATGATGACACGACATTTCTATCTTTTAGAATCTCGTTTCTCAATTTACCGTGACGACATCTTGACATCAACCGATTACGTCTCGTAAGACTCCGACTACTGTATAAATTAAACGAGATGATTAGACCTTATCTAACATACCGTTTCTCCCCTGGGTCCCTGCGCTAAAGCTGGATATACACCACGTGTGTTTTTTCTATGTCCAGCTTTACAGAGAAGTGAAATTCACGTGGGTTTTTCGCCTTGATGCGGAATATATTTTGAACTTACAATATCTTTAAATATGAGGCCCCTTGCCCCTATATTTAGGCTGGCTTTGCCCTGACACAGAATAGCATGGCTGGTGGTGTATTTCGTCCCTTGAGTGAAAGAAGACTTTGCACTGCTGAAGCATTGCAAGGCCTTGTTGCACTCAAGGGACAAATTTACCAGTTTTATTAACTTGGGTAAAATATCAGACATAAACTATTTAATTTTTATTTTTTTAAAGTTTAAATTGGTTATAAAAAGAGAGCATGTGGCAGCCAAAAGGACCATGCGGGAGGATCTGAGAAACAGATTTTTAACTTGTTTAGCCGATTTGTTTCGGCCTAATCGTTCCTTATTAAATAAACGCTGACCATTTGGCACTCTCTGTCTCTGTTCTTTAGACAACATTGAAAAAGAATAACATAATCATTGAAAAGATAGATGTCTACCACACTCGCAAAAGTTTTTTCTTTTATTTCAGGCGAGTTGGGATTCATGCATTTGATTTACATATCGGGACATTCTTCTTGGAAAAAGAAAATAGGTTCTGGGCACACGAAACCAAAGCATTTAATGTGTTTACAAAACGCCGGGATAATCTTTTAAATTAAAACCTAAAAGCCTTTCCCCAGGGTAACCTGAGGGGAATACTTTCGGAGAAAAAACATGGACGTGACAACCGTTACTTATTCCCAGTTCGTTATTCGATATTCATTATCAACCGATTTTGAATGTCGAATAAGGAACTGTGAATAAGTAACGGCTGTCACGTCCCCAGAAAAAAAAAACATCACAGTGTTTTATCATAATGTTTGGAATACAGTTGCCAAGGGGCGTTTAACCCTTTACCCAACGAATCGGCGTTTAACCCTATTCCAGTTCCTTATTCGATATTCATTATCAACCGATTTTGAGTGTCGAATAAGGAACTGTGAATAAGTAACGATTGTCACGTCCCCAGAAAAAAACAAACATCACAACGTTTTATCATGTTTGGAATACAGTTGCCAAGGGGCGTTTAACCCTTTACCCAACGAATCGGCCGCATCCGTCCGCGTAATATATAAATTCAGAAGTTGAAAAAATATTATTTTTAAAAAAATTTCAACAAAACCATATCATGTGACCACTCTTTGGAACGAGCTCGTCGAGCTCGTTCCAAAGAGGGGTCACATGATATGGTTTTGTTGAAATTTTTTGAAAAAATTTAAAAAATGATATTTAAAATAATAAATTTTGAAATCGTCTGCGTTGGGTAAAGGGTTAAATATTACTTGTATACTCTTGGAAAACGCATACATCATGTACCAGCACTACCATTATGATAATCGGGTCGCGGAATGTATGTGTATGGCGTGTTATGTAAACACAGGGCGAGATGGTAGATTTGGAGGGATCTCAGTGCCCTTTCGCAGCCGAAAACAACAAACAGTTGGAAAAACCTAACTAGGGTTTAGCGGTTGGAATATTCTCGCTCAAGTTGAGGGACTGGAGGGAGATGGAATTCTCAGAGGTTGGATGTTTGGGGGAGTACACTTGGAAGTTCAGATTGACACATCTCGCGAACCAAGCACGTTTAGGTATGTCTCTGATGAAAATATAAGCGGGGTTCATGAATCGATTTTGGCGATTTTAATTCATATGTAATGTATTGGCAGTTGGCACCAACACCAACCCCCACCTCATCCCCACAGTCATGACATGTCTATGCGCCTTCACTTTTCATAGAGGTTTCTAATTATTTTTCTCCCCCACATATCGTAGTATTTTTTATCGAACCTCTGTTTCTGAAATGTATAAATAATTTGAGGTCCCATTGTCTATGGAGGGCAGATTCAAACATTAACCGTATTCCTTTATCAATTACTAATCTCGGATCCACATTTATTCATTTCTGGCGATCACATTTGCCGTTTATACACTTTTTAGCCGTCACTTCAAATGTAACGAAGTTTTTTCGCGTCCATAGATACGGCGAATTTTCCCCATTCTCCCATTGGCTTGTTTTAAATAGTAGCCAATGGGATGTTTTTGTGAGCATCTTAGCTTCTATGGCCGCCGCTGGCTTCCTGAGCTTCCAGGAAAAGGTTAAAAAATGTATAAACGCCAAATGTGATCGCCAGAAATGAATAAATGTGTATCGGAGATTAGTAATTGTATACGGTTAATGTCTGAATCTGCCCTCCATAGACAATGGGACCTCAAATTATTTATAATAACTCGGATAATTGTCGCTCGTAACCCACTTTCCACTGTGCACTATCTTGCCCGACTAAATGTTTTTCGGCCTTTTCTGCGACTTCTCCCAGTTATCACGAGCAACCCAAGAACACCCAACATTCGTGTAATACACCACTGTGAAGCTTATTCATTTCCCTTTCCTCTGACACTGGGTACTGCTTGATATGTTATGCGAATCAAATTTGAGGGGGGGGGGGGGGGGGGGGGTAAAACGAAGATGAGTGCTATCGCTTTCGAAAAGCGAGTTGTTTACCTTGTTAATATGTATATACCATTATGGGGGCACGTCAGCATCGATTCAAAAATGCTATCAAATATCATTTTTCTTTCGATTTCACAGCTTGTGACGAGTATCTGTGATCAAAGTAATAACCTCTTTATTTATGAAATCAAAACAAATAATTACAGAATTATTCTTGGATGTGTTACAGTTTTCTGACAGCGTTATATTTTCTCATTCTTTTCACAAAGCCCGAAGTTACCCTTCAAGCTCGCCTGGTTCGGTCAGGGACGTGGCGACAGGGGTGAGGGGGGGGGGGAGTGGGGGGGGGGGGGGTTATGAGTGTCACCCCCACTCCCAATCCAAGAAAAAAATGTCCTGTAGTTGGAAATTCGGAGAGCAAGTCATGAGTAGTTGGAAATTCCATCTATCTGAATTTTAGAGCTTCTTTGGTGATGATGATGTCTCCTTTACTTCCCAATATTCCAACTGTTACTATTTACAACTACAGTATACGCAATCTCGATCTTCATAAGCATGCATGATGTCAATCGGTACGAGATTTCTATAGTACGTTTACTTATCGTAATAAAAAGGAAATCCTCGAAATGCACTTCAAAAAAACTCACATCATGTAAAATTGTTATCCCGAGTTAATTCCATCATTCACAGTGGCAAAATGATGAAACATCGAAAATTGATCATTCTTGCATAAGATCTGATTTAATGTTAGTGTGAATTGTCCAAAGTTCTCAGCTTGA
Source organism: Pictodentalium vernedei (assembly GCA_031216915.1). Classification (NCBI taxonomy): domain Eukaryota; kingdom Metazoa; phylum Mollusca; class Scaphopoda; order Dentaliida; family Dentaliidae; genus Pictodentalium; species Pictodentalium vernedei. Next base: position 81,501,841 of record CM062292.1, on the reverse strand, counting down.
GCATTTGTTTAGCACATATTCAATTCCCAGAATAATACCAAATAATAATAACCTGATAATTCTTTCAAAAATGTGTTGGCATTTCAGTTACTAGAATCAATTTTATGCCTCCTTTCATGGCTTCATTTTCAAAATATTTCTCGGTAGTGAATATCCAACTATGGGGAGGGACCGGTTAAGGGGTTTCCTCCATTCAGGTCCCTTCCCTAGTTGGAAATTCACTAGTGAATTTCCAACTATGGGGAGGGTCCTGGATGGGGTTTCCCTCAGGCCCCTCCCCCTAGTTGGAAATTCACTACCCTACACCTCCCCGTCCCAGTCGGAAACCTCTAGCCACGTCCCTGAGTTCAGCTATCAGAACGTCGCGCCTTCCCCAGTTAGGACTATCTCTTCTCCTTCTTCGACGAATCTTCGCTTACGATTGAATTATCTGTACAACTTTCTTATTTCTTCTCTTCATCCGCCTACCCCCCCCCCCAATTGTCATCATGAATTCCTCACCATACAAAAACTCAGCCCCACACTACTCCATTATGCCCAGTAACGCCTGATTCAGTTCAACGGATAACAGTGAAATGTTTTTTTTATATTTACAAACAAATTGGTTGCGCCTTGTAACGAATAGGGAGGGGCGGCAACTCTGACCTGGTTCATATCAGCCGAGATCGGCATCATATCTGTCGAGTTTGAATTCATATCCAAGCTTGATAATGGGCAGTTCTAGGAAAGAAAAACATATTTAATAAAGGAACAGTAATATCGTTCAAAATCTAAGCGTAGCGCGTGATGTGTGATGTTTGGAGAGATATTATAAGTTATTTCGGGCAACATCCAGGGTACATGGAGATTTAATACCTGAATGTCGGTTTTCAACCATGAGGCGCAAGCAACCGAGATAACGATTTTGTCCCACCTCGTAACACAGAAATAATGCCGAGATGTAAAATATGATCACACATTAAGACTCAGGCGACAAAGTTCAAACCCCACACTGAGCCTCAGGTCTTGAACCAAACAGCGAAAAACAAACGTCACAGCAAAACTATAAATAGACCGAGTCTATTTCCGAATCGTTGTTTATAAACCAGGTCAAACATGGAGAAGTTTTTCAGTTTGGTGAATTTGAATTCGTTGAAAAAGTTTTAAAACCGTGTAAATTCAGCCTTCCAGAGTGTATTGTTTTTCCATGGAACAAGCTTCGGCATGTGCTGGGTTGTGTGTTTTATTCATGTCTTTGGGAGAATAGCCTAAATATTCACTTAAAACGACGCTGGACATTTTGAATTTCGGGAACGATGTCTCACAATTTCAGACTCCACTTGGGTTTAAACTTGAAGATTTTGAATTGAGCCGCAGCCATTGAATTTTGTAAAAGGTAGGTGGAATTAATAGCATACATTTCTACGCTGACCATTGGAAACCGCAAAATAAATTATGAAGTGCGCCGAGATTTAAATTTTAATGCCCTGGTAATGTTAATTTATTGTTGACACCAAGTCTTACACTGACTGTGCCCGTATTTTTGCCCGCCGTGGATTCCTACTTTTACCTCAATTTGGCTCCAAAACCCTCACTGAAATTGTGACCCCTCATTGAAAAAATACTTTATGGCCAGGATTTACCCCGACAAGCGAAGCGAGAGATTGACATTTTGTATTCTGCTTTATTGAAGATAAAGAGATGAGTTGCTCCCCTTGATGTCCTAAACCCCGCAAAGCGCAAAAGTGTATTTGCGAACCCAATTCAATCTGTTCAGTTCTCATCGAATACGACAGTCACAGCCAACAAGTGCTTCTACTCATAGGGCTGCAACGATATTTTTTTAATTTGTATTAGTATTCACTACAATACGACAATAAGTTGGATATAACTTAACAGTTCTAATTGGAGTTTCTGCAATCGATGTGACCCAGCCGGGGTCAAAGGTTATTTTTATCACCTTGATGTTTCTCGAGTGACAAAAGGGGAACAACGGCGCGCGGTCTTATCACCCGCATGTTTGAAGATAGTCGATACCATGGCTATTTGTTTCGGTCACGTTGACCAATCAGAAGACGCGATGCATACCGATACAGGGACAATCCCATAGGCAGGGACGTCGCGACAGGGAGTGTGTGGGGGTGTCTCCCCCCCCCCCCCCCCCCAATATTTGTCAAAACCTCAACAGTTGGAAATTCGGAGGGCAAAAATATCAACAGTTAGAAATTTCAAAACTACTGAATATACGGTATAATTCACTAACAAACCTATTTTTCCGACTGGAGGACCATAATAAGGAAATATTCCGACTACCGAGACTTTCGAGTGAAAATCGGGTCAAAGAATTCCGACTCCAAGCGGCCTGCAGTCTGAATGACATCAATTAGAAGAGTCCATAATCACCATTTGGGGTAGACCAATCCATATTCTCAACGTGCAGCCTTTGGGCTGCACGTTGAAAATATCAATTGGTCTACCCTACAAATTCACTGAGCAGCCATTCTACTTTTTAAATGTATGGTGTGTCATGATCCTGGACCGGAGAAGCGGTCTTACGGGTTCAAAGGGTTAATAAAAAAAGTACTTGTTGTCATGTCAAGTGCCTGTGAAATGCTCTAGAAACACAAAACTCCCACTTTCCCAAAGGCGATGTTTCAAATTTGTCCGTCAGACAGGAGGCGTACGAGCCACTGGGGACAATTCGGGCAAAGCAAGATATTGAAAATTTGTATCCAACTCGAATTAAAAATGTTTCCCAACAAAAAAATCACTGAATTCGGAACTGAAAATAAGCCTTATAACTATTACCAGAACCCATGAAAACGCATCTGAGCACATCAATTTTTCAACATTTTCTAGGGGAGTACCCCAGACCCCCTGCTAAAGATTCGCGCCTTTGGCGCTCGCAGTTTCGCGCCTACCATCCTACGGTGCTCATGTGTCGGGATTCCCAGTTAGAATTTCAAAGGGTCTAACCCCCCCCCCCCCCCCCCCCCATTAAAAGGCATCTAGCTACGTCCCTGCCTTTCCGTGACAGTTGATATCGAAATATATTGCTTAGACGTGTCCTATTATCTTAGATGTAGTAAACAAAATACAGAAAAATTTTAATTGCCTCCAATGTTCTCATTTCTATATCACTGATGAGAAAATGTTTTTATATTAATTTGGCGTCAAATGAGATAATCTCTTATTTTTTCTTCATGAAATTAACACATATCAAAATATTTGCCACTTAAAACAGCACTGGTAATGACAGAGTTACCGTTTAATGTAAACGCAATTACGGAAAGCAGGGACCGATCAGGACTATTTAAAATACGCTCTAGCCTCGGAGCCTATTTTTTCAATTCATGCGCCAGATTTCAATTTATGGAGTCACACTGCTGTTTGTAACACACACTGCAAGTATGTAATAGCTCTCATCATTTTCAGTTAGTACACTATAGCAAACATTAATCTTCACTGTGGTCTCTGATCAAGTCTTGGCTGCCTATTTAGGCAGCCAAGACTTGATCAGAAACCACAGAGAAGATTAATGCTTGGTAATTAAGACTTGAGGTATTAACTTAAGCACTTTACAACAATGATAAATGATAATCATATATATAATACATGTAAGAGTGTCTCTCTCGATTATCCATCAAAAGAATATCAAAATATGATCTGAGAAGTTACGCGTCAACTGAGAAGCCTATTTCTGAGATTTAAGAGCCAGGTCCTGATGTTTCAGAACCAAATACGCACTGGCGCATGCCCAGGTCGGTCACTGGGAAAGTCAAGGAGTTGCATTGATCCCACCACCACCCAACCTCACATTACAAAAACACATATACATATAGCGAGTTTTGGATATGGAGTGTCGATGGTTTTAATAAAAGCAGTTTTGTCATTACAAATACTTAAAGTGTACAGAACATGGAGAGTTAATACTATTAAAACACTAGCCGAGTGGCGTTTTCACCAAGGAAATATTTAACAAACTGCGAGAAAGAGTAAAAAACACGGGCAGTATTTCAGTCAATTGTCCTTTTTTATTTCTGGTGTACATCAACAACAAAGCCGACGATATCGAGTCTGTTGTTCGACTGTTCGCTGATGACACTTGTCTGACAGAGTCATCTTCTGATACTCACAGGGTATAAACCGTATAAACCTTTAGCCGGAAGTGGAGATAAGCGAGGCGAGAGATTTCTATTTTTATCTCAAAGTTTCAGTCGCAGCGTATCCAAGATCACCGAAAACAAGATTTTTTTAATAAAAGGAATGACCGAAGAAAGCAAAATCAGTAAGTATGTTATATAAAACAATACTTAACAATGAAACGACACAACTTAATGGAAAAATCGACTCTTGTAGTATGAAAAAACATCTGCTGATCATCTCGGAAAATGAATTTCTCGGGCAAATTTCTCCTTCAAATATCGTTTTTCACATGTTCGCACAAATGTAACATGTTAAAATCATAGATCGACAGATTCGGCGTTCAATTCCACACCAGAAACTATCAACCATAACAACGAAGAAGGTTCGGTGCTACTAAAACTGTTCAAAATATAATGTCACCTTATCGATTTTTTTATACGCCCAGTTGTATACGCTCGTATCTTCAGTTGATGAGTCGTATACATTTTTTTATGCTTGTCAGGTGACCCTTTCGATGTGAGAATCTGGTAAATTTGGAGCCTGTAAATTCCGAAAGCAAGATAGGCCTATACGCACACAAGCCGGGTTGAATGCAAAATGCATTGCGTTGAAAAAGCGAACCACAGGTTACCTTTTTCAACGCAGAGAAATAGCCCATTTTACTGCATTACAGAATCTAACGATAGGCGGTGAACTATATGAAGATGAGACTGGTTTTATGGCATAGCGTAACAATGTCAGATCAAGTTGGACCGCATTATTTACTGTAAGTTGACTCTTTCAGACACAATTTGTTCCTAAACACGTTTTGGGGGTGAAATAATTTTTTTTTTTTTTGTTGGGGGGGGGGGGGGCAGTCAGGATTTTTTCGGGCACTCAGGATTCTTTCGGATGAAGTGGACCTCAGCTCCACATCCTCCCCCCACCCCACCCAGAAAATAAAAATTCCCGTACGCATATGGCAGTATAGATAGCACGTAATTATAATTTTATGAATTTTTAGGCTCAAGCACCAATTTGTTAAGTTCTTAAATTATCGGGTCTGTAAATTTCAGTGAACTACAAAAGGTATAACATAAACTCATCTGATCTATTATGGGGTGAAGCAGGGCCTTCGCTACTAATGGCTGACCATAGTTGGGCCCGGGGTAGGAAAATTGTGAATTTCAGGGTCCCCAAACCCTCGTTTCCTTGCACCTGAGTGGATATTTTGAGGTTTTTAATGGAGAAATATTGGTAAGATTTCACACTTCCAGAGCCGGTAAATGCCGGCGTGGAGTATAAATGACAAAACGACGAATATAAGACTCAGTATTGAACTGAGAATTTGCTTCGAGATATTTAAAAAAAAAAAAACCCAAACCCCCCAAACTATGAATGAGATACAAACGGGATACCAAATATATGGGAATATATATTAAACCTACTGTATATAACTTGAAAATCCCGAGCTTTTGCAGGCGCCGGGGAGCAATTTGAAAGTGTGTGGGGGAAGGGGGAGGGGCAACGTATCTAAAGTTTCTGCATTACCCCCTCCCCCACCCAAACACACGCGCGTGCGCACTTTTACAGAGTGTTGGGCATTCTAGTATGATCTAGAGGGAATACATGCTCCCAAAGAAAGAAAACAAGCACACAAACGAATGGGTAAACCAATCGAATGAATTTAGAAGCGAATCTAATAATGAAAGGAGCAGAGAATTCAAATTTGCAGAGTTTAACAGTCCTCATCTGAGGAGTCAGTCACAGCAGCCTCAGAATCACTGAGCATGTGAGTTTTGGCCCTCATTTTTCAAAATATCCCATAGAAAGCCCGCGGACCATCACCACCGAGAATGGGATACGGCGATATCACTTCCTGTGCTACCCCCTCACCCTACCCCCCACACACACACACACACCACCTAACCACTGTGCGGCTCGGATGCTGCTGCACAGCACACGGTGAGCATACATGGAGGTCCCCTTGGGATTAGCTCTGATAGCCCCACCCCCACCTCACCCCCAACATTTTTACCTTCCTTCGCTCCCGAATAATCAACTATACTCTATTTTAAAAATAAATATGTGGAACTGATTCAAATGAAAGCCTTTCCAGTGCGTCATCGTATTACTATAAACAAAGAAAAAATATGGTATACATGTAAACTACATTTTTAAAATTGCATGTTAGAGGTCAGTGTAAAACAAAACGCAAACGAAGAAAATAACCAAACGAATAAATTTAGAAGCGAGTCTGATAACGAAAGGAGCAGAGAATTCCAATTTGTTGTGTTCTACGACAGGATCTTTAGCCGGTGTGGAGTCTGTCTCTCTCCGTACAGAGGACAGCCATTTTACTTCCCCACCCAATAGGACGACACGCCGTGACATCAACCCCGCAACTGATGCTTCCAGAGAGGGTTCAGAAACCTCCATATCTTTTCTCAGCCGGGGATCCGCGATCCCGCGACTTCTGGCACAAGAGACCAGCGAACTTATCCACCACTCTTTTCAACTTGTCACCCACATTTCAACTTGGGGTGGGGGGATGTGCCCCCCCCCCCCCCCCCCCCATGGTTACGTTCTTGAATGAGAGTAAATAATTTCAGTTTACAGGCATGACAAACTGGAAAAATATATCAGTAAAATATATTAGTTACAGGTGTATTTTATAGAATAATGTAATGGCCGGTCTGGGTTTGAATGAAATTGCTGAGTCGAGAGGCCGGTTTGGGTGTATCAAGATATGACCAGGACACATGGCGTACAAAATTATTTTTTCCAAAAGGGTTAAGAAGGAAACTGGAGAGCAGTTTGGATAACTTTGTTGGCGGCCTGTTTGGGTGAAATTCTCAGAAACCGGCAAGATCGGTTCTTGTCACTCTGAAGCCGATTTGGCTAGTGACGCGTGCCAGGTGTGCGTTCCGTTTTGCTGTGCTATTAAAGTGCGGGATGACCTCTTCGCCTAGTCTCCTGTGCATCCCACTACCTTTCACCTAGATGAAAGCAAATGGGATGCGCAAGAGACTACTCTTCGCCAGCAAAGACGAAGAGCACTTAGGGACGTTCCGACAGCCCCGTAAGCCCCCCCCCCCCCCCCCAATGAGGACCCTGATTTTGGAAAGTTGGAAATGTTATGGTTCAAATTTCAAAAGTTGGAAACATTTAGTTCTAAGCAAATATAGAACTAGTGATTCTCGGTTGAAATACATATATTCTGACCCACTAGTTCTTTTTTGCGCAGAACGTAAAATGCAATTCCTATCCGACTCCGTAAAATGGGATTCCGTGTTTTATCATCGACACTCATGGAGCAATTACTCTCTTGACTCTTTAGCTTATAAGGGATTTTTGGGATAGGTATGCCTTGGGGTGGCTTAGAAGGTTGAGCCAAATAAGTAATAGTATCCTCAGATAAGTATCCTACAAAAGATATCCTCGATAAGTATCCTCAAATAATACAATACCGGGCCATAGGTATCCTCAAATACTGAAATGAGTCTAAGGGTCGTTCGAGGAGTCACTCGAACGAGCAATTGCTCGTTGGCTCATTTGCTCGATGAGCTTCGAGTCGTTCGAGCAATATGCCGAGTCACTCGATCGAGCAATTACTCTAAAGCTCATTTGCTCGACGGGATTCGAGTCATTCGAGCAATGGTTAATCAGTAACTTCTCGATTGCTTATTGGGTTTGGGAATACTTTTGATATACACAAGGGAGATAACTGCATTATGGGAAATCAAGCACTGGTAATTATAAGACTTGGACGAGGGAACCAGAGATAGTTTGGACTGGATAGTCTGTTAGTGATAGAGAAACATATGCGATAGGCATTAAAAAATGGGATTCTGGGAAAATCAGGCCCTGTACTCCTATTCAATAGAACATACCCCCTGTACCCCTTGGTACTATAGCATAACGTGTTATTTTTATACGCCCAAAATGGGGCTTCACATGTCCGTTTGAGTGGTTTGGTGGAGATTTTGGTGGTCTGTAAGGGTTGTCGGGTCTATTTGGGTAATTAGGTATACTCTAGTTTAATCGAACACACACCAGGGGACCCCTTGATACTATAGCACTACGTGCTATGCCGATAAAATGGGAAATCCGTATCAAATAAAGTCAATTTCGGTGATTTTGGGTGGAGTTTGGTGATTTGGAGAGATTGTCGGGTTGTTTGTGGTAATTAATTTACTCCGATTCATGCGAACACACCCCCGAACATACCCCGTCCCATTGTAGGACGTTGGGTAACATAGCAATCACGTGCCACTATAGAAACGAAGATGGCGGCCTCCAGTATACAAAATGGACGACGGAAACACATATCACCCTAACAATACGCGCTGCGCATGCGCACTCACCTCACGTATCACCATGGAAATGACGTCACAACATGGCCGCTCACACAGGTTACCATGACAACACAACATGGCGCCACTAGGTCACGTGACCTGACGTCACTTCCGGGGTCCTGCACCGGGGTCCCGCAACCTGGGGGTGAAACTTGCGATCTATACTACTGACAATAAATGTGATCGATTAATTTAAAAGAAATGATCGCTTTGTATTTTTGACAACTTGACCCTGCTCTGAACTGCAATTGACAACAACGTAATTTAATTTCAGCTACCGTTGACCTAACTGTGCTTATCCTACATCATGTAGAATGTTGTTTGGCATTCAAGTTTCAAAAAGAAAACTGGTAACCGAAGTCTTGTTTCGAAACTGTTTCCGTGAAGTCGAATGTAAATTAAGAGAAAATAAGATGAAAATTTATAAAATACTTATGTAAGGTGCGAATTATTCTATTTATTTCATCTTTTTGCCTTTGCCACGCGGTAGGGTTAGCTTGGTGGGTATAAAGCTTGTTTTCGACCCTGGATCTGTTTGGTTTCAACATGACATTGGCGAGATATCGAGGGAATCCCATGTGGCGTCACGCCTTATCTAAAAATACTTTACTTTAGTTTAAACAGTATTTATTTCAGATAAAATAAGTTCTCAAAGAACAACATTGAATATTAAACAAAAGTATAGGTATGGTATACTTCATGTAGGATTCCATAGTGTTCCCCTAATTTCTCTAAAAATGGAATCGTTAAAAGCCAGATACTTATTGATGCAGTTGCTTCGAAGAGAATACTAAAAAATAGCCCATTTGATGTTTGTTCGACCGTTATTGGACATAAAAGACTGTTGCCAAAATTAGAGTGAAAATGAGAGAGTGCGAGAGGGTGAGGTGGGGGGTCGGGTTAGGGATTATTGTCGAATAAACTGCTAGCTCAGCATGCTGTCAGGCAAACTGGTTTCAATTAACAGAGGATTGGCGTATTGTTATAACACGCCGTTATCTGAAGTGAAAACATTTTCTTCCCATTCGACTGCCCCCCCCCCCCCCCCCACACACACACACACACACAAACACACACTTCAACAACCTAAAATAAAATAAATAGAAAAAAAATAATTAAAAAAAGCCATGCAAAACCGCAAAACATAGACACTAAATGATCGTTATGAAGTAAAAACGTCCACGGTCAAAAACGCTAAACAAAATTTTTTTAAAAAGGTCATTAAAAAGAATAAAACAAACCCCAAATACCCCCAACTGGAAAAATAATTCCCCGACAAAGCTGTGTGAATATATGTGTGATGAATAAACAGCTCACAAACAGCAATGGGATTACCTTCATAGACAAGTGATTATGGATATGTTAATTACAGGTGTGAAGGAATTGGAGCCAAGGCAAAATGAAGTGTTACAGTTGTAACTGAACTAATTTACCCTAATGCATAGGTAAATTAAAAAAAATGAATGCCGATTGAAAAACATGGTCTGAAATCTTTCGGGTGGGAGGCGAAAGTTCTTCGGGGGGAGGAGCGGTCCTCTCGCCCCCTCCCTCGTGATTGCAGGTTCGGTGGTTCAGTCAGCAGTGTTTCAGTTGAAAGATGCGACGTCAACGTTGTGCATTGGAGTCTGTTCATATGGTTTGTTAACTGAATAGACCTTCGTACATGCACAAATATGGGCATTGGAACGATCATATGGGAAATCGAATAATCTCAACTGGACGTATAATTATCACCAACTCCCGATCAACGATTTTACCAACTGGGCGTATAAAAAAATCGATAAGGTGACATTATATTTTGAACAGTTTCAGTAGCGCCGAACCTCCTTCGTTGTTATGGTTGATAGTTTCTGGAGTGGAATTGAACGCCGAATCTGTCGATCTATGATTTTAACATGTTACATTTGTGCGAACATGTGAAAAACGATATTTGAAGGAGAAATTTGCCCGAGAAATTCATTTTCTGAGATGATCAGCAGGTTTTTTTCATACTACAAGAGTCGATTTTTCCATTAAGTTGTGTCGTTTCATTGTTAAATATTATTTTATATAACATACTTACTGATTTTGCATTCTTCAGTCATTCCTTTTATTTAAAAAATCTTGTTTTCGGTGATCTTGGATACGCTGCGACTGAAACTTTGAGATAAAAATAGAAATCTCTCGCCTCGCTTATCTCAACTTCCGGCTAAAGGTTTATACGGTTTATACCCTGTGATACTCATAGAATTCAGTCTAAAATGAACACCGAACTCCAAAAAATTAACAAATGGGCTGACACGTGGTTGGTCACATTTAATGCTAAAAAAACTAACGTTATAGTATTTACACTCAGCAGGGATGTTATATTTCCAAATATTGTTTTCAACAGCGAAACACTAGATTTTGTTGCTTTCCACAAACATTTGGGGTTATCTATCCAATCCAAGTTGGGAAGCCCATATTGATGATATCTGTAAAAAAAAGCTTGTGCAAGACTTTCTCAGTTGAGAAAATTGAAGCACATTTTTAACCGACAGATTCTGGGAAAGATGTTTAATGCTTTCGTACTACCAATATTAGAGTACGGTAGTCTTGTTTGGTGCGTTGGTCCGCAACATTTAATGAAGCGCCTGAGGATATACACTGCGATGTCGCACGAATCGTATCGGGCCTGACACGATCAGTATCACGCGATCGCCTCTTGTTAGAAGTTGGGTGGAATAATCTAGAAACAAGAAGACACGTTCAAAAGATGTGTATCTTTTACAAAATCATGCACAACGATGCGCCAGATTTTCTCTATAAACTTGTACCACCACGGGTTTGTGACACATCGTCTTATAACCTTCGCAATTCGTCAAATTTCATGCATTTCAGCATGCGAACTGAGCTATTTAAACGATCTTTCTTTCCGTCTTGCACGGAAACGTGGAACAATTTATCCCAATCAATACGAAATTGCTCATCGCTTACTGAATTCCAAAAACTCATATCGCCCCCGTATGCAGACCACCTGTATATTTCTCGCATGGTTCTAGAAAACACAGTCTCATTCACAGTAGAATTAGAACTGGTTGTAGTGATCTGAAAAGTAATAAATTCCTCAGTTACATCCCTGAATGTCCATATTGTCCACATTGTATAACTGTTGTTGAGGACGCAGAACATTATTTCCTTGTCTGCCCATCTTATTCAAACGCGCGTAACGCTCTTATTGGTAATTTATCAAATCTTAATATTACTCTGAATTCGGTGGATAATCTATTGTACGGTGATCCGGTGTTAGAAACCAAAACTAACACTTTGATTTTTAAATTTGTGCAACAATTTATTTGTAGCTCTGGGAAGTTCGACAACGAGTTTCCCATCTAGTAATATTTGTAAAACAATGCTGACTCAAGGTATCCACTTCAATATAGAATACGCATGGAGGGGTCACGGAATGGACGCGTCATCGGGGTGACGTTGAGCCAGCGCCTCGGTACACAGATTGTGCAGTCACGATGATAGTCACGGTTGCGCTGTTTGTGGCCTGAGTCGCTGACGCGGCGTTTCCCCTACCTTTTGTGTGAATCAACATGGATCTAATGAGACACGTCCTTAAGCTGTAGTACAGAAGGCGATGAAATGATGATTATTATTATTATTATTATATTAGTATTATGTTATTATTACTATTATTATTGTTATTATTCTAACACATCATAAACAGAACAGCGCCCATGCGGCCTTTGGATTTGAATATTAATTGATTCAAATCGAGAGAGATATAGAATGCAAAAGGGACATCAACAGCTTTTCTTTCTTTCTTTCTTCCTTTTTTCTGTCTTTGTTTAGTGCTACATATTCATATTTATTTATACACATACACACATATATATTTAAACCCATTTAAATAGTTTATTTTTCATTTATGAATTTCAAAAACTTGTTTGTTTCGCCATTCTAACATTTTCTGTATTCATGTTATGGGAGCGGAGGTTTTTACTAAGTGGAAAGCACTTGTCCTCCTGTCCCTTTTTGCTCAATAGTTATGGCAAATAAAAATGTGTTAAAAAAAATATAAAAATTGTCCTCCAGGTTGCATCCGGAGACCTAACAGGTGAAACTTTTCTTATGCATTTATTATTTTTAACAGAAAACCAAAAAATAGAGGACGTCCACTGTGTTTAAATAAAAACCAGAATGATGTCATGAGTGACTGCAAGAAAATATAAGTTTTCATGAACTTCGATTTCCTTGTGGTCGCGAATAAGATAATCCCGGTATTTATTTATTTATTTATTGCTGTTTAAGGTCACATATTTCTGCACAATGTCTAATCATGACCACGAAAGTTTTACGGGTGGAGGAAGCCGGAGTACCCGGAGAGAACCACCGAGCAACGGCGAGCAACTGTCAGCTCCCCAACACACTAACTCCACACAAGCAGGGTTAGCATTGGTTGAAGACAGGTGCACCATCGACGTGTAGTACGCCTCAGTACACAGCGTCACCGTGCCCCCACATGGGCAATGGGGGTGAAGTGTCTTGCCTAAGGACACAACGCGGTTGCCGCAGATGGGAGATAATCCCGGTACCCGCTCCAAAACTGTAGGTATTCTTTTTTATATCCATTGGGGTCTTTAATACGAAATTGAAACATGTTTTATCTGGTTGAGGGATAGATTATATTTTTGTTGGTCTTAAATTGTTATTCAGAATTGTTTGTTTACAAATTATTGGAGAGTGCCCACAGGCACTCTCCAATAATTCGTAAAAAAAGAAAATTTATATAAACAAACTATTATTTGCATTGGGCTGAATATTGGCCAAAAATGTGTTTTTCTGTGCTAGGAATCTCAATTAATGGAAGATCTGTGAAAATGCAACTGCTTGAATTTAATTTTATATCGCCTATGTCAACCAGGAATTCTACCAGATATTGTCCTGGGACCGAGCCACTGGACTGAAAACTGAAAAGTTTTTAGGAAGGGAGCCCTGACGGGAGTCGATCCCATATCGGCGGCACCCCGTTGTCTAGCCCTAAATGCTCTGCTACCATACCAACTGAGCTAACGGCAATCCCCTCCCCCACCGCCCCCCACCCCCCCCCCCCCCAAAAAAAGTTTGCAGTTAACTCAGCCAGTATGTTAGTTCACATTTGCAACTCGGCCCGAGACTGATATTCGAGAATTAACAATCACTGAATTATTGGAATTCTTTTCTGCGTTGATTCGTCATTAGTAGTGTGTATTGTGGTTTTGAGGCATAGTTTGGGGGACCTCGGTGGGGGACCTCGGAAGTGACGTCATGTCACATGACCCAATGGCTCCGTATTGTGTAGTCATGGTAACCCGCGTGAGCGGCCATCTTGTGAGTCATCCGTTTAGTGAAACATGGTGTTAGTGCGCCTGAGCAGCGCGTGTTGATAGGGTGATACGTGTTTCCGTCGTTCATTTTGTATACTGAAGGCCGCCATCTTGGTTTCTATGGTTGCACGTGGTTGCTATTTCCCAAAGGCTTCTTTTAGGATAGGGGTATGTTCGGAGGGTATATTCCTTTGTACAAGAGTAATTTCAGGATCTTGAGCACGTGGTTGCTATTACCCAAAGGCTTCTTATAGGATAGGGGTATGTTCTGAGGGTATATTCCTTTGTACAAGAGTAATTTCAGGATTCGTAGAATTACCACAAACAACCTGACAAACTCTCCAAATCACCAAAAACGACTTTATATACTACGGATTCCCCCAGATTGGGTTTTTTCTCCAACATCAGAGGTAAGTTCGATTAAACTAGAGCAGTTTCTTGTTTTCCAGATAATTCAATCAGTTCATTTTACTGCAGGTAACTAACCAATCAGATTGCTTGATTTCCCATAACCTGTATGCAGAGTTATCTCCCTTCTGTATAACAAAAGCATATATCATTCCCAAAGCCAATAAGCTATTGAGCAGTTACTGAAAAGCCCATCGTGCAAATGAGCTGTAGAGCAATTGCTCGATCGAGTGACTCCATGCACTGCTCGGACGACTCAAATCCCATCGAGCAAATGTGCTTTAGAGCAATTGCTCGATCGAGTGACTCGCACATACGACTCTTAGCCTCATTTCGGAAAAAGGGATTATGTAGACAGTAACATGTCCCAAAAAGGGATTCCAAAAAGGGATTCCATAAGTGGGATTCCATTTTATCTCGAGTGACTCGCACATACTGCTCGAACGACTCGAATCCCATCGATCTAATGTACTTGAGAGCAATTGATCGATCGAGTGACTCGCTCATACGACTCTTAGCCTCATTTCGGGAAAACGGGATTCCATATATAGTCACAGGGATTCTATAGCGATTCCAAAAAGGGATTCCAAAAGTGGGATTCCATCTTACCTCGAGTGACTCGCACATACTGCTCGAACGACTCGAATCCCATCGAGCAAGTGTGCTTTAGAGCAATTGCTCGATCGAGTGACTCGCACATACGACTCTTAGACTCATTTCAGAAAAAGGGGATTCTGTAGCCACATGCATATCCTAAAAAGGGATTCTATAGGGATTCCCCAAAAAGGGATTCCATAAGTGGGATTCCATCTTACCTCGAGTGTCTCGCAATTACCCCCAATGGAGATATTTCGCTTTGGAGTAGAATGTCGTTACCACAGGGACACCATGCTGCCAAGATCCGAACTATTTAACAATTCTAGTAAAAGGGGACCACATTTTCCGACAGAGGTGGCCATAGGGGGCCGGTTCCTCCCCCCCCCCCCACCCCCGCCCACTAATAGCTTCGGGCCTGGTGAAAAGGATGCCAGCTTGAATATGTCTTACCTTTCAGAAGGTAGAGTGAAGTAAATAAAAGACCTGCTATTCCACGCATTCTGCTCAAATTATATCCTATAACTGAAGATGAAAATATTTACTAACACCATGCATCAACAAAAATATGACATCTGTTTGTTGGGATGGAGTTGTTCGTTATTCTGTACATTAATTATACCTAACAACTATAATTGATGGAATGCAACAGCATTTAAATAGCTTCAACGATTTTATTAACCTTTTCTAATCGCTGTATCATTTTTTTATCATGCATACCTTGCGCATTGGTGTGATAATTTCTTTACCAGTAAGCACAAGTATTTATTTATTTATTGGTGTTTAAGGTCATATACCTACGCACAATGGCTAATCATGACCGTGACAGTTTTACGGGTGGAGGAAGCCGGAGTACCCGGAGAGAACCACCGAGCAAACGACGAGCAGCTGCCAGCTCCCCAACATCATAACTCCGCACTGCAGCACAGGCAGGGTTAGATTGGTTGAAGACATGCGTACCATCGACGTGCAGTACTCCTTAGTACACGGCGTCATCTTGCTCCCATGTGGACCATCGGGGTTAAGTGCCTTGCCCAAGGACACAACGCGGTTAGTAAGCACAAGTAATCACGAAGTCAGTTCGTCTTGGATAACAAGATGGGGGGCGCGGTGGCTCAGTTGGTAGAGGTGCAGGCTGCAAGCCGAGAGGTCCTCGGTTCGAATCCCACCTGCGGCAACCGCGTTGTGTCCTTGGGCAAGACACTTCACCCCGATTGCCTACATGGGGGCACGATGGCGCTGTGTACTGAGGCGTACTGCACGTCGATGGTGCGCATGTCTTCAACCAATCTAACCCTGCCTGTGCTGCGATGCAGAGTTCAGAGTTACGATGTTGGAGAGCTGACAGCTGCTCGTCGTTGCTCGGTGGTTCTCTCCGGGTACTCCGGCTTCCTCCACCCGTAAAACTGTCACGGTCACGATTAGCCATTGTGCATAAGTATGTGACCTTAAACACCAATAAATATAAATATATAACAAGATGTCGGGTCTGCTACAGTTGATCCTGTTTGTGTGGTGACTTTTAACTGAGCCTATTTTTTCAATTCATGCGCCAGATTTCAATTTACGGAGTCACACTGCTGTTTGTAACACATACTGAAAGTATGTAATAGCTCTCATCATTTTCATTTAGTACACTATAGCAAACATTAATCTTCACTGTGGTTTCTGATCAAGTCTTGGCTGCCTATTTAGGCAGCCAAGACTTGATCAGAAACCACAGTGAAGATTAATGCTTGGTAATTAAGACTTGAAGTATTAACTTAAGCACTCTACAACAATGATAAATGATAATCATATATATAATACATGTAAGAGTGTCTCTCTCGATTATCCATCGAAAGAATATCAAAATATGATCTGAGAAGTTACGCGCCAACTGAGAAGCCTATTTCTGAGATTTAAGAGCCAGATCCTGATGTTTCAGAACCAAATACGCACTGGCGCATGCCCAGGTCGGTCCCTGGATTTTATTTTCATTGGTTTCGATGAATTCGGCCGTTTTTATAGACGAGAAACGAGTAGTTGCCATTGTTTTTGTTTACAATCGCAGACGATTTTAAAAAGTTCCGTAATCAAGTATGCAAATTTGTCACGCGGGTAATATGAGATAATAGTCACGTTGGCTGTAAAAGATTGGGAAATCACACTTAGGCTGCGTATACAAGATGGAGTAGGGGTGGGAGAAACGTATTTCCCGGGTGAAATTCCTTGGGGGAGCACTAATGTAACGTCACGACAGGTAAACATCATTCTTCCACGATTGTTATGTGCATTCGAAATTACAGGATACAATACAGACATTGAGAAGTGTGCTTGATAAACCATGTGTGAAATCCGGCATACATGTAAGAGTGTCACGCGAGAACGCATCTGATTTGTCGTTACGATTCGGATTGATGTTATGACGTGAATGAAATGCTTCAGCACAAAACAGCACCTGGCAAGAAAGTAAATAGACCACCGAAGGTGAAATTGTTCTATAAAAATCTGTGCTTCATTCACTTAGTTCAAGTTTAACCCTTTACCTAAAATGAAAAGCAGACGACACTTGCAAAAAAATTCTTGAATAACTAATTGTTTTCATTTTTTGTCTCAAAAACATAGATTATGACACCTCATTGGAACGATCTCGACGAGCTCGTTCCAGTGAGGGGGCATAACCTGTGTTTTTGAGACAAAAAATAATGAAAATGAATTGGTGATTTTTGAGAATGGCGATGGCCAGTTTTGGCCGTTACAATGTTAATCGTGTTATAAATACAGAATACAGCTGGGGCAGAAATCGATTGCCATTGTCGAGTTTCCTTCCCTATATTTCAGAAAAAATTATTAGATTTTGTTAACGACCAAACCGCCTTCCATCAATCGGGTGACACATGACTAGTCTTCCAGTCCAAATGATGTCGTTTGGCATTTGATTGGATGAAAAATTATCCATGAGGTTTGTGGGTGTGGGATGAGGATGGAGAATCTCACCCTTGGGACAAGATTATTACGCCTGACACTCAGAAAGCTCGTACATTATATGGTGCAAACATCTTGCCCCGGATAAGATTTTCCCATCCTATACCCAGAGTTTAAAAAAGTTGTGTTCCCCTTCCTGCTAACTTCTAATGTCCATTAAGATTGTAAGGGCGGGTCGGTGACGACGATGTCGGCCTGAACTCACTCTCTCTCTCTCTCTCTCTCTCTCTCTCTCTCTCTCTCTCTCTCTCTCTCTCTCTCAATTTTTCCCCACATAGTGTCTCAAATGACATCCCGAGAATCAAAGTATGAACGTACCGATCACATTAGATTAAAACACATAAATCTATTTTGGGTCTCATTCAACTGATGAATAGACAGTCTGATTATACGATGTGTGACGGATGGATAACAGGTGACAAGAACAATGACGATTTAACCATTTCAATGTAGCATGGTTGTTTTTAAAAAAACTGTGGCGAGGAAGTGTAGTAATAACACAATTCCGTATCCGTGGAGGGCTATTGAAATAACTCTTTACCTAATTTAACCTCTGGTGGTATCTTCCATTCCAGTTCAATGGCAGATATTAGAAGTGTCAATATTCATTATTTGGGGTAGACCAATCAATATTTTCAACGTGCAGCCTCGAGGCTGCACGTTGAAAATATTGATTGGTCTACCCCACACATTTACCGAATAGCCATCTTATTTAATGACGTTATGACGTATCATGTTAATGGACGGAAAAACGACCGCGCGCGTTCAAAGGGTTAACGTGGATATCTAGGTATTCACAAAAACATCGACATTGAAATTTTACTTTTTAAAAATGTTGTCCTCTCAAATCAAGCTAATGAGTTCTAAATGGAGCGACCATGTCGAGCTCGTACCAGTCAGAGGGACAACAAGCCATGCTTTCGACAAAAACATTTTCCTTTGGTATGTGTCATCCTCCGGTCGTATTTGCTGCAGAGTTAAGCTATTATTTGGGTCCTTCTCCAACACCACCATGGGCGTAGATCCTAAAGAGCGGAAGGGATATATTTGTTTCACATTTGTGTGGGGAGACAGTCTTATAATCGTCTCTATAATGTTTGGGAGGTAGTCTGTATAATGGTCTCTCTATAATTAATGTTCGCCGAGTTTTGAAGAAGGTAAACACAGGGTCGCCTGGAGGTGTGGGGCGGGTGCAATGCGTGCTTTTTCGCCAGAAGTGCGCTAGTGGAAAAGGCTTTACTTTCTGAGTAATGTAACCGAGAAACTCTCGTTTCTAAGGTAATTTACGCGCGTGGAGGGGACGAGGGGCAAGTATAGTGAAGGATGTTGGCCGCCAATGATCAAACAAAGAAGCTATACAATCGGCGGGTGAGTTCTACAGCCTTCTATTGCCCATTGGGTGCAATAAAGTGCCATCTGCAATGCAAAAGCATTGCAGATGGCGCCTTGTTGCGCTGAAAGGATGATCTATATATAATGTCAATATTATTGTATGTCACATTACAATTTATGATACGTTATAAACTCCCGGTCTAAACTCAAATCTAGAGTCGTGTGCCCTTTCTGATACCCCTGCCTCCTTTCCCTCAGATGCTTTCGGTGCCCTTGAGTAAACACTTTCAAACCGAGGCTCTTAATTAATTTACTTAATTTTATACTAGTCTCCTATGTATTAGTCCAGTTGGCTATGTCCAAAAAAATGGCTTCCGTGAAAAACTTTTCGTCAAAATTGATTGTTTTGCACAAATGGCATTTTTAGGGTTTTAGTAGTGAGAAAAACACATGGAAAATTATAGGGTTTTTTGGGGTCGAGAAGTCTAAGATGGCTGCTTAAAACTGTGGATTTGTAATATTGGCCTAAGTTAGTAAACCGCGTACATTTATTTATTTATTTATTGGTGTTTAAGGTCACATACTTATGCACAATGGCTAATCATGACCGTGACAGTTTTACGGGTGGGGGAAGCCGGAGTACCCGGAGAGAACCACCGAGCATCGACGAGCAACTGTCAGCTCCTCAACATTCTAACTCTGTTCAAGCTCCGATCAAGCAGGGTTACAGAGGTTGAAGACATGTGCACCATCGACGTACGCCTTAGTACACGGCGTCATCGTGCCCCCATGTAGGCAACCGAGATAAAGTGCCTTGCCCAAGGACACAACACGGGTCGTCCCGGGCGGGGATCGAACTCGGGAAATCATTCTTGACATTTCTGATTATCTCACATATGCAATTGGCGTCAAAGATGGCGTCCAATATGGCCTCCTAAAAGTCCCCCAAAATGTACGTTTTTCAATATTCAGCACCTCTTGCCACTTAACTTGAGGAGTTAAATATAGTAATAATAAGCAAGCTGTTCCAGTTGATAGGCCCTTCTACGCTACTGGAGTATACTCCAGAACAAAGGAATATGGACAGATAGATGTAAATTGTTGCATACATAGATAGAAGCAGAGAATTCTGAAAGAATTCGAAATAATACAAGTTGGGATAGATTTTGGTGATTTGGAACGATTGTCGGGTTGTTTGTGGTAATTAGATTTACTCTTCTACAATCGAACACACCCTCCGAACATACCCCGTCTTATTATAGGCATTTAGCTAACATAGCAATCACGTGCTACCATAGAAACCAAGATGGCGGCCTCCAGTATACAAAATGGACGACGGAAACACGTATCACCCTAACAACACGCGCTGCGCATGCGCACTAACACCACGTATCACTATGGGGATGACATCACAAGATGGCCGCTCACGCGGGTTACCATGACAACACAACATGGCGCCACTACGTCACGCGACATGACGTCACTCCCGAGGTCCTGCACCGAGGTCCTGCCAATGGCCCCTGAAACGTGCGAGCTGTATTACTTTGATGTTCAACTGCATGTAGATGCTTGTTGAAACCATAAGAGCATTGGAAGCAGCTCAATGTATTATGTGATAACGCCAGCCAATGAGGCTTTACATTTGTGCAAAAGAAGGATTCAACTCTTAACCTATTAGAATTTGCAAATACTAATATATATAAAATCCAAGAGGTGACACACACTCTCTCCTAATGTGAATAATAAGTGAGTGAATTTATTGTGCCTGACCGGTTTCGTCTGAGAACACGATTGTCCATGCAATATATAGAGTGTCACGAACATCAACTGGCACCGAGAGAATTTCAAGTTAAATATATGTGCCCTCAAAGGCGACAGGACACAGAAAACAAACTGAAATCAATTGGATATACCGCCTACGAACATTGCTACCATTTGGGCTGAACAGAAAAGATTTCTAATTTATTATCTATTAGAATTTGCACTTGACCCTCTACCTAACATGAAAAGAAGACGACACTTGCAAACAAAATTCTTGAATAACTATTTTTTTTCATTTTTTGTCTAAAAGAAAACAGGTTATGACCCCTCATTGGAAAGGGGTCGACGAGATCGCTCCAAAGAGGGGTCATAACCTATGTTTTTGAGACAAAAAATGAAAATATAATGAAAATTAATTGGCGATTTTTGTAAATAGCACTGGCCGCTTTTGGCCGTTGCGTTGGGTAAAGGGTTAAATGTACCAAATATGGTGAGGTTCAGTATGCGTCACTTGCTGAAAATGTTGTCAGATTGTCGGATGATGAGACAGAAATATCATACCGCAGAGAATGCTACAAGGGTGTGATACACAGAACGATGTTATCGAGGGCTGTAAAGAGATTCCTTGAAGACTAATCTACAGGACTACCAGCAAAGGTTGGACGCCCATCGACATCCAGTGATACGTCTGATGGCAACCGCTCTCGAAGATCTAGCGGGACGCCGAAATCTAAAACTTGCATACTTCAGAGTGAAACTTCTGATAAAGGAGAACTTCATCTCGCACAAAGTGACTCTGTGGAAATAATAGACTGTTGGACTTCTATGCTAGAGGCCCCGAGTTCGATCCCCGTCCGGGACGACCCGCGTTGTGTCCTTGGGCAAGGCACTTTATTCCGGTTGCCTACATGGGGGCACGATGACGCCGTGTACTAAGGCGTACTGCACGTCGATGGTGCACATGTCTTCAACCGCTGTAACCCTGTCTGAGCGGAGCTTGAACAGAGTTAGAATGTTGAGGAGCTGACAGTTGCTCGTCGATGCTCGGTGGTTCTCTCCGGGTACTCCGGCTTCCTCAATCCGTAAAACTGTCCAGTGCTCAAAATAACTTTTTTTCTTTGCGTAGCAAAATGCTACGCATTTCCAAAAAATGAATAGCATTTTGTAAAAATTACATAGCTATTTTTGTATACCAGAGTTATGTTATGCTGTTTTATATTGAATTTTTCTAAGTAGATAGAATAGTTTCCATCCATTTCTGGGCATTTCCAAATGATCTGCAACACATGAAACATTTACTATGTTTTTTTAACTGAACTGCCTTTAAGGGTTGCATGGACTTGTATACTATTATAAATGGCGTCTTGGTTGTTTAATAGAGTTCTCAAAATGGAAGTTGGGATTTTTAATTTAATGGGCTTGTAGTTATTTTTAATGGACATTTTATGCAAAATGTTGTAAAAACAGGAAGTATTTAAACCAACAGAACTCATCTTACATATGAAGTTGCTAATGATGCTTGATGGAGAGTTAATCTGAGTTATGCCTGGAATGTTCCACAATCAGAAGTAAAGCATAAGTGAACTAGTTTTTAAATTTGTTTGCAAATTTTCGTTTACATTTTGCGATACAAGATAATCAACTGCAGCCTAATAGGCTGCAGTTGATTATCTTGTATTGTAAAATGCTATACATAATTTAACATTGTGTAGCGTTTTGCAAGTTTTGCATTGCAAAAAGCGACGCGACACCGCTTATTTTGAGCCTTGAAACTGCCATGGTCACGATTAGCCATTGTGCATAAGTGTGTGACCTTAAACACCAATAAATCAACCAATCAATCAATCAATCACTTCTTCAGCAGCCACGTAACGTCGCTGTATACGAAATGTCATATCACAGAAACTGTTTACGAACAAAATTACGTGAGTGCAAATCGGTAAAAAAGCACAGTTCGAATGAAAATGAAAGTCATAGGAAGCGCATTTCAAATATTGATATTCTGAATGCTGTGAAATACTCTCTGTTGTCCGAGGAAATGATAACAATGAACAATGTCAATAAGGAGTATGTCCGAATGTTAACAGAAAACGGTGTTGAACCTGGTAAAACGCACGACAAACAACATCTTAAGCTGTTAATTAAAGACAATATTTCTGATGCTGAATTTGTCCGGCACCATAAACGAAATGAAGGTGGGCGTTTGATAAGGCAAAAAACATTACCTAAGACTGTAGATAGAGCAGTCCATCAGGAGTCGGAGAAAGTCCTTAATGATATAAGTGAGGTAACCCGTGTACTGCGCCGTGAGTTGTTACACGACCGTGATGAATGGCATTTCAATGGCAGCATGGATTACAAAAATCCGCCTTTAGAAACATTTTTCGTCAAACAATTGTTATTTGGAACCAAGTCGCCTCTGGTAGATGGCTGACGTGATAAAGATGTGAATAAAACAGTAGGCATTTTATTACACGCCTGTTCTATAAAATCCTCATCTACAGCAATACTAAACCAGGGGCGGATCCAGGAATTTGAAATAGGGGGCGCCATATGATGCTAAGCATCATCCGAGTCGTGAAGCGGCGAGCAGAAGGCGTGTGCGACAGGGTGTGTTTCATAACAAATGCACCAGAAACACGCGTTTTCCTCAACTCTAAGCTCTCATTCGGATTGTAAATACTGTATTATGACATGGCTCTGACGAAAATAGGGGTGAAGGGCCCCCTGGCTCCGCCCTTGTAAACCATGCGGAAAATGAAAATCCGTTCCGCACATATGTGTGTCTATTTTTAAACAGAAGCGAAATTTCACTGGAATTTTCTACAAATCGTGCACCGAAATTACAATTTGAATCCCTAGCAATAGCCACAAATCGTCACCTGAGGTCCAATGTGTTCTTTGTGCCAGTAGGCACTTCGAACACATTGGAACTCAGGGACGAAAGAGTAACAAGACTTCATCTCGTAAAATTGGTTGGCGATAAAAAGTGTTCTTTTTGTTGAAGTTGTCAAACGAATTGCTGAGGGTCCTTCTAATAATTGTTTTTTATAGACGAAGGCGTCTAATAAATACAGAACGACACGCGTGTGTGCATGTGCCATCGCGGCGTGATAAATCGCGAGGCCTGCGGCCTCTCGTTCTATTCTTCCGCACTGGCACTCGTGCCATATCGATTAACCCATGCACACAAGTCAATATAAGCCAAAGTCAGATTCAGGATTCAGAATGTTCTGTCCATCCATAATAAGATACGCAACAAAGTGCTTATCACATTATTAACAGAGCTCAACCTTGGGGTAAGCTGTGACGGCATCATCAAACTCGAGAAGAGGGTTGAAACTGCTGTAGTTGATCGTGTTACCTTATCAGGTGGGTATTGTTTACCACTGGTTGTTACAAAGGCAATTCAATATGTTTTGCCGTGGTTAACATATACTTCCTGGAAGACATTTGTGATGGACAAAACACCTGCACGTGGAACAGTCGTTGTTATAAACCAGGAAAACGTTGAAAATGGTGAGCCAGTCAACAAGCCTATTGAGATTCCAAATAAGGTTTCGCCAGTTCAGCTCGAAGTGAACCTCCCACAGTACCCAAACCAATCAAGTTTGAAGAGTACGAAATCGACCTCGCTCAGATCTGTTGAGAAGGTATGAGGCAAATGACAGATCCTGCTTTCTGGCTTGTCACTTAAGGAACGATATTGTGTGACCTGGCAGTAGAGATAACCTAAGTACCCTGCAAGCAGCTGACGAAACGTCACAAAGCGTTGAATGTCTGTACGTATGGTTCATGAACCAGTGAAGAAGACAACACTGCACTACTCCATGACATAACCCAGCCATATATACTGAATGTGACAGAAAGCAGTAAAAACCAAGGAATGGAACTGCAGAAAACAAGTGTGATGCCGACGTGGCCTTCAACTAATCCTCTACTCCTACAGGTGCAAGACATTAATGCCAGAAAAACAAATAGTGAAGTGATTGCTCCACTTTTCTCTGACAATCACCAACAGACTACGCCACACTATACACACTACTATCCTTAACCCTTTACCTAACATGAAAAGCAGACGACACTTGCAAAAACAATTCTTGAATAACTAATTTGTTTATATTTTGTCACAAAAACATAGGTTATGACCCCACATTGGGACGAGCTCGAAGAGCTCGTTCCAATGTGAGGTCATAACCTATGTTTTTGAGGCAGATAATGAAAAACTAATGAAAATTAATTGGCGATTTTTGAGAATAGCTCTGGCCGTTTTTGGCCGTTATGTTGGGTAAAGGGTTTACGCAGAATATAAAAAAACAGTGATCACACTTGATTTGGAACTCTATGAAAGAACCATCAAAATCCAGACAGCAGTAGGAAACACGAATTGGGTGTTACGGGCAAGAGAACTCTGTATATGTTTCACTGCCCTCTCTGCATTCGGGAAGCACATAGAAGGTAATAGACTGGACACTTTGGCTACAGAGTGTGGAATTTATTCTCCCGCCACACTGCGCCAAATATTCGCTGGAAAGGTCTTTACACGTGGAATTGAGTATCATACTATAAATGCCCTGGCCTGCTACTACCTCAATTATGAGTAAGTGCTCGATGAGATGTCATCAGTTACACTGGCTGCTCGTTGCCAAAAACTTCGAGAATGTCTTCACAAACGCGATTCAGATTGCTGCAATATATTTGGTAAGATATCTACATGCTATGTGGAGAATCTTGACAAGAAGATGACAGACACTCGGCAAGGGGAACGGGCTGTCTTTCCTCACAAATTATATACACCAGGTGGAATGTTTGCTGCACACCATTCGAGCACGTAGACAAGGCGACTGGGAGGAATATCTTGCGACGCCAAATGAACAGATCAAATACTTCTTCGCCCATGATCATTATAACTATGCTCGGTTGATGCTACTACATCTGGCACAAATGTACGAGATGAGTATTGAACGCCCTGCATACTGGACAGTCCTCACAAAAGGGGACTTGTGTGAGAAAGGCAGGTTCCATTCACCAACCTATTTGTAGACTTGACCCTGGGACAAAAAATCCGAAGTCTTGAGGTGACTGGTGGGATTACAGTAATAACGCAGAATGAGGTTGTCCTGAATCGGTTCATGCTCACAGTCCCCGAGTTGACGTGACACGTATAGTGAATGAGTTTCAGAATTGCTACTCATCAGCTCCACTTCAGGCTCATCAGAAGACTACCAGCTGTCTGGAAACATTGCAGTGACTTGCAAAAACGTTCAGTAGAATCCAGGACTGTTTAGAGCAACACTGTGAAGACAATCCCTTTGTTTCCAGTCTGGAGTTGCTAAATATCACTTCTATGGTGGCTACGTGAAAGAGGATATTCTCAAAAGACATGACAAAGGAAAGTCTCGCTACAAAGACTTTGTGATAGACTAAATGCTTACTCACCCATGTCTTTTTGTGACTGGGTGGAGAAATTGAACCTAAAGACGCATAGTACATGTCTGAAGACGACCAATACGAGAGTTGGCAGCAAAGTTGTGAAGCTTCATGAAGATCGACAGTTTCTTCAAGATTCTTAGTTATTCAACAGTCACGCCCGCAGTTATTGGCAAAACGTGGAGGAACCATAGGTAATTACGAGATGTCAGTTACACCAAGATCCCTGTTTGCCACTGACTGGACATTGCTGATTCCAACTGACTAAAGCTCGTTTTTGAACCAAACTGAGCACTATTCTTCATCGGTACCAAGTGCTGATGAGAGCACTCCAGAAGAGGTTGATAATGGTATCCAAGGTTCGGCTTTGCCTCGCGAAATGGCGATGATTACGAATGATGAGTCAGAGCCACCGAACTAAGTGAGGAAAGCACTCACTGGGTTAACACTGATCATCAAGTCATTCAAGACGATTTATGTGAAGTGGACATCAGTGGTGAAAATGATAAAGTCAACATAATAGACGGTCAGGCTGTTGGGAAAAGTATGAAGAAGTCACCAGGTATGGACCCAATAAGTGACTTTAGGGCCACCTTTCTGAAGCGCATTTCTGGATTGATGAAAAGGTACTCAGAAGGACGAATAATATTTGACAGATACATTGGTAAGTTATTAACCCTTTACCTAACATGAAAAGCAGACGACACATGCAACAAAATGCTTGAATAACTACTTGTTTTCATTTTTTGTCTCAAAATCATAGGTTATGACCCCTCGTTGGAACGAGCTCGACGAGCCCGTTCCAACGAGGGGTCATAACCTATGTTTTTGAGACAAAAAAGGAGAAAATAATGAAAAGTAATTGGCGATGTTTGAGAATAGCGCAGGCAAGTTTTGGCAGTTACGTTGGTTAAAGGGTTAAAGGAAAAGACAAGTGCAAAGAGAGCTGGTTCAATACAACCAGTGAAATTCACCATACATGATTCGATGAATATACGCAATGTGTCTCTACAACTTCTCTTGTCTCATCGTGACACTAAGGCACAGCTGATTGAATACTCTGGACAGTGTCTCCTAAAACACTTTGCTCAGAGCGAACAAGAATCACTTTCTGTCTATGGACCGCAGACTAGCAGTAACAACCCTCGCCTGTTTCACTGTGACTTACTGACCCATACTCACGAGGAGATGACACTCAGATACCTGTATGTACTGGATGCTACAGCCCAAATAACTCTTGTAAGGGATATTTATGTGTGGACACCCGACACGAATTTGTTTCTCATGTTGTTGGAACTTGCAATAAATGGTGAGCTTAAACTACTGACTGGAAATGGGAGTTATCCAGCGCAATTGGTGTAAAGGATAGGTGTGCTGTACTTGGATTTGAGAAGTCAAAAGTCCATCTTGGACTTCACAGCTTTGCAGGTGCCGACTGGGGTGGAAAGATTTTCAGTGTTTCCAAGAAGGCATGGATTGTGAAGTTTTTATCCCTCAAGCCTGAAGATGACATTGTCAACACATTCCAGAAATTTGGTTGTACTTTGCGCTTGGATGATGACGATATTAAACAAGCAGAATGTTTTTTTTTTTGCATGGTTTATTCTGCAAAGACCCAGTGTGATACTGTTAGGAGCCTACGCTGTGAGCTCTTCCGCACCAGGAATCTTGACAGCGAAAAGCTGCCGCCTACAATCAAAAGGCGCTCTTAAGCCACATTATACAGAGAGCAAACGTCACTTCATTACGAGATAAATTATATCGCGACCCAAAACCAAATCTTCCCCTTCTTGCAGACCAGGGATGGGAAGAGGATGAACTTGGCAAAGTTAAACCTGTGAAACGTATACTCAAACCTGCTCCATCACCTCCCCTGGAGCTGATAAAATGCGGATATCAAGGTCCATGCACATGCAAGACAAAGTGTCCCTGCAATAAGAATGGGCTACCATGCACAGCGCTATGCAATTGCTCTGACTGTGCCAATGTTGTAGAATATATTCGTTCGTGACGATGAGGATTGTTAGAAATATACTGAGAAAACATTCAATAGGATTCAAACTTGCCTGATCATAATTGGCTTTAGCTAAAACAGAGCCCAATATACCATAAAAATGTCCGTTTGGCACATTTGGCGGCCATATTGGCGGCCATTTTGTTTTCAGTGTATGTGAGTCACACGTAAATGATTATTATGACTTTCTCGTGTCCATATATATCAGATATTTTTTTCTTGTTTTTAAGGCTATAATTTACAAATATATGCTTATACCTAAAATCCGTTGATTATGGCGGTCATCTTGGATTTCACGATCCTCTAAAATCCTGAAAATGAAATGTAACTTTGCCACCCATGTTTTTCTGACTTTTGGTGTCCTAAGGATGCTATTGAAGTAAAAAAAAAATCAATTTTGGCAAAACTTTTCACGGAAGGTCATAGCCATCTGGACAAGTAGTTTTATTCGGTACTTTCACTGTAATATTATACGGTAGAAGTGCAGATAGCCGATTGCTATCATTTTTGCCGTATTTGTAATGGTACTTTGTTACGGTGTTAATAAATTGGAATTTCTGTCCTTCCACCTTTTTCTTACGAAATTTATCTCGTGGTTTCTCACTACCGAGTCAAAAAAGCTAGCTGTGGCAATAAAGATTTTTACCCTTCGCACAAATGTACTGACTTCATGTGGTCTTATTATAAGGGTTTAGAATTTAGTATTTTATATATATATATACATTTTTTTTTCTACAAAAATAAGATTTAGGGCTGAAAAAAAACATGGGGTGTTCAAAAGCTTGTATATCGCCTATCTGTTGGCAGGAGCCCTTCTCTCTTTGTTGGGCTTGGATTAGCTTTCCCCCTGTCGTGGAAAGTAGCCATATATCGAGACAATCGCTGACCTCATTTCTGGATGCCTCCGACTAATGTCTCTGTTTAAAACTACGTGATAGATTTACTTATTTTATACCGTGTCTAGCCCAAAAGCTGAAAGTACAAGTACTGATTAGGACTTTACAAGCATCGCTCTTTGTATCCGGTTCAGACGCCGCTGGACTGACTGATTGCCGATCCCAGTGAGAGCAGTTTATGTACATACGGAATAAATAACGATAAACTGTTTATCAGTTGAGCTATCTGTGGAATGCTGTCCCGTTCACCACGATCCATGCACCGTCAAGTTTAATTATAGCAAAACATTAAGTGGCAATGTTTACAATTAAAAAAAAAAAAAATCTTTGTCGAGTCGTATCTATCCTACGTGTATTAAAATATGCGTATTTTATAGAAACTTCCTTTCAGTTTAATTATTATGGCGTTGATAGCAGTGGCTCCCTGCCAAATAAAACTGATGAAAGAAGAGACACGGCAGGGCTTATATTTCGACGAGAATCCGAGAATCGATTCGCACAAAAGATTCGCGCAATAAAACCGGCTAGAATCCATATAGATTCTCGCTGCACCTCTGCTAGGATTCGCGTGAAAAAATTGAGTCAATTTAACCCTTTAACTAACACAACGGCAACAAATTAACCAATGGAAGGCTAACATGACCTGAAATATCCTGACACTTTGTCAAGAAAACCTTACAAATATGGCTGTCATTGGAACCGGCTCATTGAGCCGGTTCCAACGACAGCCATATTTGTAAGATTTTATGAGTAAATATTGTTCATTTAATTATCTTATCATTTATTTATTATTTATTGTTTAAAAATTATCAAACTTAGTTTCAAAAATTAAAAAAAGTGTGTTGAGTAAAAGGTTAACATGTGTTATCAGTATACAACAGTGGTTCAACCTTGGTGGCGTCATGGGATCCTGGGACACTCATAGTAGGTATGGATTCTCGCAACCATTTTCACGAGAATTCAAATGGATTCTCACAAATTTAGACGAAATATAAGCCCTGCACGGTTAGGTCAGTATGCTTTCAGATAATTATGTTTGTTTGAACTATAGTTGAGAAATCGAAGTATCGGGCACATGAAATGGGTGTGGTAGTGATATATGATAGATAGTTAGCTGCAGAGCGAGTGTGATACGTACAGTACATCTGACGTGGACTGGTCACTTTCCACGGGTGGGCAATATTTCCACAGACACAATAATATTAGATTTCAAACACCTATTATAGGAACATCATCAAAAATTTAATTAATGATGCACCGAGAACAACCCGGTGCTTCATTAATTAAAATTTTGCTGTTGCTGATTTGTATTACCTCGTAAACGCATGCGTGGACATCACTGCCCAAACGTGGATAACGACCGGTCCACGGCGATTGTACTGTAGGACAGTATGATGTTTCGAAATTTGCTTTTATTTATTTATTTATTTATTTATTTATTTATTTATTTATTTATTTATTTATTTTATTTATTTATTTATTTATTTATTGGTGTTCATCCCTTTACCCATCGCACACGATATCAAAATTTCTTATTTAAATATTTTTTTTTTCTAATCTTTCAAAAAATATTATAAAATACCATATCATGTGACCCCTCATTGCAACTGGCTCCACGAGCTTCAAAGTGTTCCTAACCTAACTTTTGTTTTCAACTCGGATTTATTATATTGTAAATAATATTACAACTGATACTTACTATAAACGTTAATTTTAACACAAATGATCAAAAGCGTCATATACCGATGCAGTGGAACCCTGTTAATTAAATAGTCACTTTGCCAATGGAAATTATTCAATTAACACGAGTATTCAATGAACAGGGATTGTGTCACTTTCCTGTATTCCAGTAATAAACTGAGCATTTATTCTATTCTATCTTGTTTGACAGAGCTCATTGAGCTCTGTCAAACAAGATATAATAGATTAAATGCCTGTATTGGATGTACTAAGGCCAAATAGGTCTATAAACAAAGGAAAACTGGGGAGAATTTTAGGATAATTTCTCGACAGGTTACCAGATTTTTTATTCAACTAACAGAAGCTTTCTCTGTAACCTATATTCAATTAACAGGTCAATTTGTACTGGAGGTATGGTAAATGGTTTTGTGTTGGGAAATTATATTCAATTGACAGGCTTATTCAGTTAAGAGATATCCAATTAATTGGGCTGCACTGTATCTCTTTATTTCACGCTGAAATGACATCACACATTGTCATTTTCTGACCTGGATTGGCGTGTTAATTAATCCACGTGTGATTTGTTTGGGAAATAAAAGTGATGTGTGCCCCCACCCCTCGCCTCCCACGTGAGCCAACATGGCGAATCTTCTATATTCTACCAACCTGTGGAAAATCATGGCTGACAATTTTCGTGGCGGGAACAGATTTAGGGGGAAAGTTAGCTCCCCTTAATTTCCCAGTTGTGAATAAATTTACCACTAACAGTTTGTTGAATTTCATAGAAAGACTGAAATTCCTAAATGTTAGCGAATCTGTATCATCAATGAGCTCATCTTTTTACAAACTTCTGGCATTTTCCCGTACATGTAGAATAGTACAGTATAAAAATATGGAAGTGTGCTTTTTATATTTTTCCCAATGATTTTGAACGTTTGAGTATTTTTTTCTGTTAAAACCTCTTAAAACCAAGAAAACGGCGTTTTAACATCTTTTGAGTTCTGTAACTACTTTTGTGTTCATCATATCAATAGTGTGCTGCGGTAACCGGTTCTCGTCAGATCACCGAAGTTAAGCAACATCGAGCTCGTTAGTCCTCGGATGGGTGACCGTCTGAGCGTTCGATTCGGACTCCCGCGTTGTGTCCTTGGGCAAGGCACTTAACCCCCATTGCCCACCTTGTGGCACGATGACGCCGTGCACAAAGGTGTACTGCACGTCGATGGAGCGCCTGTCTTCAACTAATCTAACCCTGCCTGTACTGCCGTGCGGAGTTACGATGTTGGGGAGCTGGTAGCTGCTCGTCGTTGCTCGTTGTTTCTCCCCGGGTACACCGGCTTCCTGCACCCGCAAAACTGTCACCGACACGATATGACCTTGGCTGTTAAAGTTATGCTATTTTCTTTTCTTGGGATGAATAAAAACATGCACATTACTGTAAAAACACATTCGCTAAACAAACAGACAAAGTAGACACTTATGTTTGGAGGTGTGATACTGACAGATGTTCTTAATAATGGATTATCTGTGCACTAGCTGTTTCTAACAGCTTACTATGGGAGCGCGGTGGCTCGGTGGTAGACTGTTGGACTTCTGTGCTAGAGGTCCCGAGTTCGATCCCCGTCCGGGACGACCTGCGTTATGTCCTTGGGCAAGGCACTTTATTCCGGCTGCCCACATGGGGGCACGATGACGCCGTGTACCAAGGCGTACTGCACGTCGATGGTGCACATGTCTTCAACCACTGTAACCCTGCTTGGTCGGAGCTTGAACAGAGTTAGAATGTTGAGGAGTTGACAGTTGCCCGTCGTTGCTCGGTGGTTATTTCCGGGTACTCCGGCGTCCTCCACCCGTAAAACTGTCACGGACACGATTAGCTATTTTGCATAAGTATGTGACCTTAACCCCCAATAAATAAATAAATAACAGCTTGCTATAAAAAGCCAAGTTAACTTCTGTTACTCTTAATAAACGAAAACAACAGACAGCTCCGGGGAGCTGTCTGTTGTTTTCGTTTATTAAAAGTAACAAAAGGAAACTTTGCTTTATTTTGTACATATGTGTTTTCTTAACAATTGCTTGCTTCTAAATTAGACCTCCCTCGCGCGTCTAATAATTTCAAGGGAGATATCATTATCGAAAGTCGATTTTCATAATGATGTAAGTCACGGATGAGTGGATGCTATTCCGGCCCTCTTGTTATCGCATAGCGTATATCTGAAAAAAAAACTACGAAAAACCAAAATGGAGCAAGCCTGGAAATAAGCTATCTGTCATTTGCAGAATGAGGTTTCCACAGAGTGAATTTGCTGATGCAATCCCATGTAGTGGCTCAATTTATCCTCTGGGTACCTCTTTCTGTTCAGACTTGAGAGCTTAATTCAGATTGAGGTTCACAGGGGTTACTATTCAGTGATGTTAAACTGCCGTGCAGGGTAGCATCACAAAATTCATCCTCTGAAGACCTCCTACTGCAGATGACAGTCTACTTTTTTTTCCAGGACGGAAATGGAGTATGATAACTTGATGCCACGAGACATGATTTTTTCGAATGTCATTTTTCGTTTTAGGTGATTCAGGCGTGATGATGCCATCTCAAATCATACAAAATAATCAGTGATGTTTTTAACATATCGCGCGATGGATGAATGCATGGTCCATCTTCCCGCCACACCTAAATGAAATTATTCTCAGAATTAAGGTTGAGAAGCGACATGAAATGGCAACACAGGTGTTGTTTGGTTGTCACATGAAAGCAACGAAAGCATGGGGTAGCAAAATCTACGTGAGTTCTTAGTATATAAGTGATTTAGGAAATTCCCACATGCATAAATATCAGTTATTTCAGTGGTTGAGGCTACTGGCAGAAAAGGACTGGAGAACATGTCCTTTCACCTCATTGTTCGGTATTGTCTCTGATCTCTATATAACTGGATTGCTGGAACGCTTATGGGTCACATAAAGAAAGGTGACTCATCTGCTGCTATCTTAGGGAGGGCGGCAGATGTTACTATAAATAAACTGCTCAACGCAAAATAAATCTCGAAAGTTTTCAGTTTTCCGACGCCTCGCAATCACCGATCGCTTTTTAACCCTTTACCCAACGCAGACGATATCAAAATTTATTATCTTAAATATCATTTTTTTTTAATTTTTTCAAAAAATTTCAACAAAAACATATAATGTGACCCCTCTTTGGAACGAGCTCGTTGAGCTCGTTCCAAAGAGGGGGGTCACATGATATGGTTTGGTAGATTTTTTTTTAAAAATAGTATTTTTTCAGCTTCTGAATTTGGATATTACGCTGGCGGACGTGGCCGATTCGTTGAGTAAAGGGTTAACCCCTTCGCTTGATAATATCCTGTACAGTGGGTGAACTGGTGTTAAAGTGAAATAAACTGCTCAACGCAAAAAAAATCTCGTAAGTTTTCAGTTTTCCGACGCCTCGCAATCTCCGATCGCTTTTTAACCCTCTACCCAAAGCAGACGATATCAAAATTTATTATCTTAAATATCATTTTATTTAAGTTTTTCAAAAAATTTCAACAAAAACATATAATGTAACCCCTCTTTGGAACGAGCTCTATTTTGAAACAAAATTTCAACAAAAACATATAATGTGACCCTTCTTTGGAACGAGCTCGATGAGCTCCTTCCAAAGAGGGGTCACATGATATGGTTTGGTAGATTTTTTTTTTAAATAGTATTTTTTCAGCTACTGAATTTGCGCGGGCGGATGTGGCCGATTCGTAGAGTAAAGGAATAATATCCTGTACTGTGGGTGAACTGGTGTTAAAGTGAAAAAAATTGAAAACACCAGGAACGCAAGGCTTAATTTTAAAATTGTTAGTACATATTTGAACATAATGTGAAATCTCATTCAGGACCCCAACCTATCCACCTGCACACAAAAGTTCTGTTCAGAAAAAGACGTTCCGTCCATTGTCTTATCACTTGCATTCAGCTCCTATTTGACTTATTTGTTTTGAATCACATTAACCTTTCAAAAACATCAAGAAAAGTAACTTTAATTTTTTTGAGTCATATTTGGGTTTCTACAAGTCCAAAAAGGTAACTCCCACTAAAAGGTGAACAGGTAGTCTAAACTGGGCCCCACGTGCCGTTATATAAGTTTTGTGTTTTGTCGTTCTGCGCCACAAAACGACAAAACAAAACAAAAATATATAACGGACTGTGGGATCAAGTTTGAAGTTCCTGCTCAACTTTTAGTCGGAGCTGCCTTTTTGATGTTTGGGAATAACAATGTAGTGTGCTGTGGTATCATTCCCAGCATGTGGTACCTCCGTATTCAGTATGGACTTATAGCACTGAACATCAAAATTAGGGTCCGTACCCAGTACGGACCTACAGCAGCGAAAAGGTTAAAGATAAAAAACTTGGCAATTCGAAAACTGCGATCAGTGCGGCAAGACAAGCGCTCCCCTTCCCGATACTGATTTGGATTATTTCAAACTCACAACATGTTGATAAGATTTAAGCATTGATATCAAAGTATTAGAAATGAAAATTCACCTTGAATGTTCAAATTCAAGAAAAGAATATTTGTCATTTTCACCCTCCATTCGGGTCATATCTAAGATAACAGGATAAAACAGACGAAGTGGTGATAGCAAGGCAGGTTCGGGCATCCTTTCTCTTGTACAGTACGTGGAGAGTGGATTGTAACTAAATCACCCGCGGAGTGGAGTTATCACCCAAGCTATAACTTTCAAATTTTGTACATATCGACAAAAAACACAAGCAATGTTTCAGCCAATGGACCTCCGGGTTTAACCCGGAGGTCCATTGGCTGAAACTTTGCTGTGCTGGTTATGCCTTGCAACAAATTTTCAATTATTCCTCGGGTGGAATCTCCACTCTGCGGATGATTTAGTGATAATACACTCTCCACGTACTGTATATCAATTCCTGATTGTCCACATTCACGATGTAATTCAGTAATAAGATTTATTACATGCCGATTCACCTTCCTCCAGTTCCATATTTACAAATCCGTTCCATCAAAAGAACCAAACTGCCCTCAGTTTCGTAATCGGCCAATGGTAACATCACATTCTGACCCAAACCACAGCTGCAGTGACAGCCGAGAAATCGATTGTCAATTAGAAAATGTGATAATGAATAACGCTCAAGCTTTGCCATTAAAGGGAATATCTCTCGGATAACGGCATATAATTTCTTAAAAATACGAACAAATAACCTATTTGGACACAATTTTCATTTATATTTTTCTGTTTACGTATTGTTTGCCAATCACACCTGGGTTTTGTTTTTGTTTTTATTTCACGCAAACGTCAGAACTGGTGTGCTTAATTTTTTACTTTTTAATTTTTAACTTAATGGATTCTATGGCATAGGGACGTGTAATAAATACAGAACACCACGATGTGTGAAGGCGTTTTGTCAATACTGTATTCATGTCATCGCTTAAGGATAGAACTCGAGTCTGCACCTCTCGTTCTATCTTTCAACGCTGGTATTCGTGGCGTATTGACGAACGTATGTGTGTCTATTACGCACCCATCTAAAATTAACGTTTGTTAGCGATATTCCAAAATGTGTGATAAAAATAAAGTTGTAACGCACACGTGTGTGATAAAAGATTTTGCACTTTTTTCAATATCAGAGTGAAACCAGTTGTACTTCTGGGAAAAAATGGACCTATTCCATATACACTATAATATTTATTTTGATGCTGTAATTTGTATGTTATCGGTCTACAGTACCGAGTTTCTGTTATTTCCGTACAAATTCAGGTGCAATAGAACGACGGGGCATCAAAATAAATTTTCTAACAATTTTAGTTTTCCAAAAAAGAATATTGACTGAATTATTTTAACGGGGTAAATATGACATGGCACTGACAGACATGTAGTTCGAGCTTTGAACCAATCGCCCTGAAATGAGACCGCAGGTAGAAAATGAGACCGCAAGATACTACAGGCAAAGTACAGGGTTAGAGTCCCCAAATGAATGCTATCTGGTTATATGAGGCATACCCAATATGTATCCGAAGTTTGGTGCCGATATTTTAACATTAACCCCTAAAATTTCACTTTTAACCCTTTGATACTTTTCTACGTCTTATGATGTACGAAATCAAACAACGCGTTGATACTTTGTGGTCATTTGCTTTATTATAATTTTTTTAAACCTCAATTCCTATTTTCTCCCGAATAGAGCTCAGTGACAACCGTTGAGCCAAATGTTATCGCAGCTTAAAATACTAATATAATCCTACAGTCAAGACTTCTTAACTGTTCAGTGCTAAAAGCCACTGTCAGGTTTTCAAAAATGAGGACTCCAGAGCAAAAGCCAGCACTTTTCTTGTTTAGAACAGAACAGAATAGAATTTTCTTCGAAGAATTCAGTTATATACAGTACGTGGGGAGTGTATTATCACTAAATCACCCGCAGAGTGGAGATTCCACCCAAGCAATAATTGCAAATTTGCTGCAAAGCATAACAAGCACAAGCAAAGTTTCAGCCAATGGATCTCCGGGTTAAACCTGGCGGTCCATTGGCTGAAACATTGCTTGTGTTTGTTGTCGATGTGTACACAATTTGAAAGTTATAACTTGGGTGATAACCCCACTCCGCTGGTAATTTAGTTACAATCCACTCTCCACGTACTGTACAAGTACACTGAATGCAATAGGATACAGATAGTTATTAGCATCTTCAAGAGGAGACATGGCCTATTTGGCCGTGTCCAGTCGCTTCCCAGAAAAAATAAACTTGTATTTCATATTCAGTCAAACACAAATAATATTTTGTTTATATAAATTTGTTTTATTACAAATTATTGGAGAGTGCCTGTAGGCACTCTCCAATAATTTGTAATGAAACAAGTTTTGAATAACAAATTCAGACCACCAAAAATATTTTAGCCCTCAACCAGATAATGACTAATGTGAAAAATATCTTGTTATTTGTACTTTCCGACGGTTGGCGTCGCATTTTGAAAAACGTTGAAGAAACTGAATTCCCATTAACGTTTGAACGTCAGGATAATTAAAGTCTCAAAGGGTTAATGTATAGCTCAATATCCGACTTGCGGTTTAATTTTTTCGCAAGTAAGGACAAAGAGACCGCAAGTAAACTACTGGTCCTAAAACACAAAATAAACGCTATGTAGTGATTTTTGTGTATTTAATACATGTCCGAACGTTGATATCGATATTTTAATGTTAACCCATATAATTCCACTTCAATGTGTAGCGCGACTTCCGATTTGCGGTCTCCGTTGTTGAAAGCAGGGACAGAGACCGTAAGTAAACTACTAATATTAAAAGCTCCAAATAAACGCGAAATTATACGTTATATCATATATACAAATTATTCCAAATATGGACTCAACTCTCACATTCTGTAAGCATAGTATTTATGGGTTTGATCCACTGATCTCATTTCAACTGGATTTCTGGAACGTCAGCGAGAAACAACGTTACTCACCCCCCCCCCCCCTCTTCCCCCAAGATGGCGCCAAGTCAATGAATGCCCCGCAATCAATGCCGTTTGATGACGTGTAAGCTGTTACACCACAACTTCACAGCTTTCACTTCATCAAATATCATGGTGTTTAACTTGCACGAAAACTTGTAACACTGCGGTACGGTTGCCTTGGACTGGTCACTTTCCACGGATGGGCAATATTTCCACGGGCGCACTAATATTAGAGTCCAAACACCCAATTATAAGAATAATCATCAAAAATTTAATTAATGAAGCACCGGGTAGAACCCGGTGCTTCATTAATTAAAATGTTGCTGATTAGGATTTTTATTACCTGTTAAACGCATGCGTGGATTGCGATCAGTCCAAGGCGACTGAACTGTATGTTAACTTTCCAGTCTCGCAACTTGTTTTCAATAATTAAAATATGTTGGAAATATTCAGTTTGCATTGCCACGAAAAACGTGTTTGTCCCTATATCTTGATAAATTCTGTCTTCTGGTGGTCAGGGGGCCTAGGACAAATAGCTAAGGCGAAGGGCGCACCCAACATCCAAGGTATATTTAAGCGTGCAACATCCAGGGTATATGGACACGCGAAACATCGGGGGTATATGGTTTAAATGGAAGCTTTTCGCTTTCGCACGCCTCGATGTAAACATTGAACCAAAAAAAAACGTAAAATAGTCACAAATATCATCCGATTTCTGACAATTCGATCATATTTTGCCGTTATAAATTAAATAGTCGAATAACTAAATCAAACAACTCGAGAACAATAAAATACGAGCAAATATGACAACAAAATAGCCCCAATCTGTTTATGGGTTTCTATGTAACGACCAGGGGATGTAACTCCATCTGTTGTCTTCTGCGTTTGTAAAAACAAAACAATTATTCACTAGTTTGGTCCAACAGATTGCGGAGCGTGAGAAACGCGTCCACAAATTTGTTTCCACTATGTTTCTATTGTGTTTCAAACGGGACAAAAACGTTATCTCCGCCAACGTTATCACCGCAGCTCGGTGTTTAAAAATCGACATCCGGGTATTAAATCTCCATATACCTTACATGCTGGCGGAGATAAGTTATAATATCATCTATTCATTGATTTGTGTATACATCAAAGTATATTCTTCAAAAAACTGTGTGAGATTGCGAGACATTGTTAAACTGAAAACCTTCGAGAAATGTTTTCTTTTGTTGATCATTGTTTATTTATAGAAACTTCCGCAATACCCTAATTTAATTAGCTTCATAGCGTTACTCGAATGCGTAACGACCAATCAGATTCATTCTTACACGAGTCTCTTACACGTTGACCAGATTCCACGCGTGGTATGTCTAGCACGTTTCTCACTGTCTGTATTATATTGGGTAACGAGGTGTTTTTTATTATGTACGCTTTGAATTTTTTTAGCCTTATTCGTTACAGCCATCGGTAAAATATTCTAAAACACAAATCAGCTGATCGTGCTGAAACACTTCTCTTTCCGTGTTTAACTAACGCAGCAAATGTTAGGCTCCTGTAGCTTTTCACGCAAAACGTCGAAAATTGTAAATAAGAAGTTAATATGAAGGGGAATACAACTGAAAACTATTTCCAGTAGTCCAATGGGTATTTTGGTTACCATAGGCAACAATCTGGATATTATAACGTTGTGCTGTGTTGTTATCGTAGGGAAGCCGCTAAGTGGGATAGTGGGATTTTAGGAGGGTGCCAGCCCCAATAATTTTTCTAGTCCGGGCAATTTCATTACGACAGGCGTAGAGGATATCGATTCGCTCTTGCTTGTTGTCATGCACTTTAAAATCTTGCTTACGCGCCTGTTTGATTGAGGTCCCGAGAGTGAGATTTTCCCATCTCATTCCGACATCCATCAGGGATAATTTTTCTCCCCACCAAAACACTGTGACATCATCAACAGTAATCCAGGGACACTTGCTGCTGGGTGCTTTTTCGAACAGTTTTGTTGTCCATTTCTGAATAAAACTGACTTGCTTATCCCTTTACATAACAAGAAAAGCAGACGACACTTCCAAATGCTTGAATAACTAATTTTTTTCATTTTTTGTCTCAAAAACATAGGTTATGACCCCTCATTGGAACGAGCTCGACTAGCTCGTTCCAATGAGGGGTCATAACCTATGTTTTTGAGACAAACAATGAAAATATAACGAAAATTAATTGGCGATTTTTGAGAATAGCGCTGGCCGGTTTTGGCCGTTACATTGGGTAAAGGTTTATTGGAAAGATATAGCTACAAAAGTTCTGTATATACCGCAGGTATATACCACGAAATTAAATCCCAACGCCGGCAAGACAGGGGTTACAAATTTGTAGCGAAATGAACTCTCTCCACGCATAATGGAGTTTACCCCAAAATTCATATACATGAGTCCAGTGTCCTTTGGTTTTGCGGTATGTGTTTTTATTTCTATTTTCTTCTACAAACGTTCGTCTGCTCATATTTCCGAAACGTGACGCCATGTTGTTTGTTTACGGAAGAACGTGAGATGATTAAAGTGTCCGTGCGCTCATTAAATATTCTAATAAGCCGGTCACGTGGGTCATGTGAGATAGATATCTATCTCACATGGCCTTCTCACATGAGACATACATATCTAGCATAGGAAATAGGGGGAGAAATTAGGCTCCCAGCATAAACAATTTAGAGTACCAGTATATTATGTGTTAATTAAATAAGATGTCGCGTCACGACTACAACAAAAAAAGTTCTGATTTTTTTTTAACTATTAGCCGACTGACTAATATCCTAAGTACGTCATCAGGACATGCTGATGATGCTGTTGAAATATTTTATCAATTGACACTTGAGTCATTACGGTCAGAAAAATATCAGATTTTCACCGCCCAAATCGATCATCTTCGTGACTCTCCTTTGCACCCTCTTTTCCTGGAATGGTATCGCCTTTGTGTACACCTACAGTGAGATGGGTCAGCCCAATATCAATATACACGGATGATAAAATAATAACTGCAGTCTGCAGCCGTCTGGCTGCAGACTGCAGTTATTAAGTTATCATCAATGCCCCGTGTATAGACCTCTTATAATAAGACAAAAATGGGACGAATTTATGCCTTGGTCCAAAATATTGGTCTTGTGAGTTCTATGGGTTAAAAGATGCCCCGACGTGAACCCAATTCTCTTTGCCTCCTGCCTTTAAGTTTTCTCGGTAATGTTAAATAAAAAAAATGTTTTAGTTTATATTCGTACACCAAA
Organism: Pictodentalium vernedei; assembly: GCA_031216915.1. Taxonomy (NCBI): domain Eukaryota; kingdom Metazoa; phylum Mollusca; class Scaphopoda; order Dentaliida; family Dentaliidae; genus Pictodentalium; species Pictodentalium vernedei. The sequence continues at coordinate 81,460,244 of CM062292.1, read as the reverse complement.
AATTGAAATATCAATGTTTAGTGCTGTTGCCATGATATTTCAATCCCATTTTCGATTATAAATGCATCAGATATCGGTGTGTTGGTACGTTTTTTATTAACCCTTAAAGTCTTATTTATTTATTTATTTATTTATTTATTTATTTATTTATTTATTTATTAGGGTTTTAACGACATTTTCGACAGCCAAGGTTTTGAGGGTGGAGGAAGTCGGAGCACCCGGAGAGAACCACCGATCGAGTCAGATTCCCCAACAAACAACTCCACACTCTCATGGTTAGCATTGATTGAAGACAAATGCGCCATCGACGTGCAGTACGCCTCAGCACACAGCCCGACCGAGTTCGTACTTGGTATTCGGGATTTAGTGCCTTGCCCAAGAACACAACGCCGTTACCTTAGCGAAGATCGAACCGCAGACCTTTCGGTTTGAAGTCCAATGCCGTAACCACTCAGACAGTCTCAGATTAACTACCGTATACGTATCCACCGCTTCAGAAATTGTTTCTACATCACTGTTGGCTGCCCGTACAGGAAGGCAACAATAATGTAAAAACATTGCTAATATAAATCTAACCCCTCGGTAGAGACTAGGGGGCGCGGTGGCGTTGCGGTAACCGGTTCTCGACAGATCACCGAAGTTAAGCAACGTCGAGCCCGGTTAGTCCTTGGATGGGTGACCGTCTGAGCGATCGATTCGGACTTCCGCGTTGTGTCCTTGGGCAAGGCACTTAACCTCCATTGTCCACATGGCGGCACGACGAATACGTGTACTAAAGCGTACTGCACGTCGATGGAGTGCATGTCTTCAACCAATCTAACCCTGCCTGTTCTGCAGTGCGGAGTTACGATGTTGGGGAGCTGGCAGCTGCTCGTCGTTGCTCGGTAGTTCTCTCCGGGTACAACGGCTTCCTGCGCCTGTAAAACTGTCACCGGCATGATATGACCTTGGCTGTTAAAGTGCCGCTAAACCCTAATAAGAAATGAGTACCGGTAGAGATCCTAAGGAAGAATACACTAAAAGGCAACTTTTTGAAAGCAATTTAAAGGTGGCAGTGTGTTGCGGTCTGATGCCTTAACCCTTTACCCAACGTAATGTCCAAAAGCGGCCAGCAAATTAATTTTCATGATATTGTTTTCATTTTTTGTCTCAAAAACATAGGTTATGACCCCTCTTTGGAATGAGCACGTTGAGCTCGTTCCAATCAGGTGTCATAACCTATGTTTTTGAGACAAAAAATGAAAAAAAAATTAGCTATTCAAGAATTTTGTTTGCAAGTGTCGTCTGCTTTTAAAGTTAGGTAAAGGGTTAAGTTAAACTCTTTATCCATTAATTGCGAAAACCTGTGCACATGTGTCACCCTGTGTGCTTTTACTGATACATGCAGCCAGATAAGACTTTGGAGAAAAGGTTTTGTATCGAGCTATTTATCTTCCCAGAGATAGCTCATCGAGAGCATGTCAAATAACAGAACGCAGACCAGGAAGAAAAAAAGAGATACAAGTATTTAACAGTTCATACATGTCACATGTTCACAAACTGGGGCTTAATAATATCATTTTCCAATATGACTTTGTAAAAAAAGCAGCCCTTCGAATGAAAGATATGAAATTTAACTTTTGCACTTTGGATTACAAGTAGTATTGATTGAAGGAATTTCCACTGAATTTCCACTTGAGCGATTACAGGGAATTCACATCTTAAAAATACAAAATAAGTTGTTCTTGTATTGTTCTACCACAGTGCCCAAAAGTTTCTGCCAATCAGCACAATATACGGGGGGTTGGGGTTTGCTGCACACGATGGGTGGTAAAACGGCTCAAAAACACATTTTCCGAACCCTTTGCAATTTTTTTCGTGGTGCCATTTCATGCCAAACTAAACACTTTAAAATGATTAAGACTACTGTATACACATTTATCTCTATTATTGGGTTGTATTGATGGGTATGATGAGCTATCTGCGCCCAGTGCTGGACCCATGTTTTTTTGAGCCAGCAGTCTGTTCAGCCTTGAGTGTCTGGATTTCTGTAATTGTGTATTTAAACAGATTTAAACATTTCTTTAATCACAGATAATCAAAGGCCTTCTAGGTTCCTCGTGGTTCTGAAGAAATAAAGACTTTAACTATATGTAAATTATTTCTAACATACATCAAGAATCAAGATACAACTAACAGTAAAACAGAAGGTTCATATAACAATTACACCAACCAGTGTTGAAATATTAATCAACCCTTTACCCAACGTAACGGCCAAAACCGGCCAGCGCTAAATCGCCAATTAATTTTCATTATTTTTTTCATTTTTTTTTTTGTCTCAAAAACTTAGTTTTTGAGACAAAAAATGAAACAAAAATAGTTATTCAAGAATTTTGTTTGCAAGTGTCGTCTACTTTTCATGTTAGGTAAAGGGTTAAATTAAAACAAAGCTCCCATGTCCCATTTGGATAAAATAGTCACAACTTAAAGGGCCAATGCTGGTTAATGTGTCAAAAATGGTTTCTATAAAACCAATCGCACTACATTCCCTGTGTCAAAATACCTCGGGGTCACATAAGAAATGCACAGAAACGCTAGAAAATGGTCCTCAACATCACCGGAAAACTGCTAAAAAAAATTGATATATGTTACTGGGAGGGATGGGTGTCCAAAATATGTCGGAATTTTTTTATTGTGCAGGATATGGGGTAGGTGTTCAAAATGATCGGAAAAATATGCGGAAAATAAGAAAAATCTTGCGCTTTAGGGGTAGGTGGGTGTCCGGGAAGGTCGAATACAAGAAAACGGCATCGAGCACTGCAATTTGTTTCCGCCACCCCTCCCCCACCCTCCCCTGCAGTATGTGCATTTTTTTTGCCAACACAAATCATATCTACAGTAATTGTGTGACTTGTTCCATACAGATTATCACCACAGTGTGTGTCTCCGGGAATTCAGACCAAGTCGAGTTGTAGGCACAGAACATTATTTCGACGAGCCCGTTAGGGCGAGTCGAAATGCGATTCTGTGCCTACAACGAGAGTTCATCAGAATTTCCGGAGACACACACTGTGATGATGATAAATTTTTCTCACAATATTGACCACAAAATGTGTTATAAAACTATTTCAAGAAGAACTTTTTAATTTGCCTTATCGATGGAAAGACGCAAATTGAAAAATAAAATAGCGTTCATTGGTCTCCATATTGAGGTCAGTGATGATGTTACACTTCAGAGAAAATTATGTCACTTGGATTCACTTTACTGAATACTGCTTGCGAAGTGGAGCAACTGTGTGTTTCGTCAACGTGAATTTGGTTGTTACTTTTGCAATAATTACTAGTGAATTAAATATCCCTTTTCGTGTGAAGGTTTATTATAATTTAAAATATGGCATTCATTGTTTATTGAGGTGGAGTTTTCCACATTTCATAGCGAAAGCTCATCCTTTAACTTCAAGAGAGAAGCCTCGACTTGAGCGTTCAGGAAAATCCCAATAATAGGCTACCAACCAGCCCAAGATGCCGAAAAGTGCCCATAATTTAACTATTCGTTGAGTTAACTCCCCCAGTGACATTTTAGCATGCTGTGCATAATAACTACGTTACAGGGCGTTTAGTTGGCAGATACAGAGTCATATACGGCTCAGAGAAAACAATATTAGCTTCGCTTTCGCCTCACCTGATATTGTTTTCTCTGAAGGGAAAACGCGAAGCGATCGAAAAATGATATTAATGCCGTTGTTTTGGCAACAACAGAATCACGCGCATGTATCAGGGGCCCTTGATACGGATTCGGAATGAGGGCTCAGATACATTAAACTTTAGTTGCGTAACAGTGCAAAAACGCTCCGATTGTGAGATAAATGATTAACCTCTCATCCCCTGAATTTTAAACATTTTTCTCGACATTTTAGTTGCGTTTAGTTTTCTGAATGGCTCGGAATTTCATGTTTAATTTAGTGTTTAGGCCAGCTGCTATGCTCCTTCTCTTCCCACGACACTTATATTCATCATACATGTTTCTCAGTATCATTGTTCCATGATTAACCCCTCATACCCTGCATTTTAAACATTTTTCTTGACATTTTTAGTTGCGTTTAGTTTTCTGTTTAGCTCAGAATTTCATGTTTAACTAAGTGTTTAGGTCAGCTGCTGTGCTCCTTCTCTTCCCATGGCACTTATATTCATCATACATGTTTCTCAGTATCATTGTTCCACGATTAACCCCTCATGCCCTGCATTTTAAACATTTTTCTTGACATTTTTAGATGCGTTTAGTTTTCTGTTTAGCTCAGAATTTCATGTTTACTTAAGTGTTTAGGTCAGCTGCTGTGCTCCTTCTCTTCCCATGGCACTTCTATTCATCATACATGTTCCTCGGTATCATTGTTCCATGATTAACCCCTCATACCCTGCATTTTAAACATTTTTCTTGACATTTTTGGATGCGTTTAGTTTTCTGTTTAGCTCAGAATTTCATGTTTAACTAAGTGTTTAGGTCAGCTGCTGTGCTCCTTCTCTTCCCATAGCACTTATATTCATCATACATGTTCCTCAGTATCATTGTTCCATGATTAACCCCTCATACTCTGCATTTTAAACATTTTTTTTGACATTTTTATTTGCGTTTAGTTTTCCGTTTAGCTAAGAATGTCATGTTTAACTTAGTGTTTATGTCAGTTTCTGTGTTTTACTTTTAAGAGGTTGTGTTTAGGTAAGCTTTGTCGCATGTTATGAGCCTGTTTGAAACAGTTCTTGTGTTTGCCAAAGTTAATATCAAAGAGGAATGATGGTGAGCTATAGGGCGTTGGCGTCCTTCTTGTTCAGAATAGCGCTGGACGGTTTTGGCCGTTACGTTAGGTAAAGGGTTAAATGTTATAATAATCGTTAATAATGAAAAGTAATAAACAGGGTAATCGCTTGTCTGGACTGGTTACGTGAAATAATTCATTCGAGGCGAAGGACTATATTGTAAAACGCTCGTGCGCATTCGCGCACTCGTGTTTGTACAACGTCCCTCACCTCTTTTGAATTATTTCACGTAACCAGGCCAGTCAGGCGATTACTCTCAATATATTCTTGATGGTTTATCCGTGAACTAGTTGCTTCTGACTAGCTTGCCATAGGAAGGCTAGTTTCTTTTTTTACCTTTAACCCTTTACCTAACATGAAAAGCAGACGACACTTGCAAAAATAATTCTTGAATAACTAATTTTTTTCATTTTTTGTCTCAAAAACATAGGTTATGACCCCTCGTTGGAACGAGCTCGACGAGCTCGTTCCAACGAGGGGTCATAACCTATGTTTTTGAGACACAAAATGAAAAAATAATGAAAATTAATTGGCGATTTTTGAGAATAGCGCTGGCCGGTTTTGGCCGTTACGTTAGGTAAAGGGTTAATAAAACAAAAACAACAGACAATAACAAGATACGTCTATTGTTTTAGTTTATTAAAACTAGCAAAGGGAAACTTGATGTTATTTTCTACTGATGCCATAGGAGTTTTTTCAACAATTACTTGCTTCTTAATTGGACCTTCCTTGCGCGCCTGCCATAACAACTTTGAATATGTGAACTATTGGTACTGTAACCTTGACATATTAACCTACAATTACAAAGGCGTTCAGAACAGTTGAGGGCAGTTTAACGGTTGTTGAGATAACGTACGGACAAACAGAAAGACAGACAGACGACATAAGGAGTATTCTATAACGAACCCACATAGGGTTGAATTACTTCATATGTTTAGGATACACTTTATCCTTTATCCAACACGGCTAGAAGACGAAACTTCCAAAACAATTTCCTGAATAACTAAATATTTTATTTTTTTGCCTCAAAAACATTGCTTATAATCCCCACTTTCGCACGGTCTTAGTGAGATGGTTCCAATGAGAGGTCATAAGCTATGGTTTTGAGCGAAAAAAAAAATAATACAAAAAAATAACTGCCCATTTTTTTCTGTGGATAGTGCTGGACGGTTTTGGACGTTATGTTCGGTAAAGAGGTAACATACTTGAAAATACTGTTGTAAGACGTATAAATGTCAAAAATTGAACTTAAGCAATATTATTAGTTATCCTTGTGTTTTCCAGGGTGTATGGGAATTTATACCGGTTTGGGAACTCATAACCCTGAGGCGAAGCCGAAGGGTGTATGAGTTCCTAGACCGGTGTAAACTCCCATACACCCTGGAAAACACAAGGAAAACGGATTTATTTCCAAGAATTGTGGTGTACTTAATACTTTAACCTACATTGTGGGAAAAACTGATAGAAAATTTGTACTTTGCATGTTTCTTAAATAAAACCAGACAAATATGGATGTCATTGGAACTGGCTCAATGAGCCAGTTCCAAAGATATCCATATCTGTAATATTTTATTGCTCATAAATATCACATTTCCTGTATCTTTATTTTTGTTCTAACATAACCTAGCAGAAGGTATGAATTAATAATTAAAATTGGGTATTTTTTTAGCCAAAGAGCCTGCTATTGTATGTTCTTGTTTTTTAACTTGCAGTCCACAGTAGCTTTTTTACGCCGTGGTTAACCACGGCGTAATAAAAGCTACTGTGGATTGCAAGTTACACCGTATCTCTCAGCCAATCAAAATGCAGTATTTAGTTTCATTTGGAAATAAGTGATCTGACATTTGATTTACTGAGCTATAAATGCACAAATGATCAGAATGTCTTAGGACCAACTGGGGAGCCAAGTATGGCCACTGTAATTTTAAGGGTTCCTAAGATAATGAAGCAGCCATATTCACGGACAAACAAACAAAAGGACAGACGGACGGACGGACAGACAAACTGACAGACAGACAGACGACAGCGAATACTATTCTATTCTGTCACTCAGATCAACTGATTTATTTTGATGAAGTTTTAGATTCTCTCCCTGGAGGCTGTTGTTCGATATAAAGCTCGACATTTTAAGCGAAAATAGGAGGACTCTCGTTTTCCCTTCCGATCCCTTATTCGTTCTCGGATTCGATTATGGCTGCTAAAAGACTGACGAATGGGGAACACAAGAGCCACAAAAATAAAACAAACAATTTACCAACTTCGTAGAGGCAGACAACCGATTCAGTTCGTTATAATGGCACAAACAGGCGAAACAGACCGTTATAATGACACAGACAGACGATACCGATCGTTATAATGACAGAGACAGACAGCACCGACCGTTATAATGGCAGATACAACGATCATTATTATGGCACAACCAAACGATACCGATCATTAAAATGACGCAGTCGACACAGATCATTATTCTGGCACTGACAAACGACATTGATTGTTATAATGACATGAGCAATAGGAAAAAAGTCACCGCAATGACACAGACAGACGACACCGATCGTTACAATGACACAGACAGTCAGGAACAGTTATAAGGAAATAGACAGATTACAACAATTGTTATAATGGCACAGTCAGACAGGACCAGTCACTATAATGACACAGACAGACGACACCGATCGTTACAATGACACGGACAACGGGACAGAGTCATTATAAGGACACACAAAGGAGACACCGATCGTTAGATTGTCACAGACAGGGACGGTCATTATAATGAAACAGTCAGATGACACCGATCCTTATAGTGTCACAGGTAGACAGGACCAGTCACAATAATGACAAAGACAGGCGATACCGACCGATATAATGACACAGAGAGACGACATCAATCGCCAATAACAGATACTGATGACACCGATCGTGTTAATGGCACAACCAGACGATATAAGTAGTTATAATAACACAGACAGATGACACAGATCATTAGAATGACCATTGTGGACGGCGCCGATCCGAAAAAGACACAGGCAGACGACCGATCATCACAACAGCACAGACAGAAGGGAACAATCGTTATAATGGCACAGACAGACAGACGACAACGATCGTAATAATAGCATAGGCGGGCATGACCAGTCGATATAATGACACAGACAGACGACACCGATTGTTGTAACGACACAGAGAGGTGATACTGTCCGTTATAATAAGACAGACAAACGACACTGGACGGTATAATGAAACGGCCAGACGACACTAACCGTTCATTGATCGTTATAATGACCGTGGCAGACGACACATAAACTTTATAATGACACCAACAGACGACAGCAATCGTTATAATGAAACTGGCAGACAGGACCAGTCATTATGATAGCGCAGACAGACAACACCAGTCGTTATAATGTCAAAGTTTTGACGCCTACAACTGCAGTAGCTCCCAATTAATAGAGCCAAGTCGGTTTCAATCTTGTGTCAGTGGATTCCACCAGGACAGGACAAGCAAAATGGGAAACCTGGTCGGATCAGAGAGAAGAAGAAACTCAGGCAGCAACCCCAGCCAGGGAGTGTTCCCAACATTTTAAATAGTAGCGGTTTACAGAAATGATTAGAGAAATCCCTGGGATATTTTGAAGGCCGGAATCACGAGTTCGTAACAATAAGGGGCAATATATTTTTGAGACGAAAATGGTTTTTAAAAATAAATAAAATTTGGATGGCGAATTTGGTGAACAGAGATAGCCAGCTTTGGTGGTCGCCACACAAGTTGAAACATTGAATTTCAGATTATAGAGGATGAGGGACACGGGGTAAGGTTTAGTCGATGACTCATCATACCCCTCATAGATTGTACGGGGTATCGAATAGCCTCATGTCGGGAATGGTAATGCTGGGTAACTACGTATGGAACGAAAACAGTTGAGATTGAAGTGCAAACTGCACTGCAAAAAATATAGGTTCTATTTATTTATTTATTTATTTATTTATTTATTTATTTATTTATTTATTTATTTATTAGGGTTTAACGACATTTTCGACAGCCAAGGTTTTGAGGCTGGAGGAAGTCGGAGCACCCGGAGAGAACCACCGAGCGAGTCAGATTCCCCAACAAACAACTCCACACACTCATGGTTAGCATTGATTGAAGACAAATGCGCCATCGACGTACAGTACGCCTCAGCACACAGCCCCACCGAGTTCGTACTTGGTATTCGGGATCTAGTGCCTTGCCCAAGAACACAACGCCGCAGATCTTTCGATTTGAAGTCCACTGCCGTAACCACTCAGAAAGTCTCAGATTAACTACCGCATACGTATCCACCGCTTCAGAAATTGTTTCTACATCACTGTTGGCTGCGCGTACACTGCAAAAAATATAGGTTCTCTTTAGATCCAAAACTGGTTCTAATCTTGTCCCTGAGATGGAACCAGTTCTGTTCAAACAGTATTTATTTCAAATCAAATGAATTTACCAAGATTAGCATTCAATTTTAACAGAATAATACATGAACTGAAGTAGATTCAGCAGTAAACTTGGAGCTTATTCAACGCAGTCGCCAAACATTTTGAAACAAAGGAGATATGAACAGTTGGTATATCGAACCAGTTTTGGTTCTGCATAGAACCAAAACTGGTTCGATATGCCAACTGTTCGTATCTCCTTTGCTTAATAATGATTTGAGACAACCTCGTATAAGCTCTAAACTTACGGCTGAAACCCCTCAATTTATGTTTAATTCTATTAATATTTAATGTTAATCTTTATATATTTATTTGATTTGAAATAAATACCGTTTAAACAGAACTGGTTCCATCTCAGGGACAAGATTAGAACCAGTTTTGGTTCTAAAGAGAACCTATATTTTTAACTGGTAAAGTGCTGAGTTTTTTCTGACAACAAATCAAAGCTTATCATATACTGCTCTATTACATTTAATTGGATAGTGCCTTGTAGGCACTATCCAATTAAATGTCCGACAGCAAGTTATTGTATACAAAATCTGATTCATATCAGGGACAATAAAGGCTTTCTCAGGCAAAAGGTAGCTGCAGACAGTTATTACCTATCACTTTTAGTAAAGTCCAAAATAGGGCTTCCAGCACTCTACCAGTGAACATCCAAAGCAGAGGTCCTTGTTGTTAACTTGTAGAATGCTAAATTATTTGTGGTGAACCGAATTTCTTCACATGTTTTTGCCTTGTTACAATTTATGGGATAATGCCAGTGCCCATACAGACTAAATAAATTCACTTTAATTTCAAACATAACATGAAGCTAATGAACACAACGCGGAGCCTTTAATTTGTGTCCACACTTTAGAGCAAAGTCCAAATTTGGACTTCCAGTACTTGACATTTTAAAGGTAATGGAAGCCAGTAATGGAACTTGTCGTGAGAGTAGTGCTAGAAACGTATATCCTGGAAAACGTGGCACAGGCCTAATAAGAAGGTTTAAATGTGGTAGCGGAAAGTGGCGATGGGAGAGGTGAGAGATGATGTGGTTGTAGTAGCGACGGGGTTCTAAATAGTAGAGGCTGCTTGTAGTATTCAGGGCCAGCCAGGAAGTGACAGTGCTCTGAAACCAAAGTTTTCCGCTCTTCTGAAGTATCCCAGAATTAAAAGCAGAAAACGTGGACCTGAAGGTAGAAGGAACAGGAGAGCTGCGGCGAGCAAACCAAATAAGCAGAAGGCTCTTTTGGCGTACAGGAGTGCACTCCGGAACAAGCAGATAAACCACCACCCAATATAGCTACACAATTACTCCAAATATACTGTGTAATTCAGGGACCGACCAGGACTATTTAAAATACGCTCTAGCCTCGGAGCCTATTTTTTCAATTCATGCGCCAGATTTCAATTTACGGAGTCACACTGCTGTTTGTAACACACACTGCAAGTATGTAATAGCTCTCATCATTTTCATTTAGTACACTATAGCAAACATTAATCTTCACTGTGGTTTCTGATCAAGTCTTGGCTGCCTATTTAGGCAGCCAAGACTTGACCAGAAACCACAGTGAAGATTAAGGCTTGGTAATTAAGACTTGAAGTATTAACTTAAGCACTCTACAACAATGATAAATGATAATCATATATATAATACATGTAAGAGTATCTCTCTCTCGATTATCCATCGAAAGAATATCAAAATATGATCTGAGAAGTTACGCGCCAACTAAGAAGCCTATTTCTGAGATTTAAGAGCCAGGTCCTGATGTTTCAGAACCAAATACGCACTGGCGCATGCTCAGGTCGGTCCCTGACTGTGATTCCTCTTCTAACACAATGCCCTGCCCCATTAAATCCAACCTACCTTACTACCTTATACCACAGTATTTTGTCCACAATACAACGTGTCACACCGACTTTCAACATACTATCCCCTATGAGGCAATTCATTTCATGACCCGAACTTTATTTTCTGGGTTCTCACAAAATCGGGATGACAGACTCTTGCATATACACCACACACAGAGTTTTGTTTAACCGACATTGTGAAGACGTGTTGTTTTTTTTTTTTGTTATTTTTTTTCTTGTTGTTGTTTTTTTGTTTTTTTTTTGTTCTCGGTGACAAACAATGACAAAAAAGAGCTCACCAAATCGGAAAACACAGTGTAATCCATTGAATTCTTTGTGAGGACATGGAGAAAACAACGGAAATTCTTGTCGGGACGCAAGCACTATATATTGTTTGGGTTCTCACAAAGTCTGGAAGACAGAACGCCACACAGACATACACACACGCACACACATTCCCTTCTCGGCACTAGTACTTTTTGTAACAATGCACGTGAACCGACCCGGTCTTATCATGTTAAATACTGCTACATACATCATGCATGTTTTAATATTAATTCCATTCAAATCTAAAAAAAGCAAATGCAAACTGCAATAGACATTCACCTAAAAGGGTTCGAGTGCAAATGCTTTCGAACTGTTCACTTAAAAAGGTTCGAGTGCTAATGTTATCGAACTGAATAAGCAAACATTATGTTATCTTTCGACAATTGTGTTATCAATAATCATTAAGATAGGGATTCACATATGGAAATATCAAAAATACATTAAGTTCAAAGGGCCTTTGTGTGTTCGAACCTATATATTATAGCGGCAAATGTTTTTTTCTTCGGGTGAAAATTTTCCTGAGGACAAGACGCTACAAAACCACAGAGTGAAATTATTGAAAATAATCGAACTTGGTAAGTATGGTTAGACCTAGTTGAGTGAAAGAAAATTCCATTCAGAACAACTTTCACTGAAAATACCCAGGGTCTTAGCTTACTTACAGTGCCCGGGTGTTCACATTGTCCAGCAGCTCCAACAATTTCTTTTGCGAAGGATGATGGTGTAAGGGAGAGGACTTCATTCCCCAAAAGCTTCTAGAATGTAGATGCACTAAGATGCAAATTTTCTTATTTCCGGCTGTAATCCATTGTTTTCTTTTATCCCCCTCCGAAACATTAACTCGTAACCCGCCGAGTTCTTTCAAGATATTTTCATAAACTATTCATGGCTGCTGTGCGGCAGTCATGACTCGATTTGATGAAAAAATCATCGAAATTTAACTCAAGAAATGGGGGGAGGGGGCGGTGGATCAATTGGTAGAGGTGCAGGCTGCAAGCCGAGAGGTCCTCGGTTCGAATTCCAGCTGCGGCAACCGCGTTGTGTCCTTGGGTAAGACACTTCGCCCCATTGCCCACGTGGGGGCACAGTGACGCTGTGTAATAAGGGGTACTGCACGTCGATGGTGCACCTGTCTTCAACCAATGCTAACCCTGCTTGTGTGGAGTTGGTATGTTGGGGAGCTGACAGTTGCTCGCCGTTGCTCGGTGGTTCTCTCCGGGAACTCCGGCTTCCTCCACCCGTAAAACTGTCACGGTCGTGGTTAGCCATTGTGCAGAAATATGTGACCTTAAACACCAATAATAAATAAATAAATAAATAAATAAATAAATAAATAACTCAAGGAATCATTGATGAAAACATCCATTCAAATTGTAGGAGGAAAACTGGATTAAATGTACCTAAATTATTCTTAATTCAGTGGCGAGAGTAATCCTGCCCTGGCGGAGAAATCCGCTTGCAACATGTAACAAGTTAAATACACGTGTTTAACTCTTGTCTTTTATTCATATACGCTCAAGCCAGAGAAATTATTTTGATTCAATTGAAAGTTGTCCTTGTCAATTATCATCTGCTTCTTCAAGCAGACGACGGCATGTGAATGGAGTGAGTTGACGGTAGGGCTCGGCGATTCCTAACGTGGGTTCGATTCGATTCTAAATCCGCGTTGTTATTCGGAAGTGGATCAAAGCAATTTCCTAGTTGTGTCAAGCCGACTATACTATTTTGTCCATGTCTTGGAGTAGATTCCCCGAATAAAATAACCTACGTTATCTTACAATCAACATGTATTGTGTCTGTATTAACTCCACAACTGTCGTGTATCAGACCCCCCGGATACTGATGTTTGTATCAGGGGGTCGGATACAAGCACGTTCCGTTCGCGTGAGTTCCATTTTTTTTCTTTTTATTCATCCGTAGAATAAATAGTTCGTTATATATCCGTCTACATTCTATTCTTGACTTATCCCCAATATATTGTAAGATAAAATGATTATTACCATTATGTGGATGTACAAAATATGTATCCCAGTCTCGCTCCGGGTTCTAAGGGTAGATCTCGACTCGTCTACCCTTAGAACCCGGAGCGAGACTCAGATACATATTTTGTACATCCACATAATGGTAATAATCTCTATTTATCTCCAAATTAAGGTAAAACATGTAGGGCGCCCTAGGTACATATTAAATAGTCCTGTATGACTTGCGGACCATCTAACTGTGAAAAAAATTCGAAGTAATTTTCCGATTTTCCGACATATGTCCTGACTGATTTAAAATCAGAATTTACTGTTTGGCTTTATTACTAGACCGGCTTTGAGAGGCTCGATGCAATAACAGGCGTTTAGCTATTTTTTGGATGCAGAGTTGGAAAAAAATAATAGAATTTATAAGGAGAGTCTCGTGAATAGCGTTACATGATTTTTTTGCTTTACATCAGGTGGAGGTTTGCCTTAAATGTTATGACGGTTTGTCTTCCCGTTCTTGTACTGTACCATATTATTTATTATTTATTGGTGTTTAACGCCACATCAGCAGCTAAGGCTATATCGTGGCGAGAAAACAGTGGGAAGTAAAACATCATTATCAATTATCATGCAATTTTAGAAGATATTCTTATTGTGGGTAATTTTAAGTTTATGCGTCGGTTTGTTTTAACCTTTACCCAACGCAGACGATTTCAAAATCTATTATTTTAAATATCATTTTTTTCAAATTTTTCAAAAAATTTCAACAAAACCATATCATGTGACCCCTCGTTGGAACGATCTCGTTCCCACGAGGGGTCCCGTGATATAGTTTTGTTGAAATTTTTGGAAAAATAATATTTTTTTAACTGCTGAATTTGCATATTACGCGGGCGGATGCGGGCGATTCGTTAGGTAAAGGGTTAATTCATTATACAAGGTTCTACATCGCTGAGTAAACATTTCGGTACTAGCAAATATCAAAGACATATCATTTGATTGCATGGATATGCGTTTCCTGTGTCTTGTGTGGTGCGCAGGGCCTACACAACCGCGGTATGTAAAACAGCGAACTATGCATTAACGCCGCATTATGCAATAAAACAACGTATTGGATAATAAAATAAGCTTACACATTACGCAATGAAAACCAAAGCACTAATTGGTCTAAATTTATAGTTGCGATTGAATGGTAGAAGACGCTGTTATTCTGACGTGTTTCTTAAAACTTAAAGTTTATTCAGCAGGAGTTTTTATTCGTTACTTTTTTCTCTTGGGTGTAGTAATTATTGCTGGTATGATTTTATGTTTTTGTGTTTTGTTTTAATGGAAGTATATTCACCAAAGCTGACCCGTTTTGCGAGAACAGTCTTTTTGTTCTTTGCGAGACGAGGAATTCGACGTTGTTATGGCTTAACCTTTTACCAAACGCAGACGATATCAAAATTTATTATTTTAAATATCATTTTTTTAAATTTTTCAAAAAATTTCAACAAAACCATATCATGTGACCCCTCGTTGGAACGAGCTCGCCGAGCTCGTTCCAACGAGGGGTCACATGATATGGTTTTGTTGAAATTTTTTTGAAAACTAATATTTTTTCAACTGCTGAATTTGCATATTACGCGGGCGGATGCGGGCGATTCGTTGGGTAAAGGGTTAAAACAAGTCTAGCTCTTAACCCTTTACCCAACGAATCGCCCGCATACGCCCGCGTAATATGCAAATTCAGCAGCTGAAAAACTATTATTTTTCGAAAACTTTCAACAAAACCATATCATGTGACCCCCTCCTTAGAACGAGCTCGTCGAGCTCGTTCCAAAGAGGGGTCACATGATATGGTTTTGTTGAATTTTTTTGAAACAATTTAAAAAATGATATTTAAAACAATAAATTTTGAAATCGTCTGCGTTGGATAAAGGGTTAAATACTCCAACGCCTATGCTGCAGATCCGCTTGTCAGACCGACAGAAATATTCCAAACGATTGAATCAAAAAGTACCGTAAATATCCATTTTCAATCGAAAATGTTTTGACCTTATCATTAATGGCATTGCGATGCTTTTAGACATGCTAATAAACTAAATACTGAATATACTGATGTTTTCAAGGCGAGATATTTAGAATAAACGTACAGTGTTTTGAAGTAAAAAATTTATTCTACGAGTAGGATTAAAAATGAAACCGACGAGCCTCTGGCGAGTCGGTTTGATTCTTAATTCTACGAGTAGAATATTTTTTTACTTGAAAACACTATACGTTTAATTTGTTTATCCCATAAATCTTCTACAGGGCAGTCGCGGCAAAATCGTGCTGTTACTCGCTTCAAAACACAGCGAGAAGTGAGGAGCACATTGGTCCAATTCAATCGACCAGCAAAATTGGCAGAAATAAACAGGGCTCAGTAATACATTTCTGTCTAAAAATAATTCCTCTACAAACCTGAGCTAAACTTGCAAAAAATACGTTATTATATGAGCAGTGTTTGGGGTTTCTACTGGCATTGTGTAGTACTTTCAAAAAAGATTTAACGAAATCCACAATCGAACTATTAATTATGCTAGACAAATGTGGTAGAGGCCAGAGGTCAACAAGTCCGTCGCTACTAGGGGAATAAATTCTTTCAGTGTTAAACCTTCGGAGAAAATTTATCACCCTACTAGGTGAATAAAGCAAAAATGTATCCAAGGCCTTTATTGTTCAAATAAACGGCCATTTATGGGATAAAAATATTTATTGATTGGAATACTATAACTGGAGCACGAAAGGGCATTTATACACCTTTGTGAGTAAAGGGACAGCACATGAAATTAACGGTGGTCTGCGTACAAATTCCCCGAAAAGTTGGTAAACAAACCCCGATAACAGCCTCGGATTCTTTATGGAATTCCACTGGAGTTATTTTGGAAAAACTGGACGTTTGCATTTTTTTTACCTTGCTTATATTTCATTTATTGTTTACCTTGTCATGAGAAGACCAAATTTTGTCCTCCGATAGTTAATTTTATTACGATTTATCGGAGAGTTCATCTAGAGTTGTCGCCAAAGGATTGTATTAAACTAAAATAAATATATCTTCGAGCATGTAGTTACAGTTTGAACAAACTTTAAGAAAACAGTGTTACCAACTCAACACGAAGAGCATTCGACACTTTCAAAAACAAATTCTTCAAGAAAAAAGTTTCATTTATTCCTTTACCTCCAAAAACATAACCTCTAACCCCCTCATTGGAACGAGATCGACAAGATCGTTCCCATTATGGATTATAAGATATGCCCTCTAGACAAAATCTAAAAAAATATACAGTTTTTTGAATGGCAATTTTAGTAAATTGCGCTAGCAGGTTTCTGTCTTCAAGGTAGGTAAAGGGTTAACTGAACGCGTTTAACCCATTACCCAACGTAACGGCCAAAAAGGGCAAGCGCTATTCACAAAAATCACCATTCAATTTTCATTATTTTTTTCACTTTTTGTCTCAAAAACATAGCTTATGACCCCTCAGTTGGAACGAGCTCAACGAGCTCGTTCCAACGAGGGATCATAAGCTGTGTTTTTGACGCAAACATGAAAAAAAATAGTCAAGAATTTGATTTGAAAGTGTCATCTGCTTTTCGTGTTAGGTAAAGGGTTAATTTCCTTTCCATTCTGTATATGGTTAAACTTACACAAATTCCATACGACATGCTAATATGATAATACGCAAGGCGTAAGGAGGAACCCCAAATTATGCAACATATGAGTTTGTATAAAACGTTTTATTCCTCAACCATTCTCCAGAAAACATTTTACGCATCTGATTTTCAGCAGTTGTGTAATTTCATCTATACAGAGCGCACGTTGTATACAGAGCTTCAGTTACAAAGCGCAACGTAAATTAATGAGTGTGTAATAAATCCTTTGCTGACCATAATTCACATTTGTTCAAATAGGAAATATAATGATCTTCTCAAGAACTTCACGGATTGAGCTGAATAACCCTCCGCCTACAGAGTACATTTATGCAATGGAATTCCTGCAGTTATATAATTTCATCAGTACAGAACGTGAGTTCTATACATAGCTATAGGCACTAAAAAACCCTAAATTACGCCAGGGCTAACGTCATTGCCACACGCATCGAAAAATGGAGTTTTTCAGGTATTGATTTCGGTAGATTATATTGCAGTTTTAATTGGATCGCAGTGGCTTGGTGGTTACTGTATTAGACTTCAACCCGAACGGCCCATGGTTCGATCCCTGCCAGTGGTAATTGCGTTGTGTCTTTGGGCAATGTACTACTCCCAATGTCCCACGTGGGGCAAGGTAACACCGTGTACCAAGACGTACTGCACGTCGATGTGCGGAGTTAGTACATTGGGAGTCTGAAAGTTGCTCGCCGTTGCTCGGTGGTTCTTCTCCACCCGTTAAGTTGTCTGACTCGAGGTGACCTTGGCTGTCGAAAGTGTCGTTAAACCCAATAAATAAACTGCAGTATTAAAGCTAAAATTCCGAAACGTCGATTCTTATCACTCAAGGGAAAGGATGTGAATAAACGCATCTGGTGTTTGTTTACGCACAACTCTGGCCTTTCAGGCCCTGTGTATATTTCCCTATGCATACACAACTCGTTCGATAAAGCGTCTCAATCCAGATGCACGTTGCGTTGGATCTGAACTATTTTATCGAATGAGTTGTGGGGGTGTAGGGATATGCACAGCGAGGGACTGAAAAGCCGCGATGTGCGTGATCTTACGCTTCCACAACGAGTTTAATGGAAAGAGTTTCAACCAGATACGTGTTGCGTTCTATGTTTATTCCATATCCTTTCCCCTGTATAATCTGCATCATACCATCCGAATTTCCGCGTAAATACTGCATATAATTCACGGACATTTATCCTCGAAAAACTCCAATTTCCGATACTTCTTGGAATGACGTGAGCCCTGACGTAATTTACGTTACTTTTTGGTGACTGAAGCTCTGTATACAAGGTGCATTGTGTATGGATGAAATAATATAACTGTAGCAATTCGATTACATTAAATGTTTTCTGGATGATGGATAGGTAATAAATAGCCAGAAGGCAATGTGCATCTGGATCTGAAATATTTTATCAAACTGGTCTGAGGTAGAAGGATATTAAGTCCAATCGGTAAAGTTCATGAGAAGAACTTTTTATACCATGATTACCTATTCTACTTTTTGGCCCTTAGGTAAGGTGCAGGGTTAATCAGATGTTACATAAATAGACGATCTCTAAGAACAAGACATGTAATTTCGGAATGGAGATCCCTAAATCAATACTCACGATTTCCACGTTAAATGTTGCCGAATTTCAAATCCTTTTTATCACATAATGTATAATTTAACCTTTTGCCTGACGTAACGACCACAAGTCGCCAGCACTGTTCGCAGATATTGTTTGTTTGAAATTTGTGTGCGATTCCTATGAGGTAAAAAAGTGAACGAAATATACGAGGAGATTATTTTAATTCTACAGTACGTGGAGAGTGTATTGCCACTAAATCACCCGCAGATTGGAAATACCACCCGAGGAATAATTGCAAATTTGTTGCAAAGCATGACTAGCACCAGCAAAGTTTCAGCCAATGGACCTCCGGGTTATACCCGGAGGTCCATTGGCTAAAACATTGCTTGTGTTTTTTGTCAATATGAACTAAAATTTGAAAGTAAAAGCTTGGGTGATAACTCCACTCCAAGGGTGATTTAGTTACAATCCACTCTCCACGGACTGTACTTCAAAGACCTACTCACTAGCAGTGTTACGACGAAGTTGACTTCTGATAGCACTCGTTTTTTATACCAGGATTATCTATTCTACTATATATAAAAAGCCTATGACATAAATGTTAGCTTTACATACCAACCGTGATGAACACGCCAGCAATGGGATTTCAATAGTAAAAATTTACACCTACAGTGGAACTAAATCCAAGTTAACCTTTGGTGAACTTGCCTTGAATGCAAACTTTGTCTAAATTTATCACTCGTCGCCTCGTGAAAAGTGAAATGAAACTGGCAATTATTTATTACTTTTTTAAATAAGTTTACCTCATAAGATACCAAAAATTAACAAACATGTGTTGTCTCAAGTTAATAAAGCATCCATAATTCGAAATGGTATGTTATTATGTTATTAAAATGAAAAAAAGGCCCCTTAATTTGCGAGTTTCGTTTTCTATTTCGTTTCGACGATAAAATTGCCAGCGAAAGTATCGTCCGCCGGCGCTCATGTACACGAAAACAGAATCGCAAGTGTGAATATTGATTTATTCAACATTTAAAATCTTATTAATGTGACGATCATGGCATAAATACAATATACCCAAAGTAGCTTGGTGTACCAAATGTTCACCACTCGTGGAATGGACACCACTTCAGAACTTCTTGTATAATGTATTCAAAGGAATACAGTCCATTAAATACAAGCATGGACATCGCTCTAGTAAAATTCAAGCCGGCGTTAGATGACAATGACATAAAACAGGCGCGTCGATTACATCATGAAAACGTTGGCTGAAATTTCCTAAATTTTGAAACAGTTCTGTGTTTATTGTATTCAACTGGCACGTTTATGGCCCTAAAATTAATTTGTTTTCAGGGAGTGCATGGAATCGAGCATTTGGAATAAACACAGTACACAACTCGTGTATAAATTTAGGAGTTGTACGCAACTCTTTGTGAATGGCGGAGGTATATGTTTGTCCGCCATTCATAATTTGTTACGTAAAACGCTCTAAATTTAGACACTTGTTATATTCTGTATATTTATACACCCAAGAATTTACCCTACCCCTTAGCTTCCCTACGCGAAAAGAAATTAAGTGTGGTAGGGGTTTCATGCCATGAGAAACGGGGGCGGAAGGTAGACTTTTTATTCACCCCAAGCATTGGTGACTGGGTCCTATTTTACCATTAACACTGAGCTTGTTTACCATAGTAAACACGTTTTGCATCGCTTCTCGAGGTTCCCACAGATAAAGTTCCCTACTGACCAGATTAAGATAGCGAATGCAACTGAGATAATCTGAACTAAGGGCATCTTTGACCTGCGACGGTTTTTATTTAACTCATAATTATACAAACTGAAGCTATCCCGTTAGAAATCTGAGAATGTTCATCTATTTGGTTTCTGGGTGCACCTGTCGTGTGATTCTGAATAAATATAGGTGAGGTGGCTATTCGAAGCGATCGAGAAAACATGAAGCGACAACTTGGTCAACTTGTTCCGATGGCACGTGCAAGTTCCTGAAGAAGACAGTCATATTTTCCATCCGGGCTCAGTTACTGCAAGTGCTGTACAACTGATTCTTGATAAATGTGTCTGAAACAGGTCAACACATAACTGCCAAATCACTTCATCTCACGGGGATAGGCAGATTGTTTTGGCAGGGATAATCTTTTATCTGTTTTTCTCGCATAATTAATAACCTCTACTCACCAGATAAGCCGGAAGTAGGTCGTGAGAAATCCCAGATACTGATGTCGCTTTTCCAACAAAGATATGTCGACATTCGTTTTTTCCTTATTGAGATGCAAATTGTCGGTAGGGGTAAAATTGGAGGATAAATAAAACATCCAGTTGGTGTCTTCAAACACCGAATTTATTTTTACTCGTACATGGGCTTGGTATTTGGCCTGCCAAATAGAAGCCCAGTTCTCACAGAAATAAATTAATTATTTGCAGCACTGACTGGATATTCTATATTTCAGACATTAATATTTTCAAATATGGAATATATCCATAGCAGCTTGGTATACCAAATGGTCACCACGAGCGGTGAAGTGGTGTTAACCGCGAGCCTTCGGCGCGCGGTTAACACCACTTCACCACAAGTGGTGAACATTTGGTACACCGAGCTACTTTGCGTGTATTTTATTTATACCATGATCGTCAGATTATTAAGAGTCGCTATTATTTTTTCTCGATATTAACGAAGCACGAGACATACATACGTGCGAATCTGTTTTTATTTACACGAGCATCGGTGAGCGGTACCTCCGCTGTCAATGTTATCGCCAAAACGAAATGGAAAATGAAACGAGGTCTTTTTCATTTTAATAGTATAATAGCATACCATTTCGTGTTACGGGTGCTTTATTAACATGAGACAATGCATATTTGTTAAGTTTGGTGTCTTATTGGCGGAAACTCATTTAAAAACGTAATAAATAATTGCCACTTTCATTTCACTTTTCGCGAGGCGACGTGAGACAAATTTAGACAAGTTCGCATTCCGGTCGACGTCACCAGAGGTCAACTTGGATGTCGTTCCACTGTAGGTGTACATTTTAACTACTGAAATTCCATTGCTGGCGTGTTCACCACGGTTGGTGTGTAAAGCTAAAATTTATGTCATAGGCTTTTCAAAAATTGTAGAATAGGTAATCATGATTACTTAAAGACTCGGCTGCATCTGACGCGTAATATACAAGTTTTGCAGTAGAAAAACATTTTTCAGTAATTTCAACAACACCATATCATGTTGTCCCTCTTTTTAACGAGCTCGGTGATCTCTTTCCAATGAGGGGCCGCATGATATGGTTTTGTTGAAATTTCAAGAATTGACGAAGAAATTAGAATAACTAATTTTGATATTATGTGTTTTCCTTAAAGGTTTAAACTTCTTCGTGGGAAATATGCCAAATCATTCAATGCGTGCAAAAATATGTGAACAATATACCGTGAGTTATTCGCTGTAACATAAAGATTTCAATCTATTGGTTTGCAGCGTAAACGACATAAGTCGACAAACTTTAAAGGCCAGTAATGCTTCTCACTGTCTTTTTGCTCATGCATTTCGTGAAGGATCATTTGATTGACCTACGAAATTGATTCCATGTATCATACCGAACTAGCATAAATTTGATTATTGGTGCGAAAGGCTGATTCGAAAAGTCAGGTTATAATTTTGGAATCTCCCTACTTACTGTGCACAAGTGGAGAGAACGGTGCTCGTTAGATGTTTTTTCTTGAAAACATTCTCCCGATGCTGGGACTCAACAGTTGCGCGCTTCCTTTCAAATTACAGCGAACAGTATACAGTGCGCAGCCCATTTTCAAAATCGAAAGACTGGTGCAGCTCACATACTTGATTGCAGGCATCAGCGGTTCCTGAAAGTCTGAAACTGTATTCACACCAGCTCTGATAATAGAACAATATATGTCACGAGAATACATCGTGGCCAAATATGCTTCAGATATCCCAGAACAAACCTTGGCGGTCACAATACTTCTCATTGCAGTGACAGGATTGCGTTGGAGGAAATTCCAAAATTGTTGGTTTTGTTTCGAGGTAGATTTTCATGCGCGTTGTGTTCGTATAGGCGTAGGTTAGCAACCTTACGTTAATCAAATTTCAGGTAATTTTCAGAGAAGGTCAGACAGGAATAACCCCAATAACTTAAATATTAATTAATATTATTTTTTGGAACGAAACATAGATTTGGTGGAAACTAATATTTGCCATTGAACCGTTACCATGTGGCAAAAAGAACTTCCTGAAAGTCTGCTATGGCATAATAAGAGACCAGACTTTGTACAACAAAATATCTTTATTTTACTGAATAGTAATATTCTGCAATAATTCTAGTACAGACTCAGAGAAACCTTTTTCTCATTCTTGCAAGTTGCAAGGAATGGACAGCAATACTAATTGTAATTTAGGATGTCTCAGTTTTAAACGAGCTGCCATTTGTCTTGTGTTTGTTTGCCTTTTATGAAGTTCACCAAGGGTCAAATCCACACAGTTCACAACAACAACTAAGGAGTCATGAGAGAGTGTATCAATGTAAAATGAAGAATGTCTAATGTGGCTTTTGTGAGTCTGCTATGACCATTCCCTCAAAATCATTCTGTGCCATTTTCCATGAGATCTATGTCAAATTGGTAAAATAAGATGAGACTTACAGTTAAAACTAGAAGTCCTGTCATGAAATGCGCACAAATAGCACGTCGATCCGCGCGTTAATCTACGCGTTGTAAGGCTATCAAATTCTGAACATATGGCCTGTGCACAAGCCATGTTTCAGCCAATGGGCCTCCGGGTAACCCCGGAGGTCCATTGGCAGAAACATTGCCTGTGTTTGCTATGATTAAACAGGAGAACCTGCCGTGCCTTGGATGCCATTCGATATGGCAATTGCGTGCAATTCCTACGCGCAAGTAAGCCTAGATAAGCGCACAGTTCGTGACAGGACTTCTAGTTTTAACTGTAAAACAACAAATAATGATCTGCCCTGCGTGCAGAATACTTACATCAATCGGCTTCGTTAACCCTTTACCCAAAGAATCGCCCGCATCCGCCCGCGTAATATGCAAATTCAGCAGTTGAAAAAATATTATTTTTCCAAAACTTTCAACAAAACCATATCATGTGACCCCTCGTTGGAACGAGCTCGTCGAGCTCGTTCCAACGAGGGGTCACATGATATGGTTTTGTTGAAATTTTTTGAAAAATTGAAAAAAATGATATTTAAAATAATAAATTTTGATATCGTCTGCATTTGGTAAAGGGTTAGGTTAAAAAACATAGCTTTTAAATCATTTGTGTACATGGTTTGGTATGGTTTACATCGCATCTAAGATCCGAAAACAGCAGTGAAATGTTTGAAGATTTCAGATATTGGGGAAATCCAATCGTTTCCCAACTTTGCCTGAAAACCACATTATCATAACAAACATGTCATCTGAACACAATCTATAGTTTGTGGTCATCCTTTTTTTAGACAAGGGTTTCACTGTCATTGCCACATAGTTTAAACACTTGATTACAATTATCATTAATGTCCTCATAAAGCTGAGTTGTAAATGCCACCTGTTGTCTCATTTTGTCCATATAATGAAAAATTCTAGCGGTAACATTCACTACCACCAGTAATAGACTTCCAAGTAAATTCCAGTTTAACATCATGCTCCTACACTGAGAAGGAAATCATGGAATATGTGGTGGGCGATTCTCACATCAAATACATAATATCACCATAGATCACCATCAGCCTGTAAACATCTGAATCTTTCTGAGCACACAGAAAGACTGGCAGGTTTGTTCACAATGCCAAACACAGTCCATCCAATGCCATTGCTGACTCATATCACAAATCAGTATAATTTTGTCACCTATACCCCCGACTCCACCCGCAGTACAGCATTGCTCCTGCAAGTTTTGACGTTAAAAAATATTTATTCTTTGGTACTCCAAGGTATAATTTATGAACCTATTAGCTTCACCTCTTTCCTTAATCTCTCCCTTTTCATGTGGAGTATTTCTGATTTTATTAATTATATTACCTATTTCTATTTCACTTTTAGAATTTTTTGGTTTAACTGTGGTTTAATTCCATTTGTTCATCCAATAGAATGTCATTTGTAATTTTTGTATATTCTATGTTATGTTCTAATCAACATCTAACTTCCTTGTGAATATTGTCGTCTTCTGGGGATGAGTGTTCATGTACCTGTCTCTTATCCTTAACCATAGGGGCTAAAGGATTAGTCTCTTCATCCTCACTTTCACTACTGTCTTTGCTTGTAACCGGGGTGCTACATATTGTTGAGTTCGATTCCATCTACTAGTTGTTGGAACCTCCCACTCTTGAGGTGCCAAACTAATCTTCTCCCCATAACATTTAATAAGCCTAACTGTAAGCTGATCTTTTATTCTCTAACTTATGATACCTGTCTTTTCATTTACACAAACGGGATATTCCCATTTATTCAAATTGTATGCCTTTAGATATTACATCTCCAAACCACTGCTACTCATTTGTTTTGTCTTACCTGCTATTGGGAAAATGCCTTCTGTTTTTCTTCCAAAACACTTTTATGGAGTACTTCCCCCACATATATATTTCTCTTGGCTTAAGGATGGTATCTAAAGTCAGTAAGAAATTTCCTGTATACAGTGAATAATAAGTAGAGAATCCAAAAGACCAGTCCCATTAAATCTGATTTTCATCCAGGCTTGATTCAAAAAAGATCCCATGTCTCAAATTCTTTCTGAGACATTTTTGGTAAGACATCAATTAACATTCTATGAAATCTTTCAACATTTCCACTTGGCTGTGGGTGGTAATATGAAGTGGTCACATTGTGAATCTTCAGCTGTTTGGTTATATGTTTCATGACCTCATTACAGCTTTTGGGCATGTTGTTCATTAATAGTTCAAGAGGACAACAGAATCTTGGAAAGAAATATGTGATCAATCAATAATTTGTCTATGTTTCTGCCTTTTTGTCCTGTACTGGGAATGCTTCAGGCCAAACAGAATCCAAATCTATGAAAGTAACTATATATTTATTTCCCTGACAAGGTAGTCAGAAAGGGAAAGTGAAAGGATAAGGTGGTCTGTTTGCCTCTTGTATATGCAATTTTACATTCATTGCATTTCTTCCTCTGCAAATAAGACATTTTTCCACATAATGATAGTTATTGTATTTTCTTCTGTGGCACTTATGTAATATAATACATCCTCAATCAGATGAATATCTACTACTAACATTGGTTTGAGTTTTATCGCTAAGATATTTCTTTGTAATCTCTAGACTTTTACAGTCTTTTTCTTGCTTTTGTTTCTTTTTCAAATCTTTATAATTTATACTCTGTGGTTTCATGGTTGAATTTTGTTTTTCAATCCTTACATGAGCAAATGTTTTTGATTTATTTTGTCACTGTTTATTACACCAACTGTGAAGGCTTTATGTGCATCAACAGTATTCGTATTATACTCTGGATCTATTTTAGCTAAACCTTGAAGTAAATTGTCTCCCTGGTAAATATTTAATTTTGCAGTTAGAGCTAGGTATCTCCAATGCCCATCATTGGGCGTTGACATTGTTTTGTGGACTTTTCAGCAAATACTGTTGGGGAGCATGGTATGTCTTATTAACAAACTATACCACCCTGTAAATAATTGTTGACTTTGTCCAGTTCAGAAGAGATGGCAAATGCCTCTTGTTCGAAAATTAACTATTCCTGTTGTAACTTTCTTAATTTATGATACCAAAATAACATTAATTTTCCTTCTGAAACCCCTGGTAATTCACCTTCGCCTTCTTCACATGGCTGAGCCAATACTAACCTACACCTACACATTTGCCTGAAGCATCTGCGCAAAGCACACACAGCTTTCTAGAATTCAGGTAAGCAAACCTGAATGTAACTTTCTATTAAATAATCTAAAGCCTTGGTTTGGCCTCCTTCCAATCAAATATAGCATATTTCTTTGTAAGCTCAATTAATGCTATCACACTAAAATTTGGAATTAATCTTCTGTGATATGAAACAATTCCCATAAAATCTCTTTCTTCCATTATAGCTGTAGGAGGCCTCAGTTTTCTAATAACTTCCACCATACTAGATTCGAGCTTAATTCTGTTCTTACTTATCACAAAATCAGGGTAAGATGTTTCATTTTAAATGAATGAGGACCTTTTTCTTTAATTTTAATTTCTGCTGCCCTAATCTGTTGAGATTACCCATTATAAATGTTCAATAGGGGACTTTGCTTCATGACTGAAAATAAGAGAAATCGTGCATGCCATCTAGTACCACTGTCAGGAGCTCCTGGAATACAGAGGGTGCATTGAAGTCCAAATGACATAACATTAAACTTCTAGGGACATTTGCGGTTTGTAAAAGCTGTCTTTGACTTATCAGCAGTGTCCATTTTGGCTTGCAAGTACTCCGACTTCAAGTCAAGTGTCCCAAAGTACTGAAAACCATTCAACAGAGTAAGCACATCATCAGTGAGTGGCAGTTGCCAGCACATGCCATTTATTACCTGGTTTAGCATCAGAAAGTTAATGCAGAAATGATGCTTAGAGCCATCCTTCTTGTCCAATAACAAGCTAGGAAAGCTCCAAGAGCTTTGCAAATGTTGAACTATCCCTGTTTGTTGAATTGCTTGATACATATATTTTTTCTTTACAACAAAAGAGCTCTATAAGCTCTACTCATTACTGGTTTTTGCATCCCCAGTATCTATTTTCATTGTAATGGTATTGGTTTGAGTCTGATCCTTGTCACTTGGTGCATTGTCCACACAATATTTTTGTAAAATGATCTGAGCTACCACATTTTTTGACCATATTGCCAAGGATAAATTTTCCTGGTTCCTGGTTTGATTCACTTTTGATCTTTCTGTTATTTTGTCGGTTTGTTAAGAGTATTGTTTTTAATTTTACTGTGCAACTTTTTCATGCCCCATTTTTTCCACATTTTCTACATGTATGTACAACTATGTTTTTACCTAGGTTATTTTTATCTATCGCCTTGTTCCTACATTTAATTGTCTCATATTTCTTATTTTTATATATGTACACCCTTTTGGAGCTGGATGATTCCCTATTTTCACTCTATTCATAGCCTACCACATGAATGGAGGGACCCTCATTTAAATGCTCCAAGTAGTTCAACACTCTCTGGCAAAAAGACCAATTTTGCCACAGCAAACACACCACGAGTCAGTGTTTGTTGACCTATCAGTTGGTTGTTGTATGGTTATCGTCATTACTGGTTGTGAAATTTTTAATTGAAAATCTCTCTTGTGGTGTTCAGGTCGACCACATCTGTGACAAATGGGCATATCAAAGACCTTATTGGTTATTTATATTGATTATTGTATGGCCTCTGCCTCTGATTATTGTTTTTACTTTTTATTGTTACATGTACTCTATTTTGATGCCTGTGTGTTTCAGTCTTCATGAGTTAAATGTCCCTTGTGTCCCCAGGGTTTTCATCTACATCTCTATCACACCTATCTGGATAGTGATACCTTCCATTAGATGTTGCCTCATTTCGAGATTTATATTCATGTTTGACACTTGATTCAAACATGGCCATTGAAAGAGCTTTTTTAAAGTAGAGGGCCCCTTCTTGATGAGATAACAAACCCTCCTTAACAAAACCATTTCAAGTGAAACACACAAATAGTTCATGTGTAATGTTTCGTTTAGAAAGATAATATTTCCTATATTCCCAATATACATTGAAAATCTCTACAAGACAAGCTTTCCATGAATGACCACCACACCTTGCCCTCACTTTTTTCACCTATTCAACTCGCACCCTTTGGAAATTCCATTGTGCACAACTCAGGAATGTAAAAAGATGACCAAATAGTATTCCCAACAGAACACTCCAACAATTGTTGCACTTATTAAACTCAACACAAAAACCTGACTCTCAACAATCATTATGTATACTCAGATACCTCTCCTCGAATGCCACTAAATATTCCCAAAAATTAAACATGACTCACTATACCCTTAAAAACAAGGATGGAGCAAGGGAGGTGTAGTTAAACTGAACCACTCTGTTCTTGCTAAAAGAGTTGAGTGGGAATGGGTAGCAGGACTAACATCTTGTTAACAAGAGTTTGGAGGCCTTCACCTGAGAACTCTCCCAACAGCTAAACACAATACATTCTTTTCTCAACAGACAAAGAGCTGGCAGGAAGGCACGAGGGTATGGGAGGCTTTCTCAACAGTTAAAAACGATACACTCTTCTTGCAACAGCCAGGGGTGGTGGGGGGGGGGGGGTAAGAAAGAACAAATAAAAGCTGCTCACTCGATTCTCAACAAATGAAGGACTACAGGGGATAAATATATGGAAGAAGGTATCCACCTCTTGTTGGTGGGGATCGGGTAGCCTAGGAACAAACGAGTGGCTTTTGTGCCCTGTGAAGACCTTGCTTTTATTTATTTTTGTGAAACCTTATTTGTGTTTATATGTTGGGGGAAGTTTAGGAAAAAATGTTCTCCAATTGATGGTGCTTCAGTAGACACACCCAAGAATATTGCCAACAGTCAAACACATGACACATTCTACTCTCAAAGGATGGAGGGCTCTTTGGGGGATCTGGTAAGTAAACCCGACCCACTTGACCGTCTCAATAAACAAACGACTGAGTGAGGACAGGTTACCTACTTCTGGTTTCTACAGTTAAAGACACAACATACTCTACTCTCAAAAGATGGAGGGTTGTTCGAGGGTGGGCTCTGGTAATTAAACATGGCCCACTTGACCATCTCAACAAATGGAGAGCTGAGTTGAAGCAGCTTACTGGAGGCGTATCTACCTCCAGTTGGTGAGCTTCAGGGATGCGGAATCTGTAGCATGTGTATGTCTTGCACCACATTGAGGCTCTCTGTTATATAAAACCTTCTTTGGGCTAAAATTGAGGAAAGGGATACAAGGTTTATAGAAGGTTTGCCTCCAGTTGTTCATGGGAGTTTGGGATCTCCCCCCCCCCCCCCCCCCCATCAAGAACAATCCAAACAGCTAAACACGACATCACACACACTCAACTTTCAATAGATGGAGGAAGGTATCAGCTCCTCTTGTTCAGGGCCCATCCAGAAACATGTTGGAGATGATGAGTCGGAGCCCTTTGTTGCATTTGTTGGTCTACATTGGAGAACATATTGAGGCTCTACATTAAGTGGAACATGCTCTTGGCCATTATTTTGGGTAGGGCAGCCTCATGGCTACATACCTGGCCTATTAGACGTGACCACATGCCTCTAAATAGATTTATGGCATAATCGCATGGAGTAGAGAAAATATATTAATTAATCATTCTTTCAAAACTGGTGTTCACTTTGTTTTTGAACATTCTGAAAATATGTATCACTAAAAGGATAAAAAGACATTGTTTCTTTCCAAAGTGTGATTTCCAGGGATTTCTGGGTTTGATTATAAACGATAACTTCACAAATGAATTATGCAATCAACAATTGTGTCATGTATTCATGCACACAAACAAAGATGCTTTGCCGTAGGTGTGATGGGGACTTCATTGTTTTTTTTTGTTTTTATAACCCTTTACCTAACATGAAAAGCAGACAATTGCAAAACAAAAAAAAATTCTTGAATAACTACTATTTTCATTTTTTGTCTCAAAAACATGGGTTATGACCCCTCATTGGAATGAGCCCGATGAGCCATTCCAATGAGGGGTCATAACCTATGTTTTAGAGACACAAAATGAAAAAATACTGAAAATTAATTGGCGATTTTTTAGAATAGTGCTGGCCAGTTTTGGCTGTTACATTAGGTAAAGGGGTAAATAATATAATTATCTTTTATAATGAAAAGTAATAAACAGAGTAATCGCTTGACTGGACTGGTTATGTGAAATATTTCAATCGAGCTGAGGGACTATATCATAAAACACTCGTGCGCATTCGCGCATATGTGTTTGTACAACATTCCTCACCTCTCATGAACTATTTCATGTAACAAGTCCAGTGAAGTGAGTACTCTATATTTCTCTATATATTATTTTATCTCACAATCAACATGTATTTTGTCTGTATTAATTCCACAACTGTCATGTATCCGAACCCCTGATACACACGTTTGTATCAGGGGGTCGCACACAAGCACATTCCTTTTGCATGAGTTTCATATTTTTCTTTTTGTTCATGCGCACGAATAAATAGTTTGTTATATATTTGTCTACATTCTTGACTTATCCCCAATATATTGTAAGATAAAATGATTATTAGCATTATGTGGATGTACAAAATATGTATCGGAGTCTCACTCTGGGTTCTAAGGGTAGAACACGACTCATCTTCGACAAGTCGTGATCTGCCCTTAGAACCAGGAGCTCGATTCAGGTACATATTTAGTACATCCATATAATAGTAATGATCTCTATTTATTGGGATGAAAAGGAATACTGAACGATCGTGGAGCAGGAACCTCAGCCAGTTGGTCATAATGCATCATATTTTGGATAACCACGAAAACACATGCAAACTTGCGAAGCAGATTTGCCATCCACACAATACGTGCATGTTCTTGTGAATGCATGGGAAGCACAAACAAAGTTCCAACCCTAATTTTTATATTCTTTTATATTTTTTTCAGGTTGTACAAAATAAAATATGTATTGGTGGAAAATTCTCTTTGTTGTGCTTGTGCTGACAGTAGATTTGGCTGTAAGTAAATGATCTTGGTTTTAGCAGCTTTATTCAAACGTCATTGTCCATACGTGAGATGAATCCTAATATACTACATAATCATCATAAAACCGCTTATTGTGGAAAATATCATTCACAACAGTCTACTATGGGAATGCTGACTGAAGTCACTGTCGACGTGGTAATGTTGTGAGTGAGGTGGTTTTGGAAGAAGAATTGAATTAATCTTCTCTTATTTTGATTAACTTCTACTTAATACAAACAGAAGAAGACATTTGCAGAAAACATATTTTGAATAACTAAATATTTTCATTTTCTGTCTCGAAACCATAGTTTATAACCTCTCATTGGATCGTGAAACCAAAACAGAAGACAAAAAAAATCACCATGACCCTTATGTCCCTTTAGCCCAGTTGGGACGAGGGTCAATCTAGAGGAAATTTTTTCTGCCTTAAAAAGAGTTTTGAAGGATTTCGAGTGATTCTTTGTTAAAAAAAAGAAGAAGAAAATCACCATATTATCCTTATACCCACTTTACCACAGAGTTAAGGGTGGGTCTCTTTGTAACATTTGTTCCTGATTTAAAATGTGTTTAAAGAGTTTTAAGTTATTTTATGCAAAAAGAGGAAACTGACACACGACTTTATGACCCATTAACTTCAGTTTAGGGCGAGTGAGTATTTGGGTGAGGGTGATGTGTTTCTGCTTACAATGTGTATTGACATGTATCATGTTCGTGGTACCTCTGTCTTAGTTAGGAACGATATTATTTATTATCCTGTACATTTGCAAACAAACTTTGAGGCTGTAGCGATACGCATAACTTTAAACAAAACGGTAATGTTATATTCCATTTATGTGTCACCATATAAACCCCTTCAGCAGATTGATGTTCAACAACTCATCCACCAGCTCCCAACTCCATATATTATGTTGGGTGCTTTTAATACTCATAGCCCGATTTTGGTGCTTCCTGCGGCAATGAAGATGTAAAAGGCAAAACAATTGAAGAGCTTATTTAAAAATATGCCTTATGCTTGTTTGATGATAGTTCACACACTTATTTGCATCCTGCATCTGGTTCTTCCACTTTAATTGGTCTTACAGTTACATGTCCTTCAGTCTTCCTTGAATTTTCTTGGAAGGCTGAAGATGACTTGTGTGGGGTGACCACTTTCCGATTGTGTTGGAAAGTGTGGTGCTGGTGGACTATGGCAGTGTGCCCGAGTGGCACTTTAAAAATGCTGAATGAGACTTTTTCTCTTCGATTTGTTTTGAACGCCTCAAACTGGGGAAATTTGAGGAATGTGCTGTCCAAATAAAACATTTCACCAAAGAGTGGTTTGACGTTGTAAATGCAGTCATTCCTAAAACCTAGGCAAATCCAAAACGTTTCACAAATCAATGGTTTGATAATGATTGCAAGCAGGATGTAAAGGATCGCAAGAAATCAGAATGGGAATTTAATAAATATAGAAAATACCGAGCCTTTGACGAGTGGTGAACATTTGGTACACCAAGCAACTTTGGGTATATATTATTTATACCATGATCGTCAGATTACTAACAGTTTAAGTGTTGAATAAATCAATATTCACACGTGCGATTCTGTTTTTGTTTACATGAGCACCAGCGGACGGTAATTCCGCTGACAATTTTATAGCCGAAACGAAACAGATAACGAAAGTCGCAAATTGCAGGACCCTTTTTTCATTTTAATAACATAATACTATTTTGAGTTATGAATGCTACATTAGACAACGTATGTTTGTTCATTTTTGGTATCTTATGAGGTAAACTTATTTAAAAACGTAATAAATAATTGCCGGTTTCATTTCACTCTTCAAGAGTGATAAATTTGGACAAGTTGCATTCAAGGCGAGGTCACTAAAGGTCATCTTGGACATAGAACTGTTGGTGTGAATTTTAACTGTTGAAATCCCACTGCTGGCGTGTTCACCACGGTTGGTGTGTAAAGCTAAACTTTATGTCATAGGTTTTTTATATATAGTAGAATAGGTAATCATGGTATAAATCAACCACAACTAATAATTTACGTATTAACCCTTTACCTAACAAATCGGCCGCATCCGCCCGCATCCGCCCGCATCCGCCCGCATAATATGCAAATTGAGCAGTTGAAAAAATTATTTTTTTCAAAATATTTCAACAAAACAATATCATGTGACCCCTCATTGGAACGAGCTCATTGAGCTCGTTCCAATGAGGGGGTCACATGATATGGTTTTGTTGAAATTTTTGGAAAATTTAAAAAAAATTATATTTAAAATAATAAATTTTGATATCGTCCGCGTTGGGTAAAGGGTTAACTCTTTGAACCCCAGAGGCCGTTTTTCCGGTACTTCATAATTTCATTAAGTGGGTTGACTTTCGAGTGAAGATGTGATGTAGGCCAATCAATATTTTCAACGTGCAGCCCCATGGCTGCATGTTGAAAATATTAATTTGTCTATCCCCTAATAATGAATATAGACTCTTCGCGTCCCCTGATATGGAAGATACCACTAGGGTTCAAAGGGTTAATCGGGCTAAGACTACGCGACATATAAAACAGAACAAGAAAAGCTCTTGGGAAACTTATGTTTCTAAACTTAACCAATGCACACCCATCATCAAAATTTGGAGGATGATTAACAAAATTAAAGGTAAAAAAATCAAATCAACTGTCCAACACCTGAAAGCCAACACCACACTAATTACATCAAGAAAAACAATAACAAATAAATTGTCCTAAACAATTTCTAAACATTTGTCGTCTGAAAATGGTAAAGCGGAATTCTTTAAACTTAAAAACCAATAGGAAAATTGAAAGTTTAAATAATTTACCTCTAACAATTTAAAGGATTAAAATGAACCTTTCTTGATGTTAGTGTTAAGTAGCTCTTTGCACAGAGCAATAATTACATTGTCAATGTAGTTATACGTTTTGGGTCCAAATACTCAATTCCCAGTGGTCAGCTGGATGAAAACGTCATGGCCAAATGTAATTCATTTTCCAATGAATACATTTGGTGGAACTTTGACCCGAATTTACGTTCAAGTTAATAATTTGTGATATCTTAAACAACTTACAACAAATGTTAATCGACTTGTTGTCGTTTCATAGGTGATTATAGTTTACTGATATGTTAAATAAATTGTTTTGAACATTCCAAGTTTCATTGCAGACGGCAATTTGACAAATTTGGGTCAATGCTGAAAACCGGCGCTCAACTCAGAGTTGTGCGCTTTGTCTTTTGTGGGGTGTTTTTTCACCTCGTTCGTTCGTACATGTTTTATTTCGTCTTTCTGCTTTGTTATTTGGTAAAAAGTAGTTTAAACACTTACGGAATGTAATTATCGAACGAAATGGTTTGACGCGCCGAAGGCGCGCAGGGACGATTTGGGGGACAAGCCCTCGTTGACTGTATAATTTTGGTGATGTCGAGGCGTGGCAAAGGAGGAAAAGGAAGGAGGGAGAAGGTTTAGCCCCTTCTGGGCTTTTTCCGGCTCTTTTTCTTAGGTGGAGGTTGGAATGGTGATGGTGATGAGACTGGTGGAGGTATTGGTGTTCGTCCTGTTAATTCCCTAGATTCCTTTATCAGTTGTTCAGTGTTGGCGGATACTTTTAGTGCATTTTGGATGATGTGGTCTACAGGATTTGGTGGCTGTTCATCTGCTTCATCCGCCCCGGGGCTTTCTGGTAGTGAAGGAAGAGGGGAGTGAGGGGTGGGAGGCGGTGAAAAAGCAGCTTCCAGTTCCTCCTCAGTCTCCACTGGATGTTCCTCATCCAACTGAACCGGCCCAGGAGCCGGCAGTTGATTGGGTGTGCCAGTGGGACTAGGAGGGGAACTTGCGGCTGCTTCCAGAGCCTCCACCCCCTCACTCAACTCATTCTTCCTATTCCGGAATGCCTCCAAGCGCCGGGCGTCCCTCCGCTTGGTTGATGGACTCTTCTTCTTTTTCTTCCTCTCCTCAGGGCCTCCGTTTTTTTTCGGGTGAGGACCAGTGGGAGAGGGGATCCTCTCTCCAATGGTACTACCTCTCCGCGAAGAGGGCGGTGTCTTGGTTGTCTCAATCTCGAACTCCAAGTTCAGGTGGACTCTCTTGCCTGTCTCCTGGACAGTCCAGGTGACAGGGCAAGAGATGCCCAGAGCTGAAATGGTCTTAATTAATCTATCTGGTAGCTCCAGCTTTTCCATGAGATTGAATCAGGTCTTCACGCTCTGGATTCAGAAGTGTCAAAAATGAATGAATTTAATTATAAGAATTGAATGCAATTTTTATAATCTTTATTGGAATATGAACGTGTGGGAATGGGTACAAATTATGTATGAATCCCTGGATTCATACATAATTTATACCCATTCCCACACGTTCATACTCCAATAAAGATTATCAAAATTGCATTCAATTCTTAAAACGATACTGCCACGAGACCAAATGAAATACATTCTACAATCATCACCTTAACTTTTATTATTCATTTTCATGGAAATATAGGTGACTGGTCAATTTCCACTTTATTGGCGTCAAGATACAATAATTCCCATTCTAAAGTCCGATAAAGACCATTGCAATCCATACAATTACAGACCGAAAGCACAATTACAGACCGAAAGCACTAACTAGTTTTCTGTGTAAAACCGTGGAAAGGATGATCGATGATCGACTTAACTGGTTTCTGGAATCGAATAATCTCCTCGCGAATCTTCAGTGTTTCTCCTTTTCCAGTTCAGATGAATGGCATCATCAACGCAGTTGAGAATATAGTTGATTCTTCATTGTATTTTGATAATTTTGTAATTATACAATAACATGATTTTCTCGGGCGTTGCGCTCCATTATGAGACCTAAAATAGTGATTAGCAACCCCCTTAGAGACCCGAGGCCATAGCCAAAGGCTGCTAATCACTTTTTTAGGTCCCATAATGGAACGAAACGCCCGAGAAGGTAATGTTGTTATTATTATTATCAATTTCGCAACGATGTAACATTGGGCACCCCTTAATTACCAAATTATTATATTACATGGCAATTGTTAATTTGCAGTTAAAAGTAAATTTTTATGGAAAATTTAACATGTTATCAACGGTGAATAAGCATGTTTCTCAAAGGTTCTGTCTATGTGATAATGTACCTGGCAATTATTGAATGTTGCTCCTGGCATGGTATTGTAATAGTTGCGTCTTTCTGGTGGCTAAGAAGAACTTGGGATATCGGTATTGTAGAGGTACTGTAGGCATAGGAATAGTCATAATACCCTGAGAAATTGGTGCATATACCCCAGTTCGAGTAAAAGAACCACCACCAATCGAATCGGCCATCATACCATCGTTAGTATCTGAATCATATTGTTCAGTTTCACACTCATTGTCTTTGAAGGCAGATTTTTCGTAAAGTACAAACACACTAGTATTGGGATCTGCTGGAACATCTAATACGTTGTTGAGAATGGACGCGCATTGTCTTTTCTGATCATTTGATATCATAGCTGATATAATGATCCAAACTGCTGACGTTTTTGTGACCAGTTATGTTTTTTATGCTTTGTCGTGAAACTCCCGCTTGATATATAACCATAAAGGTCGAT
Organism: Pictodentalium vernedei; assembly: GCA_031216915.1. Classification (NCBI taxonomy): domain Eukaryota; kingdom Metazoa; phylum Mollusca; class Scaphopoda; order Dentaliida; family Dentaliidae; genus Pictodentalium; species Pictodentalium vernedei. The sequence goes on along the minus strand of CM062292.1, from coordinate 81,423,332 downwards.
GCGCGCATACTATGGCACGAATATCTTTCAGAAAGTTCGGCGTTGGTAGAAATATTCTGCATCATTTGAGCGAGTTTGTTTTTACTGATTGATTCTTTTTGTACCAAAGATTTTTAGAGTAAGTACTCAATGGTTTTGGAACACTCTGTCCAGATCGGGATTTAATTTACTGATATAAATTTTCAGAATATCAACTCCCACGCCATACATACGTTGTATGTTGTAGTTCACATCTTTCAGTTTATATCCGCCCTGATGTGTTTTTGTAACTTCTGTTCTGGATAGCAGGCATATTCATGTCTCTCAGAATGGAGTCTTATTTCAAATTAGTCCTTAGTAATGTCGCCCCACCCTTCGCGGCCTCTTCGCCCGAACGAATAACAGAGAAAGAACCAGATAGCTCCAAGCAACACATCTGAGGAACTGTTCCATGTTCGAAAGTAATTTCCCAGCACATGCATATCTGCTTCCCCAATGGACGGCTTTTGCTGAGGTTTCTTGTTTCCAACTTTGAAGAATACCTTGTATCTAGCTGCAAAGATGTCATTTGCAGTGGTAAACTCTCGATCAGAAAATTATATTCATACTTCTATTGTTTCGCACAGATGTCAAGATGTGAAGCGTCTTCATCTATTTCGGAAGATTGTGACATTTTAATTGACTTGTAATTATAAACTTTCAGAACCTGCACCTTGGCAGTCGTCTGCGAATTGCAACCAAAACAAACAAACCGGAAGTTTCCTAAATTGACGTCACAGGGCGATAATGGTTATTTTAGGCCATTATCGCCCCGTTGGCTTTTTTAACCATTATCTCCATTATTAAACAGAATTCAGAAGCAGTTTCAAATTTTCCAATTCTAAAACAAATGGTGTTCATTTCTGTAAGCTCCGGAAGCATAACCTTGATCTGGAATTGAAATTAGATGGGAGTCCAATTAAAGATGTAAAAGAAGTGAAATTATTGGGTTTATTCTTTGACAATACACTGAATCTCACTCCTCATGCAATTCATAAGAGTGGTAAAAAAATTAGCCTGGGCACGTTCAGAACGTCGCCAATAGATTCAATGCTTGTTGAGGCAGGGAGTCGTCTCTTAAAAAGCGCAGACTTAAACTGTTACTAAAATATGTTTTCAAACTATTGGTTAAAAAATCAAACCTCGCTTCTCATTGTGACTTAGATCCTCAAAATGTAGAATTCTTTTGCAGACACCAAAAATCTATTTTGCCATTGGGAATAAGAATTAAACCCCATATGGAGTCTGTCACGCTTGAATCTGATTCTATAAAAGGGAACCGTGAACCACATATTCCTGGTTGGCATGTAAGGAAACCGACTGTTATTTTGGACCTGGCGTCCTCCATAAAAACTGAGACAAACTCTCTGCAATTTCAACAAAGATATGCCGAAATAAAGTCTAAATATAGTGCATATAAAATGATCTATACAGATTGATCTAAAGGTGGTGACAAAGTATCATCCGTCGTTCTTACTGGTGATCCGATCACCTCAATCCGAATACCAAACAAAACTTCTATTTTTACAGCTGAATTTAAATCTTTACAATTAGCGTTTGAACACATCTGGTATGCATGGGAAAGAAAGTCATTATTTTTTCTGACTCTCTTTCCTCTTTATTGGCTTTGCTCACTCCCAGGTTGAAGAACCCTCTCATTTTGGAACTTAGAAAGAAGTTGAATACAAACATGTTTGACCAGTAATATATAGTGTGTTGTGGAAGCATAATTAAACTTTTTTTCGGTTCACGCGTTTTCAGATAAAACGATTGTCTCACACGATTCTGTTTTTTTCTTTTCATAACTCAATGAACCGAAATAACACAATTACGTCCGCCCCCAGCCACGCCCCTAAAATACGAGTCTTCGGAGTTGCAACATGGTGTCAAATCAATAGAAGTTAGAACACTGGCACGTTCTAAATCTGAAAAAGAAAAAGAAATTTATATTACTAATTTATCACCATGAAATTATTTATAAAATATTTAAATGATCGTGGTGGGTCAATTTTTTCTTTTTCTTCACAACTGTATTTATTTGACATTTCAATTTTTACGCACACTGGGTGATCGTCTGCGTTCATCGTTTTACCCAAATCGATTGTAAACAATGGCTGGTCACGACAAATACGGCAATTTTGACATTGAATTCAACTAATTACATGTCATCTGGCTTTATATCTAACTCCACTTTTACAAACTGTGTTTTTCAGTTCTCGGGAAACGGTCAAAACCAAAATATAATGTAATACTGATGGCCTACTTCCACCTACCACGGAACGTAACTTTTACGTGAAGTGAACAGTTGAATGAAATTTGAGGGAGGCGTGGCTTATGACGTTTTCTTTGCATTACGTAATTCATTGGTCAATAAAAAATTTAATGACATAAGTGCATTTGACTTGGAAAGTGTGTCAATTGCTACCTGCATTTCAATAATATGCGCCCTCTTTTATGCCAGAAAAATAATATGTCTACCAGTTTTAGTTTTTAAGTCTTTGATCGCTGAAGTAGAGGACGACTAACACTATTTATTTATTTGGGTCGCGAACGTTTAATTATAAGGAATGATCGTTTCTTTTTGTCTATTTCTTGAGTTATGAACCCCAAAAAACAAAGTCCAAACATCGCGTAAATGGGCTACGCCCATTTACACAGTTTGGACTTTGTTTTTTGGGATTCAGTCATTATTAACTTTTACGTGAAGTGAACAGTTGAATGAAATTTGAGGGAGGCGTGGCTTATGACGTTTTCTTTGCATTATGTAATTCATTGGTCAATAAAAAATTTAATGACATAAGTGCATTTGACTTGGAAAGTGTGTCAATTGCTACCTGCATTTCAATAATATGCGCCCTCTTTTATGCCAGAAAAATAATATGTCTGCCAGTTTTAGTTTTTAAGTCTTTGATCGCTGAAGTAGAGGACGACTAACACTATGTATTTATTTGGGTCGCGAATGTTTAATTATAAGGAATTAAACGTTCGCGACCCAAATAAATAAATTTACACAGTTTAGACTTTGTTTTTTGGGGTTCATAACTCAAGAAATAGACAAAAAGAAACGATCGTCCCTTAATAGAACATGTTATCTCATGTAACACCAAGGCAGTCAGTGCAGCGAAACAGGCTTTAAAAAATCCTCTCACTAATTTTAAAATTTCTTTCAGTGATTTTAAACCACATATCAGTAACTATAGCAAATATGTGTGGCAAGCGCAGTGGGATGGGGCGACTAATAAAAAGTTCCACCACTTCCGACCAGCTATTAACTCTTTACCTAACACGAAAAGCAGACGACACTTGCAAACAAAATTCTTGAACAACTATTTTTTATATTTTTTGTCTAGAAAACATAGGTTATGACCCCTCATTGGATCGAGCTCGACGTTCCAAAGAGGGGTCACAACCCATGTTTTTTAGACAAAAAATGAAAATATAATGAAAATTAATTGGCGATTTCTGTGAATAGTGCTGGCGGTTTTGGACGTTACGTTGGGTAAAGGGTTAATGAAAAAACATCCTTCCGATAACCTTTGTAGAAAAGATCATGTAATTTTGACACGATGTCACGTTGGCCATACACGATTTACGCATTCCTTTTTGTTAGAGTGTAATATGCAACCAGAGTGTGTTCCTTGCGCACAGGCGTTAACGGGAGAGCACATACTTTTACATTGCATATAGTTTGATCATGCCAGACGGCAGTATTTCACTGTAGGATCGCTAACAGATCTATTTTATCATAGGATCCCGCACTAAATTCTATCATTTCGGAAAGTAATCAACTTTTTAAATTAATTTTAAAATTGTTTTTATTCTTTTAACGTGGACTCTTGTGTTTGAGATTTCTAATGTACTCATTTACTGTTTTATTGAATACTTTTATTTCATATTTTTACCGTTTTCTCGCCACGATATAGCCTAGATTGCAGATGTGGCGTTAAGCACTAATAAATAAACAAATACCAGAAGGGGATATGAGATGTGTCTCGATTGGATGTGATGCTGCCTTGATAGTAAAACTTTCCACCTCAGCAATTTTTGGAGCCTGCAGAGCTGGCGGAATTGTCGTGAACAGAACGGGGGCCTCTATTGGTTGTGAAAAAGTGTGAGTCTATCAAAGGCTTTTTGATATTTAAATCTTGTGTGTTTTGCGTTGGTCGCATTGTTTGGGGACACCAATTTCGCTAGAACATCTACTTTAATTTGAATACAGCTGTAAATGGATTATTTGAAATTAATAGACAAACTCCATATTGCGAATTTGTTTTGTTATCCCACTAGTGATGTATGACCATTACCAAAAATACCTCATCAGAGGTATAAGAGAGAACACACCAGCTCGTGGTAATTCTTCCATACAAACATTCTGCTGGCAATGCACCCCCCCCCCCCCCCCCCCCCCCCCCCCACACACACACACACTTGTCATTTCCAACAGTTGGACCGCAGATATGCGAGTACATTCCATTCCTGACAAATCGTCCTGACCGACAACGTTACTCTGAGCATTGTCACAAACGCCTGTTTGGCAGTGTTGGGAAGAAAAGAATAAAAGGGGCCTATCACTACCCTATAATCCACAAACTGAGGAGAAAATTTCACGAGGGAGAGATTCCAAATTTGGGAACCAAAAGTGCCGAGTTGCTCAAAATCGCGTTTATCATCCGATTTTCGCAAAATAAGCTACACTTTGCGGTGGTACAAATATATTTATGAAGATTGCCACCAAGATTGGGTACCGCACCTTGCCAAATCTTAACACCAGAGGTGCCCAATAGTGCCAGTTGCTCAAAATCGCATTGTCAACCGATTGTCGCCAAACAAACTGCATTGTGGGGTGGCACAAATAGATTCATCAAGGTTGCCACCAAAATTAGGGCACCCCAACTTGCCAAATCTGAGCACCAGGGGTGCCCAATAGAGCCGAGAGCACAAAATCGCATTTATCAACCGATTCTCGCCAAATGATCTGTCTTGCGGGATGGCACAAATGCATCCCACATTTTGGCAGCAAATTTGGCACCGCACCTTGCCAAATTTGGGCAACAGGGGTGCCCAAAAGTGCCCAGTTTCTCAAAATCGCATTTATCAACCGATTTTCGCCGAAAAAAACTGCATTCTAGGGTGGCACAAATAGATTCGTGAAAATTGCTACCAAAATTGAGCATCCCTCCTTGGGAACTTTGGGCACCGGGGGTGCCCAAAAGTTCCGATTTGCTCAAAATCGTATTCATCAACGGACTCTCGCCAAACGAATTGCATTGTGGGGTGGCACATATAGATTCATGAAGGTTGCCCCAAAATTGGGAACCCCACCTTGCCAAATCTGAGCACCAGGGGAGCACAATATAGTCGAGTTTCCCAAACTCTCATTTGTCAACCGATTCTCTTCAAATTAACTGCGTTGTTGGATGTCAAGAATGCATTCACGAAGATTGGCACCAAAAATTGGGCACCGCACAGTGTCAAATTTGGGCAACAGGTGCCCAAAAGTTCTGAGCTTCTCAAAACCGCATTTATCAACAAATTTTCGCCGAATAAACTGCATTGGGGGATGGCGCAAATAGATTCAAGAAAATTGCTACCAAAATTGTGAACACTACCTTGCCAAATGTTGGCACTGGCGGTGCACAAAAGTGACGTGTTGCTGAAAATCGCATTTATCAACCGATTCTCGCTAAATAAACTACATTGTGGGTTGGCACAAATAGATTCATGAAGACTTTAATCTAAATTGTGCACCGCACCTTGCCAAATCTGGGCACCAGGGCTGTGTTGTTCGAAATTGCATTAATCTACCGATTCTCGCCAAACAAACAGCTTTGAGGGGTGGCAGAAATATATTTGTGAAGATTGCCACCCGAATTGGACACCGGACACTCCTAAATTTGGACATATGTGCCTGGTTGCTCAAAATCTCATTTACCAACCGATTTTCGTCGAAAAAACTGCATTGTATGGTGGCACAAATAGATTCATGAAGAATGCCACCGAATTAGGCACCAGACTCTCCAAAATTTGGCACCTGAGGTGTTCAAAAGTACCGAGTTGGTCAAAATCGCATTTATTAACTGATTTTCGCCAAATAAACTGCATTGTGGGATGGCAGAAATATAGTTGTGAAAATCGTCACCCGAATTGGGCAAAATCGCATTTATCAACCAATTCTCGTCAAATAAACTGCATTGTCAGGACGCACAAATAGATGCATGAAGATTGCTATCAAAACTGGGCACTGCACCTTGCCAAATTTGGGCAACAGGGCTGTTCAAAAGTACCAAGTTGCTCAAAATCTCATTTATCAACCGATTCTAGCCAAATAAACTGCGCTGTGAGGTGGAAGAAATACATTCATTAAGATTGCCACCCAAATTGGGCATCAGACTCTCTGCAATTCGACGATATGGGTGTCTAAGAGTTTTTCAAAGTTTATCAACCGATTTTCGCCAAATAAACTGCATTGTCGGTTGGCACAAATGGATTCATGAAGATTGGCACCAAAGTTTTGTACTGGGCATTCCCCCAAATATGCACTAGGGGACCCAAAAGTGCTGAGTTGCACAAAATCGCATTTATTAACCGACGTTCGCCGTTTCAACGAACTTTGTGAAGCCATTTCAGTGCCATTTGCAGACAGTTTATCCCAGAACACATTGCGCATTCACTTTATGTGGTTTATGTCAATATCGATGCGTGAACCAGAGAGGACTGTCAGTCTGGAAGAGAGAACATGTTAAAGTTTCTAGGTTGACCAGAGTTGCTCCCATTATTAAAGCAGTTCTATTCCAAGGAGTGCAAGAAGCAGGGAATCACTGGAGGAAGATAAATATTCGAGAGATTTTAAAAATTAACACCGGAATCCGGTGTTCTTCATTTAAACTGTGTTTCTGGATGAACAATATACAACCCCCTGTGTTACAAGAATCGATCCATCAACTGGCATTGAATGAAATGCATAACGATTTTGGACGCCAGGGAAAGGAGAACACTCTGTAGCTGGCGTTTTTTTTTTCTGGTCTAGTACGGAGAGAGATGATTGCGCAAAGTCGAACACTGTGGAAAATGTATTGGATAAAAAACTCTAATCCAGCCTGCGATTGAGGTAGGTCAAATTGAAACTAGTAGAGCAGTGGAGTGAGTGTATATGGATTTTCTTAGGCTGGAGCAGTCAACTGATGGTTATGCATTCTAGTGATCACAGATCATTGTAGACGATACGGACAGTAGATTCCATGTCGTTACCAGACTATTTTTACCGCAACCAAGGTTCTATATAACAATTTTATTGCATTTTTACAGTTTTTCTAGGTAGCTTCATAATGATTGGTGTTGGAAAAACGTTTTCTAAAAGAAACTCTTTAAGATTGCTTAGGCTCGGAATACGCGTATGGCACCCTATCAACTAATGGGAAATGGATCACTAGAAATATTTAACTAGGGTTTCATAAAGATGCTGCACCATAATTCTACTCGAAATGATGCAACATGATTTCTATGAAAATATATCATGTTATTTGGCACCCGCGGCATTCTGTAAGTGATTTTCTTCGTCATTTTCCCGGAAGTGACGAAACTACTAGTAAACGTAACTATGCCAAGAAATTACGAAGCCATCAGGAGCTTTTTTATAATATAAGGGTGTGTTACTAGAAAAAATACGTTACTTCGTAGATTGAAACAACAAATTGGAATGCAGAATCTTTTCTTGGTTTCATTTAATATCAGCCTAGGATCCATATTTAGTATTTTTTTGTTCGTTATGGTCTTCACAAAATAAAGAGTACTATAAGCGCTCTCCTGGCAGTACATTCAACACACGAAGCACCCACACCGATTAAAATACAGTACGTTAAGGGAGGGGGGGGGGGGGTGCTCCTGGATTTTACAGACTGTCACAGTGTGTATTTTCCTGTGACGGCGTGTTCAATACAGGTGGTCCCGCTGTGGGTCTTGCGTTGGTTGAGTCGACGAACGATAACATATTCGCTGATAGGGAGTTAAACGCGGGACACTTTCAATTCGAGAGGGAACGCGCAACCACACGACAAGCGCATTGGATATCGGTAGAAAAGTCGCTGAGCTTCATCCCGTTTGGTGGTGCATTCAAGTGACCGCGAGTCCTATTTGAATGGAGAATGTCTTTTTATCAGGGTGCACGTTATCACTTTATTTTTGTAAGTCTATTTGAAGGGTTTCATTGACCGTAGAAAAAGTTTAGAATCTTGACGGGTACTTTTTGTATATACTTTTTGTATATACAGAAAAATGTTACTCGTGATAAATAATAAAAGTAATATTTTTATCAGCGTTAAAGGGAATTCCAGGGGTGAAAAATAATCTTTTAATTATTTATTTTTTTATTTATTCATGGGGATTTAACGGTACTTTCAACAGCCAGGATCACCTCGTGTCGGTTAGTTTTACAGGTGGAGGAAACCGTAGAGAACCACCGAATAACGGCGAGCAACTGCCAGAGTCCCCAACGTACTAACTCCACACAAGCAGGATTAGCATTGGTTGAAGATAGGCGCACCATCGGCATGCAATACGCCTTAGTACACAGCACCACTGTGCCCCCACGTGGACAATTGAGATTAACTCTTTACCCAACGAATCGGCCGGAGTGCCCATCATACTAACTCCGAGCAAGCAGAGTTAGCATTGGTTGAAGACAATTGCACCATCGACGTGCAGTCCGCCTAAGTACACTGCGCCACCGTGCTCCCACGTGGGCAATGGGGATGAAGTGCCTTGCCAAAGGACACAATGCAGTTACCCCTGGCGGGGGACCTTTTTAATAATTAAATTGTTACTAACAAATAGGACTTACAACACACGTGTTATAGTTAGCTAGTCTATGCGCATGGCTACTCATGTGAGCGTTGTCGAAACAGGACTTATTTATTGCCAGGTTGATGGAGACTTGCCTTTTAGATGTGGTATTCATACAAGGACATTGCCGATGTTTACCATAAATTACCCTCTTGCACGCGTCACCTTGGGAACAATGCCGTTACTTATTCTTTACGGGGTAGTAGGATACTAGCCTTTTTATGTAGCATTTATACTCGAAAATTTCCGATGCATTACAATACAAATGGCTACACTGAATCAGCGAACCGCCCACGCCCGTTCCGTTCTGCGTAATGCATGACATATATGACCCATTACTACTACCCATAGGAAATTTACTGCTGACTCAATGAACTGACAAAACATGCATGCACACAAACTCGCACGAAGATATGGGAATTTCCGATGCGCCAGTGCAGCAACAATAGATGGGCTCTGTGTCATAAACAATAAGTGTACTTGTAGCTGGCGTGAAGAGATCTGATGTGATTTTGGATCGAAATGTGAATAACCACTAGTTTGGACAGGCAGTTCCCCACACGGGCAATGGATCACTTGGTGAATTGGCAGTCAACTCTGCACTTGTTTTATGGTGAGTTGGGTGTAAAGGTCTGAGTGGGGTCCCAGCCGGTTAAGACACATTCTCGTGGGACTGATACTGGACAGCCCTAATATTACGACTATTGGAATGTTAGGAAATTGATCATACGACTTGCTGAGTGGGCTCTGGTCGTACTGCGTGGTTGTTGCTTTTGAGCGGATGCCTCCTGTGGGGGAGATGCGGCATGAGACTCCGCGAACGGATTAGCACATTCTAGGGACTGGAAGTGTGTACAGGATGGGAATATGCAGTCTTCAGACCACGATCAGTTGTTTGCATTTTTTTCCATGATCTTCTTGCATCGTTTATTAGTAGTTTGTATTTGGCGAGATCAGGCGAGGAAACGTCACTGATATTCCCTAAAGACCTTTTAGAGCACAGGTTCTCCGTTTTGTGTTCTCGTGGTCATCATATAATAGAGATATTTGGACACCTCGGTTTCAAGCTGGGTTGTACTTTACCTGACACTATAACTAAAGCAGAGAGTTCTAGAGACGATGATGCTGGGTAAGAAACAAATATTGAGCTAAGAACATCGGAATGGTCACAGAAGCGCCAAGTGGAACTGGACAGTGGGTTTACTCACAAACTACCGAATGAAGTACAGCAGATGAAATCTTTGAGTAACACAGTTATAGTTAATGTTGCAAGCCTTTAAGTTTAAAAAACATAAATAATGTTGCAACGAAGTTCATTTCAATTTTTTTAAATCGCGAGCATATAGTTTTACTGTGAATTCAGCCAACTCATATTGGGAGTTTTTGTTTTCTGATGGAAAATTTTGACACAATTGGACATGTACATCTATAGCCATCATAATAATCTGTTGTCTCACCTTTTAAACTTGGGGGTGTCAATTAATGGAAGACCTGTAAAGATACAACTGCATATATCGGCCTAGGGTCTGGTTGCAAATGTAAAATGAGATCCTGAATGAGTTAATTGTAACCTTTTTTGAGGTGGTAGTGCTGGTGGAGGGCGCTGTTATCCCACTTGGTATAATGGCAGAGCATTTATAGCTAGGCAGCTGGGTGGTGTGGACCCGGAATCGACACCCGTCGGGGCTCACTTCCTAAAAGCCTTTCCATTTTCAGTTTAGTGGCTCGGACCCAGCACTATGCTTGTTGAAATTCCTGGTTGACGTAGGCGATATAACCACCATAGTACATATACTAGAATATATAGATGGATAGGAAATTGCAAGGCGGCTGACGATGGTTCGCCCCACATAGAGTACAAGATGTCTGTTGTCTCTTAGCATACTAGGTCGCCCGTTAACTCTACCGCCACGGCTTTCAACCCTTTTCAGCATGTGCGCATCTCGCATTTGGAATAAAGGAGCATTCGTTTAGAGCAGACTGTGGCCAATGTACTGGGAGCAGCCAATCTCAATCAATTTTCAGTGTTGGTTCTTAGAGCCCTTCCGAACTCATCCATATAATGTGTATCTACGAAAATCGCGCAAGTTTCCGTTGGAATACCACGCACATGAGAAGTTTCGCTTTTCCAATAGGCCATAATGGAGAATGCGCAATTCGTGCCGCTTTTTATGGCAAAAAGTGCAGCAACTATTCCCACACCTGGACTGTCAATATGATGGAAATCCCCCGAGAACTGGCTACAATACAGCGCTTTGATCAAGGAAAGTAATATAGCGAATTTGGTCTTTTCGAAGCTGGTGTGAAACGGTGCGGGGATGTGCATTTACTGCCCCTCTAGGAACGTCCCTCTTAACACTCATAATCCACTGTTAAGCGTGGAGAGTGGGACTAAATCAAACTTGCATCTTTGGAACCGTCGCCAGTAGGTCCCGACAGCTCCTTGAAAACCAAGATATACTGACAAACTAAAAGGTGAACAAAAACCGCGCGTGGTTTAATGGTGAAAAGACGGTGATTTGGCTAAATTGACATTAAGACTGAAAAAATAGTAGTGTTAGACCAATATTCTCGTTGCTTTGTCGTGTGTCAAGGCTGAGGATGGGTGGGATCCCTGAACCCGAAGCTCGCGCGCAAACCGAGAGGACGATTCCTCTCCGCTTTATTCTCAGTGTATCGATTTTTCCAATGACTACTAACGTGTAGTGACTTTTTCACTGACTAACGCCTGTACAGTAAATGCGATTTTGAGCAATTCGGCATTTTGGGCACCTCTGGTGCCCAATCTTGGTGGCAATCTTCATGAGCCTATTTGTGACACCCCACAATGCAGTTATTTGGCGAAAATAGGTTGAGGAATGCGATTTTGGGCAACTCGGTGTTTTGGGGCACCTTTGATGCCCAATTTTGGGAGGGTCCGGTGTTCAATCTTGGTGGCAATTTTCGTGAACCTTTTTGTGCCACCTCACAATGCAGTTTATTTGGCGAAAATCATTGAGGAATGCGATTTTGATCAACTCGGTGCTTTTGGGCACCCCTGATGCCCAATTCTGGGAAGGTCTAGTGCCAACCTTGGTGGTAATCTTCATGAATCTATCGATGTTTCCAATGACTACTAACGTGTATTGACTTTTTCCCTGACTAACGCCTGTACAGTAAATGCAATTTTGAGCAATTCGGCATTTTGGGCACCCCTGGTGCCCAATCTTGGTGGCAATCTTCATGAGCCTATTTGTGACACCCCACAATTCTGTTATTTGGCGAAAATCGGTTGAGGAATGCGATTTTTAGCAACTCGGTGTTTTGGGGCACCCTTGATGCCCAATTTTGGGAGGGTCCGGCGTTCAATCTTGGTGGCAATTTTCGTGAATCTTTTTGTGCCTTCCCACAATGCAGTTCGTTTACTGAAAATCGGTTGATAGCGAATGTCGAATAAGGAACGCGCGACTGTTGTTATTATTCACTTGATTTACAGGTTAAGATTAATGTTGATCGCACTCGTTTTGGTTTGGCTTCGCCTCTAGTGGTATTCTTGCGTCCAACCAAACTCGGGGTCAATCAATGTAGAAATGCCGGTGTGGGCAAGGGAACTGTGGGATATGATATGATATGATATATGTTTTATTCACCAGTATACAACAAAAAATTATCTCAAGGTACATAAAGTATACATATTTACAATATATTTGTCACCGACACTTGGTTGCGAATTCATCAACACTTAAATTGTATACTGGTAGGATAAGGCATAGCCAGATTGGCTGTCTTCCTGCCTTTCCCTCAGTAGGAGAGAAAAGAACATTTAGGTATAGATAGGAGAGGAAAAGTGAGAGGTTGAAAGAAGAAGAGTGTAGGAAAAACACAGAAATAGGTACTAGTGCAACATAGTTAATTCTCATTATCTTCTTTTAGATAGCTCGACTGTAATATGTGCGGATGGTGCGGGTGGTGGTCGGAGAACAGTTTGGTCAGGCCCCGACACGGATCTCACCATTGCGTTTGTTAACTTAATATAAGATAAGGGACAATTTGCCCCAAAACAGAATTTAGAAAATGCAAGGATGATAACCGAATCCGAGCCCGGCAGAGACGAGAATACCAGACAATTTACGTTGAAATTAAGTTACGAATACATCATGTCAGCTTATTGTTCCAAATATTGTCCTGGTGCACGATTATTGTAGATCGGTACGAACTGGAAAAAGAGGGGATACACACTCGAGGATTCGTTATGAGTGGAAACAAAACCTTTAGATAGCACAATCTGGGCAGTAGGGATTAGAACAGGAGACATTGTTTAAGTATGCGGAAAGCAATCTTTCAATTAGCGTTTTTTTAAACTTCTTTCTGTTCCTTATGGCCTTGATATCCCTTTCTAATTCATTCCATAATTTAGGGAATGCAAAGACAGGTAGATTATCTAATGTTTTTGTTCTTGTTCTATGCCTATATAGAAGGCCCGATTGACGTGTGTTTACATTAGTTCGAGTATTCACAGCAGGGAAGAAATTCGCAAATGATGCAGGGAGATTTCCATTATGCCAATCAAACATGAACAAGGAAGCATGCAGGTAATATAGGTCTTTTATTTTTAGGATACCATTTTTCAAAAACAGTGGGTCAGTATGGGCATTATATTTTTTATTATTGATGATTCGTATTGACCGTTTCTGTAGTTTAAACAGTCGGTTACAGGATTTTGCGGCCCCCCATATAGAAATTCCGTATACAAAATGACTCTGTATTAATGTAAAATATAGGGTTTTCATAACTCTATGAGGAAGAATTTTTTTCACTTTACTTAGGGTGAAATTGGCGAGAGCAACTTTTGAGCAAATTTGAGATATGTGTACATTGTAGGATAGATTTTCGTCAATATTTATACCAAGGAATTTCACTGACTTTTCGTTCTGACTGTTTCCAACTTTGTCGATGACCTGGTTATTTATACATATGATCGGATGGGAATCATTTCCTTTGTGCGTTGGATTGATGATTATATATTTAGTTTTCTTAGGGTTGAGAACTAAGTGGTTGGAGGAGCACCAATTGAATATATTTTGCAGTTCTGCATTCAGTTCACCGACTAGTTGGTTTATTACTGCCCCAGATTTATATCCCGTAGTATCATCTGCAAACGATAGAAGATTTAATTTTGTTGAATTATTTATATCATTTATATAAATAAGGAAAAGGATAGGCCCTAAAATAGACCCTTGCGGCACACCACATGTTATTTCTGCTAGATTGGATTTACTGTCTCCAAAGGAAACATATTGTGTCCTGTTTAGAAGGTAACTTTTGAACCACTGATTCGCATTGCCTCTTATTCCATAATGTTCTAATTTTTTAAGTAGTATCTCGTGACTTATAGTGTCGAAGGCCTTCGAAAGATCCAAAAATAAGGCGAGGGTACTGTCTTTACTGGCTTTGTTATTTTCCGTGGCTATGTATTTTAATAATTGCATAACAGGGTGCACTGTACTGTGATGTTTTCTAAAGCCGTATTGGTGTGGATAAAGGATATCAAATTTATTTAAGAACTTTGTAAGTCTTATAAGCATAAGTTTTTCTAAAATTTTCGAGAGCACAGGCAATATACTGATTGGTCTATAGTTCGTGAAATTGTTTTCATCACCTGACTTGAAAATTGGGGTAACCTTAGCAATTTTCATTCTGTCGGGGACTAAACCCTGGCTAAATGAGCTGTTCATAATATGCGCTAGTGGGACAGCAATGAAATTTATTGAGTGTTTAAGAATACTCGACGACATATTTTCACAGTCCTGACTTAATTTAGATTTCATTGAATTTACAATATTCGTTATTTCAAGGGGTGACGTCGGTGTGATAAATATATTTTGCGGTAGTCGATTATTCAAGAACTCGTCAAATGAATTTGGTGGTTTAGATATTAGTTTTGAGGTCTGATTGCCAATGTTTGCAAAAAAATTATTAAACTCCTGTGCAATGTCCTTTGGTGTGTGTATCTTTTTGTCACCAAGATTGAAGAAGGATGGTAGGGAACTTTTCCTTTTATTTCTATTTAAGGCGCTGTTTAGGACTTGCCATGTTTTCCGCATATTATTCTTGTGTTCTGAAATAAGTTTTTCATAATACATAGCTTTGCTTTGCTTCCGAATTTTGTTAAATAGTTGGCAGTAGTTTTTATAATTCTTAACATTGACTTCAGTAGGGGATCGTAATTTCTTTTTGAACAATTTATTCTTGTTATTTGCAGACACTAAGAGACCTTTTGTCATCCAAGGTTGACGTTTTATAAATTTCTTATTTGGTTTCAAGCTTTTCAGTGGGAAGGCTGTTTCAAAAACATTTAATTAGATATTCAAAAAATTATTATAAGATGTATTGGGGCTGTCTGCACTCATGACCGTAGAAAAATCACATTGAGACAATAACGTCTTAAAGAGTTCTATATTTGTGGTGTTTATTTTCCTTGAAAGAGATGGTTTTGATCTGTCGGATTTGGTGTAAGCCAGTTCAATATAAAAAATCCCAAAGTGGTCAGAAACATCGGTGAGGATTATTCCAGATTTAAAGCAATTGGAGACAGAGTTGGAAAATATGTGATCTATCAACGTTGCCGATCGATCTGTTACTCTGGTTGGTTTGGTAATAACAGGTATGAAGCCTTCACTAAACATCAAGTCAATGAATAAGTCCGTTTTAGAATGAGAACCTACTTTCAGGAGATCAACATTGAAATCGCCCATAAGAAGGGAAGTTTTCCTTTCCTTGTTAATTATGTCTGTTATGTAATTCATTTTTGATTGGAATAGGTCTATATCTGCTTTTGGTGCAGTATTAGGTCTGTATATTACGCCGATAATTTTTGATGAATGTTTTGACTTTAATTCAATAAAGATAGACTCAAATACGTGAGGTATAAAAACAGAGAGATCTTGACGAACACTGAAAGCAATGTCATTTTTTATGAACAACCCAACCCCTCCGCACCTGTCATCATCACTAGGTCTTGTATTTGCTAGTAAGGGGTGATATCCTTCTAGAGTGTATGCCACATTTTCAGGGATTTGAAAAATTTCCGTGAGGCCTATTACATCGAATGTGTTCTCTGCGCCATTTAGGTCGGAGAGTAAGTGGTGTAATGGATCCCAGTGAGCATTAAGACTTTGACAGTTGATGTGAAATGCCGAGAAAGACCCACGCACACCACCTAATTCAGCACCAAATTCACTAGGGAGAATGTACTTGCATTCAGTATTATTGAATATAGACGCCGAGTCGTTGTCTTCTGGAGATGTCTCTATATTATTATTCAGTAGAAAACCAAAATCATACTCGGGATTGGTCTGGATCTCGTCAAGATTGATATTACCCGCCATGATAACCAAACCGACCACCAACATCACCAAGGCACAAGCAACATAGAGGAGTTATTGCAGTTATGACATCATTGAGTACAGTTTGTTTAGTATCCAATCTTTGGAAGATAATGAGATTCAAGGGTTTACTAGAACTATTTATGATAGATAATTGTTGAAACAATTGATTTATGTAGAGCAGAAAGCAGTAGAGAGAAAAAATATATATAACGGGTAATTTCTGTTGTTCAGAGATGATGCAGGGGGTATAACTGTTCTCTGGTTCCTTGTACACGTGTTAACAAATTAGCCATTAGGGTAACATCCAGGATTGCTGAATTCCACTTCCATTTTTCCATGTATGTCAAAATCATTGCTTGTGTGATGTTAACCTAATGGCTATATGAACGGTCATTGCATCAAATTAACCACTATCTCCGTAATACAGTGGTTAAGTCATTGTAATTTACTCAGCATATCAGCAACTTGCAACAGTGCCATCATTTCCACAGACATACATTTCATATAAAATTGTAGTGTACAGTGTTGTTTGGTTACAATTACTAGGGTCTGGGGTGGGTGGGTGGGTATTCTACAGGATAGAATACAGGCAAAGATGAGCTCTGTCAGACAAGATATAACAGAATAAATATTCAGTTTGTCTTAAGAATACAGGAAAGTGACAAATTCCTGCTAAATGAATACTTCTCTTAAATGAATAGTTTGCAGTGGCAAAGTGGCTATTCATTTAACAGGATTCCACTGTTTTAGTGCTTCTAAGATGGTTTCACACACGGTCTGTGTGTGTCTGGGCGGGGACAGAAATTTATTGATTCCATTGCACAGCATATCAGCAACAGCAACAACTGCATGTGTTCATTGCATAGTTTTATATATGGTTGCTTCACTTATTTACACTTATTTCTATGAGGGGTTACTTGGTTGCAATATACAATGGTGTGTGTGTTTGGGGGGGGGGGGATCAAATTCTATCCACCAAGTAGCTACAGTAGTATTACTTCTTCATATTGAATTGGTGCTTTTAGAAAGATTTCATGCAAAAAGACATCAACAATTGATTGATTACAATTTACACAGCAGCAATTATAAGCATTCTTCACATTTTTATGAGGGGTTCGTGGCTGGGAACTTGCAATATACAGGGATGGGGTGGGCTGGGGGGGGGGGGGTCAAAAACTATCCACCAAGTTGCAACAGCAGTATTACTTCTTCATATAAAGGTGTTGTTTGGCTGCAATGTATAGGAGCATCTACAGGGAGGGGGTAGGGCGGGTAAGACACTATCAACCAAGTCTCTCATTTGCACAATTGCATTTCTTCCTGTTATGGAGGCTTTTATTTCCAATTGTTCTACTGCAATGTATTAGAGAGGACCACCAGGCACCATCCAATAAATTGCGACAGAACAATTTGCACACTGTATCAGCAACAATGGTATTGTAGCTTTAAATTTGTTTTGTAGATGGTTGGGGCATCAGAAACTGAAATTGAAATTTGCACAGTGTATTGACAGGGATGGTTTTAAACTTGTTTTATGCATCGTTGGAGAGGGGCATCAGAAGCTGGTTACAATTTACGTAGCATGTTAGAAACAATGACACATATTATTCACATATTTTTAGGTGAGGTTGCTAGGTTGCAATTTACGGGGGGGGGGGGGGTGGGGGTCGGGGGGGGGGGGGGTGGTCAGACAATATCCTCCAAAGTTGCAACAGTAGCATTATTTCTTCACATCGAGATGTTTTAATTATGATTGTTTGGCTGCAGTGTATTAGAGAGTGTCGCCAGGCACGCCTCAATAAATTGCAGCAGAACAATTTGCGCAAGTGTGTTAGCAACAATGGTAATGATAATTTTTAAATTTACTCTACATATCAGCAGCAATTACAAATACTCTTCACACATTTCTTCATGCAGGGTTATTTGCCTAGAAGTTACAAGGTGGGTGGTGGGGGTATTTTTTATTATGATTGTTTGTCTGCAATGTATTAGAGAGTGCCTCAGACACGCTCCAATAAATTGCAATAAAACAATTGAACAGTATATTAGCAACAATTGTATTAATGCTTTTAGTATTATGCGTGGTTGGGGGCTAAATGGGATTGCTAGGTTGCAGTTAACGTTGGGGAGGGGTCGGGGGGGGGGAGTCAGACAATATCCACCAAGTTGCAACAGCAACATTATTTCTTCATATGGATATGTTTAAATTATGATTGTTTAGCTAGCATGTATTAGAGAGTGTCGCCAGGCACGCCTCAATAAATTGCAACAGAACAATTTGCTCAGTGTGTTAGCAACAATGGTAATGATACTATTTAAATTTACTCTACATATCAGCAACAATTACAAATACTCATTTTTTATTATGATTGTTTGGCTGCAATGTATTAGAGAGTGCCCCAGACACCCTCCAATAAATTTCAATAAAATAATTTGAACAGTATTTAGCAGCCATGGTATTAATGCTTTTAGTATTATGTGCGGTTAGGGGCATCAGAAATTGACTGATTACTAATTGCACAGCAAAGTATTGTAGAAAGGTATTTGAGAGAACACACCAATAATTTGCAACAGACAATTTTGCACACTGTGTGAGCACTATGTGAATGTTTGGCTGCAATGCATTAGAGAGTGCCACAGTCACCCTCCAATAAATTTCAATAAAACAATTTGAACAGTATATTAGCAGCCATGGTATTAATGCGTTTAGTATTATGCGCGGTTAGGGGCATCAGAAATTGACTGGTTACTATTTGCACAGCATCGTATTGCAGAAAGGTATTTCAGAGAACACATCAATAATTTGCAACAGACAAGTTTGCACACTATGTGAGCACTATGTGAATGTTTGGCTGCAATGTAATAGAGGGTGCCACAGACACCCTCCTATATATTGCAATAAAACAATTGAACAGTATATCAGCAACAATGGTATGAATGATTTGCGCGGTTAGGGGCTAGGTGGGGTTGCTAGTTCGCAGTTTACGTGGGGTGGGGTTGGGGGTCAGACAATATCCACCAAGTTGCAACAGTAGCATTATTTCTTCATATGGAGACGTTTTGTGATTGCTTGGCTACAGTGTATTAGAGAGTGTCGCCAGTCACGCCTCAATAAATTGCAACAGAACAATTTGCTCAGTGTGTTAGCAACAATGGTAATGATACTATTTGAATTTACTCTACATATCAGCAACAATTACAAATACTCTTCACGCATTTCTACATGCAGGGTTGATTGCCTAGAATTTGCAAGGTGGGTGGTGGGGGTATTTTTTATTATGATTGTTTGGCTGCAATGTGTTAGAGAGTGCCCCAGACACCCTCCAATAAATTTCAATAAAACAATTTGAACAGTATATTAGCAGCCATGGTATTAATGCTTTTAGTATTATGCGCGGTTAGGGGCATCAGAAAATGACTGATTACTATTTCAGACAAATTTGCACACTATGTGAGCACTATGTGAATGTTTGGCTGCAATGTATTAGAGAGTGCCCCAGACACACTCCAATAAATTGCAATAAAACAATTGAACAGTATATCACCAACAATGGTATGGATGCTTTTAGTATTAAGCGCGGTTGGGGGCTCGGTCGGATTACTACAATGTAGGTTGCAGTTTTCGTGGAGTAGGGGTTGGGGGGGGGGGGGGAGGCAGACAATATCCACCAAGTTGCAACACTAACAGGCCTGGCATTCTTTAGGAGTGCAGGAGTGCTGCACGCCTACTGCACGCCTAAATAAAATCGAGGAGGGCAATTTATTGCACGCCTGGAAAGCCATGTTACAAGATCCAAGAAGACAGTCCCATGTGAGTTAAATGGCCCATACTCTTCCAGGCATAATAATGAGAAACTTGTATGTGTTCAAATACTTACTAATCATGTACAAGCTAATACGATTGGCTACACAGCTTTATACTTGTAATTTGCAAGTGTACTGGAGACAAAACAGCATTCTTGAACATGCATCGAAATTTGCAGGTGCAGTTGCATGCCCACACAATCCGACGAGGGCAATTTTTTGCACTCCTCGATTTTCTAGAATGCCAGGCCTGCACTAACATTATTTCTTCATATGGAGATGTCTTAATTATGATTGTTTGGCTACCATGCATTAGGGAGTGTCGCCAGGCACGCCTCAATAAATTGCAACAGAACAATTTGCTCAGTGTGTTAGCAACAATGGTAATGACACTATTTAAATTTACTCTGCATATCAGCAACAATTACATATACTCTTCACACATTTCTTCATGCAGGGTTGCTTGCCTAGAATTTACAAGGTGGATGGTGGGGGTATTTTTTATTATGATTGTTTTGGTGCAATGTATTAGAGAGTGCCCCAGACACCATCCAATAAATTTCAGTATAACAATTTGAACAGTATATTAGCAGCCATGGTATTAATGTTTTTAGTATTATGCGCGGTTAGGGGCATCAGAAATTGACTGATTACTATTTGCACAGCATCGTATTGCAGAAAGGTATTTGAACGAACACATCAATAATTTGCAACAGACAAATTTGCACACTATGTGAGCACTATGTGAATATTTGGCTGCAATCTATTAGAGGGTGCCTCAGACACCCTCCAATAAATTGCAATAAAACAATTGAACAGTATATCAGCAACAGTGGTATTAATGCTTTTAATATTATGCGCGGTTAGGGTCTAGGTGGGGTTGCTAGGTTGCAGTTTACGTGGGTGAGGGGTTGGGGGGGGGGGGTCAGACAATGTCCACCAAGTTGCAACAGTGGCATTATTTCTTCATATGGAGACGTTTTGTGATTGCTTGGCTACAGTGTATTAGAGAGTGTCGCCAGTCACGCCTCAATAAATTACAACAAAACAATTTGCTCAGTGTGTTAGCAACAATGGTAATGATACTATTTAAATTTACTCTGCATATCAGCAACGATTACAAATACTCTTCACGCATTTCTACATGCAGGGTTGATTGCCTAGAATTTACAAGGTGGGTGGTGGGGGTATTTTTTATTACGATTGTTTGGCTGCAATGTGTTAGAGAGTGCCCCAGACACCCTCCAATAAATTGCAATAAAACAATTTGAACAGTATATTAGCAGCCATGGTGTTAATGCTTTTAGGATTATGCGCGGTTAGGGACATCATAAATTAACTGTATACGATTTACACCGCATCGTATATCAGAAAGGTATTTGAGAGAACACACCAATAATTTGCAACTATTTAAATTTACACTGCATATCAACAACAATTTCAAATACTCTTCACACATTTCTACATGCAGGGTTGCTTGCCTAGAATTACAAGGTGCGAGGTGGGGGTATTTTTTATTTTGATTGTTTGTCTGCAGTGTATTAGTGAGTGCCCCAGACATCCTCCAATAAATTGCAATAAAACAATTTGAAGAGTATATTAGCAGCCATGGTATTAATGCTTTTAGTATTATGCGCGGTTAGGGGCATCAGAAATTGACTGATTACTGTTTGCACAGCATCGTATTGCAGAAAGGTATTTGAGAGAACACATCAATAATTTGCAACAGACAGATTTGCACACTATGTGAGCACTATGTGAATGTTTGGCTGCAATGTATTAGAGAGTGCCTCAGACACACTCCAATAAATTGCAATAAAACAATTGAACAGTATATCATCAACAATGGTATGGATGATTTTAGTATTATGCGCGGTTGGGGGCTAGGTGGGATTGCTACAATGGAGGTTGCAGTTTGCGTGGGGAAGGGGTTGGGGGGGGGGAGACAATATCCACCAAGTTGCAACACTCACTAACATTATTTCTTCGTATGGAGATGTTTTAATTATGATTGTTTGGCTACCATGCATTAGGGAGTGTCGCCAGGTACGCCTGAATAAATTGCAACAGAACAATTTGCTCAGTGTGTTAGCAACAATGGTAATGATACTATTTAAATTTACTCTGCATATCAGAAACAATTACATGTACTCTTCACACATTTCTTCATGCAGGGTTGATTGCCTAGAATTTACAAGGTGGGTGGGGGGGGGGGGGTATTTTTATTATGATTGTTTGGCTGCAATGCATTAGAGAGTGCCTCAGACACCCTCCAATAAATTTCAATATAACATTTGAACAATATATTAGCAGCCATGGTATTAATACTTTTAGTATAATGCGAGGTTAGGGGCATCAGAAATTGACTGATTACTAATTGCACAGCAAAGTGTTGTAGAAAGGTATTGAAAGAACACACCAATAATTTGCAACAGACAAATTTGCACACTATGTGAGCACTATGTGAATGTTTGGCTGCAATGTATTAGAGAGTGTCTCAGACACCCTCCTATATATTGCAATAAAACAATTGAACAGTATATCGGCAACAATGGTATGAATGATTTGCGCGGTTAGGGGCTAGGTGGGGTTGCTAGGTTGCAGTTTACGTGGGGAGGGGTTGGGGGTCAGACAATATCCATCAAGTTGCAACAGTAGCATTATTTCTTCATATGGAGACGTTTTGTGATTGCTTGGCTACAGTGTATTAGAGAGTGTCGCCAGTCACGCCTCAATAAGTTGCAACAGAACAATTTGCTCAGTGTGTTAGCAACAATGGTAATGATACTATTTGAATTTACTCTGCATATCAGCAACAATTACAAATAAGCAACAATGGTAATGATACTATTTGAATTTACTCTGCATATCAGCAACAATTACAAATACTCTTCACGCATTTCTACATGCAGGGTTGATTGCCTAGAATTTACAAGGTGGGTGGTGGGGGTATTTTTTATTATGATTGTTTGGCTGCAATGTGTTAGAGAGTGCCCAGACACCCTCCAATAAATTGCAATAAAACAATTTGAATAGTATATTAGCAGCCATGGTATTAATGCTTTTAGTATTATGCGTGATTAGGGGCATCAGAAATTGACTGATTACGATTTACACAGCATCGTATTTCAGAAAGGTATTTGAGAGAATACACCAATAATTGGCAACAGACAAATTTCAACACTATGTGAGCACAATGGCAATGATGCTTTTAATATTGTTTCACGCGTGTGTGGGGGGGGGGGGGCATCAGAAATTGATTGTTTACAATTTACACAGTATATCAGCAACAATTGCATGTATTCTGTACATATTTTTATGTTGGGTTGCCTGATTAATATCTACAGGTGCGTGTGTGTATGTGGGGGGGGGTGGGGGTGGGGTGGGGTCAGACACTATCCACCAAGTCGCTAAGATGGAACAATAGGAATTTTTCCTGATATGGACCAAGTTGCAAGAAAGCAATGGCACTACATCTGCGAATGAGTATGGAGGTGTTTCATTTATGAATGTTTGACTGCATTATATCAGAGAGTGCTATCAGGCACTCTCCAATAAATCGCAACTTAACAATTTACAGAGAAATTTGACATCAGTGGTTATGGTGCTTTTAGAGATATTTCATACATGGTTGGGGGAAGGGGAAAATTGTTTGATTGTAATTTACGCAACACAACAGCAACAATAACAAATATTCTTCACATATTTCTTTGTGCGGGGCTCTTGGTACTTGCAATTTAGAAGGGGGGGGGGGGGGATATCAGACACTATCTACCATACTGCAAAATAGCATTACTTCTTCATAGGGGGTGTTTTATTTCTTATTTGTGATCGTTCGGCTACAGTGTATAAAAGAGTGCCACCATAAATTGAAACAGAACAATTTACACAATGTACTAGCAACAATGGTATAAATGCTTTTGAATTTTTTTTATATATTGTGGAGGGAGGGAGTTGCTTGCCAACAATTTACAAAGTGTATGTGTTTTATTTATTATTTAGGATTGTTCGGCAACAGTGTATCAAAGAGTGCCACCGCCCACCAGGCATTCCCCAACAAATTGCAACAGAACAATTTACACAATGTACTAGCAACAAAGGTATAAATGCTTTTAGAACTGTTTTATACCTTGCCAACAAATTACAAGGTGTGTGTGCGGGTGGGGGGGGGGGGGGTGGGGTGTATCAATGTTGTTAATGGTTATTTGGTTTTAAGTTCTAAGAGGGTGTCATCAGACACTCATTACCAAATTTGAACAAGGAATAGGAATTTTAATGAATATTAAGATTTGTTGGAATATGTATATAAAAGTAAGAGACTACATATGTGTACTTGCTATATCTGTTGTGTCAGCATATTATCTCCAATGGATATTAGTTTCCTGTTTAACTTGCTCTTCACTGATACATTCTTGGAACTGGGTTAAAGAAGTTATGAATACAGTTCATTCCTGAAAATAAGCATCCACCAATGCTGAACAATATCTGAGTTGTTTTCAGTGTTCGGTCAATTTTGATCCTTTACATTGTTCCTCGAAGTACGTTTAACTGTTCGTGACACTTCTCAACCACTTGTCAAGTTTGTGAACTTCTTGAGGCGTACTCATACGCCGAACGGAGTCATCCTTTAACTTCACGAATAGAATCCCATCGAATGTCCAAGTTTGGTTGATTTTTTTGTCCTTGACTAAATTCCGGCATGTTCGTGCAAGCTGTGCTCTGGTCGCAGTCAAATGTTCGTTAACATATACACCTTTGGAATTTACACTTGATTTCAGTTTTCTACGTGCTCGATAGAACCTGTCACGCACTCTATAGCTCCCAAATTTAACTAACACAGTCCTGGGTTGGCTTCTGTTGCCACCTGGCGCACCAGAACGGTGACTCCTTTCAATTTCACTGATATCGAGAGGAACATCCATTGTTTTCGCCAAGTCCAAAACCAAATTATCAGTTACCTCGCCGCTTGTTTCTGGAAAGCCCGATATTCGTAAACTATTCCGCATGCCATACTGCTTCAGCTCATCGAGCTCGTTCTCTAGGCGGGTTATGGCGTCATCTTTGGCGCTGTTCGAGCTCTCGAGCTCCTCAACCCGGGCACTCAGCTCTTTAATTTGTGTCGTGAAAGTTGAGCGAAGCAGATTTTCCAAAACTGTTCTTACTTTGGGATGTATCAGGGCTGTTACCAAACTATCCGTCAGCTCACTATTGACACTAGCATCAGCCATTTCTTCTGAGGTTTCCATTGAGTTTTCAACACTGGTGTCAATGCTTGTATCAGCCTCGTACAAAGATAAGTCCGACAAGGAATAAGAGGAATCGCCAACTTCCTTATGTTTTTTTGAACTATGAAGTCCAGTCACACTGCCACTTGATGATCGCTTTCGCTTTTCCTGTTCCGATTGATCCTTAATATTTGCTCTTTGTTCCATTGAACAATTCAGTTTACAACGAAGAAAGGTGACAAGACCTGCACCTTTATCCAAAATAATTGACAAACTTCTGAAGGATCATGCTGCAAAATAACTGAAAATGAATCTCCACTTCACCGACATTATCAGTATTACTGGAAAAGTCACATACTAGAGAAAAAGAACCGTTTTAACTCATTTTTGATTACAGAACCGAAGAGACAAAGAATTTTCAACTACCCGCCATC
Source organism: Pictodentalium vernedei (assembly GCA_031216915.1). NCBI lineage: Eukaryota > Metazoa > Mollusca > Scaphopoda > Dentaliida > Dentaliidae > Pictodentalium > Pictodentalium vernedei. The sequence goes on along the minus strand of CM062292.1, from coordinate 81,397,646 downwards.
CGTGGTCACGTGATCGAAATGAGAAGGTACAAGGGGGTGGTTTATATAAACTGTTACAATTTTCCGTATTTGTTATCACTTTCGCTCACACAATAATTGTTTCGTTCACAACCTTATTATAAATAAGACCACAAAAAACAGACTTTGATGTCGGAACAATATTTAAAAATAAAAATTCATACTTTGATGGTGGGGTAAAAATCAAAAATTAAAATTAAAACTTTGGTAGTGGAATAAAATAATGTTCAAAAACGAAAATTCAAAGTGAAAATTCAAAATGAGAAATTCAGATATTGAAAAGTGATAAAAGAAATAAACGACCCGTGAAATTGACCAAAATAAAATGTAAAAGATCGATGTAATATATTTGTAACCAAAACACCCTCGGGGCAGGTTAAGCTGGAAAATTTAAACGACATTTAATCAGTAACCAAAGATCCATATAATATGTTTGTAGCCACAACACTGACGGGGCTGGTCGGTCAGGAAAAAACAATGACCTGTAATAAGTAACCAAATACCCATGTAATGTATTTGTAGCCAACACACCGACGGGGCGGGATGGGCCGGGGAGATAGAGACAGACAGAGTGGGAGAGAAGGAGAGTAAACGGTGATTTCTAACCTGGAACAGAAATCGAGTGGCTTGTCCCGTCAGGAAGTCGCTTAAAGGCAACGGGTAAAATATCGAGTATAGAGTTTCAAACAAACCAGGTTAAGAGGTTACGAACTGGCAACTTACGCAGTTGACATGAGAAAGTATACGTTTGGTCTTTTAAATTCAGCGATCTGCGTGTTAAGGAGGAATTAGTAGTTGCGAGGTGCCTGAATGTCACCTTTGGTGGGAGCGAGGTTCGCTGCTGGTGAAAGTGTGCTTGGAACAAATCGTCCCCTGAGTTCCAATGTGTCCTATGTGCCAGTAGGCACATAGAACACATTGGAACTCAAGAGACGAAATGGTACACAGAACTGGGATGACGGTGACAAGACGTGCCAAATGTACAATTTGAGAGCGGTGGAGACCGTTTCTCTTAGAAGAGCCAAATTATTAGAACGACAATATAATGTGGGGAATGAAGGACAGGTGGTTGTTGTGTGATACAAAGCAGAAGTGGGCAGGGGGTAGAGTATACCCCCACCCTCCCCAGTGAGGGAGAGGGTTAGTTCCACCCATCGGGGAAACTCTTGTTAAAATGTGCGTTTATAGTAGATAGAACAAGGAATCCTAAGTCGGCGAATTATGTTGAGCAAGATGACTCGAGCTAATTTCAGATACAGAGAAGGTAGCTGCTGTGCAAACAAAATGATCTGGTCACTCGTGCTTCATCATTTTGTAAACACATCCGCATGTATAGTCACGTGTTAATCGTGATAGAAATTTGTTTTTCATGTGTTACGTCGTAGTAATTGCTGTGACATTTAAAACAAAATCCTCGGAATCTAAAAATAAAAGAATTTTTTACACCATGAGTAAATTTTAGGTGAATACAAAATAGAAACGATAGAACAGAATAGGATAGCCCTTCAGTCTGCGAAAAAATGTCTTTCCTAAGAGGCGCATATTCAGAACATGAGATGAAATTCCGTCTCTACATCCCCCGAGTTGCACAGCCCACAAAGTCGTTTGTTTGTGGGAATGGGGGGGGGGGGGGGGGGGGGGGTGTAGACACCTGCATTTCTCTATCATAAAGGAATCATTACTTATATGCAGTCGCGTGAACATACTCTTTGCTTCAAATGATGTCGTGTTTGTCAAATAATTTTCTAATTTATATTCTTTTTTGGACCGACGATAAGTTCTTAATTTGTTTAATCTCATTTTCCCTTATCTTCGTAGATTCCTTTGAAGAAGGTGTCGCGGTGGATATTTTTTAAATTCTCTAAAACATTGTCATATTCATGTGGTTCAAGTACCGGATTGTCAGTGCCTGTAACTTTCCTATACTTCAGACACATAGAATCTCGTTGTAGGTAGTGTTCAACTTCCAATCGAGCATCCAATTATCATCTTGGGGGCGCGGTGGCGTCGCGGTAACCGGTTCTCGTCAGATCACCGAAGGTAAGCAACGTCGAGCGCTGTTAGTAGTTGGATGGATGATTATTTCAGCGGCTGATTCGTGCTCCCGCGTTGAGTCCTTGGGCAAGGCACATAACCCCGATTGCATCCATGGGGCATGATGACGCTGTGTACTAAAGCGTACTGCACGTCGATGGTGCGCATGTCTTCAACCAATCTAACCCTGCCCGCGCCGCGGTTCAGAGTTACGATGTTGGAGAGCTGACAGCTGCTCGTGCCTGCTCGGTGGTTCTCTCCGGGTACTCCGGCTTCTTCCACCCGTAAAGTTGTCACCGACATGACATGACCCTGATCCTGGATGTTAATGTGTCGCTAAACCCAAATAAAAAAAAATTATCATCTTGACAACGGAGATTGAAGGACTTTTGACATAAGCTTTACTGGTAGTATATTTGAGTCATTATGTTATGAATATCGGTCAACTTCAGCTCTAACAGTATGATTTGACGAGTTACTATGTTTATAGAACTGAAGTTGAATACGTTCACCTGGGAAAGTATCAAAGTTTATTTCATTTATTTCCAAAGCCCAGAGTTCACGTTTAAACAAAAGAATGGGTTTACTTAGAGATTCAAACAGTTTTATAAGAATGCTAATCGAAGGTGACGATTTGTTTTCTGAAAGGCGCTGAAAAAGCCTTTTATCGCTTTCAAACCTTTCAGTCGAAGCTCGTTTTTGAGCCAAGACCATTTTACCGTTACTTGAGAACACAAGTCCCAGGTTAGAATATTCAGAGGTGTGGGCAATTTTTTGTTTGCCAACTAGAAAACGGAGAAGATTGGCCCTCTTTCGTAAGTTAAATATGATTACATTTTTTGTCACCGTTATCATTAACCCTTTCAGCTCTGGTGGTATCTTCCATGCCGGTTAAATGGAAGAATTGGAAGAGTCCATATCCATTATTTGGGGATAGAGCCTGAAGGCTGCACGTTGAAAGTATTAATTATTCTACCACACACGTTCACTTCGTAGCCATCCTACTTAATGGAATTATGACGCATCGTGTTCCTGGGCCGGAAAAGCTGCCTCTCGTGGTGAAAGAGTTAAGTAGATTAAGGTTGCAATAGTCATTTAATTTGTGTTGAGAGTTTTAAAGACTACCTGGTGTATCAGAAAGAAGAGCTAGATCATCGGCAAATAAAATATGATTAAGTTTTGAGTTATTGATTTTAATGTTTGTTGGGGTTTAACAACACTTTCAATGTCTGGAATCGTTTCTGGAAGTGTTATGAGTGGAGGAAGCCAGTATACATGGAGAGACCCCGATGACTAATAGCCAGATTCCCAAACTTACTAACCCATCGACCGAAGGCAAGTGCCCAGCGCTGATGTGCCCTAGCACGGGGGAATGATTGGCGGGCGTCAAGGACACAGCATGTGTGACATGGATCAATTTTTCGTTTAAAAGTCCACTGATATATATGGCTCCCTCGAATATAGAAATACAGGGGTATGGGAGTAGGTGGGAGATTGTATTTCTTAATAACTTACTAACCCAGCATACCCAGTGATTGAAAGCAAGGCTTAGTAAACAGCACCATTGCCTCCCCCCCCCCCCCTCCTCCAATGTATGTGGGCAATCGGGATTAAGTGTATTGCGTATTCACAAAAAAGGATTGATCTTTCGGTTTCAAGTCGAATGCGATTTCAAACTGATTTGGTAGTATAATTATTGCATATAAAAAATAGTCGCATCAACTACTACTTACAGCCATGCCCTGTTCCACTCAATGGGTTCCCCAAATGCTTTAGCTCAGTACCTGCGGAAGTTCTCTTAACGCTTGTACATAGAACTAGTAGAATATTTGTGATCACTAAAGTGATTGAGTCATATCGGAGTAGACGTACATATATATCAATGCTCACTGTTCAAGTCAGATTTTAAGCTTAAAACTCTAAGGTGTATCAAATCACTTTCTATCATCAGTCATTTAAAGACATGTAGTCATTCTGTATAACCTTTTGTTTCTGTAGCTAAATTCTTTGAAGTCAAACGATGACTTTCGCAACCTCAAATTCACGTGAACAATGGATGGGTTATTCGATCTTTCGAAATTGGCGTGGATGGGTAATTCTATTTTTCGAAATTCGCACGCCTTAAGTTTATAGATGTAATAGCGGGTGTTACCCGGCGTTGCACGGGAGAAGATGGTCAATATACCCGCAATTATGATTGATAGAAGGTCAAGGTCACCAATTTCAAGGTCAAGGTCACCCCGCAACTCGATAAAGTCAAAATGATCGATGGGTCAATATACCCGCACATATGAAATTTGGTCAAGGTCACCAATTTCAAGGCCAAGGTCACCCTGCAACCCCATAAAGTCAAAATGATCGATGGGTCAATACACTCGCACATTTGAAATTTTAGCCCGATCGGCCCAGCCGTTTTCGAAATAAAAGGTCAAGGTCACGAATTTCAAGGTCAAGGTCACCCCGCACGGGCACCCCGATAAAGGCAAAATGATCGACGGGTCAATATACCCGCACATATGAAATTTTAGTCCGATCGGCCCAACCGTTTTCGAAATAGGTCAAGGTCACCAATTTCAAGGTCTGGGTCACACCCGCACCCCGATAAAGTCAAAATGATCGATGGGTCAATATACCCGCACATATGAAATTTTAGCCTTATCAGCCCAGCCGTTTTCGAAATAAAAGGCCAAGGTCATCAATTTCAAGGTCAATGTCACCCCGCATGGGCACGCACCCATCCCATGTTACTCGCAGGGACGAATTACCCCCGTGAACAAAATTTGAGATCGATCGGTCGAGAAACGGAGGAGTTCACCCGGAACAAAGATAGATAGAAAGAGAGATAGCGAGAGATATAGATACGGACATTCGCATTTATATATTAGATAAAACATTTTAATCCTTTATCCAACGTAACGGCTAAAACCGACCAGCGCTATTCATAAATTACCGTTTAGTTTTCATTATCTTTTTTTCTCATTTTCTGTCTCAGAAATATAGCTCATGACCTCTCATTGGAAGCTTTGCTTTTGATGAAAAAATGAAAAACAAATCGCTATTCAAGAATTCTGTTTACAAGTGTCGCCAAACTTTCGTGGTAGGTATAGGGTTAAAAACAAAGTAAAATTTACCAAAATAACACTATTCAGTATTCATTCTACTTTTCACAGACATCAACTGATGCCAGCAAAAACCAGAATGCCAAACCACCAACGAATGGGAAAAGCCAACCACCAGGGAATAAGAATCCACAACCGAATGGGAACAGCCACACATCGTCGAATAAGAATCCAATTGAATTCAGTAAGTTTCGAATGTCAACCATTTTTCTTTTCTCTTTCTTCTGGCTTGTTTGCTTAAACGGGTTATTGCATACCAAGCTCCAAACACAAAGACAGAGAAAGTTCATATAGCCATTTAATTTCTTTTGAGCGCAAATAATAGTTATCAGTAAATTCTACCCCCGCAGCCTTTCGTTTTTATTGGGCCCACCTTACGGTTCATCCATGACACAATCCAGACCACGTCAAGGGCGTCTTACAAAGCGAAGAATTTAACACATTACCTAACGAACGGGTCGCATAGATCCGCGTAATATACAAATTAATCAGTTGAAAAAAAAGATTATTTTTAAAACAATTCAACAAAACAATATCATGTTACCTCCCAATGGAAAGATTTTATCGAACTCGTTCCAATGAGGTTTCCACGATCTGGTGTTAAAACTCTAAAAACCGATTAATCTCAGGAAGGAAAAAGATAGAGTAGAAGCTCCGTTGGAGAATATATGGGCCCTGCCCCCTCCACTATTTTAAATCATATGTTTTATCCGCAACTAAGTTTTGAAAAACTACCAAGACAGTTTTTAAATCAATATTCACTTCTTGGTAAGTGGTCCAGCGAAGTTGGAATGACTTTTTGCGAGCATCAGTTTATTTTTTTTTGTTCTTCAGACAGAACTCGGCCACAATTTTCGATCTCCCTTCATGAAATTTCGCACAAATAATAACGATTATGAGGGGGAAAGGAAATGACAACCCGGATTTTTAATTTTCACCCTTTATCAAAAATCATTCTCAGTTGACGCGTTTTCTTCATATCGTAATATCACCAACTGTTTCAAGCCTCCCACTTTCAACTTTTATGAATCCCATTTCTGACAAAAACATATACTCGCCCAAAAAGAAAGTGTGCATTGCAGAAATTGATCAAACTCCAAAAAAATAATTTCGTAGGTGTAAAGAGTGTTAACCTGGTCATGAATAAGTTATATTGAACACAAAAACAGCTTTCCCCGTTAAAATTGCATTAACGTTAAATGACGTGCTGCACGTTTGTGAAAAGGCATGTTTTGCACGTGGAGAGTCTGAAAATTCATGTAGCAGAGTGAATCCTTGGGTATTTAAACACTAAAGTAAGGCCTTCCTATAGTTCACATTCAAACTTGCGCTGCTGTTAAACCGACTCCACATTAACATGCCAAGATTGACAATGAATCAACGTCTCCTTGCCCTGGGTATGATTAGAACTGGCAGAACACACAGAGAGGTTACCGAACATTTGAACTGCCACCGTAACACTGTAGACAGGCTAGTCCATCGACATGCACAACATGATGACGTTCGAGACCGACTCCGCTCCGGGAGACCCCGAGTTACCACCCCTGCACAAGATCGGTATATCCGTGTCGTCCATCTCCGGAACCGGCAACAAACGGCAACGACGACAGCCAGGAACATCCCTAACCTGAGACGGATACATCCTCAAACAGTAATCAACCGGCTGAGAGAATACGGCTTACGTCCTCGAAGACCTGCAATTCGTCCGATTTTGACGTTACGTCATCGTTGTGCTCTACCGCAGTGGTGTAGACAACATCTCAGGCATCCCTTACACTGGTGGCGACGTGTTTTATTCACAGATGAATGTCGTTTCCATCTTTCATCATCAGATGGCCGCCAGAGAGTGTACAGACGTCGAAACGAACGCTATGCAGATCCATGCGTCGTGGAGCGAAACCGTTATGGGGGAGGGTCTCTCATGGTGTGGGGTGGCATCACTGCCCGTAACAGAACTGAGCTGGTCATTATTGATGGCAATCTCAATGCAGCCAAATATCGTGATGAAGTGCTTACACCTGTTGTTGTCCCATTTCTGCAACGTCACGGCCCCGGCGTCATTCTACAGCAGCACAACGCCCGACCCCACGCAGCTCGTGTTCAACAGTATCTGCAGCAACAACAAGTGGATGTTCTTCCCTGGCCCGCAAATTCGCCCGATATCTCACCCATTGAGCACGTATGGGACGAAATGAAACGTCAGCTACGCCGGCTTCCCCATGCACCGTCAACGCTTGTGGAACTCCAAAGACAGCTTATCAGAATATGGAACAACATCTCACAACACTTCCATGCTAACTTGTTCGCTTCCACGAGGCGTAGATGCACAGCAGTAGTCGATGCAGACGGAGGTCATACCAGATATTGAGTGTATGACTTTTGTGTTTGACCCTCAGTGTGTTTGACTCTCCATGACACCAAGAGTATTCGTCGTAGCGTAATGAAATTTCTCGTGTTGATCACAGATTTATTCATCTGTGATTGAATAAAATTTCCATGAAAGAAAATGATATATATCTTTTTTTTAGTGTTACTTTTTAGCATGCACACTTTCTTTTTTGGGAGAGTATATATTTAAAATATGATATCGACTTAGAAAATTCTCAATAGTTATGGCCGAATTTTCAGGTTACACTTTTATACCAATCTGAAAAAAAAAAAATACTTCGATTTCAATTAAATTTTAGTGTGTTGTGAAGCTCGAAATATAAAAATATACGTGATCTTAGATTTGTTCATTTAACGTCCTTTTGACGTTTTATTGCCTTTCCTGTTTTTACATCTCTCGCATTTTGTAAGTACCCCTGTAGCTCAAACTACAACAGATACCCATATAATATTATCACTCACTCCTGGAGGAATAGTTGAAGTGATGTCAATTTATATTCACATTGCGGCACAAAATTTAAAACGTTTACGAATACGACGTCAGATACTGAATGTAAGACGTACACAACGTCGGGGATATGCCAGTGATATGTCAGGTTCCCCTTCAAGACCCCGTTCCGGACCCCGGAAGTAACGTCATATCATGTGACACAATGGTGTCATGGTAGGTTGTCATAGTAGGCCGCGTGAGATGCATGATCTGACCTTATTCCTATAGTGATAGGTGCTGTTAGTGCGCATGCACAGCGCATGGTGTTAGAGTGATGCTTGTTTCAGTCGTCCGTTTTGTATACTGGAGGCCACCATCTTGGTTCCCATGGTAGCACATGACTGCTATGTGACCCAAAATCTTTTTAAAGAACAGGATATGTTCGGAAAGTATGTTCAATTGAATAAGAGTAAATCTAATTACCACAAACAATTCGACAATCCTTCCAAAAACAACCCAAATGTGTACAATGTGTACACATTAAAGTAGAACATAGACACATCTTGAATGTGCCTGGAGAAGGTGGAAGAAAGTAATAAATAAATTTCACTTCTGATTGTTTGTACCACTTCTGATTGTTTGTACCACGCCTTTTTGAGAATCCTAGCTCCGTCACTGTAGCAGTGTAATGTTGGAATGGAATATTTATGATGCAAATTTGCTTTTCCACTTACGTTGCTTTAAGGAGGCATTTTGCTTGAACTGCATGGATAACTGAATAGTTTCGATTTCTTTCAGTTGTAAAATATTCCAAGGTCAACTGACAGTAAATCGAATTTAAGACACCGAGGCGGCGATATGTTAACCCTTTACCTAACACGAAAAGCAGACGACACTTGCAAGCAAAATTCTTGAATAACTAATTTTTTTCATTCTCTGTCCCAACATTCATGGACCCAAATACAAAAGTATACCGAAGTTATAATAATCAATCCCTTTCTCTGAGTGGGATACTCTCGGTGCTGCTCGTGCTTCGTTGAATGGCGTTTGGACATACTGAATCCTTTACCTGGTTCGTAAAGAAGTCGGCACTGGCCAAACGAGTTTCTGGAGTAAGTGGAAATCCCCATTTGCACCCCCGCCCCCTCCAAACAGTATTGTTTATGTCGCCTTGGTAGAACGAGCTCAACAAGCTTACCGAAATCATGTGTCATGAGATATGTTTTCTTCACTTCTGACGTTAACAACTAGAATGATTATGTCAGACAAAAGACCTCACCACTCATCAACTATAAATTGCCTGTAGTTATCAATCCGTTTTTTGCATCTTTGCTTGAGAGGGGAGTGGGGTTTATTAAACTTTGAAACAGGAAGAATCTAAGATCCTACAAAAAAAAACACTAATGAAGATTTTCATTTTTTGAAAAACTTTTAGGAACAAATTAACTGGTTGAGTGCTAGAAGCCACTGTCAGGGCTTTCAAGAAAATGAGGCTACCAGAGCAAAGGCCAATATTTTCCTTGCTTGTGTTCCCTATTCAGTCAAATGCAAATAATATTTTGTTTATATAAGTTTGTTCTATTACAAATTATTGGAGAGTGCCAGAGGGCACTCTCCAATAATTTGTAATAAAACAATTTTTGAATAAGAAATTTAGACCACAAAAAATAAACTAGCCCTCAACCAGTTAAAGAAGGGGTACAAACGTTTTATGCTTTAATTTACATATGAAAACAAGAATACTTATCAATCATCTCTCAGAGCTAAGTACACTTTCTGTAACATTCCCCTCGTCACCCAGTGAGAAGCATATAAACATTACAGACGGGCAGTGGAAAATGTTGTTCCAGGGTGTTCAGTGATGAAATACAGTGTTCCCCCAAATCAGCAGTCATAAAATATTAAGAACATCTTGACTTCATAGTAAGTCAGTGGAATGGCACTCGGGGCAACAGTCTTGTCGCTTCCTCCTTATAAAGAGGAAAAGGTCATACTGAACTACTGAACAACCTTTTCAAGAGAAAATTTGGCCCAACGACAAGCCAGTATAATTAAACTCCTTGAAAAATATATATTTAGATTCAGGGTTGTAGAATATTTTCCAATAGTCGGAATATGTGTACAATCTCACACATTAACCCTTTGAAAACTTGAGGCCGATTTCCAGTCCTGGAACATGAAACTTCATAGTTTCATAAATTTAGATGGCTGCCAAGTTAATGTGGGAAGTAGACCAATCTATATTTTCAGCGTGCATCGCCATGGCTGCACGGTGTAAATATTAATTGCCCTACTCTCAAATAATGAATATGGACTCTTCCAGTTGCTGCCACTGAACTGACATGGAAGGCACCATCAGTGTTGAAAGGGTTAAACGTTTGCAAGATTGTGACATCCGATGCTGTCTTTCTTCTACACTGTTTGTCAGATATAAACTTGAGAAATTGAAAGTGTTTGAACAGAAGAATGGTCATAGACACTCCACCGCTATTTGATTGGCCACCAATCACCACAATAAATGGATATTATGTCACTCAAACTCCAAAAAAGTTTGTCTCAACTTTGATCACAGTCTCTAAGGTAGCTGGAAATAACTTGTACAAGACTAATAACTAACATGATTATTTATGACTTTTATTAACATTGAGACCATCAAAATGGTGCATGACAAAACTCATTTTCGCTATCTCAGACTATAGATGGGATAGAGACTGGGTCGGAGGATTAGGCTTTGGGTACAGTTAAAATTAGAAGTCCTGTCATGAACTGCACGCTTTTCTAAGCTTAATTGCGCGTAGGAATTGCGCGCAATTGCCATATCGAATGGCATCCAAAGCACGGCAGGTTCTCCTGGTTACTCATAGCAAACACAGGCAATGTTTCTGCCAATGGACCTCCGGGTTACCCGGAGGTCCATTTGCTGAAACATGGCATGTGCACAGGGCATATGTACAGAATTTGACAGCCTTACTATGACCATAACGCGTATATTAACGCGCAGACCGACGTGCTACTTGTGCGCATTTCATGACAGGACTTCTAGTTTTATCTGTATCTGAGTGTTTTTCAAAATGGTGCAGTGTTGTTGCGAATGCTCGATGTTTAGGAACATATAACGCGTGGAATCGCACACAGGAAGGCTCGAAGGAATGTTGTAATTAAAGGAAACTAAACAGTCTACCGAGAGAAAAATGTGATGTTCGTGAATTTCGTGTTGATGAAACTAAACCCGCCAAACATTCAAAGCTTTATTCTGTTTTGACAGTAGGTGTAAAGTGAGAGTTTAAGGACACTTTTTCCAAAAACTGTACACGTACACGTACATGATCATGTACACCCATAGGGATTCAGTGTTAAATCGTGTACAGAGTGTAAACAAGTTGTTTTTACTTGATGTCCCAGAATTCTCAATTGTTTTTGACCGCTGGGATCGCACTTTTAACCGTTCAAACAGCCGTTGGCGAACGAGTCAAATTCGACACATCGCTCGGAAGGCACAAATGTATGAAAATTTGAAGAAAATGTGAATTTAAAAATTTTTGTCGACGTTCCCATCTCGGATCAGACCTTCGATCTATCGGCAAAAAACGCTTTGAGAGTTCTAGGACAGCATCAAAAATGCGTTTTGAGAGTTCTGAGACACCGACGTTCGCGATCGAGTTCCGGACGGTCGAGGGTGCGATCCGATCGGTGAAAAACGATTGAGACTTCTAGGACAGGAAAATCGATCTCAAAACGTTTTCTCTACGTTCGCCAACGGTGCGAAGTGGGTGTAAAGCGAAGTTACTCATCGAGGATTTTTTTAATTTTTTTTTCGAAACCGATTTTGGCTTCCGGGACATCAAAAAATGCGGCTTGAGAGTTCTGAGACACCGATGTTCGCGATTGCGTTCCGGACGGTCGAGGGTGCGATCCGATCGGCGAAAACGATTTATCGATTCTAGATCGGGAAAATCTCAAAACGTTTTCTCTACGTTCGCCAACGACGTGAAGTGGGTGTAAAGCGATGTTACTCGTCAAGGCTTGTCAAACCAAAACTGAAAAACTCGAGTTTGGAAAATTAGAACCGATGGAAATCGTGCGTCCACGTTTTGTCATAGCGAGTTTTAAGGCAAATCGTGATAGATCAGTTTTGAGGAGTTTTAAATTTTTCACTCAGTGTAAATAAATGAAAGGTTTTCGTTCAATGAATGAGACGGAAAAATCACGTTCCACTCAATTAAGTTTTTAAGAGGTAAATTGTGTTATAATTGACACTATGAAATCTTTACAAATCGTTTCAGTTTTTGTTCCGATGTAAATGAAAGGTTTTTTTGTTCAATGAATGAGACGGAAAAATGGCGTTCCACTCAGTTAGGTTTTTAAGAGATGGGAGAGGATGGTGGTAAGAGAGATCTGTTGTATGGAATTTACAAGGATTCTGACGGTAGAACTTTTATAGGGAACACCGAAGTGCTAGAGGATGATGATAATTTAATCGTCGGTTCGAATAGGTACGAATTAACTCCTGGACTGCGCAAATTGCTCCTTTTCGACAAGCCTGGAGATTACACGGACCGGGATTTCGACAATTACGGCTACATTCTGGTTCAGACTCAAGTCATGAAGAGAAATAACGATGTCAGAGAAACGAGACCCAAAGCCAATAGAGGTTACAAGTGGACGAAGGTGGTGAAACCCATATGGGATATGAATAAGAAATTCATCGAATCGGTGACTGGGAAAGGGGTGAGAACCACGTTTCTTGCGAGCGATTCTAACGCTCTGTCTCAGAGATTGAGATTGTTGATGACAAGTCGACGCGCTGGTAATACTGGATTAGATGAGATAGTGAGCATATGCGACGAATTGTTGAGGCAGAAGGTTTTGAATAAACACGATTATAAAAGGCTGATGAACGAATTGAAGGATTGATATATATATAATAAGTAGAGAGAACAAACAAACAAAAAATAGATAAAATAAAAACAGTAAGTTTTACACTAGAAAATAATAAAAAGTATTTAAGCAACAAAAGATTTACCAGTGAAAAAAACAAAATATATTATAAAATAAAAATATGTTGGTGATAAAGAGAACAGGGGACACGTCAGAACTTACGTTCAAGGCGGTTCTGCCATCGTCGATTCTATAATGCGAGCGTTCACGAGTAATGCAGGTAGAAAACTTACATCAACCGCGTTTGAGGTTGGTAAGAAGACGGCTTTGGATGCTGGTAAGAAAGCCGCTTCTGAAGCTAGTGGTAGGATCGCTTCTGTGGCTGGCAAGAGGGCAGCCGACGCGGTGATCGACAAGTTGATCAGTCCGCCGGCGAAGCGAGCTACGTTAGAGCGATCGCCGAAAAGTTGGAAAGATTTTAAGGATGCTGTGGTACCCATACAAGATTTAGCCAAAATGACGAATGGATCTGGACTGAAGAGAACTCGCGACGGTGTAATATAAATAAATAATAATATTTATAAAAAACTGAGTTTGAAAAAACATAAAAATTGTGTTTGAAAATCTAAAAATAACAAAAAATAAAAAAGATGAACATTAAAGATATGTCTTGGAACGACGCCGCGACCAAGAGGTCGAATAACGAGTTCTTTCCCAAAAGCATAAGAGGCTTGATAGTGAGAAAATCGAATTGTGGAAAGACCAATCTGCTGATGAATCTATTGTCGCAACCCGGCTGGTTGGATTACGACAGATTATTCGTGTTTGGCAAGAGTTTGATTCAACCCGAATACAGATTGCTTCGAGAGTGCATGGATCGTAGATTGCCCAAGGACGTCATAGCCAGAATCTTTGACAGTAGGGAGGAATTCGACAAAAGTGAAGCTTCTCTTTCGACCATTTTGGACGGTGTGGCGATGGAATTGATGAAGAGAAATGCATCTTCGAACGGCGAGTGTCGATTTTATGAGAACGCTAGCGACGTTCCGGATCCTAGAGAATTGACATCGGAAGATAAGAATCTCATGATTTTCGACAATCTGCTTTTGGAGAGACAGAACGGATGCGAATCGTATTACGTTAGGGGTCGTCACAGCAACGTGGACTGTTTCTACCTGTCGCAGAATTATTTTCGATTGCCCAGACAGACGATAAGGGAGAATGCTAATTTACTTTGTCTCCTTCGCCAAGATCTCAAGAATCTGAATCACATCTACGGTGATCACTTCGCAAACGACATGAGCGTGGCGGAATTCAGGAGATTCTGCAAGAGGGTTTGGGATGGAGGACTTTACAATTTCGTCGTGATCGATTTGACTAGCGAATTTAATCGCAGAAAATATCGGAGCGGATTCGACAAGTTTTATGTTTCTGATGATAATAAGATAGAAAGCAAAAACAAAAATTAGAAAATAATAAATCATCAATAATTTAGTTTTGACAAAATAAAATAAAAATTAAAAATATAATGTTCAAACAAGGAGAATTGTTAGAATGGATAGCTGAGAATACGGCTGCAAAACAATCCATTCAAATTCTGGTGAGTGGCGATTCGACTCGATTCGCGACGAAATTCGAACCTTCCATCGAATTGAATAGAGAGAAAAGATACGAGATGGCATTGGTGAATCTGGAGACTTATTATTCCTTTCCCAACATCACCGAAAAGAATAACTCGTTCAAGTATTCCGACGGAGTTGATTTGTTGGAGATTCGAATTACCAAAGGAAGTTACGACATAGACGATTTGAACAATTACATTCAGACGCGAACGAAGACGGATGGAAAGGGAAGCAACAAGATCAGACTCGTGGAGAGAGGCTGACGATACAATTTCACATAAGAGAAATATAAAAAAGCAAAAAAAAAAAAAAAAAATATTGCGTATATATATAAATAAGAAAATGAAATAAACACAATATTAATTTTACAAAAATTATTTAATATATATAATTATCATTAAAACAAAAAAAAGTAATTGAACAAAATATATTTAAAAAAAAAAGAAATATGACTGAATACGTGGTTAAAAACATGAACAGATCGAAAGGACAGAGGGTGAAACTTGAGAGAGCGTTCAATCGAGACGAGCCGGCGAGATTCAAATTCACTTACAAAGATCTGACGAGTGACGGTAACGATCGAATCGCCTGAACCAGAACTAAAAGCAAAAGGAAGGATGGAGAAAGCAATTCGTGATAGAAGAGGGTTAAGGGTGAGATTGAGTCCCTCTCCATTGAAATACAATTTGAAAATGAAAGGCAGTTTCCTACCGCTATTGGCAGGAATCGCCGCAAAAGCATTACCCTTTGCCACAAAAGCATTGCCCTTTCTCAGAAAGACTCTCGGCGTGGGAGCTCTCTCGGGACTCGCGAGTTCGGCAGTTGAGAAATTAATGGGTGGCAGCAGACTGTTTCTGAAGAAGGGAGGTGCCGTGTGTCGCGTCCACATAGACGACAACGGTGAAGGATTGTATCAAGAAGCCATTAGAGGTGGCAACTCTTTCAGTGAGGGTTTGCTGTTTGGTGAGAATTCGCCGCTTAAGAATATACTGATTTTGAGTATGTTATTATAACGTAAAAATTATATAATTATATAAAATATAAAAATATATATCATAGAAAGTATAAAAAAATAATATAAAATGGATAAAAAGGTGGAAAAACAATTAGACGATAATGATGAATATCACAGGATAGAGTGTGAAAAAGATGTGGGAAAAACGATTAGATGCTAATGATGAATAATATTGCGGGATAGTGTGGGAAAAAGATGTGGAAAAACAATTAGACGCTAATGATGGATATCTTAGGAAAGAATTGAAAAAAGATTGGGATAGATGGTTGAAATTTAAAAGAATGAGACGTTTTCCACCGTCAGCACTACCTTCTGAAGAGAATGGTGATGATGTGAATGTTACCAAGAGATTCACCTCATTCGTTCATAATAATAATGATAAACAAATGTGTTCTCATAAAAAACATAATATATCACAAAAAAAGAAAAGAAGAATCAACGTCAAAATTTGAGAAAAAAGGAAACGTTGTTATAATATATTTGGGCGATAGTGGAGAAGAAGAAGAAGAAGAAGAAGAAGAAGAAGAAGAAGAAGAAGGAAAACAAAAAAAAACAAAAAAAAGTAATGAGATCTAGATATGTTCAACCTCTCTAGATCTCATTACTTTTTTCCTTCTTCTTCGCTAAAAATCAGTCTCTCTGTTGTTTTATATTTACAAGTCTGTTATTAGCATGTTGACGGTCGTGTCTTCTCCTTTTTCGAAAATGTGTTGAATGTTTATCTTTACTTTTGCAAGTTTTTTTACATCGGTGAACGTGCTCTCACCACCTGATTTCTTCACGAGTTCGAGAGAGATTTTTGGATATATGTAACTTCCGTAGGGCAACGACAAATCGTCCTTGTCGAATTCTCTGTCTTTGGTGATGATGATGTTCTGTAGATCACTTTGGTACTCATAAAACAAATCGAGTGTGGCTTCATCCAATTTCAAAGGCATGCTATATTTGTCGTATTTGTGCTCTAAGCCCTTCATCTCGACCTCGTTCAATTCGATGGCGTCATGTCATTGTAATCTATAGATTTTACAACCAAATTTCTTACAAGTTTCGACTTGTTTCAATTTCAATTCGCATCTTTTAGGTGTTGTTGTCATGATCGATTATTTGTTTTTTTGTTTTTTTTATGAATTATTGCAAATAATATATATTTTTGAATTTTGTATTTAAATAATAATTTGTTAAAAAAAGTTGTTTTTTTTACTCTCTCTATATATATAAAAAAGTTTTTAATTTTTAATTTTCTTTAATGTGAAAAGTTTTTTTTTTGTAAAAGTGTTTTTTTCTCTTTATATAAATAAAAAGTTTAAGTGTAACGTCCTTTTTTTTCTCATATTAATTCAATTTTTCTCACGTTAAGGAACATAAAAAATTGATTAATTTCATCAAAAAAAAAATTTTTTTTCATGTATGAGTTTCACTATGATTACGTCGAATGGAAATTTGGTGAGAAAGCCAAACTACTGTTCACCGACACGGACAGTTTAGTTTCCGAGATAGAGATGAAAGACGTCTACCGAGATATATCTCCAGACATGACCACGTGGTTCGACATGCGCAATTATCCCATCAATCACCCATCCAACATTCAATCGAATGACAACAAAAAGGTGTTGGGTAAATTTAAGGATGAGAGCGGCAGTAAACAAATCGTCGAATTCGTGGGTTTGAGACCTAAACTGTATGCTTATCGTCTAGAAGGTGAAAAGATCAAGAAGTGCAAAGAAGTTAAAGTGTGCGTGGTGAAGAAAAACATCTCTTTTCAAGAGTATAAAGATTGTCTGTTCGGATGTGGTCCAGTGTTTAAGACTCTGAAATCGATTTGAAGCGACAATCACGACGTGTATACCGAAATAGTCAACAAGATTTCGCTGACGGCCGATGACGATAAGAGATTTGTTTTAGATGATAAAATAAGCATTTTGGCACTCGGACATTGGACTTTGGATATGATTATGGACGATATGATTCCAGATAGGATTCCAGATATGATTAAGGACGATAGGATTCCAAAAAATCAAGAGGAATTAGATGGATTCAAGATTATGGAAGTCGATAGAAACATCGAGAGAGTTAGTTTAAAAAAGAAAAAGAAAAAAATATAAAAAATAACATCATTTTAGTGAATTATAATAAAATAAATAAATTTAAAAAAAAATATACACATTTATGAATAAGAAAATAGCGATATCCGTAGAAGGTGTCGTCTTACCTAACGAACCCCTATCCAACATCGATCTGTCAAATGCGGTGAAGGATTTGAAAATCAAAGATTTTCTAGGCGTGTTTTCCAGAGATGCCTTGCCAAAGAGAAGACCTCGACAATCGGAATGCGGAATTTTAAATCTAGACGACTTATTGGATGAAGGCACTCAATGGGTGGCGTGGTTCAAAAACGGGAAGAAGAAGAATTATTATTTCGACAGCTACGGAATCTCACCGCTGAAAGAAATAAAAAACTATTTCAATGAATCAATGGTTTGTTACAACACAGAAAGAGTGCAATCGCCAGATCAAGTGTTTTGTGGTCACCTGTGTCTTTACGTTCTCAAGAGATGGTCGGAAGGAGATCGGTTTCAAGACATTCTCAATGTTTTGCATTAGATAGAGATTTTTTGTTATAGTATATATATAAAGGTAAAAAATTGTTTTAAAAAATTTAATCGAATAAAAACAAAATATAAAAAATAAGTGAAATAATTCATTTTTAATAAACTGCGTTTGAAATATATTTTTTTAAAACAAAAAAAACCCTCAAAACAACATACCAGTCAATAAATTAGGTCGAAGTAACGATGAAAATCAACCCAAAAATAAGAGGAAGACACTCGAAGTTGGCAATGGTTACGACGTTGCCAAACTTGGACGAACGTCACGTTCGGAGTACGAACCTCGAGAGGAACCTTTGAACATGAACAATAAGAAGCTCTACAATCTTCCCGAGCCGATAGATCTCGCAGATGCGGCGACTAAAAAATACGTCGACAGGGGGAACACGGATTTCGAATGAATCATGCTAGATAATTACGTGGATAAAGCCATGACTGACGATCTCGATTTGAAATCCGATCGTTTGGTGAACGTCGTGAATCCCATAGATTCCACCGATGCTGCAACCAAGAAATACGCGGACGACTCTCACGCGCGATTCAGCGAACATCTGAGAAGTAGCTACATTCAGAAAACGATGCAATCGGAATTGAACGCCAATTCTAACAAGATAACGAACGTAGCCACTCCCACGAATCCCAAGGACGTGGCGACCAAACACTACGTAGATCTGGAACAGAGAAAGTCTGACAGACAAGAAATGAAATCGGATTTGAATGCGGGATTCAACAAGATATTGAATCTGTCGAAGGTTGACGACGCGGATGCAGACTCCACCGCGGTCAACAAGGGGCTACATGGATTCCACCATGATACGATCTCAAGAATACGTAGAATCGCAAGTGGATGATCTCTATCTGAACAAACAATCTGGCGGAACCATGGAGGGTGGCATCAACATGAATGGGCAGAATTCATTCGGTCTCGATCATGATCCTGAATTCGATTCCAGCGCGGTCAGCAGGAAGTACGTGGACGACAACTCGGTCTGGAGAAAAGGCGACATCATGGAAGGTAAACTAGACATGGGCGGACACGCGCTCACGAATCTACCAGATCCCGTACACATGACGGACGCCTGCACCCTGATTTCGGTGGTGGAGAAAGTCAAATACGTCAGGCAATTGATCACCGTGTGGGCTGAGGAGACCGGCATATTAGAGGAGGGAAAAGCCGAGTGGTCTTTCGGAAACGGAGGTAGCGGATCGCAACATGGTCAGGTGGGATATTCCATGCCATTGGGAGGTGAAATCATTTGAATGGGTCTGGCTTCCACCGATTTGAATAATAGAGCGGTCGTCAATCTCAAGGTGAACGGAGTAGAGAGCGATAAGAGAAACAGCATCGAAAAGACTGAGAATCAACACTCGAATGTTAGCACGTTCGGCACGCCTCTCAAAGTGAACGCCGGAGACAGGATTAATTTCGTTACGAAAACCAATAATCCCGAAGCCGCCACTTCCGTGGTGAGCCTACTGATCGAACTAGACCCTCTGAACAAACACTGAACGTGTGAAATAATTAATTAAAAATAATGAGTGATTATTAAAAACAAAAAAACAGAAAAAAAAAGTAATGAGATTTAGAAAGATGTTCAATCTCTCTAGATCTCATTACTTTTTATTTATTTTTTTTGTTTTGTTTTAATACGTTATTTCTCATAATGTTTCATCTCATGAAATTGGATCACCTATCTTGAAACACGCGTCAACATCTATTTTAGCATTTCGAAGAGCTTTTATAAATTTTTGAAAAGCAGTTGGTCCTCTATACGTCAACGTGTCTAAAAGTTTTCTAGTCCTATCTTCTATCAAGATTTTACTTTCGATTTCGCGTCTCATATAATCGGTCAATATCAAAGGTTCTGTTTCGACTAAGGTATCTAGAATTATTGCTAGCGAATCTAGCGAAATAATTTTAATCAAAACACGTCTGTTTCTTCTCAAGTATTCTCTTTCTTTATCATTCATTTTTGTAATTATTTTTGTAATTTTTATTTATATATTTTTCCTTTCTTTCTTTTTTTTTCTTCACACACGAATGATCGACATCTTATTTCCATCCGATTCGAATTGTAATGAATTGTAATTCTCCGTCTGACAGGACTAGGGTGAAGGCTTCGGTTTTTCTCGGCACGTTCCTATCGAATTGCATCTTGATCTGAATGTCTAAGACGCTACTCTTGAGTCGTTCGCTCTGTTTACTGACATCTAATACGAACATGGGATACATCGACTTGTATTCGCTGGGAGATATATTAGGGTTGCTCATCAATTCATCTAGACCGTGATACTTCTTTCTAAAATCCGCGGCGTCGCCGTACAGTCTGCAGAAATCGTTCTTGTCGAACGACGCGTTGTAATCGATTGATGGATATCTCGTGGCGTTCCGAAACACTTGCATGTTTCTCAAATTGCAGTGATCGAATAGTGACGCATTCTTTTCCTGAGACCCGTCCCTATCAGTCTGAAACGCAACCATGATGAAACGCGGTCTCTCGGAAGCGGATTTCACGGTAAAACTCCAATCGAAATGATTCGTGGAGTGTGGAATGCTAGCCGTGTCACACTGTCTCATTCTAAATCCCACGGATAATTTACTCTTGGATTCCATGATTTTGTAGAGACGCGTTTTTTCCACAATCGAAGGCTGCACGTGCGAAACAAACCATGATATCTAGTGTAGAGTTAACTTACCCGCATCGGTCACTGGAGTCTCACTATCGCGTCACCGTTTCCCTTTCGAATCAACGTCAGATTGTGTTTGAATCCGTACATGATCTTGTTGTAATCGTGTGCGAATCCGAAGATGTGTTTCAAAGGTATCCTGAACGAAAACGTTCCTTTAGGTCTGGACGTCTTGACGACGTAGTCGAATATCGCGACAGCGCCGGCGTTAGCAGGGCCGACGGTGTCTTTCACCCACAACTGATTAAGTCCTCTGGATTTCGAAAAATCATCCGGATACGTCAAGAGTCCAAACATCGTGGTGGCCTGACCGGGATGAAACACAGATTCTATCTCTTGTCCGGATAGCAAGTATTTTATATTACTGAATAGAAGCATGATGCCATTATTGGCTAAAGTAACCGTGCCGTCGGCGTATTCGGTCCCATCTTCCTTGGTGAGACGCCCCTGCACCACTATGTAACTCTCGCTAGGATGAACGAATAGATCTTAGGTTTCGACATTGATTCTTATCTCTCCCGCATTGTTCAAACTCGTTCCGGTTATCGGTTCATATTTGTGAAACTCGTATTCTTGATTATTTTCATCTTTCACTATGCTTTGTGCGATATCTAGTATATTTGCCATTTTTTTTGTTTTTTTTTGTTTTTTTGTTTATTAATTAGCTTGCTTTTTTATCTAAATAGTTTTAATTATTTTTTATTATTATTTATTTTTTCTCTCCTTTATATATATGTGTAAAGAAGAAAATGTTAAAGAGAGTAAATAAAAAAAATTGTTTTCTTTATTAAAACTTCGTCTTCTGCAATTGTTGTCTGTAAAACTTTCAGATGATCTCTTCGCCATCCAAAGCTTCGATTTCGTAAGTCTCCGGATAGGTGGGAAATATTCTGATTACCAGGAAGATTTCCAAGGTCCATCGAGGAGTGTAACACTTTTCGAAGTGCTTCTTATAAGCGTAGATTCTCACTCGATCGCCGACCGCAAATTTCGGAGGTCTAGACTTCTTCCTGATCTTAGATCTCTCGGGATATAGATTCTCATAGACCCGTTTTTCGTTTCGAGGATCGCTAGCTTCCGCGGGAGTCATCTTAATCGATCTGTGTCGTGTGTTGTTGTAATCTTCAACCAGACCGTTCAGAGCGTATATGTATTTCTTAGTCGAATTCGCTGTAAAGTATCTGTGCATCTTTTCCTTCATCGTTCGATTCCAACGTTCCACGACGCTGGCTTTCTCTTCGTTTTCGATCGAGTAGAGGTCGACCAATAGACGAACGTCCTTGTTGTAGAATTCCTTCCCCTTATCCACCCATAATTTATTCGGTTTTCGAGAAGACGAGTCAAACACGCTCTTCAGAGCCTCGGCGAACGCAAGGTCCCGATTTATTCTTCAACGCTCTGATCCAACCGTATTTGGAAAACACGTCGACGACCGTCAATAGATATTTGACGCCCTCGTTCCACCTCGAAAACGACTACTACTACTCAAGAGAGCGGTCCATAACCTGATGTCTGTGTTCTTGGTGGTGAGGTTAACAACACTGGTTATGATGATGATGTATAAAATGGTTAATTGTGAAAAGTAAGTAATCTCGCTTGTTGGAATTCTCTTTCTAAGCAGACGCCAAGATCTGTTCGATCCTTCTTCCATTTTCGAAGAAACCTGACAGGTTCACGCCCTTTTATAGGCGAGCTAAATGTTTGATCCACGAGTTGAACGAAGCAGGATTTTCCAACCACTTCACATACAGTTCTCCGTTCTTACCACGACTAAATTTCTTGAGTACGTGTTCGTTTTTGTACATATGTTTGTGTACGACTCGCTGAAGCTCTTTAGAGTAGAACATCGTCTAAAACGTATATGACTGGGTAACTTGCTGACCATCACTGTGAATAACTCTTCGGTTCAATTAGGCAAATAAGCTTTCTCCAAAGTGTTCTTGACTTTTCTTATTCTCACTCATGTCTCCCACTTTAAACTTTGGGGACTTGTATGTTTGCTATACAGTTTCTGCCAAACCTCTTCTTAATCATACCGATACTACGATTATGAGTGTGAATATAAGATCTCAACAAGTTATGAAGTGAAAAAGTTAGTATATCGGTCCCTGGTAAAATATTTCTGCAGCTTGCTTTTCAAGTTCTATTGGATTTTTCAGCTATGGAACTTATCGTTTCCACGTTTTGTGAAGTGAAAAAATTCACATCATGGTCTTTGAAAAACATTGTTTAGAAATTTTTTGCCTTGATCAGTTTGTAATTTTAATGGCTTGTGAACATGTTTGAAAAATTTGGTAAACGCATTAACGATGGAATCACCAAGGATGTGTTGAGAGGTATGACCCAAGCATATTTATTGATCACATTCAAACACGTGAACAGAAACTTTGTGTCATTATTATTTTACTGATGTTCGCTAAATCTACCAATCAGCTTGCCATTGTGCATCAACACCACTGACGATCACTTTCCTTGTGAAGAGTTTAAGTGCCTTGAGTCTCTAACCCGTTCACAGTTTGTTTAGTCTTTACCTTGAATGCTCTGCGGAGAGCGTCTATATCTATATACCACAGGAGCTTCTGGATAGTAGTGTAATGATTCCGTCACTGCAATTTCCAAGTGTCAACTCTATTTATACTACCGCTTCAGACCATTTAACCATCTCAGGTTTCTTCCATTGCTTAGGTTTAGTTTCAGTCTTAGTCTTCAGATTTCTTTCGGTCTCCGACTGTCGCATGAAATCCAAACTTTCTTTATGACCAATCAATTTTTGGGGGATGTTACTGTCTTTCAAAACTTGTGCCAACACTCCCCATCCTTGGGTTCGAAAGACTTTCGTCTTCTGTGCAAATCATTTAGGTGATCTGTCACATTCGACCCCCACCACTGTCTAGTCTCTATGGAGCAGTTCGCCCTTCTCATTCCAAGATATATTTGGGTCATTTCTAATAAGATTCAACAACAACTTTGGGGTTTTTTTCTTCATCGCCATAGGTACAGGACCGAGAAGGTCTTGGTCTTTATTGTCTTTCCCGAGTTCGACTTCGATGTATCTAGGCACACACACATCCTCATGTTGAAATGTCGCTTTAGTGTACAGCATCATCTAAGACGTATATGACTGGGTGACCTTTCTTGGTGGCCCCCACTGTGAATAACTGTTAGGTTCAATTGTGCAAATAACCTTTCTCAAACCTTTTCTTGACTTCACTGATTCTCGCTCTTGTCTTTGTAAGACTTGATTATATCGAGTCATCTTTTCATCGGATGTGAGAAACGGGGCATCTATAATGTCTTTCATTTCTCAATCCAAAGACGAAAAAGCCATTTCGTTTGGTTGTTTGATCATTGGAGTCTATTCTAAACTTTCCAATAATCTCGGTTCTACCAAAACCATTTTCTTTGTGCAGTATATCATCCAAAAATGCCTTTGGCTACACTCAATAACATGTGAGGTAGTATCGCACCCAAGAATCCCTCCACTCTGCAAGATATGTCTCTTCATTTGGTCAAATGTACTTCATTAGTTGTTCCTCATGAACAAGTTTGGTTCTCCGTACTTTAGTCATAGGTACTACTCCCTTCAAGATATTCAAGGCACAGTCACACAAAGAAGTAATAAAATCTTTGTCTGCATGTTTCAGTAAGGATTTGACGAGTGTGGGCTTCAATTTAATAAGAAGCTTCCGAATCGCGATGTTGCGCTTGAAACGGTCGTGCATACTACTGACTTGAGGCAGATACCTTTTGGGAAAGTGGCCTTTATGGTAACCAAAAGAAAAGAAAAATGACTTTCACAAAAAAGAAATACTCACCATAGGTGGCCCGCTGTGTTTATACTGACTTGGGAAAGTTCATGTTTGTTTGATATTTGTCCAGAAGATAAACATCAACTACCTTGAGCACATTACCAACTTTTTTCTTCTTGTTTCTTCTTTTATAACTCTTTTCTTATTTTTAATCGTTTTTTTTTTTTACAAAAACACCATCTATTTACAACATTTATTGACAACTTCTATTTACATCTTTAATTAGAAACCAACTGTAATTGGTTTACTCTTCTCAGCTTCTGTCACTAAATCCATAATACAAAGTCGTATTTCTAATTGGTTTCTCGACATGTCTTCATACTCTCATTCCAGAAGTGTTATGGTGCCACAGAAGATCACAGAAGTATTATGGTTCGAGTGCATCATCAAAACATGCAATGATTCTGTGATTCTATTTTGCAAATGTCACTGGAAGACCGTTGAGTGCTTTACCATGCTGGTCCTCATAAACACACAACCCTTTTCTGTAGCAACAGTTCCAATCATTTATTTCACGTACTAATCATATGCTAAACAGAGTTTATGTTGCAGGCAAACTCGCCTGAGTTCGGCATCAACTCTATCCATGATCAACGGTACGGTTGGGAGGGGTATGGGTATTCTCACTGTGATCTACTTCTACAAAGGTGGTTCTTGGGCCAGTTTGTTGAATATTGTTTTTCAGTGTCTCTTTGTCCCGGCTTAGAATCTCCGGGTTTAGCAGATTATTGTCTTGAGATAAGGCTTTGGTTAGACCTGTTTGTGGGATCTGAGTGTTGATGGCTGCATCCGCTTCTATCTGGGTCTTCAGGGCTTTCCATTCTTCTAGAGATATAGCAATCCCAGTCTTGGTTGGGTAAGGCTTCTGATCTTTTTCATCAAAGTATCTTCTGAGGTGTATTTTCAGTTCTTCCTAGTACTGGCTGGCGTTAGCATAAGTCTGCTTGGTTCCAAGTAGGAACATCTTTTCTGATCTGTCCAGTTCGCCCGTTCGCTCGTTTGGTGATCAATGTCCATGCTTTGCTTGTCTTATGTATCTCTGACGGAAATGTTTAGAAACAACCACCCCATTTCAACACATTTTGATAGACTGTTTGTTTCCCATAGAGTTACGGGTTAAAGTCGCGAAATTAGGAAATTTACACAGAATGCTGTGGAAAAGAAATGCAATGTACATTTTTATTGTAAACTCGTTGAGTGCGCTCACAGTTCACTCACCCCTGGCCTCCGTGTATTTCTCCCGCTGAATTCTGGATGTTCCGGATTAATATTAATGAGTCAGTCCCCAGTCGTTCTCTGAAAAAGCAAGAAATTCACATAATCTACCCCATTGTTACACAACACTGTCCCAATCGATGTTTTTATTCCGACCGATTCCGTACAAGCTGATCCCTCTAACTTGGCTTCCTGCTCGAGCTGCTCGAATGTGCGACTTACATTGAGTCAATGTTACTGCAATTGTTGCTCACAACGGTCTCTCCGACCCAGCCACGTGGTGCGTGCCTTTATGCTTCATATGGCAAGATAACTTAGTGAATTTTCTGATTATTAGAATCTTGCCATCTCCAGAAAGTTAAATTAATCGCTTAGCATCATGAATCGTCTGTTCCTTCCTAATAACTCCAGCTTTCAAAGGTGTTCTCCAGAACTCTCTCCACTCCGTTTCACCATCCAAATTTCTTTACGTGCTTGCACCCGCTCTTGCTAGCATGTCTTCTGCTAGCATCTTCACTGCTTTGTTTTCGACAGCCTCTCCCACACAACAATCTGCTGTCCTGTCTGCTCAATGTTTTATGACTCTCTCCACTTAACTTTCTTTCTCACATGCACATTTTCTCATTAATACCCTATATATCCCATGCAATGGCATTTACTTCACTGTCCAACCAGCATCAATTACATTAAATGTTTCACACACATAACATTCCGGAAAACTCCATTTGTTCAGTATCCTAAAACAATAAGCGGCTGTGTTGTGTCGATACTTCCTCACACGGCGAAGTAATTTTTCTCACACCCTGGTACTCATATAACTATTTAACCCCTATCGCACGGCAAAACTACCAAATGCACAACACACGTGGAACTTCTGCTTTCTTTCCAAACATGCTACGTAGTCCTTGACAAAATAGCTCGAGTGCATTCCCACCCCCTACAGTTTCTAATTGCTACATCTAACAGGACCTTTGTGGGAAATAACTTTTAGAAACGGGACAGGTAACAGTTACAAAGTAAGGCTTTGGAGAAGGAAAAAATATTTTTTAGAAAATAATGTCCAACTTGGGTCTTTCGAAAAACAAAGGTTCAAGCCCAACTTTTTCATGCTTTGTTCATTTCTCATTTTGAAACAACTTTGTAATATTTACAACAGAGAATTTCCAAGTGCTGATGATAATGTGATGACGATTTATTTCTCTGGTTATTCAATGAGGGTACCAAAACGACACCAGGTATCAACTTTTTAAAACAAAAACAAATCAACATTGAAAGTGCATCATCCGTTTCCAGAACCATAAATCAACTATTTTTAAATTACACAAAACGACAATGGAAAAAATTGAACAAAACTAAATAAAGGTGTATCATACGGTTCTAATAGAGGCAGCCTAAAAGACACCATGAATCAACTCTTTTTCAAACAAAACAAAATAAGCTTTTTTGGAAATAGAGTACGAATTAAAGATGTATTCCCGGTTCCAATAGGGATAACCTAAAAGATTTGTGAATCAACTTCAAATACAAAGTTTGTTTGAAACAAATGAAAATTGGAATACACTCATCACTTTTTGTCTTCTGGTGGTCTGGCATTTCAATATCTTATTCAACAAGGCCGAACTGCTGGTTGGATCATGATTTTCTCCTTGCTATCTGTTTCGTTCTTGGTACAGTAGATCTTACAGGAATGGAATGCATCCAAGAGGTCTTGGAGAGTGCGATCTCTCTTCTTCATATGCCACACCCACACCACTCCCATATCTCCACCATGTTATAGCCGATCGTGGATGTATAGGTTTCATCATACAAATCTCTCAGTGTGTTTTTTTTACAATACGTCAGAGCTCCTTTTTTGTTGTGGTATGAGGGGCCATGCCAGAAGCAACCGTGGAACTGATATAGCGTTGTGTTTTCTGACATCAACCATCGACGGGTAACTGGCTTCTCCCAATTCTCTTCTCACTGCCGTTAAACTGGTGGCGTAACTTCTTTCATCAAAATAAAATCTAACCATTGCTCGGCCATTCTTCCAAAGTTGTGCATATAGTCTGGTTTGAAATTAATTTCTTCTTTCCGTCCGACAAACCATTCGGCTGGCACATCCTGTGTAAGAAACCACAAGTATAAGATAAGCCATTGGCATCATAGTAAACCACACCATCACACGTTCTGGATTCGGGCCCGTGGAACTATTCGCTGATACAAGTCACATTCTTCTCTTGATATCTGTTGAAAATAATCGATGGTTCTCCGACGTTTTGGTTCTTTACGAGATGTGAAGGTTGTTGTTCTCGTTGAAAGGAGATATTTCAGAACGAGTCCCTGAACATGTCTTTTTCCGAGCTTCTTAAAAAGCAAACTGTCTTTCAACGGCTTCTAGGAAGGTTTTCACGTCACGGTTGTTGTACTAGATTAAAAACACGCGAAAAGTACTCATTCCCTTGTCAACCCAAACGTTCTTACATTACACATATTCTTCAGTGGTTATGTTGTCTTCCTTTAGGGAGCTGTAACAGTTTTTCCAAGGCGGTGATCTACTAGTAAGGAACGTGCCCTTTTGTTACGGAACATCAAAATGCTTTCAGAAATTTATCATATGTCGCAACCACTTTTGTTACAACAACCATTATTATTACAGCTCATCACTTTTGTTACAACACTTAATCACTTTTGCTAGAGCTCGCCACTTTGTTACAAAATCAACCATTTTGTTACAAAATGAGCTCACCATTTTGTTACAACACCCATCCGTTTCTGTAACAAAAAAGAAATTCCTCTCCACTTTTGTTACACCACCAGCTTTTGTTACAATTTTGTCACTGTGAAAAATAAAGTAATTCGCAAGTAGTGAAGATGTGACGTTTAATCGTTTAATCGTAATTCAAAACCTAACCCTTGTCGCGTCAAGCCTGGCATTTTCAGGCTAGCGACTTCTTTCATGCTCACCTATCTCGCGCCTGAAAAATATAAGGATATGGGAAGGGGAGAGAACAATTGCCCCCCCCCCCCCCCCCGCACTCTCAAACATAATGCCTACTATTGTGGTATATTTCTAAAACCTGCGTTGTTATGTTTAAAACTACAGTGTCATATCTGTAAACGGCTATATTTTGCCATTCCCACCCCAGGGCGAGCCCAGGAGTTGGAGAGTGGTAAAATATTGCCATCTTACAGAGACACCTCTCCGCATTGAGACTAGCAATATACATTGACCGGGGTTCAGCATTGCTAAATCTACCGACTAGTGTATTGATAATGGGAATGTTGCAAGAACACTTCCAATGGCTTTGAAGAATAAAATCCTTTGTCGTTTTTTATCCTTTTTTCTTGTCATACGATCAAAGGGTACTTCTTCAGCAGTTTTATCTGACCCACATCTCACCTGAGAATATATCTCATGTTAATGATTAAAGCTGGTCTTAAATTGTATGCGTTCCTCAGTCTGGGCTAGATTTATGTATTGATTGGGGTTTATGACACTTTCAACAGTCATGATCACATCGTGTCGGATAGTTTTAAGAAGCCGGGTGCCCCGAGGGAATCGTCACAACTACATGCATGTGTTCTTTATTTATTTACTAATACATTTACGAGAAGTCTTGAGTTTGTTATAACTATAATCCCGACTGACTAATATTCCAACTACATTGAAGAAGACATGCCTTGATAATGTAGTTGGAATATTAGTAGGTCGGAATTTGAGTTATCTCAGTCAGGACAAATCCTATTTAACCCCCCCCCCCCACGCCCTAATCTGCCATCTTCGTAACGCACCTACACAAGCAGTACTATTATTATTTACTTTATAAATAACCACATTTCGATTGGCTGGAACTTGTACACGTGACTGGTATTCAAAAATCCATGTTCACCGGTTTTCTAGTGAATATCAACTTTCTAAATATAGCTTTTGGAAATCCCCTCTCTAGTTCTATTTCAGTCGACGTAATCTCTATAACATTGTTTATTTGTATGTTATTATGCAGACGATAACTATTTTATTGTTAAATAAAAGTATTTCTGGTTGATATAATTGAACTTTTATTTGCCAAATAGAAGATTTTTTAGGATGGTGTATATAATAAAACAGTTATGGACTTTTGTGGTGGTAAATATGATGCGATATTAACCTTAAAGCTTATATTGACCTTGGCTAACGCCTCGATCAATGTACGTTTTCTTATGTTCATATCATGTTATATTTACCACCACAAAAGTCTTTAATTGTATAAAATTCACTAGACATTTGAGACTCTTGTTGATAAATATAAAAGAAATTATCTCTTTCTTGGGAATTTTACACCACAATAAATTTATTTATTCCCATTGTCTGGAAATTACGTGTAAAAGTTTATTAAATTGACATCATGACACATGATGCGCTACCATTTGAATACATGTTGGCTGACAATAAATCGACTCTCCCGATTTTGTAAAATTTGTGTCTCTTCCGTTCTCAAAGGACTGAACGCGGCTAAAATGATCGTTTGAATAATTATCAAAACGTAGTTGTTGGTGAGCACTTATTTCCTTGTATTTTGAAATATAAAATAAATTCATTTTTCACATCTGATTTTCAAAGCACTTGATACCTTTGCGTAAACAGTGTTTCTTCTTTTTCGCAGAGTGTGAAAAAGATTCGACTGCTCTGAAGATCACAATACAACACAGTGCATCACACCGTGAAGTTCTCCTGTTGAGCAAAACTCAGGGACTGAGTATGACGAATGCAAGCGGAATATACAGTATAACCGGGGTCCAGGCTGTGAGTATTTATCTACAAATAATATAATCTGTGAACTTTCTGATTCCAGGAGGTAATATTCTTGTTATATATAACGTAAAATTGTAGGATGGTGTAAACATGTGACTTGGCTCGACGAACAAATTCACCCAGTTTGGTAATTTTGAGGGTACTGTTTTCATAGCCAACCCTTTTCCGTTCCCCCTTATTCCGCCTATACATCGTCTACTCTACCTATATGTTTTCTACTCTATCCCGGTTTCTATGGTGTATATTATTGTAAATAAACTGCTAATTTGAAAAAAAACACTGCATGTCACATGTAATGCATCAGAAGCAACGAGAAATTACGTGAATTTGTAATTAAAAAAACTTTGAAGCAAATAAATTCCAGATTACATGACAATGCAAAGATATAAATAAAGTTACCTGGAACTGATCGGACGTAAACACAACACGGTGACATATTTTTTTAATATACGTGGTTTCTAATTTTACATTCGCTTCTGTCCGAATGAATAACCACCACGAACAACAACTGTGTAATATTTTTGCAATAATTGGCCATTATTAGGTCCAAATCTTTGGATTATTTTAAATAGAACATTCTTATACTTCCAATAAAATCCACAGCGCGTTTGGTGACAACTGCATTTCGCATTAGATTGCATGGATATAATTTAATGCGAATTGCAGTTGCCACTAAACGCGCTGTGTTCGAACCCCGGCTCCCGAACTTATCTCTACTCCAGTTACATTTGGGGGCTCGTCCGATCCTCAGCAGTTGGTGGCGTTGTGGACGCTGTGGTGAAGCATGGTGGATGTTTCGATCGCTCTGAGGAGAAATCTGTGGTCGGTCGAAGTATAAAGGTCACTTACCAACCAGCCTGGTTGGTCCGGATCTCTTAGTCTCATGGTAAGTCGGTCGTTTTGAGTGTTAGAGGTCGACGGTTTGAATCCCGACTCCCGCACTCATCCCTCCTCCTGTTACACGTATACAAAGTTTCTTGCATTTGTTTAAGTGATTCCACCTTCTGTCGGCCGAGTCTATTTCTCCTTCCTCAACAAAATTTGTTAATCTTACAATCAACAGGGGCAATATGAAGATACTGATCCACAAAGATCTATTTATATTTATCTATACTATTTATTCCTTGATCTGAAAGATGCTAAATGGATGGAAATACAAACAATAATTCTTATAAGGTTTCGAATTACGTTACATTGCTTAAAACAATGTATTTCGTAGCAGGGCATCCGTTCCCTAAAATAGTCATCAATGGGGTAGACGAATTAGAGCATTCGCTAATAGAATTTTATTGAAACTTCGGCTCACACCACAATACATTATTTCACTCGAGGTGGTAGGGGTTAAGTCGTATTTCCACCACTGTTGTTACTGTAAACTATACTTGTGCGATGTACAGTAGGAAAAATAATAATAATAACTCTTTGGCCAGCCGCTGATTTGTCGCGGTCCTCATAAGAGAAGGCCATCATTCCCCCTGCACCCCACCCCCTCTTCCCCTCCTCTCCTCCCAGCATTCAGATATAAACTGCTTAATAGTGTCCCTCACTTCCTCTTTTTCAATTTCTTCAATAAGCATTCCTACCCTCTCCCTCGTGTCCCCCTTCAGCCATCTATCCTTTGTTTCTTCACCCCACTTCTGCATTATTTTTCCAGTAAATTTTATTCTATGAGGTATATACTGTGGGCATTCCAAGAGAAAATGTTCCAGGGTCTCCACTACTCCAGAGTGGCACATTTGGCATCCCTTTTCCCCATCTCTCCCAATTTTTCCCCGAAGCTCCAGTGATCTTGATCTCAGTTTGAACAGCAGTGACCCTCCAAAGGTGCCATCTAGGTACTTCTCAAAAGCTGGCTTTTCTTTATATTGTAACCCCTGCAGTGATCTTTTCACGCTAACCCCTGCTCGCCAGTTTCGATTGCAATCTTCCATGACTCTCTCTTTGACAAACCTTTTGCCTTCTTTCATTCCTACTTCTATGTTTGTGACCTCTATAGAGTAATTGTCCATTAGTTCCCTCACATGTTTTGACCACCCCGTTTCTATATTAGAATTCCAAATGGTATCGAGCATCAATTTGCACCACCGGTTGTCAGGCAGGTTTCTCAAGTAGTTAAAGTAACACAGTTTTCCCAAATCTACAATATAAAGGCTAAATTGCAATACAAATGAATACAATGGGATTTTGACGGGCTACGGTATTTGAATAATTAGCAGACATCCATTCATAATACATATTTTGCCTTCGATTGGTAACTGGTGGCGTGACTGTCTAGATTAGACTATGCAAGATTATTGGCTTCAGTTACAAATATGTAATAACAGGAGAGGTACGCCCTGATACTTCTATATCCATAGGCATTTATCAGAATATGAAGAGTTACCAAGGCCTTGGATAAAAGTCAGCCATAAATTATGTCAATATAGCCAAAAATCAATCTATACTATGTAACTTATCTTGTAAGTTCTGATCTTAATGGAGAGAGAGAACGGCAGAGTTTGTCACATTATAAAGACATACACCACGAGGGGCAAAGTTATCTACCATCCAATGCCTACTAAAAAGTACTCAGCCAAGTAAATAAACTCGCCCTCCATTAATTGCTATCTTCTTGGATTACGAGGAACGAATACTCATTCTTAGGCAGAAAATATATCCAATACATATTTTATTAACGAGACAATTTCAATGTACTCCATTAAATGCTAGAGCGAAACAGGCTTACATTTGCCCACTTCCTGTATCCAGAAATGACAACCTGATCCATATAACTTTTAACCTGGCAAAGTGAATGATTTGAGCTATTAATAACAATTGTTGTTTGACCGAATGAATATTGAAATGGCACTGCGAGACCAGGTAAGCTGTATTGTTTGCACTGTTGGGAACTTGTGAATAGAAGTAAATATTGAGAACTTGGGAAATAAATACCACAAACTCATTCGTAGTAATAATAATACATCTAGCAAACAAAAATTCCAACTGGTATAAGAATATTTGATTTGGCGCTACCCGCCTTGAGTCAAAGGAATAATCAAACTCAGTGTGAAACGTTTTCTGAAGCCAGAATGTAATTCAAAACTATTACTAATGTGAACTTTAATATTACAAGAAGTTTGTGTTTTGTTAACATCAATCAAATGATGAGTTATATTACAGTTTTTTATGACAAGTTGGGTACCAGTGATTACATTCAGGGCTATATTTGTACCACATCAGTGGATGGATAAAATTTAACATTATTAGTTAGGCTTAAATGGCGTTGTCTATTGACATTGGTGAATAATATAACTGCAATACCAATTTTGGAAAACAATACGAAGTGTTGTTTCGGGGGTTGGCACATCCTTCTTGTCATAGAGTTACATGTGCCAGTTTTTTGAAAAAGGTATTTTGTGCTTATATACATTCTAATTTTGGGTTGGGATTAGAATTGCTTTAAATAAAAGCTGGGAGCTCTTATTGGTACCAGGGTACACAAATATACCAATTCGTATGCCCATTTCACAAAGTTTGGACACTTTTCTTTCAAAGAATAAGTTTGCCGTGTGTTTAACTCAGTCGAAGCAAAAAGTTGAATTCTAATGCAGAAATGATTCTTTTACTTCATGAAATAGGAAACAGGTAACCTCTATGTTTGGGAGGGTAAGGGCTGATTGTAGGTATATCAGTAGTAAATATTTGAATTAGAGTTACCCGCCTTGAATAGTGGCACTTAGACGTGATGCACTCTCCAAAACTAATTTAGAGAAATAAAGAGGGTTATTTGAGGATTTTGGGGAGATAAAAATGTGCCATTCACTTCTGGTGTGTTTTTGTTGGAAATTCTCTGGAAAAGTATGCAGATGGCTAGTTCTTTCATTCCTATCAATTCTCCTCTCCTGTTTGTTGCACTACTCCCTGGTTTCAGGGGAGAACAGGTTTGATGAAGGGCTATACTTGACAAAGAAATTTGAATGCAAAAATTGTAGTGATGCGCTCATTTGTTTGTTTCACATGAACAATATAATGGTCGCCTATGGGAAAATAGTTGGAACGGTAGATGGTGCATTAGACTACATTACAACTTGACAGTTCAATTATCCGAGTTTAATTAATATTGGACAGATGGAGATGATAGTATTCATTTCGAAATCCAGAAGGAGGGATTTATCAGATGGTCAATAATAAACCCGCGCCTTCATCCCCGCCAGGTGGTCGTAAATATGCTTAGAATCTAACCAACTGGACAGATTCTAGTCATAAAACGACAGTGTCTAGGTGAGCGGTTCCACTGTGGAACGGCGTTACAAAACGTTGTGTACTTGACGCCCCATACAAAGGATGCTGAAAGCAATCAACTCAGTCGTAAATTCGTGTAACAAAAAATGCATTTCAGCAAAGTATGCAATGTTTGTCGACAACCACACATCTCCGTCACACATATATGGGTACCAATGACCGATAGATGAGGCGAGAGGTCAAACGATTGAATGTTTAAATATATAAATAGCACAGAAGAATCCTTGGTCAAACACAACGTATATCACTCATATAAAGAAACAGAACTTATCAAAAAATAGTCACACTGTCATGCCTACTAGATATATACTTTAACATTTATTTATTTCAACTTTTGTTTGTTTCAACTTTTAAAAATAATCGGTCATTTTCAATTTCAGTAAAATGCAATTCATAATTTTTAAATATGTCACCAAGTCGTGATATTATTTATATTTCTTTGAAAATCCGATGGGTTATTCGGGAAAAGTATGAATCTTTGCAAAATCCCAAACTCCTCGTTACAGATGATGGCTCTTCCAATATACCAGGCGGTATTCAGTATGGGCTATGCACATAAGGGTATTGCGAACTGTCACATTTGAAAACAACAAGTTCGCAAGAGCTTTTAGAGCCATCCTATACAAAATACCACTGGCATACCTGGAAGAGTATTAAAAATGTCAATTAGCTGGCTTTACATGAACATGTGATGGTACGCAACAGTACGCAATGATTGAGTAAACACATCCTGTACTAAATTGAGCCAGAATACAACTTTGTACTCTCAAAGCTACGTCCGGGATGTTATTGAACGATTGTGATCTTTCGCTTTCAAAGTATGAGTGTAAAGTTGGAAACAGGGTCTGCATTTCACTGTACAATAATCATTTATCCAAAACAGATTTAGTGACGTACAAACTTCTGCACAAACAAAACTCTTAACTCTCTGAACCCTGATAGCATCTTCCGTGTCAGTTCAATGGCTGCAAATTCATTATTTGAGAGTTGACTTATTAATAATTTCAATGTGGAGCCTTGCGATTACACGTTGAAATTATTAATTGATTGGCTCCCACATTCACTGAGCGGCCATTCTACTAAATGAAAGTACAGCATATAATGTTCCAGGACGATAAAGCGATCTTTCTGATTCAAAGGGTTAAAATATGTTTCTCTGAAGTGAAAGGGGCGTGTGGCATCCTCCCATTTTCTCCTTCAATCGCTTTCCACGCTATACTAGTTAGCAAGTTGTATGTGTTGCGAATTATATTCTTGTTCTTTCGTAAAATGTATTATTTACTGTTGAGAACCATAAACGCGAGACTTCTTCTATGTGCAGATTCTAAGATAAATGTAGGTTATTACCATGTATGGTGATGGTGCACAGAAGTCGAGACCTCGTCTCTGGGCATATATCGACGACTTCGTTAGGATATACGGTCCAGATACGATATCGAGGCTTCAATACGTCATCGCGGAAACAGACTTGGTGGTAATAACCAATTAGTCTCACAATATTTCCTCCTTTCTTGACTTATTCGCATATATTTTGACAACCATTCGGCGTCAAAAAATTGATTTTTTTATGAACGAAGATCGTGGCGTCATGGTATTAGGTTCTTGAGCTGTGCATGGCGTAATCACTATTCATTGTTTCACTTGTACTATAACCGCGAAGTTTATAGCAGTTTTTCAACTGTCTATTTCTGTATTTCTTTTTTTCAGGTTTCAAGTTAGTAGGCCTATATGAAACGGTTATCAAGTCAAAAAATGATCTAGTCTAATCGATTTCTTTGAGTTGGTTATTTATTTATCATTTAATTATTGTTATCAAACACGGTGGCCTCGGCATGTATAATTGGTCTGCGGTTAGGGTAGGTAAAACACGTTGTCTTTCTGAATCGAATGACCGTACATGACCCTTAATGCAGATTTTTATTTTGTTGAGACGTTTTTACTTGTATTGGGCGAAATACGTTCTTGTTGGAATATAAAATAACTTCCTTTCCTCGGTAACTCATGGAATATTTTTTATTTCAACTAAACCGTGAATTGTAAGATTTAGGTATGGACATCGTGCAAAAACATCTAGTCTGTTCCACATCTAGTCTGTACATACACACACTGCATCCTCATATTATTTGTCAGACATCGTCCTTTTTTATAATCCATGTAATAAATGAGTATATCTGAATTTTCTAATGTCGTGAACGTTTGATCAGAGACATGTTTTTTGATCATGATTGGAAAAGTAAACTAACTACTCATCAACATAGTATCATTACCTCTTCTGCTGCTGGCCATTTCGGTTATATTTATATGTAGAAAAGGAAAAATCACACTGCCGTGAACGGTTGATCATGGACGGACCAACTAACTACCTAACTGACTGACATTTGAATATAAATCAAATAAACAGACAATTCTTCTTATGCTAGTGACATTTCAGTCACGGTTGCAAATCCGATTGAGGAGAGATGCAAAGAAGAGAGAGATTCAGAGACAAGAAGAGAACAAATTTTATGGTATCGTGTTAGCAAAGCTTTGAGATTAGATGAGATTCGAAATTATTTTGCTGATTCGATTCTATTCGAATCCATTAGGACCTTAGCAAACTTCTGAACACCTTATAAAGGATGATGTCCCTCCCATTATACGAGGTGGTATGTAGTGCTGGATAGGATGTGTCATAGGCTATTGCGTGTCCTCACATGTCCATGTGATGCTCACAAATTGGATTCATATGGACGTGTGGCGGTACGAAGAGCTTATTACACACACCCCGCACCAAATACCACCAAGTGAATGTGTAACGACACAGTTGAGCACAGATATCCTTCACAAAATGTAGGGGACTTATTCCAGTTAACCAACAGCAGAGCCTCACTCGTTGAATATGCGATTCGATTCGAACTTTGATTTGATGTAATATTATTTTTATCCCTGGTAGGTGAGGGTATGAGGTGGGGAAATCTCACCCGAGGGCAAGATCCTTAGGCCAGACAAGAGGCTGATTTGTGAATTCTGTTTCGATAAAAATTAGTAAAAGAAGGTTAAAGAATATTTTGAAAATTACAGTTTTTCAAACAGTACTCGAGACTTGGCTTCGTAAAGGGTTACACAAGGCACAGCAATATTCAAACTGATTTGTGTAAGTGATAAAATGAAAGGAATAATTGACTTTAGAGATTGAATGCTGGTCAGGTGTTAGTGATAGTATAAATAAATAAATCATCTCAGTTTCCAAAGACCTGTCATCAATCACAGCTTGAGTTTCTGATAAGAGGCTTGGAGGAATTTTGAATCCTGGTATTTGAATGAACATGTACAATTGGGGGTACTCTAATTCAAGACGAGGGTTACAACTTTGAATAAAACATAAAACAGGATGAATGCCCTATCTTCTCACGGGAAACGTTTTGAGAAAATATGGTGCCAGTGCTTAGAAATCGCATGGCGAAAATAACAATTATTCCGGCAGTACCCTTATGAGAAGTCTCACATCTGCCAAGGGTTAAACTTTTAATAATAACACATAAAACAAAAATTGTCATACTTTGACTGCTACATGCAGTCACTGAAAACATTCAGCACTCAATCAATTAGAAATGGAGTAAATTGTCACTTATACTTACAAAATTCTGAAAAAATGGAGTTTTTTGGACAGGACCTACTTTATACAACCAGAATGGGCACATGGTTAACTTTACAACCAAACTTACACAGCAAATATACTCGGTAGGCAATTCTGAATACGGACATGCAAAGTGTTTGAAATTAACCCTTTCCAAATTGATATTAACAAATCAACCAAAGTTGGTTAATTTTGGCACTTCCAAACTGTACTCTTATTCTCGACCTCATTGTGCTTGAGGGTAAAATCTGAGATTAAAAAGTAAACAATAACTTTCTTCAATCATTTTTGCATCTATCCATACCCCATAAAATGTTACAACAACCTGCCAATAGATAAATTTGCCCTTGAAGTTAGCCAATGAAAGAAATGCAATATTCATGTTAATTTGGGCTAATAGGGGAGTAGTATACTGGAAGCAAAATGGGCCTGTTCTGGTGGAGGGGGATGGGGGAGAGGGGCAAGATGGGTGGATGACGTCATGTAATTAAAATGTTACATAAGGTAATTAACGTGACATGACGTAATGAATATTTTTTAATCACTTTAATTAATAACTGTTGCTTAATTAATTTTAATTAATGACTGTTGCATAATTAATGTAATTAATGTAATTAATGAGTGTAATTAGGGTTGATTATAATAATTACTATATTAATAAATGAATTAATAATGTTTACGTCGATTAGTACATATTATTTTTAAAGTCATAATTAGGGCTAGATATTATTAGATAAAAAATAATATATTTAAAAATAATATTGACGTATTGGACATATATATGAATTCTATCAACTGACTCTGACCTGGACACGTGCTAAGGTAAACGCTGCATTGTGTCTGCGTCTCGTTAAATCAATTTTTTTTTAAACACGAACTATGACATGCGAGTGTTAGATGTTTAGGTAATAAATTCCTATTGTACAAAAGTTATGGGTGTAATGAAAACCTCATTAAATTAGTGACCAACATGCGACCTTCTTCCAGACTCTGAGATTCAAATTTTCAAATTCATTGATTTTTTAATGGTCCGACATCTACATTTTGACTGGCTCTCAAAAAATCAATCAGTCAATTTTAAAACAATGACAGTCACTCATAGACCAAGGTATTCTGATTTTAAGTCTCACGAGATAAAGTAATATTTTAATCCGCTGACCACATGAACAAATAACATTTTGGTTATTGAAAAGCATGCGTGTTTTTTTCTTCCCCTATAAAGTCTGATGATTCGAATCTCACTCATTAGAAACTGTGTCAGAAAAGTCAACATGGCAAGCAGTGACTATACTTCCATGAAAAGATATGAGTGAACCAAGAAGCAGTGAGCTGATGAAGAATTTGCATTTTTTTTTTCAATTGAGTAAAAATATTTGAAAGTTACTGATGTAACATGCCGATTAGCATGTTTAATGGATCTAACTACGCCAGCCTGACTGACCCTTTGCCCACCATGATCACAACAAACATTTCAATGTTCTCTCTCTCTCTCTCTCTCTCTCTCTCTCTCTCTCTCTCTCTCTCTCTCTCTCTCCATCCTCACCAGCAGTCTATATACATTACGGGTGGAAACTAATTGCATTCAAGCTGTTGTTATTTCTAGTTTTTTTTTCTTTTACCACCCCCTTACAGCACAAATCAACATGGAATCTGATTCATTGAACCATACTACAGCATATGTGCTAAAACGATTATTTTTGTATAAAACTCAAGACATTTCCCTCACAAATACCTATATAAAAACAAGATAATATGCAAGAATGCCTTGTGTACCAGCTTTTTGTTGCTAAAATATTCTTCCCTGTATACATTCTCGAATATTATTAATGTGCCCGCTTAATAACAGCCAAATTTTTATTGGATTACAGCATTTGAATAATTGCTTAAATTCCATAAATTATGTATATTTCCTGAAGTTGGTGAATGTCAAACTTGTCAAGAAAGGCACACTGTAGTTTAGGAGACACCACAAATAAAACAATGAAAATATCTGAGATATTTTGCATTTATTTAAATATCAATATTAACCAGAAGTCGAAAGTAATCAAATTGATTAGTATTAAATTACAAATGAATATGAAATTTGCAGTAAAATGAACACTGATATATACGGCTATTCGGAATGAAACTCTATTGGTGAGAATTTTCACTTTTTCATCCAGTTTCAAGCTTATTGATTAGAGCTTCCATGAAGTCCATTCCACTTTTGCAGTCTTTTCCAGGGGATTTTCTTTAAAGACTGGTCCATCGCAGCTTTGCAGAGATATTGTTTTCTGGAACAAAAAAGTCCATACGTTCTTTATTTCCGATCAGGCCCCTTGGGATATTTTGATCTTTAAGGATGTTTGACAAAATTTTCCAGCCTGTTGGTTGAAAATCTTTTCTTTTTTGCAGCAGATCATTTATTAGATCACACATATTGGAGCCCGCAATTTTAATGCTGTTATACACGAGTCGGTCTTTCTCATCCCAGGATAAATTGGGTGTATTCTTTATTATGTGGAGTAACAAAAGCGCCCTGCCCTTCATAAAATCGGGTATAACGGCTATCCAGTCTGGTTCATGTTCCCCTGAAAAACTAGTCTTTAAGGAGTGTGGTTTGGTGTTTTCATTGCATAAGTTTGAATGGCGCTGAAAGATTGTCTTGTAGAACTCAATGTTAAAGATTCAGTAATTGGTCTCATACCCTGGTCTATGGGTGGGACAGCTACAGCATTCGGGGGTGTGCATACTTCCTGTAACTGTTCATTTCCCCATGGTTCAGTACACTGAATTCTCCTTCAGGGTAGGCTGGTTGAGTCATCTATTGGTTTTTCCCTCAGTGATTCCCCCATCACTGGTGGTTTTACTGGCTCTAGCTTATTTGCAAGCCCCAAAATATTACCACTTGTTAATGCATTGTTCCAACTAAAGGCTGATTTCATAATCACTGGAGGAGGATAGGGTAGTTGATTACAGATAGATTAGGTTGTAAACTCGGCTGTATTTGGATTTGCTCCCCCTATAGGGTGTTTAAAATTTACATTTTTGTGTATTTGTCGTCTGTGTCGATAAAAATTAGTTTTATGAGAGTAAGATTTTTGACACAATTTACAGACATAACATGAATTAATCCTTTCCTTTTCAGAAGCAAGTTAATAGAGTGGCAATACTCTTCCAATACGCTTCCATTTTTATGTATAAATAGGATGGGTCCAACCCCAACCTGTCAATCGCTGATTGGGTAA
This sequence comes from Pictodentalium vernedei, assembly GCA_031216915.1. Lineage (NCBI taxonomy): Eukaryota > Metazoa > Mollusca > Scaphopoda > Dentaliida > Dentaliidae > Pictodentalium > Pictodentalium vernedei. The sequence goes on along the minus strand of CM062292.1, from coordinate 81,355,926 downwards.
TTATATACCAAGATAAGGTGGGTTCTACCCCAACCTGTTGATAATTGATTACTTCAAATTCTTCCACAGTGCATTTTGGGAAATTACAGTGATAGAGCTCTGGGATAAAATAAGTTTTTGCTCAACTTCACACAAATTGATATAGTTTACTTCAAAAAAGAAACATCAAAGTCACATTCATGACAAGCAGAGGTAGCATATCTGAAACACCCACTCCACACTGTTTAATCAGATAATCCCTTTAATCAGATAATGAGTGATCACTGATTTTACAATTCGGTGAAATGTTTTTTTATTGATTTAAATTTGATAAAGCATTTTTTACTGATAATTTTACGTGACAGATCATGTAAAATGATCACTATCATGTGACAAATCACGTAAAATGATAACTAGTGATCACTATCACGTGACAAATCACGTAAATTGATCACTAGTTCTTCCAGAAAACAATATCTCTGCAAAGCTGCGATGGATCAGTCTTTAAAGAAAATCACCTGGAAAAGACTGCGAAAGTGGAATGGACTTCGTGGAAGCTCTAATCCATAAGCATGAAACTGGACAAAAAAGTGAAAACTCTCACCAATAGAGTGTCATTCCGAATAGCCGTATATATCGGTGTTCATTTTACTGCAAATTTCATATTCATTTGTTTAATTTAATACTTATCAATTTGATTAGTTTCGACATCTGGTTAATATCGATATTTAAATCAATGCAATATATCTCAGATTTTTTCATTGTTTTATTTGTTGTGTCTCCTAAACTACAGAGTGCCTTTCTCGACAAGTTTGACATTCGCCAACTTCAGGAAATATACATAATTTATGGAATTTAAGCAATTATTCAAACGCTGTGATCCAATAAAATTTGGCTGTTATTAAGTGGGTACATTAATAATATTCGGAAATGTGTACTGGGAATATTTTAGCAACAAAATGCTGGTACACAAGGCATTCTCGCGTATTATCTTGTTTTTATATAGGTATTTGTGAGGGAAAGGTCTTGAGTTTTGTAAAAAAATAATCGTTTTTGCACATACGTTGTAGTATGGTTCAATGAATCAGATTTCATTTCGATTTGCACTGCAAGGGGGTGGAAAAAAAAACCTAGAAAAAACAACTGCTTGAACGCAATTAGTTTGCACCGATACTGTATGTATATATACTGATGGTGAGGACGGATCGAGAGCGAGAGAGAGAGAGAGAATTCAAACGTGTGTTGTGATCATGGTGGGCAAAGGGTCGGTCAGGCTGGTGTAGTTAGATCCATTAAACATGCTAATCGGCATGTTACATCAGTATCTATCAAATATTTTTACTCAATTAAAAAAAAAATTATACAGGTCTGTAAACCAGCTGCGTTTACACGAATAATTCTATGTCAGAATTTAAAAGAATGTCTGCAGAAAATATGCTATTTCATTACACCCTGACATCAAGTTCAAGTTATAATTAAACGTGCGCAGTTTATTCTAAATAGTTCTCCAGCTCGAAGTTCAGAAGTCACTGCCAATCCACTGGCTAAAATCAAATAACATGCACCGATATATAAATTATTCAGGTCTTAATAGATTTAAAATCCTAATATTCATTATTTATTTATTTATTTATTAGTGTTTAAGGTTATATACTTATGCACAATGGCTAATCATAACCGTGGCAATTTTATGGGTAGAGGAAATCGGAATACCCAAAGAGAACCACCGAGCAATGATGAGAAACTGACATCTCTCAAACGTCGTAAATCCGCACTGTCACACAGGTTCGGTTAGCTTGTTCAAAGATATGCGTATCATCGATGTGCAGTACACCTTAGTACATGGCGACATCGTGCCCCCATGTGGAATATCGGGGTTAATTACCTTGCACAAGGACACAATGCGGGAGTTTGAATAGTGTACTTAGCTTTGGTGCAGTTCTAGGTGGGTTATATTTTCCCACGTTTTGCACTTTTGGGTGGTTAATACAGAATCGCATATCCTTTTACCATTTTTTGATCGAGTAACAGCGTTTTTCAACTAATAAAATGAGGGGGGTGAAAGTACTGCTGATTTTCCCCCTCACAAAACATGTAAAACAAAGGGGGGCTTGGCCTGTTATTATAGCATTGTAGTTTTTTTCATTTATTTATTTAACAACAGTTGGAGCAATCCGGAAAGAACCAACGTGCAATGGCAAACATCTGTCACAGTTCTACACAGGGTTATCACTGGCTGAAGGTAGTACGTCATAGTACACAACGCTACCACCCCACCCCCTTCCCCACATGGGTAATTAGATAATGGTAGCTCTTTCATGCTTTTACTCAGATGCTGTAAATTGTTGGGAGATATGGAAACAACCGAAGACTCGAACTAAATGAAAATAAAAGCAAAGTTATACTCATGGGTCGTGAAGTGGAACCTACTCGAAAGTGGAGGTTGGGGGCGTTCTGTATTCCGAAAGGTAGCAGCAAACTTCTTAGTATGGAGAGACATGTGACTACGAGTATTCGGGTGTAAATATAAACATTTCGGGAAGGGGCGTCTACCAAAACCACACGAATAAACCAGCTGTGGAGGGAAAGCGAATCCTTTATCAAATGAAAGGTTTTGGGAGAAACAGCTTCAATAATGTTTTCGTGGGAAAAACAGTTTTGGGAAAGGTGGGAGTACCAAGTTTAACATTTGGTACAGAAGTGATACATCTTCACAAAATGGCGTTGAAGAGCTTGGAAACACCGCATACCGATGCAGGGTGATTGATAACGGGGTCGAATAATGCCACAGCACTAGAATCAATAAGGGGATAGCTTGGGTGGAGGGGGGTTAAGGACAGGATATACTTTATGAAATTCTGATATCTTAACTATTTATAAAGACACGGTGGATGGACCAAGTGAGGGAGTTAATAGAGAAATATTCAATAGAGATCTCGGACTTAGAAATTGGAACAACCCAGAGTAAACAAATCGTCAGAGAAAAAGTTGTGGCGGATTGTAACCGGACTTTCCGAGTAGGGTTCCCTATTATTCAATATTGTATTAGGTAACGTTGAATGTATTAGCTATCGTGGTATAAGACACTCCTCCTCCTACCGATGCTATGTAATTCGTAAACAACATGTCTTTATGGTCACAATCTGTTGCATATATTCTGTAGTCCATTACTGGTGTTCGATATGTGTCAAAAAGCATGAAAAGTGGTCTTTTTTTAAGGTTTTTTATGTATTTTCCCATGCTTTTGTAAAACAAGAGAAACAAGGTAATGAACTCACTGGCTTGGAATCTATCTACCTGCCTTATTCAAACTCACAGAAAAACCAAACGCGTGAATCTGTAGTCGAAATATTGATGAAATCCGACAGCTAAGGCATTCAGCGTGACGTTGGTATACCACTTGCCCAATAAAATACTTATTTACTGCTAAAACGGGTTAAATATATCTCAGGGACGACTGACTTGTTTCTACCCCAAGTCCAATTAGGCAATGCAAATGACCTCGTTAAGCACCGTGGTGTTATAAATAATTAAATATTTGATCTCCCATTACATACACAAGCAATCGGAGGTTTCGGTTTTACATTATTTATTTACCAACATAGTTAGACAAGAAAGATGCTCATATCTCATCTTATGTTTTGAAAATTCCAGTATAAATGCACCCCATTCTTTCTCATATAATCAAGGACTAAGAGAACAACCGAATTCCGCTTAGCAAGTACACTGCACAAAATATAGGTTCTGTTTAGAACCCAAACTGGTTCTAATCTTGTCTCTGAGATGGAACCAATTCTGTTTAAACAGTATTTATTTCAAATCAAATAAATTTACCAAGATTAGCATTCAATTTTAATAGAATATTACATGAACTGAAGCAGATTCAGCAGTAAACTTGGAGCTTATTCAATGCAGTCGCCAAACATTTTGAAACAAAGGAGGTATGAACAGTTGGCATATCGAACCAGTTTGGTTCTGTACAGAACCAAAACTGGTTCCTTATGCCAAATGTTCATATCTCCTTTGCTTAATAATGATTTGAGACAACCTCGTATAAGCTCTAAATTTACGGCTGAAACCCCCTCAATTTATGTTTAATTCTGTTAATATTTAATGTTAATCTTTATAAATTTATTTGATTTGAAATACTTACTGTTTAAACAGAACTGGTTCCATCTCAGGGACAAGATTAGAACCAGTTTTGGTTCTAATGAGAACCTATATTTGTTGCAGTGTATTGTGAAATCATGAGTATGTTGAATTCATCAAAGCTTAAAAAAAACCCGAATTCCGATTATCAAACACTGTGACACCATGAGTATATTGGATGCTGTAAACCATGACATTTAACTGCATCATGCATCTAGCATTTGTAGAGGGCAGGGGCATTTTGTACGGAATTGGCCTGTAGGGTATTGGTAGATTGGGGACAGGACATTAATCAGAATTTGTTAGTTCCTCCGATGAATTACCTCATTCTCTTAAGTTAAATTCTTTTGACTTCTCAAATTTTCTCCCAGGAAACAATGCTACAAAAACAAATACTGAGCAAATCTTTAGAGTTCGGAAATGTGTCATAACTTACCTCTGAGAAACTTTAGAATAAAACAAAAAAACAGAAAGAGAGAGGGGGTTATATTTGATTTCGTTACACTATATGTTTATTTCAGTTGCTCAACTCAAGATTACCTGAATAATTACTATCCTAAACATTTAACCTTGAGAGATTAACCTCCTTCAGTACAACTACAGTGGTGGACTTGTTGTAATCCACGCGTGGGCAGTGATGTTCACGCATGCGTTTTCCAGGTAATAAAAATCGTTAGCACAATTTTAATTGATGAAGGCCGTGTTGTACCCGATGCTTCATTAGTTAATTAGTTAATTTTTGATAATTATTCCAATAATTTGTTTTTGCACTCATTGAGTGCCACATGCCATTATACCAGAGTGTGCTTGGGAGCAGACTAGAGTATGAGCTGACCTTCAACGACTACATTTGATTTACCAATGCCACGGGAGGTTCTGCTGTCAAGTACACCATCGGCAGAATCAGCCTGGCGTCCCACACTGTCACCCAGCCAGACCTGGCGAGAACGATTAGCAGCCAATACACGATATTGCCTCTACAGACACATTCTCTGCCGTCATAAGCTGAACAAAGATAAGATAGACACATTGTGGCATAACATCCCGAATGTCCCTGCGAGAAGAATGAAAGGAATCCTGATGCTCTTCAAAGATCCAAGTACAGTGGCGGATGACTGCCAATCTGAAGATTTCTACAACTCCAAGACCACACAGGCGGAGGATACCATTGAGGATGTGCCCACCCAACTATATAGCCAGTAGATGCGTGTTCGTCAGTAGTGGGGTGAGGCTAAAAAACAATTCGCTGCCTCACCAAATAGCAAACGACATCCTGATGTGGCGATTGTCACAAAGAATCTGGCTCCAGCTGATGTCACCCTGGGCACGGTCTTGGCCACTAAATTCGCACTGTGGCATGGCATGCAAACGATCGATGGCGTCCGGCTTCGTGGCAGAGATCGTCGGATTGAAAATGTGAGAAAGGGCGCCACCATCAAGATCACTAAAGTCGCTGAAATGGCCGACACATTGAACATCTATTTGTATGTGATTATGGATGCTCAGCTCAAGAATGGCCGTAACTTCTCAACAGTCTATTGATCCCTTAGGATCAATTGCTAACTATCACACAGACATCCCCACAAAAGACAGTATTCGTTTGTGACCTACTGGAAGGCCCCTACCGAGGCACTTTCGGACACAGGGTGATCCTCCACACAACGATCAGGCACACAAAAGCGTACAATGCTCGTTGATAGATCTGGTCTCACACCAGAATCTGCATCGTAGACCACAGAGAGTGGGTTTATAACTAACTCCACCTCAAATTCTCTTACGAAGAAAAAAGAATATGCTGTCAGAGCTGGCCTTCAGTTACCACCACGCAGAGCAAAGTGAGTGGGTGCTGACCCAAAAATACAACGCAGTCCTGAAATACCTTAGAGAGTAGACCCATTGGGATGCTATATTTCACTGTAAGGGCCATGGCAGTTTTGAAGACTGGCATCGAGAGAACGATGTGACGATGCAGACCACATGGACGTCAATAATGAGCTGCAGTACTCAAGCTACTGTCCGAAACGAAGTATACCATGCTCCTATTAAAGACTGATCAGCCGGCACCTTATAATGTGCTAAAATAAGCAATAGTATTAGAAAGACAGGTTGTGATTGTGTGCGATGACACAACTGAACGTGTAAGAAGCCAAGAACGACCACTTGGAATATCACAAGACCAGATGCCATGCGTCATCGGTGGTGTGGTGATTATAGGGGGTTTATGGTTGATGACTCACCGAACACCGTTCGCTGTCATGTGATCCTCGCTGCCAAACGATTGCCCACTGGTGTATGGGACCCATCACCTGATACTAATTCAAAAGTTAAGCCCGATCCATTCTGTATGTAGTAGCCAGGTCTTTCCTAGCTCTTGCGGAAAGACACTAGTGAATATGGCCTACCACTCAGCCCGGGTAGCTGGTTTGGAGATGGGATATGCGTACCATTGGCAAAATGATGATGTGTGGTTCACCTCTGAAAATTGATTCGTAGGTTTGTTTGTGCTCGACGTAGGTTTGGCCATGGTGTCAAAAGACAAACCGATAAACCAGAGTATCATATCAGATGATTTATAGAAGTAGCCTGTCCCACTAGTATCTATTTAAATGGCTTCTTACCTCAAAGGATTCAGTTGCAGCAGCTGGCGCTTTCTCACCTAACAACAGTCGAGCGCCTCTGCGGTAACTCACAATTCCTTCCGGAGGACCCTGGACGAGATTATATGTGCTGTGTGTCCCCGCTGCTGACCATTCATGATGCATAAGTCCGATGAGTCCGACAGAGGGCAAGGCATTGTAGGAAGATTTAACCAATAGATTCTGGTGCCTCAAAGTCAAATATCTACTGAATTGGTTACCAACCTACAGGCTATCTTCTTAGCTCTGAACAACGAAGTGACGCACCTGACTGACAAAAGTCCCAAGGATGCTAGTAGGCCTAAAACAGTGATGAAGAATTCCTTTGTTATTGCAGGTAAGCCCGTTGGTTTAGAGGAGCAAAAGATCCGCTCTGGTGTGGGCTTGCAGTACCCGTACCAGCCAGGTGACCTGAAAGGATAGGCCGCGGGCTACTGGTCCAGTGTGGTTCCTCCGGGTCTACAGTCTCGGACAGTCTGTGACAAAGCCTGGTTAGCCTCTCAGGTATTACCTATCCTATAGACAGGATGGGCCTGCTCGTAGACTTTTCCTGGAAGACCTACTTGTTGATTCTCTTGACACAGTTCGGCAATCTGATGATGTGTGTACTCGATGAGGCATGAATGTGGCATGGTCGAGCGTGACGTGTCAGTCGGTCAAGACATGTACTACGGACCCAGGAATCACAATGCAGTTTCTGTCCCTTTGATCACAGGTAAGCCATCTGGGGCAAATGAGTCTTTCTTGGAGGAATAGGTGTCATGCGTAAGATGGGAATGAGGGCGAGGTAGGTCAACACACTCCGACCGATTCTTGACCAAGCTGCACGATACGAGATTGTCTGTTTCACTTGTCCTGAAAGAATGTCTTATATGGAGATTTGTCGAACTAGAGTCTTTAGTTCAAGCAATGAAAATGACAAATGCAGCACTCGTGATCATTGCACTCCGCAGCGTTTCTGCTTACTAAATCCGAAGGCTTCGGGCACTCTCCGTTAGGTGTCAATACTGACTAAACAAATGTCAGTAATTAGCTCTCCCGGCCTGATGCATAAGATATAGAAATTTGGTCGGTCTAAAACTGACTGCATTTTAGCTGTGACTTTATTTGAAGAACGCATTACTTTGATGTCTCTACATTTGCGAACTGCATTAAGCTAACAGTCCATAGTCTGCAAATTTTGGGGTTAAGTGATGCTAGTGTGTGAGTATGTAACTTTTTTCGATAATGCTTCTTAACAAGTTTGGGTAAATCTGCATGAATGAGTCTGAGCCACGTTAATACAATAAAAGTTTCGAGAGAAGGTGAGAGTTTTTCGTCCTCAGTTGGCCTTTAACCGTGATGATGAATGGTGCTATCTCGGGTCAATTACTACTTGATTTTTCTAGGAAGGTAGAAGATGGCTTGTGCGGGAGTGATCACTTTCCAATTGTGTCGGAGAGTGTGATTTCGGCCGACGATGAGACGGTGCTCTATTGAAACCTTAAAAATGCAGACTGTCAGTGATGACCAAATAGAACGTTTCACTAAAGAGTTGCTTGACATTGCAAACAGAGTCATTCCTAAATCCAAAACGTTTCACTAAACCGTGGTTTGATACTGAGTGCAAACAGGCTATAAAGGATCGCAAGAAATTTGAACGTGAATTTAACAAGTCACCAACCACACAAAATTTGGAGAAATTACTTATAAATCGGGCAAAAACAAGACGACTAATAAAACAAAAAAGAAAAGTTCTTGGGACATGTACGTTTCTAAACTTAATCAAAACACCCCCATCAACAAAATTTGGAAAATGATTATAAAAATTAAAGGTTAAGAAACAAACTCAACTGTACAGTACTTGGAAGATAACAACACATTACTTACATCAAAAAAAAAGAAATTTTAAACAAATAGGCCTCCACATTTTCTAAACATTCGTCATCTGAAAATTGTAATCCATAATTCATTAGAATTAAAAAACAGCAGGAAAAACAAAAGATTAAATTTACCTCTAATAAGTTAGAGGATTACAACGATCATTTCTCTATGGTAGAGTTCAATACCTCCTCTTTGCATGGAGCAAAGGATACTGCCACTGGATCCGATGCATTACACAATTTTAAAAATTCTGCCACATTCATCACTTGAACTTTACTGTCAACTTTTAATGCCATTTGGGTGACTGGCCAGTTTCCATCTTCCAGCAATTATTTCCCATTCCAAACCGTGATAAGGATCACAGCAATCCAAATAATTACAGACCGATTGCATTAACTGTGTAAGACCATGGAAAAGATAATCAATGATCGACTTGTCTGGTTTCTGGAATCGAACAATCAACTTGCGAATGTTCAGTGTGGTTTCAGACGACAGAGAAGTACTGTAGACCATTTGGTCAGACATGAAGCGTTTATTCGAAATGCCTTCGCTAGAAAAGAACATGTGGTCGCCATCTTCTTTGATCTGGAAAAAGCTTACAATACATCGTGAACGTATGGGATTTTATAGGATCTTTTTAACATGGGGTTGAGAGGGCGCATGTCTCTTTTTATAGAAAACCTTTTAAAGGACCGTCAATTTCGGGTTCGTGTTGTGTCAACCTTATCCGATCCTCACGAGCAAGAACTGGGGTTCCTCAGGGTAGTATTTTATCAGTTAACCTTTTTCGGTTAAAAGTAATAGTATCATCGATGCAGTTGAGAATATGGTAGATTCTTCGTTGTATGTCGATGATTTTTTACTCTGCTATAGCAGCAAAAACATGAATGCTATAGAGCGTAAACTTCAGCTGTGTTTAAATAGAATTAAAAATTGGGCCGCATATTTATTTATTGGTGTTTAATGTCACATACTTACGCACAATGGCTAATCGTGACCGTGATAATTTTAAGGGTGGAGGAGGCCGGAGTACCCGGAGAGAACCACCGAGCAACGACGAGCAGCTGCCGGCTCCCCAACATCCTAACTCTCCACTGCAGCAAAGGCAGGGTTAGACTTGTTGAAAACACGCGCATCATCGACGTGCAGTACGCCTTAGTACACGGCGTCATCGTACCCCCATGTGGACAATCGGGGTTACGTGCCTTGCCCAAATGGTCACCCATCCGAGGACTAACCGGGCTCGACGTTGCTTAACTTCGGTGATCTGACGAGAAGAGGTTACCGCAACGCCTACACATCCCCAAATGGGCCACAGAAAATGGTTTTAAATTTTCAAAGACAAAAACGAATTGTGTTCATTTTTGTAATCTTCGGAAACATCACCTCGATCCGGAGTTAAAATCGATGGGAGTCCTATTAAAGTTGTTAATGAATTGAAATTCTCAGGTTTGTCGTTTGATAACAAACTGAATTTCAATTCTCACATAAAACAACTAAAAGTTAAAGGTAAGAGGGCGCTGAACCTCCTGAAGATTGTTGGTAGAACTGATTGGGGTGCTGACCACAAAAACATTAATCCACCTGTATAGATCACTTTTTAGATCCAAATGAGAATACGGTTGTGTGGTTCATAACTCTGCGAGAAAATCATACCTCAAACCACTTGATGCAATTCATAATAGTGGTATTAGTTTGGGTGCGTTTAGAACATCACCAATAGATTCAATGCTTGTTGGAGTGGAGGAGCCCTCTCTTGAGAAGCGCTGAATTAAACTCTGACTCCAATATGTCTCTAAACTTTTTTCTAATCAATCAAACCCTACTTATAACTGTGCCTCAGAACCTCAAAATATCGAACTTTTTAACCGTCACCAGAAACATACCTGCCCCTCCATTGGGAATAAGAATTAAACCCCATACGGAATCTGCCAAAATTGAATCAGATACCATAAAAGAAAACAGTGAACCACAAACTCCTCCTTGGCATCTTAAAAAGCCAACAGTTACTTTGGACTTTGCTTCTACCGAAACGTCTGAATCAAATTCTCTGCAGTTTAAGCAGAAATATGCTGAAGTTAAGTCAAAGTACAGTGCATATACATGGATGTATACAGATGGATCTAAAAAGTCTCATCAGCTGTTGTTGCTGGTGATCAGGTTACCTCAATCAGAATACCCAATAAAAGTTATATTTTCACAGCTGAAGTTAAAGCATTGCAACTAGCGTTTGAACACATCGATAATGTACATGAAAGGCTGTCGATCATCTTTTCCGACTCTCTTTTCTCGTTGCTTGCTTTACTCAACCCCAAGTTGAAGAACTCTATCATTTTGGAACTTCGTGAGAAGTTGAATACTCCCGTGTCTGACCAATATGATATCGTGTTTTGTGGTTACCTGGACATGTAGGTATCTCCGATAGCACCAAAGCAGACATCGCAGCAAAACAGGCTTTAAACAAGTCTATCACTGATTTTACAATTCCTTTCAGTGACTTTAAAACACTTATTAATAATTACATCAAATCTGTCTGGCAGTCCGATTGGGAGGAAACGACCAATAATAAGCTCCATCGCTTCTGACCAAATATTTTCGATCACTACCCGTCTAGTAACCTTTGTAGAAAGGATCAAGCAGTTTTGACACGATGTCATATTGGTCATACACGACTAACACATTCCTTTTTGTAAGCATGCCTGGCATTTCAGGAGAGCGATTTATTCGCTCGCCCACTGCTCGCCTAAAAGAAATTAAGGAGGGCGAATACTAGCCCTCCCGACCTTAGAAAATAATGATAACCATAACAGCATATTCCTTAAATCTACATCTTTTCAGATATCTGCTATGTAAGTGGTCTCTGGTAAGAAGGCCGCACTGCCCCTCCCACACCTCCGGGCCTTGCCAAGGCCCGGAGGTGTGAGAGGAGCAGTGCAGCCATCCTACAGAAACTACCTTGTTAGCAACACCAAATAAAATGTACAAAGCCCACTGGGCAGAATTCATTAATAGTAAAACTTCATTTTGCTACTTTCAGTTTTTGTAAGCTTAAGGAGAGCTAATCGCTCCCCTAGGCCAAGCGAGGGGGCGAGTTTTAGCCCTCCTGCATTTTTCAGAATGCCAGGTCTATGTAAGAAGGTAATATGCGACCAGAGTGTGTTCCTTGCCAACAAGTGCTGTCAGTTGAGCATATTCTTTAACACTATACTGATTTTAATCATGTTCTGTAGGATCTCTAAGAGATCTTTTTTATCGTACGAGCCCGCACAAGATTCTCTCAGTGTTTAAATCAATCAACCTTTTTAGTCAATTTTAAAATTGTTTTTATTATTTTAGACTAGAATCTTCAAGACTTAAACTCACCAGGTTGATTTATGAGATATTCACATTTCTTGTTTGGTCACTCATCACTGCTATTGTTCATACCACGATGTCTTTGTCATTTCTATTGTAGTTTTTCATATTTTTTCTCATCTTTTCATTTCATTATTGGCATGTTTTCTTTTTAACGTTTTCTCGCCACGATATAGGCTTAGCTGCTGATGTGGCATTAAGCACCAAAGTCAAAATGTTTTCCTCTACGAAAGTTAACATTCTCTGAAATAAATCTTCTGTTTTCCTCTAATTTGACTGCAGCATGGTCTATGAAGTAGGCGCCAGTAGACTGGAATCCGCAGTGAGCACAAAGTAATTTCCACATATGATCGATGGACGTTTAGTTCTTAGTTATAGTGTTTCAGGCAATAACGGGGCGAAGATTAGCTATGTGTCCCTGTATGAAAATTTGTAAGTGTCGACACAAGCAAACAGTTTGCAAACATAAACAGAACAGCATGTCGTGCATCTATAAATAACCGACTCGAGGTCACTTGAGCTTTGGGTAAATCCTAATGTGTGTCAGGAGAAGTAAGATGATTATTTATTGGCTGATTATTCAACAATTCGCCAATCAAGTTTTGCGTTGTTTATTTGCGTATTTCTGTTTTGCCTTGGTGCACACATGTCAGATCTGAAGTACATCCAATTATAACAACATGAGTGACAGAAATAAATGTACTGCCAATAACAACGAAGGTATCGTCAGCCCACCTGCAAAATTTAAATCCCCTGTCTGGAAACACTTTGGCTTTCCCTCATGCAAAGATGAGATTGATAGTGAATCATGGTAAATTCCTCAGCTTGGCTCAGAATGAATAAAACCACACATCCAGTCCACTGGGGGGGGGGGGGGGGGGGGGAGGGGGTTATAAATTATTCAGTTTCTTTTTTGTTGCAGTGCATTTTTGCACGGCACAGCTGCCACAGCAATCCAGCAGCATGCTAGGCTTCTAGTGTATTGCAAACATGATTCACCATCAGTTTTAAATTTGGGGCGAATAATGTTAGAAAAAATGTACCGCAATACGTATTGTACCGCCACCGAAAAACCGCAATACGTACCGAACCGTGAGATAAGTGTACCGTTGCAGCCCTAGTGTCCCAGCCATAACTCAAGGTGGCCAACTTTCGAATCAACAGATCGGATGGATCCGTCTGGTATATCGTGCCCAGTTTGAGTGAATCATCGGAATGGTGACGCTTAATTCTTTTTGAGTCACGAACCTCTTTCAAATAAAAAGGTCTTTGTGTGAGACCAGTGTTTAGGGACGCACGATGACATATCTCCAACAATCTCGGTCAACTTCGACACTACTGCTCACGTCGTTTGGATGCTGCTTGACTTACAAACCAAGCCCAACTGTTCTTTCAAGACGTGGGATAGATAAGGACCTCTGCCACCCAGGCCTGAATATAAGCAGCCTGACATTTGCAGAATGAGGTCCTCAGAGGGTGAATTTGATAATGCTTTGCCATGCAGTGGACCAATTTATCCTCTGGGTACCTCTTGCTGTTTGGTTTTGAGACCCTGATTCAGATTGAGGTTCACAGAGGGTAAACTTAGTGATGCTACCCTGCTGTGCAGAGTAGCATCACTAAATTCACCCTTTGGGGACCTCATTTTGCAGATGACAGTCTGCTTATTTTCTGGCTTGCTGCCACCAAACCAAAGGTTAATATTGTTCTTCCGGTGGGGATCCAGTTAACTTGTTATGTTGCTTTAAAATCTTTATTTCGTAACACGAACATAAAACAAAAACAACCAACAAGTCAAAGAATTCGACTCTTTGCTCCAGGAAACACAAAAAGTACATAGGGCATACTTGTAACACAGAAGACATACAACGAGAGTTCGTTCCAGCGTTAGGGTTTCATTTGATGATGATGAAATCCATTAGGCTGTGATTGCTTAGTAAAGGCTTCACTTTTATTTAATACAATTGTCATGGCTCTTTCATTTCAGGGCAGGGATGTAAAGGTTGGCGTTTTACCGGCCAATGATCCCATATCGAATGTAATCGGAGGAGAGGGATTTGAAGCCTATAATTTGCAATGCACCACTGGAGGTGGAGTTGAAGAAACTGTTGAAATCAAAGTGCAAAACATGTGAGCATACCTATAATTACATTGACTTTAAGTTTAATTCATTTCGTACCTACCACTCTGTCTTAATCTTTTTACCTGCTAATTCCCCTGCGATGTGAGAACCGTTATCGGTTGATAACGAATGTCGAATAAAGAGAACTGGAAATAAGTAACGGTTCACATGTCCATGCTTTATTTTGTTTCTATTTTGTTTTTAAATCACTTGATTGTGGATAGAGACGTTTTTCATGGGCACAAAACTCTACTTACAACTGTAAGTTGCAGTGGAAAGCTGATGGATATAATGCATGTCATTCACTGTCTGTTGAGATGCTCCATCGGGTGTATCCTACGCTGTTTTTTCCATCAGCCCCGGTCAGAATCTATGTTTTTTCCATCGTTGGCGAAGTGATCGCTGAAGATGTGATTGAGCATTTTGGTAAAAGAAGCACATAAAATTCGAATTTTCTCTAATCGTCTGTTTCAGAAGTTTGAAAGAATTGTACAAGAGACAGAAACTATCTACGTTACTGTGACAGCTGCAAAAGTAATACATCAAGCATCTCCTTTTACATGAGCAGATCATCAGGTTTTCTTCTCCAATTGCAAATCCTCTGGATTGGGCACGTCTTCGGGATTTTTGTAGCTGTCACATTCCACGTTCTATTTCTGTGTCATTAGCCTAGGTATCTCATCCTATAGAGCGTGGTGAGAGGCATGCAATTTCTCTATCTTCTCTTGAATGTCAAATAGTGGGACGATGACGATTTGTATTCGGGGTGAAACCGACTTTTTCCGAAGATTAACAGTGGCTTGTAGTTTAACAAGAGATTCAACAATACATTCGCTTCTCCTCATCAATTCCCTTATACATCTTTGGAAGAGTGTATGATTCAATCTCTTCGAAGTTGCTTCGCTCCAATATAGATCTTTTATTACCACGATTTTTGTGCAAAGTTTTCTTTAAATTTATTTTAAATGAATTTCAAATCGGATCGATTTAGTTTCTTGGCTGGATCACCACCACCAGAAGGCTCGCTCATGCTGTTTATATCTTCCGTCTATTTCAATGGAATCTCTTGCGACTTTGCTGTGAGTCTCTATCGTTTTAGAGGGGCAGTCAGCTTCTGCACTTAGTGGACCGTTCTCTTACCGGCCTCAGATGCAATTTTCAAGTGAGTTTTTTTGCCGCATTCCCAGTGAAAAGTCGTGTCAGGAATTGTGCACCGAAATGAAAACATTTGTTTCACCGTAAGCATAACAATGTAGAAATACTTCATTTTTGATCACTAACACTTTTTTTTATTTAGGTATTTTTTGCAACTATTAGTGGCGTATGAAAGGGGTTTAACCCTTTACCCAACGTAACGGCCAAAACCGGCCAGCGCTATTCTCAAAAATCGCCAATTAATTTTCACTACTTTTTTCATTTTTTGTCTCAAAAACATAGGTTATGACCCCTCGTTGGAACGAGCTCGTCGAGCTCGTTCCAACGAGGGGTCATAACCTATGTTTTTGAGACAAAAAATGAAAAAAATTAGTTATTCAAGAATTTTTTTTGCAAGTGTCGTCTGCTTTTCACGTTAGGTAAAGGGTTAGAGATCTAATCTGGAAGTCCCTGTGCTTTTCAAATTAAAAACAAGCACCGTGTCTAGAAAGCCCGCCATTTTTTATCTAGAACGCCTCGAGAGAACGATTTCGAACATAGAAAAAACAATTTGCTCGTGTTGACAGCTTGGATCGACAGGATCAGTTTTTCTTTCCCTCTCTCGCTCTCTTTTTTGATTTGAAAACAAAAATTTCTTTTAAATTGATATCGCACAATAGTTTCGTTTTTGTGTTTGCTTTCTTCTAGCAGCATTCCCACTTGAATGTTCCTATCTACCTCAGGGCGAGAATTTTTTATGATGTTGAATTTTTCTTCTTCCATTTTCCAAAGTCCTTGGGATTCCAATCCCAGTTATTTTGCATTAAATCTGGGTTTTTTCCTCTTTTTCTTCCCCGTCACGATTTTTTGTCTTGCAAGTCGATCAACATCGACATTTGTTTTGCGTATTGTTCGGGGGCATCCATAAGTTTTCCAAATTTTGGAACACTTCATTTTTTTTTCTCCTAGAAATTTAATTTTCAACACCCTCCCCCAATTATTTTTCAACACATTCAGTCTTTATCTGTTTTCTTATTCTTCATCTTCACTCATGATTATATTGTTTTTCAATTCTGCAGGTTGGGCGACTCGTCATCTTTTGACTAGATCATCTTTTCACACATCATGGTGAGATTTCTCTCGTCAAAATCTTCTACTCTTTCTCACAAGACTTCGCACACGTCTTTGATCAGATCGATGGCTTTCACCATTTCCTCATCGTCAAGCATCAATGGAATGGAGTATTTGCTGTATTTCGACTTTCTCTTTCAGTTGTCTTAACTTTTGTATTATCCTGTTTTTTATATTTAATTTGTAAAAAACAATTATTCAATTATATTTATTTTATAAAGTTTTTTTGTTCTTTTTATACTATATGTTTGAAAAAAAAACAATTTCTAATTAAAAGCCATGAATATCTTACTTTTAAAATAAAATTCAATTTTTTTTTCAAAAAGTGTTTTTACCCCAAAATATATGTATGAAAATAAGGAAAAAATCTTATACAGTCCCATTTTTGTTAAATCTCTAAATTACACGATTTGGAAAGAGAACGTTTTAAAAAAATATCGGATAAACTGGGATTTGAGAGACTTTCTAGCTATAAAGAAAAAGATCTTCCGACACTTTGCTAAACAGTAAACAAATGTTGGATGTGACAGACGTAGCCAAAGAAGCTAGTTTTAAGATCAGTAAGAAGGGAAAGATAGAGTTAGTGTATGGTCTGCCTGAAAAAAACGCCTGCTTCGAGAGATGACATTGAAAACAAGATCAGCATTGAAGATGGGGTTGCTGCTCTTTCTGTTAAAAAACATTGAAGACGAATGCAACTTTTGCCTTTGCTCAAGTCGATCGTTCCGAGGCTTTCAAGAAGTTTATGAGTACGTTCGAAGTCGAAGGTTATAAAGGATATGACAAAGTCACTTTCCTTCAGGAAGCTAAATATCGGGTAATGAAGAATATCGAAGAACGCACGAAATCAGGGTCAAGATGGTTATGTATAGCGAGTTTGAAATAACTGGCAAGAAAACTTGAAAGGGCAAGAAGATTAGAGACGTCGTGAATAGTGTTAGATATTTTCACAGTAATATGGATATGATTCTAGCCACCTCCATTTCCATGTTCTACGAGTCGATGAGCACAAAGACGAAAGACAAAGTCGTAAAAAGAGGAAAGTAATTGGGTTTTCAAAAAATTAGAAATTAGAGATGGACATCAATGAATATGCCCCCCACCCCCACCCCTCCCATTCTCCAGTGCAAACGAAATGTATGTCAGTCTTCCGGATTTTTCTCATGAACAAAGGCACCATACTCATCATACAGAATAGAGACAACGAGTGTTTCAACCGGGCCGAGAGTCAGCCCTGTGCCGAGTTCAAAATTACAGGTAATTGAGTAAAGCATTCAACTGGAGCAGCATTTCGTTTCCCACACCATTGGAAGGTATAGATCTATTCAAAAAGCAAAACCCATCCGTGGCCACCAGTATGTTAAGATACAACAAGGACATCAAATAGATCTATCGTCTAAAAACTAACTTTTACTATGAAGAAAAGATGTGATTTTGCTTGTCTTTTGGGGAGACTAAATTTGACAATATATTGTTGGGTCAAAAATCTGAGTCATGTCCTATGAAGGACAGTAAGTAAGCAAATACCACAGCAAGAGATTCCTTTGTTGCCGGTATATGAATTCGTTTCAGAAGGAAAAATCTTTCTAAAAACACAAGGAAAACTGCATGAATCATAAGCATGTGAGAGCGGAGATGCTACACCTTGCATGATCGAACAATTCGCAAACCACCAGAGATGTTCCAGAGTTCCGTTCGTCTCCTGTGAGGATTTTAAGTGGATCGCGAAAAGATAACTACCTGGAGACCCGAAGCTGGTCAAGAGTTTCACCAAGCCTTATCAGAAACGCGCCGCCGGATCCTGTTATTACATCAAATGTTCCTTCGATGACGAGGAAGACATGGGTCCGGTGGTGTGCACTAAAGAAAGCGAGGACGACAGTGTAGTGCTAAATTCATGAAGCATTTGCAAAGCGACGTCAGAGGTATTTATAAAAAAAATTCAAATACGCAAAAAAAGATGATATATTTGGAAATGAAGAACAAATCGTTTCCCAGAATATCGTGGGTGACGACGGTCAAGTTAGAGATCACTGCCATTACACCGCGTGTATAGATGGATGAGTTGTGTGTAGAGGGGCGGGTACAGTAACTGTAACCTCAACTGTCGAGAAGTAAAATTCTTCCCGATATTGTTTTTCGCAATACAGCCAGGTAAGTTAGTCACATATTCATAAAACGACTCAAAGGAGATATTTCGTGTGCATTCTTCGCAACAAGGAATATCACGCACCGTTTATCAAACACTTGGTAGTTGCAGAGTATAAAAAGATGGAAAGAAAAAGTACGTCAAGCAAGATATCGGATTCCTTGATCGTTACACGTTCATGATTTATGATCTGGATACATTAACTTCCAGGCGGTCTAGATACATTAACTACGATTTTGGAAAGATAAATTGTGTGTCGTGAAATAATGCTTTGATCAGCTCGACGTTCTATTGAGAAAAATATCTATCTGCATGATTATTTGGACTCTCTAGAAAAACTGAATGCTATCCTCACACAGAGGAATTTTATTTACGAGCACGACGAAAAGGCGTGGGAGATTTTCACCATGAACACCATGAGATGTGGCATGCATTCCACGCAGCGAGAAAAATTACATTCTGTCACTCAAGCACTTGGTAGTTGGTGAGTATAAAAATGTGGAGAGAAAAAAGTATGTGAAGAAAGATTTCAGACTCTTTCCCCGACTCCTGGGCAAATGTAGAAGTAGGTGAACGGTACACACAGTCACACAGTCACACAGTCCAAATCTGGAACTCTACCTGCTGTTGGGTTTGAAGTTTGAGAAGATCGATCAAATTATTACATTCATTGAGAGCAACTGGTTAATTCCCGACAGCGTTTACAACACGGATATCACGATCTCTACCTCGACGTAGTCTTTTTCTTGGTGAGTGTTTTCCGAAAATTTCCCAGATTCGTGTCTAGACTATTATCAACTCGATTCCTGTTGGTATTACACTAATCCATGTCTGGAGTGGGATGCAGCATTGAAGCTCGCAGAAATTGATTTAAAAGTCTTGAGCGACCCTGACATGTTGATGATGGTTGAGAAAGGTATTCGTGCTGGAATATCTGTTATCTCCACCGGATATGTCAAAGCGAATAATCCATACATGAAGGCAACGTAACATTCCGACGAGGCTACGAAATATATCCTCTATTCAGATGCTCATAATCTAATAATCTCTACTAAATGGGTATGTGTTACCCATTTTCCACCGGACCGTTGAAATAGATGAAAAAAGAGCTAGGATATTAGAATAAAAGGTGAGCCTATGGGTTAATAATAACAACGAGCAAAATAAATCCCCGATGGCCCCGGAGAGACTTGACATTTGAAAAGCAGACAAACTTGTTCCCAGTCTCCTGAGGAAATGCAAGTACATGGTACACAGCCCAACTTTGAAACTCTACTTGCTGTTGGGTTTGAGGAATGAGACGATCCTTCGAGGTATTAAATCCAAGCGCTTGGTTAAATCTCTACATTCCCAACTGTCAACATCGAGCCATCGCTAGTACATCAAGCCATTTTATGGTGACAGGACAAAGTTGTTGTTTACCGATACGGATAGCCTCATCTATGAAATCAAAACAGGAGATTTGTACTAAGGCATATCTCCCATTGTCGAAGAGTGGTTAGTCACGACTAACAATCCAGAAGATCACGATGCGGTTGACAGATCGATGAATTTGTGGGTCTGAGGCTTAAAATATACACATTCTGGATGAGCGTTAAACATGAAGAAAAAGTTTAAAAATGTAAAGACGTGAAAAAACGGTCATTGAAAACAAGATCAACTTCAAAGATTACAGAGATTGTCTGAGTAGTGACGGCTGCAACCCCATCTATAGAGTCAATGAACGCCATCAGGAGTCGCAAACATCTATTCCGAAAAGGTCAACAAGATTGCCTGGTCAGTAGACGATGGCAAGAGAGTGTTTCATGGTGATAACATTTCCACCTTTGCAATTGGACATTATAAACTTGCTGATGATTTAAATATCAAAAAAGCATTTTTGTATCTCCTCGCATTATTTATTATTTTATTTCGCAAAATTAAAGAAAATCTCAGAAAAGTGATCATATCAGAGGAAGGAGTAATCTCACCATAGGCTGCGCTCTGATTTTGATCGACTAGAAGAGAGTAAAACAGTAAAGATAAAACAAATCTGATACGTCTTCTCGAGGTACATTACCAACTACTATGGAATCTTGATCAGTCTACGGATGTGGAATCTTGAATTTAGGAGATGTTTCAGGTTATGGAACTCACAGAGTTGTGTGTCAAAGGATATATTTCAAGAAGTGAAGAGGTTGCTGCAAAGAAAAGAAAGATTGTCCTCAACAAGAATTATCTCAGGATATATCAACGACATGAGCCTCTAAATGTGATTTTCCACAGGGTTTACATCTAATAACCCATAATACCGAGCGATGCTGCTACTAAAGGGTACGCCGACAGGAAACACGTAAGACCGTTAATATAGCATAGATTAACGAGAATGCCGAAGATGAATCGGATACAGTCAATAAAGGTTACGTCAATTCTACTATGATGAAATCTCAGACCTATCTTGAAACAGAAGCCAATAAACTCTATCTCGATAAAGAATTCAGACGAACGATGAAGTTGAGGATCGGTATGACAGGTAATAATCTCTTCTGTCTCTCGGGCAAACCTGGGTTCGATTCTAGCAAGCTCAATAGAATATACGTGTAGTACACGAAAGTAGAGAAATTAGGCTACCCAAATGGAACATGGGATGTCCTCAAATTACCAGTCTTCCAGATCCGATACATATGGTGGCCACTTGCAGCTTGTTTTCGGTTGTGGAGAAGTTGAAATACGTTAGATAATTCATCGCCATGTGCGCAGAAGAGAACAGTAAACTAGGATCCGGAAAAACCGAATACTCTTCCGGAAATGGGACTGATGGTCCTCAGTATGGATTCGTTGGTTATTCCATGCCGATAGAAGACAACTTCGTTCGAATCAGAGCCGTATTGTTCATAAGGTTGACTAGGCTGAAGCCTAAGGGCCGCATGGACAGGGGACCCGCCAAGTTTTTAATTTTCTTGCTGAAGCACTCTTACCAGCGCCTTAGGCCTCCAACGGTTAAATCCACTTTGCTTTCTACGCCGTAGAGATACATGTACATATGTATTTATCATAAATATACTATACATATATTTATATACAGTACATTATTATAATGCTTATTTAAATAATATGTCAAGTTGTGAGTAAACGTCTTCAGGAGACCCGCAAAATGGATATGAGGCTATGTACTGCGACATAGTGCCTACCGTACCAGGGCCAGACTGTCAGCTGTAGTGGGGTGTAAGATTGTAAGTACTGGAGGGGGGCCCGTCCTGAAGTACCTAAAAGCCTAGAGGCCCGGCCATAGGCTAATACGACACTGGTTCGAATGTGTGAGTTCGAGCAATTCCAACAGCAAAGTGGCTAGTAGCTAACGTGTGGAGCACGAAATCTGCAACGTCAATAAGCCATATATTCCAACACGAAATTTGACCAAAATAGATGTAAGGTCATTGAGTAACGCCGGACCACACTCCAAACAGTCGTTTCAAGATGGCAGGCCCCCTTGTGTATACCTGCAGTCAAATACAATGCGAAGTGGATATGTTGTTGAGTCCTCCATTACAGGATTATGCGGTAGATAGTGCATTTTGATTTTGGTCGTGTTTATGTCTGAATCTAGTACTCACTCTATGAAGTCTCGATTTAAAGGATCTTCAGTTATGTTGCTGAATGTTTCGAAAAGTTCAGGTGTTTTGGCTAAGCCTCTAATCACAGATTCTGTAGTTTATTACTTGCAGATATATCATTTCTCTATATCGTTGACATGAACCATTGGGGGTCCACAAAAATCTACAACCTCGGTACAGCATGTGGTCGTTGTAATCCCTTTTAGTTGGCCCACAAATGAGATATCCTAGTTTTGACTTCACTGCGATTGGCCCATCTTCAGGCCAAATACAATCCTTCTCCGCAGACGAGTAATAACAGTCACTCCCAAATAACATTGATACCTCAAATGATTTTCGAGTTTTGTGTATTGGGTGTGCTAGCTTTAAACCATTCAGTTCAGGAATGTGGTGGTGCGTATACGGACTAAGAAAAACAGGTTGCATTATTGTGGGAACCGCCAGAGCATTGACCGTTTTGTCACACGCTACAATTATTTCAACTATCTCAAGCTCAGGAGACTTCGAACACTCTGAGCCAAATGAAGAAATATTGAGATTTTCCTTTCCCCTTCAATGCAGTTAGAAATGAGTTCTAAATCAATAAAAAATGTGTTTTTTGTAACTTATTATACAGTCGTTGCTGCTTCCATTCTTTTGGTATGTTTTTGCATCTGTTTTATTTCCATCGGATTGGAACCTTGAGATTCTGTCGACTATAACTAGAGTGAAGGCTTCGATTCCATTGTATGCATTTTAGTCTGGTTGATTCCTGATCTGTATGTCCAACATGCTGTTCTTTAGCGTCGCGCACTTAGTTTGTGAGCGTCAAATGAGTATAAAGGATAAAGCATCTTATAATTGTTGGGATTAATGTTCGGATTGCTTATCAACTCGTCCACGTGACTATATTTCGATCAGAAGTCAACCGCATCTCTGCATTTAACAACGGGCGTGTTATAATCTATGGCCGCATATCTTCTAGCACTGAGCATGACGTGTATATTATTCGTGTTCTTCTCTGGTTTGAATCCGACTACGAAGAAGCAAGGTCTCCTGGGAGAGGATTTCATGGCCAATTTCCAACTGAATTGATTCGATCGGGGAATGGTTGTGGAATTGCACTGGCTCATTCTCTATCACACGTCGATTGCCGTCTTGTTTTCGATCGACTTGTAGAGTTTTATTTTCGTTATCTTCAGAGCTTCGTTTCGTCATTTGGTAGCACATGTGGCACGAACAATAACACTTTGCTAAGTGTTACTTTTTCCAGAGTCCACACCATCACCTCTGAAAATAGGGCCATCTCTTTACACACTACACTACACTTTAATCCACTGGCGATCTTGTCGTAATCTTTGGCAAATACGTACATGTGTTTCGGAGAAATGCCGATGAAGAAATTCATTGTGTTCAGGCGATTGAATGGCATACCTTTGTCTCATTACCACTCAATTATTCTCAGCACTCGGTGCATCAGCAATGTCTTTCTACCAGTGTCGATTGAATCAGTGAGATTTTAAAAAATGGTCAGGATATGTGAGAAGCCCAAGCATGATAGTAGCTTGACCAGGATGAAAGACAGATTCTATATCTTGACCCGAGAGTCGATATGTCACATTTCTGAACATATGCATGCTGGCATTGTGGTCAATGTGTCGAGATCGTCTTGTGCCTTAGCCAGTTGTCCTTCCACTATGAGGAAACTCTCGCTGGGATGCCTGAAGAGATTTTGCATTCTGACGTCGGTTCTCATCCTCCACGAATATCGAAATTGGTTCCCACCAAGGGTTGGCATTCTTGCACTTCGTTTTCCCGGCGAGTGCCCCCAGCTTATAAGTGATCGGACCCGTTCACGCCGTCCACATATACACCTGGAACTTAATTAAGCACCCCCTGAAATGTTAAATGACAGTGTAGTTACTGTTGCTGATTATTATGTTTTAATGACTGCTATGTCTTGCAGTACATTCATCTAGTGAAACACGATGTTTCTGGTTGATAGCGTACCCCCACACAATCCCCTCATCCACGTGAAGCATGTTTCACACGATTGTTACAACAAACGCTATCATCCACATGCAATATTCGGGTATGAAACAAGAGAATTTGTCACTTTTTTATCAATAAATGTTGACATGGGAAGGAGAAGACTGTCAGAGGCAGTAAGATGGCAAATCGTTGGCATGCATGCAACAGGCATGTCATTCAAAGCTTTTGGAAGGCAACTTGACCATAGTTATTCTGTCATCAGCAGACCAACGATGTTAAGGACCGACCAAGCTCAGAATAACCTCAAAAAACCTCTCCTCTCAAAGAATTGGGTATGAGATCCAGAAGGGTAACCAAGCGTCCAGCTATGTCTGAGCAGCATTAAAGACAACGTTAGGAGTGGTATGGCACGACAACATTGGAATCCCAGAACGTGGAGAAGAGTCCATTGGTTAGACGAGAGAAGATTACTTCGCGTCACAGATGGTCTCATGAGAGTGTGGAGGCAGCGGAATACTGCTTACGTGCCCAGGAACATCAGTTCTACCGTTCCTTATGGTGGAGGATCAGTAACGATCTGGGGATGCCTCTCTCATGATTGTAAACCTGATATGGTGACTGTACGTGGGAATCTCAGTGGTCATTAGTACATCCGGGACATTCTCAATCCGGTTGTCGTGCCTCATTTTGACAACCAACCACCCGTTGGCTACTCTTCATGGACGACAATACAAGGACACGTCGGTCCATGCTGTGAGAGTGTTCCTTCAGAAAAAACGCTCTTACAACACTGCCTTGGCCTGCAATGAGCCCCGATTTGAATCCCTTAGAACATATCTGGGACTTTCTAGGACGTCGTGTGCAAGCAAGGGATCCGCTTGTACAGAATCTGTCCCATTTGGAAGATGCCTTGCATGAGAAGTGGCAGCCGTTACCTCTGGACTGTATCAGAAGGCTCTCTGGTAGCATTAGTAGGACGGCTCAGGCTGTCATCCAGGCACATGGTGGATACACTCGCTTCTGACGCCAGACACAGCTATTCGGGGGATCACAAGTTACATTTTTTGTCAGTAATTACTATTTACATAATTAGTGTCATTAGTGACAGATACGTGAAATTAGCGCCACTACAATGCTGCATATTTTCATCATTGTTTTGTCTTTCATTTGTCTTTCCGCACACAGTCACTTTTGGCCATCTGAAAAATAGCATGAAAGTAATGACAGTTTCTATTAACATCACTGCGAAAAACCTCCCTCCTTCCCTCTCTCTCTATCCCTCTCTGCCTCCCCCTCCCCCTCCCTCCGTCCATCCCCTATACCACTCTCTCTCTCCAGCCATCTCCTCTTTCATCCACTCTGCTTCCCTCCCTCTCTCCTCCCTCCCTCCCTACCTCCCTCCCTCCCTCCCTCCCTCCCTCCCTCCCTCCCTCCCTCCTCTCTCCCACTCACTCACTCGCTCTCTCTCTCTACTTGATATGTGTCATGTCAAATTTAATTGTGCCGTAGCCGTCCTTTTACTCACATAAATACAATCCAGTTCGACTTCTATATTTCTCGAGTTTCCCACGTTTCCTTCTCCCATTTTGTTCACGATTTTCTTTCAGACTTCAAAGTAGATTTATTTTCATGGGGAATGCTGAAGTGACGGTTGAATTTTAATATTAAGTGATTTTTCGGTCAGCTCGTAGAAATATTATTTTGCTTTTTATCAGAATTAATGTAATGCCATACCTATCGTATTCTTTTTTTCCAAGCCCGAGATCTTGACTATTCCTAACCTTATTTTACAGTCTTTTACGATTAATTTGAAACTCTCAAATTTTGAATAACCTAAGAATAACCCGATTTTTTAATTTTTCTCATTTGCGTTTGACGTGACTTTTTTAACCTTATTTTTATTTCATTTCCGAAAAAAATATTATTTCTTTCTCTATATATGTATCTGTATATATTAAATATATTTTTTTTAAAATCTCCTCTATAAACAAAAACTATATTTTTCTGAAAACAGATCGCCAGCAATCTCGAACTCTGAAAATGAAAAGTGAATTCGAAATGGACAATAATTTTAAAAATATGCGGTGGGTTTTTTTTCGCCACAGGCGTTCTGACCTAACGAAATTGCGATGAATTTGTCATGTTTCAGAACTGCACTAAAAAATCCCACCCCCCCACCCCCACCTCCAAGAAATCGAGACGGAAAGTTTTAGCAGTAATCCGTGTCATGAGTTAGACCAGGCATTTTTGCACTACTACTTACATTTTGGAACAGCAAATCTGATTTACTTTTGTATTGGCGAGAAAGACATTAAATTGCTTGAATATGGCAGTTTATGACTCCCTTGTAAACTTGATTCTCATTTCTTTCTCTTTCTGAAGCAATTTTGATTCACAAACAGAGATCAAATTCTGAACTTGACCCTGAAGTTATAATGACGTTACCATAAACATACGTACAAGAGATAAAAAATATATATTATCACTATTACTTGTATGTACAAAATGTTGTATCATAATTCAGCTCTTGTTTCTTAGGCCATATCTGCACGAGTCGAAGACGAGTCGAGATATAGCCCTCGAAACAAAAGCGAGACTCTGATACAACATTTTGTACATAAACATAATGGTGATTTAAGATTTATCTTACAATTCTCAAATATAATAACTTGGCTTGCACTTTATCTAACGAAATTTACAAATTGAGCTGTTGAAAAAAAAATTCAAAACCTTTCAACAAGACCATATCATGTGACCCCTTATCCTTTATATGGAACGTGCTGGATACGATATATAGTTTATGTTCTCTCCCCCCCCCCCCCCCCACCCTGTCTCTCTCTCTCTCTCTCTCGCTCTCTCTCTCTCCCTCCCTCCCTCCCTCCCTCCCTCTCTCTCTCTCTCTCTCTCTCTCTCTCTCTCTCTCTCACAATAGTAACGTAAAGAAATCGTAGTACCAGATATAGCGTTTGTATCAGGAGACTCTGGCATACCCTGTATTCGGGTAATTATGGATTCAATACATACTCATTGTAAGAAAAAAACTGTCAAAAATGGCACTGCGTGCACAATTGCACCAATGTCCTATAGTCCAACAAAATTGAGACTACATTTTCAGAAAGATTTATTCGGGTTTTCTTTTTTTAGTGGAGAACATTCCCTGGTTGGTCTAAACGAAACAGTACATATACATACAGACTTAACGATGACCATAAAAGACCAACACAATAATCCTGTAACCACGGTAACCATTGGTGAAGATGCATATCTCGTTATTACTGCAGGTAAGTTAGTTATTAGGCCAGTGCTGTAACATTATATACCCAGATGTGCCCTAATAATGTTTTGAAACGTGTGTCGCAAGTTCGCAACTGCCGACAGGTCTTGATTATTACACTGACGGTTCAAAAGTTCAGAACATCAAGTTTTAAATGTACCTAAAAGCCAAATGCTTCTAATGGCTTCTTGAGGTTTAACGTCGACATTTTTGAAGTAGGAGAGCGGGGGATCGGCACCCATTGGGGCTTAAAGGAGGGGAAACTAAGATATGACGGCATAGTCACGTGACCCAGTTACTTTATATTTAATTGGCACGGTAGCCCGCGCAAGCGGCCATCTTGTGACGTCATCCTCATAGTTATACGTGGTATTAGTGGCAGGCGCAACACGTGTTATTAGGGTGACACGTGTTTCCGTCAAGTATTTTGTATACTGGAGGTCGCCATCTTGGTTTTTGTGGTAGCACGTGGTTACTATGCAGCCCAACTGCCTGCAGTAGGACGGGGTATGTTGCTTTGTATAAAAGTAAATGTAATTACCAAAATAGACCCGACAATCCCTCCAAATCATCAAAACCTCTCAAAACTATTGACATAATTCCTTTGTTTAAGAGTAAATTTGCTGGTTCGGATTCCTTCAGATTCCACGGTTTATTCGTAGAATTGCCCAAACAGACCCGACAATGCCTCTAAATCACCCCCAATCCACCCAAAACTAGCGAAATGGGTTCGGATTTTCCATTAAATCCTCGGTTTCTACCTGCTTATTTCAGGTGGAATTCCTATACACCCCAACTTAAAAGACTGCCGCACAATGCCATAGGACCGAGATGTCTCCTGTGTTGCGTTCGATTGTTCCGAAGTATTCTCTAGTAGCGCAGACGAGCCTTAAACTTGGAACAGTTTTAACTTATTGGTTACTATTTTTAGCGTCCTGGTCCGTTCTGACCAGATCTAAACAATGGTATTACTTCATTTTGTAGTTTTTCAGTACTCTCTTATGGCGGAAGAACATGTAACGTGGAATAGTTTTACATTCCAAACCTAGTCTATCACTACCTACTATTACGGACGCTATTCTCGCTACTCTAACCGCAACAGTCTATCTAGCCCAATCTATTTCCGGTTCCTACCTATACCGCTGTTCAAGTCTAAGAGTGTCTAATCCGATTGCTTCATTTCCAGTAATTTGTACCTATCTGTACAAAGTTTTCTCCACTGTTTAGTACGAAGTCCTTTAAGATTCTTAAATCGGAAGGACGGTCGAGCATGAACAACTTTGCTCGAAGACTCAAATCTTATCAAGCAAATAAACTATCGAGAAAGAGTGGCTCCTCTTACGACTCTTATGCTCATTTGGGTGATGGGGGTGGGGGTGCATGCGGCACGGTGATATACTACTGGGGGATATCGTTTAGGGGATACTTATCGTGGGATACCTATCTGAAGATAGTTATGGCGCCTAGCGCCTGTGCAGTTCCTGGTTTTTAGGCCACCCACTTCTTCATTTCTCAAAGGCTACTGCTGCTGGTTTTTCCATTGTCACTATCATCCTATCATTACTTCCCCTCTTTGCTTCCACAACTATTGGTCTGTACCACTGCTGTTGGCTACAACTATCTGTCCTGTGCTACAGTATCCCACACTTACTACTGATTACTATGACTCTCGGCAACTATATCACTACACAACAACCCCACAACCCCACAACCCCAACGGGTCCCAGCTCATATCAATATTATGCTTGCGGTCCACTATTACTTGCAATCTAATGCACTCTGCTTGCTATAAGAACTCAAATCTTATCGGGGACATAAGCTGCTGAATAGTGACTTGAATAGGCATTGCTCAAGCGACTCGAATCTTATCGAGCAGAGCAAATAAGCCATCGCGTAATTGCTCTAACGAGTCACTCCTCTTACGTCTGTTGTGCTCATCGAGGAACTGGAGAAATGACATGGTGATGTACTGTTGGAGGATTCCGTAATTGAGATTCCTAGCCGATTCCGTAAAGTTGGATTCCGTGATTTGACATCAACACTCGAGGGTATTCCCTTCCCTATTAGACGAATTAAGTTCAAAGGGAGTTAATACCGTAATTGGGGTTATAGTTCAAAAATTCATTCAGTCCAGAATAGTTCAAAGGGTTTTAATTACACAAAGTCCATTCAAACAGTTCAAATGGGTTTACACTGTTATATTTTCATTAGGGTTATAATTCACAAAATATAGTTCATTCAAACGATTCATTAGGGCTATAGTTACAAATAGAGTCTTTTCAATACTTTGTTCACTTTGTTATGTTGACTTTGATCTTGGTTGTGTTTGATCAGATCAGCTCGGTCTTCGTTCACATTTTCTGTTCACTTCGATCTTGGTTGTGTTCGATCTTCGTTCACTTCGACTTCAACAGTTCAACTGTAGTTGTATTGGATCTGTTCAGTTGTTTCCAGCCAGTCCATCTTCTTTCACTTTGTTATGTCCACTTCGATCTTGGTGATGTTGGACCTTCGTTCTGTACCTTCGTTGTTTTGCAGTGGTGGTTGCTTGACAGTTGTATCCGTTCAGGTGCTTGCAATAATAATTGGGTGTTACCAATCCCTTTTCATACCCTCGAGTGCACTCCGTAATTCTACAAATCACGGAATCCAACTTTACGGAATCGGCTAGGAATCCCAATTACGGAATGCCTTATATAGCCTGTCTATATGTATACAGGGGAAAAAATCTGATTGAACATTTTGAAGGCCTGAACGAAGGTATAGTTAGGAAGTAGTGATACAAGTCAATATTAATGGATGATAGTTTAGTCAATAGTACTGGTACAAGACCGCAATGGAACAAGACTGCTGTAGAAGCTAATGATACGACAGATAGCCCAACGACCAGTAGTGGCCTTGGAGCTTTGGAGATAAGATGGAAGCCGTTGGTAAGACTATATTAGACCTCATTAAGGTATTACTCATGGCCCTAATGGCCTCATACGACAAAAAATGGATTCTCCAAAGGGTATCCTCGATAGGTATCCTCAAATAATACAATACCAGGCCATAGGTATCCTCAAATACTGAAATGAGGCTAAGAGAGATAGTAAATGAGGCCTCATTGAGGGTTTTGTTCATGGCCCTCAAACCCTTAAAAGAAAATGAGGCTATGAGGGATAGTAAATGAGGCCTCATTGAGGGCTTTTACATAGCCCTCCTGGCCTCATACGACAAAACATGGATTTTCCAAAGGGTATCCTCGATAGGTATCCTCAAATAATACAATACCAGGCCATAGGTATCCTCAAATACTGAAATGAGGCTAAGAGGGATAGTAAATGAGGCCGCATTGAGGGATTTTTTTCATGGCCCTCATGCCCTCAAATGAAAATGAAGCAATGAGGGATAGTAAATGAGGCCTCATTGAGGGATTTTTTCATGGCCCTCATGCCCTCAAAAGAAAATGAGGCTAGGAGGGATAGTAAATTATACCTCATTGAGGGATTTTTTTCATGGCCCTCATGACCTCAAACGGAAATGAGGCTATGAGGGATAGTAAATGAGGCGTCATTGAGAGATTTGTTCATGCCTCTCATGCTCTCAAAAGAACATGAGGCTATGAGGGGTAGTAAATGAGGCCTCATTGAGGGCTTTCTCGTGGCCCTCATGGCTTCTTACGACAAAAAAGGGATTCCATAGTCACAGGCGTTTCCCAAAAATGGGATTCCATGGGATATGGCTGTTAAATACCGAGATGGGACTAAGGGGGATAGGACTTAGCTGAAATAAGGGGAGATAACTCTACATAGAGATTATGGGAAATCAAGCAATCTGATTGGTTAGTTAGCGCCAGTAGAGTAAACTGATTGGTTGATCTAGATAAATGAAACAACAAAAGTACTCGGAATAGGGTCAGAACTAACAAGAATAGACCAGAAATTGCTAGATATAGTAACAATAAGCAAAGCTATTCCAGTTGATAGACTCTTCTACTCTACTGGAGTATACTCCTATTCAATCGAGCTTACCCCCTGTGCCCCTCGGTACCATAGCACTACGTGCTAAGCCGATGAAATGGGGAATACGTAGTAAATAAAAGTCGTTTTTCGTGATTTGGAGGGATTTTCGGGTTTATTTGTGTAATTCTACGAATCGGGAAATTACTCCTGAACAAAGGAACATAACCTCCTAATATACCTCTGTCCTATTATAAACCATTGGGTCACATAGCAACCACGTGCTACCATAGAAACTAAGATGGCGGCCTCCAGTATACAAAATGGATGGCGGAAACACGTATCACCCTAACAACACGCGCTGCACATGCGCACTAACGCCACGCATCACTATGGAGATTACGTTACAAGATGGTCGCTCACGCAGGTTACCATGACAACCAAACATGGCGCCACCAGATCACGTGACATGTCACTTCCGGAGTCCGGGCCGGGGCCCGGCCAATGTGGCACGTTTACCTCATCTCCTACTACTCCTGTACCATTACTACTGATTTGTAGCACTACTTCATACTTCCTAGCTACGCCGGATTCTGTCTCGCATCTATCCTCCACCGAAGGTCTTTAACAGTCTCTGTCAGACACGTATTGGTGTGACATTTCCTTGACCTATTGTCGGCTAGGGAACCTCACATGTGAGAAACAGCCTGATGATGGTACCATAGCGTGCACTAACTACGTCGTATTTTATCTCGACTCTACCATCGGACGGGTCTTTAACAGGCTTAATCAGATCCGTATTGGTCTTTACCTTTCTTTGACCTACAACTTATACTATCAATGCTATGTGGTTTAAAACTGTTGATAGTATAATTTATATTTTATTAAATATGTTACATTTTGCTAAACCCGGCGCCTACGATGAGAAATCAGTGTTATGAGACAAGAATGTATTGTAGATCAACCGTCTGTATAAAATTAGAAAAAAGTGGTTTGCAGCACGTTTATCTTGTTTATTACTATACAAATAATAGATATATACACCTATTACATAATAGAATAACAGATACAAATATTGATACCGCGTCAAAATAACAGTTGCAAATACTCTTACTCTAGAAGGATAAACTCTACCATTCTGAAGTGTCCTGGAACGCTTGCTGAGAGTGATATAGTTGCCGAGAGTCATGGTAATCAGTAGTAATTGTAGGAGACACTCCACTCTAGCAGGATAAACTCTACCATTCTGCAGATGTTCGGGTGGTAGCCAGCGATAAAGTGTTATAGGTTGAAGTGCCAGCCCTCAACATCATTGGTGGTTCTCGATTCGCGAAAGGTGAAGTAGTTCCACATTTCATTGACGAAGTATTCCTCCACCCAGTACTCCGATAATTCTGCGACGAAAGTGTCTGCTCTGCCATCCTCTGCCATTTTGGATAAGGCCCTATGGGTTAACAATTGTATGAAAGTCGAATCTTATGGTAAAAGCGACTGGTTATTGGTTTGATGAATGTAGTTATTTGTCGAGTACGGTATAAAAGTCCTTAACGGGGGTCCTTCTAACGCCCTGACTGGGTCGACACTGGTATTGTTACACCTACATCGAAAGCCACGAGTCCACAAATGTATGCTAGTCGGATCTCATGGAAAACACGATTCGTTAATGGCTCGGTGAGTGTAGGTATTTATTTTAACCCTTGACCAAGTTCAGTTTTTATGGTTTGTCAAATAGTTATTCGACATGTTAGCTATGCATTGTTCATAACTTCAGCCCATAATCTGAGCAAGTCATTGTTGACAAAGTGTATTCGTCTGGAGACAGTTATGTAATTCAGACTGACGTTGGTGATACGATAAATGAGTTCGAATTTATCGGCGACCTTTATACAATTGGTGGTCAGTTAACTGTGTTATAGGCGTCTAGTGCGCCTGTGATTTACAGTGAATAAGAGAAATATACGTTACTCTGCTAACATGGTATATATCTGTTAGAGTCTGTTAACCATGATGTAGGCATGCTACTCGACTGGTACGATGTGAGGTTTGAGAAAATCGACTAATTACTCTATAAGCGACTCAGCCTATATTATAACGGCATGTAATATGTTTTATTTGTGACATCTTATCAGTATCTGGCATGCGTAATAGTCGATGGCACTGGTGAAAGACCAAGGGTGAATAGCTTAGCTACCCGTTCCTCCAACCACCCCTAGCTCTCGCTCTAAGACTCATCTGTGGATGTATGCTAAATTGTTGAAATTTGCTTTTTGAATAAGATGACGCCATGTCTGTTATTTTTTCCAATAAATGGATGTTGTCCTATCACTAGGTCAGTCAAATGCTTTGCATATAAAATCGTATTAGTTCCCAGCATGAAATATGACCGTTCTAGCCAGGGCTGTTATTGTTTCCAATAAATGGATGCTGCCTTATTATTAGGTCGGTACAATGTTTTGCATATAAAATCGTATCAGTTTCCAGCATGAAATATGACCGTTCTAAAATGCCTATCAATATGAGCTAGATGCATTGTTGGAAGTATGCGTATTCTAATTATTAGTAGGCTCATACCTTTGTTTAAGTAAGTAACTATCATCAAACAAGGGGATATTAACCCTGGAATGAAAACCACTGAACTATACATTTTGTCCTTTCTGATCTTGTGGAGCTTCGAGCTCGGAATGCAAGAACTGATTTTGGTGTGGTACATTGAAATTCGTATTTGCTTCGGTATGAAATGTGTTTGGCCTGAAGCCTATTGGTACTTGCCCGGAATTTAATCCGCAATGTATAGCCCCTGGTGACTGCCCTCTCCCACATACATGATCAAGATGCAGTTCGACAGGTACGTACATAGGCAAATCGAAGCTTTTGCAGTTGTCAAATCTGACAGAGTGTTGGTGTTTGAATCGGATGGAAGTAAACAGTTTGTCATTCAATAACTACTGAAAAAAAACTTTAAAAAACTAAAAAAAAACTTTGAAAAATAAATTAAAAAAACACCAAAAAAACTTTAAAAGATAAAAAAAAATCGAAAATAAAGCCTTTAAAAACTTTTAAAAAAAACTTAAACCCCAAAACACATAAAATAGGAAGTTTGAGAAATAATTCTAATGTTTCTCAAACTTACTTCTTTTTTTATTCCTTCAAGAACTTCACATGTTCAATTTGGTGAAAATTTATCCACAGTTTTATTATTCAAAGGATAACATTCGATCGACACAGATACTATAGAAGAAGTAGGTTTGGGATTAGACTTCTTCACCATGTAATTATTTCTGTCTTCCTCTTCGACTCTTAAAGGTGTTCCGAATTTGCTCGTATTGCAATATTGATTCTCCATCTTCTCCACTTTATATCTATCGTTTTCTATACCATTTACCACAACGTTGACAACAGATCAGTTCTTCAAGTCCTTAGAAGTCAGACTCATTTGAACGATGATTCCTCCTATCACCATCGGATATCCTACCTGACCATGTAACAGTCCTTTTCCGAAAGACCACTCCGATTTGCCAGAATCTACTGCATCACATTCCCCGGCCCACACGGTTATCAACTGTCCCGTCTATTTTATTTTTCCATAACCCAAATCATAGTATAGGCATCTGTCATCAACTTGGAAATGGGTAGATTCATGATTCGATAACCTCCTATGTTTAGATTGCCATCCATCACATCGTCGGTTTCTCGACTTTAGTGTCGTCCACGTATTTTCAGAGGAATGCACATAAATCGTATTCGGGATCGGCCTCAAGACTGAATATTTTGTTACCGATCATGTCGATGCCAGACTCCATCATTCCTCCCGATCGTTTGCGGAGATAGAGATTGTCCACATGCTCTTTGAGACAGGTCTGAGATTTCACGAGAGCAGAATCCACGTAGCCTTTGTTGACCGCGTTCGATTCGGAATCGTCGTCACTGATTTGAGACAGATTGATGATCTTATTTTATTACTTTCCAAAGTGTGATTTGCTGTGATTTCCCGGTTTTATTATAAACGATAACTTCACAAGTGAATTATGCAATCAACAATTGAGTCATGTATCCATGCGCGCAAACGAAGACGCTTTGCCGCGGATGTAATGAGGACTTCATTGTTTTTTGTTTGTTTTTATAACCATTTACCTAACATGAAAAGCATACGACACTTGCAAAATAATTCTTGAATAACTATTAGTTTCATTTTTGTGTCAAAAACATAGATTATAACCCCCATTGGAACGAGCTTGACGAGCTCGTTCCAATGAGGGGTCATAACCTATTTTCAGAGACAGAATATGAAAAGATACTTAAAATTAATGGGCGAGTTTTGAGAAGAGCGCTGACCGTTTTTGGCCGTTACGTTAGATAAAGGGTTAAATAATATAATTATCGTTAATAATGAAAAGTAATAAACAGAGTGAACGCTTAACTGAACTGGTTACATGAAATAATTCATTCGAGGCGAGGGACTATATTGTAAAACACTCGTGCGCATTCATGTTTGCACAGCATCCCTCACCTCTCATGAATTATTTCATGTAACCAGTCCATTTAAGTGATTACTCTCTATAAATCTAGCGTTCAGATCAGCCTTTATTTCATTTTTTTTCTCAGCATTCAAAGCATCGACGAATTTTCGTTCCTCGATATCTATGTATTGTTTGGTGGCAGCATCTCTGGGATGCTCTGGTTATAGATTCGTTATCTCGTGAGAATTCCCATCCACTTCAGAATTCATAATTTTGATTTTGGGAACTTGAGTGAATCGTCAGCATAATTTTTGTGACAACGTTGTTATCTCTCACGTGCGTCTCGAAATCTGCAACTGTCTGATCTGCATACTTATAAGGCATAGCATTGCAGAGATTTATTGGTTCGGGAACGTTATAAAGCTTGTGATTATCCATGTTCAATGGTTCCTTTTGAGGTTCATACCGTTCTTGAACCATGCTACCCAATGAGTGCCGTCACTCGTGAAATTGTCTAGATTTAAGATTCTGCATTCGTTGCAGTCTCGCAGTTTTCAGAGCAACGCATCTCTTGAAAAGACACCGTGAATATATTTTAGGTTTAATGCTTTGACCATATCCAACAGATCGATATTAGACAGAGGTTTGTTAGGTAAGATGATACCTTCTACCGATATGCTCGTATTTTCCTTTTTATAATTTAATTCGAATTTATTTATTTCTTCTTTTTTTCTTTTATTTTTTATGCGTTGTGTGAATTTTATTTTCTCCAAAAATCTTTTACTTTTTGTTTCTTCATAGTTCTGTCTCTTCAACATTTTTCGATCGAAGTTTAATCACTTTTCTTTTCATTATTTCCTTCAACATTTTGTTCATCTCTTCACATCATTTCTTAAATCTCATGAAATCCAAATAATTTCCTTGCCAAATGCCTTTTTGCACTTCTCTGTATGCAAAATCCCAAATGCACATTGGAAATATTTTATTTTTCGTTTCGTCAAAACCAACTTTAAATTTGATTTTTTGTTCCATTTTTTTAAGGATTTATTATTCTTTTCTCTTTGCTATTAATTATCTTCTATATTTTCTATGCCTTTATCAATTTGCAAAGTCGTGTATTCATCTAATCTTTTCTGATTTTGGGGAATCGTCGACTTTGTGGAATAATTACCATGAGCTAATGTGTTTTTCCATCCGATTGCACGATTCTCTTATCATCATCAGCCGATAAAGCATTGTTATTGATGATTTACATGTAGAGACTGTGCCTGTCGCTTTGAATCGTGTTCATCAATGTGTACACTTCGCGATTTTCGAAGAGACATTTTTATACTCTTCGAACGTGATGTCATTATTTGAGATGTTTCTTCTGACACCTTTACATTTCTTAATTGCATTCCCATCTTGTAGTAAGCGTACAGTTTTAACTTTAAACAAACAACTTCCATGATCTGTCTTTCTCCCATCCCATCTTGGAATTTTTCCACCACCTTCTTATTCACACCCGATGGAATATTAGATTTGTCATCGCTTGGATAATTGTTCATGTCGAACCATGCATTGACATCTGAAGATATGTCTCGGTAAAAACTTTCGGTCTCTATCTCGTAAGCCAGACTATCTACGTCAGTAAAGAACAGTTTATCTTTCTAATTTCTTCTTGGTGTATTCATAATGAAATCGATACATCAACTGTTTACTGATGTCTAAGATGCACGTTCCCAAATACATAGGTCTGTCAAATGTCAGATGCATCTGTTTCATGCGAACGGCCGCTAGATTTTCATCAAAGATGGTTCTATGTTTATATTTTGGTTTCGAAATGTATTTTTTAGGCCGTCCCACCGTTGAAAGGAGACAAATGTCTGTCGTTTTCCGGATGTTTTCTATCGATTTTCCGTACACAGAATTTTTCATGTGTTTGAAAAAATCTTTCTCGAATTCGGTCAGAGCCTGCGTTTTCAAATTCGTGTTAGGATCTATGTACTTCTTCATCCAAAGCTCTTCATCCAATCGGATGATCGATGCATGTCAAATTTCATGCTGCAATCTGTGTAAAGTTTCAGATTTTTGCAGTAGTTTTCGTATTTACGTTTGTCATTTAAATTTGGAAGGAGTTTGTCGACTGACTTTATTCACTTTCATTTGTTCAGGTGCTAGGACATAATGATTGTGTCTATTGTTTAATGTTTTGGGATATTCTAGATCCACCTCCAGAAGACAGGGATAGTGTCTCGAATTTTCCATCTCCTCACAATTCTCAACCCATTTGAAATTTCCCGTCAGTAACGGATGACTCATGGCCCAACTGTATAAATTATTAGCATCTAGATATGTTATGTATGTACTCAGTTCTCGCACGTCGAATTCTTCTTCCATGTAGCAATTCTTCACTTTTGCATATCTGTGACATATCGTTGACACTCCACCTCTCACACCCTTTTCGAACATGAGGAACATGTCCACGCTGGATAATAATTCTCAGTGGATTTCAGTCATCTTCAACAGAGCATCCGAAGCCAGACTGGGAGCCGTGTAATGCCAATTTAGATTGTTGTAACTGTGAGCAACACCTCGAAATTTACTCTGTCGTGATCGTGATCTCTCACTTTCTTGTATTCATTTTCCGAAGTTTCGATGAACGGTAGTCAACAGATATGTCGTTTGGTGGCTCTCTTATTGTGTTTCATTTGCTCTTCTGTGATGATTATCTTCTCAGGTGTTTTGAATTACTTGTATAATTTTTTGATTTGAGATTCCAAATCATCCACAAACTTTTGAGACACCTCCTCATCATCCAACTGTAGGTGTATGGACCCGATGAATGTTGATCGTCGAAAGAACATTTTATGTAGAAAGAATATCCAGACAGTATATGCTTCTGATGTTTTTCGTTGTGTAACTCTGACGATCGTCGGGCTGACACGAACTCATCTTCACTGTGAAACATTCGAAATCAGCTCTCCATGGTGTCCGCTAGTCTGTGATGCAAATAATCAACTCATGTTCTTCATCCAACAGTGAAGTTGATTGTCGTCTGCTGAAAGTAATAATAAATTGACGTTTTTCTCGCGACTTGTTTTAGAACTTATCCTCAGAGGAATTTCTTTTCGAATCGTCATATCCAAAAACGTTGATGGCGGTCGTGGGATTTCGATTTTCGAAATGATCGATGTTGTAGTCGAGTCGAAAAATTAATTCCCGACCAATCAAAATTCTTAGAAGTCTCCATGTATTTCGATACTCTCGTCAGATGCGTTTCCACGGGACATAACACATACGTGAAGTCCGTTTGAAGCATTGACTGTCTTCTTTATTTTCCACGATGATCACAGCTTTTTTGTTTTCTATGAAATAAGGCTATTTTATATACGAAGACGTTCACAGTGGATTGTACTAGTCGATATGAATCTCTAGATTCAATACTACTCAGAATATCCAATTATTACCTTCGTTCTGATAGTGTGCCAAAGATTGTATTATATTTTCTTTCATGTCATCGAAGATAAGACATAGAAGAGCTATCGTCACAGTTTTCATGACAGACTGAAAATAAGCTATTTTTCCTCCACTTTACCTGTGTTCCAATCAGTCTTCTGCATATGACACTTCAATACAATTTTCATTTTGATACCCACACCTAGCATCCGATGAAATAAATTCAACACGCTAGATTTTATCTCATTCAAGAATTTTTTAGGATGAAACTTTTTCATACCTTAGACATCAAGCATTTGGGAACATCCCTTGACAGCTTGTTCCCGTTCTACAGGAGTGGGCAACAATTGTTTGTGCATGACTTTAGCTGTCTGACAATTGCTCACCATTGCTTGGTGGTTCTTTCAGGGTACTTTAGCTTTCTCCACTCGTAAAACTGTCCGACACGAGGTGACCCCAGCGGTCGAAAATGTTGTTAAACCCCAAAACATAAATAAATTACTTTATTTAAGATTTCTGCTATGTCATTATTTTTTTAGAGTTCAGCCATCGCTGCTTTTACGATAGCAGTTATTTGATCTTCGTTTCTCTCTTTTTTATTTCCACAGTAACCAATTCCATCAAACTGGGTTTTTTCTTTTCTCATCTTTTCTCCCATTTGATTCCCATACTACTCTGAATCTCCAAGTGCTACCTTGGTTCTGATACTGCGCCAAAGATTGTATTATATTTTCTTTTATGTTATCGAAGATAAGACATAGAAGAGCTTTTCGTCACAGTTTTCATGAGAGACTGAAAATAAGCTATTTTCCCCCCACTTTACCTGTGTTCCAATCAATCTTCTGCCTGTGACAATTCAATACCATTTTCGTTTTGATACCCACACCTAGCATCCGACAAAATAAATTCAACACGCTAGATTTTATCTCATTCAAGAAATTTTTAGGATGAAACTTTTTCATCCTTTCACATCAAATGTTTGGAAAAATCCCTTGACAGCTTGCTCTCGTTCTACAGGAGTGGGCAACAATTGTTTGCACATGACTTTAGCTGTCTGACAATTGCTCACCAGTGCTTGGTGGTTCTCTTGGGGTATTTTGGCTTCCTCCATTCGTAAAAATGTCCTACACGAGGTGGCCCTGGCGGTCGAAAATGTTGTTAAACCCCAATAAATAAATAAATGACTTTATCTAAGACTTCTGCTTTGTCATTATTTTTTTAGAGTTCAGACATCGCTGCTTTTACGATAGTAGTTATTTGATCTTTTTTTCTCTTTTTTTATTTCCACAGTAACCAATTCCATCAAACTATTTTTTATTTTTGTTTTCTCATCTTTCCTCCCATTTGATTCACCCCCATCCCCACCGCCCCCCATCGAGTGAACAAATAGTCTATCAACTCCAATCTCTTCCACGATCCCACACCTTTCAAACCCAGCTCACATGCTCTCGATTTTAATTCGGGTCCTTTTTTCTGTCCGATCGCAGTTCGTAGGATTTCAGTCGTTTGTGGTTTAGTTCCATAACTCAACAATTTTGCGATGCCGTGATTCTTCACATGACTTTTCAATTGTGCTAGACTGCACGTTTTAAATGAATGTATCATTTTTAAATGTTAAAAATTGTTTTAAATGTTTATTTTTTTTTATTTCCTATATAAATGTTTGAGAAAAAGAATTCTATTTTCTTTAAGTTAATTTTTTTTAACTTGAAAAACCAAAAAATTGAAATCATTTTTTTGTATTTCTTATATTTATGTGAGAAAAAAAATTTTGTTTTCTACTAACTTAATTTTTTTAACTTAAAGAAAAACAATATTTAAAAACAGTCAAAGACATTTTTCATATTATATATAGGAAACAAAAAAAAATAAAAATAAAAAAAAATAATAATATTAATAATAAAAAAATAGCAAAAAAATTGAATTGAAGAGAATCGCTTCATACAATAATAGTAAACTTGTTATTTGAAACCTAATCCAATCCAATTGAAAGCTGTCAAAGTAACAAAGTTTGAATATGAATACAATTATCATAGCATGGAATATAATACTATATGAAGATCAAATCAATTTATTCTCAGATTTATAGAATTCCTGTGGCAAACTCCAGAAGGAAGAATAAAAACATTTCAAGAAGTTTACTCTGATCTACAGCAAAAACAAAATATATCCGAAAATTGCTAAAGATGTCAAAGATTGACTCCAAAGAAGAAGCCCACAAAAATGTGAAAAATTTAATGAAAGTAGACATGGTCATCAAGCATCTGTGCAAAAATGAACATGGGAAAGTGACAGCTTGCATACAAGTAAAAGATATTAGTCTGTAAATAAATGTAAAAACAACAACAAAATGTAAAGAAATTTCAATTTTTTTTTATTTTATTTTTGTAAATAAATGTTTATATTATCGATTTTTTTTAAAACAATTATTTTTTTTTTTATTTTTTTTTTTTATTTTTTTTACTTTTTTTTCTCTTTATCTTCTCACGAACTGAATACAAAATCATCCCAGTCTCTTCTCTTTCGTTAACCAATTAAAGTCTTTTGTAATGATGATGAGTATCATCACACTCATTTATGCAAACACATTCAGGAGAAGTCTCAGTAAAATATTTTTCCATTGTCATAGGAAGATTTTTGAGTGTTCTTTTTCTCTAATATTCCATCATGATATTGTGATATTTATCATATTTTGAATAATCCATTTTTTTGGCTATTTTAATTTAGTATTTTTTTTTCCTTCACAAGATCTGAATCCAATATTCTCTATCCAGTAATAAATGCAAAATACTTCATTGATCGTAAATCGTGAGATTTCTCAGCATTTTTCGAAACTGCTCAATTTCGAAATCCAAAGGCTTGTCCTCGACATTTGATCATTGTCTTCCACCATTCTATCACCTCGTCCTCGCTGAGTTTTTCCAACATCGACGCAAAACACAGGATGATGGTGTCTTTGTGTTTCGTGGTGTAGCTGGTGTGTATCTCGATCATTTCGCGCTCATCTCTCTTGGAATGTTTAAAACGGCGAGATAGGCACACGCCCTGTAGAAAAAACTCTGAGAAACTTCTCACGCAGATCTCTCTTCATATTCTCCGCTTTCTCCTAAGGATCTTTGATCTTTAAAAATAACATGCTTTTTAATATTTTACTTTTTATTTTAACTTTTTAAAAATTTTATTTTATCTTTTTCCCTTCTATTTAATAATATTATCTATTATATAATATATAGAAAAAACACATCATATAATATATATATATTTCTCAGTCACAGACAGACAGAAACGCAATCGGTCGAATTGGGGGGGGGGGGGGAGGAGAATCTTCTCTCTCATCCGAGATCTCTCTACCGAATCGACCTTATGAGCCGTAAAAACATTGCAAAGCACAGGCTAAAAATTACATGTTTCTTTTGCAATTTTGACAATTGGGAATCTATCACATACAAGAAGTAATTCGATGAAATCCGTCGGTGGAACACCCGAGAACACCGACAAAAAATTACACATTTTGACTCGCGATTTGTAATTTCAC
This sequence comes from Pictodentalium vernedei, assembly GCA_031216915.1. Taxonomy (NCBI): domain Eukaryota; kingdom Metazoa; phylum Mollusca; class Scaphopoda; order Dentaliida; family Dentaliidae; genus Pictodentalium; species Pictodentalium vernedei. The sequence goes on along the minus strand of CM062292.1, from coordinate 81,313,200 downwards.
ATTCCAGATATCTCGGCGAAATCGAAGCAATCGATCGAGGGAACATTTGAAAAGCCGAGTAAAAACAAACCTCGTTGATTTTGTCATCACTTTAGGATTTTTCATCTGGGGTTTGTGATATCTTCACCGTCATTTTGTGAAACAAATGAAATGAATTCTCCGACTGGTCCAGAACTGGGCGATCTCGAAAATTTACAAGATTTTCTAAGATTTTATTTTTGCTCGATCTCCGAGATTTGATCGACAAGACGAGACAAATCCTCGTAGTCCGTCCATCGGCGATTCGATTTCCCATCCGATTTCTGACTCGAAAAAGGTATACTGGTATATCTTGGTATACTGAGCCATTTTGCGCGAAATCGAAAGTGCTCCAGTATTGCACTAGTAGATTTCTCGATAAAATAAGATCGAAAATTGCGAGAAATTACCTAAGTCAAAAACTTGGTTAGATGATTATACTATACTCGCCTATATACTACAGTTAAACGTAGAAGTCCTGTCATGAAATGCGCACAAATAGCACGTCGATCTGCGCGTTAATCTACGCGTTATGACCATAGTAAGGCTATCAAATTTTGTACATATGGCCTGTGCACAAGCAATGATTCAGCCAATGGACCTCCGGGTAATCCGGAGGTCCATTGGCAGAAACATTGCCTGTGTTTGCTATGAGTAACTAGGAGAACCTGCCGTGCTTTGGATGTTATTCGATATGGCAATTGCGCGCAATTCCAACGCACAATTAAGCCTAGATAAGCGCACAATTCATGACAGGACTTCCAGTTTTAACTGTACTTAACAGCTACAATTCGGAGAGAACCAACGAGCAACGACGAGCAACTGTTAGCTCCCCAACATACTAACTCCACACAAGCAGGATTAGCATTGGTTGAAGACAAGTGCACCATCAACGTGCAGTACGCTTTAGTACACGACGTCACCGTGTCCCCACATGGGCAGTGGGGGTGAAGACGTATCAGTGATAAAATATGATAGTATTGGGACATAGATAGAACACCACGGTGTGTGAATACGTTCGCCAATATGGTAGACGTGCCCACACCTCTCGTTCTATCACTCAACGATGGCATGAGTGCTGTATTGACGAACGCCTTCACACATCGTGGCGTTCTGTATTTATTACACGCCTCAAGGACAATTATCACTTTCTAAATTCATGGCGAAAAATTCGGTCATACTTACAGAATATGACAACTCTGCCGTCTACTTGAAATAAAAACAAAACCCAATCTCACGTGTGATTGGCAAACATGTGCGATAGACCGTTACGTAAACAGAAACACATAACTGAAAATTGTGTTCAAATAGGTTATTTGTTCGTATTTTTAAGAAATTAGCTGCCGTTATCTGAGAGATATTATCTTCAAAGTCAGAACTTGAGCGTTATAAATTCACCCCACCCCCATTTATTTTGCGTTCATTTGGTGGATTTGCACAGACATGCATTTTCCAATTGACATTCGATTTATCGAATGTCACCGAAGCTTCCGAATTCATCAGTGTCAGAATGCGACGTTTCGATCGGCCAATTACGAAAATGGGCGGATTTTGTTTTATCTTTTGGTAGATTCGTGACGTCAAGTCGTATGCCGTATGGCACATGCGTTCAATGCAGATTTGTAAATAGGGAACCGGAGACCTTGGTTCTCGTGTTGCTATAAAGTTACCTCGGCCTTATTTGAAACCAACCTTAGTAATAACCTCAGTATTTATTAACCCTTTGAATTCTAATGGTACCTTCCATGTCAGTTCAATGGCAGCAATTAGAAGAGTCCATATTCATTATTTGGGGTAGATGAATCAATATTTTCAACATGCGGTTCTACCCACATATTTACTGAACAGCCATCCTATTTAATGACATTATGGCGTATCATGTTGCTGAAAGGGAAAACGGCCGCTAGGGTTCAAAGGGTTAAACCAAGACAACAATTAAAAATGTTCTCTGATATTTTACAGTTTTCTAACAGCCTTGTAGATTTTCATTCTAATCGCAGTCGAAGTTTACTCTTCTCCCACTTGGACGAATCTCCACTTACGACTCGGAGTCTCAGTTTGCGTTGGATTTTGTACACATCTCTGTTCTTTCGTCTCTTCATCTACACAAACCTTACTTATTGCCGTCAATAATTCCTCATCACACAGAAACTCAGCTTCAATTCGCTCCATTATATCTGGTCACACCAATTTCCCCGACTGCATTCGTCGAAAGCAGGGAAACATTTCGATGTAAACAAACTTATTACGCCAAAGAACGCATCAAGAGGGACAAGTCTGGCTATGTAGATAGAGAGCAGCGTCATATCACCCGAGTGTGAAGTTGTATCTTACAGTATATATCTGCCGAGCGTGATAATAGGCCATTCTGAGAAAGAAAATAGTATCTAATATATAACCAGGCTTATAATGTACTAGATTGTCTTGTATTTTAGACAATGACAAATCGGCCAACACAGCACGATCAAAGGGCGACACTTGAAAGTAACGTACATAGCCAAGGGTGTATATTAGATAGCCCGGGAGCACGGCGCATGGCCCTAACATGAATGGCGAAGGATCACCTTTCAAGGCACACAAAAGACGCAAAAATAAAAATGGATTGAGAACCTTGTGGACAACGACGGCCAGTCACCATGATCGTGCTGGCTAGGGGTTCGCGGTATATGTTGAGGATTGAACAATACAAAGAGTGAGTGGATAGCTAACTGAGAGGAAATATGGAAGCAGCATATGAGGGAAGGGAAAGAACACTGAAAACCCTTCAGATCATAACAAGATATTTCGCAACTAACCGGGAATGTTTCAATGATACCTTAATTACTAAGTATTTGGGAAGATAAAAGTAGTTGTAAGAGCTGATTAAGGGTTGGAAATGAAGGTAGTTATTACACAAGAGTAATGAAGGATATTGATTATGTAGTCTACTATTATGCATGCCCGCATCCGCCTCAACAACGCCCTTACCCAGTCCCTCTAACCCAAAGCAGAATTTACCATATGTAAGCTTGACTGTATCAAAGTAATAATATAGAAAATGAATTTGCCAAAAAAAACTTTTTTATCCCTTGACAGGACAATGCGACCACCAACCTCTTGGTAACGGATTGTCATCCGCAATACGTTCTATACTATTCAAAAAAGGTCGGGGATATTTTATAAAAGTGAAGAAATATATATGTCGTGGAAGTTGAGAGTAAACCTCATTCATCTGAAAACATGATGTTGCTCCACCGTCGATTGTCCCAGCGCTGTCGTGCTCCACACCATTTTTGTCTTGCTGCGATGTGACGTTCACTCAAACGTGGAATTGTTCGAGGTCGTCGAACGTACAAATCCTAGCTGTGTAGACGGTTTCGGATAGTCTGATCACTGACTCGCACATCTGTCGCTCGCTGCAGCTGCTGTCCAATTTCTGAGGCACTTTGATGGCGGTTACGTAATGATGTGGTTCGGATGAAACGATCCTGATTAGAAGTTGTCGCCCTTGGGCGACCTGATCGACGTCTGTCATCAACATTGCCTTCTGACGGTAGCGTGACCACAACCTACTAATCACCGATTGAGTAACGTTGAGAATTTGAGCCATTGCATTCTGTCTGTTGCCAGCTTCCAACATGCCAACGACACGTAAGCGTTCGTCACGTGTCAGTCTTCGCATACCTCAAAAGTAACGTTTCGACAAGAAGCTATCGATGAACGAGTTTATACCAAGAAAAGAACGATGAGACCTCCGAAAAAGACGGTCCAGTACAAATGAAAATTTCAGAACGTACCCCACAGACATTAACACGGCGCGCGTGCGAAAACCTTGCACAAAGTTTTCGTGGGCCTGTGACATTCATGATCCACACTAAACTTGGTAACATATTGATGTGTCCAATCACGCGTATCCAATACCATTTTCCGAAAATATCAACATCAGTTTGGATATCTCCTACTTTCTTTCAATAGCAGATAAGGGTAAGGGTAAGAGTGATCCAACGACGTAAATTTCCTGCCAATGCTATTCACAAAAATAGTCATTCGGATTTTAATTTTGTTTCATTTCTTGTCCCCAAAACATAGCTGATGATCTCTCAAAGGAACGAGTGCAACGCGATACACATGTACAAATTTTTCACCCTCAAATACATTTTCGAGAGGTCTTTGGTCTTTTAACTCTAATACCGACTAACCAATATTCCAACAACATCATTAAGGCATGCATTCGACGAAGGCATGCCTGAATGATGTTGTTGGAATATTTTGACTTGAGCCATCACGATCGAGACAAATCAGATTTATCCCTTAACTACCCCCATCGTTCATTTACTAATTCAACTTAGTTATCACGCGGGCAATACGAGGAATGCCATTAATAGAAACCCTTGATCCGCCATAACGGACATATCCAGTCAGAGCAGGTCACTAAAATCTCTCTTCGAATTTTATTATGTTTAAAATTTTTGTTGTTTTGTGATTCAATAAATACTTTTGGAATTATGGTCTTGTGATCTTGTTAGGTAAAAGGCTAGTTTCAGCTTGCAGCTCTGGGGCATTATAAAATCTCCATAATGGGGAATATATATAATAGATGATCGCATCGAGTTCAACTAAGGACCAAGTAGGAAATATATTTCCCCATATAGAAGAACCTGTCTTGAGAGACCGTCCTTTGGGCCACACAAAAGTGGTCTCTCAAGACAGGTGGTCTCTCATAACAGGTTTCAGGTTCAAGTCAGTGAATAACCAACCACAAAATTCAGAAATGGAGAAGAATGGATTTTTGTAATTACTTTGTAGTTGTCCTTCTTTATGAAGTTTTTGTAACAAATTGAAATGGACAGTTATAAAAATTATAAAAATAAATCAGTGTTGAAAATCTTCATTGAAGGTTTTCAACACTAATTTATTTTTACAATTTTTATAACAGGCCATTTGAATTTGTTACAAAAAGATTTTCAACACAAATTTATTTTTATTCCTATCTGTCACATTTCAGGTATGTATGAAATTGTTTGTTCAGCAATAATACTAATCTTTTCACAGAGGTCTTATAAAAACATCTCAATCTGTAATGAGTTAGCAATTGAAACCCAATTAAGAGCTTTTAATACTTTTAATTATGTTAATATGACCACAATGGATTTTCCAATTCCAGAACAGATAAAAAGTTTTTGTCATGGTTTCAGTCTTCAAAGCGGCGGGCTCTCAAGACAGATCCATTATGGCATAAAAATACAAGTTGGTACCAGGTCACAGTGGTCTCTCAAGGCAGGTGGTCTCTCAAGACAGTGGTCTCTCAAGAGAGGTTTTACTGTAATGCAACTATAGGAATGTATCCAATTCAATCTCATTTGACAGAACACATTGAGCTCCGACAAATAACACTGAATTCGATAAATTCCCAGTTGTATTATTGGAAAAATTTAAATGTTGAAAGAAATGCAAATACTGGCTACATTGGGTCAATACAAAAAAATAAACCATAAATCATTAAATATAATTTTGAAGAAGGGGTTGACTGTATGTTTTTGTTATTGCCTTCGTTCGATGGCAAGTCATAGATACGAGAGAACGTCGAGATTGCCAGGAAAAGAGAAAAAATATAAAGTTATTGCATCGCTTTCATCACGTCAAATAAGTTATTTGTTTTTCTTTTTTATAACCGTTCACCCTTTTACATAACAAATCGTCAGAATGCGAGGGTATTACGAAAATTCGACAGTTAAAAATTTCAATGAGAAGGATGGCTGCTAAGTGAAGGTCTGATGCAGCCCCAAGACTACATGCTGAAAATATTAATTGGTCTACCCCCAAAGAATGAATATGGATTGTTCCTGTTGCTGTCATTGAACTGATATGGAATATACCATCAGTGTGTAGGGGGTTAAGGCACATACTCTCAGCTTATTATTGTGGTAACTGAATTCACATTTCTTATTTGTGTTACTTGTGATTGAAGTGAGGTCGATCTTATGTTTGTAGAACCAGGTTACACGCTTAAACCAGAATCTTGTGAAGCTACTGCTGCTGGGAAGCCTGCGGGATCTGCAAAAACACCGGTCCCTCTTGATTTACTCAAACAGACGGGGTAAGTGTTTGAATTGACTGTTATTCTTTTTTTATCTTTTCGCAAATAACACTGTCATCCCGTTTTTCAAAAACTGTTGCCTGAAGAAAAATTTGGAAGTGGGCGGGCAGACGACACAACGAAAAATAAATCGGCAATGAGATTTGTCTGAATCGGCTAAGGTTTTTTTTTTTTTTGGGGGGGGGGTCCATTTAGTCCAGGTATTCCCAAATTTTTCCTTGAATAAAAATTTGGGATGAGCATAGTATGACATGTACCCGAATGGCCTCAGTAGACCGAAGGAGAGCCCGAGGGGGAGGAGATTTTATAGTCACGTGACCCTGCTACGCTGTTTGGTTGCAGTGGTAGCCCGCGTGAGAGGACAACTTGTGACGTCATCCCCATAGTATTACGTTGTCTTATTGCGCAGGCGCAGCGCGTTTTATTAAGGTGACACGTTTTTCCGTTGTCCTTTCTTATACTGGAGGCCACCTTCTTGGTTACTATGGCAACACATGGTTTCTTTGTGACCTAATGGCCTACATTAGGACGGGGTGTGTTCTGCTGGCATGTTCTGTTGAACAGGAGTAAACCTACTTTCCAAAACAGACCCGACAATTTTGCCAATTATTAAAATCTACCCAAAATTCTGAAACGAATTTTGTTAAAGATCCCACCGAATCGTCGTTTTTGTCCAGTAATAAGGCTCGTTCCTTTGTATAAGAGTAGCTATAATTACCACAAAAGACCCAAAACAAATCATCGAAACGGACTCAAATCTCTCCCCCCCCCCCCCCCCCCCCCCGCCCCAACGAATTCTTCATTTTCCAATAAGGCACTCCTAGTTGTTTTATATGAGAATAGAAATGCAGCTTGTTGTCAAACAACAAACCTAACAATGTCACTTTCTTAACAATTTGAATTATACTCCCATTTAATTTCAATTACGATGTGGTGTTTCCGAAGCTTACAAAAAATGTACACAATTTGTTTTCGTCTTTGAGAACTTGAAAACATTTTCTTTGGCCCGTTTTTAATTCTATTTAAGCGCAGCTAAAGTTTGTGCATGGTGGCATTTGCGTTTTTACTGCTGTAGCGGATTAAAACATCACCTACATACAATGAAGAATCTACCATATTCTGAAATACCCCGAGGAATCCCCAATTCATGTTCATTGATATCAGATAACGCAGATCCAACACATTGATCATCCATAATTAGTGTGTTGTTTTCTTCTAATATGTAGTACAGTATATTTTTTTCTTTACCTCTGTTGTTTATCATTTTTTTTAAATTTGGCTGATGAGTGTGTATTGGTTACTTTTAGAAACATAAGTTTCCCCGGGGCTTTTCTGTTTTGGTTTTTTTTTTTTTTTGGTTTTTTTTTTTTTTGTTTTGCTTAAAATCTTTATCATTTCATGGTTTTGTGAAGCTTTTTGGATTTGCCGGGGTTTTAGGAATGGTTGTGTTTGCAACGTCAAGCAATTCTGTGGTAAAATGTTCCACTTGGTCAGCATTGTCTTGACAATTCTGCAGTGTGAGTCGTTCAGAACAGAGCGATGAGAAAGTGTCCCGGTTTATTTTTTTGAAATTCAACTTGGGCTCCCTCACATCATCCCTCGGAACCACATTTTCCAACACATTTGGAAATTGGCCACTTTTGCATAAGTCATGTTCAACCTTCCAAGAAAAATTAAGAAATATAAAGGGACATATTATTGTCAGATCAATGGAAGTGTATGAACCAGATGCGGGATGTAGATAAGTGTCTGGCCCATCAATGACAAACCCAAGTCATATTTTGAAATAAGTGCTTCAACTGTGTTGCCTTTTATGTCTTCTTTGCTGCAGAAATCACCCTAAAGAGGGCTATGAGCATTAAAATCACCCAACAAAATGTATGGAGTTCGGAGCTGGTGAATCAGTTGTTCAAGATCAATCAGCTGAAGGGGTTTATTTGGTGACACATTAATTGAACATACCGTGGCCGTCTTGTCGCTAAAGCATGTAAAGTTGATTGTGAAGGTACAGAACTGTGAACCGTGAATAATGTCGTTTCTGACCACGACAGTCGTTCCATGAACATGAAGATGATTTTCATTTGTCCAAACATCATACGAAGTATAATGCTTAAAAGCGGAATGTTCCTGATCTGACGATCAGGCTTCTTTAAGAGTGTCTTCTGCAGGCATAAAGCAGCAGGTGCATATTTTTGGCTTAGGAAGCCGAGTTTGTTAAAATTCGCCCTAAAACCTCGACAGTTCCACAGTATTGAAATTTGTTTGGTCGAAACATTCACATTTGAGATGGTGGGTGTATGGGCGAAATATCCCTGGTAGCTTCCGTTGGTGGTTTTTTTCTCCCGGACCTGTTGAGAAAATTTCAAGCGTAAGTGGCCGAACGTTTCGATGATGCATTCACCTACTTCCACCAGTTTACTGTTGCGGGTAACGTGGTTATGAGGGGCTTTAGGTGCCCTGTCTGATAATGGTTTTTGTTTTTCAATTTTCTTTTTGATTTTTTTTTCTTGATTCCTTCTCTGATTCTAACTAAGGGGCTCTGGTTTCGGTTTTGAGTTACGTTGTTCATTCTTCTTTTCTGGTTTTGGTTCCTTTGCTTATTCCTCTACTAGCTTAAGTTTGCCATGTTCTTTCTTCTGATTTGTTTTCGAGTTTTCGTAAGTTAGTTTTTGATGGGTTGGTGGTGTTTGGGTTGGCCTTGGTTGTAGTTGATCGCTCTGCTCTATTGTGAAGGCTTGTGGAAAGAATAGCATTGTGCAATCAAGCTATATATATTGTGTCTGGCATTCTATTGACTTTGTTAAAACTTCTTTGGTTACAGTAGCATATGATGGCGTTGAAATATTCATGCCAAGCATCGATGAAATCATTTCTCTGGCCTCTTTAAAACGCATCTGTCTTTCACACTTCATTTTCTGTATTGTTTTTTCTTTATGTCAGCTGGGACAATCTTTTGAAGATGACATATGATAGCCCTGACAATTTACACATTTAAGGATATTGTTGGTACGTGGCTCATCATGTTTTGGCTGCATTTGTAGCAGACTGATTGGCGTCAATTCTGGCTGTGTCCGTATTTTTTGACATCGAAGTGAATTTGGGATATATAAATCCACTTTGATGTCATATAGCCTATTTTAAATGATTTATGTGTCTGGGGAGTACTTAAATAAAGTGTTTGCGCTGATTTTATTGCTATTCTTCTTCATTTGTTTTTATTCGTTTGACACGTCACCTTTTACTCCCTGTGTTTTCATTTATTTAACTATTTCTATTTCACCGATGTCGGTAAGCTCACGCGGTCTTACAGCGCCACGGCTGGTATTGAGGGTTCTGAGAGTTTCCGATTTCACTTCAACATCCCAAAGTTTCTGAATCCTTAAGAGATTGAATGACTGGATTTAACTAGCACATTCAATCAGTATGTCATCTGATCGCAACTTTTTAATGTATTTAATGGTGCCAGCAACCCAGATATTGCCTTTTAATGCGAAGCGGTTCAAATTAACTTTTTTTATTTTCATCTGTTTGACGTATTTGTATAAATCGTGGCCAGTTATCAGTTTGGTAATTGGTTGATTGTCATTCATATCAAGAATCCGGTGTAGAAGAAGATTTATCAGTTGTCGAATCACACGGTCGTTCAATTTCTTTTTTGGTTGCCATAATCAGAAATATTTGATTCTCCACTGCATGCCTCCTACACTTACTCCGAGCCCATCTTAGGGAAAGGGGGGGGGGGGTCCTAGCCTAACATGAGGTGCAAGGCATACCGCGGACCAATTGACCCGTCGAGTGTGGGTAGTTCCGGGTCTTCAGATGGTGGTCATTCAAGCAATTATTGCAATAAGAGTTCGAAATTCATTACAAGTCAGTATACGTGAGCAATGATAAAACTAAGTTAAAAGAAATAACTGATTAAATGACCTCCCAATGCCCCCCCCCCCCCTCCCAACGTGTGACACCCTTTTCGGGACTCCCCATTGGCCAGCCATCCATCTGACCATCCGTCTGTGTCCGAAGTTAGGGACAAAGCAGTGTATTGGACAAGTATAGAGTCTACCCTAACAGGGGAACTCTTTGTACTTTGGACTACTTCCTGTGGCGTCTTCGGAACGCCATCTCACGGGAGAACGAGGTGCCTGCATAACAGTATCATTGTGGTCCGGAGCTGCGTATTCTGATATTTCGCAGCACACCTGCTCGATTGAGCTGGCCTCTATCCGCCACCTGAGAACTCGTCTAGTAGGGGATGATCAAACCCTCTACGGAGATGAGGATAATAGCCATTCGTGGAATCACTCGTTCGAGTAATTACTCGATGGCTTATTTGCTCGATGAGATCCGAGTTTTTCGAGCAAATATCTGTTCAAGTCAGTACTCGACAGCTTATATTTGCTCCATAAGATTCGATCGGTCAAGCAAGTAGACTATACTCGGCTGCTAGTAGTAGTGGGAGACAAATATGATTGTGATTGTCGTATAGCGATATAGGTTAAGCCATTACCCAACGCAGACGATATCAAAATTTATTATTTTAAATATCATTTTTTATTTTTTTTTCAAGAAATTTCAACAAAACCATATCATGTGACCCCTCGTTGGAACGAGCTCGTTCCAACGAGGGTCACATGATATGGTTTTGTTGAAATTTGTTTGAAAAATACTATTTTTTCAACTGCTGAATTTGCATATTACGCCACCGGATGCGGCCGATTCGTTGGGTAAAGGGTTACATTAAGCCATTATAGATAGTAGTAAATGTGAGAGACTCTAGCAGAGGACAGGTATCCAGTGGTAATGGTACAAGGCTGCAAAGTTGGTAGAACACTATAGAAATGGTGAATAAAATAGAGGCTGATCATAGGCCAGATAGTTGAAGATATGGTGGAAGCCGATAGTAAAACTACAGGAGCTGTATAGGAGCTTGTAATCCAAATTATGGTATCCCACTTATGGAATCCCGTTTATGGAATTCCTATAGAATCCCTTTTTGGAAAACGTCTGTGGATATAACCTCAAAGGGCAGACTTTACTTGCCTGAACACTCTATCAATAGGATCCAACCTGACCTGATGCTTCTTCTACTATGCAGCATTCAGACATTACTCAAAATATGCTTTCATACTGTTAAGAGAATCGAACCGGACTATCCTCCCAAAGTACCGTCCTTGCGCGCCTTCGGCGCGAACAAACACGTTCTCACACACTCAGCGTTTGCCACCATCTTGGAGGTGTGAACATCGTGATTAACTCAAATGGAGCTACCAACTGATGCACCACTGAACTGTTAGGTCTAGAGGCTGTTTCTGCGACCACCTGGAGTATCCGGGGAAGCGACCTATCAGTCGTTTTTGAGAGGAATAATGCATCACAGTCTTCCGGAAGGAGTAGTACCTTTAGCGAGAGGCATGCCTCTCGCTCTGGTCACCACTTGAACGACTAGGCATTGCTGAATAACGATACGGCAAGAAGAAGATGAAGAAGTGAAAGGAAGGTTCCTCCACCCGACGACGAGATGAATACCTAAAAGGTAGTTCTTGAAGAACAGAGGAAGAAGAAAAAGGAGAAAAGAAAGAATCAGGTGCGTAGCTCATCCCACAGACCCCAAAGGCGTCTACTCTCAGCTCGGTTCCGTCCTCACTGGAGGTCGAACGGGAGGAGGAGGGCAGGTTTGCGGGCATGCTTCAACAAGGCATTCTCCTTCCAAGGGGTAGAGTTGAAGAAGAACGGCATACATTCGGTGCTCGAGGAGGAGGTGGATGATAGTGCGTTTGAGCCTTCTGTTCCCACTTTTTCTGTTCCTTGGAACCAGAACCATGTGAAGGGGGTGGCTCCCTCGGAGACCAGCGGGGAGACCATTGACAGGCTGGATTAGAAGGGACACGGGGAAAAGAAGAACAACAACGATCGCAACAACTAATGGCGCACGATGCAAAACAATAGGACGTATATCGCAGAAACTGACAATGGGCACCAATCACACCTCCGAGCCCTCGTTTGCTGACTAGAAAAATAAAAATAAAAAAAACAACCACCTCCTTTCTCAAAATCACCACCTAAGAAAAAGAACTCCAAACTGCGATGGTTAGGACCCCTACCTCTCCCACTTCTCCCCCTCGGCTACAGTCAGACATTTGGATTTTCGGACATTGTACAGTCAAAAGGGGCTATTCTACTTAAAAACCGTCTCGGCGCGCTAAAACCTTTCCCTTTCCACCAATACAGAAATCCTCTAAAAAATATCATAAACACACACATCCCCACTCGCAACAAAATACCCAATATGTAAAAAACTCACAGGGTCAGGGAGATCAGTGCGTGGTAGAAATTTTCTACACCGCCTCGACCGTTCTACCGAGTGTAGTCCAGTTCAGCAGACCATCCTACCCATCCCTGCTTTGACTCTGTTGGTACTGGCCTATACAATTAGCCCCAACACCACAGACAGGCAAGCAAACAGTTTGTTTGTTTTGTTGTTTTTTTTAGGGGGGGGGGGTCACGTTGTCTTTATGGAACTCTCTTGAAATTGTGTGTACTCTTTTCATCCCTCTGCCCATCCTCGGATGTGGTCGAACAAACCTGGGGATACGAACGTTATGTGTGGGGACATTTTGCCTGGATACCCAGATCGGGCTATGTTTATCACAGATTCCTAGCTCCTTTCCCTTCCTTTTCTTTTGCTGTCGGTCGAACAGGTAATGTCATTTCCCAAGGCGAAAAACACCGTACGACCTTGCTGCCAATGTATGTCTCTTTATTTCCAAAAACTGACAAACCCCTCGTAAAAACGACTAAATTGCAGCAACATTCCATTTGTACAGTCTTTTTTTTGTGTCTAGCTTGTCAACTCAACCCAGGACATTGTTTACAGCAGGGATTGTCATTCATAAAGTTCAGAGAAGAATTTTTTTCGTTTCCGTGTCGGTCGAAGTGTTAAGTGTCAATGAAGAAATGTATTGATCAGCAACAACACAGCTCTTGGTTTTTATGACCTGACATTCAAGATGGAAGACAAATTTACGAAACGGTTTATTGTTATCGTTGAACAAGTAATGCTGTTCTGCTTGTCATGGTTATGCCTCCTCACGCCATAACCGATCCACCACCAAAACGATCGTGCTGCCTAACGGTTACGTCATGGTATCGTTCGTTCCGCCGCCGCCGCCGCCGCCGCACTCTGTTTTGCCTGTTGGTGGAAGTCCAGAGTGAACCTCGATTCATCAGAAAACATGACGTTGCTCCACCCACGATTGTCCCAGCGCTGTCGTGATTCACGCCAATTACGCCTTGATGCGATGTGACGTTCAGTCAAACGTAGAATTATTCGAGATTGTCGAGGGTACATATTCCAGCTGTGTAGGCGATTTCAGAAAGTCTGATCACTGACTCGCACATCTGTCGTTCGGTGCAGCTGCTGTCCAATTCCTGAGGCACTTTTATGGCGTTTACGTAATGCTGTGGTTCGGATGAAACGATCCTGATTAACAGTTATCGCCTTTGGACGACCTGACCGACGTCTGTCATCAACATTGCCTGTCTGAAGGTAGCGTGACCACAACCTGCTAATCACCGATTGAGTAACGTTGAGAATTTGAGCCACTGCAGTATGTCTATTGCCAGCTTCTAACATGCCAACGGCACGTAAACGTTCGTCATGTGTCAGTCTTCGCATATCTCAAAAGTTACGTTTCGACAAGAAACTAGTGATGAACGAGTTTATACCAAGAGAGGAACGATGAGACCTTCGAAAAAGCCCACCCAGTACAAATGAATATTTCAAAATGTACCCCACAGACATTAACGCGGCGCTCATGCGAAAAACCTGCACGAAGGTTTTGTGGGCCGGTGACATTCATGATCCACACAAAACATGGTAACATATTGATGTGTCCATTCACGCGTATCCAATACCATTTTATGAATATATCAACATCAGTTTGGATATCACCTACTTTTTTAATAGTATATAATTTGAAAGAGCTTGCCAATAACTATTTGGCTGTATAGTATGTCTGTCTAGTCTACTGAAAAACCATTTTTTGACGAAAATGAATGTTTATATTTTTCTCCCATTCACCGCTACGGTAAATTAGATAGTGGCCACGACTTCTCTTTTCACGCATGTCAATAGCGGGGCGAAAAATAATTAAATAGCTCATTTGCTCGATGAGTCGCAAGGGCATTTTCTCATAGAGCAATCACTCGATTGCTAATTTGCTCGATAACATTCTAGTTAAGCATTAGTGGACGATAACTTTGGTTATTGTGATATGAATTGGGAGCCGTTGCGACAGTAGTTTCCTAAGAGCCGTTGTAGCAAGTTGGTAGTAATGGTTGAAATACTCTAGCGCAGGGCAGAATAGGGATAGCCAAGTAATGATACAAGGCAGTAATGGTACAAGACTACAAGGCTGGTATAACTCCATAATAAAGGTGAATACAGTGCAGGCTGATAATAAAAATGGAAAAGTCAGCAGTGGTGGCCTTGAAGCTATCAAGGGTGTGGTGTGGTTTAGAAGCCAAGTGCTGAATAGAGTTAGGAGCCATAACTATCTTAAGATAAATATCACGCAAAAGGTATTCTCCAAAAGGTATCATCCACAGCTATCCTCAGATAGTTCATCGCCATGTCAAAGGTATTCTCAAATACCCGTATGTGCCTATGTGCGATATGTGTTGTGCGAACATTGCGCACTAGCAAACAAGCACAAATCGGCACATTCAGCATGTGACTGTGTGCCACATGTGATGTGTACATATTGTGCACTATACACAAACACATCTAGAGAAGCCCGAATACTTTATAGGGAGGCCGGGGAAATTATAACATAAACAAGAAAGGCCAAGGAACAGATAGAATAAGCTACAGAATAGACCAGGCTAGTCAAAAGCAGGGAATTCCGAACGAATCAGAATTAGTAAAACAATTGTCGGGTTGTTTGTGGTAATTCTAACCAAGGATTTGGGGAGCATCCGAATAATAAACGCACTCTAGTTTAAAAGAAGGCGTCTTATAGTACTGTGTGCGCACTCGTATAAACCCAAAAATGGGTTTGGGTTAATTGTCGGGTCTATTTGGGTAATTAGATTTACTCCTGTTGAATAGAACACCCCCAACCCACGAACATACCCATGTCCTCTTTGAAGATTTTGGGTCACATAGCAACCACGTACCACCATAGACACCAAGATGGCGGCCCCTAAACAAAATAGACGACGGAAACATGTGTCATCAACAACACGCGCTGCGCATGTGCATTAAGACCATGTAACACTATGGGGATGATGTGCTTGCAAGTTATGGACATGAATAAATTCAGAATATAACCAATGAGACGTGATGGTATATACCCTTTGAACCCGAGCGGCCTTTTTTCCACCCAGGAACATGATACATTATATTATAATTTAATTTAGTAGAATTGTTGCCACGTGTATGTGTTGTAATATGCGACCTTAAAACCCAATAAATAAATAATAATAGTAATGTGTGCGGTGGACCGTTCAATATTACTTGGTCTGTCCTAAATGATAAATACGGATTCTTCCCGTTGCTGCTAATGAACTGATATGGTGGATACCACGGGGGGGGGGGGGGCGGGGGGGGGGGTTCAAAGAGTTAATGTCTGCATGGTATTAGCTATCGGCCTGAAATATTCATCATCTTCTACTTTCCTCCACGTAATGCATGTATCCATGTAACCCCACTCCGAGAACTAAGAAAAAAACATTAAAAAGTAAATTACCTACCTACCCTATTTTCTCTTGCATGTAACCTGAAACATACCATTCTCTGCCCTTTAGAGGACTTGCAATATATAGCGTATCTGTTGAAAATGGCCTCTGTGTATATATAAACTATGTTTACTTTTTCTATCTCCAAGAATATGTTACATTCGGATCGGCTTCAACTACTTTCAGGAAAAACACTTCGACTATTCTGCTACTTTCGGATCTAAAAAATACATGATATTCCTCTGTTAACCCTCTACACACTGGTGTTGACAAACCAAATTTTAACCTCCAATTTTTTCATTCCATGCAATAAAAACTTTAACCAGTTCAGTCTTGTTTGAAAGATCTTATAGAGGTCTGCCAAACAAGACTGAATTGGTCAAATTGCCGTTTGCTCCGTAGTCGACGGATAACCCGCAGAATTCCGATTTGCTTATCGAGAATGAGGACCGTTGGGGAAATTCGTTTCACAGTGAGACAAACATTGATCAAAGGTGATTCTTGTGGGAAGGTTTTCTGTATCAGAAACTAATTTGATTTTGTTTTCTTTATTTTTGAAGGTTGTTCTTTTCAAAGTTCAAGTATAATGGATTTGTGTTTTCCTTAAGCTAAGTAAAAGGATCGAAGTTTTAAGTTGACAATGGGGTTGACTGAGAAAGTGTATGCTTGATAGAGACTTCCAAAAGCCATCCCGTTCTCTTCATCCTCCGAGAAAGGTTTTCCTCTTTTTTGTTTGATAGGTCAGCTGTTGGGACAATTCGACGTTTTTACTCTTGTAGCCTCATTTTAGACATTTTCCAACTCTTTGACAACCGTACCTAAAATATTAAGGTATACACGGCTATAGATCACCTGTACATTTAGTATTGAAGGGGTGTATTCCTGTTTTTATTGGAATTAAATAAAATCCATTAATTCTACGGTCGTACAAACTGTGCCAGTGTCGTGAGGAAAACCCAAACATCATTCGGTCAATCTAAAACTCGACAAAATAATTAAAAATACTCTCATAAATAGCCAACGAGCTTGAGTTCAATATGCCCAAAGGTCGCTTCTTTACTCATGTTAGAAAACAAAGAAGAAAATTTAGAGCCAGGATTTGGAGTGTTCCTACTAGGTTCACACGCACTTTTAACTCTCTCCCGCTGAGTATTTTAAAGATATTTTTCATCAAATCTGGACATGGCTGCTATGAAGCAGCCATGTCTAGATTTGATAAAAATTTCATCTAAATTTAACCCAATGAAAAAATATTGATCAAATTTAAACCATTTTACTGGGAGGAAAATTTGATTATACTTATTTAAGGAATCAGGAATGTCCGCCGGCAACATGCAAGGAGTTAACTGTCGGAAATAACATGAGGATGTTTGGTAGAGTTGCTGGACATAAGCTGAAAATTTCATGCTGAAAGGTCCGCGCATTTTCTCATAATGGATGTTTGTCGGACACTACTCTGTGTTCAGAAAAGCGTCTGTTCAGCCGGATTTCAGTTGCGCCGGTTATCTAGGATATGAAACTAGCTCAGAAGCCTTTGGCGGTAATCTTTAAGATTCCAGTTTGATTTCGCATCAACAGTACACGCATAATAAGTAAAACGTTTTGAGAGGCACTATTTGAGGGTCGATAAATGACCTTTTCGGGTATTTTCACACTTATTAAAGAGATTAAACTTTACACAAATTATATGATTTTGTAGTACCCGAACTTCCAAATAAACAAGAGGATACATTTTCGAAACTTCTTTGTAATTGACTGAAATATGACGTTTTAAACACACTGTTGAGAGAGAGATCGTTGATTAAAATCGACACCTCTCAGCCAATTATCAACGAAATTGCATGATTTTTTAATAACCGGCAGCATATTCTTAGAGCAACTGCTGCTGATATAATATGCTCTTGAAACACATTCAAGTAGATGTTATGTGCAGACAATCAGGCCAACGTTTGTTTGAGATGTGTTTGTACGGAATTCAGCAAGTTATGATCTGACATTTTTTGAGTCCAATCTCGAGGGCGATCAATTTGTGGCAAATCACAAATTACAACAAATTATGAGTGAGTATGAATCATGCAATCGTAGAAAAAGGAAGTCAGCACATGGTACAGGGGAGGGGGCATTTGGAAGGAGATGTAGCCAGTATTTATGGGGCTATCACTCAGTTTAAAAGGCGAGTAGTGGAGGGTCGGGGAAGTTAGACATAGTTCCTTGAAGAAAGTCGAGTAGCTACACACAGCGTTTGGGCATAGTTTACTTTTAGAGGACAGTACTGCAATTCCAGTGTTGGTACGAACTGCCTGGAAGAGGCAGAGAGCGGTGGCGTGGGCGTTATCGAGCGGTTGGAATGTCAAGCGGCGACAGACACTCTCTCCTGGCTGTGGAACAAACCTGCGTTAACCGTGCTTCGCTAAATGACTTTCCTGAGATTAGCTTTGCGATCACAAATCTATCTAATTTTTGTCACCTTTTCTCAAAGTTTCGTGGGTATAGATGTGAAGTTAGTTGGGCGCATGCAAAAAGCCTGAACGCAGGTTACTGAGCACAGGTTCGCTAATATAAGCGTTTCATTTCATAACCGTGAAACCTTCTCCTCTGGTGACCTTCTTCGTCAAATGTCAAAAATATTTAGATTCGAGTCGACACGAATCCAATTTTTCAGTATTTTTTTTTTACATGAGTCTGGCGAAGACAGCAAGAATAGAAATTACGAAAAATAATGAAGGTTTGAAGTGAAATTATTTTAAAATGAAAAACTAAAATAGATTATTTTAAAGTCAATTAGATTTTCAAACTAATTAAAAACAACATTAAAAACCATATTAGAAACAATTTAAAACTAATTCCGACACGAGGTGACCCTGGCTGTCGAAACCCCAATAAATAAATAAATAAATAAATAAATAAATAAATAAATAAATAAATAAATAAATAAATAAACTGGAAACTAATAAGCAGGGTCCACCTGAGCATCGATTCTTCTATACAACGAATTGTGTTGAAGCGTCAACTTTATAAGAGAGACTTGTGGGGGTGGGTGGAGGAAGGGGGGGGGGGGCACTGTAGGCGAACTCCGATACTTTTAGGTATCACCTGTTGAAAATACGATAAGCAGATATAGGGAACAAAACAACATCCCAACATAATTATAGATAATGCTTCTTATTGCATCACTTACAGACTCTCGTTCGAGAGCACGCTTCAACTTGCGTAGGTGGGTAGTAGGTAGATGGGTGTGGTGATATGTGTGCAGGGTGTTCGAGGGTGGGTTTGCCTTACTGATTTTGTGGCAGCCTAGATAAAAGTGTTTTTTCCACAAACAATCTTATTGTTTTCTTCCGAGTCCTCACAAAGAAAATAATGAGTTAGTGTTTGTCTTTCCGATTTTGTGGGGACTTGTTTGACACTGAGAACTAAAGGAAAACAATAATTCTACATAATAGGGGTTAAACAAGACTGTGGATGTGTAAGAGTGTGCATGTAGGTGTACTCGTACATATATCCATACTAACACAACGATTGGAAATCCCAACTTGATATTGCTGTCCACCCCTACGGTTGGCCCTCATAAGAAAGTCGATAATGTTGGACCTGATTCCGCTGTGCGGGTATGTAATACTAGCGTTTAAAATTTTACCCGAGTTATTCTCACGATGAACGTAACGTCGACCGAGTGAATTTGGAGTCTTTATACTTATCTTTCATGCGTTACAGTCTATAAAAACTCTTAGGTTTCTGAAATAACGTTTTGAAAACATGACTCGTTTTAGATGTCCAGCTCACACAAAACTGCTTGCGAAATTCGAACGAGGCCAGGCGACGACGACAATTACAGCGAAATTGCATCCCTTCAGATTTAAAAAATATACAGATGTTACTTTTTCGTGTACAGTGCTAGTGTGTGACACGACTGCGACAAAAGCTTGTGACATGGTAATGTATTATTTTAATATATTATATCTTACGCGACATTCTTTGAGAGGTGTAATACTACTTCCGATGGTTTTGCATATTGAATGTTCTAAAAATAACTATGCACTATTCTTGTGCACTATACACTTTCGAAAAATAGCCGTGGAATATTTCATGACATTCTAGTGGTGGAATTCTGTTTCGTTATTCTTTGAAGACTAACAGTGCCTATGTTTGGCATCGTACAATAACAGTTTGCAAAAGTCTGGAAGAGATCTTAGCAGACAACACTTGCAAACAATAGTCTTGAATAATTATTTTTTCATTTTTACGTTAAAAACAGCTTATGATCACTCATTGGAACGGGTTCAATGAGCACGTTCCAATGATGGATCATAAGCTATGTGTTTGAGACAAAACCAATGAAAAATAATGCAAATTGAACGGTGATTTTTGTGAATAGCACTCAACGGTTTTGGTCGTTATGTTGGGTTAAGGACTAAGTTGATCAATGCGTGTTTACCTCGGCTCCGCCTGTCGATGATGTTCGATGATCTTAAGGATATTACCCGCGGACTGTAGCCATCTGATCTCTACAAAAGTGGATTGCTGGAACGTGGCCGCAAAACGTCGAAATTCAGTTTTCTTCTCCAGATAGCAAAAAGGTATTCCATAAAGTAATATCCACGAGGTATCTCCTATCGCTGACGTTTGATGATTGAAAGCTGTTATGGTGTGGTCAAGCACGATAACTAAAAACAAGGCATCAACTTTCCAAGGTCAGCATTTGTTTTTGTTATCTGGGTTTTTGTGTGTGTGGGGGAGGGGGGAGGTTGTCAGTATTAAGTAAAATATATTTTAAATATTTCATTTGTATTGTCGCGAAAAGGTGCATATTATCAACATATTCGTATCTCACAGACGTCACAGAAGCCCAAATCATTTTTAATCTTTTATCCACCGTCACACCAAAATCAGCCAGCGCTATTCACAAAATTCATCATTCAGTTGTCATTACTTTTTTATTTTTTGTCACAAAAACATAGCTTGTGTCACCTCATTGGAACAAGCTCGCTGAGCCCGTTCTATTGAAGGGCCATAACCTATGTTTTTGACCCAAAAAATAAAAAAAATAGTTATTCAAGAATTTTTGTTTGCAAGTGTCGTCTGCCTTTCGTGTTATGTAAAGGGTTAAAAAGAAACGGTGCTTGTGGGGCATCGGAAAATTAAAAACTAACAAGAAAAATGTTAGTGTTGAGTACTGATTATTTATAGCAATTATCTATTATGGTTTTCTTTCCTCAATTGCTCATTATCAAACCCGGCACATATAGCTTCAAGTTCAGGTGATATGATGCTGATCTCGACCGATATGAACAAGCCAGCGCTGCTCCCTTTGGTGCGTCGTCACATGGCGCAACCAATCCATTTACATCGAAACCGTTACACGTCAAACGCAATCAAGAAAAGTGGTGTTATATAATGGAGTGGTATGAAGCGGAGGTTTTGAATGACGATGAAGAAAGACGTCAATGAGTGAGGATTGAGTGGAGGAAAAGAAGGAAAAAAGAGAGGTGTGCGGAAAATTCAACACAAACTTAAGGTTCAGAGTCCAAGGAAGAGAGTCGTCGAAGTGGAAGAAGTACGGTGGCTGATTTAGGCCACCCTCAATACTTTTTTTTATCTCGAGATCTAGAGATAATATCTCAAGATCTCGAGAAACTATCTCAAGATCTCGAGATAATATCTCAAAATCTCGAGAAACTACCTCAAGATCTCGAGATAATATCTCAGGATCTTGAGAAAATATCTCGAGATCTCGATATAATATCTCAAGATCTCGAGATAATATCTCAAGATCTCGAGATAATATCTCGAAATCTCGAGATAAGCATATATAATCGGCGTCACCCTTTGATCATCATCAGCATGAATTCACTCAATTGTTTATTCACTTGTCGCGTCTTTTCCGACTGCAACATATTCGTGACCCCCCCCCCCCCCCCCCCCACGACAGTTACACGAATCCACTCCTGCCACTCAGAAAACTTATCAACCAATCACCTTGTTGCGAAGTTATGAGAGCCCACCAAATCTCAGTCCAGCACTAATATAAACTGAGTCCCGTCATCCGAACTTGCACTTGCTGGTGTCTTGTTCCCACTTCAATCCCAAAGTGTCAACCTAGCACCCGGTACCTCCCAGTACCTACTGTAGTGCCCTTTCCCCCCAAAACAGAACGTTTTCTCACTACTTTACAAGATGAAAAGATTGTGCGTGCCTGGCATTCCAAATCCAAAGTGTTGATCCAGTACCCGGCACCTCCTAGTGCATACTGTAGTGTTTTTTTACCCTAAAATTCAGAAGGGTGGGGGGGGGGGGGTGGGGGTGTCAGGCAAAAAATTACGGATATAAGGTGGAAATTTTTAGATTTTTAAATTTTGGGACCCACCATCCCCGGAATGCAAATTTTTGCCAGTCATGTCTTGGACGCCCACCCCTCCCGCACAGTTTTTCCCCAAAGACAATTGGGGACCCACAACCCAATTTATAAAATCTGTTTAACGAAGTATTCAAATTACCTAAATCAAAAAAAAATAACTAACTAAATAAATAAATAAATACTTTTCCCAAACATTAAAGATGCCGCAAACCAACTTGTCCGATATCCCAGCCCTGCTCTCGAGCATGCAAGGCATCCCTAGCCATAGATGGCCCCAAAACAATCTCTCTGCATATAAAGCCACAGCGGAAATGCAGCATCAGACCCCCAGGTAACCACTGGAACCCGCATCCACCAACCGAATTGCAGATTTTTACCCATTCATGTTCCAAGCAACACAACCCTTACCCCGATGTACAACATGTCTATGATGTTCAGACACCAGTCGAACCCCACCACCAAGAAGCCCTGCCCAAAATATATTGTTCCCACCTGGATATCTTCAACTGTCTACAAAAAATTAGAAACCTGTAAACGTTTAGATGTTAAATTGATCGCAATTTATTCTCCGATAATACCCAGTGTGCACGTGTACCATCGAAAGCCGGTGTGGAAGACAGGCTGGCCGCAAGTGCGACCACCCGTTTTCAGTTATCCCGCTTGTGGTATCACGGAACTAAATATTCTCCCATAGGCGACCATTATAACGTTCAGGCGGAAAAAAGTATGATCCCATCACTTTAATTTGGGCATTCGCATGCCTCTGTCAAGTACAGCCCTTCAGACAACTTTTTCTGATCTGAAAACAGGGGGAAAACAGGGAGAGGGGGAGTCATTCATCAAATAAGAGAGAAAAACTGACACAAAGGGAAGTACCGGTCACGTGCACATATTTTTTAGGGAATTCCCTACAAAAAAAACACAAAAAGTAAATTGTATATTTTAGGTTCAAAAGTCATCAAATCACCCTCTTTTTATCAGGAATATTCAACAGTAATGCAAGATGTCAATAGAATGTTTCAAACCTTTATTGAAACAATATATTTTCCCAAGGCTGTTTATTTTTAGAGACTGCATCATTTCCGAGTGCAACATTTTAAGGCGGTTAACTCTAATTTCAATATTTAGTTCCGCGATACCTATAATCATCCCCAACCCCACCAAAGAGACATTTTACCACCCCCATGAGATAAAAGAGTCATTTCTGCATTAGAATCCAACTTTTGGCTTCAGCTGAGTCAAAAACATGGAAAATTTGCTGTTTTAAGGAAAAGTGTCCAAACTTTGTCAAATAGGCTTGAAAACTGGTATTGCCTCCAAAAGATTTTTCTATCCTGTTACTTTATAAATTAGCTGAGAGGGATGAGAATTTACAGCTTTCTTTACAAAACTACCCTGGTCCCAAAATAAAACTAACATCTGCATCAGCACAAGATATTTTTAGAAAAAATCTGTCTCATTCAACCATACTGCAAGCAAAACAGTGTCCCAACCCCTATGGAACAATATGGATGTCATTTTTGTTTTCAAAATTAGGGATTCAGCTATATATTTCACCAATATAAAAGGACTCGGCCATTTTATCCTAACAATTGGTGTCAAATTTTATTCTACCATCTGATGTAGTAAACTATAGCCCTGAATAGGACCTCCGGTATGCCCGTTTTCATCAAAATCTATGATATAATTCATAAGTTAATTGATATTGACCCAAAACTAACCTAATGTGATATGAGCTTTCCCATCTGTAATAGTTTTTAAATCACATTCTGACTTCTGAAGACATTTCACATTGTGTTTGATGAATATTTTGCAATATTTGCAAAGGAAAAGCTTCATTTTCTCAGTAAAGGCACATAGAGTCATTGGTATGGCACTGACAAAACATAAAACAGTGTTTTTTTCCAAACGGATGGCCAGTACCTGCTAATGTGATATCTCGTAACACTGGTAAGATGCCTAAACTATCAAATATTGATTCTATAGTGCTATGCTTATGCTGCAAGTTCCCATAAGTGCATTTTCATAACCTTTGTTTTAATTCCCTCAGACACACATTCCGGCAAAAAGCATGAAATTGTTGAAAATATGTTTCCAAAGAGGATGAATCAGACATTTGCTTCAAGAATATAGAGGTATTTGATGTTTAATATACTTGTGTGAGTTGGGGGGGGGGGAGCTGAAAGTTAGTCAGCTGCCAATTATTGAAAATGTAGATCCAGGCAAATGAAAGGCAAAGAAACACCATGTCTGATGAAGAGACAGACATACAGGCAGACAGATAGGCTTGCAGTTACACATGTAGTAGGTCTGCATGGGAGTACTGAGTGGCATACAATAAAACATATAGTGGAAGAGCCAGGACAAGTTTGTTATATTGAAAAATTACTCAGTGGACCATGGGTGCTGAAGCCTCAAAGTAAATCATAAGAAACTGAAAGTGTATGATACAAACTTCAGCCTCTAAAAACATGTTGTTCAGTCTTTCCAAATGTTCAACATCAGCAGAAGGGTTAAGTATGTGTGGAATGGGGGACTTGGTTCAGGGAAAGAGCAATATTTCACAACTCTCACTGTAAATTGGTGCTGTATCAGTAGGTATAATAGGCCGATTCCATATCACTTGTACACGATTTTGTACATGTACACGTACATCGATGTACACCTCCATAGGATTTAGTGTTAAAATCGTGTACAAGTACACAAAATGTCGTTTTTTTGATCGTCTTCTTACCGACCTCAAAATCTAAAATAACAACAACAAAAAAAATTAAACAAAGATGAACATTAAAGATATGTCTTGGAACGACGCCGCGACCAAGAGGTTGAATAATGAGTCCTTTCCTAAAATCATAAGAGGCTTGATAGTGGGAAAATCGAATTGTGGAAAGACCAATCTGTTGATGAATCTGTTGTCGCGACCCAACTGGTTGGATTATGACAGATTGTTTGTGTTTGGCAAGAGCTTGTTTCAACCGAATACAGATTGCTTCGAGAGTGCATGGATCGTAGATTGCCCAAGGACGTCATAGCCAGAATCTTTGACAGTAGGGAGGAATTCGAGAAAAGTGAAGCTTCTCTTTCGACCATTTTGGACGATGCGGCGATGGAATTGATGAAGAGAAATGCATCTTCGAACGTCGAGTGTCGATTTTATGAGAACACTAGCGACGTTCCGGATCCTAGAGAATTGAAATCGGAAGATAAGAATCTCATGATTTTCGACGATCTGCTTTTGGAGAGACAGAACTGATGCGAATCGTATTACGTTAGGGATCGTCACAGCAACGTGGACTGTTTCTACCTGTCGCAGAATTATTTTTGATTGCCCAGACAGACGATAAGGGAGAACGCTAATTTTCTATGTCTCTTTCGCCGAGATCTCAAGAATCTCAATCACATCTACAGCGATCACGTCGCAAACGACATGAGCGCGGCGGAATTCAGGAGATTCTGTAAGAGGGTTTGGGATTGAGGACTTTACAATTTTGTCGTGATCGATTTGACTAGCAAATTTAATCACGGAAAATATCGGTGCGGATTCGACAAGTTTTATGTTTCTGATGATAATAAGATAGAGCGTGAAAATAAAAAAAATTAGAAAATAATAAATCTTCAAATAATTAGTTTTTGAAAAAATAAAAAAAATAAAATTAAATATAATGTTCGAACAAGGAGAATTGTTAGAACGGATAGCCGAGAATACGGCTGCAAAACAATCCATTCAAATCGTGGTGAGTGGCGATTCGACTCGATTTACGCCGAAATTCGAACCTTCCATCGAATTGAATAGAGAGAAAAGATACGAGATGGCGTTGGTGAATTTGGAGACTTATTATTCCTTTCCCAATGTCACCGAAAAGAATAACTCGTTCAAGTATTCAGACGGAGTGGATTGGTTGGAGATTCGAATTCCCAAAGGAAGTTACGACATAGACGATTTGAACAATTACATTCAAATGTGAATGAAGATGGATGGAAAGGGAAGCAACAAGATCAGACTCGCTCCCAATCCTAATACCTTACAGACGATGTTGGATTTGGAAGATAATTTTCAAGTGGATTTCAATACGGATGATTCTATAGGCAAGATGCTGGGATTCGATCGAAAGATGTATCGAGGTCACACGGCATCTGAAAATACGGTCGACATTCTCGCAGTCAATAGCATTCTGGTGAACGTGGATGTGATTGCTGGAAGCTACGTGAATGGTAGCGCTCAACCGACAATCTATTCCTTCTTTCCAAACGTGTCGCCGGGTAATAAGATCGTGGAACGACCTCGAAATTTAGTTTATCTACCAGTAATTTTAGACACGTTGTATAGTCTCAAAACCACGTTGATGGATCAAAATGGTGAACTGTTCGATCTTCGTGGAGAGAGGGTGACGATGCGATATCACATAAGAGAAATATAAAAGCAAAAAAAAAAAAATATTGTGTATATATATATAAATAACAAAAATAAAATAAATGCAATATTAATTTTAAAAAATTATTTAATATATATAATTATCATTAAAACAAAAAAAAACAATTGAAGAAAATATATTTTAAAAAAAGAATTATGACACAATACGTGGTTAAAAACGTGAACATATCCGCAGGACAGAGGAAGAAACTTAAGAGAGCGTTAACAACTCGAGGTGAGGCAGTGAGATTCAAATTCACTCACGAAGATCTGACGAGTGGCGGTAAGGATTCGATCGCCTGGACCAGAAGTCAAATCAAAAGGATGGAGAAAGCGATTCGTGATGGAAGAGGGTTGATGGTGAGATTGAGTCCCGCTCAATTGAGATACAATTTGAGAATGAAAGGCGGTTTCCTACCGCTATTGGCAGGAATCACCGCAAAAGCATTACCCTTTGCCGCAAAAGCATTACCCTTTCTCGGAAAGACTCTCGACGTGGGAGCTCTAACGGGACTCGCGAGTTCGGCAGTTGAGAAATTAATGGGTGGCAGCGGACTGTTTTTGAAGGAGGGAGGAGCCGTGAGTCACGTCCACGTAGACGACAGTGGTAAAGGATTGTATCTAGAACCCGTTAGAGGTGACAACTCTTTGAATGGAAACGGTCTCTATCTGAAGAGTGGACGGAATGTTGAGCGACTCGGTAAGGGTTTGTTGTTTGGTGAGAATTCGCCATTTAAGAATATACCGGTTTTGAATATGTTATTATAATGTAAAAAAAATTATATAATTATATAAATATAAAATATAAATCATAGAAAGTATAAAATAATATAAAATGGATAAAAAGGTGGAAAAACAATTAGACGATAATGATGAATATCACGAGATAGAGTGTGAAAAGATGTGGAAAAACGATTAGATGCTAATGATGGATATCTTAGGAAAGAACTGATAAAAGAGTTAAATAAAGATCGGGATATGCGGTTGAAATTTAAAAGAATGAGACATTTTCCACCGTTACCACTATCTTCTGAAGAGAATGGTAATGATGCGAGTGTTACCGAGAGATGCACAACATTCGTTCATAATTATGATTCGGATAAACAAATGTGTTCTTATAAAAACGTAGCATATCACAAAAAAAAGAAAAGAAGAATTGATGCTGAAATTTGAGAAAAAGGAAACGTTATTATAATATATGGGCAATAGTGAAGAAGGAAAACAAAAAAAAAAATAAAAAAACAAAAAAAAAGTAATGAGATCTAGAGATGATCAACCTCTCTAGATCTCATTACTTTTTTTTCCTTCTTCTTCGCTAAAAATCAATCTCTCTATTGTTTATATTTCCAAGTCCATTATTAGCATGTTGACACTCATGTTTTCTCCTTTTTCGAAAATGTGTTGAATGTTTATCTTTACTTTTTTAAGTTTTTTTACATCGGGGAACGCGCTCTCACCACCCGATTTGTCCACGAGTTCGAGTGTGATTTTTTTATATATGTAACTTCCATAGAACAACGACAAATCGTCCTTGTCGAATTCTCTGTCTTCGGCGACGATGATATTCTGCGGATCGCTTTCGTAGTCGTAAAACAAATCAAGCATGGCTTCATCCAATTTCAAAGGCATGTTATATCTGTCGTAGTAGCACTCTAAGCCCTTTGTCTCTACCTCGTTCAATTTGATGGAATCATGTCGTTGTAATCTATAGATTTTAAAACTGAATTTTTTACACGTTTCGACTCGTTTCAATTTCAATTCGCATCTTTTAGGTGTTGTTGGCATGATCGATTATTTGTTTTTTTGTTTTATGAATTCTTGCAAATAATATATATTTTAAATTTAGTATTTAAATAATAATTTGTTAAAAAAGTTTGGTTTTTTTTACTCTTTATACACATAAAAAAATTTTTTTTTTAATTTTTAATTTTCTTTAATGTAAAAATTCCTTTTGTAAAAGTTTTTTTCTCTTTTTATATAAATAAAAAGTTAAATTTTAACATCCTTTTTTCTCGTATTAATTCAATTTTTTTCACATTAAGGAACATAAAAATAGATTAATTTCATCAAAAAACCCAAATTTTTCACATTAAAGAAAAATTAAAATTAAAAAACATTTTTTTTATATATATAAAGAGTAAAAAAAACAAACTTTTTTAACAAATTATTTAAATACAAAATTCGAAAAAAATATATTCTTACAAATGGAGCAAACAAATAAAAAAATGGAAAATTTAAATGAGAAAACCATACCTCAGTTAAACGAGATTTGTAAACTATTAAAAATTCAACATTTCAGAAATCATAGAACTAAATCAAGAAAAATTGAAGTCATACTGGAATATCTGCGAAATGATGGAAAGGCAAACGAAATGTCAATAGCAACGACGTCAAAAAATGCATCGGTTGTGAAAAATGAGAAGAAGAAAAAGATAGTAAAAGGAATCAAAATGCTGACGTTGCAAAAAAAACAAAAACGTTTCGATTGTGAAAAATAAGAAGACGACTAAATGAAAAGCTGTTGAAGAACTTCAAGTTTCAAAAGAAAAGAAAAAAAAAACTAAAACGAAAACGAGTGATGTACTTCAAATTCTAGACAAACATGATATATCGAGTGAAATTCGACAAGCAATCAATGATGGGAAAGGAGAAGAATATGTAGCACGACTTGTCACGGAACTATTCCAATCGAAGCCTGTAGAACAGGAGAGTGCAATCAAAGGCGTTTTTAAAACTTTCGACGTGGTTCCCTCGTTCAAGAAAATCGATACGAAATTATTCATGGAACGGATGAAGAAAAAAATATCGGATTTGTTTCACAAACACATGAATGTAGGATGAAAAATTAAGATGATACTCCATTGTGTGATGAATAAAATCGATGTGAAGTCCACCGAGAGCATCGTGAAAAATGCATATTTCAGATCTAACGTTGAACCCATATTTCGAGGTTCAGATTTATCAGACGTTTTCAAAAAGATGAAAGACAAGATGTTGACATCTCTTGCAAATTATCAACATGAAGGTAGTATTTGGACGTTCGATGAGGTGTTGAAAGGGTCTTCCTATGTGGAATTACTGTATTTCTTAGCTAAAAAAAATGCTGTGATCAACATGAGAAATAAAGATGATCAGTGTTTTAAATGGGCAGTCACCTCCACTTTATACCCTGTCAAAATGAAACCCGATAGAGTTTCTCATTACGAGGAGACTTCTAAAAATCTCAATTGGACCAGAGTGACTTTTCCAACAGAGTTAAAACACATCAAACGTTTCGAGGCTCAAAATCCCACCATATCGGTGAACGTCTTGGGATACAACGATGAAAAACGAAGATCTATCCTCTCAGACAGACTTCGAATCTCAAAAGAGAAAAGATTATTATTTTATTATTGATTTTGAATGGTGACAATCGTCATTATTGTTGGGTTAAAAATCCGAGCCGATTACTGTTGAGACAAAATAATAAACATGAACATAAGATATGTTTATGTTGCAACTGCATGAACATGTTTCAGAGCGAAAAATTGTTAGCGAAACATCAGGAATATTGCAATGAAAATCAAGGTGTCGCCATTGAAATGCCCAAACCCAACACCATCGTGAAGTTTGAAAATCGCAATAGAAGGTTAAAAGTACCATTTGTTGTGTATGCTGATTTCGAATGTTTCACCGCAAAAATGAGTTCCTGCCAACCTAACACTCTTCAAAGTTACGTCAAAAGATATCAAAAACACATAGCTTCGGGCTATTGCATTTGCATGAAATGCGCTTTCGACTCGCAACACGACATGGGTCCCTTCACCTACACAAAACAGTGCGAAGACGACGACGTGGCTCAAAGGTTCGTGGAAGAGTTAAAATCGAAAATTCAAATGTTTTACGATTAATTCAAAACTCCGGCGAAAATGATCATCACGCGAGAGCAGCAGGACGAAAACAACAGAGCCACCAAATGTCACATATGCAGACAATCGTTCGACGAGAATTCAGAGGAAAATAAGAAGGTCAGAGATCACGATCATTACACAGGTCTGTATCGCGGTCATGCTCACAGCAAGTGTAATTTAAAATATCGAGATGCCGTTTTCTATCCGGTGATATTTCACAATCTCTCGAGTTATGACCGTCATCTTTGAAGAATTAAATTGCATCGTGAACAGTGAAGAAAGATACATTTCCTTCATGAAATGGAAGCTCATGGAGAAGAAAAGAGTAATTGACAGAGAGACGTTGAAAGAAAAAATGAAATTCATTCATAGAAGCATACGTTTCATCGACAGTTTTAAATTAATGTAGACTGCTCTGGAAAAATTAGTCGATAACATGAGCAAGGATAAATTTAAAATCACGAGCGAACATTTTGGAGAACGAGTAGATGTCATGTCGAGGAAGGGAGTCTATCCTTACGATTACATGAACGATTTAAAGAGATTCGCCGACACCGCACTACCTTCGAAAGAAGATTTTTATTCGAAATTATACGAATCCAACATTTCCGACGAGAATTACGAACACGCTAAAAACGTGTGGAAATCATTTGATATGAAAACCATGAGAGATTATCATGATCTCTATCTAAAGACCGACGTTCTACTCTTGGCAGACGTGTTCGAAAATTTTCGAGACGTTTGTCATCGAAATTACGATTTGCATCCGGTTTGGTATTTCACCGCACACGGTCTGGCATGGGACGCTCTGTTGAAGACCACCGAAGTCCAATTGGAATTATTATATGACATGAACATGCTGCTCATGTTCAAAGGGGCTGCGAGAGGTGGCGTCTCGATGATCTCCCACAGATATTCTGAAGCTAACAATCCCTACATGAAAGAAGGTTTCGATTTGAAATGATCAAATAAATACATACAGTATTGGGACGCTAATAATCTGCACGGTTGGGCTATGAGTCATCCTTTACCGATTGAAAATTTCGAATGGGTAACGGAACAGGAAGAGATGCAAAAATGGAGAGACTATCCTTGCATTTTAGAAGTCGATTTGAACTATCCGGAAGAATTACACGATCTACACAATGATTATCTGCTGGCTCCCGAACGAATGGAACTGAACGAAGGAGACGAGGAAAAACTCATTCCCAATTTATCTAACAAATGTAACTACATCATCTACAGTGAGAATTTGAAACAATACGTCGATTACGGGATGAAATTAGTCGACATACATCGCATCATTCGATTCGACGAAGAGCCTTGGATGAAAAAATACATCAATCTCAACACGAATCTCAGAATTCGAGCCGAGAATGATTTCGAAAAAGATTTCTTCAAACTCATGAACAACTGCGTGTACGGTAAATCGATGGAAAACATCAGGAAGAGAACCAACGTTCGATTCATCACGTCTGAGAAAAGAGCTAAAAAGTTAGTGGCGAAACACAATTACAAACACCGAACCATATTCGACGAAAATCTAGTGGCTGTTCACATGCAAAAGACGCACCTGAAGTTCGACAAACCGTATTATCTCGGACCGATCATCTTAGTTATCAGCAAGCAATTGATGTACGAGTTTCACTACGATTACGTCAAACTAAAATTTGGTGATAAAGCCAAACTACTGTTCACTGACATGGACAGTTTAGTTTACGAGATAGAGACGAAAGATGTCTACTGAGATATATCTCCAGACGTGGCCGCGTGGTTTGACATGAGCAATTATCCCGACGATCACCCGTCCAACATTCAATCGAACAACAACAAGAAGGTGTTAGGTAAATTTAAGGATGAGAGCGGCGGTAAACAAATCCTCGAATTCGTGGGCTTGAGACCCAAACTGTATGCTTATCGTCTAGAAGATGAAGAGATCAAGAAGTGCAAAGGGGTTAAAGCGTGCGTGGTGAAGAAAAACATCTCTTTCCAAGAGTATAAAGATTGTCTGTTAGGAAGTGGTCCGGTGTATAAGACTATGAAATCGATTCGAAGCGAAAATCACGACTTGTATACCGAAATAGTCAACAAGATTTCACTGAGGGCCAACGACAATAAGAGATTTGTGTTATATGATAAAATAAGCACTTTGGCACGCGGACATTGGACTTTGGATCTAATTTTAGACGATAGGATTTCAGATATGATTGTGGATGATAGGATTCCAGAAAATCAAGAGGAGTTAGACGGATTCAAGATTATGGAAGTCGATAGAGTTAGTTTAAAGAGAAAAAGGAAAAAATAACGTCATTTTAGTGAATTATAATAAAATAAATAAATTTTTAAAAAAATATACACATTTATGAATAAGAAAATAGAGATATCTGTAGAAGGTGTCGTCTTACCTAACGAACCCCTATCCAACATCGATCTGTTGAATGCGGCAAAGGATTTGAAAATCAAAGATTTTCTAGGCGTGTTTTCTAGAGATGCCCTGCCGAAGAGAAGACCTCGACAATCGGAATGCGGAATTTTAAATCTAGACGACTTGTTGGGTGAAGGCACTCACTGGGTGGCGTGGTTCAAGAAGGGGAAGAAGAATTATTATTTTGACAGCTACGGAATCTCACCGCCGAATGAAATAAAGAACTATTTCAACAAATCGATGGTTCGTTACAATACAGAATGCGTGCAATCACCAGATCAAGTGTTTTGCGGTCACTTATGTCTCTACGTTCTCAAGAGATGGTCTGAAGGAGATTGGTTTCAAGACATTCTCAATGATTTACATTAGAGAGAGATTTTTTTATAGTATATAAAGGTAAAAAAATTATTTAAAAAAATTTAATCGAAAAAAACGAAAAATAAAATAAGTGAAATAATTCATTTTTTAATAAACTGCGTTTGAAATATATTTTTTAAAACAAAAATCTCAAAACAACATGCCAGTTGATAAATTTGGTAGAAGTGCCGACGAAAGTCGACCCAAAAGGAAGAGGAAGATGCTCGGAGTCGATGATGGTTACGACGTTTCCAACCTTTGAACATGAACGATAAGAAGCTCTACAATCTTCCCAAGTGGATAGATCTCACAGATGCTGCGACTAAAAAATACGTTGACAGGGGGAACGCGGATTTCGAATGAATCATGCTAGATAATTACGTGGATAAAGCCATGACCGACGATCTCGATCTGAAATCTAAATGTTTGGTGAATGTCACAAATCCCATAGATCCCACCGATGCCCCGACAAAGAAATATGCTGATGACTCTCACGCGCGATTCAGCGAACACCTGAGAAATAGTTACGTTCAGAAAATGATGCACTCGGAATTGAACGCCAATTCTAACAAGATAACGAACGTGGCCACTCCCACGAATCCCAAGGATGTGGCGACCAAACACTACGTAGATCTGGAACAGAGAAAGTCTGATGGACGAGAAATGAAATCAGATCTGAATGCGGGATTCAACAAGATATTGAATCTGTTGAAGGTCGACGACACGGATGCGGACTCAACCACAGTCAACAAGGGCTATGTAGATTCTGCCATGATATGATCACAAGAATACGTAGAATCACAAGTGGACGATCTCTACCTGAACAAACAATCTGGCAGAACCATGGAGGGTGGTATCAACATGAACGATGAGAATTTATTCGGACTCAATCACAATCCCGAATTCGATTCCAGCGTGGTCAGCAGGAAGTACGTGGATGACAACTCGGTCTTGAGAAGGGGCGACATCATGGAAGGTAAACTAGACATGGGCAGACACGCGCTCACGAATCTACCGGATCCCGTGAACATGACGGACGCCTGCACCCTGATTTCGGTGGTGGAAAGGCTCAAATATGCTAGAAAATTTATCACCGTGGGGGCCGAGGAGGCCGGCACATTAGAGAAGGAAAAAAACCGAGTGGTCTTTCGGAAACGGAGGTAGCGGATTGAAACATGGTCAGGTGGGATATCCCATGCCGTTGGGAGGTGAAATCATTCGAATGGCTCTGGCTTCCTCAGATTTGAATAACAGAGCGGTCGTCAATCTCGTGGTGAATGGAGTAGAGAGCGATAAGAAATACAGCATCGAAAAGACTGAGAATCAACACGCAAATGTTAGCACGTTCGGCATGCCTCTCAAAGTGAACGCCGGAGACAGGATTAATTTCGTTACGAAAACCAATAATCCTGAAGCCGCCAGATCCGTGGTGAGTCTACTGATCGAACTAGATCCTTTGAACAAACAGTGAATGTGTGGAAATAATTAATTAAAAAAAAAATAATGAGTGATTATTAAAAACCAAAAAAAGTAATGAGATTTAGAAAGATGTTCTATCTCTCTAGATCTCATTACTTTTATTTTTTTTTTTGGTTTTGTTTTAATACATTATTTCTCATAATGTTTCATCTCGTGAAATTGGATCACCTATCTCGAAACACGCATCGACATCTATTTTAGCATTTCGAAGAGCTTTTACAAATTCTCGAAAAGCAGTCGGTCCTCTATACGTCAACATGTCTAAAAGTTTTCTGGTCTCATCTTCTATCAATATTTTACTTTCGATTTCATGTCTCATATAATCAGTCAATATCAAAGGTTCTGTTTCGACTAAAGTGTTTAGAATTATTGTTAACGAATCTTGCAAAATATTTTTAATCAAAACACGTCTGTTTCTTCTTAAGTATTCTCTTTCTTTATCATTCATTTTTGTAATAATTTTTTTTTATTTTTTTATTTATATTTTTTTTTTCACACACGTCTCTCATCGAATGATCGACATCTTATTTCCATCCGATTCGAATTGTAATTCTCTGTCCGACAGGACCAGGGCGAAGGCTTCGGTTTTTCTCGGCACATTCCTATCGAATTGCATCTTGATCTGAATGTCTAAGACGCTACTCTTGAGTCATTCAATCTGTTTACTGATGTCGAATATGAACATGGGATACATCGACTTGTATTCGCCGGGAGATATGTTAGGGTTGCTCATCAATTCATCTAGACCGTGATACTTCTTTCTAAAATCAGCGGCGGCGCCGTACAGTCTGCAGAAATCGTTCTTGTTGAACGACGCTTTGTAATCGATTGCTGGATATCTCGTGGCGTTCGGAAACACTTGCATGTTTCTCAAATGGCAGTGATCGAACAGCGACGCATTCTTTTCCTGAGACCCATCCCTATCAGTTTGAAACGCAATCACGATGAAATGCGGTTTCTCGGAAGCGGATTTCACCATCAATCTCCAATCAAAGTGATTCGTGGAGGGTGGAATGCTAGCCGTGTCACACTGTCTCATTCTAAATCCTACAGGTAATTTACTCTTGGATTCTATGATCTTGTAGAGACGCGTTTTTTCGACGACTGAAGGCTCCACGTGCGGAACGAACCACGATATCTTCTGTAGAGTTATCTTACCCGCATCGGTCGCAGTGAGTCTCACTATCGTGTCGTCGTTTCCTTTTCGAATCAACGTCAGATTGTGCTTGAATCCGTACATGATCTTGTTATAATCGTCTGCAAATCCGAAGATGTGTTTCAAAGGTATCCTGAACGAAAACGTTCCTATAGGTCTGAACGTCTTGACGACGTAGTCGAATATCGCGGCGGCGCCGGCGCTAGCAGGGCCGACGGTGTCTTTCATCCACAACTGATTAAGTCCTCTGGATTTCGAAAAATCATCAGGATACGTCAAGAGTCCGAACATCGTGGTGGCCTGACCGGGATGAAACACAGATTCTATCTCTTGTCCGGATAGCATGTATTTTATATTACTGAATAGATGCATGATTCCATTATTGGTTAGAGTAACCGTGTCGTCGTCGGCGTAGTCGCTCCCATCTTCCTTGGTGAGACGTCCCTGCACAACTATGTAACTCTCGCCAGGATGGACAAATAGATCTTGAGTTTTGATGTTGATTCTTATCTCTCCCGCGTTGTTCAAACTCGTTCCAGTTACCGGTTCGTATTCGAGAACCTCAGATTCTTGAATACTTTCATCTTTCACTATGCTTTGTGCGATACCTAGTATATTTGTCATTTTTAAAGGGTTTTTGTTTTTGTTTTTTGTTTATTAATTAGCTTGCTTTTTTTTTCTTTTATCTAAAAATAGTTTAATGATTTTTTATTATTATTTTTCTCTCCTATATATATATGTGTGTAAACAAGAAAATGTTAAAGAGAGTAAATAAAAGAAATTTGTTTTTCTTTATCAAAACTTTGTCTTCTGTAATTGTTGTTTGTAAAACTTTCCGATGATCTCTTCTCCATCCAAAGCTTCGATTTTGTAAGTCACCAGATCAGTGTGAAATATTTTGATTATCACAAAGATTTCCGAGGTCCATCGAGGAGTATAACCCTTTTTGAAGTGCTTCTTATAAGCGTAGATTCTCACTCGATTGCCGACCGCAAATTTCGGCATTCTAGACTTCTTCCTAATCTTAGATCTCTCAGGATATAGATTCTCGTAGACCCGTTTTTCGTTTCGAGGGTCGCTAGCTTCAGCGGGAGTCATCTTGATCGATCTGTGTCGCGTGTTGTTGTAATCTTTAACCAAACTGTTCAGATTTCTTGGTCGAATTCGCCGTGAAGTATCTATGCATCTTTTCCTTCATCGTTCGATTCCAACGTTCCACCACACTGGCTTTTTCTTCGTTTTCGATCGAGTAGAGGTCGACCAATCGATGAACGTGCTTGTTGTAGAATTCCTTTCCCTTATCCACCCACAATTTATTCGGTTTTCGAGAAGACAAGTCGAACACGCTCTTCAGAGCCTCGGCGACGCAAGGTCCCGATTTATTCTTCAAAGCTCTAATCCAACTGTATTTGGAAAACACGTCGATGACTGTCAATAGATATTTGACACCCTCGTTCCACCTCGAAAACGATCTCATGTCAACCAAGTTGGCAGACCAAATATCATCCAAACCCTTCACGAACACCCTTCTCTTTCGAAATTTACGCACGATGGGTTTGTGTAACTCCTCGGCCAATTCGCTCGTCAATAATCGTTTCTTCTTCTTTTCAGATGCGCTTTTTTTTTGAACGCCCCATCCGAATCGACGTTTCACACCGATCAGATTGCCGACCAGCGAACGTTCTATCTTCTCTCTCCTAGTCAGATTCGACATGCCTCTCAATTTCCCCAACATGTTTTTATCGCAGACATTGATTGCGAGTCTTGGTGTCGGGATGTCCGGCGTAGCTCAGATCATGATCATACGCGGCCGCATCCACCCTATTCACAGGTTTGCTCCAAGATTTAGGAGTCAGATCGGCGTTGAGTCTCTTGTTCAATTTCGTTCCAGGTCCCGTGAAACTGTGACCAGGCAGATGCATTTCGAAAGGTAGATTATTGATCATTTTATTCACGATGCCTTCACCTTTGCTCGGGTTCTTTTTTTGACGAATCGAGTCTTGATAGAACCACACACATCGCAAATTCCGTGAAGCATCTGTCTGTCGTTTTTAGTTCGTACTTCTCGAGAATTACTCATCTCGGTAACTCTCTTACACTTTACGCAATACATTTTTTTGAGAGTTATTTAAATTAATTTCGTTTTTATTTTATTATATAAATTTAATATTTCTTTTTTAAAAATTCTGTTCTTATTATATATATATTTTTTTTCAATCGCTGCTCTTGAGTTCTATCATCCTACTGAATTCCTCCCTGGCCTCTTTCCTCCCTTTTTCCACGAAAGAATCCTTCATCTCTTCCTTGATGATCTGACGAGTCTTGATTCTCACGGCTTCTTTCATGGCTTCGTATTTCGTTTTCTTTCCCAATATCGTGAAGTATTCTCTGTCCGATATCCTACCGTTTTTCAACGCCATCGAGATCATTTCGGATATCGTGTCGATCTTGGAGTCGGCCAAGACGCGAATTTTGTCGTGTTTCCTCGCCTTCAGATATAATTTCCTACTCAAAAAGTTTCCGAGCGTGCTAAACAATCTGGGGGCGAGAGCCACTCCTTCTACGGTCAACACGATCGGAATGCCAACCGCGGTCGACAACAATCCGATGCCGGCCGAGTGTAAACCCATGGAAATCGTGATGAGTGTCGTGTCGACTGCATTGACGAATTTCAGGAAATGCGAATACTTCTTCTTGAGATTCTACTGATTTGATCGATGCGATACCTCTCTCCTCTTTCTTTTTCTTCAAGCGTCGGTGCCGTCGGCAAAACGCCGTTCGGCTTCTCGTCCTCGTCGTCATCTAACGTCGGATATAATTTATTTCTGGTTCTCATTTTTTGTGTTTTTTTTCTTTCTAATATTAGATAAAAAATTTATGTGTGTATTTATTTTTTATTTTCTATTCTCCCTTATTTTATATCAACGAGAAAAACTTAGACGTATGCTTCATTGAACAATAATTCATGATGCATCCCTAGTCTTCTAAAGTCAGACTTCTACGCGCCAATTTCAGTTCTTCCGAAACTGTGGGCTTGTCTCGATCCTTACAGAAGAGTAATCTCTTCCAAAACGTGATCACTTCATCGATTTGAACGCGTTCGAATGTTGGTTCGAAATACTTGACAACCATATCTTCCCTTTCCATCGTCAGACATGAAGGATTCTTGTGATCGAAGTCTAGGTGATCCCGACATCCGACGCATTGTTCTAACAAGAGGTGACTTAGTTGTTCATTCACACAGAATGCGTAGGCTCTCATCAGCATTTTTAAAAGAAACCTTGCTGGGAAGCGCTCATGATTTACATATTTTTTTATTATCTATTCGATTTGATATATTTTATTTTTTAAATAACTATTTATTTATATTTTTTTCTCTCCTATATATATCAATCACTTTTTTTTATTTCCCACTTTTTTATTTCCTCTCCTCAAAACCGATTCTATCACGATTCACCTCTCACAAAACTCAAGAGATGAATCCGGCAAATCGTTTGTTTTTTTTCTCACCAATCAAATCGCACCCTATACCGTCCCAAACGCGACCGGCACGTGGCAGTGGTCTTGCCGATTCGACATCACCTTTTTTTCCATGTACCGTACAAAGGTCGATTTTTTGATCTGGAATTGGCAAATGGGTTTCCCCGATCGGATCGCACTTTAACCATTCAAATACGTGAACGTATACCTACTTAGGTGATACAGAATCGGCAAACCACTTTTTGATGCTGATACAGAATCGGCAAAACGTTTTTTGCTCGCGTTCACCAACGATGGATTGATGGTCTAATCCACGATGGGAACGTAGAGAACAAATTTTTAATCATATTTTCTTAAAATTTCATACATTTTTTTTCACTCTTGAGCGACGTGTCAAATGTACGCGTTCGCCAACGGGTATTTTGAACGTTAAAAGTGCGATGTAAAACGATGGCCGATTCTGTATCACCAAAAAAACGACATTTTGTGTACTTGTACACGATTTTAACACTAAATCCAATGGAGGTGTACATCGATGTACGTGTGCATGTACAAAATCGTGTACAAGTGATATGGAATCGGCCTATTATACCTACTTGTATCATAGAAACCATGACAGCTCTAGTACTAGACAACTATATTGGTAGCTATGCACAAATGCCATTCACTCACATCTGTAATGTTATTTTCCACTGTAGCCCCACCCACCTCCCAAAATTTGTGTTCCAGGATTTTCTTTTAATGAAAGAATTGGTTTCCAACATTTTGAAGAACATAATATAGAAGAGAAAAACTTCTAAATACTAGTGAATAGAAGTGCAGTGTAGGTTTTCTCTCTGTGTTTGAATGGTGATTTGAGAGGGGTTGAACGATTTGGAATCCTTCCAGCCCCTAGTACTATGAGGGGAAACCATGGTTTAAATAAATATTTTAATAGGGTAAGATAGGCTGTTAGTTAGCAGCTGCCAGAGGATTTAGTGTGCTCCTGGGGAATACACTTCCTCAAGATGTGAGTTTGCTTGCATGAACAGCCTTAGTTTTGGCAATATATAGCCTTTATTGCTGACAGTGACAAAAATGTAACTTTTTAAAACAATAAAATAGTTTGGTAAGGAATGTGGTCCCCAAATAAATATTTAAATGTGAAATAATCACCCAAAATAATCATTGAATCTGGTTTGGAACCCAAAAATCATATTTCCTATAGGTATCACGGTACTAAATATTTTCCTATAGGCGACCATTATAACGTTCAAGCGGAAAAAAATATGACTGCATCACTTTAATTTTGGCATTCACATGTCTCTTTCAAGTGCAGCCCTTCAGACAACTTTTTCTGGTCCGAAAACAGGGGGTCATGCAACAAATAAGAGAGAAAAACTGACACAAAGGGAAGTACCTGTCACGTGCACATATTTTTCAGGGAATTCCCCACAAAAACACACAAAAAGTAAATTGTATTTTTTAGGTCCAAAAGTCATCAAATCACCCTCTTTTTATCACGAATATTCAACAATAATGCAAGATGTCAATAGAATGTTTCAAATCTTTATTGAAACAATGTATTTTCCCAAGGCTGTTTATTTTTAGATATTGCATCATTTACGAGTGCAACATTTTAAGGCGGTTAACTCTAATTTCAATATTTAGTTCCACGATACCTTATGAACTGGACAAGTTTACACTATCTCAAGTTGCATGATGGTTGCGGAAAAAATGTTTGCTACAAGGCACAGGAATCAACTGTATAGTATTTTGGACACGTTTTCTGCGTAAGTTAAACCAATCAAATAAATGAATATCCAAGATGGCCGCCAGAAACATGCCTCGAAAAGAAGAAAATCTAGTTTTTCGACACTTTTTCGCAAAAAACGTATATAATCATGATAAAAAAATTAGAAGCCTGTAAAGTTTTAGATGTTAATTGATTGCAAATTATTCTACGATAATATCCAGCGTGAACATGCACCATCGAAATCCGATGTGGAAAACAAGATGGCCACCAGGGCGACCGCCTATTTCCTATTATCTCGCTTTTGTAATAGACATCTAGTTCGGATTTCTTTGGAATCCTCAGTTTCTATCTTTTTTGTCTGTAAATGACCCTATTCTGACTATATTATCTGCCTACCTAGTCTCAGCTGTCTCTGTTGCAGCCTCTGACCTCAACAAAGTCTTATAATCACCAATCAGAGTGCCCTCACTTCCCATAATATGTCCATATCCATACAGAGTTATCTCCCCTGTGTATTACGAAGTCTTATATGATTCCCAAGGCCAAGCGGCAATCGAGCAGGAACAGATATTGCTCGAATGGCTCGAATCTTATCCAGCAAATAAGCTATCGAGTAGCGCCTTGGACAAGCATTGGTCGAATGGCTCTAAACTAATCGAGAAAATAAGGCATAGAGTATTTACTCGAACAAGTGACTCATCTGGGTATTGGAGGATACCTATGGTTTGGTGATGTAGTACTGGAGGATACCTTTTGGGGATACCTTTTGATGATATCTTTTAGAGGATACTCATCAGAAGATATCTATCTGAAGACAGTTATGATTCCTAGTGTCTGCTCGGTTCCTTGCATCTAGACCTCCCCATGGCATTCATAGCTCCAAGACCACTACTGCTGACTTGTCCAATATCGCCATTGTCTGTTCTGTGAATAGCTTCTACCGTAATCGTCCAATCCTGTAGTCCTCTTCCATCCTTGTACCATTACTACTGACTGCTGTGCCCTGTATCAAACATTTTTTTCGCAATCATCGTACAACTTGACTATATCGAAGAATAATTTGCAATCAACCATCTAAAAGTTTACAATTTTCTATTTTTTGCGAAAAAAGTGTCAAAAAAATCGATTTCCGTCTATTTTGAGGCATATTTTGGCGGCCATCTGGGATTTTCACTTACTTGATTGATATTTTTATTCCCGTTCCTTATCTCATGTAGTTTTTCCGTAATCCCAAAAAATTAGTGATGGTGTAAAATCGCGAAATTTACCGACCCCCATGGGCGCCATCGTAGATTACGTCATATCCGGCCAGGATGATTTCATGTTAACATCTGAAAATCTACTCTCGAGATGGCCAGCTGCCTGAAAAACAGGACTCGTTCGGTCCTGGGGGAGGGGGAGTCCCATAGGGGTTGTACCTATCTGCCCGACTATGAGATATGAGATGACACAGGACACTGTCGAAATGTACTATTCCTTTACCAACATCACGGAGATGAATGACCTGTTCAGATATTCTCCTGACAATGGAATGATTTGGCATGAGATTCACATTCCAAAAGGCAGTTATGAGATATTCATTTATTTATTATTTAAGGTCACATATTTCTGCACAATGGCTAATCATGACCACGACAGTTTTACTGGTGGGGGAAGCCAGGAGTACCCGGGGAGAACCACAGAGCAATTGCGAGCAACTGTTAACTCCCCAACATACTAACTCCACACTAGCAGGGTTGGCATTGGTGGAAGACAAGTGCACCATCGACGTGCAATACGCCCTAGTACACAACGCCACCGTGCCCCACTGTGCGGAGTATCTTGCCCAAGGACACAACGTGGTTGCTGCAGGTGGGATTCGAACCGATGACCTCTTGGCTCACTGCCTGCACCTCTACCTGCTGAGCGATCCGCGCCCCCAATTATGAGAGAGTCGATCTCAATGATTTGGTAGAGATGAGGATGAAGATAAATGGTCACAGAGGTCCATTAAAAATAACTTTCAATGCCAATGCCAATACTTTATGAATGATACTAGACATGGAAACTAATTATTGAGTGGATTTCAAAGTAGACGGTACTTTTGGAAGATTGTTGTGATTCGATCCTAACGTATATCAAAGGCATGTGACCTCCAAAAGCATGGTCGAAATTCTCACTGTCAATAGCATTTTAGTGAATATGGACGTGAGCGTCAGACGTTTCGTCGAAAGTAGCACACAGCCCACGACGTTTCGCCAAAATTTAGTTTATTTCCTTGTGATGTTAGACACGATATATAGCATCGAAATTAAGCTGATGGATCAAAATGGCGCGTTATCAGATCTTCGAGAAGTTGTGGTGATACTATTTCACATTAGGGAATTTTTTTTAAGTTTTTAGATATATATATATAAGAAATAAAAAAAAATAAATAAAATTAAAATTAAATTAAATATATATAAAAAAAGAGAAGAAAAAATGACGAAATACATACCAAAAAGTAAACATATCCAAAGGACGGGAAGAGAAATTTGTGGAGCATTAGAAAATTGAGGCGAAGAGGTAAAAATGAAATTAAGTCATGAAGATCTGTCAGCGTCTGGCAATCGAGACGAAATCGCTTGGAATCAACTACAAATCAATACAATGGAGAAAGCGCATCGCAAAAACAGAGTATTGACCAT
This sequence comes from Pictodentalium vernedei, assembly GCA_031216915.1. Lineage (NCBI taxonomy): Eukaryota > Metazoa > Mollusca > Scaphopoda > Dentaliida > Dentaliidae > Pictodentalium > Pictodentalium vernedei. The sequence continues at coordinate 81,269,414 of CM062292.1, read as the reverse complement.
GAGACTGAATCCCGCTCAATTGACATATAATTTAAACAGGAGAGGCAGTTTCTTAAGATTTTTGACAGGACTGGCCACCAAAGCCTTACCCATTCTCATAAAGACCATATTACTGGCTTTGTGTATCAGAACTCTTTTGGGGCTAGCTAGTTTGAGTGCACTAAAAATAGTGGTAAGCAACCTGTATATAAAAAAGAGGGAGCTGTGAGTGGAATCGAAACGGCTGGTAAAGTAGTGTACCTTGAAACCATTGGTGGTGGTAGAGCATTCGATACCTACGAAAAATGGTATAAATCTCGAGAGAGGAAAAATATAATGATGGACAATGAAGGTTTGATATTAGGTCCGAATTTACCTTTTGAAAATATATACATTCTTGGGATGATATTATAAACAAAACTAATACATTGACATGGATTTAATAAGTGTGGTGACAGTGGTATCCAAAATTATCATCGGCTCATTTTTTACCCATTTTCAGAATGTTATTATAAAATAGAGAATTAAGAACTAACAATATATATCCGAAAATACTATCAGCTCCTCTTACAATATCTACCTCAGATCTCGTGATGGGAGACGATAAAGGGAACGCATTTTGAGTAAAGTAAATCAATAGAGAGTAATCGCTTGACTGGGCTGGTTTTGTGAAATAATTCATGAGAGGTGAGGACGTTGTACAAACACGAGTGCGCGAATGCGCACGAGAGTTTTACAATATAGTTCCTCGCCTCGAGTGAATTATGTTGCTTAACCAGACCAGTTAAGCGATTACTTTGTTTATTACTTTTCATTATTAACGATAATTATATTATTTAACCCTTTACCTAACGTAACAGTCAAAAGCGGCCAGCGCTATTCTCAAAAATCGCCAATTAATTTTCATTATTTTTTAATTTTTTGTCTCTAAAACATAGGTTATGACTCCTCATTGGAACAAGCTCCAATGAGGGGTCATAACCTATGTTTTTGAGACAAAAAATTAAAATAATAGTTATTCAAGAATTTCTTTTTGCAAGTGTCGTCTGCTTTTCATGTTAGGTAAAGGGTTAAAAAAACAAAAACAATGAACTCCCCATTACACCCACGCACGGCAAAGTGTTTTCGTTTATGTCCACGGGTACATGGCCCAGTTGTTGATTGCATAATTCACTTGTGAAGTTATCGTTTATAATCAAACCGGGAAATCCCAGTTAATCCCACTTTGGAAAGTAATAAATAAGCTTCACTATGATTTGATGATTGGAATGAGACAGATGTCAAGTGCTTCACAAAACATATGCTCGAGCCATAAATGTCGTCAGCGATTGACGTAGTTCTCATAACCGTGTGTATGGGATTGGGTGTCTCGGGAGTAGGTCTCCTATCCATTGTAGCAAGCATTCTCGCAGTCATCATCACAGAGAGTGTAGTCATGACTGCTGGAATCGTCGGTATTATAGGAACAAATTGTCAGTAAAAAATTATTGTCAAAAACTGCCAAACATGAAATGGTCAAAGCGTTAGCCAATGTGAAACTCCATTCCATATGTGACATGATATCTAAAGCGTCGAGCAACTGAAAAATTTCTGATGAGTATCTTCACATTCTCAACAAAAATGGTAAATGTGATGCTTTGAAAGAAAGCTTCAGATGCTTCAAGGCATCTGTTAGGTGTTTGGTCCGACAAAAACTTGCTTCGTTAAAAAACCGATGCACGCGTTGTCAACAGATTCATCAGCAATATTCCTTTCAACTTGCATCTGCTGGGACATTGATTCATGGGAACTGGTAGTAAATTGATCAAAAGATTGAATCCTAATCTGATTCCGAAATCATGGCGCAAATCCATTAATAGAGTGGATCGAGCAGCTTACAGTCATGATCTCTGTTACATGGGATATACCCGTAGGAAAACTCAAAACATGATGTGTGCGATAAGATGTCTAAAGATTGAAAAAATATAGCAAATCACACATTCAGGGAAAACCTTCTTTGGGTAGGAAGATTATCAGTACACAATGTCAATACAGAATGGGAAACAAAAAATCACTAATGCACTGGTGGATGAATTACACAAACCCATGGTGCATACATTTCAGAAGAGAAGAGTAAACATCAAGGGATTGAATCACACATCGACAACCGATGTTGTAGATATGAATTTGTTTTTGAGACAGAACGGAGGTGTGAAATGTACACTGACGATCATAGATGTGTTTTCTGAATACGGATGGATGAGATCACCGAAAAATGAATTGGGAACTAGCGCGGTAGAAGCTATGGAGAGCGTATTTGATTCTTCTCGAAAACCTGAGAAAGTATGGTTGAACAAAGATCAAGAATCTAACAATGTTCATGTTCGGCGATTGTGGTCCGACGATAGAAGAGAATCATGAAGGAAAGACTTTCAAACGCTAATTCGATCAAGAAATACTTTGACGTTCTGGCCAACGAAAACAGTAGAGTCGTGGTGGACTGATCATAATACACGCATGGGAAGTGATGTACACCCACATTTTCACCAGGAAATAAAAATCATCATCAGCAAAATTTCAATTGTACCCAGTAATTCATTAATTAAATTTTTGGTGATTATTCCTGTAATTAGTGTTTTGGATCTAATGTTTTTTTCCGTGGAAAAATGGCCCATCCGTGGACAATAACCAGTTCACGGCGGTCCTACTGTATAACTACACTCCTCGCCGTGCGATGAAGTTGATACTGCGGAAGCTAGTGATCCACGAAATGAAAAGAAAGTCTATAGGAATTTCTATCCTATGCGAATGATGGCAATGAAATGAAAACTGTCTAATTTGGGTGATCGAGTGAGAATTTACAGTTATAAAAACATTTTGAAACAGGTTACATGCCTTGATAGACCAACGAAATCTTTATCGCAGTTACGAGATAGAAGCGTTGAATGGTGAAGAGATCACGGGAAAGTTTTACAACAACTGCAAAGGGCCATTTTTTAAAAAGAAAACTCAAGATGTTTCTGTACTCAAATAATATAAAAGAAAGAGAAAAAAATTAAAATAAAATAAACTAAAAATATATTATGAACACATTAAACATAATGGAAAGTGTAATAACAGGCGAGAGTATCAAAGAATATGAAGCACACGAAAATGAACCTGGGATGGGAAACAGTCTCAATAACACAGGAGTGATATGAAACAATATCAAGATGCAAGATCTCTTTGTTCATCCTTGCAAGTGTTATGTCTTGGTACCAGAACGACTGTCGAAAATGCAGATGGTAGCGAATGCGCCGACGATAATCTCATGACTGTAGCCAATAATGGTATTATGCATCTATTCAGTAACCTAAAATATCTACTGTCTGATCAAGAGATAGAATCCATGTGACAATCCCGATCAAGTCATGAGCATGGGACTCTTGACATACCCCGACTATTCTTCCAAATCTAGAGGAAAGACTCCACCCCCAAAGCAAGTGTAGATAACGCAGATGCGTGAGTAAGACAGAAATGCATAGTACAAACCTTAGATCCCAAAGGATTGTTTCTTTTCAGAGCACATTTAAAACACATTCGTGGATCAGGATTCTATATTGATTCAAACACAACATAAAATCAATCCATAAAGGAGACGACGGCGCCATCTGATTCATGCAAGCTGCCAATGTGGATGCCAGAAGAGTGAAATTGGGCAAGATATAATGGTTCATGCCACATGTGAAGCCTGTCGAGGTGGAAAAATTCAAACTCTTCAAGACTATCAAATCGAAAACTCTATTACCATTGGAGTTCAGAATGAGACGGTGCAATACGAGTGCATTCCCAAAATAACAACTTTCAGTTGACAATTAATGGTGAATTTTTTTTGGAATGGCCGTGTTTCATAACAATAACCTTTCAAACTGACAAAGACAAGAAATGAATATGTCCGTATTCGACTATTTGAACATGAATGTGGTGCTCAATGCCTCGTGATATCCCACCATAGATTTTAGCTCCTCATTCGATAAGAATGACCTCTGTACGATATACGACGATGCTGCACACTTCAGATCGAAATATTGTGTGGACAAATGGATGAGCAATTCAAACATCAGTCTCAACAAATACAAGATGCTGTGTCCTATGTAGTCTTTGACATCAGCAAACTGAGTGAGTGACTCTTGAATGGCGTCTAAGACATTCCAACCAAGATGCAATTTGAAAGAAATGAATCTTTCACTTTATACATTTCCAACAGACTGTTGTTGTTTCAATCAGATGGAAATAAAGTGTCTGTGGTTAGGTAAATGAAAAAAATCACAATCAATTAAACATTTTATTGAATTAATAATAAAACAAACGTTATACATTTTATTGAATAAAAAAAAAAAAGGCAAAACAATTTTTATTTTTTCCAAAATTAAATTTCGGTGAGTTTTGGTGGGACTTTTTATGCATGCGCAGAGCAGATGCAAATAGTTCTTGTGCAAATGGAGATAATCCACCATTTATTTCGTTAATTTAAAGGATGACATTTGATGAAGAGTCACACAGGCAGTCGCAGGTGTGAAATTAGATGAACTGGTCTTGAAATTAATTCTATTTCCCAGTGGAACTCGTGAAGGCATCGTGAATATTGTTAGAACTAGAACATTGATTCTTGGGCTTTTCAACGTTATAGATTTCATTTTCAATGTCATTCACCACGACATTGACGATTGTATTGTTCACCATGTTGGAAGAAGTCAAACGATTTGAATGATGTTTCCCAAACCGTGCAGAGGTACACTTCCTCCATTTCAAAAGGACCATTCTGATTTACCCGAATCTGATGCACCACTTTCTTCAGCCTATATCATTCTGAACTGTCTTATGTATTTTATTTTTTCTACCACTGAGATCAGAGTCCAGGCAACGGTCATGTGTACACGATCCAGAAGAATTGTGATTTTCTGACCTCCCATGTCTTGCATACTTTCCATCTTATCCCCATGTTCCACAGTTTAGTGCCATCCACATACACTCTACCGATGCCACTTGATCCGAATTCCGTGTCAGGCTCAAGACTGAATAGTTTGTGACTGCCCATGTCAATTCCAGACTCTGTCATTCCTCCTGATTTCTTTGTCCAGATATAAGTGCGTTTCGAGACAGGCCTGATATTTTGACAAAGCGGACTTCATGTAGCCTTTATTGGCCGCGGTTGATTCTGAATCTCCATCCTCTATTTCTGATAGATCTGCATAGTTTTAGTGGTGGCATCACTGAGATCTACCATTTCAGGAAGATGTTAAAGTTTTTGAGAATTCATGTTCAATGATTTATGTCGAGGTTTGGATCTTCTGATGACATTATTGTTCTAGTAAGTCTTGGAGATTCCACCATCAATGCTAGGGGATGGTCTTTCTCTTTTTGTCGAGGCAATTTTTTCACTTCTTCCAAATTTTATTTTTTATTTTAATTATTTATATGATTGTTTTTCTTTCTGCTTATAGATGCGTGCAAAAATTCAATGTGAATCAAAGAGAATGTTTTGAAAATGATGTCCTGATGACCATCTCTTGAGAAAGTATAGACACAAGTTACGCAAAACACTTGACCCAGAGACTGTGCTTGTTCCGTATTGTAATAGAGGGGCAATTTCATATATTTCCCCAGTTCGTCGGGTGGTGAAATCCCATAACTATCGAAATAACAATGTTTTGTATCTTTCTTGAACCGAGCCATCCAGTGAGTACCATCCTGTAAGAAATCATCTCGATTCAAAATTCTGCAGGACCATTGCTTGGTAATGCATCTCGAGAAATATTTTATCTTTAATGCTTTGACCACTTCTAACAAATCTATGTTGGATAAGGGTTCGTTTGGCAAAATAACGCCTTCTTCTGATATGTTCAATTTTTTTTCGAATTCCATATTTTTGTCCCTTTTTTCTTGACTTGATTATTTTTTAAATATTTATTTTCTAGATTTTCTATATCCTTATCAATTTGCAGTGACTCATCTGAATCTCTTGATTTCGATGAGTCGTTTGTGGAATAATGGAATAATGTCGAATTGCTAATGTATTTATTCCATCTGGTTGTATGATTATTTTGTCATCATCGACCGGCAATGCAGTTTTATTCATTATCCGAGTATAGACATTGTGTTCATTGCTTTGAATCATATTTATTTTTTTGTGAATTAGCATAAGTTCGAACAAACAACGCTCATACTCATTAAAAGTTATGCTGTTTTGAACAATACATGTTTGAATCCCTCTTCATATTTTGATGGTGTGTCCTCCATCGATTCTGTAGGCGTACAGCTTCCCTCACAACCCGATCCTTTTTGCAATTTCTTCACCTGTAGTTTCCAACTTGAATTTACTGGGCTTCTTTTTATTCTCATTCGAAGCAATGCCAGAGATTACTCACATCGAATCACTATTTCATATCTTCAGAGATGTCCTCACAAAAATCTTTTGTTGTTTGTATCTCGTAAGCCAAACTATCTGTGTCAGCAAACAAGAGCTTGGACTTCACAATTTTTTTATGGACGTAATCATAATGAAAAGGGTACATCAAGATCTTGCTGAAATCCAACTGTCGAAAGTCAATTGAGTCTTCTTCATGTGCCTGAACACAAGATTCTCTTCAAAAATCATTCGGTTTGGTAACTGGATCTCACTACATATTTTTTTGAAAACTTTTCCAATGTCACAAGATAAATGTCGGTTCTTTTTCTCAAATTGTCCGTGTTTTTTCCAATGATGGAACTGTTCATTAATTTGAAAAAATCTTTTTTGAATTCCGCCTTGGTTTGAGTTCTTAAATGTGAGTTGTGACCTATATATTTTTTATCCAATTCTCCTCATCGAATCGGATGATGCTATGTATCATCATCAATGCCATGCCATAATCGAGATAGCGTTTGAAGATTTCCACAATACACCATATACTTGTGTTTTTCTTGTAAATTCGTGATGATGTCATCGTTGATTTCTAGAGTTTTGAGGGCTAGGGGGATTCGTTATGTGGGTCGTGGAAGTTGCTATCATAGTCCAAATCTACTTTCAAAACAGATAATTCCCCAATTATGGATCCTTCCAGTTTAGTCACCCACTTGAAATTCCTTGTGGGTAATGACATGACCCAGTTGTAGATTATTCACGTCTAAATAAGTGATGTATTTGCTAGAATCCTCTGACTCAGAGTCTCTCAAATAACAATTCTTCACTTTCGCGTATTTGTGAGACACGGTGGTAATGCTACCTCCGACATCATTTTCGAATAGGAGAGGAATGTCCGACAACAATTCCAATCTCACATTGGTCAATTTAAGCAGAGCGTTCCAAGCAAATCCAGGTGCCATTAAGTACCAAGCTAGATCTTTTATTGTAATGCGTCGAACTGAAATTTCGATCACATCTGCCAATAGAAGGGTGCCCGTTTTCAAATACAAATCGTGATAATCTCTCATCGATTTTACATCGATTAGTTGCTACACTTTTCGAGCGTGCTCATAATTCTTGTCCAACATGTTCGCATCAAAGAGTCTCGAATAAAATAGTTGTCTGTGCGGTAGCGACGACTCTTCCAAATCTGTCTAGTGCATCCATACAATCACACAGAGAGACACATTTTCGCAAGAGACTGTTTAAATTATCGGGGTCGCAGAAATTTCGAGCCATGATTCAGCACTTTTCCTTTTCCAAATGTTCAACTAGAACTTCCGAATTGGAAGCCAAGAATTCATTACTGTCCATGAAACATATTTCTCAAATGATCGGTCCCTCCATTGTTTGTCTTTCATCCACCACCATCCTTTTAGTAAATGAAATGTTTTTTTTATTATTATTGGCAGTGCACGGTATTTTACCTTTGCCAATGTCTAGATTTTTAATAAACAGATGAGAATTGTATCCCGACAAATTATAAAACAAGAGTTAGACCTGATAAAATGCTGCACCGCGAAACCTCAATTTACATTTATTGTGACCATAATCTCTATAGAGATCGGTATAATGGTCGTGATTCTTGACTCTTTAATAGCTAGATGGCCATGAAGACTGTGAAGAACGATCCTCGACAAAAATGTGACATTCCACCACATTTGGTAGTCCCCCATCTGTTCGTCTATCAACAGCTTCATCGGAGCGGGTTTTTCAAATCACTTTTACAATTTTCTGATTTTCAATTCCAAGTCACAAACGAACATTTGAGCCACATCTTCTCTTTTCGGTCATTTACCATATGTGATAGGACCCATGGAAAGACTATCATTGAAAGAACACTTAATGTTAACACACTATCTCAAAGGTGTGTGATTTTGATATTTCTCTGAGTAACTGTCGGAGGGATTAAGCATACACGATCTCAATTTTTCCGTGAACGATTCAAAATCCACCTATGTTTTTCAGCCTCATGGGGCATTTGGGGTGTCCCTGGGGGTGTAGCTGTATCTATTTTAGAAACAGGGTTAAGTGGAATCTCAGACAGCGTTTTTAACGAAATATTCCAAAAGTAGGCTGAAGTTTGAGGTGACTTTAAAACGTCAAAATGTCGTCAAATCGAAAAACCAAAGAACAGGTATCTCTTAAATTTTAGTGCTCAACAACATACTAAAAAGTTAAAAGTCAGACTTATTTTAATTTTTGACCGCTATAACATCATTTCAGCGTTCGGGTATAACGACTGAGAATTTCTTTGGATGGCCTCATATTTTTAGATATGTTTTTGCAGAGATGGTATTCGCAAAAAATCGAAAGGCTAAGGCTAATATGGTTAACCCTTTACCTAAGATGAAAAGCAGATGACACTTGCAAACAAAATTCTTGAATAACTACTTTTTTTCATTTTTGTCTCCAAAACATAGGTTATGACCCCTCATTGGAACGAGCTTGTTCCAATGAGAGGTCATAACCTTTGTTTTCGAGACAAAAAAGGAATAAATAATGAAAATTTATTGGCAATTTTTGAGAATAGCGCTGGCCGGTTTTGGCTGTTACGTTGGGTAAAGGGTTAACAAGTTAATATGATCACATTTAGGTATGAAAAGTTTCATAAATGTATCATATATTAATTAGACTCAAGAAGTTAGGGTCTTTAATTAAGAATTGAGAAAATGGGCTCAAGTTTCAAGTGACGTAAAACGTCAAAATGGAGACAATTCGACAAACCAAAAATGATTGAGCTCTACAACATACTAAAATGTCAGAAACATCCGACGTATTTTAATTGTGACCATGCGACCATATGACCATCCTCCCCTATGATGTCACCTCAGCGCCCGGGTTTTCTGGTTGATAATTTCCAATGACGTCAAAACATTTTTGGAAATGTTTTTTTTCTTTGCAGAGATTACAGTCGCAAAATTTCCAATTTCGCAAAATAAGGTAGAAAGAACGTGAAATTGGCTCTGCTGGCATCAATACGGAGCAACGGGAATTCCAAGAGATGTTTTTTTAATGAAACTTTTAAAAGTCTTAAATGATAGAAATAATATGGTATTAACTTCACCAGTCGGGTGTTTGAAGTCGACTTTTCATAACTCTTTTACATTTGCATTCGGGCCCCATGGTAGTGACATGTCCTAAGATTTCTGATCCACGAAACGGAATTTAATTTGGACGTTTTCTACCCTCTGTGGGCATTGACATCATACTGTTAACAATTTTCTGACAATGTTTTTGGCAATGCACTGCAAAAGTTATTCCTCTTTCCATTTGTGATTTTTAATTTTACTCTAACTTTGGTTGTTTGTGGGGTATAGGTGTCACTGGAGGTGTGTGTGTCTAATTTCTGTTATTCAACTAACATGGGTTAACCCTTTGAACGCGACGGGCCCATTTTTTGGCCCATGAACATGATACGTCATAAGGTATTTTAGTTGGATGGTTACTAAATGAATGTGAGAGGTAAACAGGCTTCAGGTTGAAAATATTGAGCAGCCTACCCCCTAATAATGAATATGCACTCTTCCAATCGCAGCCATTCAACTGACATCGAAGATACCACAAAGGTTCAAAGGGTTAATAAAAAAGGCTATCGATCCCAAGGTCATTCCAACTTCGTTGGATGACTTAATTACCGTAAAACTACCCGCCAACTACCTAGTTTAGCGAAACAGACTCTAGAACCTCCCAACAACCCACCCTCTTGACCAGTACGTACAATGAGTGTATGGCTTACCGGAAGCGGCTCGACAATGATACCCAAATGAACTGTGAAACCTATCCAAGAACTTAAGAATCAGCTGTTTCTATCATACCATTCTATCGGATCAAGCTTTCCTTCGACTCATTTTGATATTGGATAGCGCAATTTTGTGAATTCGTGGCTTCAAACTGTATTTATTTATATTTATTTATATTGGCATGTAGTTCACAACATTCCCACAATACTCCTACGAATGAGTCCAAGAGTAAATAGAGTAGAGACTGTCGACTCAGTTCTTATCGAGCAAATGAGCTACTGGGCAATTGCTCGAAATATTGTCTCCTCGACGTACATCGGTATACTTATGACAGGATGATTTACCTCTGCAGGATATATTTCGGAGGACATTAATCAGAGAATAACTGTATGATGATGATTATGGCCGTAGCTCCTTTGGCTCATACATCCTAGATCATCCGATGGCCTTCATAGCTCCTAGACCACTATTACTGACATCCATAGTCACAGATATCTCTCTCTCGATTGTGTCTGTATTTGTCCAGTACACAGTTTTCCTATCACTACTCATATTGGAGCGTCCTTTAGTTTGGTGGGGTCCAGTCACTGCTACCATGATTACTGTATTTTACCTTGACTTCTTAGCTCCTAGATAACCTTGCTTACTGAATACTGACGTTTTTTTACAAGTCGTTTTAAACCAAAGTTCATATACCTCCCCCCCCCCCCCCTTGTAAACGATAAAAGCATTTGAAGATCAACCCAATGTTTTCAAGGTCGATCCAACGGGACATCAGTTGTAGTAGATACCTCCCAATCCATCTTTTGATGAGGCGAAATGCAGAACATGAAACGATTGCGTTGTGGTGCTGCACTTGAGTGCCACACGGGTTATGAATGATAAGCTGACTTGTGACGTTACCGCCATGGCTACTTCTTGGTGTTATTACTTTCCAAAGTGTGATTTACTGGGATTTTCGGGTTTGATTATAAACGATAACTTCACAAGTGAATTATGCGATCAACAATGTACTGTATCCATGCGTGCAAACGAAAACGCTTTGCCGTGGATGTAATGGGGACTTCATTTTTTTTGTAACCCTTTACCTAATATGAAAAGCAGACGACACTTGGGAAAAAGATTCTTGAATAGCTATTATTTTCATTTTTTTTTTTTGTCTCAAAAACATAGGTTATGACCCCTCATTGGAACGTGCTCGACGATCTCGTTCAAAGAGGGGGCCATAACCTATGTTTTAGAGACAAAAAAAATGAAAAAAATAACGATAATTAATTGGCGATTTTTGAGAATAGCGCTGGCCGGTTTGGGCCGTTACGTTAGGTGAAGGGTTAAATAATATAATTATCGTTAATAATGAAAAGTAATAAACAAAGTAATCGCTTGACTGGACTGGTTGCGTGAAATAATTTTTTCGAGGCGAAGGACTATATTGTAAAACACTCGTGCATTCGTGCACTCGTGTTTGTACAACGTCCCGCACCACTCATGAATTGTTTCATGTAACCAGCCCAGTCAAGTGATTACTCCCTATTCAGTTATCATGCGCAGTGACTCAAGTACTGAAAATGAAAGACGTCGACTCAAGTTATCAGACATACATAAAAAACGATCCTGTTTAATCGAACTTGCCTGTTGTAACCCCCCTCTGTAAATCCACCCATTACAATGATAGTGACGTTATAACATGCTCTCTCACCTGCGCTTCTACAGCAATTCGCATGGCACCTTTCATGTATCATGAAGAACACTACTTGCTGGGGGCTGTTAAATTATTATAGTAACCAAGTGAATGCTAAGTACACATTTTCGGCGCATTATTTTTGAATTTTTTTCCCCCAACACTTAAACATATGGTGGGGTGGGGTGGGGAGTAAAGCACGTATATATATCATTAGTATTTCATACAATGCTGCATTATTAATATTTTAGCCGACGTGCGACGGCAGCAGAAGAAAGAAACGTTCATCTGATCTTACAGACGGCCTTGTGAGCAAAATTGTGAAACCAAGGAAAGAAGTTTCATTAACAGTCAGTGTGCAAGATCCTGGAGATTTTTCGTCGAGCTTTTCGCCAAGTGAGTATATCCGTAATGAATAATGATTTTATTTTAAATGATTCCGTGTCACTGATCTCTATACAACTGGATTGCTGGAACGTCCGCAAAAACGTCGCACCTCAAACCACCAACCCCACCAAGATGGCATCACGTCAATCAACTCGGTAACGCGCCCCCCCCCCCCCCCCCCCATGGATGACTTGGAAGTTGTTACACTGTGACGCTGTGAAAGTAGACAGGGCGTAATAACTTTCACATTATCAAATATGAAATGAATGTCACCCTCGAAATCAATAATAATTACATGTTTTATCCCAGAAATGACCGTTTATTTGAGCAATAAGGGCCTTGGATAAATTTTTGCTTTATTCACCTAGTAGGATGATCAATTTTCCCCATAGGTTTAACACTGAAAGAATTTATTCCCCTAGTAGCGACGGACTTGTTGACCTCTGCCCTCTACCACATTTGTCTAGCATAATTAATATTCCGATTGTTGATTTTTTAAAATCTTTTTGAAAGTATTACACAATGCCAGAAAACACCACACACTGCTCATATAATAAAGTATTTTTGCAAGTTTAGCTCAAGTTTGAAGGGGAATTATTTTTAGACAGAAATGTATTACTGCGCCTTCTTTATTTTTGCCAATTTTGCTGGTCGATTGAATTGGACCAATGTGCTCCTCACTTCTCGTTGTGTTTTGTAGCGAATTGTAGCACGATTTTGCCGTGACTGTCCTGTAGAAGCTTTATGGGATAAATAAAATAAACGTATAGTGTTTTCAAGTAAAAAGTTTATTCTACTCGTAGAATTAGGAGTGAAACAGACTCGCCAGTCGCTCGTCGGTTTCATTCTTAATCCTACTCGTAGAACATTTTTTTTTACTTGAAAACACTATACATTCATTCTCTATATTAATACACAGTCTGTTAAGGATGCAATATGATATACACTGTCTGTTAATTCCACATTGGGCGAGAGCGAAGCACAAGCCCAATGTGGAGTTATCAGGCATTGTATAGAAAGAATTAGGTTACTAGTGAACTGTGTATAGCATTTATTCTATACGTAAGTATTCAATTTGCATTTCCGCAAAGAATGCGCACATCCCCAACATAATTCATTTTTAGAGACATCAAATTAAAAATCGATAGGCGATTGCTGGGCGTCAAACAATTGAACAACCTTCAGAAATATTTTTATTTTGATTATTGTTCTTTTATGGCCCCAACTCCTCCCCCCCCCCCCCCCCCCCCCTCCCTACAAGATGGTGGTCGGTGAGACATTTTTTTTTAAATGTGACCACTGAGCGTTTCAGGAATCCAGTTGTATAGAGATCATTGGAGTATAACCATAATATATGCAATTTATTAAGTGACCCTAGACACTTCTAATTCTTACAATACAAATGATAATTGTGGTCTTCAATTGGTTAAGAGTTTAACTTTAAAATACAGTAAATGAAACTTACGAATAGTAAAATTGCAGTGAGCAGAGGGAAATTTTCGATTCTAAGACAGCAGAAATCCATTTCTTGGCCACTCCAAGTTAAAGCTTGAAAGCAATGGAAATTTAGCTTGAAACAATTTCTGGGCCAGCTAAAATCGGACTTTGTCAATTTTTACCTGGCCTAGTACTTCAGCTAAGGTTAACCAATGGGGACATGTTTGTGAAAATAAGAAAAAAAATTAAGCTCGAGGTGGTCTAGAAAAAGACAATCTTTTTTCCATTCAAATTTCGTAGGAATTTGTAAAGGTGCTAATATCGGTCGCCGCGGTCTTTTGCGAAAACGAACTTTTCTGCACATCATCGCATTTTCACTCAGAGCAATTTGAATTGAGAATTTATAGAGAGTTGCTATGCGTTCCCTCCGTTCTCACTCCTCACAAGTGGGCCAGAATAGACAAAGTCGAAAACACTCCATTTCTATACAGAATTTGTAATGCATGGCATTCTGGGCAGCCATCAGACTGACGATATTGCACACATGATAGTTTTTTTTCTTTCAAGTTGAATGGGGAAATTGTTCAATATTGTAACTGGTGGTTGATTGCCGAGAGAACAGAGAAAAACATTATCGACAGCTAATTTATTTTAACCCTTTACCTAACGTAATGACCGAAGCCGGCTAGAGTTATTCTCAAAAATCGCCAATTAATTTTCATTATTTTTTCATTTTTTGTCTCTAAAACATAGGTCATAACCTATATTTTTGAGATAAAAAATGAAAATAATAGTTATTCAAGATTTTTTTTTTTTTTGCAAGTGTCGTCTGCTTTTCATGTTAGGTAAAGGGTTAACTTTAAGAAAAGTGAAATTTAAAAGCAGTCCCAAAAATAGGAAATAAAAAATATAAGTATTCTAAAACTAAATAAAACGAAATGGGCAGATTCATAGACAAAATAAAAAAAAAACAAAAAGGAATAGAGTGTCGCAAATTTCTCCAAGATGTGTTTTGCAGAATGTTAGCCCATCTCGTGAAAAAAATATTCCCAGAGTGTTAAAGGAAAGATGTTCGAGTGGCAATTTCAGATGGGACTACAGTCACAACTGTCAAGATACAGAATATGAAAATGCAATCGTCATGTGTTTGATGCGGCATTAAATGTGGTCAACAAGGCCAACATGATGAGAATTTGGATGGAATCAGTCTTCTGCACAGGAGAACCAAGACCCACTGAATTTGAATGTTTGTATTTTCGATTGTGGACGATTCATCTCACAACAGAATGTTGAGAGCGTATTTTGCATTATTTACTGGGTAGAGAATATCCAGTTTTGTAAAAAGGAGAAAAGAGCATAAATTACTAAAATAAAAAAAAGGATTATTCAAAATATGATACATATTTCAATATCATGACAGAATATTATAAAGAACACAAACAAAATCGTCCGAAGAGTATGGTAAAGTATTTTACCGAGACTTCACCTGAATGTGTTTGCATAAATGAGTGGGATGATATTTATTCTCGCAGCAGACTTTTTGAAAGAGAAGAAAATGAAATGATTTTGTAACCAATTCATAAAACAAATTGAAAAATTACAAATATTTCTTTATGAATTAAATTCAAAATTTCTTTTTTTTTACAAAGTCACATCTTTTATTTGTATGCGAGCTATCACTTCATTTTTTGTGTAGATGCTGGATGATCATGTCTATGTTCATTAATTTTTTCACATTTTTAAAGCTTCTTCTCCCAAGTCAATCTACAACACCTTTATTGATTTTCGGATATATTTTGTTTTTGCCGTAGATTAAACTAACTTCTTGATATTTTTTTCTTCTTTCTTCATGAGTTTGTGGCACGAATTTTATAAATCTGAAAATGAATCAGCTTGTTCTTCATTAATGTATTAATCCCATTCTATTATTATCATATTTATATTTGAACTTTGTTACTTTGACAGCATTCAATTGGATTGGATCAGGTTTCAAATAAAAATCTTTATTATCATTATATGAAGCAAATCTTTTTACTTCGATTTTTTTTTCACATTGCCATTTTTTTTTAAATTCTATTTAATTAATTTTAATTTTTTTTTTATTTCCTATCATATATATGATTTTTTTTTAACTGATTTTAAATTTCAGTTTCTTTAAGTTAAAAAAGAGCTTAGTGGAAAACAGAATTTATTTTTATTGTCACAGATATATAAAAAATTAAGAAAAAAAACCAAAATCTGTTACTTATAATATATTTTATTAAACAAAACAAAAAAGAAATAGAAACAAAAACATCCTCTATAAAACTTAGGCAATATTCATTCGCCCTCCACAATATCTCTCCATATAAGACCAAAAACAACCTCTATAAATCTATCTATTACTTCTTTGCATTTTTTTGTAATATGCAAAACATCTCTTTCTTAATCCATCATTTTTTAATTTGTTCTTTTTTGACAAACATTTCTTCTTCCATAAACAATTCCAAAAAAGCATGAAACAAAAATATCCTATATAAAACTTATGCAATATTCAGTCACATTTCTTTAATGTTAGAAATATCTCCTCTTAATATAAAACAAAGAACATCATCTCTAAATCATTCCCTTATTTCTTCACAATTTTGTGATATGCAAAACATCTCTTTCATAAACAATTCCTTCTTCCATTTTTTCTTGATCCTTCTTGGCAAACATTTCTTCTTCCATAAACAATTCATTCTTTCAATTTTCTTATTCTTTTAAGATTTAATTTCTTTTTAGAACTCATTTTTTCTATAAAAATAATTTGCTTTTCATTTTTTTTTAATAAAATAATTTCAGTTTTCACAAAATATTTTTTTTTTCTTCTGAATTTTTTTTTATATTTTAAAATCAATTTTTTTGTATGGGTGTAATAGCTAAACCAATTGCTTGTGTGTGTGATAGGAAATTGAATTAAAAGAAATTGATTCCAATTTCATTTTTATTTTTCTTCAAGTTAAAAAAAATTAATTTGAAGGAAACTAGAAAATGTCTCATATATAGAAAAAATAACATTTAAAAAAAAATAATATTTAATATTTAAAACAAATTTTTTATAAGAAGCTTGCAATTTTGCTCAATTGAAAAATTATGTGAAGAATCTTGGCATTGCAAATTCATCAATTTTAGAACTAAACCACAAATGATCAGAGTCATAAAGGCCAAGACTAGTGAGAAAAAAGTGTCAGAATTGAGATGCAAAGTGCATCGGGTGGGTTTGAATGGTGTACAGTTGCAAAATAAAAATAAGTTGATAAAATCGATGCTTGAAGGAGGAGGTGATGAGATGAGAAAAACAACAATGGGTGGACAGAGGAAGCAAAAATAAAACATCCCTATTCAACTGGTGGAAATAAAGAAGATAAAATAAAAAGATGTTGATCAAATAACAACTATTGTAACAGCAGCAATGACTGAACTCGAGGAAAATAATGAGGGTAGCATAATAGAAATACTAGCTGAAGCCATGCATGAAAAAAATGTTGCCCACTCCTAGAAAACGAGAGCAGGCCGTGAAGGGATTTTACAAAACGTTTTGTTTCAAAGATATAAAAAAGTTTCACCATCAAAATTTCTTAAATGGGATCAAACCTAGTGTGTTGAATTTATATCGTTGATTACAAGGCAGGGGTATTAAATCGAAAATCACATTGAAGTGTCAGATGGAGAAGATCGATCTGAACATGGGGAAGTCATAGAAAAAGCTGCTTATTTTCAATCTTGCACAAAAACCTGATCGAAAGTTCTTCCATTCAGATATTTTTGACAGTATGAAAGAAAAAATAGTACAATCTATGGCGCAGTATCAAAACGAAAGTAGTAACTGGAGATTCGACGAAGTATTGAAAGTAGAAATTCATATTGACAAGCATGATCTATTGCAAACATCTTTGTATATAACATTGCCTTATTTCATAGAAACTAAAACAGGTGTAATCAATGTGGAAAATAAAGAAGACAGTCAATGCTTTAAATGGGATGTCACATTTGCCTTCTATCTCATACAAAATCAATCAAAGAGAGAATCAAAGTATATGAAAACTTCTAAGAATTGAGATTTGCTGGGAATAAATTTTCACGATCGCCGTCAATGGTTTGGGATATGATGATTCGAGAAAACATATTTCCTGTGAGGATAAGTTCACAAAAACTCGCGAGGAAAACATTAGCTTATTATTGATTTCAGAAAATGACAATCAACATTATTTTTGGATCAAAAACATGAGTCGATTATTGTCAGCACAGACAGACTAGTGGACATCAGAAAGAGAGACGTTTTTGTTTCAACTGTTTGAATTCCTTCCATAGCAAAGAATCACTGAAACGTCAGGAGGAGTATCAATCTGTTGCCATCAACATGCCCAAACCTCACACCATTATTAAATTCATAACTCACAGCAGAAGACTGAGAGTGCCATTTTGTGATGTATTCTGATTTTGAATGTTTCAGCCCGATAATCAGCTGGGTTACACCAAAACATATCAGAAGCACACACTGCCTGGTTATTGTTTTTACATAAAATGTTCTTTCGATGATCTATAATAATTGGGTCCATACACCAACACGAAACAGTTGGACGATGACGACATGGCTCGAAATTTTGTGGATGATTTAGAATCTCAAATCAAAAATATATAATTTAATCATTTGCCCCACCTCTGCGATTGATTGGTTGAAAGCATACAGCGTGAAATTCGTCAAAATCGTATAAACCAAAACACGTCATGATTTGGAATGTCGCTACATTTTCCTACATCCGATCCAACTTTGAAGACTTTGGAAGCCCCGCCCACTCAATCCAATTATCATCGTGAGGGCATGACGGCAGACTGATAGATGAATAATAAGCTTGTACACAAAGATCAATGATCGATTTTTCATCGCCTTCAGTCAGCGATATTATAATGATAATTTCTCGGGAACAATTGAATTTAATAAAATATACCGAAGTGGGAGATGAATAAAAAGATCATACACCCAAACACGATTTGGGGAGAACTTGAAAAAAAAATGTTTTTAATGATGTTACGAGACTTGCTAAATATCTGTCATCTGCGATCGAAAATTCAAAACAACAAACAATTTGACAATGATTGACGTGACCTGTTTGTGGCACACTTTCCTGAGTTTGACTGTTGTCTTTTGTGAAAATTAAAAGTTTTTCATTCACGTACACATAGTTTTTATATTTTAATATTACAGCCGGATTAAATTATAAGAAATAACTGTTGTTTTTCTTCGGTTTATGCGATATAAACCGAAAATTTTCAGCACAAGCTTAATCATAACACTTCGCAAGTTATGAAGCTTGTGCTGAAAATTTTCAGTTTATATTGCATAAACCGAAGGAAAACAACAGTTATTTCTTAAATATGCATAATTTAAAACTCCTGAAGTGATCGTCATAGATGAGCAAATGGAAGACTTTCAGAGAGCTACCGAATGCCACATCTGTAGACTAACGTTCACCAAAACTTCAGGAACCGAATATAAGAAAGTGAGAGATCACGATCACTACCTGGGTAAATTTCGAGGTGCCACACACCTTAATTACAATTTAAAATGTCAAGATGCTAAGTTCTTTCCAGTAATATTTCACAATCTGTTGAGTAATGACAAGTCATCTGTTCATGATGAATCTTGGTAGTGTAAGCAAAGGATATATAACTGCATCGCAAAAAGCGAGGAACAAAACATTTCTTTTGTGAAATGGATAGTCGTAGACAGAAAGAAGAAGAAAATAGATGGAGAAATGTAAGCAGTCGATATCAGGAGAGAAACACCTTTTATAGATAGTTTTAAATTCATGCTGAAAATTAGTCAGTAATTTAGGAAAGGGCAAATTCGAGATCACGACTGAACACCTTAAAAATAAGCATCTATTGGAGAGTGTATGGAGGAAGGGAGTCTATCCGTATGATTACATGGGCAGTTTGCATAGATTTGATGATATGGAGGTACCTTTCAAATATAATTTTTATTCAAAATTATACGATGCTGACATTTCCGATGTCGACTATGAACATGCTCAAAAAGTGTGGAAAATATTCGACATCAAATCTATGAGAGATTATCATGATCTTTATCTGAAAACTGATGTCCTTCTCTTGGCAGAAGTGTTTTGAAAATTTTCGAGTTGTCTGTTGGGGGTATTGCGGTCTAGATCTGGCTTGGTATTACACAGCACCCAGTTTGGGATGAGATGCATTGTTGAAGACAACTGAAATCTGCTTGGAATTATTATTGGGTTTAAAAGGGTGTGAGAGGTGGAGTGTCAATGATATCTTAGAGATACGCGAAAGTGAACAATTGCAACATGGAAGAAGGATTTGATGTGCGAGAACTGAGTAAATACATAACATATTTAGATGCTAATAATTTATATGGTTGGGCCATGAGTAATCCATTACCAACGGGAAATTACAAATAGGCCGAGAATCACTAAGAGATAGAAATTTGGAGACATTATCCCTGTCTTCTGGAGGTGGATCTAGAATATCCCGAAACATTACACAATCACACAATGGTTATCCTTTAGCACCGAACAAATGAAAATGAAAAAAAGTTGATAAATGCATTCTAAATTTAAATGATAAACGTAAATAAAAAATTTGAAACTTGCCATAGATTATGTTAGTCGACATACATCATATCATCTGATGTGATGAAGAGCCTTGGATGAAGAAGTATATTGATCTTAACACGAATTTGAGAATGCAGGTGGAAACAAGAAGAATTAGACAAGTACAGATGTTGCATATTGATAAAGACATAGAAAATCTAGAAGATAAGAAATTTGCAAAGTAATAATAAAGATATATAAAATATACATGGGATATTTAAGATACTTAATAGCGAAGAAAGTAAATAAATAAAAAAAAATTAAAAAACATATGAAACCTACATTTATGTTTTCTTTGAAGTTATTGAATAACAGGCATTTTACTTCCATCTGATTTAAACGTCAACACTCTGACAGCACTCTATGAAAACTGTGAAGGCTTCGGTTGGTCTCAGTACATTACGATCGAACTGCATCTTGATGATGATGTCCAGAATGGTGTTCTTGAGTTTCTCACTCTGTTTACTGACGTCGAACACGAACAGAACATAGAACTTCTTATATTCAGTGGTTGTTACGTTCGGATTGCTTATCAATTCATCCACGTGATGATATTTCGATGAGACGTCTGCGGCAGCGCCGTACATCCTAGAAAAATCGTTCTTCTCGGATGAGGGATTGTAATCTATTGCCTGATATATCGTGGAATTAACAAACACCTGCATGCTTCTCAAGTTGCAATGATCGAACAGAGATGGAGTCTTTTCTTGAGACGCAATCTTGTCCATCTGAAATCCTACTATGATGAAAACATGCTTTTTCTGAAGAAGATTTTACAGGCAATCGCCAATCGAACTGAGTCGATAATGGAACGTTTGCAATATCACACTTTCTCATTTTAAATCCAGCAGGTTATCTAGTTTTCAATGTGATGATCTTGAAGAGTTTCATTCTTTGCCGGTCGGTCGGTAGTACGTATGGCATGAACCGCAATACCTTGTTCAAATGGACTTTGCCTGCATCTGTTGTGGCAGCTCTCATGAGGATATCGTTGTCATTTTTACGAACTAGTGTGAGAAAGTGTTGTTTTAATGCTTAGACTATTTTGTCATAATCTTTGGCAATTCCAAAAATGTGTTTCTGAGGAAATCTAAATGAGAACATTCCTCTCGGTAAATATGCTTGAACGACATGTTTAAAACTCGTGCCTGCACCCACATTTTCGGCAGTTGCATTGGAAGCACTTTCTTTCATCCACAGTTGATTGAGTCCTACAGAAGTGGAAAAATAATCTGGATATTTCAAACGGCCTAACATTGGGGTTGTCTGACCAAGATGAAACACAGTTTCTATCTCTTGACCTGAGAGTTTATACGATATATTGTTGAAAAGATGCATCATGCCTTTATGAGCTAAAGTGATGATGTCATCATTGGTGTAGTCGATACCATCCTTTTTCGTCAATTGTCCTCTCTGGAGATAACTTTCACTCGGCTGAAGAAAGAGATCTTGCATTTCGATATTGAGTTTTATCCCTTCATTATTATGCCCCGACCTCTGAAAGAGGATTTGGGGGTATCTAGTGAAGTCCTCCATCTGTCCATTCGCCCGTCCATCCAACATACATATTGCATTGTAATTTCAAAGCAATTGCTTGGATTTGGAGCTCCTTCGGTATGCTGAAAGTCCAGCAAAGGGGAACGAATATGCATAAGGAACGGGCTGAGTCCAATAATTTTTCCTAGAGTTATGGCCCCTTTTTGACTAAGAAAATTTTCTGTTTGCACCCTTTCCGTTTAGAATTTTTTCTGTCCCATAATACATTCAGGGCCACTTTGAACTTGCATACAGGTCAGGGGCAATAGCCCACACTTTTCATTGCCCTAGTTATTCATAGGTCCCGCCATGATTAAATATTCCTGAACTTCATACTTTTGGATATTTTCGTCTCTTATTATACCTTCAGTTATGTCTAATATGTTCCTAATTTTTTTATTTCACTCTAATGTTTTTCAATAATTCTATTTATATCTTACTTATATAGGTGTGACAAAAACGTGCTCCCCTCCTTGTTTTTTTTTTAAATGCTATCTTTTGCAATTGCTGTTAATAAAACTTTCCCATGATTTCTTCACCATCTAATGCTTCTACCTTATAAGTGACGGGATTGGTGTAGAATTCTCGAACCACGATGAAGATTTCTTCCATCCATCTGGGTGTATAACCTTTTTCAAAATGTTTATTTCACTTGCAGATTCTCACTCGATCACCCACGGTAAATATCTTGTTTTGTCATTGCCGCCGCCATCTTTAATGGATAGAGATCCGAGTAGACTTCCTTTTCATTCGAGGATACTAGCTGCCACAGGTGTCATCTTGATGGAAATGATCGTTTAAGACATTCTAGAATTTCTTAGTCGATTTAATGATGAAATATCTTTGAATTTTCTCCTTCATGGTTCTATCCAGCATTCGATCACGCCCACCTTCTCCTTGTTTTCTGTGGAATAGATGTCGACGAGTTGACGAATATGAACATTGTAAACTTCTCGACCTTTATCCACCCATAGTTTCTCAGGTTTTTGTGAAGAAGTGATGAAGATATTTTCCAAAGCTGCAGCCACACTTCTTCCCAATTTATTTTTCAACGCTCTCATCCATCCATATTTCGAAAACACATATATAACCGTCAATATATATTTCTCCCCTTTGTTGTGCCTAGACAGCGATTGCATGTCCACTAGATCGGCAACCCACAACTAATCCAATCCTTTGACAAATACTCTTCTCTTTCGAAATCTGTTCGCTATAGGCGTGTGCAGTACATTCTCTAATGCATTAGTGAATTGCTTTTTCTTTTTTTATTTCCCATTTCAAATGAACGTTTCATGCCGATGAGTTTACTGATTAGAGAACGTTCAAATTTCTCTCTCATTGTGGGATTGACTATATTTTTCAAATTTGTCAGCATGTTCTTGTCACTCACATCGTTTCGAGTGTTCGTGTTGAGATGCTTAGCATAAAGATCATTACCGCAGGCAGTTCGATCCACTCACTCTGTTGATGGGTTTTCTCCGTGATGTTGCAGTCAGATCTTTATTCAATCTCTTGTTCAATTTCGTGCCTGGTCCCGTAATTTGATGTCCTGGTAGATGCATTTTGAAGGGAAGATTATTGATGAGTCTGTGGTGACCGTTCCTCCACCTCTTTTGACGAATTGAGGTTTAGTCAAATCACACACTTTACAAGTGCCGCGAATCATATGCCTATTATTTTTAGTTTGCACTTTTTCGCAAATTATCCGTATCCGTTGATGTGTTACATTTTATGCAATACATTTTGTTTTGTTGATTTTTTTTTTATTACTTTCTTACATGTATAATATCTTTATTTTTTGTTTTATTTTAAATCTGTCGCTGGATCATTATTTTTCCCCAAAGCTTTTACGAAAAGATTCCCTCTTCTTCTCAACATATTTCTATCAGACTACGTTTCATCTCCTCTTTGAAAATCTGAAGAGATGTTTCTCTGATATCTTCTTTCAACGCCTCGAATTTATCACTATCCACGAGAATGAAACAATATTCCCATCGTAAATCTTCCTGTCTTTCAAAATACTATGTCGCTTGTGAAATTGATTTTCACATCGGCCAACACTTTGATATTTTCATATTTCTTGGGCATCAACGATACCTTTCCGACCGTGCTTAAGAATCATGTTGCAAGAGCAACACATTCTGTCACCAACGCAACTGAAAGGTTAGCCATGGTCGATAAGAGACTCACTCCAGCAACACCCAAACCTATGGATATGGATGACAGATAGCTCCAGACCATCTGCCAGTTTAGTCATTTGCGCATACTTCTTGTTGAGCGATTGAAATCTTATCTCTTTTCATCATTAGAAAATGTTGAATTTTAATGGTCTGATTGATGTTAAATGCATTGCCTCTATCATCCAAAGGAGGTGCTGTCGGTAATACAGTCACCGATAATTCAGGATATACATTGCTACTACTTAATTCCTCCTTTTTTATTTGTCTTTTTGTACTTCCTGTCTTATTTAATATATATATATATATTGTTTTTATAACATTATGTTATTTTTTGTACTCTTCTTTTAGAGAACAATGTCTCATAATAACAAACTGAGAATGGGGATGTTTTTAAAAGGCGAAATCGGACCCAATAGCAGTCCTTGACCGTCGATCAAATTCTTTCCTCTCTTCAGATAGAGACTATCTCTATGTGCTTGAAATACACCGCTACCTTTCGACTGTTTCAGTTACAATACTTTACTGGCGATTATAAGACGGCGAAAAATGTGTGTATGTATAACCAGGTTGACTTGAGTAACTATACCATTAAACAAAAGTAGGGGATATTTGATAAAAGTGAGATATATGAAGAAATACATTTATATTTTCATCAAAAAGACAGTTGAGGCATTGCACTGTGACATCTGGTGAATGATTTCAGCGATAGTTAGGTGTTTGACAAGCACACATTCCACGCACTGTACTGTAAAAGACATGAACGGTCAGTCAGAGAGTTTACCATATTCAGTCCAAAACCTCAATACCATGTAAATCCTCCT
Source organism: Pictodentalium vernedei (assembly GCA_031216915.1). NCBI lineage: Eukaryota > Metazoa > Mollusca > Scaphopoda > Dentaliida > Dentaliidae > Pictodentalium > Pictodentalium vernedei. The sequence goes on along the minus strand of CM062292.1, from coordinate 81,244,600 downwards.
TGGTTCGCGAGGCTAGCGCGGATCCGACGTGACATACTCCTCACCAAACGTCCAATATCAGCTTGACTGGTGTTATTCCATTCTTCCTGCAGTGCAGAGGCGAGTTCCTGTACATTGGTAAGGGGCTGTTGGCGTTGTCAAAAACACCTGCCAAGCACACCCGAGGCGTGTTCGATTGGTGAAAGGTCTGGACTTACTGCTGCCAAGGCAGTGTAGTGATGTTCTGCTACTGGAGGATCTCTGTAGCGACACGGGCCATGTGAATCGACGGCCGTGACGGCGCGCAAATGGCACCGCAGGAGCTGCTAGAATGTTGTCATTGAAGTGCCGCCCTTTGACACGCCCTTCGATGACATGTAATGCTGTTCTGCTTGCCATGGTTATGCCACCCCACACCCTAACCGATCCTCCACCAAAACGATCGTGCTGCCTAACAGTTACGTCATGGTATTGTAAGAATTTCTAGTAAATAAAATCAAGAGTCAGACAGAAGAACATACAAACAGAGATAGATGTGGCACGAGAAGACAACACAAGAACAATCTTACCGCGCACAGCAGTAAATACAACAAAACTACATACAGCAGTGTAGAAACACTAGACACACAGTCAACAAAGTATATCCAAACAGCTGAACATTTACATCACCAGCTGAAATTGGACCCAAACTCACATCTCAATTACACACAGTAATCAATCAAGCATTACTATGAACACAGCTCAGCTCACTAGGTCATTGTTGGCATCTTATTTCCACTGACACAATTATACAACACTATCGTTCGTTCCGCTGCCACACACTCTGTTTCGCCTGTCACGAAAGTCGAGAGCGAACCTCGATTCATCGGAAAACATGACGCTGCTCCATCGACGATTGTCCCAGCGCTGTCGTGCTCCACAGCAACTACGCCTTACTGCGACGCGACGTTCAGTCAAACGTGGAATTATTCAAGGTCGTCGAGCGTACAAATTCCAGCCCTGTAGGCGATTTTGGGTAGTCTGACCACTGCTTCGCCCATCTGCCGCTCGGTGCAGCTGCTGTCCAATATTTCTGAGACACTTTGATGGCGGTTACATGATGTTGTGGTTCGGATGAAATGCTCCTGGTTAGCAGTTGTCGCCCTTGGACGACCTGACCGACGTCTGTCATCAACATTGCCTCTTTGACCACAACGTGCTAATCACCGATCGAATAACGTTGAGAATTTGAGCCATTGACTCTGTATTTTGCCAGCTTCCAACATGCCAATGCCACGTAAACGTTCGTAACGTGTCAGTCTTCGCATACCTCAAACGTTACGTTTGACCAGAAACTATTGATGAACGAGTTTATACCAAGAACGATGAGACCTCCGAAAGAGTCCGCCCAGTACACATGAACATTTCAAAATGACCCCCACAGACCCTTCGCTCGTTCGAAAAACCTGCACGAAGTTTTCGTGGGCCGGCGACATACATGGTCCACACTAAACTTGGTATCATATTGATGTATCCAATCACGCGTATCCCCGATTGCCTACATGGGGGCACGTTGACGCTGTGTACTGAGGCGTACTTCACGTCGATGGTGCGCATGTCTTCAACCAATCTAACCCTGCCTGTGCTGCGGTGCAGAGTTCAGAGTTACGATGTTGGAGAGCTGACAGCTGCTCGTCGTTGCTCGGTGGTTCTCTCCGGGTACTCCGGCTTCCTCCACCCGTAAAACTGTCATGGTCACGATTAGCCATTGTGCATAAGTATGTGACCTTAAACACCAATAAATAATAAATATATATAATCACGCGTATCCAGTACCATTTTCCGAAAATATCAATTTCACTTTGGATATCCTCTACTTTTTTTAACAGTATACAAGTCGGAACATAAGGTTCGTGAGGTCTGTAACTAAGTATCCTACCTTTTTTCTCATTGGCTTCAGTTCTTTGACGATCTCTCTTTTCATTTTGACTTGAGTTTTTGTCAGGGGTTTGAACAACTTGGTCGTCGCTCGTTTCATCTTGATATCGCCCATGTGTTGAGCCATATTGCTCTGGAATATTCCTCTTTAATTCTAGAAATCGACGAACCTTCTCGTCTCTCACAATTTAAGATCTTTGATCCTTACAAACGATATGCTTTTTTTTAATTTTTAAAACTATTCTTCCTTTTTTAAAATTAAATTTAAGTTATTTTCTTTTTTTCTTTTTCTATATATATAAGTATATATAACATAAAAAAATAATGAAAGCGCCTTCAAAAGGTCTTTTCAATACGCCAACCTTGCTACTGTAGTGAACAGTCGCGGATATGGTGGTGAAGGGATCATTTTCTGCAAGGTGTTGCCACTCTTTCATACCCTATTGTAAATATATAGAAGAAGAAAAGAAATGAATAACAACAAATTTTCAAACTGCGCGTTTCTGAAAAAAATTGCAGTACACGATGCCGTTGGGTGTCCGGCATTCGACCTTCCCGGACACCCACCCACCTCTAAATCTCAAGATTTTACTTTTTTCCGCATATTTTTCCCAGTCATTTTGAACATCCATATTCTGCAAAAAAAAAATTTCAACAATGTTTGGACACCCACCCCTCTCAGCATCATATATCAATTGTTTAGCACTTTTCTAGACTTTTCTGCTTTGTCAATATGTGATAATATAACACAGAAATTGTGATGTATTTAGCTAGTAATATCCTGTATTAATAGGCAGTATTCCTGATTGTTCTAGTAAACTGATCACATGCTAGATCTTCGCTCCGGCGATAAAACTGGTATGTCATGGTATAGGCAAGTGGCCGAGGTGACATAAAGCAAAGCATGTTTACCACATAAATAAGCTCCAATAGTTTTTTGCGTGGGACCAAAAAAAAACCATTTAAGGATTATATATATTCATGTGGTAAAAATTGCATTGTCGATGACTTCTTTCTAGCGTATCTGTACATTTTTTATGTGACCCCGAGATTTTTTAGAGGTATTTTGACACAGGGAATATCATGCGATTGTTTTTATATATAGAAACCCATTTTTTTCACACATGAACCTGCATAGACCCTTTAAGTTGTGACTATTTAATCCAAATGGGACATGAGAGCTTTGTGTTAATCTTTTGTTCATTTATTCTTTTTATTTTTACACCGGTTGGTGCAATTGTTATATGAAGCATTTTTTTTCACTGTTAGTTGTATCTTGATTCTTGACGTATTTTAAAAATAATTTATATATACTTAAAGTCTTAATTTCTTAAGAGCCATGAGGAACCTAAAAGGCCTTTGATTATCTGTGATTATAAGAAATGTTTAAATACACAAATAGGAAATGCAATTATATAAACAGAGACACTCGAGGCCGAACAGACTGCTTGTTCAACCCATGGGTCCAGCACTGGGCCAAGGTGGACCAGATAACTCTGCATACCAATCAATACAAACCCCCATAATAGGGCTATAATGTGCGTGTATTAGTCTGCATCATTTTAAAGTGTTTAGTTTGGTATAAAAAGGCATAAGGACAAAAATATTTGCAAAGGGTTGGAAAAATGTGTTTTCGAGCCGTTTGACCACCCATCCCAGCATCGTGTACTGCAATTTTTTTTTCCGACAACCCTCCGCCCCCCCCCTCCCCCAGACTGCGTTTTAGTCATTGACAATCAGTACTGAAAGCACACTTCAAGATCGTCCCAATACGCCAACTCTTTGCGAAAGAACGGCAGTCAACGACCAAAATCATCAGTCCGACGTCTGCTCAGAACGCCGCTCATTACAAATTCTTATGGGAATTTTGTATAGAAATGGAGCGTTTTCGACTTCGTCTGTTCAAGCCCACTTACGAGGGGTCAAAACAAAGGGAGCGCATAATAACTCTCTATAAAATCTCCATTCAAATCGCACTGAGTAAAAAGGCAACGTTGTGCAGAAACATTCGTTTTCGCAAATGACCGAGGCGACCAATATTCGCATTTTTACAAATTCCTATGGAAATTTGCATGGAAAACATATCGTCTTTTTCTTGCCGACCTCGAACTTAATTCTTCTTATTCTCCCAAACAAATCCCCATTGGATTAATCTTACTAGGCCAGGTGAAAATTGACAAAGTCTGATTTTAGGTGGCTCAAAAAATGTTTGCAGCTAAATACCCATTGTTTTCAAGCTTAAATTTAGGGTGGCCCAGAAACGAATTTTTTTCCTGGCTTAGAATCGGCAATTTCCCTTTACTGCCGTGTAGGGGACTTTAAGCCGAACAAGCAAAGCTGATGAAAAAACATAAAGGCCAAGAGAAAAGGATCGTTAGAGTAAGCAATTAGACGTGCAGCTGAGAAGTTTGACTCCACATCAGGGGTGGGATTTAGGTGTGAGTTGTATTGATAATGTTGTTGACCAGGGCCTAGTACAATAAAACTCTACAATTGTATTTTCTAGGTACGACTTGAAATGGGTTGAAATGAACCATTAGCAGCATTTTCAAACATGTGTCAATTTGCCAGTAGGAAAATTGCCATATCTTTTAAAATGCCGATAATTCATTTTAGTCAGTTATATTAATAGGTATAAAATACAATTCTAGAGAATACAATTGTAAAGGTTTTATAGTATTGGTCCCTGGTGGTTTAGTGCTCTCAGATTTGGTCAGTACAGTTTGAAAGTCGGCCAATTGTCCTGTTCTCCCTAGCGCACCTTAAAAGGAAGCCATTCTCGATGCGTTGTCACCTTTGTGGTAAATAGCTTAATATTATTTGTCAGTGTGTATTCTCATTTCGCACACTCCACGGAAAGAGGTAATTCAAAGGGTAATAACCCTGATCTGTTCATGCTCGATGGAACATACAATTGCTTAAATTATTATTCAAAAAAAGTAGACGATATTTGATAAAAGTGAGATATCGTCGGCTGAGTGCTAGAATGTTCTATGTCCCATCGGGGACATAGAACATTCTAGCATTCAGGCGACGATATATGAAGAAATATATTTATATTTTCATCCCAAAGACAATTAAGGCATTGCACTGCCTCACCCCGGTGAATGATTTCAGCGATATCCCACGTACTGAGCTATAGAAGACATGAACGGTCAGAAGATTTATCACATTCATTCCAAGACCCCAATACCTTGTAAATCCTCATCGGTTCGCGAGACAAGCGCGGATCCGACGTGGCATACTTCTCATCAAACGTCCAAAATCAGCTTGACTGATGCTAATCCATTCTTCCTGCAGTGCAGCGGCGAGTTCCTGGACATTGGCGGAGGGCTGTTCGCGTTGTTCTAGGCGCCTGCCAAACATACCCCAGACGTGCTCGATAGGTGAAAGGTCTGAACCATAGCTGGCCAAGGCGGCGTAGTGGTGTTTTGCTTCTGGAGGAACTCTGTGGCGGCACGGCTCCTGTGTGCTCTTGCATTGTCATCTTGGAAAATGAATCGACGGCCGTGACGTCGCGCAAATGGTACCACCCGAGCTGCTAACATGTTGTCACGATAATACTTCCCCGGGAAACGCCCGTGAATGACATGTAATGCCGTTCTGCTTGTCGTGGTTATGCCTTCCCACACCATAACCGATCTACCACCAAAATGATCGCGCTGCCTAACGGTTACGTCATGATATCGTTCGTTCACCCGCCGCCGTCACACTCAGTTTCGCCTGTCGTGGAAGTAGAGTGAACCTCGATCCATCGGAAAACATGACGTTGCTCAACTGACGATTGTCCCAGCGCTGTCATGCTCCACACCAAATACGCCTTCCAGTGATGTGACATTCAGTCAAACGTGGAATTATTCGAGGTTGCCGAACGTACAAATTCCAGCTGTCTGGGCGCTGTCGGATAATCTAACCACTGACTCGCACATCTGTCGCTCGGTGAAGTTGGTGTCCAATTTCTAAGGCACTTTGATAGCGGTTACGTAATGCTATGGTTCGGATGAAACAATCCTGGTTAGCAGTTGACGTCCTTGGACGATCTGACCGACGTCTGTCATCAACATTGCCTGTCTAACGGTAGCGTGACCACAACCTGCTAATCACCGATTGAGTAACGTTGAGAAATTGAGCCACTGCAGTCTGTCTGTAGCCAGCTTTCAACATGCCAACGGCACGTAAACGTCCATCGCGTGTCAGTCTTCGCATATCTCAAAAGTTACGTTTCGACCAGAAACTATTGATGAACGAATTTATACCAAGAAAAAAACAATAAGACCTCGGAAAAAGCTCGTCCAGTACAAATGAAAATTCCAGAACGTACCCCACAGACATTAACGCGGCACTCGTTCGAAAAACCTGCAAGACGTTTTCGGGGGCCGGTGACATTCATGATCCACACTAAACCTGATGTGTCCAATCATGCGTATCCAATACAATTTTCCGAAAATATCAACATCTGTTTGGATATCCACTACTTTCTTTTAATAGTATATTAAGGAGTTCAGTGCGGGGTGTTTTTTTAACACAAACGTTATTTCCAAGATCCGATATTTCTCAAAACCATTAATGCGCCGTTCATTCCGAGTATTTTGTTCTGATGTTTCACACTTTCTGGCATTCGCAGATATTTAACTCTATCATCTTATTAATGATTGGAAATATCTAATACGACCCTTTCCAACAATTAATCAGATCACCGAGTTTCAAACGTTGAAGGAATTTAATTAAACTGGAACACATATAAGCATAGAAAAGGTCTTCCACATACAGTAAATTAGGTGTGGTCGTCTAGGGGTTAAATACACAGACCTCGATTTCTAAATGTCTTGGATATATTATTTCCAGTATCAATTTGTCCAAATTCTCATTCATTTCGGTGTAGAATACAAATATCAATTGGAAAAGTCCAGTACTTCTGAGCCTTTCCCTTTCAGCACTGAGTTTCTGAATGGAATTGCCGCATACAATACTGTTTACAGCAATCTATACAATCTGTTGTCTATATGTAGAGAGACCAAGTGATAGTTTAATAGTTAATAGTGATAGTTGGGGTGCGGTCTACTCTTCATGTCTGATGGATTAAATTAATCCTGACTCTCTTTAACTGATGGTTATCTATTTTGTTGTTTGCAAAGGAATCTTAAAATTTTCTTTTATGCCAAAATTTGTGTGTACCTGTTTTAAAGGCACATGTACGAAACAAAGGTAAATCTACCCTATCCCCCAACCCCATTAAATGTCCCCCTTTGCTGGTATTGTAGGGGACAACATAAATTTTGATTAAGGCTCGCGGTTAACACCACTTCGCCACTCGTGGTGACCATTTGGTACACTAAGCTGCTATGGGTTTATTCTATATTTACAAAATTTGACTAGTAAATTATGCCTCGACCTCGCTCAGTCTCGGCCCAGACCTCATTTACTGAACCCGTTTTGTAAATTTCGATAAATGCGTATTATCATAAGAGTGTGTTGACCCGTGTCGTGGTAGCACGTCGAGTTGAGGTGGCCAGATTGTCGGATCACGCGAGCTGCCGCAGGCAGCTCGTGTGATCCGACAATCTGGTCATCTCAACGAGGCGTGATACTACGATACGAATCAACACACTGTTATGATGATAGGTTTTTTATATGACTAACAGTAACTTATGATGATAGGTTTATTATATGACTAACAGTAACTTAATTTGCTTACCTCGATTCACCTTGTTCCTTGAAAGCCGAACATAAAAAATAGCAGAGGAAACTTTGTAAACAACGTCAACGGCTTCCCTAGTTAAGAAGTCTATTTTTAATGGATAAATAGACAGACGTTATTCATACGGAAAATCTCACCTGGTGTTACCCGACAACCTGGATAAAATCGTCAAACAGTAGTGGTATTTAGGATAAAAAAATATCATAGTCATATAATAAATATTGCGGACTCGCTGAAGATCCTATATGTAAAATGCGGAAAAAACAATATCATTATCAATATCTGCGTTATGACAGTTCTGATTCCATCTCGATATGGTTATTTTCTTTCTAATCAAATGGCTTCTGGACTATTGTTTGCATCCCATTCTTAACCATAATTTGATAAAAGTGGCTGGGGGTCCATTTCGGTAACAGGAGTCACAGTTTATTACAGATGGACTAAATCTGTTGTGCTGCTGAGGAATTTAAATTCTAAATCGACAAGAAGCATCCTCATTCGATGGCAAAGTACGATACAAATTGTTTAGAAGGTTTCATGATCACCTGACTATTATTTAATTTTATTGCTGATTGAGTTCTAGAAGTCACTATCAGGGCGTTCAGAAAAATGAAGTTATTAGAGCGGAAGCCAACATTAATCTTGCTCGAATTTCCAATTCAGTCAAATTCAAATAATATTTTGTTTATATAAATTTGTTCTATTACAAATTATTAGTGAATGCCTGTAGGCAATCGCAATTAATTTGTAATACAACAAGTTATGAATAAGAAATTTAGACCACTAAAATTTATGTGGCCCATAACTATTTAATTATATTGGTTGGGGGGGGGGGGGGGGCTTTTTTACTTTCAGTAATATATAGAATTATTCCAATGTTTTGTCTGTCGAAAAATATATCTATATGAACCTCTTGCCCCCCCCCCCCCCCCCCCCACCTCCCGTTTTTCATTAAGAAACCTTTAGTATAAATTATGCGTTGCGTCCTGGAGAATGCGTTTTGGTTAACAGAAGGCTCAGCCAGAACCCTGATGTCCCAACCGTTACCATCCACTTTTCTGTCCTGTCGGAAATAATTTCAGCTGAAGATTCTCAACTTTGATGTGATTCTGAGATACCATCATTCCATTCAACATATTCGCATCAAGGTTCGATAGGAAGTATCAATGTTGAGAAAACCATATCACCAAATTTGTAAATATTTTTGGATTTCTCGACGTTACCAGCACACTTCACCAATTCCGTGCCATATTCGGTCAAATTTTTGCTTCGTGGAACCCCAGATATTAGTTCTAATTGTATCAGTTCAGGCTTTAAAATCACGACAAATCAGACATGTAATAGAGAGAAAGACTTGCCTGGGGTCAGAGGTCGGTATCTGTGATAGCTAGCAAGTCTGAAGTAGTGCAACAAATCAGTAATAATGACACACGGCTGCAAAGGTGGTGAACGACTAGAGTAACGATGCATGAAATATAGAGACGGGTCATAGGACAAATAGCTGAAGTAGTGGTAGAGGCAGTGGTAGGACTACTAGAAGCTAGGAGCCGCATAGGAGCTTGCAATCCTATTTACGGAATCTCACTTATGGAACCCCTTCTACAACGGTATCCCACTCCAGCCAATTTAAATATTTATTAAACTGGCTGACGTGGGAGGTCGTTAGCCGATGGATCTAGAAAGAGGGGAGCCATCAGCTTTACTGGGGTTTCGGATAAATGCCCGCATAGATAAGTTACTCCCACTCACTATTGGGAATAGACCACGTTTGCGAAATCGGTAATAGGTGAACAGGTATTTCAATCAATAATAACCCAGATAGACGTTAAACCGGCGGAATAAAGCCAATATTAGATTTTATTACGGTAACAATTACATCAATGGTCAGGTGTCAAGTTCATCTCTCAATAATTATTGAATTTTCTACACAGTCATGTTGAACTTTAAAGAAACCTTCAAAATGTGGCGTACTATTCTATGAGAGTGTATAATTCTGGTAATTTGACCAAGACATCTGCCCCAGTGGTTTTATTACATAGCGGTCATAAATATCTTCACCCAGTTGGATATTAACCCTTTACCCAACGCAGACGATATCAAAATTTATTATTTTAAATTACATTTTTTCAAATTTTTCCAAACATTTCAACAAAACCATATCATGTGACCCCACGTTGGCACGAGCTCATCGAGCTCGTTCCAACGAGGGGTCACATGATATGGTTTTGTTGAATTTTTTTGAAAAATAATATTTTTTCAACTGCTGAATTTGCATATTACGCGGGCGGATGCGGGCGATTCGTTAGGTAAAGGGTTAAAGGATCAAATTGCCCCACTTCACACAGATTCACGGATCCCTAAAAGCATAAATCTCCAATGAAATGGCACAGAAAAGTATCAAAATCCAATGATCATAAAAAGGGAAAAAATAATACAAGTCTTTAGGACTATGTTACCCCAAATTTCAACCAAAAAGCAGCACACTGCCAAAACACTCAATTCAAGCATTTTGGATGTTGATGTTTCATATCTGTTGGATCACGGCTATTTGACTAACACATCAATGATAAATGAAAAGACCAAAAATGGATTTTGAAGTGAAAAATTGATTTTTAATTCTCCAATTTAAAACAACAGCTACAGCTGAATGCGTGGGAAATATCACTGAAATAGTTAAACCAAAATATTCAGTGATAAAAGTAATGAAATTTAATCTTGGTTTTTAATCCAAATGGGGCGATATATCAAAGTGATTATTCGTGTGGAAATAGGTGACAGTGGCCTCTCGGTAACAAATTTAACAGAATACAGCACAAGACGTTAATACATTTAACTTCTTTGTATGCGGCTGGCGGATATTCCTGCCCAGCACAGGGTTTCTCTTGTCACTGATGTAAGTATAATTTAGGCTTATTTAAACGTGTTTTCCCCTGTAAATTGAATGAATTTTTTCATCAATGATTTCTTGTTATATTTAGATTAATTTTTCATCAACTCTGGTCATGGCTGCTTTACATCAGCCATGACTAGATTTGATGAAAAATATCTTGAAAATACTCAGCGGGTTAAGAGTTAAAGAATTCGTTGGTATGCAGACTTTATTTTTCATCTTATAATGTACATTGAACGAACGGTATAGCCAACAATACTATCACAATCAACTTTCATTCCAGTACCCTTATATGGAGTTTTCCTAAGACCACAGTCACACTAGGGCTTCACGGTTGTATAGGATTATCTCCGACCTGGATGTGTTTTTGATCGGACACAATTGTGACGATTGCCTCTGATTTCAGCCCCAAAGTTTTGGTTGAGGTCACACTATACGACAGGTCTTGAGTGATGGAACGATAAGTCTGTGGTAATCGTAATTTTGCTTTGATTTTATGAAATTATCTTAATTTTCAATACAAATTTGAATAAAAAATCAAAATATTGAGGGTGGCAGTGACGCAGACGTTAAACCACTTGAAAATTAACCATCTACATAATATTCATAAGTTCACTACAGTACTGGGGAAAATATAAGACACGAGTTACAAAGATGCATACCTTCCTTCTACACGGCACTTCCAAGAATCAGAAAAATGACGTAGTACATGCATACTTATGTGGGTTTTGATACTTTGCTTTGGAAAATATTGAAAAAATCGTACACGATTTCATTCGGTCCCGTCAAATAATGTAGCATGTTCCATTTTATTCTGACGGACAGGAGCGACGTGTCGTACACGTTGGTGTGACCACCCCAGCGGGAAGCTATAGTTTTCTTTTAATCCGATGATGTATCAAAAATTGGATGTTTGTCGTACGATGGTGTGACCGCCGCCGTAATGAAGATCAACTCAGAGTGTGGTAAGATGATAGCACGACGATCGTAAGACCCTCTAAGATTTTTCTACGTTCATCGCCGATGGGGTATATATATTCGCTGATTCGTGTATATATATACCCCATCGATTGTTGAAATCTGTGTAAAGACTGGGGCGCACGAACGAATATTTTTCGTGTGCCCCAGTCTTAAGATAAGTTACGACTGTTGACGACCTAATCAGTCGCAGCTAGTTTTGGGGGCATGCTAAAAAACCTGGCCACGACTAAAATCACTCGTTCGACTGCAAAAGATTCCAGAGAGGACTGAAGATTATCCATGACAAGTCGCTCGACTTGTTAAAAATTGCTCACGAGTTTGTGGTCGGAGATAATCTTATCCTTTATCACACGCTTGTTCTGTGTAACCCCCATCTACAGCAACACTAAACCGTGCGGAAAATGAAAATCTCTTCAGGACATATGTGCGGAGCGGAAATCGTTGACGGACTATTTTTTATGCGGATTCCCCTCGTAAATTTTGTTGGCGATAAAATGTGTTCTTTTTTGTTGATAGTTGCCAAATGAATTGCTTTGTGTCCTAATAATTGTTTTTATAGACGGGACGGCATGTAATGAACATAGAACTACACACGCGTGTGAATGGATTAATAGGTATGGCACTTGTGCCATCGCAGAAGAATAAAACTCGAGGCCTGCGACCTCTCGTTTTATCCTTCCGCGCTGGCACTCGTGCCAATCGGTATGGCACTTGTGTATCGTGGAAGGATAAAACTCGAGACCTGTGGTCTCTCGTTTTATCCTTACGCGATGGCACTCGTGCCATATCGATTAACTCATTCGCGCGAGTGTGTCGTTCTGTGTGTGTCTTATCCTACCGTAAGTCTTTGTTAATCTCATCTCTGACAGCCCAGTTTGCAGAATGATGTTACAGCTTGTGAGGATGAAGAAATCAAGTTAACAAACAAATGCCCCCAATAATTTCACGCAGTACGGGCATAATTAAACAACTGTGTAACTCTCCTACCAAAGACTTCAGGGCAACACTTAATTAACTCACCCACACAGCTATGACTCAGATAACCTGTAGTTCCGCATAAAATCAGTTATCATGCTTCAGGTTTTGAATGTAATGAATTAAAATGCTAAGTGTTACTCTATAAAAATGTATTTTCCTTTCTTTTCCAGGAATCGCTCATTCTGGGATCATGACTGCCCTATTTCCACTTCTGGTTTTGTTCAGACTACTTTAAAACCTGAATGTTAACGACGGCGAAGACGCTATATGACATTCCTTGCCAAAATTTGTTGAGACAAAATAGTGTGTTTTTATCAAAGCAGTATTAAAAATGAATACAAAATAAGATTTTGTATTTTCCTGTTTCTGAATTATGCTCCCCTTGTTTTGAACCAGTAGAGGAGCCAGGGGGACTACGGGAACACAGCCCACATACCGCCCCACTCACTCCAAACATTTAAACTGTCACCAACGTTTTCCGATTCTCATTTTCCCTGACATACTGAAAATATGTTCTCAGTCCTATTCTGGAGCCTCCAGAGGTAGTTTGAATACGACCTTGGGAGTTTCCAGCGTCGTTCTCAGAACTTCAAAATCTGAGCATATTTTCTGAGGTAGATTCGAACCCCAACTATGGAAGGGAAATACTCCTTCCCTCCCCTACCCTCTACAAAGTCAGGCCATAGAGATATCCCTGCAGCAAATCGATCACTAACATCTCCCCGTATTGTAATTCCCACAACCTGGAAGCCTAAGTCCGTCAATATTTTTATCCTTATAGGGGTTGAGGAGGGGGTTATTCTGCTGTAGTTTCAACGGGAATAACCTACATGAAGTGTAAAAATTTACGGAGCCCATTGGATAACTAAGAACCTAATAAGCTACATATAATTCTCAGTTGGGACAAAAGGTATTCACTAACGTCATGAATTAGTTGTTCCTCAAGCAATTTTGTATGGCAAACCAACGCATCTATATTTTACACTCGATTACCAGGTAAAATGTACGATTACGCATTCCCCTAAAATTCAAACGAATCTGTTTTCATACTTTGGATGGGATTTAATTTAATCCCTTTAAATCTTTACCTAACATGAAAAGCAGAAGACACTTGCAAACACAGTTATTGAATAACTATAATGATTATCATTTTTGGCGTCAAAAACATAGCTTATCACCTCTAATTGGAACGAGCTCATCGTCCCAATGAGGGATCATTAGCTAGGTTTTTGAGACAAATATGGAAAAATAATGAAAATTGAATGACAATTTTTTGTGAATAGCGCTGGCCAGTTTTGATCGCTACGTTGGGTAAAGGATTATTTAAAGTAAGATCAGAAACGGAGCAGCATTATTCATAAAAATCAACTTATTTTTTTTTTTTTTTTTCCGGTGCGGTCCAACATACTTTTTGAGAAAATCCTTCATCCGTACATGCATTAACTCTCTCAACACGAGAGGCCTGTGTCCGGTCCAGGAACACGATACGTCATAATTTCGTTAAGTAGGGTGGCTACTAAGTGGACGTGTGTGGTAGAACAATTAATATTTTCAACGTGCAGCCCAAAGGCTTCACGTTAAAAATATTAATTGCTCTACCCTCAAATAATTGATATAGACTCTTCCACTTTTCGCCATTTAACTAGCATAGAAGACACCACCAATGCTCAAAGGGTTTAGATGGCTAATTACATCAGCTTCATTAACATATTTATCAAACTTTCTCTCATACATGTATATCTTTTATGACACAACATATCAAAACTCCAGCTCTCAGCTCATAGCTCATATTCACCACAAAAACGAGAACTGTTGACATTGGTTTTGTGGAGATTGCACCACGCAACAGTGAGAATAAATGTCTGGAAACATATTCTTTAAAAGCGACTTTATTAAATATCTTGGCTTTAAAACATTTCTTGAAGACTGGGGCGTACAGAACGGACGCCGTGGACAAGTCACTTTCCACGGGCGGGCAATATTTCCAAGGACGCAGCTGCATTATATTTAAAACACTAATTATAGGAATTATGCTCCATTAATTAAATTTTTTTCTGATGATGGTTTTTATTACCTGGGGGCACGGTGACCCAGTAGGTAGAGGTACAGGCTGCAAAGCGAGAGGTCCTCGGTTAGAATCCCACCTGCGGCAACCGCGTTGTGTTCTTGGGCACAACACTTCATCCCAATTGCCCACGTGGGAGCACGGTGGCATTGAATACACAACAAATGCTGACACTGCTTGTGTGGAGTTAGTATGTAGGTGGGCTGGCAATTCTCGCCGTTACTCGGTGGTTCTCTCCGGGGTACTCCGGCTTCTTCCACCCGTAAAACTGTCGTGGTCATGATTAGCCATTGTGCAGATATATGTGACCTTAAACATCAATAAGTAAATAAATATTCATGCATCACCATTTCATGCATTACAACAGAAATCGACTATTATTGTCTGGATGGAAACACCACCACAAGAATGATTTAGTAACAATTCACTCTCCACGTACTGTATTTTAACTGAATTTTAACAGCACACCTTAGCTCTGCCTAGGGAGTGATTAAATTATGTTAACGGCGAAAAGGGTCAAATAAAGCAACACATGTACGGTACATTACAAGTCAAAATAAGTTGTAGCACAACCGCAATTAAGTACACTGCTGTTCCTGAACCAATAATGTTAGAATTTAACATCATTTTCTGGAAAGCTCTCAATGAGAGCTTTCCAGAAAATGATGTCAACTTCTTGTCTTATCAGTGTAGGAACATAAAGATTCATAGTTTATAGTGGTTATCCTACAACTTATTTTGACTTGTACTGCAATGTGAACGTCGATTGTGCGCATGCCTTCAACCAATCTAACCCTGTCTGTGCTGCAGTGCGGAGTTATGATGTTGGGGAGCTGGAAGCTGCTCGTCGTTTCTCGGTGGTTCTCTCCGGGTACTCCGGTTTCCTCCATCTGTAAAACTGTTATGGTAACGATTAGCCATTGTGCAGAAGTATGTGACCTTAAACACCAATAAATAAATAATTTTAGTTACACAGTTTGTTGGTGGCCTAATATGGTATATATGGTGTCAGTTAATTTCATATGGGACAAGAGCGAATTCTCACAATGTGTTCACGTGTCTTAGCCTTGTTACAATTTATGGGAGAGTGCCTGTAGGCACTCTCCCATAAATTGTAACAAGGCAAATTCATACATAATTCGAAGCTAACATGATACACATCCACAGAATATGAAGCTTTTAAGTTGCCTAACCTGCACTTCAGACCAAATATGGGCTTCCAACACTCAGTCTTTTAACTTAAAGCGTTTATCGGCTGCCGCCATTTTGAATAATCAATGAACCAAGGGGAGATTACCCATAGCTGTCAGCGTATATTGATTTTGACAGGTAGTATATGGTTTTATATGCAGTCTGCATGTGACGTCTTTGAACCAATGAAATACCCAGATACTTGTAGGAGGTAAGGTATATATAAATATCATAAATATCACTGTCCACACGTGGATTACGACCAGTCCACGGCGACTGTATTTTAAGTTTTATATGGGATAAAATGCAATTATTTCCAAATGAAACAAAATACTGCATTTTGATTGGCTGAGAGGTACGGTGTAACTTGCAATCCACAGTGGCTTTTTTTACATCGTGTTTAACCACGGTGTAAACAATAATATCCAAGAGCAAACTATATGGCTAAAAAAGTACCCATTTTTAATTATTAATTCATACCTTCTGCTGGGTTATGTTAGAGCAAAAATAAAAATACAGGAAATTTAATATTTTTGTGCAATGAAATATTACAGATATGGATGTCATTGGAAATGGCTCATTGAGCCAGTTCCAATGACATCCACATTTGTCTGGTTTTATTTAAGAAACTTGCAAAGTTCAAAATTTCTGTCAGTTTTTGCCCATAATGTAGGTTAAAGTATTAAGTACACCAAAATTCTTGGAAATAAATCTGTTATCCTTGTGTTTTCCAGGGTGTATGGAAATTTACACCGATTTGGGAACTCATACACCCTTCGGCTGTGTTTGAGTTCCCAAACCGGTGTAAATTCCCATATATTTAGTGCATATATTTTAGTTTATATATCCCATATAAGAGTGCATCACAAAATATGAAAAAAATTATCCAAGACGATTTTCATCAAATTGTCCTCTTAACATTCCCCTTGACAATTTACTTGACCAAAGGAAATTAAATCAAATCACAAGAGATTATCCCCGTATATCTGATATCCTGGCAACTCTCTCCCATAATATTTCTCAGATAATTCTCTTTCACACACAGGCAATCTCGAATATTCAGGCCATAAAATTTGAGAGGAACGATTTTACCGTTCCACTGGTAATTATCTAAATGAGAAAAACAGATAACCGAAAAGTTACTCATCTGGAACTACAAACAGTTTGTCAAAAAGTAGGGTCTGATCACCTTATTTGATAGCTCTGTTTTAAAATGTTCCTGTGGGAAGACCACTCTCTTCAATGCTCAAACTCCCAAAGACAGCTGACGCTCCTGTGCATGCCGCAGATGCTTTCGAAATCTGTGAACTATCATACCGAAGGGCCACATTGGATAGGACAAAATCCGCGGGTTGTCAATTTTTCCGCGCATATAGTTCAGAGATGATCCGCTATGACACCTAGAAAAATTTCCACCAATGAAGCATTGGGATTACCCCGGTGCTTCATTGCTGCATTTTTTTTCGCTAGGTGTCATAGCGGATCATCTCGGGATTATATGCATGGAAAAGTAGATTTTGACCCGCCCACGATGGCTGTCATGTCCTCTTTATTATATCCAGATAAACGGTAAATAGGTTATCTAAAAATTCAAGACTTTATTCACTTAATTATTTAGCCCTGTTCTTTCCAGATTCCCAGATAGGCGAGTCCCAGTTTGACAGACGTTTCTCAGCTAGTGGAATCCCCGTAGGATACTATCTAGATAGACGAAATTCATATTTATACTTCCCAGATGGATTTCTCTGAATGGTGGCGTCCTCAATATTTATTTTAGATTCTTGTTTGATGGACTGGTTTATTCTTCTAAAGCTGTTAGTTCACCTTTGCATTCTGTCCACGCACCTGTTGTCTGTTCACCAAACTGTTTTGAAGTACCCACCTTCATGAGATACTTTAGTTATTGTCTGTTCATAGCGACTATAATTCGATAAATACATGTACGGAATTCAAAGGACAGGAAATGTTACAGGCTCTCAAAACAGAAGACGATGATGATATGGGATGATTATGTAATAGTTACTAAATGAGCTGGAGGAATTCATAAATTTGAACAACCTGCCAACGTGCGGGATGTGAGGCCGAGCGGCGAAGCGGCTAGGTGTTAAAGCACGTTGACGGGTTGTTCAAATTCATGAATACCGACAGCGAAGTTAGTAAATTACTTACACGCCAATTCACAGGACACACGGAACCAGGAATGGTAAGTGAGTACAGGTATTCAAGTGACGTCACTTGAACGGATAGTCTGTTGTTCTATCAGATATTTCACGTCTCTTACCAACACGGAGAAGACAAAGGAATTGGTGTGTAACTAGCTTCATCCCTGCTTTCCTGACCAACAGAAACTTAGGCATCCAGCAAACACTCTACAGTTCGTGAGTTGCAGATTTTCTTTTGGGTGATATCAGTTATCTCCGCCAACATGTATGGTATATGGAGATTTGATACCTGGATGTTGGTTTTTAAAATGAGACATCCAGGTATTAAATCTCCATATACCATACATGTTGGCGGAGATAACGTTTTTGTCCCGTTTGAAACACAATAGAAACACAATGGAGAAACACTTGTGGACGCGTTTCTCACGCTGCGCAATCAGTTCTTGAATAATTATTTTGTTTTTACAAACGCAGATGACAACAGACAGAGTTACATCCCTTGGGTCGTTAGGGAAACGAGTAAACAGTATTTTGTTGACATATCGTCCCCCGGGTTCCAATGTGTTCTATGTGCCCAATGGCACATAGAACGCATTGGAACTGAGCAGACGATATTTGCTCTTATTTTATTTTTGATGAGTTATTTCATTTAATTATTCGACTATATAATTTTTAACAGCAAAATATGATTGAATTGTCGGAAATCTGAGAATTTTTGTGACTATTTTCAGGGGGTTTTTGTTCGATATTTACATCCAGGCAAGCGAAAGCGAAACACTTTCACTTAAACCATATACCCCCGATGTTTCGCGTGCCCATATACCCTGCATGTTGCACGCTCTCATATACGTTAGATGTTGGGTGCGGCCTTCGCCATGGCTATTTGTCCAAGGCATTCTGACCAATCAAAAGACAGAATTTATCGAGATATAGGGACAATCAAGTTTCTATTTGTCAAAGGTAAAGATTGATGTCGACTTATTGGAGGCTAAGTACCAAAGCATCATAGAGAGTACTCTGCAAACACAGTCAAAGAGATGATAAAAGACCACACGTCCGCTGAAAAGAAAGTGTGCAATTCGAGGTATTAGGGTTTGATTGTAGAATAGTTTGTGAACTCACAACTATGTTGTAGCGACACATTTTAGAAAATCGAAACTTATAATGTACGCCATGAATCTTTTATCAGAAGTCAAGATGTGCCATTGGCGATGCGTGTCTTACAATGAGTTGGGTAATATGAAAGGTATTTTTTTCATGCAGAGGAACTAAAGCTGTTATATTTGTTGTAATCTCGAGTAAACTGTTTATGCAAACAATTTTTTTCATAAATAGCATACGAAAATTGGTGCAGTTCGAATAACCCAATCTCAAATTATCATTGGGAAACCTCAAATCTGGAAAAATCTAAGTCGAATAAGGCCACTGAAAAGAAAGGTCTGCCTTGTCACGGGATTATTTTTTTCTTTTATAAGTGATGAGCTAGGCAGGCTTTTTAACTATATTTCGAAAAGTAAAAACACATACCCCAAAAGCCAAAAAATTTAAACTTTTATAGATTTGTGTCCAATTTTTAATCATATTACAAATGACGAGGAAGGACCCGGAGAACACTGATTTTTATTCAACGACCTAAATGTTGAATTTTGTAAGGTGAATTAGTGATTGGATGGGATACATGTGTGTCGAAAGTTTTTAATCGCCGAATGACATAATAAATTATATTCAAGCTGTAGTTATGGGGGAACTAAATGTAAATTGGGAAAATCTAATTTGAAAAGTGGCCATAATTGAGTGAAATATGCTCAGGATGAACTCATATTCAAAACAGATCTGTAATTTGGGATAAGAAACTCACAAGCTAAAGTTAGTTCTGACATATAACAAATCACTACTCCGTAAATGATATCCATTTTAAGAAATATTCTGATTCAGTTGGCGGTTTCTAGCCCAAACATGGCCTGAAAGTCCGTAATATAAGTTTTTGAAAGGACGTACCAAACCAAAAACTTATATTATGAACTTTCAGGCCATGGTTGGACTAGCGGGTTTCATGCATCAATTCAAGGTGAATATGTGTTGAATTATTGCTGGAAACATTAGATTTTCTTTTCATCATACCTTTCTAGAACAAATTGATCATTTCCAGTGATAATTTGGCTCATATTCAACTTGAAGTGATGCTTTGAAAGCAGCCAGTTTGATTGATATCGTGAAAGTAAAAAATTCTCTATATTCACAGTGGGGTATACGATTTCGATCTTTCCGCAATTTCCTCGATAATCTATCGTTTAGCGTATAACAAATAGTGGAATCTGGTGATGCTGCTTTTCCGGTTTTTTTTCTCATTTTGCCCAGCTTGTTCATCAGAACAAGTGTCTTTAAAATTCGCCGCTCATTGTCTGATTCTTCCTGTTCTGCTTCCTCATTGGAATCGCTCTCTTCACCATCTAAATTATCCTTGCCTTTTCCGGTTGGTGTATGTCCTGGTCACCAGCTTCCTTGCAAGCCTTTTTCATCAACTCGGACATCGTATGTTAAGGTTTACATATATATGATGTCAGGTATGCTATACATGTCCAAATATTACTAATGAATTGAATATCCATGTTTGATCGGAGTGCCTTCAGGATTATTGGATTATAGTTATTCACGATTGTGTCTTGTGGGTTTCCCTTCATTATTATCGAAGTCCTTTTGGCAGCTACACTAAGGGCTTGGGGATATTCTTGCTGAGTGATCTGTGCCTCTACTATTAGTTCCTCCAGTGAAGATGTCAACTCTCTTGGATCCTTAGACAGTACGCCGTACATCCTCTTCAGAACTTTTGAGGATGCTGTCTTACTCATGTCAGTAAAGCCTTCCAATTCTCTTTCTTCAGGCCGTGGCCTGGCAATTACTATAAATAGAAATGTGCTCTAAATTAGGTATGAACAAAGCACAGGCTACTCTAGGCAATCGTAAATACTCCCGAAAGGAAATTTGAAATCTCATCTGGCAATTCTCAGTGAGAAACAAGCTTTTTATGCAAAGTAACGCATACATTTTACTCTGAAGGTCTTGAAATTATTAATAGGGTTAATTTAAATGTTTCATGGATTTTGACATTAATAAAGATATTTGCCCGGTTAACAAACTTATGTCATGATAACAAAATTGACAGGCATTCTCATTTGTGCAGGAAATAATGAAAATATTTCCCTGTGTAAAGTGGTGAACAGATGACTGAGGTTTCAATTAATGTCTAAAATTGTTGTCAATTTCAAAAAAGTAAATATAAAAAATGGTTTTCATTTGTACGAAAAAAAAGAAACACTGTCAACGAAATTGAATATACAACAGACAATTTCCCAATATATATAGAATACTTTTGAATGCTTGGCTGTATTGGAATATGCCACAGGTTGCCTTCGTTAGCTTCTCATGTTTCTACATTAATGGCCTAGGATACAACTATGAAATATCCAGATGCCCAATAAGTTCTTATTTCACAGATCGTATATTGGCCTGACATAGACATAGAATTATGCGGTTAAATGCTTTAACCCTTTACCCAACGTAACGGCCAAAACCGGCCAGCGCTATTCTCAAAAATCGCCAATTAATTTTCAAAATATTTTCATTTTTTGTCTCAAAAACATAGGTTATGACCCCTCGTTGGAACGAGCTCGTTCCAACGAGGGGTCATAACCTATGTTTTTGAGACAAAAAATGAAAAAAATTAGTTATTCAAGAATTTTTTTTGCAAGTGTCGTCTG
The DNA here is from genome assembly GCA_031216915.1 of Pictodentalium vernedei. Taxonomy (NCBI): domain Eukaryota; kingdom Metazoa; phylum Mollusca; class Scaphopoda; order Dentaliida; family Dentaliidae; genus Pictodentalium; species Pictodentalium vernedei. The sequence goes on along the minus strand of CM062292.1, from coordinate 81,222,981 downwards.
CTTCTCATGTTAGGTAAAGGGTTAAGACAATTTGTGTGTTCACATAATCTTGGAATTATATTGCCCTAGTAACACTGTGATTCTCATATTAATTTGTACTCGACTTGGACCCTATGAAGTTATCTAAAAGAAAATTGCAATATTTTACCGGTTTCAGGAGTTGGAGGCCCTGGATATCCAAATCTAAATGCAACACCATTCTTCTTTCAGGTGGAACTGTGCCAATGATACTGTCTCTCCTTCACCAGTCTGTACAACTCTCTGTATGCATGTCCATCCGGTATTTGTGAAAATATGTACTTATCAATAACGGTTATACATTCTGCATCAGTCTGTTTGTCAAGAACGGGGGCATCCTTACCATGAAGGACTGAATAAAAGTGTTGTACTTCGTGCCCTTGAGCTTCAGAACAATTATCAAAGTTTAATATCTGTCCAATGGGATGTGCACCACTAAGTATGACATCTCCCCATACTTTCTGGGATATAAAGTCGAACTGTTTAGCAACGGTTACGGATTTCTCCGCAGCCAGTTATCATCCAAGACAACATTTCAGCATCTTCTAATGAAAGGTGTTCTTCACACTGCATGGCAACAACTTGGATCAATGCAGGCCAGTAGAAATCAGATGCAGAACCCGTTAAAAATATTGTATAAGGACCGAGTTGTCTAAGCCTGGCAAGCATATCAAGGTGAATCTGATTCCAGTACTGTGGGGTGCCTCTCACCTGTTAAAGGACAAAGAGTAGATTATCTGTCAATAGACTGACTGTCTTTCTAACCAATCAAGAACATGGAATGTGTATTCAGGAGATTCAGCAAATGTATCTTTGGATGAAGCTGGAATTAATATACTTTCTGAGTGTGAGTTTTACAGATCTCTCTGTGTTAAATGTATTCTGTCCCGTTGGAAACAATCCTGTGAATGCCACAGCTTCCCAATTACTTTCTTCTGATATATAGACAGGTCTTCTGTCTTCACCATGTGCTATGTTTACAATTTGATTTGTCGAGACATTTGGGCAATCCATGGTTATTATGCAAGTCGTTGGATTGATAGACCTTTTCATTGTCATTTCCTTGATAACGTCAGATGGACTCTCATCGTTCACCTCATCTTCACTGTCAATAATATCATCCACCTCAGTCTCATGTTCTTCTGAAGAAACACCCTGAATTGCCTTACCAAACAGCTCTGGGGGTGTTGTTGTTGAAGCCAGTGATGTTGATGGTTGCGTCATGATATAAAGGATTGAATACTTGTAAGACATTAAGAGCACTGTTGACCTTTTCAGGCCTGATGAATCGTTTCTGTACAGCATGAGTGTCTGTGAGACGTCGTTTCAAGGTCAGCGTGATGTTCTGACTCTCCATGGTTGGTCTGGGTAGGGCACATATGACTTTGTCGAAATCAGCCAGCGCTAATACAATATGGTTCTTCAAGGAGAATCGGGCTCCTCTTGGCTTATCTATTATCTTCATGAACCTGCTTATTCTTTATATTAACCGCAATCCAAACTTTGTCAGTTCTTTGATTGCGTTAGGCATTTCTGCTACAGCCAGCATATTTGATTGTGCCATGGCAGGCATTGTCCCCTTCATCAGAGTTTTGTAACAAGAATAACACATCCACTCTTTATTATGGGAAATCTGTCCAGTGAAACATCCAGAAATCATTGTCTCGTCTCCAGTTTTGTATTTTCGTTGATCTGCAACGAGGACATGCGATTTTCTTACCTTCACCATCATGAAGTACATGTATGTGTAGGTCCTTCTAATACTAATTTGAAGAATTTATCCAGAATTGAAGTTGAATCAGTTGTTTGTTTTCTGGCAATCCGGTTAGCTTCTTCCGTGCATTATCTTGAACCTTTTCTTTTGTTTTCAAATCCTCACATCGTGAGTGTCTAGCGTTGTTTTCCTGACTTTATCCACTTGTTTATCTCCTTCTGCTTTTCTATAATCCTTGAGTCTTCTAGCCCTGTTTCTCTGACTTTATCAACTTGTTTATCAACTTCTGCTCTCCTATCAAATCCAACGGAACGCATGCATAATCGATATTCGGCCTCCAACGACTGAGCAGAAAGTGTTGGAGAGGTCTGACATGCAGCCGACCTAAAGGAATTAGATCCGTCACCGAACCGCAGAGACCGAGCAGCCGGAGAATATTCCGGGCTGTCGAGGACGGGGCCGGGCACTGGGTCAAAGTCAAGGCGAAAGCTGAGAGAATCACTGCCCTCGCCCAGGGAACCGCCACCGCATTCAGATGAGTACGGAAGTCCATCCCCAGATGACAAAACGACTGAGAAGGAACCAGGTCTGACTTCTCCTCGTTGACTCTGAACCCATGCGACGAAAGTAGGCCCAACAGTGTGTCATACATCGGACTCCGGAAGAGCATCATTGGAGTGCCGCTGGTGGATGTCGTCCAGATAAGCCGAAGTTGTCACCCTGGACTCTGTGCGATGGAAGTCTATCACATGTGATATCTGTCGGGTGAAGGCCCAAGGAGTCAGGTTGAAACAGAAAGGCTTGACCTTGAACTGGTAAATTCGCCCCAGTAAAGCAAATTTGAGATACTTTCGCGATGGCCGATGAATCGTAACGGGAAAGTAAGCGTACAGCAGGTCGATGCTGGAAGCAAAATCCCCCTGGTGAATGAAGCGGCGAACAAACTGAAAGTATCCATGCTGAACTTGGGAACAATAAGACTGGTTCAGGATACTCGGATTGATAACCGGTCTTAGTCGGCCGTCCTTCTTCCAAGAATAGGCGAGAATAAAATCCTACTGAATGAATGTTCTTGACGACCTTGATCGCCACCTTTAACAGATAGATTGTCTATCTCCATGAGCAAAATATCACGACGGATGAACCGTCTGAAGGTACTTGGGTTGGAAGCGGCACCGATGACAGAGTAGGGTGCCCCTGGAAAGATATCCACAGACCAGACCGAACAACATCTAAACCCAAGGATCGGATGTGATCGCGGCCCAACGGTCTACAAACTCTGATATCCGTCCTTCAACATGGGACGAATCGAGGTGAGGACCTTCATCTCCAGCCCTGGCGAGGCCCACGAAAGGAGAAGCCACCTCCTCTGCTAGTAGAAGGATCCTGAGACTTCCCTCTGTTCTGTCGGCGCTTACACTTACCACGTGAGTAAGAGGAAGAAGCAGAGGTAGGAGGATCATCTCGTGGCTTCACTGCGGATGAAGTAGGAGGGCGCTTGTTAGACTTGGAACGGCTCCGGCCTCCAACAGAAGGCGGATCAAGCACGCGAAGCAGCAGCTTATATTTGCAATAGAGGCGGACCCACCAAAGAATCGGGTCGAAGAGTAGCGTGTTGTACTTCAGAAATGAGACGGTTAGTGTCCATGCACTGTGCGTTCCGGTGATCTAATTCCAGATTAGCCGTGTTACATGCATGCCTGTGAGTAAGTAGCATGGACGCCTTGGAAAGCATACGCAAGGGAGCCTGCATGTCATCAAACTTATCTGGAGGCAGATAAGCAGCGAAAGCAGAGACGACATGATCCGAGAGAGATAGCATGCCCAGGATCTCCCTGGATAGGCTCAAACAGGGACTCTAAAGTCAACAAAGGAATAATTGCCGACTTGGGTTTGGAAACCCGAAGGAGGAAGAGTCCTGATCCAAAACCATCAAAGTTTGGCACACCGACTGTTTGTCGGAATCGTAAGAACGATAATGCACAGGTGGCAAAAAGATATCAGCCCTTGTGAAGAACGAAGTCTCCATAGCCTTGGAACTCAGCTTAGAGACCAGTGCAGCAAAAGTGCGACCACCTGTACCGACTGGTATGGTCGAAGGTGCCCAGAGGCAGATTGCTCCACAGGCTGTAGGCGCGCGACCGACGATCGCGGTTTAGCTGTTTAAGCTCCGAAGGAAATCAAACTCAAACACAAAGTCAAAAGCCGCCTCCAAGTCAGAAGACTGGTGGCTCTCAACATCAGGTGTGTCTGACCTATCGCCAGACTCGGAAGACACTCTGACAAATCAGCCGAAACCTCCCAAGGTGTAGAAACACCATGGAGTTCACAAAGCTGCCTGATTCCACTCCCGGGATTCGTCACGGTCGATAGCGCCTGGAAACCACAGTAGCCACGCTGGAGGCAACATGGAGGCTCTTTCAAAGAACCTGCTTGAGCAAGGAGAGCCCGCCTAAGCTCACGACCCGAATCTGCCGGTCCGACGTGGAAAGGCACAGTGGCTACACAACTGACCCTCTTAACCAGCGAAGGGTCTCGATCATCAAGAACACCCAACGCGGAACGACGGGTGGGTGCCGAGGCACCCGAAGGCAGATGCTTATAGGGGTATGAACTACCTCGAGGGTTTGGAGTGCGGGAACTCAGGAGCGTCGCCGCGGACATCTGAGGGACACAAGGTCCAGGCTGTACAAAATGCGCCGGTCCCTCAAAACTGGCTGAAGGGCCAGAGCGCGCGGACGGAAGCGCAACAGAGTACATGGTGACCCCATCATGGGCATCTGAATCCAATGCAAAACCTACTTGGTACGACGGCTGGGAGACCAGGGCATAGGAATCGACCGGCATCCCCTTCCGACTTCGCCGAGTTGAAGTTTGGGAAGGCTGAGGCCGATATTTCACGTCCAAATGAGCAGATATCCTTGCAGACCCCTGCATGGATAAGCCGAGGCCCGCTAAAGTGGGGACCGAATACGTCACCGACGGAGCAGCAGTAGCAGCAGCAGCAGCAGGAGATACATCGGTAGCAGTTGGCACCGGTGAAAAGGAGAAGAGAACAACCAACGTCGGCTCCAAAGGAGGAGTCAAAACCCTAGTGACAGCCTCTGATGTGGAGAAGGACAACAGTCCCGGAACCAGGCATCTCTTCACCGGACACGCCAACCGCTAGCGCAGTATCCAAGACTGGACTGCAAATTCCTCATGGAGGAGGTAGAACTCTCTCCAGACAGAGTCGTGTCGGGAAGCCCCGGTCGACTGTGTTCCCTTTCCAGCGGGAGGAACGGCCTCGAGCATGCACTACACGGCCCAAAAAGTGGCCAACCAAGGCCCACAAAGCCTACAGGGTCAATCCGCTGAACACCCATTACACGTAGAGCAGGAAGCATGAGAGTCCTCAACATGCTTCTGAAGCAAGCATTGCCCACAAGGAACCGTCCGGGGCATATCTGGCGGGAGAATAATAGATGGGAGGGTGAACCCAAAGAAAATAAAAGACAGATCACCCCCATCTACAAGAGGAAGGTGGCATGAAACAAAGGCCCGATGGAACACAAAAGAACCCAAACAGCCTAAAAGAACCCAACAGGCAGAAATTCGACCCTCAAACAAAGGGGAGAAATGCTGCCACAACAGCCCCCACTGACACCTAACTCCAGTATAAGCAATATCCAAAAGCACAGCATATATAAACAACGAAGACCGAACAGCACGGAGAAGAATATAAATATGGTGAAAAACGATAAAATATAAAACAAAAAACACAGCCTTGTATAATCCAATGGTGAAGCAATATCCATTATTCAGCACATGAACGTACTGAAGATCGTGTGCAACAGGTATCACCGACGGAGCAAAATTCAAACACATCTCCAAAAGATGGCAGAAGAAAAAAGAATGACACGTTGGTTATAAGTGTGCGCACTGGTACCGGAAAGCCGTGGATTAAGTACAGAGAAGACTTCCCCTAATGGGTGTGCGCCGGCCGCAGTGGACCCAGTTTGGGCTTATTTTTCCTCGGTGCTTTTGCACAACTTCTTTTCCAAATTGCTTGGAAAAGAACAAAATAGAGAGTATACTTCCGAGTTAGGGACTTCCACTGTAGTGCAAGCCTGTTGTAAACAATTGTGAGGTAGGTTGATAATAAAGTGCCATAACTAAGTGAAAATCATTTGAACCGAACCGATATTCAAACTCGATCGAACCGAGATTCAAACTTGACCTGTATTTTGTGCTGATAAACTAGCATACCAAATTCGGTTCAGTTCAAATTACCTGAACTAAAGTTATCGGGAAACCTCACTTAACCTGTATTTTATGTGGATACACCTACATACCAAATTTATTTGATTCGATCAACAACAACTAAATTTATGATCGCAAAATCAAAGAAAAATGAATTTCCGAAGTCAAAAAGGGGCATAACTCTGGCGAAAATTATCAGACCCTACCCCGATTCGAACTTGACCTGTATTTTATGTTGATACATCTGCATACCAAATTTTAGTTGATTCAGTCAGCCGCAACTAAAGTTATCATCGGGAAACCAATGTGATACGGACGGACAGACGGATGCACGCACACAGGGAAAAACACCGGCTATTTGAATAGTCCCCTAAAAGTTTTTTCGGGGGGCAAAACAGTATTTTGTACTGATAAACTAGCATACTAATTTGGTTCAGTTCAAATAACATGAACTTGAGTTGTAATCTGGAAACCTCAAATCGAAAAAGGGGCATAACTCTGGCAAATCTTGTCAGACCGCACTTCGTGATCACTATTCGAAGCTGACCTGTATTTCATGTCGATACACCCACATACCAAATTTTAGTTGATACAGTCAACTATAACTAAAGTTATCATCTGAAAACCAATGCCATACGGACGGACAGACGGATGCACGCATGCACGGACAGACACCGGCTATTTGAATAGTCCCCTTAAAGTTTTTTTTGGGGGGGAGACAACTAACATTTGCCAAATAATATAAGTTACGGGTTGTTTAGTGGTCAGATATGGTGTCATGTGAGGCGAAGTGAGATCAATATTAGGCGATGCTTTAGTCGGGGTGGAGAGCCATACAGCAGTTTATGAACAGTCCAGGCAAACTTTAATGTGTATACTAACATCATCTTCGCTTCCGTCAATAGATATGTGATATACTAAATGTAAAAGAATTCTGACTGGTGGATCTGAAGATGAAGATTTTTAAATAAATCTCATTATATTGCAGTAAGTTAAACTCTGGGTTCCAATAGAGAGCCCAAATATTAACTCATGGACCCGATTTGAACAAACTTGAATCTACCACCCCTCCCCGTCTCCCCCAGGATTCTGACTGGTGGATCTGAAGAAGATTTTTTTATAGAAATTCCCTCATTTTGCACTAAGTTAAAATTTCAGCTACCGTAGGGAGCCCAAATATTTACCCAGGGACTCAATTTGAACAAATTTGAATCCGACCTCCCTAAAAATGTTGTACACCAAAGAAAAAAGGATTCTTATTGGTGGATATGAAGAAGAAGAGTTTTAAGTTTTAAAGAAATCTCCTAATTTTGCATGAAGTAAAATGTTGGCCTCCAATATCAAACCCAAATATTACCGCGGGTACCCAGTTTGAACAAACTTGAATCGACATTTTTAAGAATGTTCCTCATAATGCACTAAGTTAAACTTGGTTTACAGAGCCCAAATATTAAGTTGGGGACTCCATTTGAAGAAACTTGAACCTGACACCCCAAGAGATGCCACATATCAAATATGAAAGCATTCTGACTGGTGGACTCGAAGAAGATTTTTTAAGAACTTTCCTCATATTGCACTAAGTTAAACTTTGGACTCCAATAGTGAGCCCAAATATTAACCCAGGGATCCGATTTGAACCAACTTGAATCTGCCACACACCCAACCGCCCCCCCCCCCCCTCCCCCGCAAATAGAGATGTTGTATGACAAAGGTAAAGGATTCTGACTGGTGTACCTGAAGAAGATTTTTAAAGACATTTCCACATATTGTACTGTATAAGTTAAAATTCGGGCACCCAAATGTCAACACAGGAACTCGATTTGAACAAACTTGCCCCCTCCTCTAGAGATGTTGTATACCAAATATCAAAGGAATCTGACTGGTGGTTCTGAGGAAGATGGTTTTTAAAGCTTATTCCCCATATTGCCGTAAGTTAAGATTCAGACACTGGTAGTGAGCCCAAATATGAACCGAGCGACTTAATTTGAATACCCTAAGTTAAGATTTGGGTTCTGGAATTGAACCCAAATATGAACTGAGTGGCTTAATTGGAACACACTTGTACCTGACCCCCATATGGATACTATACACCAACAATCAAAAGATTCTGATCAGTTGTTCTGGAGAAATATTTTTAACTTTTTGCAAATATACTGACACATTTTTTCGATGCCCCCTACAGAACATACTTGCACAACGGACGGCAATTTTTTTTTTACATTTACATTCTACTGGCCCAAATGGTGCTTCACACTAAATAGCAGTTCTCCGTTCCTTGCGGTTTGGAACATATGGGCATTTGAAAACATTTCTTATTTTAGCTCCTCTGGTTGCCATGAGGACATGGGATTTTTTTGCATGAATCAAGTATTTTTATCTCAATAATACCACATTCCAAATCGGAACATTGGCTCAGAAAATATAAATGTTGGGAGGGGCCAAAAATCTTGCCTCTCCCATTACGAAGGCAAATATTGATCCAAGAACTTTGAACAGTCTTGAATCTACACCTCAAAAGGAAGTCCCATATCAAATATCAAGTCATTGTACCCATTGGTTCACAAAAATATTTTTTTTAAATTTTGGAGTATTTTCTCCCACCCCTCCCTATGGAGCGTGGAAAATTTATTTGAATAAACTTGGATTGACAAATGATAACCATGCATAATAAATTTGGTTCAATACGGCGCCGTGGCGGCAGGGTTTAGAAGTCGATAATGTAATGTTAACACCGGATGGACGGACACCGGACGAAAAGTAGTAAGTAAAGCTCCCCCCGAGCTTTGCTCAGGTGAGTTACAAAAAATAGAATGGCTCTATTTTTTTAGGGTTCATATAGGAATTTTGTTTCAGTGATCAGTCAAGAGTTTGCTCTGGGATGCTTAAGATTTACTGTTGTAGCACTGACTTACAAAATCGAAAAAAAATTAATGGGAGCAGAGAAATGAGAACAGTAATATTACATATTGGCTTAAAGATAATTTGAATACTTTCTGTATTTTTTGTGAAAGTATGTATATTTGAATGTCCATGTTTATCTTCCGTTCAGATATGGTAACAAGAGGCCGTTCAGCCTATATAGCTCCGCTTAGTGTCACTCCTTTCAGAGCAGATATATACAAGATAAATATAAGACAGAGAGGATAGAAGAGAAATCGTCCCCTCAGCTCCAATGAGTTCAATGTGCGTACTACTGGTGCATAGAACACATTGGAACTCAGGGGACGAAATTGTTACCTTGAAATCTCATTAATTATGACCAGGCTCTAACGCGGTGATATTAAAATTGCTGACACCACTCATTTAGGGGTCGTCCAACGTAACTTTGTTCAATTTGTTGACATGTTTCCCAATGCTTCAGAAACAGATAAGTGAAGTAAGGAAAGGCAATTTATATATCAAAATAGTGAGTAAAGTGCATAGAAACGGTTCATATAATTTTTTTCAGGGAAAAAGGTGAATTTTATGATTTTGATGAGCATTAATTTGCCAATGGCATAAGTAACGAACCACAAAATGATCGGTAATTCGAAAGCCTTGTCTTCAATGTAATGATAACATACTGCAGACTCGGAGAAAGCGTTTTTATGACACACACTCTGGTGTGTTTTGATGTTGGAATGCAATACAACCAACACAAATTTTGGATGTTCCGGATGTGGCCATGTTACACTGATGTTTATTCCGGTCACGTGATTACAATGTGGTACTTGCAGAAATACTCATTTTGGGCGATCGTCAGAATGAAAGGACATGGTCACGTCCCTTACTTGCTCGAGACAATGTATGAGCGGATTTGCAAACAGGTTACAGCAAATACTTGAGCTGTTAATGTCATAACTGCAAAATATGGTTCGAAATCTCCCCCCCCCCCCCCCCCCCCCCCCGTGTTTGCAGGCCGCCTGGACTTTTTTGTAAAAAAAAATCTGAATTATTTCGCACTAAAAGACAACATGAACAACTTGTAAAAAAATAACCGAGTGTATAAAATCGGGACGATACACATAAAAAAGGCAATATTCCAAACAAAGTAAGCAGAATGCTTCAGAAATCACTTTTTCTCGAAGTATATTCCAAGCGTTTTGGAACTATATTGATCGTGTTGAATTCCCCCGATGTTGTGAAGTTATTTACTTCCTAGTAACCATGGAATGTGTCGCGGCAGTGTTTGATGTCTGCAAAGGACCGATTGAAGATGGTTTGAAAATGATGCATTCGCGCTTTTAGATAAGGTGCGATTGGACGATGCCGTGAATTTAATTTTTTCTGCAACCAACTATACTAACACAAGCGTCGATGAGTGTCTTTTATCATTGTTTTACACTGACAAATGTGACAAATCTCCTTCACCGGAAACTATCTCCCAATTTGCATATCAAATAAACGTAACCGCTATCAGCGTGACCGTGTGGTCAAAACCCAAACGAATTATCGAATCCACGGTCAAAATTAGCTGCAATTGGCATTTAAACAAATGAAATACACAGAATATTCGGAATTTCTTCATTATCCACGCCGAGTTAAATTTTCAACCAGACCACATGCGTTCAGTTTCGTTTGTCGGCATCAAACTGATATTGTTTGTGGTAATAATAATAGTACGAGAAGGCGAAAGAAGCCAAATATTTTCCCATGATCTATAAATTAATTAAAATTGATAATTCCTTTTATTTTATTAAAATTATGAATTGATAAGGTGGGTGTGTTGCGATTATTATGCCCCAGACCTGGAATTTGGAAAATCAAAGGTGCATCTAGGGCCGTGCCGTGGTAACCTCTGTCCTCTAACCCATACACCATTACATGTACCAACATTCTCCCTTGTATCTCAACCACTGCTACTCCAATTTCATGGATATTTGCTGTTGTGATCGAGCATCATGAGGAAACGATGCCTGTGTAGCTGCTGTAGCCGTAGCATGTGCTTCGTCCCACAATTTTTCCAGAGTTATTGTACTTTTTCACTCTTTCGAGTTAGAAAATTTTGTTTATAACCAGTTGATGTGTTACAATTTGTTGGAACGTGCCTGCTGACACCCTCAAATTTATTGCTGCAAAATAGTTTGGGTGAATATTTTGTCCTATTACTTATCAAGCATCAATCTAATGAATATTCTGTATAAAGCCACCAATCTGATGTTTGACACTTTTATCGGAGCTGTTGTGGAGGCTTATGGAACTCAAAATGTTGATTTGGCAGAACTTTTTTATTCTATTCACACATTAATCGATAAATTAAGTGTTATAGTTGGAAGTAAGAAGCATGAAAGGTCCAGAACTTAAAGTCTGAAAAGAATGTTTTGCAATGTAATATGATTTTTGCAGATACACTTATTTGGAGGGTTACCTGTCTGATAGTGTTTGGAACATGTGTGGTCAGGATCTTCAAAAAGAAAAAAAGAGTTAAACTTTGAGAAAAAAAGGCATATGCCTTGAGTGCCGGAGGTAGAGTCATACAAGGAAGAGAGCACCCCCCCCCCCCCCGGGAAATATTTTGTCAAATGGAGCTCACTTGTCAACTTTTGGGGATTGCTATGTGTACTGCGTTCTTGAAAACAATATGTGAGACCCTCTGGTTGTGCCCTTTTGATCCCAATAAGCCTCCTTGGGGAAAGTACATGCAATAATGGTTATGTAAGGTTGATTTGATGTGTTTTGAATAACAATGTACTTTTAAGTACATTAGATGGTTTATTGCAGTGGCATGTTACAGTTATCCTTATTTCTTCTCCAACAGATATCATAAGTGTATTGGTGTCCAAGAGTAAACAAAACTACGATTCTTATCGATAAACCAGACAAATTTAACAATTTAATCACTATCAAATTGATGCATGGGATAAAAGGGGTTACAGTGCAAGGGGTTTGTAAATATATTTATTCAACTACAATGTAGGACTTTGCAGTGCATTCTACATAGGAGAATATCATAGTTTCTTTCCAAACCACCACAGTGACACATACATCTTTATATTGGGAAACACTCTTTTGTCCTTCCGTAATTCTTCTGATGGACTCCTTCAAGTTGACCTTTGTTGAACTCCCCAAATCAAAACATAAACAAAAGAAAATGTCTGCCTTCAAACAGTGAGCACTCCACTTATAACATTTGGTCTCAATCTTTATTACTTTCATGAATTGGGAAAAGATTTCTTCGAGTATGTACTTCAATGTAAATAGACTACAGCTGTTATTTTATTTGGAGGTATTTTATTGTAAAACTTTTGTTCTCTTACTTATGCCACAGCAGGCTTTCAGGTGGTGTCATTTACACATGGCAGCAGTTCCATGGCACATTCCAGTTTCCACATATTCTATGTTTCATTCCAAGCATTTTGGTATATAATTTATTGGGGTTATTCATGTTGGGTCTTTTTTAGACTTGGAAGAAAATTGATGAAATTTGACCAAAGTTAGGTCGGACGTCCCCTTAACCTATCTTTTACTGACACTACTCAAACAAAATTTAATCTTCATTTGCTGATTACATTAACCCTTTACCTAACCTGAAAAGCAGACGACACTTGCAAAAATAATTCTTGAATAACTAATTTTTTTCATTTTTTGTCTCAAAAACATAGGTTATGACCCCTCGTTGGAACGAGCTCGGCGAGCTCGTTCCAACGAGGGGTCATAACCTATGTTTTTGAGACAAAAAATGAAAAAAATAATGAAAATTAATTAGCGATTTTTGAGAATAGCGCTGGACGGTTTTGGCCGTTACGTTGGGTAAAGGGTTAACAATTATATATTTTGTTCCAACAGGATGCTCCTGTTATCTGCTTCCCAAAGGGGAAGTACATTCTGTAAACAAAAATGACAGTGGAAAGTCAAAGTTCACTATCAAAGTGTTGGTTCTTTGTCACCTTGACCATGATGATATGAACTTGGATCAAAGTCATAACGTACCTTTGCGTCACGGCGGTAATTGTGACAAGAGTATCAATAAGATCTGTCAATCATACACTGTACAGCCCAGACAGGAATGGTATTCAAGAATACAAATTTCACTACTTGTGGCCTTGACTTGATATGACAGGTAATCGGTAACAATTGTGTGAACGATGAACAAGGTCTGTCACATACATTCAGTCAAGGGCAGTATAACAAAGTTGGATTTGCTGTCTGCAACCTTGACCTTCATATGATCTTGTATCAAAGTCGCAACACATCTTTGTCAAATTGAGACATGAGCTATAATTGTACCAAGTACGAATAAGGTCTGTCAATCATACCAAGTTATATGGACTAGACAAAAGTGAGAGTGAAGTGTCAAAGACTTTCTATTGCCTTAACATAGGGCCTGTGACCTTACCTTGAGGGGCATATACCATATAATTCGTGACGCAGTATCATGGATAGAATTACAGAAAAAAACAAGTTAAGTAAAAATTCCAATGTCCAAAACCATCTAAAAATCTCAACGTTTCGTCAGCAAAATGCCAGCTTCATCAGGAGAAGACACAGAATGAGAAATGAGAAGACAGAGAGAACCGGGAAGAGAGAAGGTGTGAAACATGAAAGATAAACAAAGCTCACGGAATTAGCACACTGTTAACATCCAAGCGGGTCGTATATCTTTGTTATTAGAAAAAAACAAGATCAGCCTTGCAGAACTTTAGTTATGTAGTGGAAACCAATTTCAAGTGTACTTAACATTGCAGGTCACTGTGGCCTTGACCTATCGCACACCATGGTCAAATAAATAGGCTTTTTCCACTCATCATACATACTTAACCCACATATGAAGTTTGGTAAAGATTTGGTTTGTGGAACTTTAGTTATAGAGCGGAAACCAATTTCAAGTGTATATAACATCGGAGGTCACTGTAACCTTGACCTTTGGCACATCGTGGACGAAATAAATAGGCTTCTTCCACTCATCATACTTAACCCACATATGAAGTTTGGTAAAGACCGACCTGATTAGTATAACTTTAGTTAATTGACGGAATGCGAAAAGTTAACGGACGGATGACGTCGGACATGGTGATAACATAATGCCCCCTCCTCAAAGTAGCCGGGGCATGAAAAGGACCTATTGTGCATTTCATTTTCAAGTTAGTGCGTGGACAAGTAAAAATAACAAAACAAATCCACAATGGCTGCCATGGCAGCCATATTAGATAGGGCAGATACAAAAGGAATTTTCTTCCAGTCACTATACAAAGAAAATGATCCATGGGACATACTGTTTCAGGTTATTGTAGGGACAAACAAAAATCTAAAACATCCAAGATAGCTGCCATGGTGGCCATATTGACCAACATGGGAGAAAGCTGACTGTCGAAAAGAACCTTCCTCTAGTCATCACTGACTCACCACGAAAAAACAGGACCCATGGTTCATTTCATTTTCAAGTTACTGCGAAGACAATTTTAAAAAAACAAAAAGTTATTTCATTTTCAAGTTATTGAGTGACCAAGCAAAAGCTAATGGACATACAGGCGGACAGATGGGTGGACAGACATGACCATACCATAATACGGCTTCCTCCAGAGAGCAGCCATATAAAAACCACCCACCCACCTGCAATTTTTTTTTTTTTTTCAAAATGACCTGAGAAACAGAAGATCTACTTTATGTGACTTTATGCAAATCTTCTGTTTGCACATTCTTGATGACTTCTCACGAAAACCAATTCTACAAGTTTTTTTTTTTTTGTTTTGTTTTGTTTTTTTGTTGTTTTTTTTTTTTTTTTTGGGGGGGGGGGGGGGGTATTAAAAGTCTACATACAATGTAGTGTATTGACTGAAATAAAACATATTTAACCCTTTGTGACTTTAATTATCCTGTCGTTCAAACATCATTGGGAATTCAGTTTCTTCAACGTTTTTCAAAATGCGATGTCAAACGCCGGAAAGTACAAATTACAAGATATTTATATAACAAAAATAGTTTTCACATTAGTGATTATCTGGTTGAGGGCTAGATTATTTTTGTCGGTCTGAATTTATTCAAAACTTGTTTTATTACAAATTACTGGAGAGTGCCCAAATTTATGTAATCACAATATTATTTGTGTTTGACTGAATATGAAATATAAGCAAGGAAAGTGTTGGCTTTTGCTCTGGTATCCTCATTTTTTGAAAGCCCTGATAGTGGCTTCTAGGACTCAACCAGTTAAGTCTTCTCAGCTGGTGTATATTAGTATTTTAAGCTGCGATAACATTTGGCTCAACGATTCTCACTGAGCACTGTTCGGGAGAAAATAGGAATTGAGGTTAAAACTTTAAAAAATCGAAAAATAATAACAAAACAATTGACCATAAAGTGTCAAGGCGCTATTTATTTCGTACGTCATAAGATGTACAAACGTATCAAAAGGTTAAAATACAAATGGGGCACATCTGAACAATTTGTAAGTTGAAGAGTAATGAGAAAACTAAACATCTGTATAATGTGAAGCATGATTTTTATTTACCAAACCTGCAGATATATTTCTTAAAAACATTATGTACAATTCCTGATTGTGATGAACTGAAAACAAAATACATGATATGTAAACACATTGTTGATGTAAACAAAGCATGGTATTTATTTGTGTGGTAGTGTGCAAAAGAAAAATATATTCAGATAGATATCAAATATATAGAAATAATACTCATATCGAAATGTCGGAAGCACCACAACTTAAACAACATCTGCAACAAATAGCTAAGAACCTGAAATATCATGCATGATTATTTTTCACTTAATTACAACTTTTCCTGTAGGGCCCTGAAATTATTCAAAATTCGATTTGATTTGTTACTGAATTGTGGACATGCAATCGAATCGAATTGGCCATGGTGAACAACAATCATGTCAAGTATTTCAAGTTGGACAAATCGGGAAAGTCATAAAGACATGAAGAAACATTTCAGTGTTATTCCCCTCATTATGTATTTTGCACAAAATAATAATGCATTTTCTTTATTACTGTCTCTGAAAATGGGTTACCTCCTTTATAGGACAAGGAGGATACACCACTTCATGTTACTTCCTCATCTATTGAAATGCCAGCCTATCGCCTCATTTTTGCCCATTTGCTGTGGCCATCTGGCAATAATGAGGCAATAGTCTGGTGTTTATTAAGGGTAAAATGTTGATTAATAGAACATTTTGTTATAGGCTGTTCTAAATATAACTCTGATAATTGAAAAGTGTTATCTGAGACAACCTACACATGTAAGGAAGCAGTGTGTAAGTGCAAAATAATAACATAAGCATCTTCTGGAATAGCAAATATTACTTTTTCCAATGAGAATATAATTAATTATAACTTCATTCTGCATTTTGTTCTGTAACCTGATTAATGCTACACTGAAAATAAACTAACCATGGCCTAAGCTAACTCATACTTATTCATAACTAAGAAGGTGATAATAGCCCCTTCCCCATACTAATACCAATACAATGTGACACTGGTCACAACACAATGGTCCATCTCCATCCAAGTGCAAAAAGGCACCATCTGCAACACTAAGGCATTGCAGATGGCACCTTGTTGCATACTCAAGGAACACAATGAAAATCCTCAACACTGCCCAGAGCAGGAGAGAGAGAGTGAATTATTCTTTGAATAAACCACTGCATTCAAGTCAATTTCTGACTGCTGAACTAGTCATCACAGCCATTCCATAACGTTGTAAAAACAGAAAGTCATGAACAATATTGTTCAGCTGATTTGATTCGAAACAAAATTGATTAGCAAATCCATTGATTCAAGAATCAATCTTAAGTAAAATTTCTGATTCGCAGGGAGTTATTTTCCAGTTCTATATGTTACATAATAAATTCACTAGATTGGGTTCTGAAAACCGACCTTGCCATATAGTAAGTGTGGTGTCAATTATTTGGCCTTGAACAAGTGACAATCATTCAGCTTTTACAAGGAGGGTACATGCATATTGCTGTTTATTTATACATTGGTGTTTGAGGTCACATATATCTACACAATGGCTAATCATGACCACGACCGTTTTACGGGCGGAGGAAACCGGAGTACCCTGAGAGAACCACCGAGCAACTGTCAGTTCCCCAACATACTAACTCCACACAAGCAGGGTTGGCATTGGTTGAAGACAGGTGCACCATTGACGTGCAGTACGCCTTAGTACACAACGCCACTGTGCCCCCGCGTGGGAAATGGGGGTGAAGTGGTGAAGTGTCTTGTCCAAGAACACAACGCGGTTGCCGCAGGTGGGATTCGAACAGAGGGCCTCACCGCTTGCAGTCTGCACCTCTACCTACTGAGCCAATGCGCCGCCCTTAATTAATTATATATGAACCATTCAGGTGATGGGCAGCTGACTTTCAAGGACTTTACTCAATTTTTAACTGGTAGAGTGCTGAATCTTTTCCGGTCACCAGAATTTATTCCCCAGATTTTGCCATTTTCCAATTTATGGGAGAGTGCCGAACACGGCAAATCCATACTATTGAAATAATTTTACTTCAAAGATAAAATCAAGTACACCCACAGAGTATGAAGCCTTTGAGTTGTTGAAGCTGACCTTCTGAATAAAGCCCAAATATGGGCTTCCAGCACACTACCAGTTAAGTACTTTCAAGACCTTGAGAATGAATTTTAAAATTCAAGGTCTTTTGAGTTTTTTAAAGACCCCAATGCATGCTGCTAAAGCAATGATTAGACTTTATCTTTTCCCTAAAATAATTTCCAGAGAAGAGTGTAAATTATCTGCGAACACAATTTTAATGGCAGTAGCAGAGAAATTTCGGAACGGATTACAACTCAGTTGCGATCTGGTTGCAATCATCAGTCTACTTTCCTCCCCTTAACAAACTAGAATCTTGCTTGTTGGAAAAAAGTGTGTAGAGATTAAGTTCTTAATTCTTGTTGGTTTTTTTTTTGTCTGTGTTTTAGTGATTCTGTCTTGATTTCGCAATTGTCTATTTATGAATTCTTGACCCAGTGGTGTGTGTAACTGTGTACACCTATTACATGTCCTGTAATAAAAATAGATGAAAGAAGGCCAAGGGGGAAACTTACGTCAACAATTAATGCAACAATTTTGTTCGAGAACGTGGGAATTCTCCTGGAATCTGCACCTCTGGGGATGGGAGAGGAGGCATTACAGCTCATAATGTTGAGAGGTACACTTTCCTCATATGGGTAAATGCGATGAAGTGTCAGTATCGGTGGCAGGTGGACCAATGTTTCACACACATATGGAACTGCATAAAATTTAGGAAATAAGTATTCGCTATCATGTTTATTTTTTTCTACCCATATCAGTCGTTCTATTTTGAGGTGTTCTAATGCTCTTGCAAACCATCGCACCTGCAAGTTTTATTTTTTGTGATCAAGAACAAACAACACCTGTCAGCTCAACCAAGTTAGCGATAAAGATATGCATCTTGAAAGGGTTAAATATTAAATGTTACAATATGTGGTACAGTACGACCTATTCCTGTACATATTATTTGCTAAACATGCCATTTAAAAATACTTTTCATTAATGAAACATGAATATACAGAGAAGTAACACTCGCTGTTTGTACACAATTCAACATGAGGTCACGATGAAATAACATCTATTTTTTGTCCATGCTTTTGATTGGTTGACATCGATTTTCTGTTGTCATTTTCTGTTTGTGCAGGCAAACTGTTTTAGAGTATCCTCCCTTGATGTGCAGACACACGTGTTACGTCATGAATCAAGCGGTTAAAATCCCCGAGTGATCATTCACTTGTGACACACTGAAAAGACTAACTTCGTGCTAATTATCAACACGAATGTGCCATTCAATTAACCCTTTACCCAACGTAACAGCCAAAACCGACCGACGCTATTCACAAACATCGCCAATTAATTTTCATTATTTTTTTTCATTTTTTGTCTCAAAAACATAGGTTATGACCCTTCTTTGGGACGAGCTCGTCGAGCTCGTTCCAATGAGGGGTCATAACCTATG
Source organism: Pictodentalium vernedei (assembly GCA_031216915.1). NCBI lineage: Eukaryota > Metazoa > Mollusca > Scaphopoda > Dentaliida > Dentaliidae > Pictodentalium > Pictodentalium vernedei. The sequence goes on along the minus strand of CM062292.1, from coordinate 81,204,086 downwards.
GTTTTGAGACAAAAAAATTAAAAAAAATAGTTATTCAAGAATTTTGTTTGGAAGTATCGTCTGCTTTTCATGTTAGGTAAAGGGCTTATAAGAGTCAATATCAAAAAATGTACCATTTTGTTGTTCCGGAGGGATACCGATTTTGGAATTGTAATTTTAGCCTAATATTTTTGTCAGTGGTCTGGGGGCCATTAGTTCTATCGGAAAAACAAGACAAAATGAATCAATTGGTGTGGTTAGCAGTCGCCCTGCCTTGATTTACACCCAAAAATAAGGCCAAATGTACTGTCCCCAATCCAGTTTCTGATATTATTTGTATTGCTGTTGGAAAATATGCGGAACACCCATTAATATTCCTTCTGATATTTGGTAAAGACACTTTAGGCCGAGCTATAAACTATTATTGCATCACCAAGAATGATTTCTTATTTGGAAAATTTCCCGTTGAATTCTGTCCCTCGATTTTATGTATGTCCTGAAACCAAGCCATTTTTCATCGAAGTAATGAGACTTCCCTGGGAATGATGAAATATGTTGTTTCCCGTTTGAGTTGTTTGAGGCGTGTTTTATGCGATATTACAAGAACATTTCCAATATTCGTGTAAGTTACCAAGATATTTGTCATCAAGTGCTGACAGATTGGTGCGTAATTTTTAAAACTGTATATAATGTTACGGGTATATTGTGATGAGGTATCTGGTGAAATCGGTTTGGATGTACTTCACTGCGAACTTTATAATTGCAAATTTTTGCTCTCGGGCACAGGAGACATGATTATGATTTTGCTATTTGTCGGTACGTTGGTATGTCCTGTTACTTTATAGTGCTGTAACAGTGACAGTTGTTACACGAAACACCAAAATTGTTATTTGAAATACAAATACGTCTTTCGTTCGTTGTTATAGATATTTTCTTGGTGGTTTTTCGGCACTTGTAGAAAAGGATCTACCATGTGTAATCTTTGTATTCCAACGAAATGAGTCAGAACCGAAGGAAGAGGTTCTGTTCGAATATGAATATTTTAAAAATCGCGTTACGGTGAATACCCTTTTCGTAATAGGAAAGTCAATATTGATCAAATAACTGCACCTTTCGTATGCAATGTCGTTGCAAGGCCATTTGTTAATGTCTTTCCTTACCCACTCGTTGTTAGGAAGTGCTTGGACGTGGTGGGATACCATCTTGTTTTGAAAACGCAAATGGTTGTTTTATTGTTACACGGAATGCACATGATGTTACACGAAATACGTTCTTGTGATGGAATTGCTCAATTGAACATTTGGAGATACAGATTCCATAATTCACTTTGATTTGTGTTTTTCTCCTCTCGCCATATTGATTTTTCAGACATAGGTACCAATGGTTCCGAGAATTTTTCACATTTCCTATAAAGATGATGTCATTTTCTCCCGTGACATAGCAAATGCATATTACAGAAAATGCCATCTTTGTATGACTTGCCATAAATGTATCATTCGTGGATGAATTCTTCCTGCTAGTGTTCTATACGAAAGAAGGGGCCAAAAAAAACGACTAGCCATCAGAATATTACAATCAACACACGTTTGTTCTTACCCCGATTACATTGTAATCGCCATTTGTTACAGAAAATACACGCTCTTTTACAGGAAATTCACAACATGAGGGAAGGTGAGAAGGTTGAGTATAAGGCCCCAGATGTTGGTAGAGCTGTTAGTGATAGTGATGAGAAGGTGAGGCCCTGGGTGTAAATAGGGCTGTTAGTGACAGTGGTGAGAAGGTTGAGTGTGAGGCCCCGGATGTAGGTAGAGCTGTTTGTCAAAGTGGAGAGAAGGTTGTATGTGAGACCACAGATGTAGGTAGAACTATTAGTGGTTGTGGTGAAAAGGTTGAGAGTGAGGCCCCGGATGTAGCCAGGGCTTCTAGTGATAGTGGTTAGGGGGTTGAGAGTGAGTCCTGGATGTAGCGAGAGCTGTCAGTGATAGTAAGAAGATTGAGTGTGAGGCCCCGGATGTAGCTAGAGTTGTTGGTGATAGCGGTGAGAAGATGGAGTGTGAGGTCCTGGATGTAGCTAGAGCTGTTCGTGATAGTGGTGAGGAGGTTGGGTATGAGGTCCCGGATGTATCGAGAGCTGTTAGTAATAGTGGTGAGGAGTTTGAGTGCGAGGCTCCGGGTGGGGTTCGAGCTGTTAGTGATAGTGGTGGTGAGGAGGCTGAGTGTGAGATCCCGGGTGTGGCCAGAGTTGTTAGTGATAGTGGTGAGAATGTTGCGTGTGAGGCCTCATATGTGGCTAGGCTGTTGGTGACAGTGTTGAGAAGGTTGAAAGCGTGAATGTGCTCATTGTTGGTGGCAATGAAAGAGAGGTTGAGGGAGACTGTGTGGTGCAGGAGGTATTGGAATTTGATGAGAATTCGGTTGATGAGCAATCTGAAATAGAAGTTGTGCGCACTGTCGGTAACTTGGATGGGCCAGCGGAGAGTGCTACCAGTGAGTGTACCTCCAGGTGTGATTCGCCATTGTGCGCTAAGCAAACAAGTTGAAGGTTCCTGTAAGTCTGAATGGTCGAACATCCCCTCACGAATGCATGGGAAAGTATGTCATAGTACGATACCACAAGGCTTTGTACCCAGGACAAGTAGAAAGTGTGTCAGGTTCTAAGTTGTTCGTTAAATGTATGAAACGAATCGTACCAAAGACACCGAATTGTTTCATATACCCTAAGCGATGTACAGACGTGCCATGGTATGGTCATGAGGAAATTGTCGTAGTAATCCCATCATAATTCTGACCAAATTTATTTTGTGGAACTAAGTTTTTAAACTGCAGATGTCAATCAAGCACATGTACGTTTATCTGTGATTGTAGAAAATCCCAATATGGGGCATGTGGTTAGTCAAATCTTCATTACTCGCATTACGGGTGAGTATTATTCCCATTACAATTGACTATGTCTGAAAATTTGGAAGTTGGTTCCGACTCCATTCTCGGTTAATTCACATATCCTCGGATATTCCATTACACATTGATTGTGACGAACGTACTTTATAGAAACAACAGCTGTCGCTAAACTCCCCCTTTCTTATTAATATTGTTAATTGACGTTCCTGTCGGTATTTGAAAGTATTCATTATTTATGTTTTTCCGTTATGCGTGGTTTCGTTGATTCGTTGTCATAGTGGCTGCATGTCATTGTAAACTGACCTGACGTCAAATATCGTTCAACCCGTATTAGGCCACATTCCTTGCAGTTTTGGTACATCAACTGAAAAGCAACAATGTTGTTTGTGTTCCAAACCAGATATCACATCATGCCCCCTAGCATACGAGGTGGTACATAATTAACTACAGTATGAATACATTAATCTCGAGCGAGTTTTATGTCCTTCGTGTAAACCCCTATATATTTACTGTAACACGAGCCAGCGAAAATCGCTATGGCTCATCAGTTATGACATCTTTTGTGCAGGTTGATACTCTTATAAGATAGAGGAGACTTAATCAAGATTAAACTTCACCGCAATGTTGGGGTAGCAATACCTAGAACGAGTTTAATGTCCTTCGTGTAACATTTATGTATTCACTGTAACACGAGCCAACAAAAATCACTGTCGCTCCCTTACTACGAGATCTTGTGTGTGGACAGATTTTCCCATGAAACAGAGCAAACCCAATCATGAATAAATTATACCACAATGAATGAATTACATTGCTCGCTAACCTGTGTCGGTCCAGTTTATCGTCCTGTGAAAGTCTGGGTATGTCCTGTAACACTAGTGTATTTCCCGTAACAAGGGGTGTTTTTCAAAAAATATTCCGCAGCTATTCTCGACCTAGAATACTTTGTCTGCACATATTATTGTTAGCCCCAACCGCTCATATATAACATAAGCGATCGATACAAAACCAACTGCATGTGTAGCGAATATTCAAATGTTTGTAAAATTGAACTTTCTGGATATCTATACTGATACTTGTCACAAACATCTAATATATTCTGTTCCCTGTTTTCTGGCATTATATAATGGAAGTTGTCACCATCCTGTAATATTATCATGATGTAGACTACTTCTGACAATACTGCAAATCGTAGGAGTTGACTGAAGTTGCCGTTACAGTAAGGACATATTATGTTGCCTGTCATGCTACAAGCCATCACAGTATGAAAGCTCTAGACATTTTAGACTTAAATCGAGCATACCTGTAACTAACAACACTTGATGGTTCGAAATATGTGTGTTTGTTTTCATGATATGTGCTAAGTGGAAATGGCACATTTTTTTTATATTGACTCATAAAGGAGCTTCCAATATGTGACATAACACGTTACATGGTGATTTTCTTTCCAAACTTTTCCCAAAGTCCGGGACTAAAGTTGGTCCGACAACAGCATTCTTCACTTAAAACGAAAGCGATCAGAGTTGAACAAACCTCCGATTTTCAAAATCGAAAAATTGCCATATTACAGATTATTCGGCAAATTCTAATGCATCTGTCAAACGCAAAAAAGTAGTATCTGAATCAGTTATTTATAGTTCAACCGATGATCGAAACCGGCCACCACAATCAGCTGATTATGGGCAATCGGGTGAAAATGGCAACCGCAACGGCTCCTGGAATATCGGTCCAACCGATTGCTGCCAAGTATTTTGTGATGTCTTATTAACCGCATTTTATTATCTCCTGCAATTGTTCAATTCTTAATGTAAAATGATGTAAATTCAATGAAGTTGAGAAACAACCACAATGTGTATTCTTAATCCCTCTACAAGCCCCTTTATGGGTTAAACAAGTTAAACGACATGTAAAGTTTACAATTGAGCGTACTTGCGGCAATCGCCAGTTCATACCGGAACAGTGAAGGTTGCTCTCCATTGACTCAGGTCGCAGTAAAATTACCTGTCACTTGCACTTGGGCGGAAAACGTGGCTCTGAGAGCCACGTTTACCGCCCAGTGTGCGCGATCGGTAATTTTACTTCGACCCAAGTCAACGAAGTGTGACACTCTGAAAAAATATTCAGTTTAATGTAGTTCTTTCACGCTTGACTTGTCTAGCAGTGCACGGTATCAGAATCGAAATCGGCATCCGAATTGTGAGCTCAAATAACCGGCAAGCGGTCAGCGACCATTTTTGGTAATCGGTTGAACACTGGTTATTTATTAGGTATTTGTGCTCAACTGCTTGACACTTCCTTAAACTACATCATTCTGGTTTATACAGAGATGCAATTTGACGTTTTCTTGAGAATACTATCCTGTGTCTACACTGCACATGCCACCGTATTCCAGAATACCCACAGAGAAGTATACGATATGGGACACCTCATTGGAATGAGCTTGTCGAGGTCCTTCCAACGAGGGGTAACAAGATATGGTTTATATATATAATTAAGACTAGATACTTTTATGCCCACCTAATATTCTGAAGGCCCAGAATACCAATGAGCCAAGCCTCTGAAGGGTTAGGCACAATAGGGTGAGGATTGTTTGATCCTAAACATTTGGATATTGGGTCTTCGATTTATGGGCGAGTACCTTGCAAATATGATGATAAAATGGGACTCAATTAAATTATCAAATGATTCCAAATCAATAGCATTCATTCCTTTCCCCTAGAGGCAGTACAGCTGTGGAGTATCATTATCCTAGGCCAACGCACTGCCAAGTTAGACCTGAAAATATTTTAAGGTATCGCACCCTGTGACCTTGACCCCTGGACTCCCCAAAATCGATAGGGTACATATTCTCCATGGGCAGTATACCTGTGTAGTTTCATTCCTAGTCCAATGTCCTAGTCCAAAGCGTCCGAAGCGTTGTTTAACAAGTTGAAGCCCTGAAACAGTTTTTGAGTAAGATTCTTGTGACCTGCGACCTTGCCCCCTCCCTTCTCTGGGCATTTGATCCCCAAATCGAAAAGGTTCATCTCTTTCCCCTTGGTAGTGTACCTGGGATCTTTACAAATGAAATTGGATGGACGCGTTCACGGACAATAATATTTTTTTATGTCGTTTGCATTGGGTGAAGGGTTAACTGGATAAATGATATAAGGCAATCAGGCCTTGAAATTTTACATGATTTACGAGAATCAAGTTTGATTCCCATGAAATTATGTTGCGAGAATCAGTTTTCAATTCATAAATATATAAAACTTGAAAGTACTGTTATACCCATGTGAGTGGAACATGTACATAATCCATCAGTAAAAACGACGAACGTCTATATTTATATACTTACGAACGTTTAACCTTTAAGGAGCCAGTTTCAATTTTAGTGAGTTTCTTGTCATACATGTATGTTTAGAACACATGTACCAACATTCGCGTTTTGCTGGACTTGATAATCAAAAGTTCAGTACTGCGACAGTGGTGTCTAGTGAAGTCTTGGCTGCCTATACCGACAGCCATGACTTCACTAGACACCGCTGCTAAGTGACGTTTTGTCACCTTATTATGAAGGTGAAAACAACTACAGGTTTTGGCTAACCACTGAATCCAACGAGGATAAAGATCGTTAGTGAAAATGAGTAAGTTCACGAACCTGAAATATATATAACAAGAGTTTCGCTTGTCGGTGTATAATACGCCCGTTAGGCTTTCTCGAATTATACATAATCAACACCATCCAACAAACAAGAGACCTGCATCGCCAAGAGCTGCTATCACCCCCCCCCCCCTCCCCCCAATTGTGGAGGGTGATCATACGTGTTTTTCCCCCTCGTAAAATCACTCAAAATCCGTCAAAACCCATCTTGAAGCAAAATTAAATAAAGGGCCACAACTCTAGTTACAGTATCATTATACGATAACACTATGACTAACACTGCCAATGAGCTCAACAATGGCATTCTTTTACGACCACAAATCATATCTACAGTAATTATGTGACTTTTTCTAAACACACCTTAATGTTTTAAAGACGTATTTCAGTTTTTTTTACGATCTCAGAGCATGTGCTCTGACCATGCCATCTTTAGGAAGTCCTGCTGACAATAGACAAAACAGTGATTTTCTAGTCTGGTCTTGGCTGCCTTAACATACAGCCACGACTTGACTAGAAATCATGGGTAAGCAATTGGGTAGGTATGGGTTGTAGTATAGTGGAAATTCAGGACAGTTGCCCAGTCTATTGAGGGTTAACAAAACTGAAAAAAATCAGTCACTTTCGGGCCTTTTGAGTACGCAAATTTCACACCTTTTACAGGTGTCCCCAAATTAGAGAAGGTGTGAAGGCATCAAGAAAAAATATATAAATTCTCTGTGCCTATACTGCATTTTAGAATAATTTCCATCATAATATGACCACAGAAACATAAAGAAAGGCATAAAAATAAACCATAAAAAGATAAAACTGTTATTTATGGTTTTAAAGACCCCAAATTAGAGCAAAACGGGGTCCCCAAAATAAATGAATTTAAAGGCTTGCACTTCTTTCATGAAAATGAACTTTCAACTTTTATTAAGCCTTAATAGGAACTTATAAATAGCCAATGTAGGGAAATTTGAAAATTCAGATGGTATCAGTATTCAATAATTGGTTCAGTTTTTCGGTATCCCCATGATATCAATATCAATAGATATATTGTCCATATCTAACAAACAAAACTTATTTTTTTTATCTGAGTGGAAATCTACTCTTCACGTGCAACAACGCAGATCCTCAAATGCTGTTTTCGGTTGTTTCTCTGTTGATTCAGTCATGATTTTGCAAAATGTAATTTCTGAAATTTTGACACCATTGTAGGGCCGTTCGAATCATAGAAGATTCAATTTGCTGTCAACATAGACGACGTGTTTTGAGATCGACATCACACCAGCTTTCTGATTTATATATACTGAGTCAAAAAAGAAAGTATAATAAACTTTGAGGAGCATTTTTAGTATTATCGTCTTTAATCCCAAACAAATTATTGTACATTCATATTTCCAGGCTAACTGTATGAATTTGCATAATTTCTTGTTCTTACTGTTGCCAACGTCACATCAGAACGTCGCGTTTCAGACATGGGGTGAAATGAAAAGTTAACACATGCAGTCAATAGCGTGTATGTCCACCGTTTACCTCTTGGATAGCAAGACATCGACGGCTCATGGACCTGATAAATCTCTGGATGCCACCCTTTGGTATTGCGTTCCACTCCTGCCCTAGAACATTATGTAAATCGCCTAACGTCTATCGGTCCTATTGATCCCAAAGACTGGCGACAAATCTGGCGAAAGTGGGGGCCAGGGAAGAAGCTCGATGCTCGGCTTCTCAAGAATGTCACGACAGATACGCGCCACGTGACATCGGGCATTGTCTTGTTGGAATAACTGCAATCCGACGTTAGCGCTGAACAACGAGACAACAACAGCGTTAAGAATTCCGTACCTATATCGCTGTCCATTCAGATTACCATTGATGAAGATCAACTGCGTTCGATGGTACAAGGAAATTCCTGCCCAAACCATTACACTACCCCCACCGAAACGGTCGCAATCCCACACGCAAGCATCAGAAAACCGTTCTCCTCGTCGGCGATACACTCTTGCCCTACCATCAGCGCGCCGAAGACAAAATCGTGATTCATCACTAAAAAGAACTGTGCTCCAACGCTGCTGAGTCCAGCGAACACGCTGACGTACCTATTCCATTTTGAAGGTACGATGACGTTGGGTAAGGATTGGTCCGTGGTATGGACGCCTACTTCTGATGCCGAGTTCGGCGAGTCTGTTGTGGACAGTTTGTGCACTAATTCTATTGTTAGTTCTACCAGGAGTAATTGCTGCTGTACTCGTCGCTGGAAGGAAGCGATCCCGCAAGTGAGACGTCCTGATGTGTCGGTCTTGTGCAGGGGTCGTAGCTCTTGGTCGACCTGAACGCGGTCGGTCGGCAGTAGATCCAGTGGTTCTATACCTTTCAATGAGACAGTAAATAGTGGCCACAGTGACACCGAACTCAGCAGCGAGCTCATCTGTAGGTATCCCAGCCTCATGCATACCAATGGCACGCAACCTCTGATTTTCGGTTACCCTTGGCATTTTTTAAAATGTAGGAAGACAAAAACTAGCGTGTTTTCTCAATACCCCAGGCTCGCTAGCAGAACATAACACAAAGAAAATCGTCGGTCACTCATTCCATTTGACATTCTCGGGTAGCACGTGCTATTTTGAAATCAGTAGCAAAACTGTATACGGTTGGAAAGACAACAAGAAGATTTCATTAAACTTTTTGCACGGCTTCTTGTCCACAAACATGCAACATTAGAACTATTATATTTCATCCTTTATGTTATTTTTTTCACATTTGTTTCTATTATACTTTTTTTTTTGACTCAGTATATTTTTTAATTAGGTAAGGCCTAAAAAAGTTAAAAATCTGTTTCTCAAGCCTTCCTGCATGGCCCTTTTGGCTGCCGCTTGCACTCATTTTACAACCAATGCAAACTTAAAAAAATAAAAATTAAATGGTTTATGTCTGATATTCTCCCAAGTTAATAAAATTGATAAATTTGTCCCTTGAGTGCAACAAGGCTTTGCAATGCTGTAGCATTGCAAAGCCTTTTGCACTCAAGGGACAAAATACACCACCAACCATGTGATTCGGTTGATTATGAGGACTAAACCATAAAACAAAAAAAGAACATGAACTTTTGATGGAAAAGAAATAATTACAAAAATAAAAAATAAATTTAAAAACCGTACATGCAAACATGCTATTTTACAAAATATGGCCTGAGAAACAGAAGATCTATTTTGTGGGGCCTAACTCCATGTTTTTCACAAAGGGATGGTGGCAAATAAATGTCTTCTATCAGTGAAATTGGGTCAATCAGGATTGACTAGTCATTTTTCAGTACAAACAATGAGTGACACAAACGTCTGTTAAGTGTATTTGTGATTTTCTGCTTTATAAAAATAATATAAAACAATATGAAACAATTGATTATAATATAATTCGTATACAATCATACATTTGCAAAAAAAGAAAACCCTTCCAAAAATAATAATAAATGTATTTAACAGTTGAGATGATGCTGAATGATGAAGTGAATGAAAATCAAATACTAAGATACAGTCGAAGTTAAAATATTGTTAGCAGGCCACTTCTCAGGAAGAGCAGATAATTTCTGAGCCTGAGAAATAGGTCCACTGTTATTTCAATCTGCAACAAGCCGATTTAATAAAATCAAAGTCACGAAATTATTTTAGTCTTTACATAATACAACCAAACATAGATACCCAGCAACTCTTTACTTGAATAACGGAAAACGTTTCTGACTCTAAAACATAGCTTACCATCCCGTAGTGGATTTAAAAATTGGTAAAATAAAAAAAAAAAAAGTTACTTTTTGTGACTACTGCTGGCCAGAAATGACTTGTTACGCTTCTTAACCCTTTACCTAACCTGAAAAGCAGACGACACTTGCAAAAATAATTCTTGAATAACTATTTTTTTTCATTTTTTGTCTCAAAAACATAGGTTATGACCCCTCGTTGGAACGAGCTAGACGAGCTCGTTCCAACGAGGGGTCATAACCTATGTTTTTGAGACAAACAATGAAAAAAATAATGAAAATTAATTGGCGATTTTCGAGAATAGCGCTGGCCGGTTTTGGCCGTTACGTTAGGTAAAGGGTTAAAGGGTATACTGCCAGAGAAAAATAAGTAGAAGCAGGTCTCTATAATACAGTACAGTCGTTGTTGATTGGTCGTAATCCACACGTGGACAGTGACGTTCACACTTGCGTTTATCAGGTTATAAAAATCATCATCAGCAAATTTGTAACCAGTGTTTCAATTATTACATTTTTTATCATTATTCCTATAATTAAACAATAACATGATTTTGGAGGGCATTATGGTTCGTGAGCGGCCCTGCATCGATGTTGAACAGCCCGAGGGTTTATTCAAGGCCCGAGACGAAGTCGAGGGCCGTTAATAAGCCCAAGGGCTGTTCAACATCGATGCAGGGCCGCTCACGAACCATTATGCCCGACAACAATCATGTTATTACTATTATTACCACTACGTAATTTGTAATTTTACACATTTCCAAAATGATATTCCAGCAATCAAAAGACACAAAATTTAATAAAACAGAAACATTTTATTTGGGACCACGTAACTCAAAGAACGTTTTGAAAATGTTTTGATGATGTCAGTCACTTAGGAACACCATAATAGTAATTAATAGTGCAGTTATTCAAATTTGCACCAGCCATCACATTGCTGCTCATCTGCATATGCGGGTTATATGTCGCCAAATGAGAGGTTTTTACATTGTAGAAACTGATTACATCGAGACGATGAGAGAGTTTAAAAAAATTCCGTCTTCCACTTCCAGCGAGGGAGGTAATGCACGCAATAAAGATGACGAATCAGTTGCCATGAAAAATGGATACAACTGACAACATGGCCACGTGTCATTTGTTTCTGTTGCTGTCGATCAACAAGACCGCAACATGGCGAAAGCATCAACTTTTCCTTGCGAGTTCTCGCCTCATTTCTAAATTTTCAATTCTAAAAGACGTCACGTGACAAGAGGGCCGATAATGAATTTTGTTTTCCATTAGCGGCCCTCCTATCACGTGACTACCGAGCAATAGAGGATATGATTGCCCGTTAAATCGACATTAATGCAGTAGGAAACGCCCTGCAAAGTGGTAATAATATTAAATAAGTGTAATGAGGTCTCAACAGTTGTGTAAATATATGGTTTGGACAAATGTGTAGATGGATGGATGGACGTAAGACATATGGATGGATGGTGGATAGATACACACATGAAAAAGGATGCATGGATGAAAGAGATGAACAGATGGACACATATCACGCAGATAAAGTGGTAGATTGATACATTGACATGGATGGTTTATTATGCACTCGTTTGTGCAGATATAAACAGAACAGACAATGCATGCATTATTGTGCAAATACAGAAGGGGCGGCGGATCCGGGGGGGGGGGGGGGGGTCAGCACCTCCACTTTTTTTTGCCAGGCCATGTTTTTTTGTATGCAGATATTTTAACATAACCAATGACTGGTGAAACAAGGGCGGACCCAGGGCTTCCCTCATATTTTCGCCAGCTATGTTTCTCTCGTACTGGTTCAGTTTCGATGAATTTCGGATCATTTTTTGCAGTAAGTGGCAGCAAACGCTACAATGTATACAGTGTTAATTCAATCGGTTAACTGAAGTAGATCGTAATCTTACAGACCTACAAGTACCAAATCCACCCCCAGACAAAATAATCCACAGACAGTATAATTGTTGTTAACGTCTGGTAAAGCATGCAGGCGAGGTCTATTTATCAGCTTTGGTCGTTACAACCAAAGCTGATAAATAGACTTCACCTATCTGCTGTGTGAAATCATTCAAATACATCTCCTGAAAAATCTCAAAATATCCGTTCAGATGCATGGAAATGGGAGGTTTGGGACCCTGGAAATTAAAATTTTCGTGCGATCATCCTCAGCCCCATCCAGCCCCCCCCCCCCCCCCCCAGCCCCACTTTGAAAATTGTTCCACCGCACCTGTACAGGAAGAATTTAAGATTCCATGCAATTCTGATTCAGTAAGAGATATTTATTTATTTATTTATTTATTTATTTATTTATTTATTTATTTATTTATTTATTTATTTATTTATTTATTTATTTATTTGGGTTTGATGACAGTTTTTACAGACAGGATCACATCGATCAGTTTTACAGGTAGGGGAAGACGAAGTACCCAGTGAGAACCGCCGAGCAACTGAGTGCAACGGTTAGACTCCCCCAACCTACTAACACCACATAAGCAAGGTTAGCATCGGTAGAAGACAAGTGCACCATCGACGTGCAGTACATCTTCGTACACAGTGCAACCGTTCTCCATAGTGGGCAAATGGGATCAAGTGCCTTGCCCAAGGACACAATGTAGTTATCCCTGGTGGGGATCAAAAGGTTAACCCTTCGGTTTGAAGTTAAATGCCGTAACAACTGAGCCACTGCATCCCTAAGTGAGAGATATGTGCCACGTTATTTTAATGGAACAATCAATCAATTACCAAAGAAGCACCTCTAATAAAAAAGTACCTTCCTTTAACTGGTAGCGTGCAAGATTACTGTTGAGAGATAGCAAGAATTTGTGATAATGGATTTGATTTATTTTATTGGAGGCTGCCAACAGGCACTCTCCAATAAATTGTAACAAGATTAATTTATCCTAGATAATTTTTTATTTTATGATGGAAATGATTTTTGCTTTTTACTGAATAGAAAATGCATTCTCAGAATATGAAGCCTCTTAAACCCCTGCACACCAAGGTCAAATATAGAAATTTCACCTTGAACTTTTTCCTATGATGGATAAAGGGATTTAAGCGATTCAGTCTATTTTGACAGAGCTCACTTTTTAAATATTCTAATTATATTCGGTACACTTGTTGATTTTTTCAGTTTTAAATGTTCCTAAAACCGCATTTAATATGGCAGAGAACATCCAGCAGAGCTCACTATTGCAAGGTAGGTGAGGTTGCGTTGTAAATTCAAAAGAACTTACGAGCGGCCGCACCTATCAGGAACGAGGAGCGTTGCGAGATGTGCAATCCCCCCCCCCCTCCTCCCACTCCACCCGGTTCACTTAAATCATGTTCTCGTTACAAATTCAATTACGCTCAATGGCTTAAATTTGGAATTGACGAGGATATCCCTTAACACTTTCGCTGCCGAAAGCGACTATTGTCCCCTATTTTATGATGATTACTTGCACGTTCTGGTATGCGCAGATCCAATCTATCATCTGATTACTTTTTGGAAAGGGCTCAGCCAGCCCTTTCCAACAATTAATCAGATGATTGAGTTTCAAGTATGTTATGAATTTTTTTTATTGAACGTCCTCCCATACAGGCGTACACAGAGGTCCTCCATTTGGGACAAAGTGGGCGTGGCAGTAAAAGGGTTAACTGCTGTTTTTAGATAAGGCTGTCAAGGGTTCTGCTTGGATGGGCTGTTTTAACTTGGAATTGAGGATTTTAAATTCCTCTTTGAACATGAGACCGATTTGGACGGCCTGGTGGTAAAACTGAAAGACAAAGGGAAGAAATGGCTTCTTACCTTGGCGGCCTGCGCGCATGTCCATACCAAGAGGTATCAAAGTTTGAAGTTCTTCGCGAATCTTACAGAATTTGTTGTTAGATTCCTTGTCTTGTTGAAGAGGAAGTTTTTGGATTGGAACTATTATTTTGAAGTGTTGCGTGATGTTGTGGCCTGGAGAGTTGAAGTGCTCAGAGACTGGTATCTCGTTTTCGTTGACAATGTCGGACACGTGCTGGGTGGCTCTTGTTCTTAAAGCCCCACTGGTTTCTCCTGCACACTACAAAGTACAAGTTATCAGGTAAATAAATATTTTTCGCGTCACCTGCCGTCTCGATTCTAGATTCGAGATCTTTTTTAACTTGATAATAAGAGCAGCTCCAGGCGTGGCTAAATATGCCCGTTACCCATTTTGCATTGTACCAGATCTGGTTGAGATCAAATAATCCAAACTGGAGTTATCGGGCGGAAACCAAAAATGTTAATAGACGTTCGAATTCTAAGTCGAGAAAGAGATGTAACTCGTGTAAAAATAATTGGATAGAACCGATATTCGAACTTGGCCTGTATAACAAGCTGGGTAATACACAAACAAGCATAGGTTGAGATCAAATAGTACAAACGGTAGTTATCGGGCGGAAACCAATAATGTTAGGTAGATGGTCAAATTCTAAGTCGAAAAGGGGCCGAAGCTCAGGTAAAAATAATGGAAAAGAATCCATAATCACATTTGGCCTGTATTACTAGCCGGGTAATACACATACCAACTTTGGTTGAGATCAAATAATCCAAACTAGAGTTATCGGGCGGAAAGCAAAAATGTTAATAGACGGTAGAATTTTAAGTCGAAATGGGCCGTAACTCAAGTAAAAATATTTGAAAAGAAGCTATAATCACATTTGGCCTGTATTCCTAGCTGAGTAATACACATACCAATTTTGGTTGAGATCAAATAATCTAAACTGGAGTTATCGGGCGGAAACCAAAAATGTTAATAAATGATCAAATTCTAAGTCGAAAAAGGGCCGTAGCTCAGGTAAAATTAATTCAAAAGAATTCATAATCACATTTGGCATGTATTACTAGCTCGGTAATATACATACCATCTTTGGTTTCGACCAAACAATCCAAACTCAAGTTATCGGTCGGAAACCAATTGTTTACGGACAGACAAACGGCTGTATAAGAATCATCAACCGGTATTCCCTTTTCAGTATGCATATTCACCATTTGTCGGTCTGACTCATTCAGCTGTGGTGTTTTTTTCTTTGATGGGTTAGGTACAAACGTTAATCCGCGGCAAAGGAGAGATTCTTCAACGTGCGAAAGAGAAAGAGAGTGAGTTAGATTAACGATACTAGTACCTTACCCCAATCTACAGGGCAGGCTAAAGATACCCTACCCGCTTTCAGTTTAATATTGAGATGCGAAAACCAATGTTTGTTGAGATTATTTGCTGTTTTTTCGTCCCAATTAATTTTGTCCTCAACAACGGTAAATTCCGAAACCGGGAGCTTAGGAATGAGAGTAAGGTTTCTGCTCTTACAGGCAGCCAAATTCAATGCAGTAAGCGTCTCCCGTTGCTGAGGCGAAAGGTCCGATGAACAATCTATCTCTGCAAAATAAATTTTAGATTTGGGGAAAGCTTTTCGAATTGCAGAGACCATCAAGTGCACTTGCATAACACTTTTTGTTGCTAGGACGTGTTTGGAATTTACTCTAATATTCAGCAGTATCTTCTTTGGACGGGTACTGTGTCTAATAAACAGCTTAGCCATGTTTTGAAAATGATTTAGAGTGGCCCTGGGAAACATTCTACTTGAATGTCTCTGTGGATTGGCAAATTTATCCTGGGTGGATGGATGGATGGATGGATGGATGGATGGATGGATGGATGGATGGTTGGATGGATGGATGGATGGATGGATGGATGGATGGATGGATGGATGGATGGATGGATGGATGGATGGATGGATGGATGGATGGATGGATGGATGGATGGATGGATGGATGGATGGATGGATGGACCAGTTATTTCATTGGTTGATACTACTGGTAGAAAAGTACTGGAGAGCATGTCCTTTCACCTCATTGTTCGGTATTGTCTCTGATCTCTATATAACTGGATTGCTGGAACGTTTATTGGTCACATAAAGAAAGGTGACTCATCGGCTGCTATCTTAGGGAGGGCGGTAGATGTTACTCTAAATAAACTGCTCAACGTAAATAATCTCGAAGGTTTTCAGTTTTCCGAGGCCTCGCAATCACCAATGGTTTATTGACCTTTTACCCATCACAGACGATATCAAAATTTATTATCGTCAATATCATTTTTTTAAATTTTCAAAAAAAATTCAGCAAAACCATAACATGAGACCCCTCATTGGAACGAGCTCGACGAGCTCGTTCCAAAGAGGGGTCACATGATATGGTTTTGTAGAAATGTTTTTGAAAAATAGTATTTTTCAGTTTCTGAATTTGCATATAACGCAGGCGGATGTGGCCGATTCGTTGGGTAAAAGGTTAACCCTTTCGCTTGATAATAATATATCAGTTATTTCAGTGGTATAAAAGTAATGGAAAACATGTCCTTTCACCTCATTGCTCGGTATTGTCTCTGATCTCTATACAGTTGGGTTGCTGGAACGTTCATTGGTCACTTAAAGACACGTATCCCACCTACCGCCTTCTTATGGAGAGTGGCAGATGTTACTATAAATAGCCTGCTCAACGCAAAAAAAATCTCGAAAGATTTCAGTTTTCCGACGCCTCGCAATCACCGATCGCTTTTTAACCCTTTACCCAACGCAGACGATATCAAAATTTATTATCTTAAATATCATTTTTATTAATTGTTCAAAAAATTTCAACAAAAACATATAATGTGACTCCTCTTTGGAACGAGCTCGATGAGCTCGTTCCAAAGAGGGGTCACATGATATGGTTTGGTAGATTTGTTTTGAAAAGTATTTTTTCAGCTTCTGAATTTGCGTGTTACACGGGCGGATGTGGCCGATTCGTTGAGTAAAGGGTTAACCCCTTCGCTTGATAATATCCAGTGCAGTGGGTGGAATGGGGTTAAGTTAAAGTGAAAAAATTGAAATCACCAGGAATGTAGACTTATTTGTAATTTTAAAATTGTTAGTACATATTTAAACATAATGTGATAATCTCATTCAGGACTCCCCACTCATCCACCCAACCATCAAAGTTCTGTTTAGGAAAAGACGCCTCGTCCGTTGTCTTATTCACTTGCACTTATCTAACTTGTTTCGTGTCACATTAACCTTTGAAAAATATCAAGAAAAGTAACTTTAATTTTTTCGAGCCATATTTGGGTTTCCAGAACTGCAAAAAGGTAACTCCCACTAAAAACTGAGCATGTAGTCCAAAGTGGGCCCCATGGGCCGTTATATAACATCTGTGTTTTGTCGTCCTGTGCCACAGAACGACAAAACAAAAAAATATATATAATGGCCCGTGGGGACAAGTTTGGCCAAGCTGATCAGCTTTTAGTGGGAGTTACCTTTTTGAGAATAATAGTGTGATGTGGTATCCATTCCCTGCATGTGGTATATCTGTACTTTGTACGGACTTATAGCACTGGGCATCAAAATTAGGGTCCGTACTCAGTAGATGTGGCAAGAAATGAGAGCAGAAATATAACTATAGGGCACTTTGTTTCCAAGAAACACTGAGATTTTTGTTATTTTTTTCAAACAACCCAGCAAGTGCAGTTGGTATTAAAATTTATTTCAGTGTTTACATGATAAGTCATAAATGCTCCAAGTACTAAAATTTTGAAGACGTTGGAAAATATGGAAACATTGGAAAAAGTGGAAATTTTGGAAACGGTGGAAACATTGGAAACGGTGGAAACATTGGAAAGGGTGGAAACGGTGGAAATATTGGAAACGATGGCAACATTGGAAACGGTGAAAACATTGGAAACGGTGGAAAAAATATTGGAAAAGGTGGAAAAAATATTGGAAACATTTCCATCGTTTCCAACGGTGGAAACACTGGAAACGATGGAAACATTGGAAACAGTGGAAACATTGGAAGCCGTGGAAACATTGGAATCGGTGGAAACAAATATATTCCACGCGGATGGTGCGAATGAAAGTTGAATTGTTTCCAATGTTTCTATCATTTCCAGCTGTTGCCACCGTTTCCAGTATTTCCACCATTTCCATCATTTCGAATGTTTCCATCGTTTCCAACTGTTGCCACCGTTTCCAACTGTTGTCACCGTTTCCAATGTTTCCACCGTTTCCAATGTTTCCACCGTTTCCAATGTTTCCACCGTTTCCAATGTTTCCACCGTTTCCAATGTTTCCACCATTTCCAATGTTTCCACCGTTTCCAACTGTTTCCACCATTTCCAATGTTTCCAATGTTTCCAGTGTTTCCGCTGTTTCCATCGTTTCCACTGTTTCCAATGTTTCCACCGTTTCCAACTGTTTCCACCATTTCCAATGTTTCCAATGTTTCCAGTGTTTCCGCTGTTTCCATCGTTTCCACTGTTTCCAATGTTTCCACCGTTTCCAATGTTTCCATAGTTTCCAATGTTTCCACTGTTTCCACCGTTTCCACTGTTTCCACCGTTTCCACTGTTTGCACCGTTTCCAAAAATGTTAGTACTTGCAGCATTTAAACATTCTAAACGATTGCAATCCAAAATATTGTTACTTGATGATAATACTTGAGCAGAATTGTTACCAGGCGATAATACATGAGCAAAGTATAATTGTTTCCAGTGTTTCCAGGAAACAAAGTGCCCTATAGTTATATTCCTGCTCTCATTTCTTGCCACATGTGGTACTCAGTGCCGACATTTTGCAGCGAGAGGGTTAAAGATCAAATTCTTGACAATTCGAAAACGGCGATCAGTGCGGCAATGCAAGAGCTCCCTTTCCCGATACTGATTTGGACTATTTCAAACTCACAACATGTTGATTAGATTTAAGCATAGATGTCAAATTATTAGAAATGAAACTTCACCATGAATGTTTAAATTCATGAAAAGAACATTTGTCATTTCAGCCATTATTCAGTCCATGTCTAAGATAGTAGGATGAATCACACGAAACGATGATAGCAAGGCATACGTTCTGTTGTATATCAATTACTGATTGTCGACATTTGCGATGGAATTCGGGAATAAGATTTATTACACCCCTATTACTTTTCATCCAGTTTATATTCACAAATCCGTATGGAACACGTATTCCATTCGGATTTCCGTTGATGGACTATTTTGTGTCCTCATGAATCCACCAAAAGAACTAAACAGCCCTTCCCATCTCCACTCAGTTTCGCAATCGGCCAATCGAAAGGTCGCATTCTGATCCAGACCAAAGCTGCATTGACAACCGATAAATCGAATGTCAATTTAGAGAGTGTTTTTGTTCAAATTCATCAAAGTTATCCAAATTAAACTGATTCTGTAATTCGGGGTGGGGGGGGGGGGGGATTTTATAACGCTCAGACCTTGTCATTAAAGCGAATATATCTCGGATGGCGGCATCTAATATCTTAATAAATACGAACAAATAACCTATTTGAACACAATTTTCATTTATATTTTTCCGTTTACGTATCGATCTGTCACGTGTTTGCCATTCACACCTGAGTTTCGTTTTTACTTTTACTTCAAGTAAACGTCAGAACTGTGTTCTGGCTGACTGTTTAAAAATAAATGAATTCTATGGCATAGAGGCGAGTAATAAACACAGAATGCGTGTGGATGCGTTTTGTCAATACGGCACACATGGATAGAAATCCAAGCTGTGCGTCTCGTTCTATCTTTCCGCGCTGGTACTCATGCCGTATCGACGAACTCAATCACGTATCGTGACGTTATGTGTATCTATTATACATTAACGTTTGTTCGCGATATTACAAAATGTGTGATAAAAATAAAGTTGTAACGCACACGTGCATGGCACTTTTTCAATACCAGAATGGAACCAGTTGTATTTCTGGTGAAAATGGACCTACTCCATATACAATAGAATATTTATCTTGATGCCGTAACTTGTGTGTTATGAGTCTACTGTATCCAAGTTTCTGTTATTTCTGTATGAACTCGGGTGCAATAGAAAGGCGGAGCATCAAAATAAATGTTCTAAAAAATTTAATTTGCCGAAAATCATTCTGAATATTGACTGAATTATTTTAATGGGTTAAATATGACATGACACTGGCAGACATGCAGTTCGAACTGTGAATCGGTCGTACTAAAATGAGACGGCAGGTAGAAAATGAGACCACAAGAGACCGCATGCAAAGTACAGGGCTAGAGTCTCCAAATGAATGCTATCTGGTTATATTGGAGTATACCCAATATATAACCGAAGTTTGGTGCCGATATTTTAACTTTAACCCCTAAAGTTTCATTTTAATTTATAGCTCGATATCCGACTTGCGACACACTTTTTCGCAGGACAAAGAGACCGCAAGTAAATTACTGGTCATAAAAACAACAATTAAACGCTATCTGGTGATTTGGGGTATATTCAATATATATCCGAACTTTGGTATATATATTTTAATTTTACCACATACAATTTCACTTTTAATGGAAAGCGCGACTTCCGATTTGCGGTCTCAGTTTTTGCCTGCAGAGACAGAGACCGCAAGTAAACTACTAATCTTAAAAGCACCACATAAACGCGACAGTATGCATTATATGATGCATAAAATTTATTCCAAATTTCATTCTGTAAACATGTTATTTATGGGTTTGATCCACTGATCTCATTTCAACTGGACTGCTTGAATGTCAGCGAGAAACAACGCCACTCACCCCCCCCCCCCCTCCCGCCCCACAGGTGGCGCCAAGTCAATGAACGCTCGCAATCAATGCCATTTGATGACGTGTAAGCTGTTACAGCACAGCTTCACAGCTTTCACTTCATCAAATATCATGGTGTTTTACTTGCACAAAAACTTATAACACTACAGTACGGCTGCCTTGGACTGGTCCCTTTCCACGGGCGCAATAATATTAGATTTCAAACACTAATTATAGGAATAATTATCAAAAATTGAATTAATGAAGCACAACCAGTTCACGGCAACTGAACTGTATATTAACTTTCCAAACTCGGCACATATTTTTAATAACTAAAATATGTTGTAAATATTTAGTTTGCATTGCCACGAAAAACGTGTTTGTCCCTATATCCCGATAAATTCTGTCTTCTGATGGTCAGAATGCCTCGGATAAATATCCACAACAAAGAGCGTACCCAAAATCCAATGTAGGCCTCTATGAGAGCGTGCAACATCCAGGTTATGAGGGCTCGCGAAACATCGGGGTGCATACGGTTTAAATGGAAGCTTTTCGCTTTCGATCGCCTGGATATAAAAACTGAACCAAAAAACTGAAACAGCTCACATTTATCATTAGATTTCTAACAATTCGATCATATTGTGCCGTTATAAATTAAATAGTCGAATAATTAAATCAAACAACTTGAGAAAAATAAAATAAGAGCAAATATTCCAACAAATTAGCCCAACACCTGTTTACGCGTTTCTATGTAACGACCAAGAGATGTAACTCTATCTGTTGTCTTTTGCGTTTGTAAAAACAAAACAATTATTCACGAGTTTGGTCTAACTGATTGCGGAGCTTGAGAAACGCGTCCACAAATTTGTTTCCACTATGTTTCCATTGTGTTTCAAACGGGACAAAAACGTTATCTCCGCCAACATGTATGGTATATGGAGATTTAATATCCGGATGGCGGTTTAAACACCGAGCTGCATCCTGGTATTAAATCTCCATATATCTTACATGTTGGCAGAGATAACTTATAATATCATCAATTCATTCATTTTTGTACAAATCAATGTATATTCTTCAGAACAATATGGGAGATTGCTAGGCATCGGTAAACTGAAAACCTTCGAGAAATGTTTTCTTTTGCTGAACGTTGTTTATTTATAGAAACTTCCGCAATACCTCCCCCACCCTTCCCCAAGATGGCGGCATTACAAATATGTTTCTATTTGTGACCACCAGGCGTTCCAGCAATCCGTGCTTATAAAATCAGTAGTCCAATCAGACTCAACATATATGAGAAAGAGAGAATATCTAAACTGACGTGACAACCGTTACTTATTCCCAGTTCGTTATTCGACATTCTTATCAACTGATGTCGAATAAGGAACTGGGAATAAGTAACGGTTGTCACGTCCCCAATATCTACTGTCTTTACATGGATACCGGCGATCAGTGCTTTCGTCGACACGAGCAATTGCGTATTTTTCACGTGCGGCTTTGCTGCTGTGGAAATGCACTATGATTCGTTTCGATTAATGAGATAATGAGACAGAACTTGAGGATGGTGGAGTACCGGGGACGGGAATCAACGACTCAAGGTAAGTTCGAATTTGTCAAGTGTTTCACGAGCGTCGTAGGAGCGGGCGAAATACTGGAAAATATCAACAATGGTCGTTTAATCCTGACCCCGTCCTTTACCCGAGCTGTGATCGGTATTTGCACCACGATTCAGTTTGAATTAAGTAATGTAGTTTAAATTTTTAAAGAAAAATAAAACGTTCACCATTCTGTTTACTTCCTTGCGAGACATCGTTTTGAGTCGAAGCATTTAATTAGCGTTATAGCGTTACTCGAATGCGTAAAGACCAATCAGATTCATTCTTACAGGAGGTTCTTACACGTTGACCAGATTCCATGCGCGGTGTGTCTAACACGTTTCTCACTGTCTGTATTATATTGGGTAACGTAGAATGCATATACAACAATGGTGGCACAATCGACGGTTTCCACGCAGGAAAAAAAAATTATATGTTTTTTTTTCTTTGTGTGCGCATTGAATTGTTTAGTCCTATTCGATAGAGCCATCGGAAAAATATTCTAAAACTCAAATCAGCTGATCGTTCTGAAACACTTCTCTTTCCCTGTTTAACTAACTCTGCAAATGTTAAGCTTCTGTAGCTTTTCACGCAAAACGTCGAAAATTGTAAATAAGAATTTAATAAGAAAGGGAATACAGTTGAAAACTATTTTCAATAGTCCAATGGGTTTTTTGATTACAGTAGGCAACAATCTCGATATTATAACGCTGCGCTGTGCGGGACGTCACTAAGTGGGATAGTGGGATTTTAGGAGTGCATTTTCACTACGACAGGAGTAGAGGATCTCGATTCGCTCTTGCTTGTTATCATGTACTTTCTTGCGACACTAGATTTGATACCAGCTAAGGAGGGTGAAGGATGTCGCCCCTAAAAGTTTCATTGTCACCCAAAAACAAGAAGCACTAAATTTTGCAACATTTCTTCTATGGTAGGGGGATGGGCTAGTCTTCAATAGGCCCCTCGTTCCGCTACCCCCTCCTCCCACTTCCCTAAAACGGAAGGGAGGATGAGTAACAACTGTAGGGTCCTAGTTAACACTAGGGGAGGCCACCGAAACCCCACACAACGGCCTTTCAAATATTGTCCCCCCCCCCCAAACTGACTAAGAAATCCCCTATTGTAGAATCCTGGCTTCGCGCCTTTTTGATACTTGGGCTTATGCCACACACATCGTCAGACATGCAAATGGAGGAGTGTAGTGCCCGACTCGTGCCATTAGGCTCCCAGCATAAACAGTTTGGAGTACCAGTATGTTACGCGTTAATTAAATAAGATGTCGCGTCACGACTACTACATGTATATTCTATATTTTCCAGACTTCTTATAAGACAAAAATGGGACAAAAATATGCCTTGGGCCAAACATAGGTCTTGCGAGTATAGGGGTTAAGAGTTGCCTCGACGTGAACCCAATTCTTTTTGTCACCTGTCTTTAAGTTTTCTCGATAATTTATGGTACATGAAAAATATATAAGTTCATATTCGTACACGAACATTTGAAATATCAAAGTTCAATGCTATTTTACCCTCATTGTACAAACAGAGTTGCCATGATCTTTTAATTACATCTTCGATTATAATGTATCAACTATCGGTGTGTTGGTATGTTTTTCATTAAACCTTAGTGTCTAAGATTATTTAGTTATTTATTTATTAGGGTTTTAACGACATTTTCGATAGTCAAGGTTACCTGGTCTCGGACAATTTTTAGGGTGAAGGAAGTCGGAACATTCGGAGAGAACCACCAAGTCCGATTCCCCAACAAACAACTTCACACACTAATGGTTAGCATTGATTGAAGACAAGTGCACCATCGACGTGCAATACACTTTAGTGCACAGCGCCATCGAAGGCAACTTTTTGAAAGCAATATAAAGATGGCAGTTTGTTGCTATCTGATGCCTTAAGTTGAACTCTTTAACGACTAACTGTAAAAACCTGTGCACATGTGCCACCTTGTGGGGTATAACTGATCCATGCAACCAGGTAACCTATGATCCATTCAACCAGGCAAGGTTTTAGAGATTAGATTTTGCATCGAGCTATTTATCTTCTCAAAGATAACTTTATGACAGAATGTTAAACACCACGACATAAACCAAGTAGAAACTATATAGAGATACAAGTATTTATAAAAAGTCAAACATGTGATATGTTCACAAACTATGTTTTTTTATATCAAGTCTTCATTTCCAAGATGATCGCAAATGTTTTTACGAACTTTGTAAATATGGCCGCACCTCGAGTGAAAGGTATTAAATTTGACGTTTGCACTTCGGATTACAAGTAGTATTGTGTGAAGGAACCATCCCCCATTTGAGTTTGGGTGAAACCACAGCACTAAATTCCCACTTGAGCCTTCTTGAGACATGACAAACGTATTGACGTTAGAGATGGGCGGTATTGGCACTTTGAGTTCAGTAGGGGTTTCGATATTTTAGAGGGGTATACTAGGGCTGCACGGTATATCGATAAACCTATATATACCGGTATACTAACCAATATCGATTGGATACCGGTATAATTACAAAAAATATCGGTTTATCGTCATTATTTATTTACGCACAATTTAATTTTGAGATGCTTTGAGTTTTTTAACTGTAGCCTCGAATGAATAATATCATCCCTTTTTCCAAGGAAGCGTCTGCTTGTGCCCTCGTAATATACAAATTCAGCAGTTGAAAAATTAATTTTCAAATATTGCAACAAAACTATATCATGTGGCCCCCTCATTGGAACGAGCTCGTGTAGCTCGTTCCAATAAGGGATCACATGATATAGTTTTGTTGAAATCTTTGGGGAAAATCTGATAAACTAATTTGGAAAATAATAAATTTTGATATCGTCAGCGCTGGGTAAAGGTTTTTCGAACCGTATCATCAAGGCATGCTAATTCGTTCCGACTGTGATGCCTCGAGTCTCGATTGTGGTACTTGTGTCCATATATCTGAACAGTTTTGAATATCGTGCAGCCCTAGGGTATACCACGGTATTGGCTCGGAATTCGGTATCTGATTTGATTTTCTAATAGTACCCAAGGGGAATTCACATCATAAAAATACAGAATAAGTTGTTTTTGTATCATTCTACCACAACGTCCAAAAGTCACTTCCGTCAGCACAATATGTGCATTCTTTTGCCAACACGAATCATATCGACGATAATTTTGTGACTTGTTCCAAACACATCTTAATCTCCAAAGGTGTATTGCAGGTTATTGCAATCTCAGAGCATGTGTCCTTAACATGTCATCCTCAGGAGGAACTGCTTATAATAGACAAGTCACCTGAGCAGTGATTTCTAGTGAAGTCTTGAAATCACTGCTTAAGCCACTGGACATGTATACGTTGTCTAGTGGGAATTCAGGACAACTATCCAGGCCTTTAAGCTTGAGGTTAACAAAACTTAAAAGAAAATTAGTCAGTTTGTTACGAAAATGAACACTTAGCTGATAGCAAGCATCAATGTAGGAAAATTTGAAAACACAATAATAGGTTCGGTTCGATTTTTCGGCATCCTCATGATATTGGTACCGGTTAGTTTTTCGATATTTTTCCCATGGCATAGTGGGGGAATACGTTTATGTGGTATACATACTGCGTGAATACAGTACCGGTGTAATTAATTCATGTAGATGTTTTTAGGAATATAATATGTGTGCGCGTTTTTTGTTTGTTTTTTTGTGGGGTGGGGGATTATGAAATATGGGTCGTCTCACATTTCCCCCACCCATGACACGGTTGACGCTGCAATTTGCGTTGTGGTGACAAAGGGCGCATACAACTTCCGGGACGTTGACTGATGTCGACGAAGTCTACCGTAAATCTAACGTTATGTTGTATGAAATACTGCGTGTGTAATGTTCCTCCACTCTGTCATGGAATGCCGTGCTTATCGTACCACGGCTGACTTTACTTATGATCCTTCTATTCTACACTGGTGGCCAATACATCTACTGTTTGATTCCGTATTGTCTGAGCAAGGCGCTGCACTCAGATTAGAAGGTAGTGACAGTATCCCCCACCGCATCCCCTTCCACACACATACTCCCATCAAACGAAAACTAAAGCAAAGAAGATGGCCTGTGCTGTTTGTGAGTTATGCATAGCAGCGAATCTAACCCGTATCATTCTACAACATGTGACAATGCTCCGTACTAAATCACATACCATCTATCTCTCTGCGGATAATAACCTACAGGTGTTTCGCCATATCAACCCATGGATTCCAAAGAAGTAACATTCTAGTACTACATTCCTAAGATCGTAGATACCTCAGATCTCCAAGGTCACCCAGCTAGCTTCTCCTCTGTGGTTTGGACCAGTTCTTTTGTTGAAAAAAACCCCAGAAGAACTGCTAAAATGTACGCCCTATCGGAGTATTTGAGGATGGGAGGCGACCACTATCATGGGGATCATCGGAGGAACTGTTTGGTGAACCAATAGTCTAGGAATTCAGCCGCTACCCACTGACATTGCATTTTGTTACTCAGTTTGTTAGGGCTGGCTTGCCCTTTTTATTTCGTAGATCATCACTACTACTATAGGTTACCATTACGGCGATCTACCACCATCATTACCACGGGGTTCTACTATTACGACTGTTACCGGTTTCCACTACCGCCACGACTTCCTCAAATTAGTCCTATGATTGGCTTCCTGTGTTGCGGTCATTACCTTTCATCTGTTATTATCATTACTAGATTTCTGATTTTCATAACTACGGTTACTAACCCCGCAACCTTCCTCCACCAGTCCTTCCACTACTAAATCTAACATCTACTACACTGCTACTACTGGTAACTCTCAGACTCCTTTTACTAATATATGTTTATTCCACTATAACAACTGCTCGTCACTGCTGCTATCCAACCTTTCACAGTTTACTCTCGCTTCTTCTATCACTACTTTGGAGTTTTGCTATTACTGCTTCTAGCTTTTACTACTACTACTGCTGCTACTGCTGCTACTGCTGCTGCTGCTGCTGCTACTGCTGCTACTGCTACCCATACTACTATTACTACTACTATCATAACTACTACTGACTCCCACTACTACCACCTACCACTGTTATATTGTTGATCGTCACCATTGCACTGAAAATCGCTTGCTTCTACCGGCCCTTTACCCAACACACGTGATATCAAAAATTTATTACTTTAAATTTATTGTTTGTTAAACTTTATCAAAAATGTCAACAAAACCATAGCATGTGATCACACGAACACCAGACGACACTTTATTTTTTGTATTTATTAATTCTAATGCCGATGAGAGTTTAATAAGCTTTGTTTTGGCGAAAAATGTTTAACAAATAATAAAATCTGAATGGCGAGGTTTGTAATTAGCATGTTTACATGGAGCTAAAACAATACCGTGAAACCCAAGCCCACGTGACTTCGGTTAAAATAGCCTTAGTTGCCACCTGTAATTGTCATTATAACGATTGATGTCGTCTGTCTTCGTTATTATATAAGTGATTTATTGGTGGTTAAAGTCACATATTTCTGCACAATGGCTAATCATGACCACGACAGTTTTACGGGTGGAGGAAGCCAGAGTACCCGGAGAGAGCCACAGAGTAACTATGATCGAATCCAAGAAAGCAGAAGGATGCGCAAGGAAAAACAGGAGTGCTCCCTATTTTCGCTTAAAGTGTCGAACCTTATATCGAACAACATCCCCCAGTAGAGAATCTAAAACTTCATCAAAATAAATGAGTTGTTCTGAGTGACAGAATGGTGATCAGACTCGTCTGTCTGCCTGACCGTCCGTCCGTCCGTCCGTCCGTCCGTCCGTCCGTATGTTATCTCAACAACCGTTAAACTGTCCTCAACTGTTTTGAGCACTTTTGTGTTTGTAAACAATCTGTCAAGGTAACAGGACCAAAGGGGTCACACATTCAAGGGAGTTATGGTAGGCACGCGAGGAAGGTCCAATTAGGAAGCAAGAAACTGTTGAGAAAACACCTAGGACATCAATAGAAAATAACACCAAGTTTCCATTTGTTATCTTTAATATACTAAAACAATAGAAATCTTTTGGTCCTGTATGTCGTTTTTGTTCATCAAAAGTGACAGAAGGAAACTTTCCTTTTTTATGGCAAGCTAACTAGTTCACAGATAATCCATCTTTAAGAATACATATCATTGCGAAGGAAATGATTTCGCGCGCCGAAGGCGCGCAGGGACGGTATGGGGGACAGGCCCCTTTCGACCCTCGATGGCTGTATATGATGGCTGTCACATGTCTAGGCGTGTTGATGGAGGAAAAGGATCCGGTACTCGGCAGGTGTCTCCAGTTGTGGGTAGGCGGTCTCGTTGACTGATGTCGGTTGGACCCTCGGGTGAGGACCAGTGTGGGAGGTTGGGTCCTCTCACAAAGGTACTACCTCTCCCCGAAGGTGCAGTCGATCTGGACTTTCGGGCAAGTATAGTCTGCCGCTTCGAGGATTATTATGAGTGATGGCCATCACTGGCAAGTATAATCTGCCTCAGGCTGTCTCTGTTGTAGTTGGACTTCTTTGAAGGAAAACAACAACGACCCCTTTCGGGGACCACCAAGAAGAAGAAGACGCGAACTTCCCTGGTTCAGGGGCAGGCCTGCATTGTAATCCTATTGGGTTGGGACAAAAAGATGCGCAATGCGCTTACAAAAAGGGGCAGAGGCGGGAAGCAGGACCAACGCTCGCCTCCCTTAAAGTGGTTGACCACTTTTAGGGATGGAGCGGAGGATGTTCAGGAACTGTGGGGGTGACTGTTTCCATAACGGTTAGACTGTCTGTAGCGGTTATTGGGGTGCTGGTCAAAAAAAACATCTTCTGTGTACCTGCTTAAAAGAAGAAGGTAGAATTAGTAATATGTAAACTGTAAAGATAAAAGTAGCACCTCTTTAGTTGCGTGTCCTTGTGGTATCTGCTGTGTGTGTGTGGGGGGGGGGGGGGAGTATGAAATGCACGAATCTTTACATTCGTAAGAGCAGTAACATACTCTCGTGCTTGGGACCCAGCCCCCCCCCCCCTCCGTGTGGTATTGTGCTGTGTGTGTGCTTGTCGCTATGGGGAAGAGTATGAAATGCACGAATCTTTACATTCGTAAGAGCAGTAACATACTCTCGTGCTTGGGACCCCAATCGTTCCCTATTTATTATTTAGTTTTTATAACAGTATTTATTCTTGATGTAACTTTTAGTTGAGTCGGTGAAGGCAGCCCTTTCTGGTAGAAGGCCACAGTTAAGCTGTTTTTCTGCCTGTTTACTCACATTCTCATTCCCTATTAATTTAGTTTTTAACAATATTTAATCCTGGTGTAATTTTACTTGAGTCGGTGAAGGCAGCCCTTTCTGGTAGAAGGCCACAGTTAAGCTGTTTTTCTGCCTGTTGGTTCACCTTGTCATTCCCTAGTTTTTATTCGAGCGATCTTAGTTTTGGTTACAATTTTTGGGCTTTTGTCGGCTTTCGCAAATTGCTCCAAGTTCGGAGATTAGTTCGCTGTCGGCTAACCGGTCATGATTTTTCGCGGCCAGAGTGGCTAGGCGGTCTTTGATGGTGGGGATATCGGCCCTGTCGTGGAGTGTTTTGATGGGTGTGTCCCGTGGGGCACGTAGGGCAACTCTAAGCGCGTGATTTTGAACCCTCTGGAGTTTTCCCATATTAGTTTGGTTGAGGTCAATACATATCAGCATCGCCTCTCTACAATTATGTCCACTTTTGCTCCTTCTTTATCGATTGTGTTTTTACAGTAATTTTGTATTCTTTGCAGGACAGAAAACGATCGAATCTCATCTCCTAGACCTTTATATTACTGGAAAAGACAGTGACTGTATTAAATGTCACGATGAGACCACTGGTGAACAGAAAAAAAATACAGAACGTCAACGTTTTCTTATTTTCAAATGGTTTTCAGCAGAGAAACATAGTTAAACGTTCAAACAGATGGGGAAAAAACGCCAGGTTCTGTATTTTCATACTAATCAACATAAAAAAATGCCTGATGTTTGTTAAATGATGCTCATATCAATGCTTCAAATTCGCTAACATTTCGAAATTTAACTTCTTTATGAAATTCCCATACCCTTAGTGTTAAATTTACAGATAGCTTTAGGAAATTAAGGGGAGATAACTTTCCTGTAAATATCTTCAAATGATGAATAGGTCAGCAGTGGACAAGTATTTACAAATACCTCAAGCCAATGGGAAGTAAGTGACGTAATATAATGATTGATGTTCCGAGTCTGCTTTCACAAAAATGCGAAAGGCACGAGTTGTCTACTACAGTGGGCCGTCATTGTTGTTCCGTGTTGGAGACTTCTGTGGGAATTGTAATACCTCACGGTTGGAGCGCGATGGTGGCTCAGTTGTTACGACATTGGGTTTCAAACTGAAAGATCCAGGGTTCGATCCCGCCAGGGGTAACTGCTCTGTGTCCTTAGGCGAGGCACTTAATCCCGATTGCCAACGTGGGAACATGCTGGCGCTGTGTACCAAGGCGTACTGCACTTCGATGAAGCACTTGTCTTCAACCAAAGCTAACCCTCCTTTTGTGGGGTTAATGCGTTGGAGAGACTAGCAGTTGCGTGCCATTGCTTGGTCGTTCTTCCAGTGTGTACTCTCTCTTCCTCCATCCGTAAAACTGTCCGACACGAGGTGACCCTGGCTGTCTGTAATACGCAAATTCAGCAGTTGAAAAAATATTAATTTTCCGAAAATTTCAACAAAATCATATCATATGACCCCTCGTTGGAACGAGCCCGTCGAGCTCGTTCCAACGAGGGGTCACATGATATGGTTTTGTTGAAATTTTTAGAAAAAGTTGAAAAAATGATATTTAAAATAATAAATTTGGCTATCGTCTGCGTTGGGGAAAGGGTTAAACTCCAATAAATAAATAATAAATTATCTGACGTTTTAATAGTTACACAGGCCTTAAATGAACAGCTCATCTCACGGTCCGTTAGCAGGTCACGCTAAATAACGTTGTGATACCCTATAGAAAAAATGTGCTGTGATGTTTTTCGCCTTCACGGTTTTACAACCCCACACATGCTGTTTTTGTATCAATAGAATTTCCATCGCGTCACAATAAATAGCAAAATAGCATCAGCAAACACGCGATCTCGCTTAAGTGAGATCGCGTGTCAGTTTTTTTTACTATTTATTGTGGCGAAACTTCTGTTAAGACCTACATGGAATACTATTCCATTCATGTGCAGATACAATGAGCAATCAGTGAGTCGAGCTAGTCCGAGAGATTGTCAGGTCTAGGAATTTAATTTATGTGGTTGTAGCAGTTTACCATAACCTGTAGTTCATTCGCACATTTCACAATTGACATAACTTCGGTGTAACATAAACTATCTTCTGTAGGCGATTCCATGCCTGGCTACACTGACCACAATACGCCTTTTCCGCACATATAAATACAACGTCAAACAAATAGGAGCAGATGAAAACTTCCAAGATTTAAAGAATATCTTAATAGGTCAATCGGCGCCAATCTGCTTTTTATACTTACATAAATCCCACAAGACTCAAATACAGTACTGTCGAATGTGGCTACAATGTAGTAATCCGAATGGTCATCTTTATATGATTAAAATTGCACCACACCAGGGAGAGTTATCTCGTGGTACAATGATGATTAACGAAAGCAAAGGACAGTGGCGAATCCACCAACGATGGTGTCATCATTCTGGCTCACAAAGGTATAATGCATCTGTTCAACTACATAAATATCTACGGGCAATATTTTCACGTATTCATCAGTAGTGAATCTCCGACATAAAACAATGGATGGAATCACTCTCAGATTTTCAACAAAAGAAGCACCGAGTATGACCCGGTGTTTCTTTCTTTCATTGCATTTTTGCTGAAAATTACTGATTTTTGATTGAGAAAAGCTCCCGCGAGCAACGCTGCTCACGCGTAGAGTTTGACAATTCCACCGTGACTGAACTGTCCGCACCGCCCAGAAACCAAAATGGATGAAGAAGAAAAGGAGCCAAAGAGTTCGCCGAGATCCAATTCACTTCCCATCTGTTTTGTTGATGATTTAACTTTCTCTCAGTCCTGATCGACAGATATAGTCTCCGGTCGTGTCGGTTTAGTTGCAGCTCTGAGGTGGTGTCTTCTACTGATCTTTAAGCAAGTGTGGTATGCCACCGACTTTGGTGATTTTATGTTCGTCCGATCGCAAACCTCGTATAGTCTTCTCGGGCTCCACCAGATCTATCCAGCCACTTGTACACATCTTGCAAGCCACGGTAATGTGTAGAGACAAATGGTCATAAGATTGCCAAACGTTTGACGCCTACAACTTCAGAAGTTCCCAATCAATAAAGCTCCAATCGGTTTCGGCCAGGCGTCAGTAGGAAATCTGATTCCAGAAAGGGACAAGCCAAATGAGAAACCTGGTCGGACCAGAGAGAAGAAACATAGGCAGCAACCCTACCCAGGGAATGTTCCCGACATAATTAGTATCGGTTACAGAAAGGATTGGAGAAAATCCCTGTGATATTTTCAAAGTCGATGCCATGAATTCGGTCCAGTGAGGGGCAATATGTTTTTGAGGAAAACATTTTTAAAAAAATTTGAATGGTGATTTTTGTTAAAAGCGTAGGCCAGCTTTGGTCGTTACATAAGCTGAAAGGTTAACCCTTTACCCAACGTAACGGCCAAACCCCCCAGCGCTATTCTCAAAAATCGCCAATTAATTTTCATTATTTTTTTCATTTTTTGTCTCAAAAAACATAGGTTATGACCCCTCGTTGGAACGAGCTCATCGAGCTCGTTCCAACGAGGGGTCATAACCTATGTTTTTGAGACAAAAAATGAAAAACTTTAGTTATTCAAGAATTATTTTTGCAAGTGTCGTCTGCTTTTCAGGTTAGGTAAAGGGTTAAATGACACATTGTGTAATAAAAAGAATCTCAAATTCGTGTCGATTTGACATGAAATTTCTGAACCACGTTCACCAAAATTAATCTGAGCCTCGGTAAACCTCGACTCAGATCAATTTTATCGAACGTGGTTCAGAAATTTGTGAACGCGGTACAGAAATTTCATATGGGATCCACAGACGAACTGAAGAGATTCACAGATAGCTGTCATATCCGCAAATATTCGGAGGAGGGAGAGAGACATGAGGTAAGGCTTCACTCATCACACCCCTCATAGACTTAAACGGGGTATCGAATAGCCACGCGTCGGAAATGGTGACGGGAGGTAACTATGTATGGGACGAAAAGAGTTGGGACTGAAGAACACATTAAATGGCAGATAGGTTCAGAATTGGCAATTTGATTGGTTGACTAAGTCAGTCGATAAAAGAGCTTTTTATAGCCAAAACAGAGGTCATTGTTGTTAAAGGGAATAGAAGCCCACCATGGAGCTTGTGGTGAGGGCAATGGTAAAATGAGGTATCCTGGAAAAGGCAGTCACGCAGTCAAGTTTGTTTGGAGCAGCAGCAGAGTCTGTGGGAATGCCTAATCAGAAGAGAAGGAGAGAGCGGTAATGGAGAAGTGAGAGATGATGCAGTTATAGTAGTGATGGGATACCATAATAGTGTTAGAGGTATCCTGTAGTATTCAGGCCCACTCTGGAGGAAAAATTGCTCTAAAGACGTTCTTTTGTTCTTCTGATATATTCCAGAATTATAGAACACGAGACAAAGTAGGCCTGACGTTGAAAGAAACAACAGAGATGGAGCTTGCAAAATAGATAAACAGAAGGTTATTTTGAAGTGCTGGAGTGTATTCCGGAACAAGCGGACGCACTACCATCCAACATAACTACGTCAAATATAATGTGCAATTTAAGGACTTAAGTTAATAAATGCTAATAGGAATTCCCTGTGCTCATAATGGATCAAAATTAGTACTGACTGTGACTCCTCTACTAACCACAGTATCTTGTCTACAACTGAACGTGTCACTCCCACTTTCAAAGGAATATCCCACATAAGGCAATTCGTTTCGTGGCCCGAACATTATTTTTTGGGTTCTCACAAAATCGGGAAGGCAGACTGTTACACACCACACAGAAAGAGTCTTATTTACCGACATTGTGCGTGAGTTTTTCTTTTGTTCACGGTTACAAACAGGTCCTACAAAATCGAGAAAACGACAGCCAGGGTCACTTCGTGTTGGAATCGTGTTACGTTAAATACAAACTTCTAGATGTACCATTCATGTTTTAATACTAATTTAATTCAAATTTAAAAAAGCAAATGCAAACTACAACATACATTATGCGTACATAACAAGGTTCGAGTGCTGTTTTCGAACTGAATGAGTACAAATTAAGTAATCTTTTCATAACTGTGTTGCCAATAATGATTAAGATAGCGATTCACATAAGGCAAAACCATAAATATAATAAGTCCAAAGGTTCTTTGTGTATAGAAACTATATATTGTAGTGACAAATGTTTTTTATTCATCCACTAAACATTTTCCTGAGGACAAGACGCTACAAAACGATAGAGAGTGAAATTAGTAAAAATAATCGAACTTGGTAAGTATGGTTAGACATAGATGAGTGAAAAAATTCCATTAAAAACTACCTTTACTGATAATATCAAGCCTCTTAGCTTACTTAAAATGGCCAGGTGTTCACTCTGTCGAGCAGAGCAAGCAAACTTTTTTTGCGAAGGAGGATGGTGTCAGGCGTGGGTCTGGAAGGGCGGAAAAGAACGTCTGTCCTACAAATGGTTTTAGAATGTAGATGCACTAAGTTGGAAATTCTATTATTTCCGGCTGTAATCGAATGTTATCTATTATCCACCTCCGAAACATTAACTCTCAATCCGCTGAGTGTTTTCAAGACATTTTTCATCAAATCCAGTCATGGCTGCGGTGCGGCAGCCATGACTAGAGTTGATGAACAAATCATCTAAATTTAACTCAAGAACTCATTGATGAAAAAATCCATTCAATTTCCATGAGGAAAATCGGAACAAATGTACCCAAATTATACCTAATTTAGTGGCGGGAGAAATCCTGTTCTGGGCGGGAAAATCCGCCTACAGCATGCAATAAGTTAACTATACGTGTTTAACTCTTGTCTTCTATTCATATTAACTCACGCCTGAGAAATTATGTTGATTCATTTGACTGTCACAGTTCAGGGAGACTTTTTGTCGAGCAATTGTTCCTTGTCAATCACCATCTGTTTGTTCAAGCAGGCGCCGGCAAGTGGATGGAGAGTGTTGCACCGTATACCACACCTTTCTCTTCACCGTTAACTCTTTTTTTATACGCTAAACGACAGATATTCGAACAAAATGCGAAAAGACAGAGATCGTATCTCCCCACTGTGAAGAAATAGAACTTTTCACTTTCACAGTATCAATTATTTATTTATTGGTGTTTAAGGTCACATACTTATTCACAATGGCTAATCATGACCGTGACAGTTTTACGGGTGGAGGAAGCCGGAGTACCCTGAGAGAACCACCGAGCAACGACGAGCAGCTGCCAGCTTTCCAACATCGTAATTCCGCACTGAAGTACAGGCAGGGTTAGGTTGGTTGAAGACATGCGAACCATCGACGTACATTATGCCTTAGTACACGGCGTCATCGTGCCCCATGTCGACAATCGGGGTTAAGTGTATTGCCCAAGGACACAACGCGGGAGTCCGAATCGATCTCTCAGACGGTCACCCATCCGAGGACTAACCGGGCTCGACGTTGCTTAACTTGGTGATCTGACGAGAACCGGTTACCGCAACGCCACCGCGCCCCACAGTATCAATTAAAATGGCAGCTTTTAAAGCGTCACATCAAGATGAATACGAGTCAAATTATCCCTGGCAACGCCACCGCGCCCCACAGTATCAATTAAAATGGCAGCTTTCAAAGCGTCACATCAAGATGAATACGAGTCAAATTATCCCTGGCAACGCCACCGCGCCCCACAGTATCAATTAAAATGGCAGCTTTCAAAGCGTCACATCAAGATGAATACGAGTCAAATTATCCCTGGAAACTATCAATTTGTTCTAAAAACGTATAATAAAAGGAAGATATAGAGTTTTTGAGTGGATACCTATCATTTCCAGCAATAATTCAACACGTATTCACCTTGAATTGATGCATGAAACTCACCAGATGGATCCGGTCGCATGGCGCTACCTGTTCCGAGTATCGATCAAATCACTTTCACGTGTCAATGCGCATCAGCTGTTTAATTTCATGCATCAATTCAAGGTTGAAACAAGTGGAATTATCGATAGGAATGATCATATTCTGATAAAAAGCGTATAATAAAAAGCGCGTGTGAAAATAACCATTTGTCTCGGTCACGAGTGAGATAATGTTGGGTATCCACTCAAAAACACTAGATATCCCCTATCTATTCTGAGGTCTAAATGCCAAACTTTCAAGTAGTATTTTTTTGTTGTAATTCAACTGGGAATTTAACCAATTCAGTCTTGTTTCACCGAGTTTAAAGAGCTCTGTGAAACAAGACTGAATTACTGTCTGTTTCATAACCCCCAGGAGTAAATAAACACGGGAATAATCAAGAAAATATATTTTAGTTTTCAGATCCCGATTACTTGTAATATACTTAACTTCGCCGTCTTTACGTTTCTGTGATTGTAGCTCATTCGAAAATTATATGAACGGATTTTTTAATTCTCTATGGGAATTTGGGTGTATTTTCGGAAGAGCTTCCATTTTGTAACAATGCACATGTGACGTCACTTGGACGGCCCATTTCAGAACAAGTAAAATTTAAATATTCACGGCTTGCCTTTGCAGAAGGCGTGTTTTGACGAAGGTTGAATATTAGTTAGCTGTGATTATGACTCGAAATAAAACTCAAGTCTTGTTCAAAACTCGTTAGTGAATTAGTGAATAAAAAATATACATGCATTGTAGTTGTGACGCAAATTATTTAATTAATACGTGCCGTACCAGTATTCCATATTTGTCATGTCTTGCCCACATCAGCCCTCAGTAATCTTGTGCTACAGACCTCTAAATAGGCTATGATTGTTTGTGTGACACGGGCACAGGCGAACACAGCACTGTGTGAAAACGATACTAACTGGCAAAAACGGCACCAAACCTGCGTCTGGCGAAAACGGAACCAAACAAAAACTTGGCGAAACAAGAACAACACTATGTAACATGATCAAATATTCAATTTTCTTCAGATCGTCGTTTTGATTTTGACTCCCTTTTACAAGTTTCTTTTAATCTTATCTCACATATATACAATGGAATCGAGTTTGAACACAGTATATGCAAGATATTACACATTTGGTCACGAGTTATTCTCGTTAATACAATATATAACTGCAACATTTACACATATATATACAGAGTCTGCGCAAGCCTGATGAAAGTACGTGTGGATGGAACAATTGATTAAGAGTAACCCCAATCTGGTATTTTCGATTTTGCCCAGGAGACGGGATTTCTTGGCTCTGGACTGCCCCTGCCCAAACATTTTAATTTTTGCCTTGGCACGTCCTTTGAATTCGGACCCCCACCAAGATTCTACGCCAATAATAAACTATATATAAATAAAGAGGGAGATTTATCGTGAACCCGGGTTGGATAGATTCCAGGGACGGGGAGTGGATAAGGGCCTGGATTGGGGGAGACGTGTTCTTGCTTTTAATGTTTAGAATTCGCTGCTACACAACAAGAAATCCATTTAAGAAAGTTGGGAGAGGAGATATATCCTCTCATTTTTAACTACTCAATTTTCAACAAATTTATTAAAGAGCCTAAAATGCACCTGCAGGCTTAGGCTAAATACTCAGTTTTAAAACAAAACACGGAAAAAGACAGAAGGAAATGAATTAAATACTGGTGCCGTTTTCATCATCCGAAAAGGTGCCGTTTTCGCCAACCCATGGTGCCGTTTTTGGTACCGTATTTGGTACCGTTTTCGCCACCAGCAATTGGTGCCGTCTTTGCTTATTTGGTGCCGGTTACTCCAGGTGCCGTTTTTGCGATAACCTGACACAACAAGTCAAAGTATCAAATCTACTTTTAAGAAAGTATGTAACTAATAGCAGGAGAAAATTGATAGCTTCGAATCAAATCCTGATGAATATATAAACACTAGAAAGTTTATTGAAAAATTGAAGGGTGTTGGGGGGGGGGGGGGCGTCACGGATACGTCACTACGTGATCACGCTGTCACCCCCCCCCCTCCCTCATCAAGCATCTGATAAATCTTCTGAGGGAGAAATCACTCGGCAAAGTTGATCAGAGAATTTATATAATATTAATCATATTTCGAATTCTCTGATTATACCCAACATACAGGCCAACGGGCTAACTTTTTCTCGGGGGGGGGGGGGGGTGCGGGAAGATTTTGCCCGAGAGAGGGTGTTCGTGTCTCCTCCTACTGGTGGGGGGCCTAAGGGAACCCGCCCCAGGAAAGGTTTAAAAAATCTGATCCGCTGGTGGGAGAAGGGGGGGGGGGGGGGGTTCTAGAGCACCCAGATTTCCTTTCGGACCTTGTAATTGAACGAAAAGAAGATCGTTTTTGTAGACGTGCCTTGCTGAATGTGTTCGAACAGTCTCGTCAGGTATCAATTAACTGGAATAAAACAAGTTTACATGATTCTCAGGACTCGGCGAGAGTAAATACTTGTAATGTTAGTCGTGTGTGTCCATGGCATTAGAGGATCAAACCCTATAGATGTTTGGGGCTTTGACACTATATACGTAGGTAGATATACCATTAATAACAGTTTGGCTGGCCGCTGACTTACTGTGGTTCTCAGGTGAGAAAGTTTTTGTTACCCATCTGCTCCCAACAGCCTCCAGATTCCCTCGCATCTTTCCTCCTAATACTGAGACGAACTGCTTGAAGACACTCTGTACCCCCATTCTTCACAATCCCCCCGATCAGCATACTAACCATCGCCTTCGTGTTAACACTACCTACTCACAGGTAATTAAACATGGTTCACGAGACTGTCTCAACAAAAGGATGACTGAGTTAATGTTGCTTCCTGGAGGGGTACCTACCTCTGGTTGGTGAGTTTCAGGGATCCAGCATTTGTAGCATGTGTAAGTCTTGCACCACACTGAGACTCTCTGTGAAACCTCCTTTGGGCTGAAAGTTATAGAAGGGGCAAAAGGTTTCCAGAAAATTTGCATCAAGTTAATGGGAGTTTGGGAGCCCTCCCCCCTCCCCCTTCCCCAGAATATTATTCTAAACAGCTAAACACGACACCACACACCCTTGACTCTCAACAGTCAGGGAAGGTGTCGACACCCTTTGGTAGATGTTCAGGGCCCATTCAGAAACCGGAAACATTTTTTGAGAGAGTGATTCGGAGTCCTTTGTACCATTTGTTGGTCTACATTGGAGCTCTAGATATTGAGGTTCTAGATTAGATGAAACTTGTATTGGGCCATTACTGTGAGTAGGACGGAGATAATTTAGTGACCAGGTGGGCCATAGCTGTATA
Organism: Pictodentalium vernedei; assembly: GCA_031216915.1. Taxonomy (NCBI): domain Eukaryota; kingdom Metazoa; phylum Mollusca; class Scaphopoda; order Dentaliida; family Dentaliidae; genus Pictodentalium; species Pictodentalium vernedei. Next base: position 81,164,221 of record CM062292.1, on the reverse strand, counting down.
CCTGGCCTATTAAATGCGACCACATGACTCTAAACAAAGTTATGGCACAATCACATGGAGTGGAGAAAATTATTAATTAATCATTCTTTCGAAACAGGTTTTCAAACATTCTAAAAATATTTGTCACTAAAAGGAAAACAATTTGTCATCGACGTATTATTTTATTGAGTTGAAAAGGAATACTGGACGCCCATGGAACGGGCATCACAGCCAATTGGTCAAAATATATTAGATTCCGGGTAACCATGAAAACACACGCGAAACAGATTTGCCATCCACACAAGTGGGTGTGCTTTTGAAAGCACGGGAAGCATAAACAGTGTTTCAGCTAAATACCTTATTTTCAACCCTAATTATTATATTATTTTATATTTTTTTCAGGTTGTACAAAATAAAACATGTACTGGTGGAAAATTCTCTTTGTTGTGCTTGTCCTAACAGCAGATTTTACTGTAAGTAAATGCTCTTGGCATCAGCCGCTTTATTTGAACGCCATTAACCATCCGTATACACCAGAAGAATCCTAATATATTACATAATCATACGGAAGCTTTGAGGCGCCAGTTGAGTATTATTTCTATCTTGCACGTGCAAGTTAGCTATCTTGCACCTGCAAGTTAGCTATCTTGCACGCGCAGCTTAGCTATCTTGCACGTGCAGGTTAGCTATCTTGCACGTACAGGTTAGCTATCTTGCACGTGCGGGTTACTATCTTGCAAGTGCAGGTTAGCTATCTTGCACGTGTAGGATAGCTATCTTGCACCTGCAACGTAGCTATCTTGTACGTGCAGGTTAGCTATCTTGCACCTGTAAGTTAGTTATATTTGAGGAACATCATTATAGTCATATTTGAAGTCGAGTTCATCAAAATTAGTATATAAGGGTCCAACCTTGCCCCAATTTGCCGGACCTAGGTTCGGATTTGCCGGACCCCCTCCCGGACAACGGAAATTCTTATCGCTGAGACAACCACTATAGGTTCATTGGCCATGTCTAGCAGTCTGGCTATGTACGTTTCGCATCGCTTGCATCACGGGCTAGGTGTGGATGCTTTATGCTGGAGGTGTGAATGGGAAAAGTCAGGCATAAAGAGTGAAAAACGGTTAGAATTGCAATGACGTCGGTGATGTCATGGTGAGCTCGCGACGTCATGACCACTGTCAATGTCCACAGAGATGAGTGACTGGACGTCCTTTGGGTCGTTGAATAGCCGATGTCTCCCTATAGGTGGCAGTGCCGTTAAGTAGCCCCTGCTGGGCCGGGTCTCAATTCCCCTTAATAGGATTTCGACCCTTCTTCTCCCTGATCAACTCTGTCCTACTCTGTCGGTTCGAAGGGCTCGAACCAAGGAGCCACTAGAGCAGACTCTCGAGAAGGGACTCCTCGAACGACTCATAAAGATGAGTAACTGGGGAGCTGCTCCAGAAGCAGCTTTTCGAACGACTCCCTGAAATGAGCCTTCGAGGAGGAAATTAGTAATCAAAGAGTTAGTCCCAGCGACTCTTCGAACGATTCTTCTACATCTGGATTATAGTGATCACCAGCAATGACTGACCTGTCAGGCGACTGTTCGAGCTTGTTGAGGTAGGGGTACTGGAAGAAGGGGAAGAGTGACTGTGCCGCTTTTAATTGGAACGCTCGGTGTAGGGTCCCTGGTTCACTGTCGCAGGTCGTGGAGGCCTGGGCTCGTGGAATAAGGTCGACGGGTCTCTGATGTGATGAGCGTATTTGGTCGAGAAGGTAAGGTTAGGGAATCGTGGCGTGGAGGGCTTCTGAAAGATGGGGAAGGGCGACTGTGTCGCTCTTGATCGACCGGCAGAGGTAAGGTCACCGTGTCAAATAAGGGAATGTAAGCCACTGCGACAAGTATGGGGAGCAGGGGCTTTTGAGATAGGGTGGCTGGGGTAGCTGTCGCAAGATAACTAACTTGCACGTGCAAGATAGTACTTGCAGGTGCAAGATAGTAACTTGCAGGTGCAAGATAGCAACTTGAAGGTGCAAGATAGCTAACTTGTACATGCAAGATAGCTAACTTGCACGTGCAAGATAGCTAACCTGCACGTGCAAGATAGTAACTTGCAGGTGCAGAATAGCTAACTTGCACGTGCAAGATAACTAACTTGCAGTTGCAAGATAGTAACTTGCAGGTGCAAGATAGCTAACTTGCACGTGCAAGATAGCTAACCTGCACGTGTAAGATAGTAACTTGCAGGTGCAGAATAGCTAACTTGCACGTGCAAGATAACTAACTTGAAGTTGCAAGATAGTAACTTGCAGGTGCAAGATAGCTTATTTGCACGTGCAATATAGCTAACCTGCACGTGCAAGATAACCAGTCTGCACGTGCAAGATAGTAACTTGCAGGTACAAGATAGCTAACCTGCACGTGAAAGATAGTAACTTGCAGGTGCAAGATAGCTAACCTGCACTTGCAAGATAGTAACTTGCAGGTGCACGATAGCTAACCTCACGTGCAAGATAGAAATAATACTCATCCGGCGCCTCAACGCTTCCGTATAATCACCATCAAAAGTTCATAATGGATTAACGCTTCCGTATAATCACCATCAAAAAGTTCATAATGGAAAATGTCATTCCCACAGTCTGCTATGGGAATGACAACAGAAGTCAATGTTGACGCAGTAACGCTGTAAATGAGGTGGTTTCAGACATAGGATTGAATTAATCTTCTCTTAATTTTGATTAACTGTCTGCTTTTATACAAACAGATGATGACATTTGCAGTAAACATTCCCTGACTACTAAATATTTTAATTTTCTGTGTAAACCGTAGCTTATGATTCCTTCTCATCGGAGGTCATAATCTATGTTTTTGAGGCAAAAACTGAAAACAAATACTAAACTTTGGATGTCAACTTTTGTGTACAGCTCCAGTCAGCGTGATTCGTTATGCTAGTTAAAAGTTTAACTAATCTTGTGATAAAAAGAATCTCACATTCATCACGATTTGACATAAATTTCTGAACCTTATTCACTAAAATCGATCTGAGCCGAAGTAAACCTCGGTAAACCTCGGCTTATATCGATTTTAGTAAACTCGGTACTCATATGAAAACGCGACACATCAGAGGCCCTCTATTTATGTTCCATAGAGAGGAACATTTCACATTGTGAAACATTAGTGACACTAAGTGAATTCTCATGACCTAAAGAACATTTAAAAACCAGAGTTCTTTTTTTCTTTTATCAGATTCCTATCACCCTTCTCTGCGCCCCTTGTCTTGTGGGCAAAGATCATGTCTATGGTAATTCTTCTCCCAATCTCTGAACAAGCAGTTATATATAGAATAAAAGTATAGGGTTTTCAAGTAAAAAATTTATTCTACGAGTAGGATTAAGAATGAAACCGACGAGCCTCTGGCGAGTCGGTTTAATTCTTAATCCTACGAGTAGAATAATTTTTTTACTCGAAAACACTACACGTTTATTTTGTTTATCCCATAAAGCTTTTACAAAGCAGTCGCGGCAAAATTGTGCTGTTATTCGTTTCAAAACATAGCTGGAAGTGAGGAGTATATTGGTCCATTTCGATCGACAAGAAAACATTGCAACAAATAAACAAAGCGCAGTGATACATTTCTGTCTAAAAATAATTCCTCCAAAAACGTCAGCTAAACTTGTAAACATCCTTTATTAAATGAACAATCTATATTCTTTTGTGCAATATTTTCACAACTTTTAAAGAAAACAACAATTGAACTGTTAATTATGTCACATTACAATGCGTACATGTAGCATTGTGTGGGTGAGAGCAAATGGGCCACTTGCAAAGCAGGTCACGAATGTCGGTTCATTTTTGTATATTGATGTTTAAAGTGTTGATGTTTATACTCTAAATAAATAAACTATTCAGTAATGTGCTTGGACCCGAGAGGTCAGTATGCTGCAAATGTCGTGAATGTTAACACTTGTGCCACCATTTCATTCTAATGATGAAATAGTTGCAGTTTTGCGGTTACCCGAGATTCATGTGTGGAAGCCATGGATCCAACAGCATGTGATACAGGTGTGTTCAAATTATTTTGACAATGTATGAATTCAGTTGTATTGGTATTTGCAGAGTGTACTTATATGTAGTGTTGCGCGTTGCTGTGCTGGGGGGAAAGGTAAGGTTTCTCATAATTAAAGAACATCGTTTAAGTGATGATCGTCGCTTCGTTTCTCCAGATTTCGGACATGCATAAATCAGGTCAAGATATCACGACCTTTCAAATGGAATGCCAGGTGTCAACATAGTATAGTCCGTTTCCAGCGCCCTACTAGGGTGATAAATTTTTCGTGTGTTAAACCAATGGGGAAAATTTATCACCCCACTAGGTGATTAAAGCAAAAATTTATCTAAGGCTTCTGTTGCAGGAATAAATTGCTACTTATGGGATAAACCTCCCAATAATATCGTGGTGTAGTATATTTATTTGAACGATCTGTATTGGGAGAGCAGTGGCTCAGTGGTTATAGCATTGAACTTCAAATCGAGAGGTCAACGGTTCGATCCCTGCCAGGGGTAACAGTGTTGTGTCCTTGAAGAAGGCACTTAACCCTTTACCTAACATGAAAAGCAGACGACACTTGCAGAAAAAATTCTTGAATAACTAATTTTTTTCATTTTTGTCTCAAAAACATAGGTTATGACCCCTCATTGGAACGAGCTCGACGAGCTCGTTCCAATGAGGGGTCATAACCTATGTTTTTGAGACAAAAAATGAAAAAAATAATGAAAATTAATTGGCGATTTTTGAGAATAGCGCTGGCCGGTTTTGGCCGTTACGTTGGGTAAAGGGTTAATCCCGACTGCCTACGTGAGGTCATGGTGGCGCTGTCTACTAAGGCGTACTGCATGTCGATGATGAACCTGTCTTCAACTAATGCTAACCCTACTTGTGTGGAGCTAGTACAATGGGGAGTCTGACAGTTGCTCGGTGGTGCTCGGTGGTTCTCTCTGAGTACTCCCGCTTCCTCCACAGGTCAAACTGTCCAACACGAGGTGACCCTGGCTGTCGAAAGAGTCATTAAATTCCACTAAATAAATAATTAAACGACCTTTATTATGTAAAGCCTTAAACCAATCCAAATATCAAAATTTATATCCAATGCGGTAATCCAGGTACAAACATGTTTCGAATAGTGATATATCTATAATAAATCCATTTACATTTTGAAGAAAGAATTGCAACAAATTACCGGTACATGTATGATGAAAGTACCGGCAGCCATCTGTCGTATTCTACAATAAAATATTACCACGACAACGATTCTTTTCGATCTTGGAGTAAAACTAAGGACCTAATTTTTGATTTCTCTTCAGTGTACGGAATGGCAGTTGATTCATCATACAGAGAAGATCAATTAATATCTTTAACCTTCAGTCGTTTGGCTGCAGGTTTAAGATATTGATTAGTCTATTTGAAAAACTGAACCTTTTAAAACAAGGCATCTTTCATCATGAGAAATGTCATTTAGCAAAACCAGGAATTAAAGAGATGAATGCGTTTGTTCTGATAACAAAACTTTCTTCCACTGAACAGGAATACTCTCTTTAACCTTTTATATGATGAAAGTTGAAAGCCTCAACTGCCCTTGACGTAACAATGACGAATGGAGTAACGGCAATAATAATATAATAATAACATTTTGGCCAGCCGCTGATTTGTCGCGGTTCTCGGACGAGAAGGCCATGGTTACCCCTGTACTCCCAACTGCCTCCCTATTCCCACGCATCTCCTCTCCTCACAACACTCGGAGACGAACTGCTTGATGATATCCCTTGTCCCATTCTTCCAACTCTCTCCGATTAGAATATTAACCCTCTCCTTTGAGTCTCTCCCTTACCACATGTCCTTCATTCTCCCACCCCACTTCCTCATTATACTCCCAGTGAATCTCATTCTTTTAGACTGATACTTTGGGCATTCTAGAAGAAAGTGTTCCAGGGTCTCCACCATGTCCAAGTTACACATCTGGCACCCCCTTTCACCGTCTTTCCCACTTTTTTCCCTCAGCTCCAGGGATCGCGACCTCAGCTTGAACAACAGTGACCCCCAAAGGTGTCATCAAGGTACTCTTCAAAACTTGGCTTCTCTTTATCGTGCAGGCCACCCAAAGACCTCTTTGATTTGACCCCCTCTCGCCAATTACGGTTACAATCCTCCATGACCCTTTCTCTGACGATTTTTTTACCCTGGTTTGCCCCAACGTCCAGGTCCGAGATCTCCAATGAGTAGTTCTCTACTAGCTCCCTCACTTGGACCATCCACCCCGTTTTGATATTTGAGTTGAAAATTCTCAGGAACATTACTTTACACCATCGGCTGTCGGGGAGATTTACCAAATAATTAAGATAACCGAGCTGCAACAGGTCTATCCTGTCCTTAATCCTCATCCACCCAAGCTCACCCCTGATTGCTTCTAGCGCTGCGGCATTACGCGACCCCGTTATCCATCGACCTGCATCGTTCTGCAGGATTTCCAAGCTCTTTACGGCCGTCTGGTTTAGGGGTACCACTTCCGTATGTTTACTTGGCAGCCCCACCATTTCCCAAATGGTTTTCCCCACGAAAACCTTATTGAAACTGTTTCTTCCTATAAGTTTCATTTGGTTAAGGATTCGCTTCCCCTTCAGAATCAATTTATTTGTGTGGTTCTGGTAGATGCCTCTTCCTGTAATGTTTATATTTACCCCCAAATACTCGTAATCACCTGTCTCTCCCACACTGAGAAGTTTGCTGCTCCCTTCCGGAATGCAGAACTCACCCACTCTCCACCTTCGAGTGGGGTCCACTTTGCGGCCCACAGGTATAACTTTGCTCTTGCTTTCATTAAGTCCGAGTCTCCATTTGCTCCCATATTTCCCAACAGTTCCCAGCATTTTCGTTAGCCCCTCTTCGCTTTCTGACACCAGAACCATATCGTCTGCAAAAAATAGCCCTGGGATCTTCAAATCCCCAACTGCTACCCCCTCCTCGCTACGCAGGAGTTCATCTCCTAAACCTTTGATGTACAATGCAAACAGGATTGTCGAAAGGATACACCCCTGTTTTAGGTCTATCTCCATAGGCACACGTTTCGTTGTAACGTTTCCCAGGCTAAGTTCACTCTGTACATCTTTATATAATGCTTTCATAATTCCAACAAACTCGCCTCCTAAGCCCATAGCCTCCAGCTTGCGCCACATACCTTCCCTCCATACTCTATCGTATGCCTTTTTGATATCCAAAAAGGCCATAAACATCTTTTTCTTTTTTGCTTTCGCGGATTCTATCATTTGGGATAGTGTGAAAAGATGGTCAGTAACTCTCCTTCCCTTCCTGAAGCCATTCTGGATTTCTCCCAAAAAATGGATTGTCCATCCTTCTACCGTAAATCTGCTGGAATATTTTTACAGTGAGAATTGAATGTTCCTGTTAGAGTAATGACTCAGTATTGAATGGAATGTTTCTCTTCAGGTAATAAACTCGAGGCTATCCTATCATTATATGGGATACTTGTCAAATTATAGCTGCTGATGTGCACTCGGCAATGCAAAAGTAAAAATAAAACAACTTTCCAGAGTCACTGGCTGAAGAAAAACTCGCCAGCGAAACTAAAAAATAATTGAACATTAAAAAAGATCTTCGACAGAAGAATGGTTTCAGCGCCCCGGGGTGCTTGGGAACGCTGTGGGACGGTTCCACCTATTTTGACCCTGTTAGCGATGTTCTTTGAATATCTGACTCAGCGTATGGAGCTAGTAGGTTCAAACAAGTCTAGTCTGCCACTTATCTATACTTGTAGGGGCCGTCATAAGAAAGTATAGTCTGCTTCTGACTTTTTATTTGAGGAGAGAAGGCAGCTTAGTCCAGATAAGGATTGAGGTGATCACGATGATGCAGGTGATCATGACGGTGGTGTTCAATATGAAAAAGGGCAGAAAAAAGGCACAGCCATTGTGTTAACCCAGTGAAAAACGGGGCTCACATCCTAAAAGCCTTTCCATTTTCAGTTTAGTGGCTCGGACCCAGCACTATGCCTGGTGAAATTCCTGCTTAACATAGGCTATATAACCACCATAGTACATATACTAGAATATATAGATGGATAGGAAATTACAAGGCGGCTGACGATGGTTCGCCCCACATAGAGTATAAGATGTCTGTTGTCTCTTAGCATACTAAGTCGCCCGTTAATTCTACCGCCACGGCTTTCAACCCTTTCCAGCATGTGCGTATCTCGCACTTGGAATAAAGGAGCATTCGTTTAAAGCAGACTGTGGCCAAAGTATTAGGAGCAGCCAATCTCAATTTTCAGCGTTTGTTCTAGGTGCCCTTCCGAACTCATCCATACAATGTGTATCTACAAAAATCGCACCAGTTTCCGTGGGAATACCACGCGCATGAAAAGTTTCGCTTTTCCAATAGGCCATGGTGGAGAATTCGCAATTCGTGCCGCTTTTTATAGCAAAAACAATGCAGCAACTATTCCCACACCTGGACTGTCAATATGATGGAAATCCCCCGAGAACTGGCTACAATACAGCGCTTTGATCAAGGAAAGTAATATAGCGAATTTGGACTTTTCCAAGCTGGAGTGAAACGGCGCGGGGATGTGCATTTACTGCCCTTCTAGGAACGTCCCTCTTAACACTCATAATCCACTGTTAAGGGTGGAGAGTGGGACTAAATCAAACTTGCATCTTTGGAACCGTCGCCAGTAGGTCCCGGAAGCTCCTTTAAAATCAAGATATACTGACAAACTAAAAGGTGAACAAAAAGCGCGCGTGGTTTAATGGTGAAAAGACGGTGATTTGGCTAAATTGACATTAAGACTGAAAAAATACTAGTGTCAGATTAACTGTGTCCGAACCACTGGACGCAGTTATTTGAAAGTTTCAGAATTTGTTCAAGGATCCCTGCCCAACATTCTCGTTGCTTTGTCGAGTGCCAAGGCTGGGGGATGGGTGGGATCCCCGAACCCGAAGCTCACGCGCAAACCGAGAGGACGATTCCTCCCCGCTTTATTCTCAATGTATCGATTTTTCCACTGACTCCTAACGTGTTAGTGAATTTTTCGCTGACTAACGCCTGTACAGTAAATGCGATTTTGAGCAATTCGGCATTTTTGGGCACCCCTGGTGCCCAATCTTAGTGGCAATTGTCATGAACATATTTGTCTCACCTCAAAATGCAGTTTATTTGGCGACGATCGGTTGAGGAATGCGAATTTGAGCAACTCGGAGCTTTTGGGCACTCTTGATGCCCAATTTTGGGAGGGTCCGGTGTTCAATCTCGGTGGCAGTGTTCGTGAATCTATTTGTGCCACCCCACAATGCAGTTCATTTGGTGAGAAAAATCGTTTGATAGTGTATGTGGAATAAGGAACCGGGAATAAGTAACGGTTGTCACGTCCGTGAATTCTTCGTAGACATTTGGGAAATAAAATAACAGAAAATCGAAATTAATCTTCACAAGTTGGAAACCAGTCTTATTGTTATTTCGTACGCTGATTCAACTTTCATTCATGTTTAAACTTCCAATGCGTCACCACTTCGATCGACGAAACACTGTGAAATACAGCTTACCGCGCTTTTATACCTCAGTTTTACAGCACGAATTGTTAGTGGTTAATGTGATTCCCCAGGCCCCACCCCCCCCCCCCCCCAAAAAAAAAAAAAATAAAAAAATACCGTACTTTCACAACAAACAATAGAACTAAATTCGGAAAAAAATACTTCAATGAGAAATAACAAAAACTCAGATGTTTATATGACTTCCACGCGACTGTTGTTATTCAGTTGATTTACAGGTTTAGATTAATGTTGATCGCACTCGTTTGATTTGGCGCAGAATACCACTCGAGGCCTCGGTGGTATTCTTGCGTCCAACCAAACTCGGGGTCGGTCAATGAAGAAATGCCGGTATGGGTAAGGGAATTGTGGGATGAGAAGGTACAAGAGGGTGGTTTATATAAACTGTTACTATTTTCCGTATTTGTTATCACTTTCGCTCACACAATAATTGTTTTGTTCACTGTCTTATTATAAATAACACCACAAAAAAAACAGACTTTGATGCCGGAACAATATTTAGAAATAAAAATTCATACTTTGATGGTGAGGTAATATTCAAAAATGAAAATAAAAACTTTGGTTGTGGAATAAAATAATGTTCAAAAAGGAAAATTTAAAGTGACAATTCAAAATGAGAAATTCAGATATTGAAAAGTGATAAAAGAAATAAACGACCCGTGAAAAGTGACCAAAATAAAATGTAAAAGATCGATGTAATATATTTGTAACCAAAACACCCTCGGGGCAGGTTAAGCTGGAAAATTTAAACGACACTCAATCAGTAAACAAAGACTTGTAATATGTCTGTAGCCACAACACTGACGGGGCTGGTCGGTCAGGAAAAAAATGACCTGTAACAAGTAACCAAATACCCATGTAATGTATCTGTAGCCAAAACACCGACGGGGCGGGATGGGCTGGGGAGATATAGACAGACAGAGTGGGAGAGAAGGAGAGTAGACCGTGATTTCTAATCTGGAACAGAAATCGAGTGGCTTGTCCCGTCAGGATGTCACTTAAAGGCAACGGGTAAAATATCGAGTATAGAGTTCCAAACAAACCAGGTTAATAGGTTTCGAACTGGCAACTTACGCAGTTGACATGAGAAAGTAAATGTTTGGTCTTTTAAATTCGGCGATCTGCGTGTTAAGGAGGAATTAGTTGTTGCGAGGTTCCTGAATGTCACCTTTGGTGGGAGCGAGGTTCGCTGCTGGTGAAAGTGCAGTTGGAACAAATCGTCCCTGTGTTCCAATGTGTTCTATGTGCCAGTAGGCACATAGAACACATTGGAACTCAAGAGACGAAATGGTATGCAGAACTGGGATGACGGTGACAAGACGTGCCAAATGTGCAATTCGAGAGCGGTGGAGACCGTTTCTCTTAGAATAGCCAAATTATTAGAACGGCAATATAATGTGGGGAATGAAGGACAGGTGGTTGTTGTGTGATACAAAGCAGAAGTGGGCAGGGGGTAGAGTCTACCCCCACCCTCCCCAGTGAGGGAGAGGGTTAGTTCCACCCACCGGGGAAACTCTTGCTAAAATGTGCGTTTATAGTAGATAGAACAAGGAATCCTAAGTCGGCGAATTATGTTGAGCAAGATAACACGAGCTAATTTCAGATACAGAGAAGGTAGCTGCTGTGCAAACAAAATGATCTGGTCACTCGTGCTTCATCATTTTGTAAACACATCCGCATGTATAGTCACGTGTTAATCGTGATAGAAATTTGTTTTTCATGTGTTACGTCGTAGTAATTGTTTTGACATTTAAAACAAAATCCTCGGAATCTACAAATAAAAGAATTTTTTACACCATGAGTAAATTTTAGGTGAATACAAAATAGAAACGATAGAACAGAATAGAATAGCCCTCCAGTCTGCGAAAAAATGTCTTTCCTAAGAGGCGCATATTCAGAACATGAGATGAAATTCCGTCTCTACATCCCCCGAGTTGCACAGCCCACAAAGTCGTTTGTTTGTGGGAATGGGGGGTAAAGACTACCTGGTGTATCAGAAAGAAGAGCTAGATCATCGGCAAATAAAATATGATTAAGTTTTGAGTTATTGATTTGAATGTTTGTTGGGTTTAACAACACTTTCAATGTCCGGAATCGTTTCTGGAAGTGTTATGAGTGGAGGAAGCCAGTATACATGGAGAGACCCCGATGACTAACAGCCAGATTCCCAAGCTTGCTAACCCATCGATCGAAGGCAAGTGCCCAGCGCTGATGTGCCCTATTTATTTATTTATTGGTGTTTAAGGTCACATATTTCTGAACAATGGCTAATTATGACCTCGACAGTTTTACGGGTGGAGGAAGCCGGAGTACCCGGAAAGAACCACCGAGCAACGGCGAGCAACTGTCAGCTCCCCAACATACTAACTCCACACAAGCAGGGTTAGCATTGGTTGAAGACAGTGCACCATCGACGTGCACTACGCCTTAGTGCACAACGTCACCGTGCCCCACGTGGGCAATTGGGGTGAAGTGCTGATGTGCCTTAGCACGGGGGAATGATTGGTGGGCGTCAAGGACAAAGCATGTGTGACATGGGTCAATATTTCGTTTAAAAGTCCACTGATATACATGGCTCCTTCGAATATAGAAATACAGGGGTAAGGGAGTGGGTGGGAGATTGTATTTCTAAATAACTTACTAACCCAGCATACCCCGTGATTGAAAGCAAGGCTTAGTAAACAGCACCATTGCCCCCCCCCCCCCCCCTATGTATGTGGGCAATCGGGATTAAGTGTATTGCGTATTCACAAAAAAGGATTGATCTTTCGGTTTCAAGTCGAATGCGATTTCAAACTGATTTGGTGATATAATTATTGCATATAAAAAATAGTCGCATCAACTACTACTTACAGCCATGCCCTGTTCCACTCAATGGGTTCCCCAAATGCTTTAGCTCAGTACCTGCGGAAGTTCTCTTAACGCTTGTACATAGAACTAGTAGAATATTTGTGATCACTGAAGTGATTGTGTCATATCGGAGTAGACGTACATATATATCAATGCTCACTGTTCAAGTCAGATTTTAAGCTTAAAACTCTAAGGTGTATCAAATCACTTTCTATCATCAGTCATTTAAAAACATGTAGTCATTCTGTATAACCTTTTGTTTCTGTAGCTAAATTCTTTGAAGTCAAATGATGACTTTCGCAACCTCAAAATCATGTGAACAATGGATGGGTTATTCGATCTTCCGAAATTGGCATGGATGGGTAATTCTATTTTTCGAAATTCGCACGCCTTAAGTTTATAGATGTAATAGCGGGTGTACCCGGCGTTGCACGGGAGAAGTTGGTCAATATACCCTCAGATATGATTGATAGAAGGTCAAGGTCACCAATTTCAAGGTCAAGGTCACCCCGCAACCCGATAAAGTCAGAATGATCGATGGGTCAATATACCCGCACATATGAAATTTGGTCAAGGTCACCAATTTGAAGGTCAATGTCACCCCGCAACCCGATAAAGTCAAAATGATCGATGGGTCAATATACCCGCACATTTGAAATTTTAGCCTGATCGGCCCAACCGTTTTCGAAATAAAAGGTCAAGGTCACCAAGTTCAAGGTCAAGGTCACCCCGCACGGGCACCCCGATAAAGGCAAAATGATCTACGGGTCAATATACCCGCACATATGAAATTTTAGTCCGATCGGCCCAACCGTTTTCGAAATAGAAGGTCAAGGTCACCAATTTCAAGGTCAGGGTCACACCCGCACCTCGATAAAGTCAAAATAATCGATGGGTCAAAATACCCGCACATATGAAATTTTAGTCCGATCGGCCCAACCGTTTTCGAAATAGAAGATCAAGGTCACCAATTTCAAGGTCAGGGTCACACCCGCACCTCGATAAAGTCAAAATAATCGATGGGTCAAAATACCCGCACATATGAAATTTTAGCCCGATCGGCCCAGCCGTTTTCGAAATAAAAGGCCAAGGTCATCATTTCAAGGTCAAGGTCACCCCGCATGGGCACGCACCCATCTCATGTTACCCGCAGGGACGAATTAGCCCCGTGTACAAAATTTGAGATCGATCGGTCGAGAAGCGGAGGAGTTCACCCGGAACAAAGATAGATAGAGAGGGAGATAGCGAGAGATACAGATACAGACATTCGCATTTATATATTAGATAAAACATTTTAACCCTTTATCCAACGTAACGGCTGAAACCGACCAGCGCTATTCATAAACATTACCGTTTAGTTTTCATTATCTTTTTTTCATTTTCTGTCTCAGAAATATAGCTCATGACCTCTCATTGGAAGCTTTGCTTTTGATGAAAAAATGAAAAACAAATCGCTATTCAAGAATTCTGTTTACAAGTGTCGCCAGCTTTTCGTGCTAGGTATAGGGTTAAAAACAAAGTAAAATTCACCAAAATAACACTAATCAGTATTCATTCTAGTTTTCACAGACATCAACTGATGCCAGCAACAACCAGAATGCCAACCCACAAACGAATTGGAAAGGCCAACCATCAGTTACTAAGAATCAACAAACGATTTGGAACAGCCAAATATCGTCGAATAAGAATCCACAAATGAATGGGAACAGCCAAACATCGTCGAATAAGAATCCAATTGATTACAGTAAGTTTCGAATGTCAACCATTTTTCTTTTCTCTTTCTTCTGGCTTGTTTGCTTAAACGGGTCATTGAATACCAAGCTCCAAACACAAAGACAGAGAAAGTTCATATAGCCATTTAATTTCTTTTGAGCGCAAATAATAGTTATCAGTAAATTCTACCCCCGCAGCCTTTCGTTTTTATTGGGCCCACCTTACGGTTCATCCATGACACAATCCAGACCACGTCAAGGGCGTCTTACAAAGCGAAGAGTTTAACACATTACCTAACGAACGGGTCGCATAGATCCGCGTAATATACAAATTAATCAGTTGAAAAAAGAATTATTTTTAAAACAATTCAACAAAACAATATCATGTGACCTCTCAATGGAAAGATTTCATCGAACTCGTTCCAATTAGGTTTCCACGATCTGGTGTTAAAACTCTACAACCGATTAATCTCAGGAAGGAAAAAGATAGAGTAGAAGCTCCGTTGGAGAATATATGGGCCCTGCCCCCTCCACTATTTTAAATCATATGTTTTATCCGCAACAAAGTTTTGAAAAACTACCACGACAGTTTCTAAATCAATATTCACTTCTTGGTAAGTGGTCCAGCGAAGTTGGAATGACTTTTTGCGAGCATCAGTTTATTTTTTTGTTATTCAGACAGAGCTCGGCCACAATTTTCGATCTCCCTTCATGAAATTTCGCACAAATATTAACGATTATGAGAGGGGAAGGAAATGACAACCCGGATTTTTAATTTTCACCCTTTATCAAAAATCATTCTCAGTTGATGCGTTTTCTTCATATCGTAATATCACCGACTGTTTCAAGCCTCCCACTTTCAACTTAGAAAATTCTCAATAGTTATGGCCGAATTTTCAGGATACACTTTTCATACCAATCTGAAAAAAAAAATTTACTTCGATTTCAATTAAATTTTAGTATGTTGTGAAGCTCGAAATATAAAAATATACGTGAACTTAGATTTGTTCATTTAACGTCCTTTTGACGTTTTATTGCCTTTGTTGTTTTTACATCTCTCGCATTTTGTAAGTACCCCTGTAGCTCAAACTACAACAGACACCCCTATAATATTATCACTCACTCCTGGAGGAACAGTTGAAGTGATGTCAATTTATATTCACATTGTGGCACAAAATTTAAAACGTTCGCGAATACGACGTCAGATACTGAAAGTATGACGTACACAACGTCGGGGATATGCCAGTGGTATGTCAGGTTCCCCTTCAAGACCCCGTCCCGGACCCCGGAAGTAACGTCATATCATGTGACACAATGGTGTCATGGTAGGTTGTCATGGTAGGCCGTGTGAGATGCATGTTCTGACCTTATTCCTATAGTGATAGGTGCTGTTAGTGCGCATGCGCAGCGCGTGGTGTTAGATTGATGCTTGTTTCAGTCGTCCGTTTTGTATACTGGAGGTCGCCATCTTGGTTCCTATGGTAGCACATGACTGCTATGTGACCCAAAATCTTTTTTAAAGAACTGGGTATGTTCGGAAAGTATGTTCAATTGAATAAAAGTAAATCTAATTACCACAAACAATTCGACAATCCTTCCAAAAACAACCCAAATGTGTACCATGTGTACATATTAAAGTAGAACATAGCCACATCTTGAATGTGCCTGGAGACGATGGAAGAAAGTAATAATTAAATTTCACTTCTGATTCTTTGTACCACAAATGTCCCAACATTTATGACCCAAACACAAAAGTATACCGAAGTTATAATAATCAATCCCTTTCTCTGAGTGGGGTACTCTCGGAGTTGCTCGTGCTTCGTTGAATGGCATTTGAACATATTGAATCCTTTACCTGGTTCGTAAAGCAGTCGGCACTGGCCAAACGAGTTTCTGGAATTAGTGGAAATCCCCATTTGCACCCCGCCCCTTCCAAACAGCATTGTTTATGTCGCCTCCGTAAAACGAGCTCAACAAGCTTACCGAAATGATGTGTCATGAGATATGTTTTCTTCACTTCTGACGTTAACAACTAGAATGATAATGTCAGACAATAGACCTCACCACTCATCAACTATAAATTGCCTGTAGTTATCAATCCGTTTTTTTTATCTTTGCTTAAGAGGGGAGTGGGGTTTATTAAACTTTCAAACAGAAAGAATCTAAGATCCTACACAAAAAATACACTAATGAAGATTTTCATTTTTTGAAAAACTTTTATGAACAAATTAAAGAAGGGGTACAAACGTTTTATGCTTTAATTTACATATGAAAACAAGAATACTTATCAATCATCTCTCAGAGCTAAGTACAGTTTCTGTAACATTCCCCTCGTCACCCAGTGAGAAGTATATAAACATTACAGACGGGCAGTGGAAAATGTTGTTCCAGGGTGTTCAGTAATGAAATACAGTGTTCCCCAAATCAGCAGTCACAAAATATTAAGAACATCTTGACTTCACATTAAGTCAGTGGAATGGCACTCGGGGCAACAGTCTTGTCGCTTCTTCCTTATAAAGAGGAAAAGGTCATACTGAACTACTGAACAAACCTTTCAAGAGAAAATTTGGCCCAACGACAAGCCAGTATAATTAAACTCCTTGAAAAATATATATTTAGATTCAGGGTTGTAGAATATATTCCAATAGTCGGAATATGTGTACAAGCTCACACATTAACCCTTTGAAAACTTGAGGCCGATTTTCCAGTCCTGGAACATGAAACTTCATAGTTTCATAACTTGAGATGGCTGCCAAGTTAATGTGGGAAGTAGACCAATCAATATTTCCATGGCTGCACGGTGTAAATATTAATTGCCCTACTCTCAAATAATGAATATGGACTCTTCCAGTTGCTGCAACTGAACTGACATGGAAGACACAATTAGTGTTGAAAGCGTTAAACGTTTGCAATATTGTGATATCCTATGTTATCTTTCCTCCACACTGGGGCGGAGGATTAGGCTTTGGGTATCTGAGTGTTTTTCAAAATGGTGCAGTGTTGTTGCAATTGCTCTATGTTTAGGAACATATAACGCGTGGAATCGCACACAGGGAGGCTCGAAGGAATGTTGTAATTAAAGGAAACTAAACAGTCTACCGAAAGAAAAATGTGATGTTCGTAAATTTCGTGTTGATGAAACTAAACCCGCCAAACCTTCAAAGAATTTGTTCTTGCTTTATTTCTGCTTTGACATCCGTCGCAGTGCAGTGGCGGAGCCCCCACCCCTCACACCAATTTAAACCTCATTTCAACTATATTAACCCATCTATCACGCGTTGCATCCACATTGGGGCAAAAACACTGATCCAGTGTTTACTATTGGGAGCCGTTCATAAAAGTTCGCTCGGAAATAAAGCATAGAAACGACTCCAATTGTTTTGGTTTGAAAACGTTCATATGTCAATGGTTTGTCTATCTGGTCTAGCTTCCAGTCCGACTTATTTTGGTTTGCGTAGGATAACTTGAGTAATGAACATTTGATATGTAAGTCGTTTATGGGGAAGATTGAGGGACAATACTGACATGCTGGTATTTGGTGGCACGGTCATTGACGCCATATCAGGCATTTGGAGCTCTGGTACCTGTGATTGTAATTCTAATCCTTAACACGAAACTTCAAACAATCACAATCATTTTGTCTATATAGGATCTGTTTGAGAACATGTTCATCGTGCGAATTATACATGCTCAAGTACGTCTGTCCACACCACAATTTCTTTGTCATCCAGGCACAGATAATTCAGTTGGAAGCAAATTTTATCCCAAATTCACACTCAGAACACTATATTTTTCAAAACTGTCCCTGGGGAGGGCCTCGGACCTCCACTCTAGGACACACACGCTCACCAGTCACCACCCACTCGCCCATTCGGGCATCGAGACATGTCTACGGCATGTCATGGTGCCCCCCCCCCCCCACCTCTGAATATTGCCCCCCCCCCCCCCCACGCCTTTTTGAGAATCCTAGCTCCGTCACTGTAGCAGTGTAATGTTGGAATGGAATATTTATGAACTTGCTTTTCCACTGGCGTTGCTTTAAGGAGACATTTTGCTTGAACTGCATGGATAACTGAATAGTTTCGATTTCTTTCAGTTGTAAAATATTCCAAGCTCAACTGACACTAAAGCGAATTTCAGACACCGAGGCGCGATATGTTAACCCTTTACCTAACAAGAAAAGCAGACGACACTTGCAAGCAAAATTCTTGAATAACTAGTTTTTTTTATCTCCGTCCCAAAAACATAGGTTATGACCCCCCGTTGGAACGAGCGCCACGAGCTAGTTCCAACAAGGGGTCATAACCTATGTTTGTGAGACACAAAATAAAAAAATAATGAAAATTAACTGGCGATTTTTTTTGAATATCGTAGGCCGGTTTTGAACGTTACGTTGGGTAAAGGGTTAAAAGAGGAGACAATTGTTGCATCCATTTTTGTCACTAAAATCATGTTTATTACCATTGAATGTATTTGGTACAATAGACGGAATCGTGTGTTGCTGTGCTCTATTCTGCTATTCTGCTACAAAATCAATCACTTTGTTTCAAAACGAGTTAATGTGTTTACAGAAAAGATCCACAACTTTTAAATGGAAAATGGGGACGCGGAAGCTCAGTACGTAGAGGTGCAGGCATCAAGCCGAGAGGTCCCCGGAAGGAATCCCAGCTGCGACAACCGCGTTGTGTTCTTGGGAAAGCCCCTTCATCCCCATTGCCAACATGGGGGCGCGGTGGCGTTGCAGTACTAAGACGTGCTGCACGTCGATGATGTACTTGTCTTCAACCAATGCTAACCCTGCGTGTGAGGAGTTAATATGTTGGGGAACCTGACAGTTGATCGCCGTTGCTCGGTGGTTCTCTCCGGGTACTCCGGCTTCCCCCACCCGTAACACTGTCCGACAGGAGGTGACACTGGCTGCCGAAAGTGTCGTTGAACCCTAATAAATAAATAAATAAACAAATAGGAAAATATTATTACCGCTTTTTAACAATCATGGTCATCCTTTCTTGCAATTCTGTCGGTATGGGAAATGAAAAATGGACTCATTCGATTTGGAAAAACATATGTTAAATAACTTAACTGGAGATAATTGGGTTTTGAAAATGAAATGCCGGTAATCTTCAATGTATGAAGGTGAAAGGGGTTACAAACAGTACTGTATGAGTGTCCAGGCATCTCAATATCATGGAAGAAATGGTAAGCAGATTTTAACGTACAGTATTTAAGAATTGTGTTTCATGAATCGCCACGGAAGAGTGGGAATGTGTTCATTAGCGACGCCTTAACTCCGGTGTCGGTGTGCATAGACTGCATGTGTATTAATTTATATTTTTGTCATCCTTTTCATTGAAGGATTTCTTATGAACTACATTGTCGTTTTGGAGCCTAATGGCCCCAGACAGGTAGGAATGTGCGCTGAGAGTATGACTGGGTGTATTCTAGCTGTATTACAGTGACGATCTGTACCAATTTTGTTTTATTACCAGTTCGGGGAACAAGCGTTGGCAATTTTCAACTGATGTAATAATATAATAGCTTGGGGATAGAGCAAGGCGATTTTTCGGTTTTTTGGTTCGGCTCCGGTTTTTTTGACAAACAGTAAAACCGAAACGCGAGATACAACAAAATCCGGCCGAACAGTTTTGTTGTGTTTGTGCATTAACCCCTTTACCTAACATGAAAAGCAGGCGACACTTGTAAAAACAATTCTTGAATAACTATTTTTTCCATTTTTTGTCTCAAAAACATAGGTTATGACCCCTCATTGGAACGAGCTCGACGAGCTCGTTCCAATGAGGTGTCATAACCTATGTTTTTGAGACAAAAAATGAAAAACATAATGAAAATAATTTGGCGATTTTTGAGAATAGCGCTGGCCGGTTTTGGCCGTTACGTTGGATAAAGGGTTAACTGATCAAACTATCTTACTGAGACAGAATTGGACCAGTGCCATTCGTCACTAAGTCTATCTGACAAACGGGCGAATATTTCGTCCACTGGACGAGGCAATAAGGGGGGAAATGTCACAATGAGAACACAACATAGATAGTTGGACTTTATTGATTTGTTACCCTGATTCCTGTTTTTTTTTAGACTGAATAGGCTTAGAGATTGATCCTCCAGAATCCATCAGAATGATCAAAAGGAAGTTACTTACAGACGGAAACTGTAGTGCTAGCACTCTTTATGCCCGATTCGGGGCCCCGGAAGTGATGTCATGTCACATAAACTAGAGGCGCCATGATGGGATTTCATGGTAGCCCGCGTGAGCAGACATGTTGTAACGTCATCTCCATTGTGATACGTGGTATCAGTGAACATGTGCAGCACGTGTTTCCCTCGTCCATTTCGAATACTGGAGACCGCCATCTTGGTTTCTCTATTGTCATGCGGTTGCTATGTGACCCTCTAATAGGACCGGTGTGTATTCGGAGGTTGTGTTCAATCGAATGGGAGTATATCGAATTACCGCAAACAAACAATCCGACATTCACTCCAAATTCCCTAAAACTGTCTAAAATCACCGAAATGGACTTAGCGAAGCCCCCATTTGGGGTTATAATAATAGCATATAGTGCTATAGATCGCATTCCTTTGTATAAGAGGAACTTTTCAGGTTCGGATTTTCCCCAAATCCGCCGTTTCTATCCGTTGTTCGAATTTCCCAAGAATCTTCCTTATGATAGTAGTACGAACGAGTTCTAAAGGCCACTAAACAGAACGAGGTATGTTCAACTGTACATGAGAACTTTTGCTAGTTCGGTTTTCCCACTAAATCTTCGGCTTCTAAGATTCGGATTCCTTGAGAATCCTTCAATTTATAACTGTAGCACGTAGTCACCAAGAGGTCACCAAAATCGACTTGGCGAAGTCCTCATCTTGGTCTTATAAGAGAAGCAGGTAATGTGTGTGTACTTGCTTTGACAGTATTTATTTATTTATTTATTTATTTATTTATTGATTTGTGTTTAACGCCACATCAGCAGCTAAGACTATATCGTGACGAGAAAACGATAGAAATTAAAACGTCAAATATCGTGTAAAAAAAAGAATGAATACAAAAATGAAATAATTACAATAGATATGTCTCAAAGACAAGAGTTGTCTGAACAGTAATGAGTGATGCTAAAAGAAAACTGAAAACTTATAAATCAACCTGATGGTATTTATACTTAAGTCTAGTTTAAAGGAATAATAACAGTTTTAAATTTACTAAAAAGGTTGATTGCTTTCAGAAATGAAAGAATTTTGAACGATCTCGAATGATGAAAGAGATCTCTTATAGATCCTACAGTGAAACACTGCCCTCTGACATGATTCAAATCAGAGCAATGTAAAAGAATGTGCTCCACTGACGACACCTGCTGGCACGGAGCATATTCTGGTCGCATATTACCCTTTAACAAAAAGGAATGTGTAAGTCTTTGCGTGACCAATATGACATCGTGTCAAAACTACATGATCCTTTCTACAAAGGTTACTAGACGAGTAGTGATCAAAAGCATTTGGTTGGAAGCGATTTCGCATGTTATTTGTCGCACCATCTCATTCCGTCTGCCACATAGATTTGATGTATTTACGTATATGTGTGGATTGTAATCACTGAATGGAATCTTGAAATCAGTGATAGGCTTGTTTTTATTGGGTATTCTGATTGCGCTGACCTGATTATCAGTAACAACAGCTGACGATACTTTGTCACCATCTTTAGATCCATCTGTATAGATCCTTGTATATGGACTATACTTTGACTTTATCTCAGCATATTTTTGATTAAACTCCAAAGAATTTGTCTCAGACGTTTTGGTAGAAGCAAGGTCCAAAATAATAGTAGGTTTTTTAAGATGACAAGGAGGAAAATGTGGTTTACGGTTTTCCTTTAACGAAACAGATTCAAGCATGGCGGACTCCATATGGGGCTCAATTCTAATTTCTAAAGGAGAAATATGTTTCTGGTGTCTGTTGAAAAATTAAACATTTTGAGGGTCCGAAACACAACTATAAGCAGGTTCTGATGGATTGTCCTGAAGTTTATACACATATTGGAGAGACCGTTTAATTCGACGCTTCTCAAAAGAAGGCTCCTCTGCTTCAACAAGCATTGAATCTATTGGTGATGTTCGGAAGCACCCAGGTTAATACCACTATAATGAATAGCATACAGTGGTTTGAGATACTACTTCCTTGCAGAACCGTAAACCACACAGCACAACCGTAATCTAATTTGGATCTAATAAGTGATCTATGCAGATGGAGTAATGCTTTTTGGTCAGCACTCCAATCTGTGCAACCAACCACCTTGACGAAGTTGGTGCTTTTTAATATTTCACTTTTAGTTGTTTTATATGAGAAGTAGAATTCAGTTGTTGTCAAACAACAAACCTAAGAATTTCACTTCCTTAACTTTAATGGTACACCCATCTATTTTCAACTCCGGATCGAGTTGATGTTTCCGAAACTTACAAAAATGTACACAATTAGTTCGGGTTAGTTTGGGGGTTTAAAACCGTTTTCGGTGGCCCATTTTTTAATGCTATTTCAACACAGCCGATGTTTGCGTTCTTTTTACATTCATGTTTTTGCTGCCACAGCAGATTAAAAAGTCATCGACATACCATGAAGAATCTACCATATTCCCAATTGCGTTGATGATGATATTAATTTTCACAGAATAAGGTGTAATTGATAAATACTACCCCGGGGAACTCCCAATTCTTGCTCGTTTGGATCAAATAATGTAGACCCGACACGAACTTGAAATTGGCAGTCCTTTACAAAACTATCAATAACAAGAGGAATACGCCCTCTCAATTCCATGTTATATAGATCTTTTAAAATCCCACACGTCCACGTTGTATCATATACCTTTTCCTGGTTAAAGGGGATGGCGAGCACATGTTTTTTTTCTGAAAAGGCATTTCTTATAAACGTTTCAGGTCTAACCAAATGATGCATAGTACTTCTTTGGCATCTGAAATTACACTGAACATTCGCAAGTAGATTGCTCGATTCCAGAAACCAGACGAGGCGATCAATGGTCACCCTTTCTATGATTTTACATAGATAACCTGTTAATGCAATGGGTCGATAATTGTCTGGGCTGCTTTGACCTTTATCAGGCTTTGAAATGGAAATAATTGTTGCTTTTCGCCAGGAAGCTAGAAACTGGCCAGTCACCCATGTGTCGTTAAAAATTGACAATATTAGTTCAAGTGATGGTTTTCGCCGATGTTTTAGAATTTTGTAGTGTATTTAAACGGGTCCAGTGGCAGTATCCTTTGCTCTATGCAAAGAGTTATAATTCTTCCATAGAGAAAGGATTCTTGTAGTCCTCTAAATTGTTGGAGGTAAATTCGTTTACTGTTGTTTTGTTTATTTTATCGAATTCTGGATTACAATTTTCAGCCGACGATTTTTTAGAAAACGCGGAGGCCAATGTGTTTCATACTTTCTTTTTTGGTGTAATTAGTGTATTGTTATCTTTCAGGTGCTGTACAGTTGATTTTGCATCTTTACCTTTAATTTTTTTATTCATTTTCTAAGTGTTGTTGATAGGCGTGTAGTGGATAAGTTTTAAAACATAATTTTCCCAAGAACTTTTCTTTTTTTTTTTTGTTTTATAAGTCGTCTAGTTTTTGCCTGATTTATACGCAGTTTGTCCAAATTAAGTGTTATGTGTGACTTATTAAATTCCCTTTGAGTTTTCTTGCTATCCTTTATAGCCTATTTACAATCATCATCAACACATGGTTTGCTGAAACGTTTAGGATTTGCCGAGGTTTGTTTTGGAATAGCTGTGTTTGCGATGTCCAGCAATTCACAAGTAAAATATTCCACTTGATCGACACTTTCTACAAAGTTCTCCTGTGTGAGTCGTTCAGAAAAAAGCGATGAGAACGTGTCCCAGTTTGTTTTTTAAAGTTCCATTGGGGCACGCTCTCATCGTCTGCCGGAACCACACTCTCCAACATAATTGGGAAGTGATCACTACCGCATAAGTCATCCTCCATCTTCCAAAAAACCGAGTAAGAGACAAGTGCATATAATTGTAAGGTCAGTTGATGAGTATGAAGTAGGTGCGAGATGCAAATAAGTAGAAGACCCACCTTGGAGCAAACACAAGTCATTTTTTGCCATAAGCTCCTCCACTGTTTTACTCTTTGCATCTTCTTGGCTGTAGGAATTACCACAAAGAGGTCTGTTTACGTTAAAATTACATAACAAAATGTATGGGGTTGGGAGTTGTTGGACCGTCAACTCAAGATCATTCAATTGTAGGGTTTTATCTGGTGTAACGTAAATAGAATATAACGTAACTGTCTTATCTGAGGCTAGGCGTACAGCAACAGCCTGTAAGTTTGTTTGTAAAGGTACAGAACGGCGAATAGTGTCATTTCTAACTAAGGCAGACGTTCCACGAATATGAAGATCATACGAAGTATAATGCTAAAGGCAGAATGATCCTTGGTTTCTGGTTTCTTTAAAAGAGTTTCCTGCAGGTAAAAAGCAGCAGACCTAGTTCACTGAAGTTGGTCCTAAAACCTCGGCAATTCCTCTGTATTGTGTCGTTTTTTTATTTTGATTGTATTATCCATATTTGGTTGGAAATTGGGATGGTGGACGTATGGGCGAAATCACCCCAGTACCCTTTCAGGTGACTTTTTCTTGGGGACTTGTTCTTAGAAGGGTTTAAGCACAAATTCCTGAACGTTTCGGCAATGCATCCGCCGACTTCCACCAGTTCAAGACCCCCAACCCGTTTGCGGGTTACAGGGTCTTGAAAACCTTTGGGTGTTCTATCTGATAACCGTTTTTGTTTTTCCATTTTTTTTCTTGATCCCTTCTCTGAGTCTGACTAAGATTTTGAGTTTCTGTTTTTTGTTTTGGTTTAGTTTGGTCATTTTTGTTCTGGTTTTGCTTCTTTCACTTGTTTGTCTTCTGGCTTAAGTTTGTCTTGTTCTTTGCAATGAATTGTTTTTCCTGTGTTGCCGTTCGAGTGGTTGATTGTGTTTGGGTTGACTTTGGTTCCACCTGATCAGAATGTTGTATTGTGAAGGCCTATGGTAAAGATGGAATGGTACTGTTGAACCATACCCATGGTGTCTGACATTCAACGGAACGCGTTGGTGATTTTTGTTTCAGTGCAGTGGCATATGATGGCATTGATAAATTCATGCCAGGCATGGATGGCACAATGTCTCTGGCCTCTTTATAGCTGATTTGTTATTCAATTTTGAATTTTTTATTTTATTTTTCCTTTTCCCATGCAGGGCAATCTTAAGATGACGTGTGATTGCCATGGCTGTTGACACTCTTCTATACGTTGTAGATTCACATGGTCCTTCGTGACTTAAGACACACTTATACCATGTTTATTTGCCTCGATAAGTGTTCTGTCCATGACCAAACTTTTGGCACCTGAAACACCTGGAATATACAAATCCACCTTGACTTTCAAGTAACCAATTTTAATAACTTTTGGAGGTCTGGTGCCATCAAAGATACATATGTACGTGTTTGTCTTTATCAATATACCTACTTTTCTAATTTCAATGCGTTTCACTGCTGTTATTCCTTGACATCTTTACTTGAATGTAGAACTTTGTGGAAATTAGTCTTAACAATAAAATCAGTAATTTTAGTTGTGTGCATAAGGTTGTGTACCTGAACTTGTTTTGTACATTGTATTAATATATACTACTCAAGGTTTGCTAAGCACCAAATATTTGATACATCATTGTGAAATTTGTTTGTGACATATTTGCGATATTTTTGGTAAATATGATTGAGGAATATATTGAGAGATGTGTTTACATTAGCTCTCTTGACAGGCAGGTTTTTCGTGGCAGTCATGGAAAGCATGTACCCCTTGATTTTCATGATGTGTTCGGGTACTGTCTACATGTACATGCCGTGTGTAGGGCATTCAGTCTTCATTTCAACATAAGCCCTTGTGATTTAATGATTGAATATGGCAAATGCAAACGTAAGAAGACATTTGTCTGAAGCAGAAATGTGGCAAGGGGTTACACATCGTGAGGGTGGTGAAGCCCTTGGCGTGCACCATGCGGTGATCACCAGAGCCTGGGCAAGATTTCAGCAGTATGGCACACCAGTAAAACGGCATGGAGGTGGCAAAGACAGGGCAACATCTGCAGCTGAAGACCGGCTTTTGATCATTTAGGCCCGTAGGAACCAGCATCGCAGTGACCTTCAGAATTCATCCGGGGTAAATGTTTCGACGCAGACTATCCGGGCAAGTTTGCACGAAGGTGGCCTCCGATCGAGAAGACATTGTATTCGCATTCCGCTGTCCCAGAACCACCGCCAGACACGATATGAATAGGCCATGGGCCACGTTGGATGGACCAGAGAAGATTGGCGGGCGACCTGCCCTTTTTACACATGAGTCAAGGTACTGCCTGGCCCACACAGATAGGCGTTCTAGGGTATGGAGAAGACCAGAAGAGCGATTCCTTGCAGCCGACATTGCTGAGCATGACCACTATGGTGGAGGATCAAGCATGGTCTGGGCGGCATCAGCTGGGATGGACGTACAGAGCTCTGTGCCCTTGAACGTGGTACAGTGATTGCACAACGGTATATTGAGATCCTGGATGTCCACGTCAGATTGTATGCAGGTGCAGTGGGTGATAGATTCATTCTGATGGACGATAATGCCCGTCCTCGTGTTGCCCGTGCTGTCGGGGAGTATGGACTGGCCAGCAAGATCTCCTGATCTCAATCCAATTGAACATGTCTGGAATGAGTTGCAGCTTGCAATTTCAGCCCGTCCAGTCCAGCCAAGAAGTGTCCAGGGGCTTGGTGCCATGCTGGTCCAAGAATGGAACAACATCCACAAATGACCATCAGGAAACTGATTGGGAGCGTGAGAAGGCGTTGTCAAGCTGTAATTAACAGTAATAGGTCCCATACTCGATAATGAAGCCATACCTGTTCGCTCCGTCAATTTGTTGGCGTATTGAAATATTTCCTCTTTCACCAATAATATCCATTTTTCATGGTTATCGTATTCAAAAGCTAAACAATAATGTCAAACACAAATAAAATCTTAATTTCTGTATTTAAATCATTAAAGATATAATTAAATAAAAAATATATATACTTTTCATTGCAATATTTCAACTAAAACGAAAAACAGGTAGTTGGATGTACCTTGTGCTTAGCAAACTTTGAGTAGTATATTATATCTCCAGATTTTAACTTTTTAATGTCCTTGACAGTCCCCGCAATACCTTTGACTGGTTCTTCAAGGGCAAATGGATTTATTGTGTTTAATTTTTTACTTTCGCCTGTTGAATGTAATAGAATAAATTTTGGAAGGTTGTCTTCAGGTGGTGTTAATGATGCTATTAATTCTTTGTCAGAGTCCGAGTCCTTTATGTCAGCAGCTGAAAAAAAGGCCGTTTGGTTTTGGTTGGTTGATTTGCCATAGTGTATAGTTTAGATAGTTCATCCCACCCACCACGGAGTCCAACAAGTGGTAGAGTTACCGCTAAGGAGTGAACCCTCCGAGCTGCCAGTATTCCAACATACTTCTACTAGGGCAGTATACTCAGCCAGTGTTGATGCCAAAGCATGTCACCGGCTGATTGGCCCGTTTGTGGGAGTGTCATGTTTTCAGATGTCGGTCATTTAATCAATCATTTTACAACACACTGTAATTTAAGATACCACAGCTCACGAACATAGACAGTGCAAGAAAACAAAAAATGTTTTAAAAGGTACAAGTTTAGTTAAAAGTTAGCAAACAATGACAATGGTTGGAATTGATTAAAAGAAATGACCGACTGAATGACCCCCAAATGCTCCCCGACATAACACCCTTTCTGGGGGCTCCCGATTGGCAAAAACGGACAGGTCCGACCATCCGTCTACTCCAAAAGTTGGGTCAAAGCAGTATATTGGGCGGTTGTCTCCAAAATGGAGATTTCCCTAACTAGGGCCTTTTTGTCCTCAGCTGCCAGGATCCCTTCCCCCGGGGCCTTCGGAACGCCCCTCACGTGAGAGCAAGGTACCTACAGGATGTTGTACTAGCAGGATGGTACCATTTTAGTCCGGGGCTATGTATTTTGATATTCCGTAGCTAACCTGCTCGATTGAGCAAACCAGCTAATTTTAAATCATCAGACCTGACCAATTGAGAAGGCCGTCCTCTATTCGCCGCCTGAGGACCCCGCCTAGTAGAGGGTGGCCAAACCCCCTCAGGTATGTATACATGCAAGTCATGAAGCTAACCTGAAGTCCATCATATACTCATCTGGAGCCTGAAGACTACGGTGGTTTCGTGGTCTACTGTTTCGGGGACTCGCCCGTATGTATGAGAATAAACTATAGGGGCCCTTGTGGACTGGGTACGAAACTTTCAGGGATTCATTGTATGTTAACAAATAACAGCACAATCTTTACATTTTAATTTATTTTATTCAACAACAAAGTTACAACTTTCCATGCATTGTTTTTTTTTTTCGAAAATACATGGAAATATGGAAATAGTCTGATTGTTCTGGATCCTTCTTTACACATCCATCTTCTGTGGTATTTAGATCGGCAGATATTCATAAACAGTCTTTCGGCAGATTGGACATCAATTCATACAGGCATAAACGGCCAAATGGTCGCGGAGCGACATTTGCTTCAGCTAACAAACACACACTACATTTATCCTCCATGAATCTTCTTCGATGGTGATTTCTTCTTCTTGAACTAAGGCGCCTATTTCTTCTTATTCTTGAACTTCTTTTTGTTTCAACGTCCACGAATTCTGGTGGAAGGTTATGAATGTAATAAATCTGGAGAATATTTTCTGTGTTCTTCCATAATATCTTCTGTTTCCCAGAAACGAACAACTATACCACCGTGAACACATTGAGTTCTGTCTCCTGTCCCCAGATGAAAGAATTCAGTTCCTGCCAGTTCGTTCTGAGTTTCCCCACTTTCACTTGATAACATAGCTTCGAATGGCTTGGGGTGGTTTCCTTCCAACGCATGCATCGGGTGCCCCGGTGATCTCTGTGCTGGATCTGATTTGTTTCAGCAATTATTAAACGAGCTCCATCTTTTCCGCGTAAAATCTGCTCCAGAAAAGTTGGCGGAATGAAACGCTC
The DNA here is from genome assembly GCA_031216915.1 of Pictodentalium vernedei. Lineage (NCBI taxonomy): Eukaryota > Metazoa > Mollusca > Scaphopoda > Dentaliida > Dentaliidae > Pictodentalium > Pictodentalium vernedei. The sequence goes on along the minus strand of CM062292.1, from coordinate 81,134,948 downwards.
ATCCCCTCTACAAATCTGTTGTATAATACATTTCTTGATTCTTCGTTTCTTGATTCTTTGTGATAATCATTCATCGCATCCCGATCAAACATGAAATAGTGAACATTCTTTAATCTTTTTCCTCTATGACTTCATTCTTCTTTAGTTTTCTTCCTCTCTTTGCTTTGCTGCGTTCTGGTTTCTGTTCTAGACTCCTTTTCTTTACAATATCCACTGCTCTTGAACGTGTCCTCAATCCGTCGTCGACAACCTAAATCCAACGTTGTTCTTGAACAGCTGAATCTCTGTATCGTAGTTTTTCTTGAAAATAGTCATGCTAGTAGACATCCTTCTTCTTTGGCTGTCGACACACAAATGAGCTGAAAGCCGAGTGTGCCATTTTGTAGCTAGCTTTTCTTCAATGCAGTGACATCTAGAGGTGGGTTTCTTCTATGGCGCCACTAACCAACACATTATTATCCATTAGACCGGTTGTAAACATATTGACTATGGTGTCCATCAATACACCGCGACAGCGATGCTTCAAGTAAAACAGACAATATTGTCCACACGCTGGTAATGGTCCTTTCGCATTAAACTTCCAATAGCCGGAATTGTTCTTCAGGAACTCCTCGAATGGTCTGCTTCGTGGTTGTAATCCATAGGTATCAAAGTATTCTGCATTGTGGTGAGTCACAAAGAGGGCCAGTCAGTGTTCTCTTTCTCTGTGCTCTGGGTCCGTGTTGGCTGTCAAAGCCACTTGTGTGTGATCTGTTAATCTTCGTTGTAATTTATTTCTTACAAACACGTCCAAACATATCCTCTTCAAACAACTATCTGATCGAAGGGTGTTTCCAACTGCAATGTGTTCATGTCGAGTAACCAAAAATCGCTTGTCTGTTCTTATCCACTTCTATGATGTTCTCGAATACACCAGTACGTTGATCGTGGTCGGTAACAGGTTTTCGAAATGGACTTCTAATCTCAAGCTTCCTGTCTTAACCAGATCGAAGTTTTTCCGTATGGTAGGTCTGGATTTATGTGGTCGGTAACAGATTTTCGAAATGGACTTCTTGTCTCAACGTTCATCTCTTCACCAGATTGAAGTATTTCCCATGTGATAGGTCTGAATTTAGGTCGAAGGGGAACAAAGTGTATCCGTTTATGTTCTCTTCTCGGCTGATGTGGTTTCCTTCATTCGCGTACATATGTCCAGCCCCTTTGAATAGGGCCGCATAAACAACATCTCGCTACTCCTTGTTGCTCGAATCGCGGTTGTAATGGTTTGGCAAGAAACTGCTGTCCAGCCACGTACAAAGCCTTGTTACTGATGTTACTGATGTTGTACGTCCTGAAATTGTAAGGATTCTTTAAAAAGTTTCCATTGAAGTGTCGTTGTCTACACATCCCACCACGAGGTGTTCAGGTAGCTGGCGAAAAAATAAATTTTCTTGTGGAAAACGCAGATTTCTTTCGGCACTAAAAACACATTGGTTTCCACACAGTCGACGGATATTTTGCGGTAGCTTTTGTTAGTGCTGTCTCGTGACCCCTTCTCATGCATGAATGGGATCTCTCTTTGCGCACAAACACGGATGCGTCCAGAATTTTGAATTTGTGCGTTTCGTATCGGCCAACAATGCGAAAGCATCTTTGGCTCTGTTCCTTTAACATGAACGTTAACTCCATTCAGCAAGTAACGAGTTTGGAAAAACACGTCCAAATGTAATCTTCCAGTCATATCCACCATTTTACTTTTTTCTATAAATTTCTTTCGAAGCATAAATCCCTTGTTATCTTCTGTCAGATGTTCCACGTGTCCGGCCGTGTCCTTGTACCATAATGCATTACTCACTTTTGGCTTCTTGGCAGCTGGTCCATAACTCAACAAAGTTTCCATGAAAGCTCTGAAGTGATAACTGTTGTTGGAAGGCGATACCAGCTTCTCATTCAAACTGATATCGATTTGAGTGAATAAGGAATGCATTCTTAAATTGATCGGGCCCACCTTGGTATCGGGTACGATTGATTCCCCGCTGGAATCTACAACCACTGCCTTAACATACAGGTATGTTTGTGCTAAATTCAAATAATCATCTCTCAACTCCGCAATGTGGAATTCTATTGAACCACTATATCCTATGGTTGTCAAAGGTCTGTGTTCCACCCATTGCACATGTTCCACACTAGTCTGTGTCAGTGGTATGAAAAACAAACAAATCCAGTTCGCTGTTAAGACTCTAACAAGATTTTTCGTTGATGAGAGATATCATGCGACAAGAACGTCTTGCATTTGGGCCGTTCTCCTTTTTTCGATAGCCGATTTTCAGTGGTGCTGGCCTGTTTATACCCTCCCTGTGGGGTAGCTTCAACCCACCAACTACTTCGTCCCAAGTACCCACTCCAGTTTCCATCATTCTCTTGTTTGCTGCCTGTTTTATATTTCCCCTTGGATGACATCTCCGGAAAAAAACGCTCCTTTTTTCACGAGCTATTTTCCCACTGCCCTGACAGTACCTTTCAATAGAGGTAGCACGACGTTCTTCAAACCTCCCATTATACTACTCAAACCATAACCTCCCTGCATCTGAGCACCCGAAAAAGCCGACAGCCCATTCCCAGAGTGTTACGTGTAATACTCGTCGTACAATTTGACATTACAACAGTAAGTCATGTTTATGTGAAATGAAGGGATCTACTATTTCGGAAATAAAGTATCACTGTCATCTTCCCGACCTCGAGTGGCACTATGGCTCCTCTATCATCCCTTATATATATACCCGGGAATTTTTCGATCCACTGGTTCGTAGTACACAATACTACACATTCTTAAAGGTCTTGGAGATGATGTTCCCATACTTTCCACGCCCGGTTACTATACGAAGAAGCGGCATTCTTGTATCTCCCACGACTTGGTCACGAACTAAGTCAGAGTAAACATAGAGCGAATAGAATACTTGGTTGACATCAACAACAAGGGTAGAATTGTAAGTGCCCGACTTGAAAACACACTTGTTAAACCACAGAATATTTTGGAGAGTATGACTCAATGTGACGATTGCCCCGTCTCGAACCGTGACCCTAACTTTATCTGTTACCTCATCTAACAAAATCTACCCTATCGTGGCGGGGTAGAAGTAATTCTTTAACACCACTGGTGTCCCATATTGCATCAGCAGTATTCGAATAACGACCTTGAATGAAGTGTTTGGATACTGTATCTCTGTCAGACTCATTTCTCATCCCCCGTGAGATTCACGGGTTGTGATAATTGGGTGGTGTACGTTGACAACGTGTTCTCGGATAACACGTTCACGGAACTAGGTAGAGTCAAATAAAATATCAGTTTTTTCTTGATGGTCGGAGTAGACAACAAATATCCTACGCTACTACTCAAGAGAGCGATCCATAACTTGATGTCTATGTTCTTGAGGGTGAGGTTAACAACACTGGTTATGATGATGATGTATAAAATGGTTATTTGTGAAAAGTAAGTAATCTCGCTTGTTGGAATTCTCTTTCTAAGCAGACGCCAATATCTGTTCGATCCTTCTTCCATTTTGGAAGAAACCTGACAGGTTCACGCCCTTTTATAGGCGAGCTAAATGTTTGATCCATGAGTTGAACGAAGCAGGATATCCCAACCACTTCACATACAGTTCTCCGTTCTTACCACGACCACATTTCTTGAGTACGTGTTCGTTTTTGTACATATGTTTGTGTACGACTCGCTGAAGCTCTTTAGTGTAGAACATCGTCTAAAACGTATATGACTGGGTAACTTGCTGACCATCACTTTGAATAACTCTTCAGTTCAATTTGGCAAATAAGCTTTCTCCAAAGTTTTATTGACTTTTCTGATTCTCACTCATGTCTCCCTCTTTGAACTTTGGGGACTTGTATGTTTGCTCTACAGTTTCTGCCAAACCTCTTCTTAGTCATACCGATACTACGATTATGAGTTTGAATATAAGATCTCACCAAGTTATGAAGTGGAAAAGTTAGTGTATCGGTCCCTGGTAAAATATTTCTGAAGCTTGCTTTTCAAGTTCTATTGGATTTTTCTACTATGGAACTTATCGTTTCCACGTTTTGTGAAGTGAAAAAATTCACATCATGGTCTTTGAAAAACATTGTTTAGAAATTCTTTGCCTTGATCAGTTTGTAATTTTAATGGCTTGTGAACTTGTTTGAAAATTTTGGTAAAAGCATTAACGATGGAATCACCAAGGATGTGTTGAGAGGTATGAACCAAGTATATTTATTGATCACATTCAAACACGTGAACAGAAACTTTGAGTTATTATTATATTTACTGATGTTCGCTAAATCTACCAATCAGCTTGCCATTGTGCACCAACACCACTGACGATCACTTTCCTTGTGAAGAGTTTAAGTGCCTTGAGTCTCTAACCCGTTCACAATTTGAATGCTCTGTGGAGAGCGTCTATATCTATATACCACTGAAACGTACAAGAGTTTCTGGATAGTAGTATAATGATTCCATTACTGCATTTTCCAAGTGTCAACTCTATTTATACTACCGCTTCAGACCATTTAACCATCTCAGGTTTCTTTCATTGCTTAGGTTTAGTTTCAATCTTAGTCTTCAGATTTCTTTCGGTCTCCGACTGTCGCGTGAAATCCAAACTTTCTTTATGACCAATCAATTTTTGGGGGATATTACTGTCTTTCAAAACTTGTGCCAACAATCCCCATCCATGGGTTCGAAAGACTTTCGTCTTCTACGCAAATCATTTAGGTGATCTGTCACATTCGACCCCCAACACTGTCTAGTCTCTATGGAGCAGTTCTCCCTTCTCATTCCAAGATATATTTGGGTCATTTCTAATACGATTCAACAACAACTTTGTTTTTTTTTCTTCATCGCCATAGGTACAGGATCGAGAAGGTCTTGGTCTTTATTGTCTTTCTCGAGTTCGACTTCGATGGATCTAGGGCACACACATAGCCTTATGTTGAAATGTCGCTTTAGTGTACAGCATCATATAAGACGTGTATGACTGGGTGACCTTTCTTGGTGGCCACCACTGTGAATAACTGTTCGGTTCAATTGTGCAAATAACCTTTCTCAAACCTTTTCTTGACTTCACTGATTCTCGCTCTTGTCTTTGTAAGACTTGATTATATCGAGTCATCTTTTCATCGGATGTGAGAAACGGGGCATCTATAATGTCTTTCATTTCTCAATCCAAAGACGAAAAAGCCATTTCGTTTGGTTGTTTGATCATTGGATTCTATTCTAAACTTTCCAGTAATCTCGGTTCTATCAAAACCATTTTCTTTGTGCATTATATCATCCAAAAATGCCTTTGGCAACACTCAATAACACGTTAGGTAGTATCGCACCCAAGAATCCCTCCACTCTGCAAGATATGTCTCTTCATTTGGTCAAATGTACTTCATTAGTTGTTCCTCATGAACAAGTTGGGTTCTCCGTACTTTAGTCATAGGTACTACTCCCTTCAAGATATTCAAGGCACAGTCACACAAAGAAGTAATAAAATCTTTGTCTGCATGTTTCAGTATGGATTTGACGAGTGCGGGTTTCAATTTAATAAGAAGCTTCCGAATCGCGATGTTGCGCTTGAGACGGTCGTGCATACTACTGACTTGAGGCAGATACCTTTTGGGAAAGTGGCCTTTATGGTAACCAAAAGAAAAGAAAAATGACTTCCACAGAAAAGAAATACTCACCATAGGTGGCCCGCTGTGTTTATACTGACTTGGGCAAGTTCATGTTTGTTTGATATTTGTCCAGAAGATAAACATCAACTACCTTGAGCACATTACCACCTTTTTTCTTCTTGTTTCTTCTTTTATAACTCTTTTCTTATTTTTAATCGTTTTTTTTTTTACAAAAACACCATCTATTTACAACATTTATTGACAACTTCTATTTACATCTTTAATTAGAAACTAACTGTAATTGGTTTACTCTTCTCAGCTTCTGTCACTAAATCCATAATACAAAGTCTTATTTCTAATAGGTTTCTCGACATGTCTTCATACTCTCATTCCAGAAGTGTTATGGTGCCACAGAAGATCACAGAAGTATTATGGTTCGAGTGCATCATCAAAACATGCAATGATTCTGTGATTATATTTTGCAACTGTCACTGTAAGCCCGTTGTGTGCTTTACCATGCTGGTCCACATAAACACACAACCCTTTTCTGTAGCAACAGTTCCAATCATTTATTTCACGTACTAATCATATGCTAAACAGATTTTATGTTGCAGGCAAACTCGCCTGAGTTCGGTATCAACTCTATCCATGATCAACGGTACGGTTGGGGGAGGTGGGGGTGGGTTATTCTCACTGTGATCTTCTTCTTCAAAGGTGGTTCTTGGGCCAGTGTGTTGAATATTGTTTTTCAGTGTCTCTTTGTCCCGGCGTAGAGTGTTCGGGTTTAGCAGATTATTGTCTTGAGTTAGGGCTTTGGTTAGACCTGTTTGTGGGATCTGAGTGTTGATGGCTGCATCCGCTTCTACCTGGGTCTTCAGGGCTTTCCATTCTTCTAGAGATATAGCAATCCCAGTCTTGGTTGGACAAAGCTTCTGGTCTTTTTCATCAAAGTATCTTCGGAGGTGTATTTTCAGTTCTTCCTAGTACTGGCTGGCGTGAGCATAAGTCTGCTTGGTTCCGAGTAGGAACATCTTTTCTGATCTGTCCAGTTCGCTCGTTCGCTCGTTTGGTGATCAATGTCCATGCTTTGCTTGTCTTATGTATCTCTGACGGAAATGTTTTGAAACAACCAACACATTTTGATAGACTGTTTGTTTCCCATAGGGTTACGGTTTAATGTCGCGAAATTAGGAAATTTACACAGAAGGCTGTGGAAAAGAAATGCAATGTACATTTCTATTGTAAACTCGTTGTGTGCGCTCACAGTTCACTCACCCCTGGCCTCCGTTTATTTCTCCCACTGAATTCTGGATGTTCCGGATTAATATTAATGAGTTAGTCCTCAGTCGTTCGACTTTGGTTCTTTGAAAAAGCAAGAAATTCACATAATCTCCCCCATTGTTACACAACACTGTCCCTATCGATGTTTTTATTCCGCCCGATTCCGTACAAGCTGATCCCTCTAACTTGGCTTCCTGCTCGAGCTGCTCGAATGTACGACTTACATTGAGTCAATGTTACTGCAATTTTTGCTCACAACGGTCTCTCGGACCCATCCACATGGTGCGTGCCTTTATGCTTCATATGGCAAGATAACTTAGTGCATTTTCTGATTATTAGAATTTTGCCATCTCCAGAAGGTTAAATTAATCGCTTAGCATCATGAATCGTCTGTTCCTCCCTAATAACTCCAGCTTTCAAAGGTTTTCTCCAGAACTCTCGCCACTCCGTTTCACCATCCAAATTTCGTTACGTGCTTGCATCCGCTCTTGCTAGCATCTCTTCTACTAGCATCTTCACTGCTTTGTTTTCGACAGCCTCTCCCACACAACAATCTGCTGTCCTGTCTGTTCAATGTTTTATGACTCTCTCCACTTAACTTTCTTTCTCACACGCACATTTTCTCATTAATACCCTATATATCCCATGCAATGGCATTTACTTCACTGTCCAACCAGCATCAATTACATTAAATGTTTCACACACATAACACTCCGGGAAACTCTATTTGTTCAGTATCTTAAAACAGTAAGCGGCTATGTTGTGTCGAAACTTCCTCACACGGCGAAGTAATTTTTCTCATACCCTGGTACTCATATAACTATTTAACCCCTGTCGCACGGCAAAACTACCAAATGCACAACACACGTGGAACTACTGCTTTCTTTCCAAACACGCCACTTAGTCCCTGACAAAATAGCTCGAGTGCATTCCCACCCCCACAGTTTCTAATTGCCATATCTGACAGGACCCTTGTGGGAAATAACTTTTAGAAACGGGACAGGTAACAATTACAAAGTAAGGCTTTGGAGAAGAAAAAAATATTTTTTAGAAAAAAAAGAAAATAATGTCCAACTTGGGTCTTTCGAAAAACAAAGGTTCATGCCTAACTTTTTCATGCTTTGTTCATTTCTCATTTTGAAACAACTTTGTAATATTTACAACAGAGAATTTCCAAGTGCTGATGATGATGTGATGATGATTTATTTCTCAGGTTATTCAATGAGGGTACCAAAACGACACCAGGTATCAACTTTTTAAAAAAAAAACAAATCAACATTAAAAGTGCATCATCCGTCTCCAGAACCGTAAATCAACTATTTTTAAATTACACAAAACGACAATGGAAAAAAATTGAACAAAACTAAATAAAGGTGTATCATACGGTTCTAATAGAGGCAGCCTAAAAGACACCATGAATCAACTCTTTTTTAAACAAAACAAAACAAGCTTTTTTGGAAATAGAGTAAGAATTAAAGATGTATTCCCGGTTCCAATAGGGATAACCTAAAAGATTTGTGAATCAACTTCAAATACAAAGTTTGTTTGAAACAAATGAATATTGGAGTACACTCATCACTTTTTGTCTTCTGGTGGTCTGGCATATCAATATCTTATTCAACAAGGCCGAACTGCAGGTTGGATCATGATTTTCTCCTTGCTATCTGTCTCGTTCATAGCACAGTTGATCTTGAAGGAATGGAATGCATCCAAGAGGCCATGGAGAGTGCGATCTCTCTTCTCCATATGCCACACCCACACCACTCCCATATCTCCCTCATCTTGTAGCCGAGATCTTGGATGTATTGGTTTCATCATACAAATCTCTCAGTGTTTTTGTTTTACTGACAACATTATACAATACGTCAGAGCTCTTTTTTGTTGTGGTATGAGGGGCCATGCCAGAAGCAACCGTGGAACTGATATACCGTTGTGTTTTCTGACATCAACCGTCGACGGGTAACTGGCTTCTCCGAATTCTCTTCTCACTGCCATTAAACTGGTGACGTAACTTCTTCCATCAAAACAAAATCTAACCATTGCTCGGCCATTCTTCCAAAGTTGTGCATATAGTCTGGTTTGAAATTATTTTTTTCTTTCCGTCCGACAAACCATTCGGCTGGCACATCCTGTGTAAGAAACCACAAGTATAAGATAAGGCATTGGCATCACAGTAAACCACACCATCACACGTTCTGGATTCGGGCCCGTGGAACTATTCTCTTATACAAGTCACATCTTTTCTCTTGATATCTGTTGAAAATAATCGATGGTTCTCCGACGTTCTGGTTCTTTACGAGATGTGAAGGTTGTTGTTCTCGTTGAAAGGAGATATTTCAGAATGAGTCCCTGAACATGTCTTTTTCCGAGCTTCTTAAAAAGCAAACTGTCTTTCAACGGCTTCTAGTAAGGTTTTCACGTCACGGTTGTTGTACTAGATTAAAAACTTGCGAAAAGTACTCATTCCCTTGTCAATCCAAACGTTCTTACATTACACATATTCTTCAGTGGTTATGTTGTCTTCCTTTAGGGAGATGTAACAGTTTTTCCAAGGCGGTGATCTACTAGTAAGGAATGTGGCCTTTTGTTACGGAACATCAAATTGCTTTCAGAAATTTATCATATGTCGCAACCACTTTTGTTACAACAACCATTATTATTACAGCTCATCACTTTTGTTACAACAGTTAATCATTTTTGCTAGAGCTCGCCACTTACAAAAAATCAACCATTTTGTTACAAAATGAGCTCACCATTTTGTCACAACACCCATCCGTTTCTGTAACAAAAAAGAAATTCCTCTCCACTTTTGTTACATCGCCAGCTTTTGTTACAATTTTGTCAGTGTGAAAAATAAAGTAATTCGCAAGTAGTGAAGCTGTGACGTTTAATCGTTTAATCGTAATTCAAAACCTAACCCTTGTCGCGTCAAGCCTGGCATTTTCAGGCTAGCGACTTTTTTCATGCTCACCTATCTCGCGCCTGAAAAATATAAGGATAGGGGAGGGGGAGAGAACAATTGCCCACCCGCTCTCTCAAACATAATGCCTACTATTGTGGTATATTTCTAAAACCTGCGTTGTTATGTTTAAAAGTACAGTATCATATCTGTAAACGGCTATATATTGCCATTCCCACCCCAGGGCGAGCCTCGGAGTTGGAGAGTGGTAAAATATTGCCGTCACAGAGACTTCTCTCCGAATTGAGACTAGCAATATACATTGACCGGGGTTCAGTATTGCTAAATCTACCGACTAGTGTATTGATAATGCGAACGTTGCAAGAACACTTCCAATGGCTTTGAAGAATAAAATCCTTTGTCTTTTTTATCCTTGTTTCCTGTTATAGGATCAAAAGGTACTTCTTCGGCAGTTTTATCTGACCCACATCTCACCTGAGAATATATCTCATGTTAATGATTAAAGCTGGTCTTAAATTGTATGCGTTCCTCAGTCTGGGCTAGATTTATGTATTGATTGGGGTTTATGACACTTTCAACACCCATGGTCAAATCGTGTCGGATAGTTTTAAGAAGCCGGGTGGCCCGGGGAATCGTCACAACTACATGCATGTGTTCTTTATTTATTTACTAATACATTTACGAGAAGTCTTGGGTTTGTTATAACTATAATCCCAACCGACTAATATTCCAACTACATTGAAGATGACATGCCTTGATAATGTAGTTGGAATATTAGTCGGTCGGAATTTGAGTTATCTCAGTCGGGACAAATCCTATTTAACCCCCCACCCCCACGCCCTAATCTGACGTCTTCTGCACCTAGACAAGCAGTACTATTATTATATACTTTATAAATAACCACATTTCGATTGGCTGGAACTTATACACGTGACTGGTATTCAAAAATCCATGTTCACCGGTTTTCTAGTGAATATCAAACTTCTAAATATAGCTTTTGGAAATCCCCTCTCTCGTTCTGTTTCAGTCGACGTACTCTCTATAATATTGTTTATTTTTATGTTATTCTTCAGATGATAACTATTTTATTGTTAAATAAAAGTATTTCTGGTTGATATAATTGAACTTTTATTTGCCAAATAGAAGATTGCTTTAGGATGGTGTATATAATAAAACAGTTATGGACTTTTGTGGTGGTAAATATGATGTGATATGAACCTTAAAGCTTATATTGACCTTGGCTAACGCCTCGACCAATACACGTTTTCTTATGTTCATATCACGTTATGTTTACCACCACAAAAGTCCTTAATTGTATAACATTCACTAGACATTTGAGACTTTTGTTGATAAATAGAAAAGAAATTATCTCTTTCTTGGGAATTTTACACCACAATAAATTTATTTATTCCCATTGTCTGGAAACTACGTGTAAAAGTTTATTAAATTGACATCATGACACATGATGCGCTACCATTTGAATACATGTTGGCTGACAATAAATCGCCTCTCCCGATATTGTAAAATTTGTGCTCTTTTCCGTTCTCGAAGAACTGAACGCGGCTAAAATGATCGTGTGAATAATTATCAAAAAGTAGTGGTTGGTGAGCACTTATTTCCTTGTATTTTGAAATATAAAATAAATTCATTTTTCACATCTGATTTTTAAAGCACTTGATACCATTGCGTAAACAGTGTTTCTTCTTTTTCGCAGGGTGTGAAAAAGATTCGGCTGCTCTGAAGATCACAATACAACCCAGTGCATCACACCGTGAAGTTCTCCTGTTGGACAAAACTCCGGGATTGAGTATGACGGATGCAAAAGGAATATACAGTATAACCGGGGTCCATGCTGTGAGTATTTATCTACAAATAATATAATCTGTAAACTCTCTGATTCCAAGAGGTAATATTATTGTTATATATAACGTAAAATTGTAGGGTGATGTAAAAATGTGACTTGGCTCGACGAACAAATTCACCCAGTTTGGTAATTTTGAGGGTACTGTCTTCATAGCCAACCCTTTTCCGTTCCCCCTTATTCCGCCTATACATCGCCTACTCTACCTATATGTTTTCTACTCTATAACGGTTTCTATGGTGTATATTGTTGTAAATAAACTGCTAATTTGAAAAAAAACACTGCATGCCACATGTAATACATCAGAAGCAACGAGAAATTACGTGAATTTGTAATTAAAAAACATTGAAGCAAATAAATTCCAGATTACATGACAATGCAAAGATATAAACAAAGTTACCTGGAACTGATCGGACGTAAACACAACACGGTGACATAATTTTTTAATATACGTGGTTTCTAATTTTACATTCGCTTCTGTCCGAATGAATAACCACCACGAACAACAATTGTGTAATATTTTTGCAATAATTGGCCATTATTAGGTCTAAATCTTTGTATTATTTTAAATAGAACATTCTTATACTTCCAGTAAAATCCACAGCGCGTTTGGTGACAACTGCAATTCGCATTAGATTGCATGGATATAATCTAATGTGAATTGCAGTTGCCACTATGTTCGAACCCCGGCTCCCGAACTTATCTCTCCCCCAGTTACATTTGGGGGCTCGTCCGATCCTCAGCAGTTGGTGGCGTTGTGGACGATGTGGTGAAGCATGGTGGATGTTTCGATCGCTCTGAGATGGAGTCTGTGGTCGGTTGAAGTATAAAGGTCATTTACCAACCAGCCTGATTGGTCCGGATCTCTTAGTCTCATGGTAAATCGGTCGTTTTGAGAGCTAGAGGTCGACGGCTTGAACCCCGGCTCCCGAACTTATCTCTCCTCCTGTTACACGTATACAAAGTTTTTTGCATTTGTTTAAGTGATTCCACCTTCTGTCGGCCGAGTCTATTTCTCCTTCCTCAACAAATTTTGTTAATCTTACAATCAACAGGGACAATTTGAAGATACTGTTTATTACTTTATCCACAAAGATCTATTTATATTATCTATACTATTTATTCCTTGATCTAAAAGATGCTAAATGGATGGAAATACAAACAATAATTCTTATAAGGTTTCGAATTACGTTACATTGCTTAAAACAATGTATTTCGTAGCAGGTCATCCGTTCCCCAAAATAGTCATCAATGGGGTAGACGAATTAGAGCATTCGCTAATAGAATTTTATTGAAACTTCGGCTCACACCACAATACGTTATTTCACTCGAGGTGGTAGGGTTAAGTCGTATTTTCACCACTTTTGTTACTGTACAATATACTTGTGCGATGTACAGTAGGAAATATAAAAGGCTAAATTACAATACAAATGAATACAATGGGATTTTGACGGGCAATGGTATTTGAATAATTAGCAGACATCTCTGTATAATATATATATAGCCTTCGATTGGTCACTGGTGGAGTGACTGTCTAGATCAGACTAAACAGGATTATTGGCTTCAGTTACACAAATATGTAATTACAGGACAGGTACGCCCTGATACTTATTATATCCATAGGCATTTATCAGAATATGAAGAGTTACCAAGGCCTTGGATAACAGTCAGCCATAAATTATGTCAATATAGCCAAAATCAATCTATACTATGTAACTTATCTTGTAAGTTCTGATCTGAATGGAGAGAGAGAACGGCAGAGTTTGTCACATTATAAAGACATACACCAGGAGGGGCAAACTTATCTACCATCCCAGGCCTACTAAAAGGTACTCCGCCAAGTAAATAAACTCGCCCTCCATTAATTGCTATCTTCTTGGATTATGAGGAACGAATACTCATTCGTAGGCAGAAAATATATCCAATACATATTTTATTCACGAGACAATTTCAATGTACTCTATTAAATGTAAAAGCGAAACAGGTTTACATTGGCCCACTTCCTGTACCCAGAAATGACTACCTGATCCATATAACTTCTAACCTAGTGAAGTGAATGCTTTCAGCTATTAATAACAATTGTTGTTTAACCGAATGAATATTGAAATGGCACTGCGAGACCATATAAGCTGTATTGTTTGCACTGTTGGGAACTTGTGAATAGAAGTAAATATTGAGAACTTGGCAAATAAATACCACTAACTTATTCGTACATCTAGCAAACATTCCGACTGGTATAAGAGTGCAAATATCTGATTTGGAGCTACCCGCCTTGATGCAATGTAATAATCAAACTCAGTGTGAATTGAGTTCTGGAGCCAGAATGTAATTTAAAACTATTACTAATGTGAACTTTAATATTCCAAGAAGTTTTTGTTTTGTTAACATCAATCAAATGATGAATTATATGAGTTTTTTATGACAAGTTGGGTACCAGTGGTTACATTCAGTTCTATATTTTTAAAACATCAGAGAGTGGATAAAATTTGACATTATTAGTTAGGGTTAAGTGGCGCTGTCTATTGACATTGGTGAATAATATAACTGCAATGCTAATTTTGGAAAAAATACGGAGTGTTGTTTCGGGGGTTGGCACATCCTTCTTGTCATAGAGTTACATGTGCCAGTTTTTCAATAAAGGTATTTTGTGCTTACGTACATTCTAACTTTGTGTTGGGATTAGAATTGCTTTAAATAAAAACTGTGAGCTCTTATTGGTACCAGGGCGCACAAATATACCAATATGTATGCCCATTTCACAAAGTTTGGACACTTTTCTTTAAACGAATAAGTTTGCCGTGTTTTTAACTCAGTCCAAGCAAAAAGTTGATTTCTAATGCAGAAATGACTCTTTTATTTCATGAAATAGGAAATAGGTAACCTATATGTTTGGGAGGGTGAGGGCTGATTGTAAATATATGAATTAGAGTTACCCGCCTTGAATAGTGGCACTTAGACGTGATACACTCTCCAAAACTAATTCAGAGAAAAAAGAGGGTTATTTGAGGATTTTGGGGAGATAAAAATATGCCATTCACTTCTGGTGTGTTTTTGTTGGAAATTCTCTGGAAAAGTGTGCAGATGGCTGGTTCTTTCATTCCTGTCAATTCTCCTCTCCTATTTGTTGCCCTACGACCTGGTTTCAGGGGGGAACAGGTTTGATAAAGGGCTATACTTGACAAAGAAATTGGAGTGCCAAAATGATAGTAGTAGGTGATACTTGAGAGTATCAACACAGTTGTACATGTACGTGTACGTGCACACGTACATTCGTGTACACCTCCATAGGGTTTAGTGTTAAAATCGTGTACAGGTACACGATTTGAACGTTTTTTAGGGTGTGTTAGAATCCACTTGAGTTCAAATATCACTGAATTGTATCCTAGACGCCTGTAGTTTTACGTACACGTTCATGTACCGTTTTGATTGAAATAGGCAAATGAGTTTCCCCCATAGGATTCAATGTTAAATTGCGAGCAAAAAAACGTTTTGTCGTTTCTAAAACATCGTCTTGCCGATTCTAATAATCCGCGTCCGTACACGATTTTAACACTGAAACCCTATGAAGGCGTACACGGAGATCCACTTGTGGATTTTAGGTCGGAAATCGACTCGTGTAAAGAGGTTGTGTTAGAATTCGCAAACCCACTGTCGCGTTTCTCGAAGTAAAACTAACGCACGTTATTGCGAGGTAATCTTAATAAGCACTTAATGGAAATGTTTTGAATGAAGAGTGTTGCCAGGGTGTTAGAAATCCGCAAACCCACTGTCACGTTTACCTGAAGTAAAAACTAACACATGTTATCGTTATGACTGAATGAGGTTTTCGTTCAAAAAGAGTCAATTATAAATATGATCTGTAAAAAATAGACATTCATGTCTTGGTTCGATGTGACGAAGAGAAATTGAGTTTAGACATCCGAATTAGAGAAAAGAATCAGAATTCTTGTGAAGTAATCTTAATAAACACTTAACGGAATGTTTAAACGCATTTTCCGCTCAATTAGGTTTTGAGTGGTAAAATTTTTAATATATTCACGATAGCGATCAGAGAGATTTGAAATGAATGAATGAGTGAATGAGTGAATTCCTTTAACGTTAAAATTAGAAAAAAAAACAGTTTTCTTTTGTGTGTTGAAATGTTTTATTCGTCATCAAAGGGATTCTCTCTTAATTCGACACTGGGTGAATGGTTCTTTGATATGTGAATGGAAATCCTTTGACAAAACGTTACTATCAAAATGCGTTAAATCAGAAACCGGTTTGTCATGTACTGCTTAAAACGTATTTTAAACTTTCCTAATTCAATCAACACTGAGTTGAGATGTGAATATTTTTAGTTTATTATATTAAAGACGGAAAGATTTTATTAACTTAAAAACATAAAAATATAATTAAACATTTAATTTTGAAAATAATAAAACAATTAAAAACGAAAAATGTTTTTACAGATGGATTCTAGACACCGAGATCGAATTTTAGAAGAGTATGAGCGTGGTAAGAAGGGCAATCAGTCGGCTGACAGAAGCAGACGTCTTGGTGAGATGGAACTCAAACGCGAAGCCACAAAAATATTTAAACCCGTGACGGAGGGTCAAGAGCGAAGCAGGAAGGAGATAGTCGAAGAATTGAGACCCATAACGGAGAGTTCTTTGAGAATGGGTTCGTTGCCTCTTAGTTTTGGAAATCGGCATTCCGTTCAATCTACACCGGATTACGTTCCCACGGGGATTCAAACAGAGAGCGACACCGATACAGCTTCGACTATCACCGCTGATAGCGTCGCATCGTCTGATGATGATGGCGGTAAGAGAGATCTGTTGTATGGATTTTATAAGGATTCGGAGGGAAGAATTTTTGTAGGAGACACAGAAGTAGATATTGGCGATGATGAATTGATTGATCGTGGGTTCGAACAGATACGAATTGACTGATGGACTGCGCAGATTGCTCCTTTACGACAAGCCTAGCGATTACACGGAACAGGATTTCGACAATTACGGCGACATTTTGGTTCAGACCCACGCCATGAAGAGAAATAACGATGCCAGAGAGACGAGATCCAAAGCCAACAGAGGTTACAAGTGGACGAAAGTGGTGAAACCCATATGGGATATGAACAAGAAGTTCGTCGAATCGGTGACAGGCAAAGGGGTGAAAACCACTTTTCTTGCGAGCGATTCTGACGCTCTGTCTCAGAGATTGAGTTTGTTGATGGCGAGCAGACGGGCTGGTAACACAGGATTAGATAATCAGATAGTTACTATATCTGACGAATTGTTAAGACAGAAGGTTTTGAATAAACACCACTATAAAAGGCTGATGAACGAATTGAAGGATTGATGTGTATATAACAAGTAGAGAGAAACAAACAAACAAACAAAAATAAAACAGTAAATTTTTACACTAGAATAATAAAAGTATTTAAACAACAAAACGATTTACCAGTGAAAAAAACAAAATATATTATAAAAATAAAATATGTTGGTGATAAAGAACAGGGGATACGTTAGAACTTACGTTCAAGGCGGTTCTGGCATCGTCGATTCTATAATGCGAGCGTTCGCGAGCGATGCGGGTAGGAAACTCGCATCGACTGCATTTGAGGTCGGTAAGAAGACGGCTTTGGATGTTGGTAAGAAAGCCGCTTCCGAAGCCAGTGGTAGGATAGCTTCTGTGGCTGGCAAGAGGGCAGCCGACGCGTTGACTGACAAGTTGATCAGTCCGCCGGCGAAGCGAGCTGCGTTAGAGCGAACGCCGAAAAGTTGGAAAGATTTTAAGGATGCTGTGGTACCCATACAAGATTTAGTCAAAATGACGAGTGGATCTGGATTGAAGAGAACTCGCGACGGTGTGATATAAATAAATAATAATATTAAAAACTGAGTTTGAAAAACATAAAAAATTTGTGTTTGAAAAGAATCTAAAATAACAAACAAAAAAATAAAACAAAAGATGAACATTAAAGATATGTCTTGGAACGACGCCGCGACCAAGAGGTCGAATAACGAGTTCTTTCCCAAAAGCATAAGAGGCTTGATAGTGGGAAAATCGAATTGTGGAAAGACCAATCTGTTGATGAATCTGTTGTCCCGACCCGACTGGTTGGATTACGACAGATTGTTCGTGTTTGGCAAGAGCTTGTTGCAACCCGAATACAGATTGCTTCGAGAGTGCATGGATCGTAGATTGCCCAAGGACGTCATAGCCAGAATCTTTGACAGTAGGGAGGAATTCGACAAGAGTGAAGCTCCACTTTCGACCATTTTGGACGGTGCGGCGATGGAGCTGATGAAGAGAAATACATCTTCGAACGTCGAGTGTCGATTTTATGAGAACGCTAGCGACGTTCCGGATCCTAGAGAACTGAAACCGGAAGATAAGAATCTCATGATTTTCGACGATCTGCTTTTGGAGAGACAGAACCGATGCGAATCGTATTACGTTAGGGGTCGACACAGCAACGTGGACTGTTTCTACCTGTCGCAGAATTATTTTCGATTGCCCAGACAGACGATAAGGGAGAACGCTAATTTTCTATGTCTCTTTCGCCAAGATCTCAAGAATCTCAATCACATCTACGGCGATCACGTCGCAAACGACATGAGCGCGGCGGAATTCAGGAGATTCTGCAAGAGGGTTTGGGATGATGGACTTTACAATTTCGTCGTGATCGATTTGACAAGCGAATTTAATCGCGGAAAATATCGGTGCGGATTCGACAAGTTTTATGTTTTCTGATGATAATAAGATAGAGCGTGAAAATAAAATTTAGAAAATAATAAATCTTCAAATAATTAGTTTTGAATAAAAAAAATAAAAATAAAATTAAATATAATGTTCGAACATGGAGAATTGTTAGAACGGATAGCCGAGAATACGGCTGCAAAACAATCCATTCAAATCGTGGTGAGTGGCGATTCGACTCGATTCGCTACGAAATTCGAACCTTCCATCGAATTGAATAGAGATAAAAGATACGAGATGGCGTTGGTGAATCTGGAGACTTATTATTCCTTTCCCAACGTCACCGAAAAGAATAACTCGATCAAGTATTCCGACGGAGTGGATTGGTTGGAGATTCGAATTCCCAAAGGGAGTTACGACATAGACGATTTGAACAATTACATTCAGACGCGAATGAAGATGGATGGAAAGGGAAGCATCAAGATCAGACTCGCTCCCAATCCTAATACCTTACAGACGATGTTGGATTTGGAAGATAATTTTCGAGTGGATTTCAACATGGACGATTCTATAGGCAAGATGTTGGGATTCGATCGAAAGGTGTATCGAGGCCACGCGGCATCTGAAAATACGGTCGACATTCTCGCAGTCAATAGCATTCTGGTGAACGTGGACGTGATTGCTGGAAGCTACGTGAATGGTAGCGCTCAACCGATGACCTATTCCTTCTTTCCAAACGTGTCGCTGGGTTATAAGATCGTGGAGCGACCTCGAAATTTAGTTTATCTACCAGTGATTTTAGACATGTTAGATCTTCGCGGAGAGAGGGTGACGATACGATTTCACATAAGAGAAATATAAAAGCGAAAAAAAAAAAATATTGTGTATATATATAGATAACAAAAATAAAATAAACGCAATATTAATTTTACAAAATTATTTTAATATAAATAATTATTATTAAACAAGAAACAATTGAAGTAAATATATTTTTAAAAAACAGAATTATGACAGAATACGTGATTAAAAACGTGAACATATCCGCAGGACAGAGGAAGAAACTTAAGAGAGCATTAACAACTCGAGGCGAGGCGGTGAGATTCAAATTCACTCACGAAGATCTGACGAGAGGCGGTCAGGATTCGATCGCCTGGACCAGAAGTCAAATCAAGAGGATGGAGAAAGCGATTCGTGATGGAAGAGGGTTGACGGTGAGATTGAGTCCCGCTCAATTGAGATACAATTTGAGAATGAAAGGTGGTTTCCTACCGCTATTGGCAGGAATCGCCGCAAAAGCATTACCCTTCGCCGCAAAGGCACTACCCTTTCTCGGAAAGACTCTCGGCGTGGGAGCTCTCACGGGACTCGCTAGTTCGGCAGTTGAGAAATTAATGGGTGGCAGCGGACTGTTTTTGAAGAAGGGAGGAGCCGTGTGTCGCGTCCACGTAGACGACAGCGGTAAAGGATTGTATCTAGAACCTGTTAGAGGTGGCAACACTCTGAGAGGAAATGGTCTCTATCTGAAGAGTGGACAGAATGTTGAGCGACTCGGCAAGGGTTTGTTGCTCGGTGAGAATTTGCCGTTTAAGAATATACCGATTTTGAATATGTTATTATAATATAAAATTATATGATTATATAAAATATAAATCATAGAAAGTATAAAATAATATATTTAAAATGGATAAAAAGGTGGAGAAACAATTAGATGATAATGACGAATATCGCGAGACAGAGTGCGAAAAAAAAAGAAGATGTGGAAAAATGGTTAGACGCTAATGATGGATATATAAGGAAAGAACTGATGAAAGAGATAGATAAAGCGCGGGATAGACGGTTGGGAATGAGACGCATTCCACCGTCACCACTACCTTCTGAAGAGAATGGTAATGATGTGAGTGTTACCAAGAGATACACAACATTCGTTCAAAATTATGATTCGGATAAACAAATGTGTTGTTATAAAAACGTATCATATCACAAAAAAAAGAAAAAAAGAAAAGAAGAAGAATCGACGCTGAAATTTAAGAAAAAAGGAAACGTTATTATATTATATGGGTAATAGTGAAGGAAAACAAAAGTAATGAGATGATCTCATTGCTTTTTTTTCCTTTTTTCTTCGCTAAAAAAATCAATCTCTCTATTGTTTATATTTCCAAGCCCATTATTAGCATGTTGACACTCGTGTTTTCAAGATGATCTCATCACGTTTTTTCCTTCTTCTTCGCTAAAAAATCAATCACTCTATTGTTTATATTTCCAAGTCCGTTATTAGCATGTTGACACTCGTGTATTCTCCTTTTTCGAAAATGTGTTGAATGTTTATCTTTACTCTTTTGAGTTTTTTTACATCAGTGAACTCGCTCTCACCACCCAATTTCTCCACAAGTTCGCGTGAGATTTTTGGATATATGTAACTTCCATAGAACAACGTCAAATCGTCATTGTCGAATTCTTTATCTTTAGCGATGACGATTTTCTGCAGATCGCTTTGATACTCGTAAAACAAATCGAGCATTGCTTCATCCAATTTCAAAGTCATCTTATAAATTGTCGTATTTATGCTCTAAGTCCTTCATCTCGATCTCGTTCAATTCGATGGGATCATGTCGTTGTAATCTATAGATTTTAAAACCTAATTTCTTATTCGTTTCGACTTGTTTCAATTTCAATTTGCATCTTTTAGGTGTTGCTGTCATGATCGATTATTTGGGTTTTTTTGTTTTATGAATTCTTGCAAATAATGTATATTTTAAATTTTGTATTTTAATAATTTGTTTAAAAAAAGTTTTTTTTTTTTTTTTTGCTCTTTATATATATATATAAAAAAAAAAAGTTTTTTAAATTTTAATTTTCTTTAATGTGAAAATTTTTTTGTAAAAAGTAATGTGATCACCTTTAGATCTCATTACTTTTTTTCCTTCTTCTTCGCTAAAATCAATCTCTCTATTGTTCATATATTTCCAAGTCCGTTATTAGCATGTCGACATGCATTATTTTTCCTCTTATCAAAATGTCTTGAATGTTTATCTTTACTCTTTTGAGTTTTTCTACATCGGTGAACGTGCTCTCACCACCCGATTTGTCCACGAGTTCGAGTGAGATCATTGGAAATATTTTTTTTTTATAGATCATCATCAAATCATTCATGTAGGGTCTTCTGTATCTGTCGAAGATATTATTCAGCAGATCGTCTTGGTACTCGTAAAACAAATCGAGCATGGCTTCATCCAATTTCAAACACATTATATATTTGTTGTCGTAGTGCTCTAAGTACACCATCTTAACATCGTTCAATTCGATGGGATCGTGTTCTACTGCATAGATCCAAGTATCTGATAGCGTATATTTTTTAACTTGTTTCAATTCGCATCTTTTAGGTGTTGTTGTCATGATCGATTATTTGGTTTTTTTATGAATTCTTGCAAATAATGTATAATTAAATTTTGTATTTAAATAATAATTTGTTAAAAAAAGTTTCTCTTTATATATAAATAAAAGTTAAATTTTAACATCCTTTTTTTTTTTTTTTTTTGTATTAATTCAATTTTTTTTTCACGAAAACGTGTTCGTTCTGCAAACAAGAAATAAAAGTGATCGTAAATTGTTTTGAATAAAAAAAACATTAAAGAAAAAATTGAATTAAAAAAAAAACTTTTTTTTTTATATAAATAGTAAAAACAAAACTTTTTAAACAAATTATTTAATACAAAATTAAAAAACATTATTCTTACAAATGAAGCAAACAGATAAAACAATGGTAAATTTAAATGAGAAAACTGTACCTCAGTTAAACGAGATTTGTAAACTATTAAAAATTTCACATTTCAGAAATCATAGAACTAAATCAAAAAAGATTGAAGTCATACAGAAACATTTGCGAAACGATGGAAAGGCAAATGAAATACCGATAGCAACGACGTCAAAAAATGCATCGGTTGTGAAAAATGAGAAGAAGAAGAAAAAGATAGTAAAAGGAATCAAAATGCCGACGTCGAAAAAAAAACAAAAACGTTTCGATTGTGAAAAAAAAGAAGACAACTAAATGAAAAGCCATTGAAGAAGAACTTCAAGTTTCCAAAGAAAAGAAAAGAAAACTAAAACGAAAACGAGTGATGCACATCAGATTCTAGGCAAACGAGATATATCGAGTGAACTTCGATGAGCAATAGACGAAGGGAAAGGAGAAGAATATCTAGTGCGACTTGCTGTGGAACTATTTCAATTGAAATCCGTGGGATGGGAGAGTGCGATCAGAGGCGTTTTTAAAACTTTCGACGTGGTTCCCAACTTTAAAGAAAATCGATCCGAAATTGTCCATGGAACGGGTGAAGAAAAAAGTATTGGATTTGTTTTGCAAATACATGAACGTGGGACTAAAAATTAAGATGATACTCCATTGTGTGATGAATAAAATGGATGTGAAGTCCGGCGAGAGCATCGTGAAAAATGCATATTTCAGATCTAATGTCGAACCCGTATTTCGAGGTTCGGATTTATCGGACGTTTTCGAAAAGATGAAAGACAAGATGTTGATGTCTCTTGCGAATTATCAACATGAAGGTAGTAATTGGACGTTCGATGAGGTGTTGAAACTCGAAATTCACATAACTAAAAACGATTTGTTGAAAGGGTCTTCCTATGTGAAATTACCGTATTTCCTGGCTAAGAAACACGCCGTGATCAACGTGAAAAATAACGATGATCAGTGTTTTGAATGGGCAGTCACCTCCGCTTTATACCCTGTCAAAACGAACCCTGATAGAGTTTCTCATCACAAGGAAACTTCTAAAAATCTCGATTGGACTGGAGTGACTTTTCCAACGCAGTTAAAACACATCAAACGTTTCGAGGTTCAAAATCCAACCGTAGCAGTGAACGTCTTGATACGATGAGGAAAAATGAATGATCTATCCTCTCAGACAGACTTTGTATCTCGGAAGAGAAAAGACGATTATTTTATTATTGATTTCGAACGGTGACAATCGTCATTATTGTTGGGTTTCCAAATCCGAGCCAATTACTGTCGAAACAAAATAATAAACATAATGGAAAGATATCTTTATGTTTCAATTGCATGAATGCATTTCACAGCG
Source organism: Pictodentalium vernedei (assembly GCA_031216915.1). Taxonomy (NCBI): domain Eukaryota; kingdom Metazoa; phylum Mollusca; class Scaphopoda; order Dentaliida; family Dentaliidae; genus Pictodentalium; species Pictodentalium vernedei. Next base: position 81,111,475 of record CM062292.1, on the reverse strand, counting down.
AAGACTCGTTGGCGAAACATCAGGAATATTGCAACGAAAATCAAGGTGTCGCCGTCGAAATGCCCAAACCTAACACCATCGTGAAGTTTGAAAATCACAATAGAAGGTTAAAAGTACCATTCGTCGTGTACGCCGATTTCGAATGTTTCGCCACGAAAATGAGTTCCTGTCAACCCAACGCTCTTCAAAGTTACGTCGAAAGATATCAAAAACACATACCTTCGGGCTATTGCATTTACGTGAAATGCGCTTTTGACTCGCAACACGACATGGGTCCCTTCACCTACACGAAACAGTATGAAGATGACGACGTGGCTCAAAGGTTCGTGGAAGAGTTAGAATCGAAAAATTCAAATGTTATATGATAAATTTAAAACTCCGGCAAAAATGATCATCACGCGAGAGCAGCAGGACGAAAATAACAGAGCCACCGAATGTCACATATGCAGACAATCGTTCGGCGAGAATTCGAAGGAAAATAAGAAGGTCAGAGACCACGATCATTACACAGGTCTGTATCATGGTCCGGCTCACAGCAAGTGTAATTTAAAATATCGAGACGCCGTTTTCTATCCAGTGCTGTTTCACAATCTCTCAGGTTACAACAGTCATCTGTTCATGAAAAATCTCGGCACCTCACATGAAGAATTAAATTGCATCGCGAACAGCGAAGAAAGATACATTTCCTTCACGAAATGGAAGCTCATGGAGAAGAAAAGAGTAATCGACGGAGAGATGTTGAAAGAAAAAACGAAATTCATTCGTAGAGCCATTCGTTTCATCGACAGTTTTAAATTCATGTCAACCGCTCTGGAAAAATTAGTCGATAACATGAGCAAGGATAAATTTAAAATCACAAGCGAACATTTTGGAGAATGATTAGACGTCATGTTGAGGAAAGGAGTCTATCCTTATGATTACATGAACGATCTAAAACGATTCGAAGACACCGCACTACCTTCGAAAGAAGATTTTTATTTGAAAGTATACGAATCCGACATTTCCAACAAGAATTACAAACACGCTAAAAACGTGTGGAAATCATTCAATATGAAAACCATGAGAGATTATCACGATCTCTATCTGAAGACCGACGTTCTGCTCTTGGCAGACGTGTTCGAAAATTTTCGAGACGTCTGTTGTCGAAATTATGATCTGGATCTTGGTATTTCACCGCACCCGGTCTAGCGTGGGACGCTCTGTTGAAGACCACCAAAGTCCAATTGGAATTATTATCCGACGTGAACATGTTGCTCATGTTCGAAAAGGGCTGTGAGAGGTGGCGTCTCGATGATCTCTCACAGATAATCTGAGGCTAACAATCCCTACATGAAAGAAGGTTTCGATTCGAAACGGTCGACTAAATACATACAGTATTGGGATGCCAATAATCTGTACGGTTGGGCTATGAGTCATCCTTTACCGATTGGAAATTTCGAATGGGTGAAGGAACTGGAAGAGATGCAAAAATGGAGAGACTATCCTTGCATTTTAGAAGTCGATTTGAATAATCCGGAAGAATTACACGATCCACACAACGATTATCCGCTGGCTCCCAAACGAATGGAACCGAACGAAGGAGACGAGGAAAAACTCATTCCCAATTTATTTAACAAATGTAACTACGTTGTCTACAGCGAGAATTTGAAACAGTACATCGATTACGGGATGAAATTAGTCGACATACATCGCATCATTCGATTCAACGAAGAGCCTTGGATGAAAAAATACATCGATCTCAACACGAATCTCAGAATTCGAGCTAAGAACGATTTTGAAAAAGATTTCTTCAAACTCATGAACAACTGCATGTACAGTAAATCGATGGAATACATCAGGAAGAGAACCGACGTTCGACTCGTCACGTCTGAGAAAAGAGCTAAAACATTAGTGACGAAACCCAATTACAAACACCGAACCATATTCGACGAAAATCTAGTGGCCGTTCACATGCAAAAGATGCACCTGAAGTTCAACAAACCGTATTATCTCGGACTGATCATCTTAGATATCAGCAAGCGATTGATGTACGAGTTTCACTATGATTACGTCAAACGAAAATTTGGTGATAAATCCAAACTACTGTTCACCGACATGGACAGTTTAGTTTACGAGATAGAGATCAAAGATGTCTACCGAGATATATCTCAGGACGTGGCCGAGTGGTTTGACACGAGCAATTATCCTGTCGATCACCCGTCCAACATTCAATCGAACGACAACAAGAAGGTGTTGGGTAAATTTAAGGACGAGAGCGGCGGTAAACAAATCGTCGAATTCGTGGGCTTGACACCCAAACTGTATGCTTATCGTCTAGAAGATGATGAAGAGATCAAGAAGTGCAAAGGAGTTAAAGCGTGCATGGTGAAGAAAAACATCTCTTTCCAAGAGTATAAAGATTGTCTGTTAGGAAGTGGTTTGGTGTATAAGACTATGAAATCGATTCGAAGTGAAAATCACGACTTGTATACCGAAATAGTCAACAAGATTTTGCTGACGGCTGACGACGATAAGAGATTCGTGTTAGACGATAAAATAAGCACTTTGGCACTCGGTCATTGGACTTTAGATCTAATTAGAGACGATATGAATGTGGATGATTGTATTCCAGATACGATTGTGGATGATAAGATTCCAGATATGATTGTGGATGATAGGATTCCAGAAAATCAAGAAGAATTAGATGGAATCAAAATTATAGAAATCGATAGTGACATCGAGAGAGTTAGTTTAAAGAGAAAAAAAGTACCTAACGAACCCCAATTCTTAAATTCCGAAACCGTTCGAACTAAGAGAGACAAACTACGTTTGATATCTCTTTTTGCGTCGTCTTTTTTCGCAGGTAGCGAAAAAGACGTATTTGAATATAATAGATATTTGCAGTTGTTATTCCTGTTCAAAAAATTGTCAAAAGATCAAGAGAAATACATTTACGACATGGTGTCTAAAAAATTTCATTCGTTAAATCACTACAAAATGATCGAATCTGTTCTACTAAAAGATGGTAATATCAGGATTCCAGAAAATCAAGAGGAATTAGACGGATTCAAGATTATGGAAATCAATAGAGACATCGAGAATGTTAGTTTAAAAAGAAAAATGAAAAAATAAAAAAAAAAATAATGTCATTTTAGTAAATTATAATCAAATAAATAAATTAAAAAAATATATACGCATTTATGAATAAGAAAATAAAGATATCCATAGAAGGTGTCGTCTTACCTAACAAACCTCTATCCAACATCGATCTGTTGAATGCGGCAAAAGATTTGAAAATCAAAGATTTTCTAGGTGTGTTTTCCAGAGATGCCTTGCCGAAGAGAAGACCTCGACAATTGGAATGCGGAATTTTAAATCTAGACGATTCAGCAGGTGAAGTCACTCACTGGGTGGCGTAGATCAAGAACTGGAAGAAGAAAAATTATTATTTCGACAGCTATGGAATCTCGCCGCCAAAATAAATAAAGAACTATTTCAACAAATCGATGGTTCGTTACAACACGGAACAAGTGTAATCACCAGATCAAGTGTTTTGCGGTCACCTGTGTCTCTACATTCTCAAGAGATGGTCTGAAGGAGATCGATTTCAAGACATTCTCAATGATTTACATTAGAGAGAGATTTTTTTTTATAGTATATATAAAGATAAAAAATTATTTTAAAAATTTTAATCGAATAAAAACGAAAAATAAAATAACATAGTTCATTTTTAATAAACTGCATTTTGAATATATTTTTTCTAAAACCAAAAAAAATCCCTACAACAACATGCCAGTCGATAAATTTGGTAGAAGTGATGACGAAAAAGTCAACCTAAGAAAGAAGAGGAAGACATTCGAAGTCGACGATGGTTACGACGTTGCCAACTTGGACGAACGTTACTTTCAGAGATACGAACCTCGAGAAGAACCTTTGAACATGAACGATAAGAAGCTCTACAATCTTCCCGAGCCGATAGATCTCGCAGATTCTGCAACTAAAAAATACGTTGACAGGGGGAACGCCGATTTCAAACGAATCCTGCTAGATAATTCTGTGGATAAAACCATGACCGACGATCTCGATCTGAAATCCAAACGTTTGGTGAACGTCGCAAATCCCATAGATCCCACCGATGCCGTGACCAAGAAATACGCAGACGACTCTCACGCGAGATTCAGCGAACACCTGAGAAATAGATACGTTCAGAAAACGATTCACTCGGAATTGAACGCCAATTCTAACAAGATAACGAACGTGGCCACTCCCACGAATCCCAAGGACGTGGCGACCAAACACTATGTAAATCTGGAACAGAGAAAGTCTGACAGACGAGAAATGAAATCGGATCTGAAAGCGGGATTCAACAAGATATTGAATCTGTCGAAGATCAATGACACGGATGTGGACTCAACCGCGGTCAACAAGGGCTACGTAGATTCTGCCATGATACAATCACAAGAATACCTAGAATCGCAAGTGGACGATCTCTACCTGAACAAACAATCTGGCGGAACCATGGAGGGTGGCATCAACATGAATGGTCACAATTTATTCGGTCTTGATCACGATCCCGAATTCGATTCCAGCGCGGTCAGCAGAAAGTACGTGGACGACAACTCGGTCTGGAGAAAGGGTGATATCATGGAAGGTAAACTAGACATGGGTGGACACGCGCTCACGAATCTACCGGATCCCGTGAACATGACGGATGCCTGCACCCTGATTTCGGTGGTGGAGAATGTCAAATATGCTAGACAATTGATCACTGCGTGGGCCGAAGAGGCCGGCACCTTAGATGAAGGAAAAGCTGAGTGGTCTTTCGGAAATGGAGGTAGCGGATCGAAACATGGTCAGGTGGGATATCCCATGCCGCTGGGAGGTGAAATCCTTCAAATGAGTCTGGCTTCCTCGGATTTGAATAACAGAGCGGTCGTCAATCTCATGGTGAATGGAGTGGAGAGCGATAAGAGATACAGTGTCAAAAAGACTGAGAATCAACACGCGAATGTTAGCACGTTTGGCACGCCTCTCAAAGTGAACGCTGGAGACAGGATTAATTTTGTTACGAAAACCAATAATCCCGAAGCCACCACTTCGAACTAGTTCTTTTGAACAAACAATGAACGCGTGGAAAATAATGAATTAAAAAAAAATAATGTGTGATTATTAAAAACAAAAAAAAAGTAATGAGATTTAGAAAGATGTTCAATCTCTCTAGATCACATTACTTTATTTATTTTTTTTTTGTTTTTTTTTGTTTTTTAATAATCACACATTATTTTTTTGTTTTTTATTTTTTTCACACTCGGCTCTCATCGAATGATCGACATCTTATTTCCGTCCGATTCGAATTGTAATTCTCTGTCCGACAGGACCAGGGCGAAGGCTTCGGTTTTTCTCGGCACGTTCCTATGATCTGAATGTCTAAGATGCTACTCTTGAGTCGTTCACTCTGTTTACTGACGTCGAATACGAACATGGGATACATCGACTTGTATTCGTCGGGAGATATGTTAGGGTTAGGGTTCCTCATCAATTCATCTAGACCGTGATACTTCTTTCTAAAATCAGCGGCGTCGCCGTACAGTCTGCAGAAATCGTTCTTGTCGAACGACGCGTTGTAATCGATTGCTGGATATCTCGTGGCGTTCAGAAACACTTGCATGTTTCTCAAATGGCAGTGATCGAACAGCGACGCATTCTTTTCCTGAGACCCGTCCCTATCGGTCTGAAACGCAACCACGATGAAATGCGGTCTCTCGGAAGCGGATTTCACCATCAATCTCCAATCGAAGTGATTCGTGGAGGGAGGAATGCTAGCCGTGTCGCACTGTCTCATTCTAAATCCCACGTGTAATTTACTCTTGGATTCTATGATCTTGTAGAGACGTGCTTTTTCCACGATCGAAGGCTCCACGTGCGGAACGAACCACGATATCTTGTGTAGAGTTATCTTACGCGCATTGGTCGCAGTGAGTCTCACTATTGCGTCGTCGTTTCCTTTTCGAATCAACGTCAGATTGTGTTTGAATCCGTACATGATCTTGTTGTAATCGTCCGCAAATCCGAAGATGTGTTTCAAAGGTATCCTGAACGAAAACGTTCCTTTAGGTCTGGACGTCTTGACGACGTAGTCGAATATCAAGGCGGCACAGGCGTTAGCAGGGCCTACAGTGTCTTTCACCCACAACTGATTAAGTCCTCTGGATTTCGAAAAATCATCAGGATACGTCAAGAGTCGAACATCGTGGTGGCCTGACCGGGATGAAAAACAGATTATATCTCTTGTCCGGATAGCATGTATTTTATATTACTGAATAGATGCATGATGCCATTATTGGCTAGAGTAACCGTGTCGTCGTCGGCGTAGTCGCTCCCATCTTCCTTGGTGAGACGTCCCGGCACCACTATGTAACTCTCGCTAGGATGTACGAATAGATCTTGAGTTTCAACGTTGATTCTTATCTCTCCCGCATTGTTCAAACTCGTTCCCGTTACCGGTTCGTATTCCTGAACCTCATATTCTTGAATACTTTCATCTTTCACTATGCTTTGTGCTATATCTAGTATATTTGTCATTTTAAAGGACTTTTAGTTTTTTGTTTATTAATTAACTTGATTTCTTTATCTAAAAAATAGTTTTTAATTATTTTTTATTATTATTTTTTTTCTCTCTTATATATATGTGTATAAACAAGAAAATGTTAAAGAAAGTAAATAAAAAAATTTTGTTTTCTTTATCAAAACTTCGTCTTTTGTAATTGTTGTTCGTAAAACTTTCCGATGATCTCTTCTCCATCCAAAGCTTCGATTTCGGAAGTCACTGGATCGGTGTGAAATATTTTGATTATCACGAAGATTTCCAAGGTCCATCGAGGAGTATAACCCTTTTCGAAGTGCTTCTTATAAGCGTAAATTCTCACTCGATGACCGACCGCAAATTTCGGCGTTCTAGACTTCTTCCTGATCTTAGATCTCTCAGGATATAGATTCGCGTAGACCCGTTTTTCGTTTTGAGGATCGCTAGCTTCCGCGGGAGTCATCTTGATCGGTCTGTGTCGGGTGTTGTTGTAATCTTTAACCAGACCATTCAGAGCGTATATGCATTTCTTGGTCGAATTCGCCGTGAAGTATCTGTGCATCTTTTCCTTCATCGTTCGATTCCAACGTTCCACCACGCTGGCTTTCTCTTCGTTTTCGATCGAGTAGAGGTCTACCAATCGATGAACGTGCTTGTTGTAGAATTCCTTTTCCTTATCCACCCACAATTTACTCGGTTTTCGAGAAGACGAGTCGAACACGCTCTTCAGAGCCTCGGCGACGCAAGGTCCCGATTTATTCTTCAAAGCTCTGATCCAACCGTATTTGGAAAACACGTCGATGACCGTCAATAGATATTTGACGCCCTCGTTCCACCTCGAAAACGATCTCATGTCGACCAAGTCGGCAGACCAAATATCATCCAGACCCTTCACGAACACCCTTCTCTTTCGAAATTTACGCACTATGGGTTTGTGTAACTCCTCGGCCAATTCGCTCGTCAATAATCGTTTCTTCTTCTTCTTTTCAGATGCGCTTTTTTTTTGAACGCCCCATCCGAATCGACGTTTCGCACCGATCAGATTGCCGACCAGCGAACGTTCTATCATCTCTCTCCTGGTCGGATTCGATATGCCTCTCAATTTCCCCAACATGTTTTTATCGCAGACGTCATTGCGAGTCTTGGTGTCGGGATGTCCGGCGTAGCACAGATCGTGATCATACGCGGCCGCGTCCACCCTATTCACAGGTTTGCTCCAAGATTTGGGAGTCAGATCGGCGTTGAGTCTCTTGTTCAATTTCGTTCCGGGTCCCGTGAAACTGTGACCGGGCAGATGCATTTCGAAAGGTAGATTATTGATCATTTTATTCACGATGCCTTTATCTTTGCTCGCGTTCTTTTTTTGACGAATCGTGTCTTGACAGAGCCACACACGTCGCAAATTCCGCGAAGCATCTGTCTGTCGTTTTTAGTTCGTACTTCTCGAGAATTACTCGTTTCGGTAACTCTCTTACACTTTACGCAATACATTTTTTTAAGAGTTATTTAAATTAATTTCGTTTTTTATTTTATATATAAATTTAATAATTAATTAATTCTGTTCTTATTATATATTTTTTTTTTCAATCGCTGCTCTTGAGTTCTATCATCTTACTGAATTCCTCCCTGGCCTCTTTCCTCCCCTTTTCCACGAGAGAATCCTTCATCTCTTCCTTGATGATCTGAGGAGTCTTGATTCTCACGACTTCTTTCATGGAATCGTATTTCGTTTTCTCGCTCAATATCGCGAAGTATTCTCCGTCCGATATCCTACCGTCTTTCAACGCCATAGAGATCATTTCGGATATCGTGTCGATCTTGGAGTCGGCCAAGACGCGAATCTTGTCGTGTTTCCTCGCCTTCAGATATAATTTCCGACTCAAAAAGTTTCCGAGCGTGCTAAACAATCCGGCGGCGAGAGCCACTCCTTCTAGTGTCAACACGATCGGAATGCCGACCGCGGTCGACAACAATCCGATGCCGGCCGCGTGTAAACCCATGGAAATCGTGATGAGTGTCGTGTCGATCGCGTTGACGAATTTCACGAAACGCGAATACTTCTTCTTGAGGGAATGACGAGAATCTCTCTCTCGAGTTAGATACTCTTGGATTCTACTGATTTGATCGATGCGATACCTCTCTCCTCTTTCTCTTTCTTCTAGCGACGGTGCCGTCGGCAAAACGTCGATCGGCTTCTCATCCTCGTCGTCCACTAACGTCGGATACAATTTATTTCTGGTTCTCATTTTTGTTTTTTTCTTTCTAATATTAGATAAAAAATTTATATGTGTATTTATTTTTATTTTCTATTCTCCCTTATTTTATATCAACGAAAAAACTTAGACGTATGCTTCATTGAACAATAATTTCATGATGCATCCCTGATCTCGTAAAGTCAGACTTTTACGTGCCAATTTCTGTTCTTCCGAAACTGTGGGCTTGCTTTGATCCTTACAGAAGAGTAATCTCTTCCAAAACGCGATCACTTCATTGATTTGAACGCGTTCGAACGCCGGTTCGAAATACTTGACGACCATATCTTCCCTTTCCATCCACAGACACGAATGATTCTCGTGATCGAAGTCTAGGTGATCCCGACATCCGACGCATCGTTCTAACAAGAGACGACCTAGTTGTTCATTCACGCAGAATGCGTAGGCTCTCATCAGCATTTTTAAAAGAAACCTTACTCTAATAGTCTGAGAATCGCTCATGATTTACGTATTTTTTATTATCTATTCAATTTGATATATTTATTTTTTTTAAATAACTATTTATTTATATTTTTTTTCTCTCCTATATATCAATCAAAAACGTGACAGTGGGTTTGCAGATTTCTAACACCCTCGCAACACTCTTCATTCAAAACATTTCCATTAAGTGCTTATTAAGATTATCTCGCAATAACGTGCGTTAGTTTTACTTCGAGAAACGCGACAGTGGGTTTGCGAATTCTAACACAACCTCTTTACACGAGTCGATTTCCGACCTAAAATCCACAAGTGGATCTCCGTGTACGCATCCATAGGTTTTCAGTGTTAAAATCGTGTACGGACGCGGATTATTAGAATCGGCAAGACGATGTTTTAGAAACGACAAAACGTTTTTTTGCTCGCAATTTAACACTGAATCCTTTGGGGGAAACTCATTTGCCTATTTCAATCAAAACGGTACATGAACGCGTACGTAAAACTACAGGCGTCTAGGATACAACTCAGTGATATTTGAACTCAAGTGGATTCTAACACACCCTAAAAAACGTTCAAATCGTGTACCTGTACACAATTTTAACACTAAATCCTATGGAGGTGTACACGAATGTACGTGTACACGTACACGTACATGTACAACTGTGTTGATACTCTCAAGTATCACCTACTGATAGTGATGCGCTCATTTGTTTGTTTCACATGAACCATATAATGCTCGCCTATGGGAAAATAGTTGGAACGATTATACCAATTGACTGGGTAGATGGCGCATTAGACTACATTCCCACTTGACAGTTCAATTACCCGATTTTAATTAATAATGGACAGATGGAGATCATGGTATTCATTTCGAAATCCAGAAGGTGGGATTTATCAGACAGTCAATAATAAATCCGAGACTTCATCCCCGCCAGGTTGTCGTAAATATGCTTAGAATCTAACCAACTGGTCAGATTCCAGTCATAAAACGACAGTGTCTTGGTGAGCGATTCCAGTGTAAAACGACGTTACAAAATGTTGTGTCCTTGACGCCCCATACAAAGTTCTGGAAGCAATCAACTCAGTCGTAAATTCGAGCAACAAAAAATGCATTTCAGCAAAGAATGCAATGTTTGTCGACAACAACACATCTCCGTCACACATATATGGGTACCAATTGCCGACAGTTGAGGCGAGGTCAAACGACTGAATGCTTAAATATATAAATAGCACAGAAGAATCCTTAGTCAAACACAATGTATATCACTCATATAAAGAAACAGAACTTATCAAAAGATCGTCACACTGTCATGCCTACTGTCCTTGTCAAATATATATTTTAACATTTATTTATTTCAACTTTTGTTTGTTTCAACTTTTAAAAATAATCATTTTCAATTTCAGTAAAATGCAATTCATAATTTTTAAATATGTCACCAAGTCGTGATATTATTTATTTTTTCTTTGAAAATCCGATGGGATATTCGAGAAAAGTATGAATCTTTGCAAAATCCCAAACTCCTCGTTACAGATGATGGCTCTTCCAATATACCAGGCGGTATTTAGTATGGGCTATGTACGCAAGGCTATTGCGAACTGTCACATTTGAAAACAACAAGTTTGCAAGAGCTTTTACAGCCATCCTGTACAAAACACCACCTGGCATACCTGGAAGAGTATTATAAATGTCAGTTAGCAGGCTTTACATGAACATGTGATGGCACGCAGCAGTACGCAATAATTGAGTAAACATGTACTAAATTGAGCCAGAATACAACGTTGTACTCTCAAAGCTACGTCCGGGGTGTTATTGAATGATTGTGATCTTTCGCTTTCAAAGTATGAGTGTAAAGTTGGAAACGGGGTCTGAATTTCACTGTACCATAATCATTTGTCCAAAACAGATTTAGTGACGTACAAATTTCCGCACAAACAAAATTCTTAACTCTCTGAACCCTGATAGCATCCTCCATGTCAGTTCAATGGCTGCAAATTCATTATTTGAGAATGGACTTATTAATAATTCCAATGTGGAGCCTTGCGATTACACCTTGAAATTATTAATTGATCGGCTCCCACATTCACTGAGCGGCCATTCTACTAAATAAAAGTATAACATATACTGTTCCAGGACGATAAAGCGATCTTTCTGATTCAATGGGTTAAAATATGTTTCTCCGAAATGAAAGGGGCGTGTGGCATCCTCACATTTTCTCCTTCAATCGCTTTCCACGCTGTACTAGTTAGCAAGTTGTATGTGTTGCGAATTATGTTCTTGCTCTTTCGTAAAATGCATTATTTACTGTTGAGAACCATAAACGCGAGACTTCTTCTATGTGCAGATTCTAAGATAAATGTAGGTTATTACCACCATGTATGGTGATGGTACACAGAAGTCGAGACCTCGTCTCTGAGCATATATCGACGATTTCGTTAGGATATATGATCCAGATACGAGATCGAGACTTCAATACGTCATCGCGGAAACAGACTTGGTGGTAATAACCAATTAATCTCACAATATTCCCTCATTTCTTGACTTATTCGCATATATTTTGACAACCATTCGGCGTCAAAAAATTTATGTTTTATGAACGAAGATCGTGGCGTCAAGGTATTAGGTTCTTGAGCTGTGCATGACGTAATCACTATTCATTGTTTCACTTGTACTATAACCGCGAAGTTTATAGCAGTTTTTCAACTGTCTATTTCTGTATTTCATTTTTTTCAGGTTTCAAGTTAGTAGGCCTATATGAAACGGTTATCAAGTCAAAACATGATCTAGTCTAATTGATTTCCTTGAGTTGGTTATTTATTTATCATTTAATTATTGTTATCAAACACGGTGGCCTCGGCATGTATAATCGGTCTGCGGTTAAGGTAGGTAAAAAAAAGTTGTCTTTCTGAATCGAATGATCGTACGTGCGGTTGCTACCCATAATGCAGATTTTTATTTTGTTGAGACGTTTTTACTTGTATTGGGCGAAATAAGTTCTTGTTGTAATATAAAATAACTTCCTTTATTCGATAACTCATAGAATATTTTTTTATTTCAACTAAACCGCGAATTGTAAGATTTAGGTATGGACATCGTGCAAAAACATCTAGTCTGTTCCACATCTAGTATGTACATAGACACACTGCATCCTAATATTATTTGTCACACATCGTCCTTTTATAATCCATGTAATACATGTGCAAATATCAGCATCTGAATTTTCAAATGTCGTGAACGTTTGATCAGAGACATGTTTTTTATCATGATTGGACAAGTAAACTAACTACTCATCAGCATAGTATCAGTACCTCTTCTGCTGCTGACCTTTTCGGTCATATTTATATGTAGAAAAGGAAAAATCACACTGTCGTGAACGGTTGATCACGGACGGACCAACTAACTACATAACTGACCGACGTTTGAATATAAATCAAATAAACAGACAATTCTTCTTATGCTAGTGATATTTCAGTCATGGTTGCAAATCTGATTGAGGAGAGATGTAAAGAAGAGAGAAATTCATAGACAAGGAGAGAACACATTTTATGGTATCGTGCTAGCAAAGCTTTGAGATTAGATAAGATTCGAAATCATTTCGCTGATTCGATTCTATTCGAATCCGTTAGGATCTTAGGAAACATCTGAACACCTTGTAAAGGTTGATGTATCTCCCAATATACCAGGCGGTATGTAGTGCTGGATAGGATGTGTCCTAAACTATTGAGTGTCGTCACATGTCCATGTGATGCTCACAAATTGGCTTCATATGGACGTGTGGCGGTACGAAGAGCTTATTACACATACCCCGCACAAAATACCACCAAGTGAATGTGTAGCGACACAGTTGAGCACAGATATCCTTCACTAAATGTAGGGGACTTATTCCAGTTAACCAACAGCAGAGCCGCACTCGTTGAAAATGCGATTCGAATCGAACTTTGATTTGATGTAAGATTATTTTTATCCCTGGTGGGTGAGGGTATGAGATGGGGAAATCTCACCCGAGGGCAAGATCCTTAGGCCAGACAAGAGGCTTTCCGAGTGTCTGGATCAAATATCTTGTCCCGAGGATGAGATTTCCCCACCTCACACTCACCCGATCAGGGGTCATTTTTTCTCACCCACCAAAACACTCTGACGCCATCGAAGGTAATCCAGGGACACGTGCAGCTCTGTCGAACAATTTTGTTGTTCATTTCCGAAAAAGACTGATTTGCTTATCGGAAAGAGCCCACAAAAGTTCTGTATATACAACAGGTATATACCACGAAACTAAATCCCAACGCCGACAAGATAGGAGTTAAAGATTTCTGGCGAAATGAACATTTAAAGGAACTCTCTCCATTCATAATGTTCATAGCGGCGTTCACCCAAAAATTCATACAAAAGAGTCCTTTGGTTTTGCGGTCTGTGTTTTTACTTCTATTTTAAAACGTTCGTCTGCTAACATTTCCGAAATGTGACGCCATGTTGTTTGTTTACGGAAGAACGTGCGATGATTAAATAGTCTGTGCGCTCATTAAATATGCTAATAAGCCAGTCACCAGGGTCATTTAGAGAGATATCTATCTCACATGGGCTTCCCACGTGAGACACGCATATCTTGCATATGAAGTGGGGGGAGAAATTTGTTGTCGAGTTCAAAATTGCGATTCGTCGGGCACTAATCGCGGCAAGAAATGACAATGTCAACAAGTAAAAGTAAATGCTGTTTTCAGAAGATGAAATTTGGACAAACCTTCTGAAGATGAAATTTGGACAAACCAAACAAACATATTTAAATAATGAGTTATGACAATAATGTATGAAAGGTACATGTAATACGACGGATGGTATTTTGGTGCCAGAGATTCTAACTCTCAATCTACCTTTCTGTTTCTTAACGAAATAAGCTGATGGTGCGAGAGCTTGGACGTCTCTGTAGGACGCACATTCAGGTGATACATTATTTTTACACTGGAAGCAGTAATAAAGCTTTTAACAACTCTGAGAGCCAATGTGCGTTTAGGGAATGAAAATTGAATGATGATTTTTTGTTTAGAGTTGCCGGGAATGAAAATTGAATGATGATTTTTTGTTTTTAGCTGCCGGTGTTTTGGCCGTTATGTTACAGTTAAAACTAGAAGTCCTGTCACGAATAGTGCGCTTATCTAGGCTTAATTGCGCGTTGGAATTGCGCGCAATTGCCATATCGAATGGCATCCAAAGCAGGGCAGGTTCTCTTGGTTACTCAAAGCAGACACATGCAATGTTTCTGCCAATGGACCTCCGGGTTACCCGGAGGTCCATTGGCTGAAACATTGCTTGTGCACAGGCCATATGTACAGAATTTGATAGCATTACTTGGGCCATAACGCGTACATTAACGCGCATATCAACGTGCTATTTGTGCGCATTTCATGACAGGACTTCTAGTTTTAACTGTAGGTAAAGGGTTAATTTAATATATTTGCGTCTGGCAGGGGGAAGCACCGTCAGTTTGGTTGTCTTTCTGCCTTTCCCTAGTCGGAAATAGAAAAAGAAGAAGAAAAGGGGAAGAATCTACGTGAAGGGTAAAAGGAGAGAAGGGAAATGGCAATTAAACTGTACTCATTCTAGTAATTATGATACCGGTGGCGGGGGGGGGGGGGGGGGGGGCGGTAAATCACACAGAAAAAAATGTAAGTGGTAACGTTTGTTTACTCTCATTGCTGCACCAATTCAAACCAAATTATTTGTCACTTGACGCTAACGGTAGCGGTAAATAGCATTTGGATGGCATTCAGTTTTACCCCAAATCACTGCATTCACGTCCTTTGTAGCCGTGGGAGTTAACATTGAAATATTTGTGTGGTAATTTTGGGGTATCGTATTTTGCTCAAATTTTATGGAACCTTTGAGTTGCCAGTCTCTTTTGGAAAACTTAGAACAGAAAGCAACAAACTTTAGTGAAAATCAAAGTTTTTGTGTTGCTACGAGTTTTTATCTAACCAAAACAGATATTGGATAAAGCGGCACACAAAAACATATAATACAAAACTTGTTCCTCAATAATCGCTGAATATAATTATGGAAAGCAAAACAGATATTGGATAAAGCGGGACACCAAAACGTATAAAACAAAATGTGTTCCCCAATAATTGCTCAATACAGAGGAAAACTGCAAAATTCCCTGAAAATCACAATATTTCAAACAAAACTATTCTTAAATTGACCAAAGCCAAGCTATGTTGAATTAAACCAAAGAGAAAAACTTACAACAGAAGATTTGTTCAGTAAGCTTCTCTAATTGCAGCAAAGCACACTGTTTGAAATTAACCCTTTGCAAATTGATTGAAAGTAGCAACCACAGTAGGCCAATTGTACCATTTTAAAATGGTACTCTTTTTATAGTAATCAGTGTCCTTCGGGTTACATGTGAGACTGAAACGTGAACAGCAACATTCCTCTAAATGGGCAAAAAATTGCAAAAATATTGTCCAGCAAACAGTTAGTTACTTTAATAACCATTTCAGAGGAATTCAAGTTGTTTAGGTTTGGATTTAATGACAGCAAAAATGAGTTTAGAATGCAGCAAAATGCATGACAATTAAAGGGTTTTTTCCCGGATAATGCCGTCAAAAGCCCGTAATTTGGTCAACAAATTATCACTCTCTAGTTTAAAAAAATGTCTTTTTCCTCCCTCAATTTTGTCTGTTGCACAGCTCAGAAACGTGGTGTGCGATATCAACCACATTTGGCATACTTACATGTATGTAATGTCATAAAATCTAGTGAAATGAGGTATCGTCATGTCCGTGGAAATGCTTATTTGTTTTAATTATTCTGCCAAAACCATCAAACTGGCACCATTTTTCAACTTAGCTCAAAAAACAGGCTTTACGATTCTAACCAAATTTGGCATACTTATGTAATGTTATGAAATCTATTGAAATGAGGTATCGTTATATTCATGGAAAGGCTTATTTTTAAAATATTCTGTCAAAACCATAAAAATTTCACCATTTTTCAAAAGTCTGAAACATTGTTTACAGTTACTCAGCTCAAATTTTTCAAACATTTAGAGCATAATTATGATGCATCAAAATCACCACATAGATATTTCAAAATTAACCACTGATGGCCAAAAATGACATGAATATTGCATTTTTTCTTCAAAATTGACTGAATTTTCAAGGAAAATTTCTTCAATTGCAAAACTGTTGTAACAATTATTTTGGTATGGATAGGTGCAACAATGATTGTAGAAGAAATTTACTGTTTACTTTTTAATCTCAGATATAACCCCCAAGCTCATTGAGAACAAGAATAAGACTGCCGTTTGAGAATGCCAAAATTAGCCAACTTTGGTTGCTTTTTTCTATCATTTTGGAAAGGGTTAATTTCAAACAACTTGCTTTGCTATATATAGAGATGCCTAATGAACAAATACTCTGTGGTAAGTTATGCTCTGTGGCTCAACCCCATGACGGTACATACAAATGACAGATTTGTGAATTCTGTTTCGATAAAAATCAGTAAAAGAAGGTTAAAGAATATTTTGAAAATTACAGTTTTTCAAACAGTACACTCAACGAGTCTTGGCTACGTAAAGGGTTACACGAGGCACAGTGATATTCAAACTGATTTGTGTAAGTGATAAAATGAAAGGAATAATTGACTTCAGAGAATGAATGCTGGCCAGGTGTTAGTGATAGTATAAATAAATAAATCATCTCAGTTTCCAAAGACCTGTCATCAATCACAGCTTGAGTTTCTGATAAGAGGCTTGGAGGAATTTTGAATCCTGGTATTTGAATGAACATGTACAATTGGGGGTACTCTAATTCACGACGAGGATGAGGGTTAAAACTTTGAATAAAACATAAAACAGCAAAATTGTTCTTGGATGAATGCCCTATCTTCTCATGGGAAGCGTTTTGAGAAAATATGGCTCCAGTGCTTAGAAATCGCATGGCGAAAATAACAGTTATTCCGACAGTACCCTTATGAGAAGTCTCATATCTGCCAAGGGTTAAACTTTTAATAATAACACATAAAACAAAAATTGTCATACTTTGACTGCTACATGCAGTCACTGAAAACTTTCAGAACTCAATCAATTAGAAATGGAGTAAATTGTCACTTATACTTACTAAACTAAATTCTGAAAAAATGGAGTTTTTTTGGACGGGACCTACTTTATACAACCAAAATGGGCACATGGTTAACTTTACAACCAAACATACACAGCAAATATACTCGGTAGCCAATTCTGAATACGGACATACAAAGTGTTTGAAATTAACCCTTTCCAAATTGATAGAAACAAATCAACCAAAGTTGGTTAATTTTGGCACTTCCAAACTGTACTCTTATTCTCGACCTCATTGCGTCTGAGGTGTAAAATCTGAGATTAAAAAGTAAACAGTAACATTCTTCTTCAATCATTTTTGCATCTATCCATACCCCACAAAATGTTACAACAACCTGCCAATTAGAGAAATTTGCCCTTGAAGTTGGCCAATGAAAGAAATGCAATATTCATGTTAATTTGGGCTAATAGGGGAGTAGTATACTGGAGACAAAATGGGCCTGTTCTGGTGGAGGGGGAGGGGGGAGAGGGGCGAGAGGAGTGGATGACGTCATGTAATTAAAATGTTACGTAAGGTAATTAACATGACGTCACTTAATGAATATTTTTAATCACTTTAATTAATAACTATTTCTTAATTAATTTTAATTAATGACTGTTGCATAATTAATGTAATTAATGTAATTAATGAGTGTAATTAGGGTTGATTATAATAATTAGTGTATTAATAAATGAATTAATAATGTTTACGTCGATTAGTACATATTTTTTTTTAAAGTCATAATTTGGGATAGATATTATTAGATAAAAAATAATATATTTAAAAATAATATTGACGTATTGGACATATATATGAATGCTATCGACTGAGTCTGACCTGGACACGTGCTAAGGTAAACACTGCATTGTGTCTGCATCTCATTAAATCGATTTTTATTTCAAACACAAACTATGACATGCGAGTGACAGATGTTGAGGTAATAAATTCCTATTGTTCAAAAGTTATGGGTGTAATAAAAACCTTATGAAATTAGTTATCAACATGCGACCTTCTTCCAGACTCTGAGATTCAAATTTTCAAATTCATCGATTTTTTAACAGTCCGGTTTCTACATTTTGACTGGTTCTCAAAAAATCAATCAGTCAATTTTAAAACAATGACAGTCACTCATAGACCAATGTATTCTGATTTTAAGTCTCATGCAATAAAGTAATTTTTTAATCTGATGACCACATGAACAAATAACATTTCGGTTATTGAAAAGCAGGTGTGTTTTTTTTTGTCCCCTATAAAGTCTGACGATTCAAACCTCACTCATTAGAAACTGTTTCGGAAAAGTCAACATGGCAAGCAGCGACTATACTTCCATGAAAAGCTATGAGTGAACCAAGAAGCAGTGAGCTGATGAAGAATTTGCATTAGCGTTAAAAAAGTGGTGGTCAGCAACGCTCCCCTTGAAGGAACAAGAAAAGAAACTTAATGACTACCCTTTTGTTGAGGCTGCCAGACGTCCCTTCGGGGAGATCCAGTATAAAAATCGACCTAAACACTGGTTTGGTCTTTCTGTACACATGCAGGAGGAAGCACTTTTAGGGCCAAGGTTGGAGATACTGGTTCACTGAGGCGAAGATGTCGTTAACAGTCGAAGAAGATTGGGAAAATGAGTTATTTACCCAGACGGAGATGTCGTTAACAGTCGAAGAAGATTGGCAAAATGAGTTCTTCACCGAGGCAGAGGTTGGAGGAAAAATATATTTCTATGGAAAGCAAAAAACGGCCCTTTTCAGGGCCACTATAATCTTAAAAAGAGTTGCTTTGTCACAAACACAAACTTTTTCAACCAATAAGACACCTCCATTATCCCACTCCCTCACCGCCCCGCCCCAGTAACCCTTCACAAAACCTAAAACTTTCATGAACTCCCCTCTTCCAGTCCATCCAATACCAAAAACTTTTGGAAACCTTTCCCTCCTCACAATAGCTAAATTATCTTGAACCCCAGTCCAGTTCTCTAAATGTAATGGGCATGTCAGGCCCCGGATACCCCATCCCCACAATTTTGAGTGATTAAATTACCCCGATTAGTCTCCGCTCATAACTTACCACACTCTTAACCCTTGATTACTATGAGGTTGTCCCCCAAATAAATAGCGTATATTCATTTAATATAATATATTAATAATTTTCGTTAAATAATTCATTTTTTATTCCACAAGACACTTCTCGAAAAAACAAAATGGCGGGTCAGTTTGACAGAAAAACATGCATCGAATTATTCATGACTGTTTGATGGTTATCAAAACAGCCATTAGGTGTTTAACAGTTAATTGTGGGCCAGTGCGTTTAAAAATGCGAAATTCAAGTAATGTCCAGCCATCATTTTCTCAAAGTTGATGACAATAATCGCTTTTAACTCGAGTGAAAATGGAAAAAATTTGGGTGATAACACTACGGCTGTGTTTAATCACAGAAAAATCACACCCGCGGTATCATGTTTTACTAACCCGTATGTTTTATTTTTGAACATTTACTGAAGAATAACCCACCCATCTAAGTAAAAGCATGAAAGAGCTACCATTATATAATTACCCATGAGGGGGAGGGGGTGGGGCGGTAGCATTATTGATAACGTATGGACTTTTTTCTTCCAGAAAACAATATCTCTGCAAAGCTGCGATGGATCAGTTTGTAAAGAAAATCCCCTGGAAGAGACTGCGAAAGTGGAATGGACTTCGTGGGAGCTCTAATCAATAAGCATAAAACTGGACGAAAAAGTGAAAACTCTCACCAATAGGGTGTCATTCGAATAACCGTATATATCGGTGTTCATTTTACTGCAAATTTCATATTCATTTGTTTAATTTAATACTAATCAATTTGATTAGTTCCGACCGCTGGTTAATATCGATATTTAAATCAATGCAATGTATCTCAGATTTTTTCATTGTTTTATTTGTTGTGTCTCCTAAACTACCGAGTGCCTTTCTCGACAAGTTTGACATTTGCCAACTTCAGGAAATATACATAATTTATGGAATTTAAGCAATTATTCAAACGCTGTGATCCGATAAAATTTGGCTGTTATTAAGCGGGTACATTAATAATATTCGGGAATGTATATAAGGAATATTTCAGCAACAAAAAGCTGGTACATAATGCATTCTCGCGTATTATCTTGTTTTTATATAGGTATTTGTGAGGGAAAGGTCTTGAATTTTGTACAAAAATAATCGTTTTAGCACATACGTTGTAGTATGGTTCAATGAATCAGATTTCATTTCGATTTGCGCTGTAAGGGGGGTGGTAAAAAAGAAACCTAAAAAAAACAACAGCTTGAACGCAATTAGTTTGCACCCATACTGTATATAGAGTGTTGGTGAGGACGGAGCGAGACAGAGAGAGAGAGAGAGAGAATTGAAACGTTTGTTGTGATCATGGTGGGCAAACAAAGGGTCGGTCGGGCTGGCGTAGTTAGATCCATTAAACATGCTAATCGGCGTGTTACATCAGTAACTATCAAATATTTTTACTCAACTGAAAAAAAAAATTATACAGGTCTGTAAACCAGCTGCGTTTACACGAATAATTCTATGTCAGAATTTAAAAGAAAGTCTGCCGAAAATACGCTATTTCATTACACCCTGGCATTAAGTTCAAGTTATAATTAAACGTTCGCAGTTTATTCTAAATAAACACAGAGTTCTCCAGCTCGAAGTTCGCTGTCAATCCACTGGTTAAAATCAAATAACATGAGCCGATTCAGAAACTATTCAGGTCTTAATAGATTTAAAATCCTAATTATCATTATTTATTTATTTATTTGTTTATTGGTGTTTAAGGTCATATACTTATGCGCAATGGCTAATCATAACCGTGGCAATTTTATGGGTAGAGGAAATCAGAATGCCCAAAGAGAACCAACGAGCAATGACGAGTAACTGACATCTCACGAACGTCGCACTGTCACACAGGTTGGGTTGGATTGTTCAAAGATATGCATATCATCGACGTGCAGTACACCTTAGTACATGGCGTCATCGTGCCCCCATGTGGATAATCGGGGTTAATTACCTTGCCCAAGGACACAATGTGGGAGTTCGAATAATGTACATAGCTTTGGTGCAGCTCTACGTGGGTTATATTTTCCCAAGTTTTGCACTTTTGAGTGGTTAATACAGAATCGCATATTCTTTTACCATTTTTTGATCGAGTAACAGCGTTTTTCAACTATTAAAATGAAGGGGGTGAAAGTACTGCTGATTTTCCATTTCACAAAACATGTAAAACCAGGGGGGGGGGGGGGGGGGCTTGGCCTGTTATTATAGAATTGTAGTTGTTTTTCATTTATTTATTTAACAACAGTTGGAGCAATCCGGAAATAACTATCGTGCAAAGGCAAACAACTGTCAAAGTTCTACACAGGGTTATCACTGGCTGAAGGTAATACGCCACAGTACACAATGCGACCGCCCGACCCCCTCCCCCACATGGGTAATTAGATAATGGTAGCTCTTCCATACTTTTACTTAGATGCTATAAATTGTTGGGAGATATGGAAACAACTGAAGACTCGAACTAAATGAAAATAAAAGCAAAGTTATACTCATGTGTCGTGAAGTGGAACCTACTCGAAAGTGGAGGGTGGGGACGTTCTGTATTCCGGGAGGTAGCAGCAAACTTCTTAGTATGGAGAGACATGTGACTACGAGTATTTGGGTGTAAATATAAATATTTTGGGAAGGGGCATCTACCGAAACCACACGAATAAACCAGTTGTGGAGGGAAAGTGAATCCTTTATCAAATGAAAGGTATAGGGAGAAACAGCTTCAATAAGGTTTTCGTGGGGAAAACAGTTTTGGGAAAGGTGGGAGTACCAAGTTTAACATTTGGTACAGTAGTGATACATCTTCACAAAATGGTGTTGAAGAGCTTGGAAAGACCGCATACCGATGCAGGCCGATTGATAATGGGGTCGAATAATGCCACACCACTAGAATCAATAAGGGGATACCTTGGGTGGAGGGGGATTAAGGACAGGATATACTTTATGAAATTCTGTTATCTTAACGATTTATAAAGACACGGTGGATGGACCAAGTGAGGAAGTTAATAGAGAAATATTCAATGGAGATCTCGGACTTACAAATCGTTAGAGAGAAAAAGTCGTGGCGGATTGTAACCGGACTTTCCGAGTGAGGATCCCTATTATTCAAGATGAGGTCGCGGTCGGTGGAGATTAGTGGAAAAACTGGTAGAGACAATGGAAAGTGGTGCCAAATAGGCGTAGTAGAGACCTTGGGACACTTTCTGTTAGAATGTCCAAAATTCCAGTGTAACTGAATAAAGATTCACCAGCAGTATGATGGGGAAGTAGAATGGAAAAATGAAGGACGTGGTTAGTGGGTGACACAAAAGAAAAGGGTTAGTATGCTTATCGGAGAGACTGGGAAAATTGGGGTCGGGATGTCGGCAAGCACTTCATCTCGAAGGTGGAGAGAGGAGGTGTTGGGATAAGGAGGCATTTAGGAGCACAGGGCCAATCAAGGCCCTCTTGCATGAGCATTACCGTTTCATTTCCAGAAATATTTAATGGTGTGTAGCCTAATATTCGTACCTGTTTTATCATATCAAACGTTTGTTTTGAAATTACAACATATTCGATAAGACTGCTTTATTTATACAATCTTAAGCGCTAAATGCCAAATTGAGTTCAGTGAACTCCTGTACACCTCATGGTATGAAACTGTTAGAAGTTCACATGATTCTAACGGTGTGTACAAATATTCGGAATCAAACTTCAAACCTTCGATCTAGGCCTGATATGAAGTTAACATCTAACAACAACTGTTTTCTTGATCTGACTGAATGGGCTTTTAGCAAACGTCCATTGATGTTCGATATCCCAAAATATATATATATATGGAATTACTGACCCAAGGTGGAGTTATTCATGATCCTTGTCCAACATACTCCACCCGAGTTATGTTCTCTATTAATACCACGATTAAACTTGGATTAAGTGAATGAAGTTGATATTTTTAAAGACAAATATCACCTAAGACGGTCTGATACCTTTATTTGCTTGACACTGTGCCGTGGTATTTCATTCACGCCATAACGTCACGGGTGTGCGTAACGTCCAATCGGATGCATTTTTACATGACTTTCTTACGCATAATCCAGATTTCAAGCATGGTATACCAAGAACAAGTCTCCATGTCTGTATTGTATTAGGTAACGTTGAATGTATTAGCTATCGTGGTATAAGACACTCCTCCTCCTACCGATGCTATGTAATTCGTAAACAACATGTCTTTATGGTCACAATTTGTTGCATATGTTCTGTAGTCCATTACTGGTGTTCGATATGTGTCAAACATCATGAAAAATGATCTATTTTACGGTTTTTTATGTATTTTCCCATGATTTTGTAAAAAAGAGAAACAACGTAATGAACTCACTAGCTTGGAAGATATCTACATGCCTATTCAAACTCACAGAAAAACTAAACGCGTGAATCTGTAGTCGAAATATTGATGAAATCCGACAGCTAAGGCATTAAGCGTTACGTTGGTATACCATTTGCCCAATAAAATACTTATTTACTGCTAAAACGGGTTAAATATATCTCGGGGACGACTGACTTGTTTCTACCCCAAGTCCAATTAGGCAATGAAAATGACCTCGTTAAGCACCGTGGTGTTATACATAATTAAATATTTGATCTCCCTTTTCATACACAAGCAATCGGAGGTTTCGGTTTTACATTATTTATTTACTAACATAGGTAGACAAGAAATTTGCTCATTTCTCATCTTATGTTTTGAAAATTCCAGTATAAATGCACCCCATTCTTTTTCATATAATCAAGGACTAAGAGAACAACCGAATTCCGCTTAGCAAGTACACTGCAAAAAATGTAGGTTCTGTTTAGAATCCAAACTGGTTCTAATCTTGTCCCTGAGATGGAACCAGTTCTGTTTAAACAGTATTTATTTCAAATCAAATAAATTTACCAAAATTAGCTTTCAATTTTAATAGAATATTACATGAACTGAAGTAGATTCAGGTGTAAACTTGGAGCTTATTCAACGCAGTCGCCAAACATTTTGAAACAAAGGAGATATGAACAGTTGGCATATCGAACCAGTTTTGGTTCTGTACAGAACCAAAACTGGTTCGACATGCCAAATGTTCATATCTCCTTTGCTTAATAATGATTTGAGACAACCTCGTATAAGCTCTAAACTTACGACAGAAATCCCCTCAATTTATGTTTAATTCTGTTAATATTTAATGTTAATCTTTATAAATTTATTTGATTTGAGATAAATACTGTTTAAACAGAACTGGTTCCATCTCAGAGACAAGATTAGAACCAGTTTTGGTTCTAATGAGAACCTATATTTTTTGCAGTGTTTTGGGAAATCATGAGTATGTTGAATTCATCAAAGCCTAAAGAACACCCGAATTCCGATTATCAAACACTGTGAGACCATGAGTATGTCGGATGCTGTAAACCATGAAATTTAACTGTATCATGCATCTAGCATTTGTAGAGGGCAAAAGCATTTTGTACAGAATTGGCCTGTAGGATATTGGTGGATTGGGGACAGGACATTAATCGGAATTTGTTAGTTCCTCCGATGAAATTACCTGATTCTCTTAAGTTAAATTCTTTTGACTTCTCAAATTTTCTCCCAGAAACAATACTACAAAAACAAATACTGAGCAAATCTTTACAGTTCGGAAATGTGTCATAACTTACCTCTAAGAAATCTTAGTATAAAACAAATAAAACAGAAAGAGAGAGAGGGGGTTATATTTGATTTCGTTACACTATATGTCTATAACAGTTGCTCAACTCAAGATTACCTGAATATTTACTATCCTGAACATTTAGTCTTGAGAGATTAACCTCCTTCAGTACAACCACCGTGGACTTGTTGTAATCCACGCGTGGGTAGTGATGTCCACGCATGTGTTTTCCAGGTAATGAAAATCATTAGCACAATTTTAATTTATGAAGGCCGTGTTGTACCCGATGCTTCATTAGTTAATTTTTGATGATTATTCCTATAATTTGTGTTTGCAATCTAATATTATTGCGTCCGTGGAAATATTTTTCCCTCACCCTACCTCACCCCACCCCTGCAGAAGGTGACCAGTTCACGGCGGATGTTTTGTACTTTAAGGTGAGTGGGTCATGGCAATAGCTTTTTATACCCTTGGATATTGAACTCATTGAGTGCCACATGCCCTTATACCGAGCGTGCGTGAGAGCAGACTAGAGTATGAGCTGACCTTTAACGACTACATTTGATTTACCAATGCCACGGGAGGTTCTTCTGTCAAGTACACCATCGGCAGAATCAGTATGGCGTCCCACATTGTCACCCAGCCAGACCTGGCGAGAATGATTCGCAGCCAATACACGATATTGCCTCTACAGCCACATTCTCTGCCGTCATAAGCTGAACAAAGAAAAGAGCGACACGTTGTGGCGTAACATCCCGAATGTCCCTGCGAGAAGAATGAAAGGAATCCTGATGCTCTTCAAAGATCCAAGTACAGTGGCGGATGACTGCCAATCTGAAGATTTCTACAACTCCAAGACCACACAGGCGGAGGATACCATTGAGGATGTGCCCACCCAACTATATAGTCAGTAGATGCGTGTTCGTCAGTAGTGGGGTGAGGCTAAAAAACAATTCGCTGCCTCACCAGATAGCAAACGACATCCTAATGTGGCGATTGTCACAAAGAATCAGGCTCCAGCTGATGTCACCCTGGGCACGGTCTTGGCTACTACATTCGCACTGTGGCTTGGCATGCAAACGATCGATGGCGTCCGGCTTCGTGGCAGCGATCTTCGGATTGAAAATGTGAGAAAGGGCGCCACCATCAAGATCACTAAAGTCGCTGAAATGACCGACACATTGAACATCTATTTGTATGTGATCATGGATCAGCTCAAGAATGGCCGTAACTTCTCAACAGTGTATTGATCCCTTAGGATCAATTACTAACTATCACACAGACATCCCCACAAAAGACAGTATTCGATTGTGATCTACTGGAAGGCCCCTACCGAGGCACTTTGGGACACAGGGTGATCCTCCGCACAACGATCAGGCACACAAAAGCGTACAATGCCAGTTGATATATCTGGTCTCACACCAAAATCTGCATCGTAGACCACAGAGAGTGGGTTCATGACTATTTGTGGGCCTTATAAAAGCTGTTCGAGGGGACGCCCACCCTGTATACCATAAATGACAACTCCACCTCATATTCTCTTACGAAGAAAATAGGATGTGCTGTCAGAGCTGGCCTTCAGTTGCCGCCACGCAGAACAAAGTGAGTGGGTGCTGACCCAAAAATACAACACAGTCCTGAAATACCTTAGAGAGTAGACCCATTGGGATGCTATATTTCACCGTAAGGGCGATGGCAGTTTTGAAGACTGGCATCGAGAGAACGATGTGACGATGCAGACCACATGGACGTCAATAATGAGCTGCAGTACTCAAGCTACTGTCCGAAACAAAGCATACCATGCTCCTATTAAAGACTGATCAGCCGGCACCTTATAATGTGCTAAAATAAGCAATAAATATTAGAAAGCCAGGTTGTGATTTTGTGCGATGACACAACTGAACGTGTAAGAAGCCAAAAACGACCACTTGGAACATCACAAGACCAGACGCCATGCGTCATCGGTGGTCAGGTGATTATAGGGGGCTTATGGTTGATAACTCACCGAACACCGTTCACTGTCATGTGATCCTCCGCTGCCAAACGATTGACCACTGGGACCCATCACATGATACTAATTCAAAAGTTAAGCCCGATCCATTCTGTACGTAGTAGCCAGGTCTTTCCTAGCTCTTGCGGAAAGACACTAGTGAATATGGCCTACCACTCAGCCCTGGTAGCTGGTTTGGCCATGGGATATGCGTATCATTGGCAAAATGATGATTTGTGGTTCACCTTTGAAAATTGATTTGTAGGTCTGTTTGTGCTCGACGTAGGTTTGGCCATGGCGTCAAAAGACAACCGATAAAACAGGGTATCATATCAGATGATATATAGAAGTAGCCTGTCCCACTAGTATCTATTTAAATGGCTTCTTACCTCAAAGGATTCAGTTGCAGCAGCTGGCGCTTTCTCACCTATCAACAGTCGAGCGCCTCTGCGGTAACTCACAATTCCTTCGGAGGACCCTGGACGACATTATATGTGCTGTGTGTCCCAGCTGCTGGCCATTCATGATGCATAAGTCCGACGAGGTGAAAAAGAAGCCGACAGAGGGCAAGGCATTGTAGAAAGATTTAACCAAGAGATTCTAGTGCCTCAAAGTCAAATATCTACTGAATTGGTTACCCACCTACAGGCTATCGTCTTAGCTCGGAACAATGAAGTGACGCACCTGACTGACAAAAGTCCCAAGGATGCTAGTAGGGTTAAGACAGTGATGAAGAATTCCGTTGTCATTGCAGGTAGGCCTGTTGGTTTGGAGGAGCAAAAGATCCGCTCTTATGTGGGCTTGTAGTACCTGTACCAGTCAGGTGACCTGAAAGGACAGGCCGCGGGCTACTGATCCAGTGTGGTCGCTCCGGGTCTACAGACTCGGACAGTCTGTGACAAAGCCTGGTTAGCCCCTCGGGTATTATCTATCCTATAGACAGGATGGGCCTGCTCGTAGACTTTTCCTGGAAGACCTATTTGTTGATTCTCTTGACACAGTTCGGCAATCTTATGATGTGTGTACTCGATGAGGCATGAATGTGGCATGGTCGAGTGTGACATGTCAGTCGGTCAAGATATGTACTGCGGACCGGGAAACCACAATACAGTTTCTGTCCCTTTGATCACAGGTAAACCACCTGGGGCAAATGAGTCTTTCTTGAAGGAATGGGTGCCATGCGTTAGATGGGAATAGGAATGGAGGCGAGGTAGGTCAGCACACTCCGACCGAGTCTTGACCAAGTTGCACGATACGAGATTGTTTCACTTGCCCTGAAAGAATGTCTTATATGGAGATTTGTCGAACTAGAGTCTTTAGTTAATGCAATGAAAATGACAAATGCAGCACTCGTGATCATTGCACCCCGCAGCGTTTCTGCTTACTAAATCCGAAGGCTTCTGTCCCTCTCCATTAGGTGTCGACACTGACTAAACAAATGTCGTTACTTAGCTCTCCCGGCTTGATGCATAAGAGGCAGAATTTGGTCTGTATAAAACTGACTGCATTTTAGCTGTGACTTCATTTGAAAAACGCATTACTTTGATGTCTCTTCACTTGCGAACTGCATCAAGCTAACATTCCATAGTCTGCACATTTTGGGGTTAAGTGATGCTAGTGTGTGAGTATGTAACTTTGTTCGATAATGCTTCTTGACAAGTTTGGGTAAATCTGCATGAATGAGTCTGAGCCACGTTAATACAATAAAAGTTTCGAGAGAAGGTGAGAGTTTTTCGTCCTCAGTTGGTCTTTAACCATGATGATGAATGGTTCTATCTCGGGTCAATTACTTCCTTGATTTTTCTTGGAAGGTAGAAGATGACTTTTGCGGGAGTAATCACTTTCCAATTGTGTTGGAGGGTGTGATTTCGGCCGACGATGAGAGGGTGCCCCAGTGGAACCTTAAAAATGCAGATTGGGACATTTTCTCATCGCTTTGTTCTGAACGCATCACACGGAAGAAGTTGCCAGTGATGACCAAATAGAACATTTCACTAAAGAGTTGCTTGGCATTGCAAAGAGAGTCATTCCTAAAACCTCGGCAAATCCAAAATGTTTCACTAAACCATAGTTTGATACTGAGTGCAAACAGGCTATAAAGTATCGCAAGAAATTTGAACGTGAATTTAACGAGTCACCAACCACACAAAATTTGGAGAAATTACTTATAAATCGGGCAAAAACAAGACGACTAATAAAACAAAAAAGAAAAGTTCTTGGGACATGTACGTTTCTAAACTTAATCAAAACACCCCCATCAACAAAATTTGGAAAATGATTATAAAAATTAAAGGTAAAGAAACAAACTCAGCTGTACAACACCTGGATGATAACAACACATTACTTACATAAAAAAAAGAAATTTTACACAAATAGGCCTCCACATTTTCTAAACATTCGTCATCTGAAAATTGTAATCCATAAATTCATTAGAATTAAAAAACAGCAGGAAAAACAAAAGATTAAATTTACCTCTAATAAGTTAGAGGATTACAACGAACCTTTCTCTATGGTAGAGTTCAGTACCTCTTTGCATGGAGCAGAGGATACTGCCACTGGATCCGATGAAATATATTACAAAATTTTAAAAAAATCTGCCACATTCATCACTTGAACTTTACTGTCAACTTTTAATGCCATTTGGGTGACTGGCCAGTTTCCACCTTCCAACAATTATATCCCATTCCAAAGCCTGATAAGGATCACAGCAATCCAAATAATTACAGACCGATTGCATTAACTGTGTAAAACCATGGAAAGGATGATCAATGATCGACTTGTCTGGTTTCTGGAATCGAACAATCAACTTGCGAATGTTCAGTGTGGTTTCAGAAGCCAGAGAAGTACTGTAGACCATTTGGGCAGACTTGAAACTTGTCTTCGCCAGAAAAGAACATGTGGTCGCCATCGTCTTTGATCTGGAGAAAGATTATTACAATACATCGAGAACGTATGGGATTTTAAAGGATCTTTTAACATGGGGTTGAGAGGGAGCATGCCTCTTTTTATAGAAAACCTTTTAAAGGACCGCCAATTTTGGGTTCGTGTTGGGTCAACCTTATCTGATCCTCAAGAGCAAGAACTGGGGGTTCCTCAGGGTAGTATTTTATCAGTTAACCTTTTTTCGGTTAAAAGTAATAGTATCATCGATGCAGTTGAGAATATGGTAGATTCTTCGTTGTATGTCGATGATTTTTTAATCTGCTATAGCAGCAAAAACATGAATGCTATAGAGCGTAAACGTCAGTTGTGTTTAAATAGAATTCAAAATGGGGCCGCATATTTATTTATTGGTGTTTAAGGTCACATACTTACGCACAATGGCTAATCATGACCGTGACAATTTTACGGGTGGAGGAAGCCGGAGTACCCGGAGAGAACCACCGAGCAACGACGAGCAGCTGCCGGCTCCCCTACATCGTAACTCTGCACCGCAGCAAAAGCAGGGTTAGACTTGTTGAAAACACGCGCACCATCGGCGTGCAGTACGCCTTAGTACACGGCGCCATCGTACCCCCATGTGGACAATCGGGGTTACGTGCCTTGCCCAAGGATACAAAGCGGGGGTCCGAATCGATCGCTCAGATGGTCACCCATCCGAGGACTAACTGGGCTCGACGTTGCTTAACTTCGGTGATCTGATGAGAACCGGTTACCGCAACGCCTTGCGTCCCCAAATGGGCCACAGAAAATGGTTTTAAATTTTCAAAGACAAAAACAAATTGTGTTCATTTTTGTAAACTTCGGAAACATCACCTCGATCTGGAGTTAAAATCGATGGCAGTCCTTTTAGAGTTGTTAATGAATTGAAATTCTCAGGTTTGTCGTTTGATAACAAACTGAATTTCATTTCTCACATAAAACAACTAAAAGTTAAATGTAAGAGGGCGCTGAACCTCCTGAAGGTTGTTGGTAGCACTGATTGGTGTGCTGACCACAAAACATTAATCCATCTGTATAGATCACTTTTTAGATCCAAATTAGTTTACGGTTGTGTGGTTCATAGCTCTGCGAGAAAGTCATACCTCAAACCACTTGATGCAATTCATAATAGTGGTATTAGAATTAGATTAGCTTGGGTGCGTTTAGAACATCACCAATAGATTCAATGCTTGTTGAAGTGGAGGAGCCCTTTCTTGAGAAGCGCTGAATTAAACTCTGACTCCAGTATGTCTCTAAACTTCTTTCTAATCCATCAAACCCTACTTATAACTGTGTCTCAGAACTTCAAAATATCGAATTTTTTAACCGTCACTAGAAACATTCCCACCCCTCCATTGGGTAAGAATTAAACCTCAAACGGAATCTGCCAAAATTGCATCATAAACCATAAAAGAAAACAGTGTGAACCACAAACTCCTCCTTGGCTTCTTAAAAAGCCAACAGTTATTTTGGACTTTGCTTCTACCGAAACGTCTGAAACAAATTCTCTGCAGTTTAAGCAGAAATATGCTGAAGTTAAGTCAAAGTACAGTGTATATACATGGATGTATACAGATGGATCTAAAGATGGCGACAAAGTCTCATCAGCTTTTGTTGCTGGTGATCAGGTCACCTCAATCAGAATACCTAATAAAAGTTCTATTTTCACAGCTGAAGTTAAAGCATTGCAACTAGCGCTTGAACACATCGATAATGCTTTACTCAACACCAAGTTGAAGAACTCTCTCATTTTGGAACTTCGTGAGAAGTTGAATATTCCCGTGTCTGACCAATATGATATCGTGTTTTGTGGTTACCTGGACATGTAGGTATCTACGGTAACACCAAAGCAGACAGCGCAGCAAACCTGGCTTTAAGCAAGTCTATCACTGATTTTACAATTCCTTTCAGTGACTTTAAAACACTTATTAATAATTACATCAAATCTGTGTGGCAGTCCGATTGGGAGGAAACGACCAATAATAAGCTCCATCGCTTCTGGCCAAATATTTTCGATCACTACCCGTCTAGTAACCTTTGTAGAAAGGATGAAGCAGTTTTGACACGATGTCATATTGGTCATACACGACTAACACATTCCTTTTTGTAAGCAGGCCTGGCATTTTCAGGAGAGCGATTTATTCGCTCGCCCACTGCTCGCCTAAAAGAAATTAAGGAGGGCGAATACTAGCCCTCCCGACCTTAGAAAATAATGATAACCATAACAGCATATTCCTTAAATCTACATCTTTTCAGATATCTGCTATGTAAGTGGTCTCTGGTAAGACGGCCGCACTGACCCTCCCACACCTCCGGGCCTTGCCAAGACCGGAGGTGTGAGAGGAGCAGTGCAGCCATCCTACAGAAACGACCTTGTTAGCAACACCAAATAAAATGTACAAAGCCCACTGGGCAGAATTCATTAATAGTAAAACTTCATTTTGCTACTTTCAGTTTTTGTAAGCTTAAGGAGAGCTAATCGCTCCCCTAGGCCAGGCGAGGGGGCGAGTTTTAGCCCTCCTGCATTTTTCAGAATGCCAGGTCTATGTAAGAGGGTAATATGCTACCAGGGTGTGTTCCTTGCCAACAAGTGCTGTCAGTTGAGCATATTCTTTAACTCTACACTGATTTTAATCATGTTCTGTAGGATCTCTAAGAGATCTTTTTTATCGTATGAGCCCGCACACGATTCTCTCATTGTTTAAATCAATCAACCTTTTTAGTCAATTTCGTCACTCATCACTGCTATTGTTCATACCACGATGTCTTTGTCATTTCTATTGTAGTTATTTCATGTTTTTTCTCATCTTTTCATTTCATTATTGGCATGCTTTCTTTTTAACGTTTTATCGCCACGATACAGCCTTAGCTGCTGATGTGGCGTTAAGCACCAAAGTCAAAAAGTTTTCCTCTACGAAAGTTAACATTCTCTGAAATAAATCTTCTGTGCGTTTGTTTTCCTCTAATTTGACTGCAGCATAGTCTATGAAGTAGGCGCCAGTAGACTGGAATCCGTAGTGAGCGCGAAGTAATTTCCACATATGATCGATGGACGTTTAGTTCTTAGTTATAGTGTTCAGGCAATAACGGAGCGAACATTAGCTATGTGTCCCAGCCAATAACTCAAGGTGGCCAACTTTCGAATCAACAGATCGGATGGATCCGTCTGATATATCGTGCCCAGTTTGAGTGAATCATCGGAATGGTGATGCTTAATTCTTTTTGAGTCACGAACCTCTTTCAAATAAAAAGGTCTTTGTGTGAGACCACTGTTTGGGGGCGCACGATGACATGTCTCCAACAATCTCGGTCAACTTCGACACTACTGCTCACGTCGTTTGGATGCTGCTTGACTTACAAACCAAGCCCAACTGTTCTTTCAAGACGTGGGATAGATAAGGACCTCTGCCACCCAGGCCTGAAAATAAGCAGCCTGACATTTGCAGAATGAGGTCCTCAGAGGGTGAATTTGATAATGCTATGCCACACAGTGGACCAATTTATCCTCTGGGGACCTCTTGCTGTTTGGTTTTGAGACACTGATTCAGATTGAGGTTCACAGCGGGTAAATTTAGTGATGCTACCCTGCTGTGCAGAGTAGCATCACTAAATTCACCCTCTGGGGACCTCATTTTGCAGATGACAGTCTGCTTATTTTCTGGCTTACTGCCACCAAACCAAGGTTAATATTGTTCTTCCGGTGGGGATCCAGTTAACTGGTTATGTCGCTTTAAAATCTTTATTTCGTAACACGAACATAAAACAAAAACAACCAACAAGTCAAAGAATTCGACTCTTTGCTCCAGGAAACACAAAACGTACATAGGGCATGCATGTAACACAGAAAACGTACAACGAGAGTTCGTTCCGGCGTTAGGGTTTCGTTTGATGATGATGAAATCCATTAGGCTGTGATTGCTTAGTAAAGGCTTCACTTTTATTTAATACAATTGTTATGGCTCTTTCATTTCAGGGCACGGCAGTAAAGGTTGGCGTTTTACCGGCCAATGATTCCATATCGAATGTAATCGGAGGAGAGGGATTTGAAGCCTATAATTTGCAATGCACCACTGGAGGGACAGGTGGAGTTGAGGAAACTGTTGAAATCAAAGTGCAAAACATGTGAGCATACCTATAATTACATTGACTTTAAGTTTAACTCATTTCGTACCTACCACTCTGTCTTAATCTTTTTACCTGCTAATTCCCCTGGGATGTGAGAACCGTTATCGGTTGGTAATGAATGTCGAATAAAGAACTGGGAATAAGTAACGGTTCTCATGTCCATGCTTTCCCTTTAAATGCTTTATTTTGTTTCTATTTTCATTCTAAATCACTTGATTGTGGGTAGAGACGGTTTCATTGGCACAAAACTCTACTTACAACTGTAAGTTGCAGTGGAAAGCTGATGGATATAATGCATGTCATTCACTGTCTGTTGAGATGCTCCATCGGGTGTATCCTACGCTGTTTTTTTTTTCCATCAGCCCCGGTCAGAATCTGTGTTTTTTCCATCGTTGGCGAAGTGATCGCCGAAGATGTGATTGAGAATTTTGGGAAAGGAAGCACATGAAATTCGAATTTTCTCTAATCGTCGGTTTCAGAAGTTTGAAAGAATTGTACACGAGGTACAAGAGACAGAAGCAATCTACGTTACTGTGACAGCTGCAAAAGTAATACATCAAGCATCTCCTTTTACTGGAGCAGATCATCAGGTTTTCTTCTCCAATTGCAAATCCTCTGGATTGGGCATGTCTTCGGGATTTTCGTAGCTGTCACATTCCATGTTTGATTTCTGTGTCATTAGCCTGGATATCTCATCCTATAGAGCGAGGGGAAAGGCATGCAATTTCTCTATCTTCTCTTGAATGTCAAATAGTGGGACGATGGCGCTCTTGGGCACTCTCTCGTTTAAATTTTTCGATTTGTATTCGGGGTGAAACCGACTTTTTCCGAAGATGAACAGTCGCTTGTAGTTTAACAAGAGATTCAACAATACATTCGCTTCCCCTCATCAATTCCCTTATACATCTTTAGAAGAGTGTATGATTCAATCTCTTCGAAGTTGCTTCGCTCCAATATAGATCTTTTATTAAAACGAGTTTTGTGCAAAGTTTTTTTTAAATTTATTTTCAATGAATTTCAAATCGGATCTATTTAGTTTCATGGCTGGATCACCACCACCAGAAGGCTCGCTCATGCTGTTTATATCTTCCGTCTATTTCAATGGAATCTCTTGCGACTTTGCTGTGAGTCTCTATCGTTTTAGAGGGGCAGTCAGCTTCTGCACTTAGTGGACCGTTCTCTTACCGGCCTCAGATGCAATTTTCAAGTGAGTTTTTTCGCTGCATTCCGAGTGAAGAGTCGTGTCAGGAATTGTGCACCGAAATGAAAACATTTGTTTCACCGTAAGCATAACAATGTAGAAATACTTCATTTTTGATCACTAACACTTTTTTTATTTAGGTATTTTTTTGCAACTATTAGTGGCGTATGAAAGGGGTTTAACCCTTTACCGAACGTAACGGCCAAAACCGGCCAGCGCTATTCTCAAAAATCGCCAATTAATTTTCACTATTTTTTTCATTTTTTGTCTCAAAAACATAGGTTATGACCCCTCGTTGGAACGAGCTCGTTGAGCTCGTTCCAACGAGGGGTCATAACCTATGTTTTTGAGACAAAAAATGAAAAAAATTAGTTATTCAAGAATTTTTTTTGCAAGTGTCGTCTGCTTTTCACGTTAGGTAAAGGGTTAGAGATCTAATCTGGAAGTCCCTGTGCTTTTCAAATTAAAAACAAGCACCGTGTCTAGAAAGCCCGCCATTTTATCTAGAATGCCTCGAGAGAACAATTTCGGACATAGAAAAAAACTATTTGCTTGTTTTGACAGCTTGGATCGACAGGATGAGTTTTTCTTTCCCTCTCTCGCTCTCTTTTTTGATTTGAAAACAAAAATTCCTTTTAAATTGATATCGCACAATAGTTTCGTTTTTGTGTTTGCTTTCTTCTAGCAGCATTCCCCTTGAATATTCCTATCTACCTCAGGGCGAGAATTTTTTATGATGTTGAATTTTTCTTCTTCCATTCTCCAAAGTCCTTGGGATTCTAATCCCAGTTATTTTGCATTAAATCTGGGTTTTTCCTTTTTTTCTTCCCCGCCACAATTTTTGTCCTGCAAGTCGATCAACATCGACATTTGTTTTGCGTATTGTTCGAGCATCCATAAGTTTTCCAAATTTTGGAACACTTCATTTCTTTTTCTCCTAGAAATTTAATTTTCAACCCCCTCCCCCAATTATTTTTCAACACATTCACTCTTTATCTGTTTTCTTGTTCTTCATCTTCACTCATGATTATATTTTTTTTCAATTCTGCAGGTTGGGCGACTCGTCATCTTTTGACTAGATCATCTTTTCACACACCATGGTGAGATCTCTCTCGTCAAAATCTTCTACTCTTTCTCACAAGACTTCGCACACGTCTTTGATCAGATCGATGACTTTCACCATCTCCTCATCGTCAAGCGTCAATTGAATGGAGTATTTGCTGTATTTCGACTTTCTCTTTCAGTTGTCTTAACTTTTGTATTATCCTGTTTTTTATATTCCATTTGTAAAAAACACTTCTTAAATTATATTTATTTTATAAAGTTTTTTTTTGTTCTTTTTATACTATATGTTTAAAAAAAAACAATTTCTAATTAAAAGCGTTGAATATCTTACTTTTAAAATAAAATTCAATTTTTTTTCAAAAAGTGTTTTTACCCCAAAATATATGTATGAAAATAAGGAAAAAATCTTATACAGTCCCATTTTTTTAAATCTCTAAATTACACGATTTGGAAAGAGAACATTTTAAAAAAATATCGGATAAACTGGGATTTGAGAGACTTTCTAGCTATAAAGAAACAGATCTTCCGACACTTTGCTAAACAGTAAACAAATGTTGGATGTGACAGTCGTAGCCAAAGAAGCTAGTTTTAAGATCAGTAAGAAAGGAAAGATAGAGTTATTGTATGGTCTGCCTGAAAAACGCCTGCTTCGAGAGATGACATTGAAAACAAGATCAGCATTGGAGATGGGGTTGCTGCTCTTTCTGTTAAAAAAACGTTGAAGACGAATGCAACTTGCCTTTGCTCAAGTCGAACGTTCCGAGGCTTTCAAGAAGTTTATGAGTACGTTCGAAGTCGAAGGTTATAAAGGATATGACAAAGTCACTTTCCTTCAGGAAGCTAAATATCGGGTAATGAAGAATATCGAAGAACGCACGAAATCAGGGTCAAGATGGTTATGTGTAGCGAGTTTGAAATAACCATAGTCAAGTCCAAACATGGCAAGAAAACTTGAAAGGGCAAGAAGGTTAGAGACGTCGTAAATAGTGTTAGATATTTTCACAGTAATATGGATATGATTCTAGACACCTCCATTTCCATGTTGTACGAGTCGATGAGCACAAAGATGAAAGACAAAGTCGTAAAAATAGGAAAGTAATTGGGTTTTCAAAAAATTAGAAAATTAGAGATGGACATCAGTGAATATGCCCCCCCCCCCCCCCCTTCTCCAGTGCAAACGAAATGTATGTCAGTCTTCCGGATTTTGCTCATGAACAAAGGCACCATACTCATCATACAGAACAGAGACAACGAGTGTTTCAACCGGGCCGAGAGTCAGCCCTGTGCCGAGTTCATAATTACAGGTACTCGAGTAAAGCATTCAACTGGAGCAGCATTTTGTTCCCCACACCATTGGAAGGTATAGATCTATTCAAAAAACAAAATCCATCCGTGGCCACCAGGATGTCAAGATACAACAAGGACATCAAATAGATTTATCGTCTAAAAACTAACTTTTACTATGAAGAAAAGATGTGATTTTGCTTGTCTTTTGGGGAGACTAACTTTGACAATATATTGTTGGGTCAAAAATCTGAGTCATGTCCTATGAAGGACAGTAAGTAAGCAAATACCGCAGCAAGAGATTCCTTTGTTACCGGTATATGAATTCGTTTCAGAAGGAAAAATCTTTCTAAAAACACAAGGAAAACTGCATGAATCATAAGCATGTGAGAACGGAGATGCTACACCTTGCACGATCGAACAATTCGCAAACCACCAGAGATGTTCCAGAGTTCCGTTCGTATCCTGTGAGGATTTTAAGTGGTTCGCGAAAAGATAACTACCTGGAGACCCGAAGCTGGTCAAGAGTTTCACCAAGCCTTATCAGAAACGCGCCGTCGGATCCTGTTATTACATCAAATGTTCCTTCGATGACGAGGAAGACATGGGTCCGGTGGTGTGCATTAAAGAAAGCGAGGACGACAGTGTAGTGCTACATTCGTGAAGCATTTGCAAAGCGACGTCA
The DNA here is from genome assembly GCA_031216915.1 of Pictodentalium vernedei. Lineage (NCBI taxonomy): Eukaryota > Metazoa > Mollusca > Scaphopoda > Dentaliida > Dentaliidae > Pictodentalium > Pictodentalium vernedei. Next base: position 81,073,140 of record CM062292.1, on the reverse strand, counting down.
GAGGTATTTATAAAAAAATTCAAATACGCGAAAAAGATGATATATTTGGAAATGAAGAACAAATCGTTTTCCAGAATATCGTGGATGACGACGATCAAGTTAGAGATCACTGTCATTACACCGCGTGTATAGATGGATGCGTTGTGTGTAGAGGGGCGGGTACAGTAATTGTAACCTCAACTGTCGAGAAGTAAAATTCTTCCCGACATTGTTTTTCGCAATATAGCCAGGTAAGTTAGTCACATATTCATAAAACGACTCAAAGGAGATATTTCGTGTGCATTCTTCGCAACAAGGAATATTACGCACCGTTCATCAAACACTTGGTAGTTGCAGAGTATAAAAAAGATGGAAAGAAAAAGAACGTCAAGCAAGATATCGGATTCTTTGATCGTTACACGTTCATGATTTATGACCTGGATACATTAACTTTCATGTGGTCTGGATACATTAACTACGATTTTGGAAAGATAAATTGTGTGTCGTGAAAAAATTCTTTGATCAGCTCGACGTTCTATTGAGAAAATATCTATCTGCATGATTATATGGACTCTCTAGAGGAGATGAATGCTATCCTCACACAGAGGAATTTTATTTACGAGCACGACGAAAAGGCGTGGGAGATTTTCACCATGAACACCATGAGATGTGTCATGCATTCCACGCAGTGAGAAAAATTACATTCTGTCACTCAAGCACTTGGTAGTTGGTGAGTATAAAAATGTGGAGAGAAAAAAGTATGTGAAGAAAGATTTCAGACTCTTTCCCCGTCTCCTTGGCAAATGTAGAAGAAGGTGAACGGTACACACAGTCACACAGTCCAAATCTGGAACTCTACCTGCTGTTGGGTTTGAAGATTGAGAAGATCGATCAAATTATTACATTCATTCAGAGCAACTGGTTAAATCCCAACAGCGTTTGCAACACGGATATCACGATCTCTACCTCGACATAGTCTTTTTCTTGGTGGGTGTTTTCGAAAATTTCCCAGATTCGTGTCTAGACTATTATCAACTCGATTCCTATTGGTATTAAACTGATCCATGTCTGGAGTGGGATGCAGCATTGAAGCTCGCCGGAATTGATTTAAAAGTCTTGAGCGACCCTGACATGTTGATGATGGTTGAGAAAGGTATGCGTGGTGGAATATCTGTTATCTCCACCGGATATGTCAAAGCGAATAATCCATACATGACGGCAACGTAACATTCCGACGAGCCTACGAAATATATCCTCTATTCAGATGCTCATAATCTAATAATCTCTACTAAATGGGTATGTGTTACCCATTTCCCACTGGACCGTTGAAATAGATGAAAAAAGAGCTAGAATATTAGAAGAAAAGGCGAGCTTATGGGTTGATAATAACAACGAGCATAATAAATCCCCGCTGGCCCCGGAGAGACTTGACATTTGAAAAGCAGAAAAACTTGTTCCCAGTCTCCTGGGGAAATGCAAGTACATGGTACACAGCCCAACTTTGAAACTCTACTTGCTGTTGGGTTTGAGGAATGAGACGATCCTTCGAGGGATTAAATCCAAGTACTTGGTTAAATCTCTACATTCCCAACTGTCAACATCGAACCATCGCTAGTACATCAAGCCATTTTATGGTGACAGGGAAAAGTTGTTGTTTACCGATACAGATAGCCTCATCTATGAAATCAAAACAGGAGATTTGTACTAAGGCATATCTCCCATTGTCGACTAACAATCCAGAGGATCACGAATCTGGCATCGAATCAGTAGTCAATAAAAATGGTACTGGGAGAGTTTAAGGATGGATCGTGCGGTTGACAGATCGATGAATTTGTGGGTCTGAGGCTTAAAATATACACATTCTGGATGAGCTTTAAACATGAAGAAAAAGTGTAAAAATGTAAAGACGTGAAAAAACGGTCATTGAAAACAAGATCAACTTCAAAGATTACAGAGATTGTCTGAGTAGTGACGGCTGCAACCCCATCTATAGAGTCAATGAACGCCATCAGGAGTCGCAAACATCTATTCCGAAAAGGTCAACAAGATTGCCTGGTCAATAGACGATGGCAAGAGAGTGTTTCATGGTGATAACTTTTTCACCTTTGCAATTGGACATTATAAACTTGCTGATGATTTAAATATCAAAAAAGCATTTTTGTATCTCCTCGCATTATTTATTATTTTATTTCGCAAAATTAAAGAAAATCTCAGAAAAGTGATCATATCAGAGGAAGGAGTAATCTTACCATAGACTGCGCTCTGATTTTGATCGACTAGAAGAGAGTAAAACAGTAAAGATAAAACAAATCTGATACGTCTTCTCGAGATACATTACCAACTACTATGGAATCTTGATCAGTCTACGGATGTGGAATCTTGAATTTAGGAGATGTTTCAGGTTATGAAACTCACAGAGTTGTGTGTCAAAGGATATATTTCAAGAAGTGAAGAGGTTGCTGCAAAGAAAAGAAAGATTGTCCTCAACAAGAATTATCTCAGGATATATCAACCACATGAGCCTCTAAATGTGATTTTCCACAGGGTTTACATCTAATAACCCATAATACCGAGCGTTGCTGCTACTAAAGGGTACGCCGACAGGAAACACGTAAGATCGTTAATATAGCATAGATTAACGAGAAGCCGAAGATGAATAGGCTACAGTCAATAAAGGTTACGTCAATTCTACTATGATGAAATCTCAGACCTATCTTGAAACAGAAGCCAATAAACTCTGTCTCGATAAAGAATTCAGACGAACGATGAAGTTGAGGATCGGTATGACAGGTAATAATCTCTTCTGTCTCTCGGGCAAACCTGGGCTCGATTCTAGCAAGCTCAATAGAATATACGTATAGTACACGTAAGTAGAGAAATTAGGCTACCCAAATGGAACATGGGATGTCCTCAAATTACCAGTCTTCCAGATCCGATACATATGGTGGCCACTTGCAGCTTGTTTTCGGTTGTGGAGAAGTTGAAATACGTTAGATAATTCATCGCCATGTGCGCAGAAGAGAACAGTAAACTAGGATCCGGAAAAACCGAATACTCTTCCGGAAATGGGACTGATGGTCCTCAGTACGGATTCGTTGGTTATTCCATGCCGATAGGAGACAACTTCGTTCGAATCAGAGTCGTATTGTTCGAAAGGTTGACTAGGCTGAAGCCTTAGGGCCGCATGGACAGGGGGCCTGCAAAGTTTTCAATTTTCTTGCTGAAGCACTCTTACCAGCGCCTTAGGACTCCAGCGGTTAAAGCCACTTTGCTTTCTACGCCGTAGAAATACATGTACATATGTATTTATCATAAGTATACTACACATATATTTATATAGAGTACATTATTATAATGCTTATTTAAATAATATGTCAAGTTGTGAGCAAACGTCTTCAGGAGACCCGCAAAATGGATATGAGGCTATGTACTGCCACATAGTGCCTACCGTACCAGGGCCAGACTGTCAGCTGTAGTGGGGTGTAAGATTGTAAGTACTGGAGGGGGCCCCGTCCTGAAGTACTAAAAGCCTAGAGGCCCGGCCATAGGCTAATACGACACTGGTTCGAATGTGTGAGTTCGAGCAATTCCAACAGCAAAGTGGCTGTTGGCATAGTAGCTAACGTGTGCAGCACGAAATCTACAACGTCAATAAGCCATATATTTCAACACGAAATTTGACCAAAATAGATGTAAGGTCATTGAGTAACGCCGGACCACACTCCAAGCAGTCGTTTTAAGATAGCAGGTCTCCTTGTGTATTCCTGCAGTCAAATACAATGCGAAGTGGATATGTTGTTGAGTCCTCCATCACAGGATTATGCGGTAGATAGTGAATTTTGATTTTGGTCGTGTTTATGTCTGGATCTAGTACTCACTCTATGAAGTCTCGATTTAAAGGATCTTCAATTATGTTGTTGAATGTTTCGAAAAGTTCAGGTGTTTTGGCTAAGCCTCTAACCACAGATTCTGTAGTTTATTACTTGCAGATATGTCATTTCTCTATACCGCTGACATGAACCATTGGGGGTCCACAAAAATCTACAACCTCGGTACAGCATGTAGTCGTTGTAATCCCTTTTAGTTGGCCCACAAATGAGATATCCTAGTTTTGACTTCACTGCGTTTGGCCCATCTTCAGGCCAAATAAAATCCTTCTCCACAGACGAGTAATAACAGTCACTCCCAAACAACATTGATACCTCAAATGATTCTCGAGTTTTGTGTATTGGGTGTGCTAGCTTTAAACCATTCAGTTCAGGAATGTGGTGGTGCGTGTACGGACTAAGAAAAACAGGTTGCATTATTGTGGGAACCGCCAGTGCATTGACCGTTTAGTCACACGCTACAATTATGTCAGCTATCTCAAGCTCAGGAGATTTCGAACACTCTGAGCCAAATGAAGAAATATTGAGATTTTCCTTTCCCCTTCAATGCAGTTAGAAATGAGTCCTAAATCAATAAAAATGTGTTTTTTGTAACTTATTATACAGTCGTTGCTGCTTCCATTCTTTTGGTATGTTTTTGCATCTGTTTTATTTCCATCGGATTGGAACCTTGAGATTCTGTCGAATATAACTAGAGTGAAGGCTTCGATTCCATTGTGTGCATTTTAGTTTGGTTGATTCCTGATCTGTATGTCCAACGTGCTGTTCTTTAGCCTCGCACACTTTAGTTTGCTATAGTTTGCTATCGTCAAATGAGTAGAAAGGATAAAGCATCTTATAATTGTGGGATTAATGTTCGGATTGGTTATCAACTCGTCCACGTGACGATATTTCGATCAGAAGTCAACCGCATCTCTGCATTTAACAACGGGCGTGTTATAATCTATGGCCGCATATCTTCTAGCACTGAGCATGACGTGTATATTATTCGTGTTCTTCTCTGTTTGAATCCGACTACGAAGAAGCAAGGTCTCCTGGGAGAGGATTTCATGGCCAATTTCCAACTGAATTGATTCGATCGGGGAATGGTTGTGGAATTGCACTGGCTCATTCTCTATCACATGTCGATTGCCGTCTTGTTTTCGATCGACTTGTAGAGTTTTATTTTCGTTATCTTCAGAGCTTCGTTCGTCATTTGGTAGCACATGTGGCACGAACAATGACACTTTGCTAAGTGTTACTTTTTCCAGAGTCCACACCATCACCTCTGAAAATAGGGCCATCTCTTTACACACTACACTACACTTTAATCCACTGGCGATCTTGTCGTAATCTTTGGCAAATACGTACATGTGTTTCAGAGAAATGCCGATGAAGAAATTCATTGTGTTCAGGCGATTGAATGGCATACTTTTGTCTCATTACCACTCCAGTATTCTCAGCGCTCGGTGCATCAGCAATGTCTTTCTACCAGTGTCGATTGAATCAGTGAGATTTTAAAAAATCGTCCGTTCACGCCGTCCACATATACACCTAGAACTTAATTAAGCACTCCCAGAAATGTTAAATGACAGTGAAGTTACTGTTGCTGATTATTATGTTTTAATGACTGCTATGTCTTGCAGTACATTCATCTAGTGAAACACGATGTTTCTGGTTGATAGCGTACCCCACACAATCCCCTCATCCACGTGAAGCATGCTTCACACGATTGTTACAACAAACGCTATCATGCACATGCAATATTCGGGTATGAAACAAGAGAATTTGTCACTTCTTTTATCAATAAATGTTGACATGGGAAGGAGAAGACTGTCAGGGGCAGTAAGATGGCAAATCGTTGGCATGCATGCAACAGGCATGTCATTCAAAGCTATTGGAAGGCAACTTGACCATAGTCATTCTGTCATCAGCAGACCAACGATGTTAAGGACCGACCAAGCTCAGAATGACCTCAAAAGACCTCTCCTCTCAAAGAATTGGGTATGAGATCCAGAAGGGTAACCAAGCGCCCAGCTATGTCTGATCAGCATTAAATACAACGTTTGGAGTGGTATGGCACGACAACATTGGAATCCCAGAACGTGGAGGAGAGTCCATTGGTTAGACGAGAGAAGATTACTTCGCGTCACAGATGGTCTCATGAGAATGTGGAGGCATAGAAATACTGCTTACGTGCCCAGGAACATCAGACCTATTGTTCCTTATGTTCCTTATGGTGGAGGATCAGTAACGATCTGGGGATGCCTCTCTCATGATTGTAAACCTGATATGGTGACTGTACGTGGGAATCTCAGTGGTCATTTGTACATCCGGGACATTCTCAATCCGGTTGTCGTGCCTCATTTTGACAACCACCCGTTGGCTACTCTTCATGAACGCCAATACAAGGACACGTCGGTCCATGCTGTGAGAGTGTTCCTTCAGAAAAAAACGCTATTACAACACTGCCTTGGCCTGCAATGAGCCCCGATTTGAATCCCTTAGAACACATCTGGGACTTTCTTGGACGTCGTGCGCAAGCAAGGGATCCGCTTGTACAGAATCTGTCGCATTTGGAAGATGCATTGCATGAGAAGTGGCAGCCGTTACCTCTGGACTGTATCAGAAGGCTCTCTGGTAGCATCAGGAGGAGGGATCAGGCTGTCATCCAGGCACATGGTGGATACACACGCTTCTGACGTCAGACACAGCTATTCGGGGGATCACAAGTTACATTTTTTGTCAGTAATTACCGGTATTGCTCCATCATAATTAGTGTCATTAGTGACAGATACGTGTAATTAGCGCCACTACGATACTGCATATTTTCATCATTGTTTTGTCTTTCATTTGTCTTTCCGCACACAGTCACTTTTGGCCATCTGAAAAATAGCATGAAAGTAATGACTGTTTCTATTAACATCACTGCGAAAAACCTCCCTCCTTCCCTCTCTCTCTATCCCTCTCTGCCTCCCTGCCTCCCTCCCCTCCGTCCCTCAGTCCCTCATCCTATACCACCCTCCCCCTCCCGCCATCTCCCCTTTCATCCACCCTCCTTCCCTCCCCCTCTCATCCCTCCCTCCCTCCCTCCCCTACCTCTCTCTCCCACTCACTCTCTCGCTCTCTCTCTCTACTTGATATGTGTCATGTCAAATTTAATTGTGCCGTAGCCGTCCTTTTACTCACATAAGTACAATCCAGTTCGACTTCTATATTTCTCGAGTTGCCCACGTTTTCTTCTTCCATTTTGTTCACGATTTTCTTTCAGACTTCAAAGTAGATTTTTTCCATGGAGAATACTGAAGTGACGGTTGAATTTTAATATTAAGTGATTTTTCGGTCAGATCGTAGAAATATTATTTTGCTTTTTATCAGAATTAATGTAATGCCATACCTATCGTATTCTTTTTTTCCAAGCCCGAGATCTTGACTATTCCTAACCTTATTTTACAGTCTTTTACGATTAATTTGAAACTCTCAAATTTTGAATAACGTAAGAGTAACCCGAATTTTAAATTTTTCTCATTTGCGTTTGATGTGACTTTTTAACCTTATTTTTATTTCATTTCCGAAAAAATGTTATTTCTTTCTCTATATATGTATCTGTATATATTAAATTTTTTTTTTTAAAATCTCCTCTATAAATAACAAAAACTATATTTTTCTGAAAACAGATCGCCAGCAATCTCGAACTCTGAAAATGAAAAGTGAATTCGAAATGGACAATAATTTTAAAAATATGCGGTGTATTTTTTTTTCGCCACAGGCCTTCTGACCTCACGAAATTGCGATGAATTTGTCATGTTTCAGAACCGCACTAAAAAATCCCCCCCCCCCCCCCCCCCCACCTCCAAGAAATCGAGACGGAAAGTTTTAGCAGTAATCCGTGTCATGAGTTAGACCAGGCATTTTTACTTACATTTTGGAACAGCATATCTGATTTACTTTTGTATTGGCGAACAAGACATTAAATTGCATGAATATGGCAGTTTATGACTCCCTTGTAAACTTGATTATCATTTCTTTCTCTTTCTGAAGCAATTTTGATTTACAAACAGAGATCAAATTCTGAACTTGACCCGGAAGTTATAATGACGTTACCATAAACATACGTACAAGAGTTAAAAATATATATTATCACTATTACTTGTATGTACAAAATGTTGTATCATAGTTGAGCTCTTGTTTCTTAGGCCATATCTGCACGAGTCGAAGACGAGTCGAGATATAAAGTAGAATTGGGGTTTGGATAAATCTCTACTTTAGGAAATAGTTGCGGTTAAAAAACTAGGGTTCTTACCAAAGATTTCTGACGAAAACACTTAAATGCTAACTTGCTGTGAATAGTCAACCGACGCGTTCGCCGTCCTGTTGATAAGAGACAGAGGCTGGTCTTCTTCTTGATTCTTTGATTCCAGTTGGTTAATCCCTGTCACATGAGGCCTCAGAGTGGTGGTATTCATCTTCACAGCTGGAACAGGTTCCGAAGGGTTCTGGAAGTCTTTCCTGGTTCGCAGACTGTCTCTGATGACGTCACGCGTGCGGGATTATATAGCAATTCTACAACACTCTTCCCCGTTTAATTTAAAAAGCCAAAGATTATCATGCCAAAGAAAAACCTGTCGGGAACCCAACTGACCTGGAGTACTTCCGGGAAGTCAGGAAAGAAGAGTGCGCTCAAACTTTAAGAGTTTGATTTTTTGATCCCCTATACCAAATGGGGTGACCTAAACATGTAGCAATAAAAGATCCCAATAAATGCCTAAGAGATCATGACATCCGCTCTACCACTGGGCAATTCCCCGGTGGACGAGGAGCCCTCAATGAATACTGTCCTAACCAATTTTTGACTACGCCCTTTGATAGTGGATGGATAAGGAATTCATAAATATTGACCTGAGGGTTAATCCTCAGGTCGCCAGCCTAACAATTTCTGATTATCCTCCACCCCTTGCACCCCCCTGGAAATAGTGATTCACCATTTCCTGTCTAGGGTGATGGGGGCAACATTCCGAACAACCAGCGGGCATTCCTAGTTGTTTTGGGCTAATACGTCCTCCCTTAATTCTCTGCAGATGACGGACACTGTTAATTTGGGGTTGGAATCTCTCAAGCCCCAGCCCTTGGTCTAGACCAAATCTGTTCCCCAAGTTTAACTCATTTGGTTGAGCTTCATTTGTTGGCACTATTATTTTTTTTTAGCTTCGTAATTATAGGAGTCTACATTTCTGCTGGGGGCTTCCCGGCAGGTGAGACGTCACCCCAATGTTTGAATTCAGGGTCCTCAAGGAAGATATCACTATTCCGAACCTGCTCAGGGGACTTCCCTGAGCGACTCTTATTCCCTTTTTGCGAAGCCTAACTTTTCCCTGTCTGGTGCAGCAGGATTGGACCAAGGTTCTTCCTAGCCCATCCACGCCCTGACTGGTCTGCCCATATCTGCCAAGTTTTGAGTCTCTTTCTGTCTGCTGTAAGTTGGGAATGAACCAACCCTGCAGTAGGGCAAATGCACCCCACATCCTGTGAATATTCTGTCCAACCTTCCCCAGGGTCCCAGGGTATTCCTAAGACTCCAGGTCCAAGTTGACGTACCTCGTAACCCGATCTTATTTTGTCAGCTTCAACTGTGATCCCACCGGTGTCCCATGGTTGCCCAGACAACCCTGGTTCAATGTATGAATTTGTATATCTCTGTTTTTCGGTACTATTCCTGTCTGCTTGTGATTGGTGGGGTATGGCCCCTGGATCCCAGGGTATTCCTAGGCTTCCTGGTCTAGTTTTAACATTACGCTGCACTTTTGTGGGGCAATTATTCATTTGTTTAATGCCATGGGATTCTGCGTCATCTATCAGGATTTGAGAAAACTCTTTAGCCACCTGAGCAAATGTTTCCTCCCAGTCTGCCTTACCAATATCCTGGCCTGACTTAGTACCCAGAGCAGCATCAGTTCCATTGGCTTCTGCAATGATTTGGGAGTTGTGCAATGATCGACTGCGATGGTTTACGTTCAGAACACGTCCAACAGGTTGCGTCTGTTTGTCATGCACCGATTGGCACTCTAACATTGGTTCTGTTTTTGCTGGTTTAATTATAAAGTCGGTTATCCGTGGCCCCTTTTCACCTTTTAGCGATGTGACAGAGCTTGCTGGACTCGCAGCGTCTTTACACACAGTCACCTGGGCAACCCCCTGAGGCGACAGGGATATTCCCTGTACTTCAGTTTGTTTGGTCTCGGAATTAGTTCCAAAACCCTGTGGGTTCCCTAGGTCCAATGTTGTCCGACACTCTTTTTCGTATACTTTTCGGAGCTTGGTTTCACTCAATTCCTGACATTCATTAGTTACTTTAGGAACAACCCAATCCCCCAAGGAGAGAACTTCCTCCCTGAAGTAGGCTCTTCCATCGTGTTTAATCAGGAAATCACACCCCAGTAAGACAGCATCGCCGATTGGCGCCTCATATAGGAATTCATTAAAAATTCTGTCACCTATTTTCATTTTCAGTGGGCCTACATAGTAACCTTGCAGTTTACTGTCCCTCTCTGCAGTTTGGAGCACTACTTTCTTAATTATGGGTGGAGTTGGTTTCAGTTTTCCAAACAATTTATCGGACATAACTGTGACCATGGCACCCGAATCCACAGTTGCGATTGTTTCAACTGACTCTATCTGGAGAGAGATCCGGACAGAGAATGACGGTTTACATTGTCGAATAGTGATCACATTATCAGAATCCTTGATGCCATTGTGATATGCGAGATTCCCAGTTGCCCGATTTGGGGAAATTCTGGACGGACTGTTGCCCTGGAGGTGCCCAATACCTGAGCATGAGTAGCACTGGACCCTACTAGGTGAGGGTGACCCAGACCTAGGTTGTTCCTGGGTCTGTTCATCCCTCCCCCGGGACAGAGACTCTTTAGGATTATCCAGTTTATTTAAAACATTTCCCACCATGGTAGTGAGTTTGGTTAACCTTTCCTGGTTCCCAATCACTTGTTTTTGAACCTTCTCAATTTGTGTTTTCATAGCAAAAGCGACTCTGCTTTCAAACTCTTTATCTCAGTATAAAAGTTCATGATGTTGGGTGAATGAGATTGATTACGGTCCTCCTCCCCATTGTTTATAACTGTTCTATTTCCAAGACCGTATCTGTCTCTTTCGGGTGACCTACCCCGTCCTGTTTGTTTAAACACTCTGATTTGGGGAGGGTCTTCCTCCTCATCCGAGTCGTTAAGGAAAGGACTCAGCTCGCGTACCCCGCGTTGGGTTTGGTTGTTCTTTTGTCCGTATATGGCGGTTTGGTTGTACTGGTGCCAGCTGATTTTGTTTATGGCATCCTCAATTGTGGCGGGGTGCTGGTTTACCACTGCCTCCCCCGCTCGACTGTCGTTACAACCATGACAAAATTTGATCATGGCCTGCTCTAGTGTAAAGTGTGCAGGACAATCACGAAAAGCACGATTAGCCAATGCCAAAATGGTGTCGCCCCATTCATCCAGGCCCTCTGTTTGCCCCTGTTTAGCCTGTTGAAACTTAAGTTGGGCAGTTTGTGGCAAGTCATGGAACCCGAATCGGTTCTCCATACCCCGCAGCAACTCGGCCCATGTCATATTTTGGTTACGCTCTGCCAACAGGTTAGCGTGCTCCGCTGCCCTGCCCTTCAAGCACAACCCAAACAGACATTTCCGGTCATTTTCCTCTAGTACCTCCTCATACTGGAGCCAATCCTGAAGCCTCCTGTTAAATAAATGCCCGGTTTCCGACCCATCATACTGCATAGACTTGGGTACCTGCGTTTTCCTCCTATATTGCCCTTGTCTGGTATCCACGGAAAACTGCACTGGGGAAGAATGGTGCCCCACCCGGCTTTGCTGGTAACCTACCGGCAGAGTCGGTTGGGGGGGGGGGGGCACTGCTTGCCATTGTGGGTCCCGACCGACCTGAGCGGACATAGGCCACATGCCCTGCCCCCTCATAGTCGGATGATCCCCCACCGGACCCCACTCCTGATTTTGAATGTCCGATACCCCAGTGAGTCCTTGCGCAATCGACACCTCCCATGGCCCCTGGTCTGCATTCCGGGCTTCATTCACATTTAGTCCTACTGGTCTTGTGTTCACGACTGGGGTACCTGTTTCCGACCACCTCCGTACCCTCTCGCGAAAAGCACCATCACTTTCACCTACTGACTGTACCAGGCAGTTCAACTTTGGCGAAGCTTGGGGCCCTAAGGTGTCTGTGTACCCAGGTGACCCTGTCCTCGGGCAGTAGGTTTGTTCCCCACTGTGGACTGCATTCCCCCTGGACTTAAGGTCCGACACTACATAGGGATTGGGGGCACCCTGCTGGTAAACCTCCCCCAAACCAGGAATTTCCCAACCGGCCACCCTAGACTGTAGAGGCTTCTCTCACCCTCCCGGGGTTGCCCCTACCCTGCCTCTGTTGGGGCCTATCATGCCTGGATTCCCATACCTAGCTTGCACGCCCTCAGTGGTCTGCCCGGGGACCCCAAAGGATATACCATCACCTCCAACACCCCGACAGTCTCCTCTACCATTACATGAGGTCGTGATTTCTGGCCTGATCCCACTGTCATGGTAATTGAAATGGGGACCACCTCTCCAACCACTCTGGTACTCACTCCCACCTGTATTGGCCAACTTTCTATCATGTATCCGGGGTTCCCTCAAATCCTGGGAAGCCCCTCGGAAATCGGACTTGACCAAATTGACAAGTCGCTGTTTTTCATCCCAACCTGGGCCATCCTGGACCAGCCGACTGGGATAATCCCAACCAGACTGGACCCTCTGTGAACCGGTCTGATCAACATTTACTTTGTCTACACTCGTCTTCCCGTCGCCACCATCCGACCCCAAAAAGGGCAGTAAGACCCTACTCTGCAAGGGTGTATGGGCACCCTCAGATGGCGACGAGTTTGTTGACAACAAGGATTCTTCCGGGTTGTATGGATTACACCTATCCTGTAACCCTGGCTTTTCGACTACCGTTTCCGTTGGTGGTGGGGTAATCAGCCCGGAAATGCCCCAGGCTGCCCCCAGCCCTGGCGACGAAAAATCCATCAACACCTGACTCTTCAATTGCTTAACTAAGCCCTCATCCACCTCATTGCTCACAATAATTCCTGGTGGGGGCCTAGAGAAGTCTATCATCCCCCACTGGTCCTTTGACCCTCTGAAATGGGGTATCGAGGAGAGGTCCTCCCTCGAAAGGGTCCCACACTGAGCCCTTTTTTCTATTATTGCCAGTGCAATCTTCGGCCCTATGTTGGGTATTCTTTGCAATTCCCCAAATGTGGCATAATTTACTTTAACCTTCTCCTCTGCCATATTTCTATCTCTCACTCAATGAAATTCAATTTATATAATTGACAAATTGACAGTTACCAAGAACTAGTCTGCTCAGTACCTCAGCTTTCCTAGGCCTTTGGTACTTCTGGAGCCTACCTATATACTGCACGCAGCCAGTATATTCACAACAAAATCTACAAATTCGCTAATCCCGACTTATACTCAAGTCAACCTCCCAACCTCAGCTTTCCTAAGCCTGTGGTAAGGGAGCCCTATGTGGCCAACAGCCAAAATACAATTCACAATATTACAACAATACTATCAATTCACTGCCACTGACAAACCGTATCCTTAGCAGAATGCTATGGTCACGGCAATTTTTACAAAATAATGTGAATCCCTAGATTCCCTGGAAGATCCACAGCAACAATGAAATATTCAAATTCAATCAATTATCTGTCTCAGTAGCCTGTGCTACTGCCACAGCAAAATTTTCCTGTATCTATGAAATTTAATTTACAGCCACAGAAATTTCAAAAATCAATCTGTATCTGCAGAAATTAGACTGCAGCCACAGAAAATTCAATGTCAATCAAATCTGTATCCGAAGAAATTAATCCACGGCCACAGAACATACATACACAATTTCTTTTAATTTTCACATATCACCAAACCCGCCTCCGCAAAAACTGAAAATTGCGGCAACGGTAATTTTCCAACATAAAAATCCATTTTTGATACAAATAATTTTGAAATCTCAATATCTGAAATCGCAGATAATTCCTTTCACTGCAGTATATTACCACAGCCCGATCGAAAAAACAACCATTTTTGAATTTATAATCTGCGAACAAAAATCACAAATTTGGAAATCAATGTCAGGTAAATTACTCAACAATTGATTTTCAAGGTTATTACAAATGCATCAATAAGATAAATTTGACGATGTCAGTGGATTAATTCCCGCTGTCATTGTCAACAATGGAATTGGTAAACCCCGACCTCGTGACCTGTGGAAACTTTGGTTCTAATGTGGGCGACGTCAATAAAGTAGATTTGGGGTTTGGGTAAATCTCTACTTTAGGAAATAGTTGCGGTTAAAAAACTAGGGTTCTTACCAAAGATTTCTGACGAAAACACTTAAATGCTAACTTGTTGTGAATAGTCAACCGACGCGTTCGCCGTCCTGTTGAAAAGAGACAGAGGCTGGTGTTCTTCTTGATTCTTTGATTCCAGTTGGTTAATCCCTGCCACATGAGGCCTCAGAGTGGTGGTATTCATCTTCACAGCTGGAACAGGTTCCGGAGAGTTCTGGAAGTCTTTCCTGGTTCGCAGACTGTCTCTGATGACGTCACGCGAGTGGGATTATATAGCAATTCTACAACAGATATAGCCTTTTAAACAAGAGTGAGACTCTGATACAACAGTTTGTACATAAACATAATGGTGATTAAAGATTTATCTTACAATTCTCAAATATAATAACTTGGCTTGCACTTTATCTAACGAAATTTACAAATTGAGCTGTTGAAAAAAAGAATTCAAAACCTTTCAACAAGACCATATCATGTGACCCCTTATCCTTTATACGGAACGTGCTGGATATGATATATAGTTTATGTTCTCTTCCCTCCCCCTTCTCTCTCTCTCTCTCTCTCTCTCTCTCTCTCTCTCTCTCTCTCTCTCTCTCTCTCTCTCTCTCTCTCTCTCTCTCTCACACACACAATAGTAACGTAAAGAAATCGTAGCTACCAGATACAGCTTTTGTATCAGGAGACTCTGGCATACCCTGTATTCGGGTAATTATGGATTCAATACATACTTATTGTAAGAAAAACTGTCAAAAATGGCACTGCGTGCACAATTGCACCAATGTCCTATAGTCCAACAAAATTGAGACCACATTTTCAGAAAGATTTATTCGGGTTTTCTTTTTTTAGTGGAGAACATTCCCTGGTTGGTCTAAACGAAACAGTACAAAAACATACAAACGTAACGATGACCATAAAAGACCAACACAATAATCCTGTAAACACGGTAACCATTGGTGAAGATGTATATTTCGTTATTACTGCAGGTAAGTTAGTTATTAGGCCAGCGCTGTAACATTATATACCCAGATGTGCCCTAATAATGTTTTGAAACGTGTGTCGCAAGTTCGCAACTGCCGACCGGTCTTGGTTATTACACTGGCGGTTCAAAAGTTCAGAACATCAAAGCTTTGAATGTACCTAAAAGCCAAATGCTTCTTATGGCTTCTTGAGGTTTAACGGCGACGTTTTTGTAGTAGGAGAGTGGGGGATCGGCACCCATTGGGGCTTAAAGGAGGGGAAACTAAGATGTGACGGCATAGTCACGTGACCCAGTTACTTTATATTTAATTGACACGGTAGCCCGCGCAAGCGGCCATCTTGTGACGTCATCCTCATAGTTATACGTGGTCTTAGTGCGCAGGCGCAACACGTGTTATTAGGGTGACACGTGTTTCCGTCAAGTATTTTGTATACTGGAGGTCGCCATCTTGGTTTTTGTGGTAGCACGTGGTTACTATGCAGCCCAACTGCCTGCAGTAGGGCGGGGTATGTTCCTTTGTATAAGAGTAAATGTTATTACCAAAATAGACCCGACAATCCCTCCAAATCATCAAAACCACCCAAAACTACTGACATAATTCCTTTGTTTAAGAGTAACTTTGCTGGTTCGGATTCCTTCAGAATCCACGGTTTGTTCCTAGAATTGCCCAAATAGACCCGACAATGCCTCTAAATCACCCCCAATCCACCCAAAACTAGCGAAATGGGTTCGGATTTTCCATTAAATCCTCGGTTTCTACCTGCTTATTTCAGGTGGAATTCCTATACACTCCAACTTAAAAGACTGCAGCGCAATGGCATAGGACCGAGATGTCTCCCGTGTTGCGTTCGATTGTTCCGAAGTATACTCTAGTAGCGCCTTAAACTTGGAACAGTTTTAACTTATTGGTTACTTTTTTAGCTTCCTGGTCCGTTCTGACCAGATCTAAGCAATGGTATTACTTCATTTCGTAGTTTTTCAGTACTCTCTTATGGCGGAAGAACATGTAACGTGGAACAGTTTTATATTCCAAACCTAGTCTATCACTACCTGCTAATACGGACGTTATTCTCGCTACTCTAACCGCAACAGTCTATCTAGCCCAATCTATTTCCGGTTCCTACCTATACCGTTGTTCAAGTCTAAGAATGTCTAATCCGATTGCTTCATTTCCAGTAATTTCCAGTAATTTGTACCTATCTGTATAAAGTTTTCTCCACTGTTTAGTACGAAGTCCTTTAAGATTCTTAAATCGGAAGGACGGTCGAGCATGAATAGCTTTGCTCGAAGACTCAAATCTTATCAAGCAAATAAACTATAGAGAAAAAGTGGCTCCTCTTACGACTCTTATGCTCATTTGGGTGATGGGGGGTGGGGGGGGGGTGCCTGTGGCACGGTGATATACTACTGGAGGATATGGTTTAGGGGATACTTATCGTGGGATACCTACCTAGAGTTATGGCGCCTAACGCACGTTCAGTTCCTGGTTTTTAGGCTACCCACTTCTTCATTTCTCAAAGGCTAGTGCTGCTGATTTTTCCATTGTCACTATCATCCTATCATTACTTCCACTCTTTGCTTCCACAACTATTGGTCTGTACCACTGCTGTTGGCTACAACTATCTGTTCTGTGCTACAGTATCCCACACTTACTACTGATTACTATGACTCTCGGCAACTATATCACTACACCACAACCCCACAACCCCAACGGGTCCCAACTCATATCAATATTATGCTTGCCGTCCCATATTACTTGCAATCTAATGCACTCTGCTTGCTATAAGAACTCAAATCTTATCGGGGACATAAGCTGCGGAATAGTGACTTAAATAGGCATTGCTCAAACGACTCGAATCTTGTCGAGCATAGCAAATAAGCCATCGCGTAATTGCTCTAACGAGTCACTCCTCTTACGTCTCTCGTGCTCATCTAGGAACTGGAGAAATTACATGGTGATGTACTGTTGGAGGATTCCGTAATTGAGATTCCTAGCCGATTCCGTAAAGTTGGTTTCCGTGATTTGACATCAACACTCGAGGGTATTCCCCTTCCCTATTAGACGAATTAAGTTCAAAGGGAGTTAATACCGTAATTGGGATTATAGTTCAAAACTTCATTCAGTCCAGAATAGATCAAAGGGTTTTAATTACACAAAGTCCATTCAAACAGTTCAAAGGGGTTTGCACTGTTATATTTTCATTAGGGTTATAGTTCACAAAATATAGTTCATTCAAACAATTCATTAGGGCTATAGTAAAAAATAGAGTCTTTTCAATACTTTGCTCACTTTGTTATGTTGACTTTGATCTTGGTTGTGTTTGATCAGATCAGCTCGGTCTTCGTTCACATTTTCTGTTCACTTCGATCTTGGTTGTGTTCGATCTTCGTTCACTTCGACTTCAACAGTTCAACTGTAGTTGTGTTGGATCTGTTCAGTTGTTTCCAGCCAGTTCATCTTTTTTCACTTTGTTATGTCCACTTCGATCTTGGTGATGTTGGATCTTCGTTCTGTACCTTCGTTGTTTTGCAGTGGTGGTGGCTTGACAGTTGTATCCGTTCAGGTTCTTGCAATAATAATCGGGTGTTACCAATCCCTTTCCATACCCTCGAGTGCACTCCGTAATTCTACAAATCGCGGAATCCAACTTTACGGAATCGGCTAGGAATCCCAATTACGGAATGCCTTATATAGCCTGTTTATATGCATACAGGGGAAAAAATCTGATTGAACATTTTGAAGGCATGAACGAAGGTATAGTTAGGAAGTAGTGATACAAGTCAATATTAATGGAAGATAGTTTAGTCAATAGTTCTGGTGCAAGACCGCAATGGAACAAGACTGCTGTAGAAGCTATTGATACGACAGATAGACCAAAGACCAGTAGTGACCTTGGAGCTTTGGAGATAAGATGGAAGCCGTTGGTAAGACTCCATTAGACCTCATTGAGGTATTACTCATGGCCCTAATGGCCTCATGCGACAAAAAATGGATTCTCCAAAAGGTATCCTCGATAGGTATCCTCAAATAATACAATACCAGGCTATAGGTATCCTCAAATACTGAACTGAGGCTAAGAGGGATAGTAAATGAGGCCTCATTGAGGGTATTTTTCATGGCCCTCAAACCCTTAAAAAAAATGAGGCTATGAGGGATAGTAAATGAGGCCTCATTGAGGGATTTTTCATAGCCCTCCTGGCATCATACGACAAAAAAGGGTGCCGAAGGCCATGTTTTCCAAAAAGGGGTGCCGAAATTGGGATGTCTGGGGATATGGCTGTTAAATACCGAGATGAGGCTAAGAGGGATAGTAAATGAGGCCTCACTGAGGGATTTTTTTCATGGCCCTCATGCCCTCAAAAGAAAATGAAGCTATTAGGGATAGTAAATGAGGCCTCATTGAGGGATTTTTTCATGGCCCTCATGCCCTCAAAAGAAAACGAGGCTAGGAAGGATAGTAAATTATACCTCATTGAGGGATTTTTTTCATGGCCCTCATGACCTCAAAAGGAAATGGGGCTATGAGGGATAGTAAATGAGGCGTCATTGAGGGATTTTTTCATGCCTCTCATGCCCTCAAAAGAACATGAGGCTATGAGGGATAGTAAATGAGGCCTCATTGAGGGCTTTCTCGTGGCCCTCATGGCATCATACGACAAAAAGGGATTCCATAGTCACAGGCGTTTCCCAAAAATGGGATTCCATGGGATATGGCTGTTAAATGAGGCTAAGGGGGAAAGGACATCGCTGCAATAAGGGGAGATAACTCTACATAGAGATTATGGGAAATCAAGCAATCTGATTGGTTAGTTAGCGCCAGTAGAGTAAACTGATTGGTTGATCTAGATAAATGAAACAACAAAAGTACTCGGAATAGGGTCAAAACTAACAAGAATAGACCAGAAATTGCTAGATATAGTAACAATAAGCAAAGCTATTCCAGTTGATAGACTCTTCTACTCAACTGGAGTATGTTCCTATTCAATCGAGCTCACCTCCTGTGCCGCTCGGTACCATAGCACCACGTGTTAAGCCGATGAAATGGGGAATACGTAGTAAAAAAAGTCGTTTTTCGTGATTTGGAGGGATTTTCGGGTTTATTTGAGTAATTCTATCGGGAAATTACTCCTGAACAAAGGAACATAACCTCCTAATACACCCCTGTCCTATTATAAACCATTGGGTCACATAGCAACCACGTGCTACCATAGAAACTAAGATGGCGGCCTCCAGTATACAAAATGGACGGCGGAAACACGTATCGCCCTAACAACACGCGCTGCGCACTAACGCCACGCATCACTATGGAGTTTACGTCACAAGATGGCCGCTCACGCAGGTTACCATGACACCCAAACATGGCGCCACCAGGCCACGTGACATGTCACTTCCGGGGCCGGGCCGGGGTCCGGCCAATGTGGCACGTTTACCTCATCTCCTACTACTCCTGTACCATTACTACTGACTTGTAGCACTACTTCATACTTCCTAGCTACGCCGGATTCTGTCTCGCATCTATCCACCACCGAATTGGTGTGACATTTCCTTGACCTAGTGCTGGCTAGGGAACCTTACATGTGAGAAACAGTCTGATGATGGTACCATAGCGTGCACTAACTACGTCGTATTTTGTCTCGACTCTACCCTCGGACGGGTCTTTAACAGGCTTAATCAGATCCGTATTGGTCTTTACCTTTCTTTGACCTACAACTTATACTATCAATGCTATGTGGTTTAAAAGTGTTGATAGTATAATTTATATTTTATTAAATATGTTACATTTTGCTAAAACCGGCGCCTACGTTGAGAAATCAGTGTAATGACACAAGAATGTATTGTAGATCAACCGTCTGTATAAAATTAGAAAAAAGTGGTTTGCAGCACGTTTATCTTGTTTATTACTATACAAATAATAGATATATACACCTATTACATAATAGAATAACAGATACAAATATTGATACCGTGTCAAAATAACAGTTGCAAATACTCTTACTCTAGAAGGATAAACTCTACCACACTGAAGTCTCCTGGAACGCTCGCTGAGAGTGATATAATTGCCGAGAGTCATGGTAATCAGTAGTAATTGTAGCAGACACTCCACTCTAGCAGGCTAAACTCTACCATTCTGCAGATGTCCGGGTGGGAGTGTTAAGTACTGTGAATTTAGTTACTTAGTTCCGTTTCCTTATTCGACATTCAAAGTTCGAAAAAAATTATCGGATATTTTGGTGTTGATGGGTGGCCCCCGAGGAATAAAGAAGATTGACACCTCAACTGCCCCAATCGGACCACATTTAGGAGCCCTACTAAGGCACCAAAAAGGGCAAGTTAGAAAATATCACCAAAGCAGGTCAAAATCACGGGATATTTTGGTGTTGATGGGTGGACCCCGAGGAATAAAGAAGATTGACGCCTCAACCGCCCCAATCGGACCACATTTAGGGGCCCTACTAAGGCCCCCAAAAGGGCCAGATACAAAATATCACCAAAGCAAGTTAAAATCACGGAATATTTTGGAGTTGATGGGTGGCCTCTGATGAATAAAGAACATTGACACTTCAACCGCCCCAATCGGACCATATTTAGGGGCCCTACTAAGGCCCCAAAAAGGGCCAGTTACAAAATTTCACCAAACCAGGTTAAAATCACGGGATATTTCTGTGTTGATGGGTGGCCCCCGAGAAATAAAGAAGATTGACACCTCAACCGCTCCAATCAGACCACATTTAGGGGCCCTGTTAAGGCCCCAAAAAGGGCCAGTTACAAAATATCACCAAAGCAAGTTAAAATCACGGGATATTTTGGTGTTGATGGGTGGCCCCCGAGGAATAAAGAAAATTGACACCACAACCAACCCAATCAGACCACATTTAGGGGCCCTACTAAGGCCCCAAAAAGGGCCAGTTACAAAATATCACCTAAGGAGGTTAAAATCACGGGATATTTGGTGTTGATGGGTGGCCCCCGAGGAATAAAGAAGATTGACACCTCAACCGCCCCAATCGGACCACATTTAGGGGCCCTATTAAGGCCCCAAAAAGGGCCAGTTACAAAATATCACCAAAACAAGTTAAAATCACGGGATATTTTGGTGTTGATGGGTGCCCCCGAGGAATAAAGAAGATTGACACCTCAACCACCCCAATTGAACTACATTTAGGGGCCCTACTAAGACCCCAAAAAAGGGCATGCTACAAAATATCACCAAAGCAGGTTAAAATCATGGGATATTTTGGCATTGATGGGTGGCCCCGAGGAATAAAGAAGATTGACACCTCAAACGCCCCAATCGAACCACATTTAGGGGCCTTACTAAGGCCCCAAAAAGGGCCAGTTACAAAATATCACCAAAGCAGGTTAAAATCACGGGATATTTTGGTATTGATGGGTGGCCCCCGAGGAATAAAGAAGACTGACGCCTCAAACGCCCCAATCGGACCACATTTAGTGGCCCTACTAAGGCACCAAAAAAGGGTCAGTTACAAAATATCATCAAAGCAAGTTAACATCACGGAATATTTTGGTGTTGATGGGTGGCCCCCGAGGAATAAAGAAGATTGACACCTCAACCGCCCAAATCGGACCACATTTAGGGGCCCTACTAAGGCCCCAAAAAGGGCAAGTTACAAAATATCACCAAACCAGGTTAAAATCACGGGATATTTTGGTGTTGATGGGTGGCCCCGAGGAATAAAGAAGATTGACACCTCAACCGCCCCAATCGGACCACATTTAGGGGCCCAACTAAGGCCCCAAAAAGGGCCATTTACAAAATATCACCAAAGCAAGTTAAAATCGCGGGATATTTTGGTGTTGATGGGTGGCCCCCCAGGAATAAAGAAGATTGACACCTCAAACACCCCAATCAGACCACATTTATGGGCCCTGCTAAGGTCTCAAAAAGGGCCAGTTACAAAATATCACCAAAGCAGGTTAAAATCATGGGATATTTTGGTGTTGATGGGTGGCCCCCGAGGAATAAAGAAGATTGGCACCTCAAACGCCCCAATCGGACCACATTTAGGAGCTCTACTGAGGCCCCAAAAAGGGCCAGTTACAAAATATCACCAAAGCAAGTTAAAATTATGGGATATTTTGGTGTTGATGGGTGACCCACAAGGAATAAAAAAGATTGACACCTCAACCGCCCAATCGGACCACATTTAGGGGCCCTACTAAGGCCCCAAAAAGGGCCAGTTACAAAATATGACCAAAGCAATTAAAATCATGGGATATTTTGGTGTTGATGAGTGGTCCCCGAGGAATAAAGAAGATTGACACCTCAACCACCCCAATCGGACCACATTTAGGGGCCCTACCAACGCCCCAAAAAGAGCCAGTAACAAAATATAACCAAAGCAGGTTAAAATCCCGGGATAATTTGGTGTTGATGGGTGGCCTCTGAGGAATAAAAAAGATTGACACCTCAATCGCCCAAGTCGGACAACATTTAGGGGCCCTACTAAGACCCCAAAAAGGGCCAGTTATAAAATATCTCTAAAGCAGGTTAAAATCACTTGATATTTTGGTGTTGATGGGTGGCCCCCGAGGAATAAAGAAGACTGACACCTCAACCACCCCAATCGGACCACATTTAGGGGCCCTACTGGGGCCCCAAAAGGAGCCAATTACAAAATATCACCAAAGCAGGTTAAAATCATGAGATATTTTGGTGTTGATGGGTGGCCCAGGAGGAATAAAGAAGATTGACACCTGAAACGCACCAATTGGACCACATTTAGGGTCCCTATTAAGGCCCCAAAAAGTCCAGTTACAAAATATCACCAAAGCAAGTTAAAATCACGGATATTTTGGTGTTGATGGGTGCCCCCCGAGGAATAATGAAGATTGACACCTCAACCACCCCAATCGAACTACATTTAGGGGCCCTACTAAGGCCCCCAAAAGGGTGAGTTACAAAATATAACCAAAGCAGGTTAAAATCATGGGATATTTTGGCGTTGATGGATGGCCCCCACGGAATAAAGAAGATTGAGACCTCAAGCGCCCCAATCGGACCACATTTAGGGGCATTACTAAGGCCCCAAAAAGGGCCAGTTACAAAATATCACCAAAGCAGGTTAAAATCACGGGATATTTTGGTGTTGATGGGTGACCCCCGAGAAATAAAGAAGATTGATGCCTCAACCGCCCCAATTGGACCACATTTAGGGTCCCTACTAAGGCCCCAAAAAGGGAGAGTTACAAAATATCACCAAAGCAGGTTAAAATCATGGGATATTTTGGTGTTGCTGGGTGGCCCAGGAGGAATAAAGAAGATTGACACCTCAACTACCCCAATCGGACCACATTTAGGGGCCTAGTAAGGCTCTAAAAAGGACCAGTTACAAAATATCACCAAAGCAGGTTAAAATCACGGGATATTTTGGAGTTGATGGGTGGCCCCCGAGGAATAAAAAAGATTGACACCTCAACTGCCCAAATCGGACCACATTTAGGGGCCCCTACTAAGGCCCCAAAGGAGGCCAGTTACAAAATATCACCAAAGCAGGGAAAATCATGGGATATTTTGGTGTGATGGGTGGCCCCCGAAGAATAAAGAAGATTGACATCCCAAACGCCCCAATTGGACCACATTTAGGGGCCCTACTTAGGCCCCAAAAGGGGCCAGTTACAAAATATCACCAAAACAAGTTAAAATCTCGGGATATTTTGGTGTTGCTCGGTGCCCCCCGCAGAACAAAGAAGATTGACCCCTCAACCACCCCAATCGGATCGCATTTAGGGGCCCTACTAAGGCCCCAAAAAGGGCCAGTTACAAAATATCACCAAAGCAGGTTAAAATCACGGGATATTTTGGTGTTGATGGGTGGCCCCCGAGGAATAAAGAAGATTCACACCTCAAACGCCCAAATCGGACCACATTTAGGAGCCCTACTAAGGCCCCAAAAAGGGCCAGGTATAAAATATCACCAAAGCAAGTTAAAATCATTGGATATTTTGGTGTTGAAGGGTGGCCCCGAGGAATAAAGAAGAATGACACCTCAACCGCCCAATCGGACCACATTTAGGGGCCCTACTAAGGCCCCAAAAAGGGCCAGTTACAAAATATGACCAAAGCAAGTTAAAATCATGGGATATTTTGGTGTTGGTGGGTGGCCCCCGAGGAATAAAAAAGATTGACACCTCAACCGCCCCAATCGGACCACATTTAGGTGCCCTACTAAGGCCCCAAAAAGGGCCAGTTACAAAATATGACCAAAGGAAGTTAAAATCATGGGATATTTTGGTGTTGATGGGTGGCCCCCAAGGAATAAGGAAGAATGACACCTCAGCCGCCCAAATCGGACCACATTTAGGAGCCCTACTAAGGCCCCAAAAAGGGCCAGTTATAAAATATCACCAAAGTAAGTTAACATCATGGGATATTTTGGTGTTGAAGGGTGGCCCCGAGGAATAAAGAAGATTGACACCTCAACCGCCCAATCGGACCACATTCTGGGGCCCTACTAAGGCCGCAAAAAGGGCCAGTTACAAAATATCACCAAAGCTGGTAAAAATCACGGGATATTTTGATGTTGCTGGGTGGCCCCGAGGAATAATGAAGATTGACACCTCAAGCGCCCCAATCGGACCACATTCGTGGCGCTACTAAGGCCACAAAAAGGGCCAGTTACAAAATATCACCACAGCAAGTTAAAATCACGGGATATTTTTGTGTTGATGGGTGACCCCTGAGGAATAAAGAAGATTGACACCTCAACCACCCCAATCGGACCACATTTATGGGCCCTACTAAGGTACCAAAAAGGGCCAGTTACAAAATATGACCAAAGCAAGTTAAAATCATGGGATATTTTGGTGTTGGTGGGTGGCCCCCGAGGAATAAAGAAGATTGACACATCAACCGCCCCAATCGGACCACATTTAGGTGCCCTACTAAGGCCCCAAAAAGGGCCAGTTATAAAATATCACCAAAGTAAGTTAACATCATGGGATATTTTGGTGTTGAAGGGTGGCCCCCGAGGAATAAAGAAGATTGACACCTCAACCACCCAATCGGACCACATTTTGGGGCCCTACTAAGGCCCCAAAAAGGGTCAGTTACAAAATATCACCAAAGCAGGTAAAAATCACGGGATATTTTGTTGTTGCTGGGTGGCCCCGAGGAATAATGAACATTGACACCTCAACCGCCCCAATCAGACCACATTTGGGGCCCTACTAAGGCCCCAAAAGGGGTCAGTTACAAAATATCACCACAGCAAGTTAAAATCACGGGATATTTTTGTGTTGATGGGTGGCCCCTGAGGAATAAAGAAGATTGACACCTCAACCACCCCAATCGGACCACATTTATGGGCCCTACTACGGTACCAAAAAGGGCCTGTTACAAAATATCACCAAAGCAGGTTAAAATCACGGGATATTTTTGTGTTGATGGGTGGCCCCCGAGGAATAAAGAAGACTGACATCTCATCCGCTCCAATCGGACCACATTTAGGGGCCCTACTAAGGACCCGAAACGGGCCAGTTACAAAATATCACCAAGGCAAGTAAAAATCATGGGATATTTTGGTTTTGATGGGTGGCCCCCGAGGAATAAAGAAGATTGACACCTCAACCGTCCAATCGAACCACATTTAGGGGCCCTACTAAGGCCCCAAAAAGGGCCAGTTACAAAATATGACCAAAGCAAGTTAAAATCATGGGATATTTTGGTGTTGATGGACGGCCCCCGAAGAATAAAGAAAATTGCCACCTCAACCACCCCATTTGGACCATATTTAGGGGCCCTACTAAGGCCCCAAAAAGGGCCAGTTACAAAATACCACCAAAGCAGATTAAAATCACGGGATATTTTGGTGTTGATGGGTGGCCCCCGAAAAATAAAGAAGATTGATGCCTCAACCGCCCCAATTGGACCACATTTAGGGTCCCTACTAAGGCCCCAAAAAGGGAGAGTTACAAAATATCACCAAAGCAGGTTAAAATCATGGGATATTTTGGTGTTGCTGGGTGGCCCAGGAGGAATAAAGAAGATTGCCACCTCAACTACCCCAATCGGACCACATTTAGGGGCCCTAGTAAGGCCCTAAAAAGGACCAATTACAAAATATCACCAAAGCAGGTTAAAATCACGGGATATTTTGGAGTTGATGGGTGGCCCCCGAGGAATAAAAAAGATTGACACCTCAACTGCCCAAATCGGACCACATTTAGGGGCCCCTACTAAGGCACCAAAGGAGGCCAGTTACAAAATATCACCAAAGCAGGGTAAAATCATGGGATATTTTGGTGTGATGGGTGGCCCCCGAAGAATAAAGAAGATTGACATCCCAAACGCCCCAATTGGACCACATTTAGGGGCCCTACTTAGGCCCCAAAAGGGGCCAGTTACAAAATATCACCAAAGCAAGTTAAAATCTCGGGATATTTTGGTGTTGCTCGGTGCCCCCCGCGGAACAAAGAAGATTGACACCTCAACCACCCCAATCGGATCGCATTTAGGGGCCCTACTAAGGCCCCAAAAAGGGCCAGTTACAAAATATCACCAAAGCAGGTTAAAATCACGGGATATTTTGGTGTTGATGGGTGGCCCCCGAGGACTAAAGAAGATTCACACCTCAAACGCCCAAATCGGACCACATTTAGGAGCCCTACTAAGGCCCCAAAAAGGGCCAGTTATAAAATATCACCAAAGCAAGTTAAAATTATTGGATATTTTGGTGTTGAAGGGTGGCCCCGAGGAATAAAGAAGAATGACACCTCAACCGCCCAATCGGACCACATTTAGAGGCCCTACTAAGGCCCCAAAAAGGGCCAGTTACAAAATATGACCAAAGCAAGTTAAAATCATGGGATATTTTGGTGTTGGTGGGTGGCCCCCGAGGAATAAAAAAGATTGACACCTCAACCGCCCCAATCGGACCACATTTAGGTGCCCTACTAAGGCCCCAAAAAGGGCCAGTTACAAAATATGACCAAAGGAAGTTAAAATCATGGGATATTTTGGTGTTGATGGGTGGCCCCCAAGGAATAAGGAAGATTGACACCTCAGCCGCCCAAATCGGACCACATTTAGGAGCCCTACTAAGGCCCCAAAAAGGGCCAGTTATAAAATATCACCAAAGTAAGTTAACATCATGGGATATTTTGGTGTTGAAGGGTGGCCCCGAGGAATAAAGAAGATTGACACCTCAACCGCCCAATCGGACCACATTTTGGGGCCCTACTAAGGCCGCAAAAAGGGCCAGTTACAAAATTTCACCAAAGCTGGTAAAAATCACGGGATATTTTGATGTTGCTGGGTGGCCCCAAGGAATAATGAAGATTGGCACCTCAAGCACCCCAATCGGACCACATTTGTGGCCCTACTAAGGCCACAAAAAGGGCCAGTTACAAAATATCACCACAGCAAGTTAAAATCACGGGATATTTTTGTGTTGATGGGTGGCCCCTGAGGAATAAAGAAGATTGACACCTCAACCACCCCAATCGGACCACATTTATGGGCCCTACTAAGGTACCAAAAAGGGCCAGTTACAAAATATGACCAAAGCAAGTTAAAATCATGGGATATTTTGGTGTTGGTGGGTGGCCCCCGAGGAATAAAGAAGATTGACACATCAACCGCCCCAATCGGACCACATTTAGGTGCCCTACTAAGGCCCCAAAAAGGGCCAGTTACAAAATATGACCAAAGGAAGTTAAAATTATGGGATATTTTGGTGTTGGTGGGTGGCCCCCAAGGAATAAGGAAGATTGACACCTCAGCCGCCCAAATCGGACCACATTTAGGAGCCCTACTAAGGCCCCAAAAAGGGCCAGTTATAAAATATCACCAAAGTAAGTTAACATCATGGGATATTTTGGTGTTGAAGGGTGGCCCCCGAGGAATAAAGAAGATTGACACCTCAACCGCCCAATCGGACCACATTTTGGGGCCCTACTAAGGCCCCAAAAAGGGTCAGTTACAAAATATCACCAAAGCAGGTAAAAATCACGGGATATTTTGTTGTTGCTGGGTGGCCCCGAGGAATAATGAAGATTGACACCTCAACCGCCCCAATCACACCACATTTGGGGCCCTACTAAGGCCCCAAAAAGGGTCAGTTACAAAATATCACCACAGCAAGTTAAAATCACGGGATATTTTTGTGTTGATGGGTGGCCCCTGAGGAATAAAGAAGATTGACACCTCAACCACCCCAATCGGACCACATTTATGGGCCCTACTAAGGTACCAAAAAGGGCCAGTTACAAAATATCACCAAAGCAGGTTAAAATCACGGGATATTTTTGTGTTGATAGGTGGCCCCCGAGGAATAAAGAAGACTGACATCTCATCCGCTCCAATCGGACCACATTGAGGGGCCCTACTAAGGACCCGAAAAGGGCCAGTTACAAAATATCACCAAAGCAAGTAAAAATCATGGGATATTTTGGTTTTGATGGGTGGCCCCCGATGAATAAAGAAGATTGACACCTCAACCGTCCAATCGAACCACATTTAGGGGCCCTACTAAGGCCCCAAAAAGG
Organism: Pictodentalium vernedei; assembly: GCA_031216915.1. Lineage (NCBI taxonomy): Eukaryota > Metazoa > Mollusca > Scaphopoda > Dentaliida > Dentaliidae > Pictodentalium > Pictodentalium vernedei. Next base: position 81,044,404 of record CM062292.1, on the reverse strand, counting down.
GCCAGTTACAAAATATGACCAAAGCAAGTTAAAATCATGGGATATTTTGGTGTTGATGGACGGCCCCCGAAGAATAAAGAAAATTGCCACCTCAACCACCCCATTTGGACCATATTTAGGGGCCCTACTAAGGCCCCAAAAAGGGCCAGTTACAAAATATCACCAAAGCAGATTAAAATAACGGGACATTTTGGTGTTGATGGGTGGCCCCCGAGGAATAAAAAATATTGACACCTCAACTGCGCAAATCGGACCACATTTAGGAGCCCTACTAAGGCCCCAAAAAGGGCCAGTTATAAAATATCACCAAAGCAGGTTAAAACCACGTGATATTTTGGTGTTGATGGGTGGCCCCCCGAGGAATAGAGAAGATTGACACCTCAACCGCCCCAATCGGACCACATTTAGGGGCCCTACTAAGGCCCTAAAAGGGGCCAGTTACAAAATATCACCAAAGCAGGTTAAAATCACGGGATATTTTGGTGTTGATGGGTGGCCCCCGAAGAATAAAGAAGATTGTCGCCTCAAAGGCCCCAATCGGACCACATTTAGGGGCCCTACTAAGGCCCCAAAAAGGGCCAGTTACAAAATATCACCAAATCAAGTTAAAATCATGGGATATTTTGGTGTTGCTGGGAGGCCCCCGAGGAGTAAAGAAGATTGACACCTCAATCACCCAAATCGGACCACATTTAAGGCCTACTAAGGCCCCAAAAAGGGCCAGTTAGAAAATATCACCAAAACAGGTTAAAATCACGGGATATTTTGGTGTTGATGGGTGGCCCCCGAGGAATAAAGAAGATTGACACCTCAACCACCCTAATTGGACCACATTTAGGGGCCCTTCTAAGGACCCAAAAAGGGACAGTTGCAAAATATCACCAACGCAGGTTAAAATCATGGGATATTTTGGTGTTGATGGGTGGCCCCCGAGGAATAAAGAAGATTGACACCTCAACCGTCCCAATGGAACCACATTTAGAGCCCTCCTTGGGCCCCCAAAAGGGCCAGTTACTAAATTACCTAAGGAGACAAACTTCGCCAGATATTTTGATGTTGGTGTGCGACACGAGAAGAATAAAGAAGATTCCATGGAACGCCGTCCCCAAATATGAGAATATGAGGAATGACGAATTGTGGCTCACTAAGAATTTTCTCGTGGCCCTTATGACCCTGAGGATATGTGGAATGGCAGGTTGTCCCTGATTGCCCTCGGCTTTTCATATAATGAAAATGGCATCCTGAAGGCCAGCCAAGTAACAAAAAGTGATTCCACAAGTGTATCTCTATGTAACATGGTCCGTAAATATCCCAAACCGGGGCCCAACTTCCACTTCACAATTTATTCACCTTACCCTTACTTCCTTTCCTTCCTATCTCTAAGTCTTGGCAGGCCCAAGGCCCTGCCTGATGTTTACTGCCTTCTCCAAGCATAGCAATGCCATCCATTTCCCTCCCACTTTCCTATTCTTTCTAAACTCTGGCATACCAACGGGCCTGTTGGTATATGCTTGCTACGTTTTGCATGCCAGCACTACCCATTCCCCCAACTTCCCTATTCTTCCTAAGCCCTGACATGCCCGAGGGCCTACCTGATGTCTGATTGCTACGCCATTCATACTAACACTACCCATTCCCTCTCACTTCCCCTTTCTGGTGTCTACTTACTGTGCACTCTACCACCACCCTTTCCCTTCTACGTGCTTATTCTTCCTGTAGCCATAACTTGCCCAAGGACCTGACTGACGTACGTCTGCTATGCCATGCGTACTAACTCCTGCAGTTGAATACTTGAACCCGGAGGTCCATTGGCTGAGACATTGCTTTTGTTTTTGTCCACATGTACAGAATTTGAAAAAAATACTTTGGGTGTCAGCTCCACTCCCCAGATGATTTAGTTACAATCCACTCTCCACATACTGTAATACTTCGCGCGACTCTGTTTCGGTAACATAAAGTCGATGTCGGTGATTTGGGGTAAGTGTCAAGCTTATTTTGGTAATTCGCAAGACTCCCGTTGAATCGAACACACCCTTCGAACAGACCCCGTCTGTTTAGAGGTCATTGGGTCAAATGGCAACAACAAGCTAACATAGAAACCAAGATGGTAGTCTCCAATGTGCATGCTCACTAAAACCACGTATCAGTATCGGGATGAGGTCACAACATGCCCGCTCTCCTCCGCTTCAATGACAACCCACGTGATACCCACAATACCCCGCGGTATGCTGTCAAATCTGCGGTATGATACGCCCCCCCCCCCCCCCCCGAAGCCCCCCAGATGGGACCCATTTGGCACAATTCATACTACTCAGAATAAATATAACGTGCGGCGAAATGATAATACGCGCACACGAAATAATAATCCGTGTACACGAAATAATAATCCTTGTGCCCGGATTATTATTTTGTATGTACAGATTATCAATTCGCTTTCGCAGATTATTAACGCGTGTGCTCGGATTATTATTTTGTGCGCACGGATTAAAACATAAGGTGTCAGGACCCCCATCCCCGCTGTCCCAAAAGACGGACCTGCTATATATACTTACCACGCCATGCATGGGAATCCTGTTCAGTGGCGGAACCAGAATCCTTTATAGGGGGAGAATTCCAATGGAGGGGGGAGCGATATGACGCGGGTATATCTCAAAGACCGCAGACAGGGAGGGAAGGGTGTAGTCAGGTGAATCACCCTCTCCCATTTGTGTGACCTGGCAGTGGTAGAGCCAGAAAAATATTTGCGGGAGGGGAGGAATGGGTGGTGGAAACTGCAAGGAAATGGGAGTGGAGAAGCCGACATGCCGTCCCCGGGAGTGGAGGGGGGGGGGGGGGGAGTCGCCTCCCAGACAAAAAAAAATCACTATGCATTTGAATCAAGTTTTCTGGTGGCTTTTAGGGTAGATCGCCACATTTTTGTATGACCCACATTTTAGAGTCAAGGTTTATAAACGTACATGGCTCATAAGTATCTGCATCCGAACTTGCAAAATTCCAGTGGATTTATGTTTATCAGCTTTGAGTTTGTATGTAAATAAAGAAAAGAGAGTCACTGTGTGCGTAAGAGAGGGTGGAGGGTGGCTGGATGTGACAGTTTTGGAGAGGGGCAAATGAGAGAGAGAGAGGGGGGGAGGGGGGGGTGGCGGCAAAGACTGTGGTTGGGGACAAATGCCCCCTCATGACCTCCTGCAGCGACGCCACCGGATTCGGGACCTCTCCCCGAATTATAAATTTATGGAGCTCTGTAAGCGACTCTGAAGCCTCCTTAGAGGAGGTAAGGCCATTGGTGGGGGCCGGTTATCCTTCTTCGGTAAATTTTTCAATTTTAACTGTGAAGCTTTGAGAGCGATTCTGGAGCCTAATGGAGGATGGCGAGGTCATTGGTAAGGGTCTGAGTCTCTCTGAAATATTCTCAAATTTCGAAGCTATGTCAACAGTTTTGAAGTCTCCAAATGGAAGGTGAGGAAGGGGGTCGAAATCAAATGTGGCAGTTTGTATTTATTATGAAAGGGGGGGGGGGGTGCAATGTAAGTCTATTTGGGGTTGAACTGTGTGCGTTTTCGCATGCCCCCGCCACTGATACCGACCTTCCCGGGGCCTACCAAAAATATATATAATACCGCCAAGATTAGACATGTAGCGGACAAGCATAGGCATATGTTGCCACCCCAGTCAACCTCAGGTGACGTCCCATCCCAAATTCCCCCGGCAATGTGAAGTACTTTTCGATGGCTGCTTTATAGGCCCTTTTAGACATCTGAATTTTATATCTTCGCTGATATATTTTTGCGCTCCCACGTCTCAACAAGAGATCCCCCCTCTCCTGCCACGCATGCATACACCTACTTACTGCCACAGGCCCAGACTGCAGCGATGTGAGGTCTTACGCAGACTTAACTTCGTCCTAACTCGCCTATCGCACGTTAAAAAAGGGGAAGCATGCCTAAAAGGACGGACCTCGGGTTATTAGGTTACCCCTCCTGACCTTCCTTTTTTGAAGATATGAGGAGGCGGTAGCGACTGAGGGCCGAAGGGTCCTAGATAACTTAGGTTCAAACAAGAACAAGTAGACCTAAGAATTGCTATTTCAACGTTAAGATGGTGGGATACCAGTATACCAAGGTCACAGGTTGGATGCCATTTTGACTTAATAACCTATACCATATTTTTTATATCTTTCATTTCATGCGCACGGATTATTATTTCATGTGCATGGATCAAAGGAGTGGTGCTCGTTTCTTTCGAGCAAGATCTGGTGGACCCCGGAAAATGATGTCATGGTCACGTGACTGGGTGCCGCCATTTTGTGTTGTCATGGTAACGCACTTGGCCGGCCATGTTGTGACGTCATCCCCATGGTGAAACGTTGTATCACTGCGCATGCGCAGCGCGTGTTGTTATGGTAATACGCGTTTCCGTCGTCCATTTTGTATACAGGGCGCCGCCATCTTGGTTTCTTTTTTAGCACGCGGCTGCTAGGTAACCCAAAGGCATCTAATAAGACGGGGGTATGTTTGGCGGGTACGTTCGATGCAATGGAAGTACAACAAGTTACCCAGATGATCCCGTGAACGACTTATTTTCACCGGAAATCACCAAAATGGACCAGAATTATTTTAGAATATTGACCCTAATAGCACCACGTAGTGTTATAAGATCCATAAAAGGTGTGTTCCTTATCTAGCTCGAATTCCATAAGAATCCTCGTTCAGTAGTACATATTTTATACCCTATCTGTTCTACCTGACTTCTGTCTACTCTAGTATACTGATTATCCCTGACTGTCCCTGTCGATTCTTATGCTTGTTCTACCCAGGATATGATGGCATTGTCCGTTTATTCATGGCTGTCTCTTACCTTAGTAGATTATTTGGCTTGTTCTACCCGTGATATGACTATTATCTACACTATTTGTTGGGCTTACCAGTAGACCCAGACATAGCTACAGGTGACACTTTCCCGACGGGCCATCGATGCCCCGTTTTCTTCGTATGAGGTCATGGGGGCTATGGGGGCCATAAGGAAATGTCATTACTCTCATCCTCATCTCGGTATTTTGTCACCACGGTCCACAGAATCCCAATTTTGGAATCCCTTTCTAGTATCTGGATGGCCTTCAGAATCCCTTTTTCACCGTATGAGGACTATGAGGGCCATAAGGAAATGCCATTACTCTCATCCTCATCTCCACATTTGTCACCACAGTCCACAGAATCCCAATTTTGGAATCCCTTTCTAGTATCTGGATGGCCTTCGGAATCCCCTTTTCACCGTATGAGGACTATGAGGGCCATAAGGAAATGTCATTACTCTCATCCTCATCTCCACATTTGTCACCACAGTCCACAGAATCCCAATTTTGGAATCCCTTTCTAGTATCTGGATGCCTTCAAAATGCCCTTTTCGCCGAATGAGGCCATAAGGGCTATGAGGGCCACAAGGAAATGTCATTGCTCTCATCCTCATCTCGGTATTTGGTCGCCACAGTCTGCACAATTCCAATTTTGGAATCCCTTTCTAGTATCTGGATGGCTTTCAGAATCAGAATCCCCTTTCATCGTATGAGGCCATGAGGGTTATGAGTGCCATAAGGAAATGCCATTACTCTCATCCTCATCGCGGTATTGGGGTACCTTTTTTCGTCGTAGGAGGCCATGAGGGTTATGAAGACCTCATAGCCATCATGGCCCTATGGCCTCATCTCGGTATTTGGGGACCCCCACCACATGGGCAAACCATTACTGGTATCCCATTATGGAATAGGACTAGCCTTTGGCGTCCTCATAGCCCTCATGGCCTCACACGAAGAAAACGGGGCGCAGATGGCCCGTCGGGAAAGTATCAACTGCAGCTATGTCTAGGTCTACTGGTAAGCCAGATAATGGTAGACTAGTGCAGATAATAGTCATATCACGGGTAGAAGAAGCCAAATAATCTACTAAGGTAAGGGAGAGCCAGGAATGCACGGACAATGCCATATCATATCATGGGTAGAAAAGGCATAAGAATGTACAAGGACAATCAGGGATAATTAGTATACTAGAATAGATAGACGACAAGTAGAACAGATATGTTATAAAATATGTAGTTGTAAACGAGGATTCTGATGGAATTCGAGCTAGATAAGGAGCACATCTCTTATAGATCTTATACCACTACGTGGTACTATTAGGGTCAATATTCCAAGAGAATTCGGGTCCCTTTCGGTTATTTCGGGTGAACAGCAGTCGTTCTCAGGTTCATTTGAGTACTAATCTATTTTTACGGATTAACTAATCTGTTTTTACAGATTACTAATCTGTTTAAACAGATTACTAATCTGTTTTTACAGATTACTAATCTGTCTAAACAGATTACTAATCTGTTTTTACAGATTAACTAATCTGTATTTACAGATTAGTAATCTGTTTAAACAGATTAACTAATCTGTATTTACAGAATACTAATCGGTTTTTACAGATTAAGTAGTCTTTAAAACAGATTACTAATCTGTTTAAACAGATTACCAATCTGTTTTACAGATTAACTAAGTAATCTGTAAATACAGATTAGTTAATCTGTTTAAACAGATTACTAATCTGTAAATACAGATTAGTTAATCTGTTTAAACATATTACTAATCTGTAAATACAGATTAGTTAATCTGTTTTTACAGATTAGTAATCTGTTTAAACAAATTAGTAATCTGTAAATACAGATTAGTATTCTGTTTAAACAGATTAGTAATCTGTAAATACAGATTATTTAATTTGTTTAAACAGATTATTTAATTTGTTTAAACAGATTACTAATCTATAAATACAGATTAGTTAATCTGTAAAAACAGATTAGGAATCCCTGGGAATATACTACGGTGTGGCCGTTCTACGCTGCCGTAGAAAGTAGATCATTTCGCTATCAACACACTATTTATGTCAGAAAAACGATTTAGCTGAGGTGCACGGCGCGTGAATTTTGCCATACTTGTCAAATGGAGGTGTAGCTAATTCGTGTGCGTGAAATATGGATCTGTTTGTTAACAATGAAGGGATTTAGCAGAAAGTTTTGAGGAAAGAAAACATTTATAATTTGAAGAAATAAAAATAAAGTTGTGTAAAAGCCCTTTTTAAAAAAGGGGGTTCATAATTTATTTTCAGTTACCGTTTCGTCAAACACATGCCGAGATGATAATAAATATTAAAACCAACATTCGATTTATTAATCATTATATAGTATTAAGGCGCGAGAACGGGAAAATCATCGGCAATATTATTGGAAAAGAGTACTATTTATATTAGTGGATACCAGTACTAGTACCAGATTTCTGCATGCCCTACCCCTTGATACCAAGCAAAGCCTCGGAACTATTGGGACTGGGGCCCCGCGCGCGCACTTCATCAATCTCTCTGTGTGGGCTCCCTGTGGTGGATCGGGCCTGCCCCCCCCCCCCAAAAAAAAAATCAAGCTGTTATTTTCAGTTTTTAACCCTTTACTTCGCTCCGGAGGCACCAGAATGGATCCCATAGCTTCTGAATTTAAAACAAAAAATCCGAGAAAGGGTGTCCTGACTCACAGCCGTGGGAAGAAAGCTGTACTAGTTGTTAATTCCAGTCGCCCACTTAACATATTGTATATGACACACAATAATGTGTATAATGGACGATTGGAATGAATAACTAATGAATTGTTTAGGATTTAAAACTTCAACCCCTCCCCCTTCCCCTCAAAGAGGTGCCATCAAGGTACTCCTCAAATTTTCGTTTCTCTTTATCCTGTATGCCACACAAAAACCAGAATCATTTACCACAATTTCGGTTACAATCAGGCTTGTCAAAGTTCCGCCGGTACTTGGATTATCGGAGCCCAGGCGGTACTGGGTGGTACCGCGGTACCGGTACCGGTGTCGGTACCTTTAACAACACATAAAAAGGTCATTAAATGACAATAAAACAATGTATGCTATGGAATATATTCCTAACAAATAAATCGGTTATGTGAACCGAGTTCTTAAGATTCGAATATTCGTGGGACATCGCGTCACTTCCAGTATAAACTTATGGGTAGTCGAAACTTAGAACTTTAAACCTGCTCTCTGCGTCGACTCCGCACCTCCAGCTATCTTAGGTAGATGCCTTCGACGTTCTAAATAACAGATTTTATAATTAGACACACGCGCATTGGAAACTTGAAAAAGACAGCTATCCAGTACTTTGAGAACACTGAAATAACACTCAAACATGGTCTCTCAATGTGCTACAAACCATGGGGTCCAGGAGGGACCATGTTTGAGTGTTGCTCTGAAATTTTATATACAGTCCGAGGTGTGACTGACTCGAGTACCAAGTACCGCCGGTACTTGGCTTCAGAACGGGTACCGCAAAAACGGTCCCGTTTCTGCGATACCGGTGTCGTTACTGGCACCGGTTGACAAGCCTGGTTACAATTCTTGTGACTTTTTACGCTCTTTTTTCCCGGATTTGATAACCCCGGCCCGTCCTGGCGCGCGATGTCTTTTAAATATTTTTTCGTAAAACCTTCACTTGCCCAATGAACCCTTCCATTGAACGGCTCGCTATTAAGTCCCTCACCTGCCTACTCAATCCTGTTGGGTTATTGGAATTCCAAATAGTGAATGTCCTGTTCAGGAATGGCCCATCTCTATTTATCAGTTCAGAGATAGCTCATTTCGGACTGAGTCCCTGAAATTATGTGCGTGTTAGATAATAGAAAAGAAATAAAATTGAGCAAAACAAACGCAACCGTCACATTTTATTATTAGGATGTATTTCGGCATGCGTTTAAAGAAAGGACAAAACTCTTTTCTCGGTAATATTTCCGGTAATTTCCCCATTCTGAGGTCTAGACATATAATCCATTTCCCTATTTTCGAAATTGGGGATGTGGAAGAGGGCATGATCGATATGCCGCTGACAGATTTCGAACATGGGATTGGCGTCTTCGGTCCTACTGTTGTTAGTCTAGAGACCCTTCCCCGGATATTTTTTTTTCAAATTCTGAAGCTCCTCGGGGATCGATTCATGTTCCTGAGGGAAAGTGAGGGTTAAAATAAAAGCAATAAGTGACAGTTTGGATTTTTTATTTAGGGGCCGTTAGCTCCCCCCCCCCCCCACCCCCCAAGTCTCGTTCAGAAATAGAGATTGATGGCGTGAGCTCACAAACTCCCATTCTTAATGGCTCCTACAGCTTTGGGTGAGAATCATGGCGTAAAGCATACATGAATCTAGAACTGGTACTAGTATCCAATGACATGGATAGTACTCTTTTCCGGAAACACTGTAGGTAATTTGATAATTTTCTGACGTCTAGCTACTATATTTCAACATTACTTTGAGTGTTGCTTTCAATATTTATAATCACCTCGGCGTGTGTATGGCGAAACGCTAACTGAAAATAAATTTAAAAAATAGCTTTACACAGGTTTAATCCTTTAAATTACAAATGGTTTCTTTCCAAACAAATTCTGTTAAATCCCTTCACAGTGAACAAACATATCCATATGTTACATACACTGATTCGTCACATCTCTGTTTAGCAAGTATGATAAAATTCACCTCATCGTGCACCTCAGCTAAATCGTTGTGTTTCTGACACCAAATAGTAGGGCCCTAAATGTGGTCCGATTGGGGCGGTTGAGGTGTCAATCTTCTTTATTCCTCGGGGCCACCCACCAAAACCAAACTATCCCGTGATTTTAAGCTCCTTTGGTGATATTTTGTAACTGGCCCTTTTTGGGGCCTTATTAGGGCCCCTAAATGTGGTCCGATTGGGGTGGTTGAGGTGTCAATCTTCTTTATTCCTCGGGGGCCACCCAACAACACCAAAATATCCCGTGATTTTAACTTGCTTTGGTGATATTTTGTAACTGGCCCACTTTGGGGCCTTAGTAGGGCCCTAAATGTGGTCCGATTGGGGTGGTTGAGTTGTCAATCTTCTATATTCCTCGGGGGCTACCCATCAACACCAAAATATCCTGTGATTTTAACCTGCTTTGGTGATATTTTGTAACTGGCCCTTTTTGGGGCCTTACTAGGGCCCCTAAATGTGGTCCGATTGGGGCGGTTGAGGTGTCAATCTTCTTTATTCCTCGGGGGCCACCCATCAACACCAAAATATCTATTGATTTTAACCTGCTTTGGTGATATTTTGTAACTGGCCCTTTTGGGGCCTTACTATGGCCCCTAAATGTGGTCCGATTGGGGTGGCTGAGGTGTCAATCCTCTTTATTCCTCGGGGCCACCCATCAACACCAAAATATCACGTAATTTTAACCTGCTTTGGTGATATTTTGTAACTGGCCCTTTTTGGGGTCTTAGTAGAGCCCCTAAATGTGGTCCGATTGGGGCGGTTGAGACGTCAATCTTCTTTATTCCTCGGGGGCCACCAAGCAACATCAAAATATCCCGTTATTTTAACCTGCTTTGGTGATATTTTGTAACTGGCCCTTTTTGGGGTTTTAGTAGGGACCCTAAATGTGATCCGATTGGGCAGTTGAGATGTCAATCTTCTTTATTCCTCGGGGGCCACCCATCAACCCCAAAATATTCCGTGGTGTTAACCTTCTTTGGTGATATTTTGTAATTGGCCCTTTTTGGGGCCTTGGGTGGGCCCCTAAATGTGGACCGATTGGGGCGGTTGAGGTGTCAATCTTCTTTGTTCCTTGGGGACCACCCATCAACACTAAAATATTCCGTGATTTTAAATTGCTTTGGTGATATTTTGTAACTGGCCCTTTTTGGGGCCTTAGTAGGGCCCCTAAATGTGGCCCGATTGGGGCGGTCGTGGCATCAATTATCTTTATTCCTCGGGGCTACCCACCAACACCAAAATATCCCATGATTCTTTTGTAACTGGCCCTTTTTGGGGCCTTAGTAGGGCCCTAAATGTGGTCCGATTGGGGCGGTTGAGGTGTCAATCTTCTTTATTCATCAGGGCCACCCATCAACACCAAAATATCCCCTGATTTTAACCTGCTTTGGTGATATTTTGTAACTGGCGCTTTTGGGGGGCCTTAGTGGGGCCCCTAAATGTGGTGCGATTGGGGTGGTTGAGGTGTCAATCTTCCTTATTCCTCGTGGGCCACCCATCAACACCAAAATATCACGTGATTTTATATTGCTTTGGTGATATTTTGCAACTGACCCTTTTAGGGCCTTAGTAGGGCCCCTAAATGTGGTCCGATTGGGGCGGTTGAGGTGGCAATCTTCTTTATTCCTCGGGAGCCACCCATCAACACCAAAATATCCCGTGATTTTAACCTGCTTTGGTGATATTTTGTAACTGGGCCTTTTTGGGGCCTTAGTAGCACCCCTAAATGTGGTCCGATTGGGGCGGTTGAGGTGTCAATCTTCTTTAATCCTCGGGGGCCACCCATCGACACCAAAATATCCGGTAATTTTTCTCGAATTTTGAATGTCGAATAAGGAAACGGGAATAAGTAACTGAATTCACAGTACTAAAGTGTTATAGGTTGAAGTGCCAGCCCTCAACATCATTGGTGGTTCTCGATTCGCGAAATGTGAAGTAGTTCCACATTTCATTGACGAAGTATTCCCCCACCCAGTACTCCGATAATTCTGCGACGAAAGTGTCTGCTCTGCCATCCTCTGCCATTTTGGATAAGGCCTCATGGGTTAACAATTGTATGAAAGTCGAATCTTATGGTAAAAGCGACTCATTATTGGCTCGATGAGTGTAGTTATTTGTCGAGTACGGTATAAAAGCCCTTACTAAAGCTTCTAACGCCCTGACTGGGGTCGACACTGGTATTATTACACCCATTGTGAAAGCCACGAGTCCACAACTGTATGCAAGTCGGATCTCATGAAAACACGTTTCGTTATTGGGTCGGTGAGTGTAGGTATTTATTTTAACCCTTGACCAAGTACAGTTTCTTTATAGTTTGTCAAATAGTGATTCGACATGTTAGCTATGCATTGTTCATAGCTTCAGCCCATAATCTGGGTAAGTCATTGTTGACATAAAAGTGTATTCGTCTGGAGACAGTTATGTAATTCAGACTGACGTTGGTGATACGATAAATGAGTTCGAATTTATCGGCGACCTTTATACAGTTGGTGGACAGTTAACTGTGTTATAGGCGTCTCATGCGCCTGTAATTTATAGTGAATAAGAGAAATATACGTCACTCTGCTAACACGATGTATATCTGTTAGAGTTTGTTAACCATGATGTAGGCATGTTACTCGACTGGTACGATGCGAGGCGAAAATCGACTAATTACTCTATGAGCGACTCAGCCTATATTATAACGGCATGTAAAATGTTTTATTTGTGACATCGTATCAGTATCTGGCATGCGTAATAGTAGATGGCACTGGTGAAAGATTAAGGTTGAATGGCTTAGCTACCCGTTTCCTCCAACCACCCCTAGCCCTCGCTCTAATCTCATCTGTGCATGCATGCTAAATTGTTGAAATTTGCTTTTTGAATAAGATGACGCCAAGTCTGTTATTGTTTCCAATAAATGGATGCTGTCCTGTCACTAGGTCGGTCAAATGTTTTGCATATAAAATCGTATTAGTTCCCAGCATGAAATATGACCGTTCTAGCCAGGGCTGTTATTGTTTCCAATAAATTAATGCTGCCTTATTATTAGGTCGGTACAATGTTTTGCATATAAACTCGTATCAGTTTCCAGCATGAAATATGACCGTTCTAAAATGCCTATCAGTATGAGCAAGATACATTGTTGGAAGTATGCGCATTCTATTATTAGTAGGCTCATACCATTGTTTAAGTAAGTAACTGTCATCAAACAATGAGATATTAACCCTGGAATGAAAACCACTGAACTATACATTTTGTCCTTTCTGATCTTGTGGAGCTTCGAGCTCGGAATATAAGAGCTGATTTTGGTGTGGTACATTGAAATTCGTATTTGCTTCGGTATAAAATTTGTTTGGCCTGAAGCCTATTGGTACTTGCCCGGAATTTAATCCGCAATATATAGCCTGTGGTGCCTGCCCTCTCCCACAGACATGATCAAGATGCAGTTCGACAGGTACGTGCATAGGCAAAACGAAGGTTTTGCAGTTGTCAAATCCGACAGAGTGTTGGTGTTTGAATCGTATGGAAGTAAAAAGTTTTTCATTCAAACAACATTAAAAGATAACAAAAAAACTCGAAAATAAAGCATTTTAAAAACTTAAACCCCACAACACATAAAATAGGAAGTTTGAGAAATAATTCTAATGTTTCTCAAACTTACTTCCTCTTTTTTCTTTCCTTCAGGAACTTCACATGTTCAATTTGGTTAAAGTTTATCCACAGTTTTATGCATTCAAAGGATAACATTCGATCAACGCAGATACTATAAAAGAAGTAGGTTTGGGATTAGTCGTCTTCATCATGTAATTATTTCAATCTTCCTCTTCGACTCTTAAAGGTGTTCCGAATTTGCTCGTATTGCAATATTGATTCTCCATCTTCTCGACTTTATATCTATCGTTTTCTATACCATTTACCACCACGTTGACAACAGATCAATTCTTCAAGTCGTTAGAAGTCAGACTCATTTGAACGATGATTCCTCCTATCACCATGGGATATCCTACCTGACCATGTAACAGTCCTTTTCCGAAAGACCACTCCGATTTGCCAGAATCTACTGCATCACTTTCCTCGGCCCACACGGTTATCAACTGCCCCGCCTATTTTATTTTTTCCACAACCCAAATCATAGTATAGGCATCTGTCATCAACTTGGAAATGGGTAGATTCATGATTCGATAACCTCCTATGCCATCGATCACATCGTCGGTTTTCTCGACTTTAGTGTCCTCCACGTATATTCTGAGGACTGCACACAAATCGTATTCGGGATCGGCCTCAAGATTGAATATTTTGTTACCGTTCGTGTCGATGCCAGACTCCATCATTCCTCCCGATAGTTTGTGGAGATAGAGATTGTCCACATGCTCTTTGAGACAGGTCTGAGATTTCACGAGAGCAGAATCCACGTAGCCTTTGTTGACCGCGTTCGATTCGGAATCGTCGTCACTGATTTGAGACAGATTGATGGTCTTATTTTATTACTTTCCAAAGTGTGATTTGCTGGGATTTCCCGGTTTTATTATAAACGATAACTTCACAAGTGAATTATGCAATCAACAATTGAGTCATGTATCCGTGCGCGCAAACGAAGACGCTTTGCCGTGGATGTAATGAGGACTTCATTGTTTTTTGTTTGTTTTTATAACCATTTACCTAACATGAAAAGCACACGACACTTGCAAAATAATTCTTGAATAACTATTAGTTTCATTTTTTGTGTCAAAAACATAGGTTATAACCCCCATTGGAACGAGCTTGGCGAGCTCGTTCCAATGAGGGGTCATAACCTATGTTTCAGAGACAAAATATGAAAAGATAATTAAAATTAATGGGCGAGTTTTGAGAATTTGAGGGACTTTTTTGTAAAACACTCGTGCGCATTCGTGCACATTCGTGCACTAGTGTTTGTACAACGTTCCTCACCTCTTATGAATTATTTCATGTAACCAGTCCAGTCAAGTGATTACTCTCTATAAATCTAGCGTTCAGATCAGTCTTTATTTCATTTTTCTTCTCAGCATTCAAAGCATCGACGAATTTTCGTTCCTCGATATCTATGTATTGTTTGGTGGCAGCATCTCTGGGATGCTCTGGTAAAAGATTCGTTATCTCGTGAGAATTCCCATCCACTTCAGAATTCATAATTTTGATTTTGGGAACGTGTGTGAATCGTCAGCATAATTTGTGTGACTACGTTGTTATCTCTCACGTGCGTCTCGAAATCTGCAACTATCTGATCTGCATACTTTTAAGGCATGGCATTGCAGAGATTTATCGGTTCGGGAACGTTATAAAGCTTATGATTATCCATGTTCAATGGTTCCTTTTGAGGTTCATACCGTTCTTGAACCATGCTACCCAATGAGTGCCGTCACTCGTGAAATTGTCTAGATTTAAGATTCTGCAGTCGTCGCAATCTCGCAGTTTTCAGAGCAGCGCATCTCTCGAAAAGACACCGTGAATATATTTTATGTTTAATGCTTCGACCGTATTATATATTAGACAGAGGTTTGTTAGGTAAGATGACACCTTCTACCGATATGTTCGTATTTTCCTTTTTTTAATTTAATTTGAATTTACTTATTTCTTCTTTTTTTTATTTTTTATGTGCTATGTGAATTTTATTTTCTCCAAAAAACATTTAATCTTTTCTGATTTTGAGGAATCGTCGACTTTGTGGAATACTTACCATGAGCTAACGTGTTTTTCCATCCGATTGCACGATTCTGTTATCATCATCAGCCGATAAAGCATTGTTATTGATTATTTCCGTGTAGAGACTGTGCCTGTAGCTTTGAATCTTGTTCATCAATTTGTACACTTCGCGATTTTCGAAGAGACATTTTTATACTCTTCGAACGTGATGTCATTATTTGAGATGTTTCTTCTGACACGTTTACATTTCTTAATTGCTTTCCCATCTTGTGGTAAGCGTACAGTTTTAACTTTAAACAACAAACAAATTCCATGATCTGTCTTTCTTCCATACCATCTTGGAATTTTTCCACCACCTTCTTATTCACACCGATGGAATATTAGATTTGTGATCGCTTGGATAATTGTTCATGTCGAACCATGCATTGACATCTGGAGATATGTCTTGGTAAAAACCTTCGGTCTCTGTCTCGTAAGCCAGACTATCCACGTCAGTAAAGAACAGTTTGGCTTTCTAATTACTTCTTGGTGTATTCATAATGAAATCGATACATCAACTGTTTACTGATGTCTAAGATGCACGTTCCCAAATACATAGGTCTGTCAAATGTCAGACGCATCTGTTTCATGTGAACGGCCACTAGATTTTCATCAAAGATGGTTCTATGTTTATATTTTGGTTTCGAAATGTATTTTTTAGCCCGATCCACCGTTGAAAGGAGACAAATGTCTGTCCTTTTCCTGATGTTTTCTATCGATTTTCCGTACACAGAATTTTTCATGTGTTTGAAAAAATCTTTCTCGAATTCGGTCAGTGCTTGCTTTTTCAAATTCGTGTTAGGATCTATGTACTTCTTCATCCAAAGCTCTTCATCCAATCGGATGATCGATGTATGTCGAATTTCATGCTGCAATCTGTGTAAAGTTTCAGATTTTCGCAGTAGATTTCGTATTTACGTTTGTCATTTAAATTTGGAAGGGGTTTGTCGACTGACTTTATTCACTTTTATTTGTTCAGGTGCTAGGACATAATGATTGTGTTGATCGTTTAATGTTTTGGGATATTCTAGATCCACCTCCAGAAGACAGGGATAGTGTCTCCAATTTTCCATCTCCTCGCGATTCTCAACCCATTTGAAATTTCCAGTCAGTAACGGATGACTCATGGCCCAACTGTATAAATTATTAGCATCTAGATATGTTATGTATGTACTCAGTTCTCGCACGTCGAATTCTTCTTCCATGTAGCAATTCTTCGCTTTTGCATATCTGTGACATATCATTGACACTCCACCTATCACACCCTTTTCGAACATGAGGAACATATGTCCACGGCGGATAATAATTCTCAGAGGATTCCAGTCATCTTCAACAGAGCATCCGAAGCCAGACTGGGAGCCGTGTAATGCCAATTTAGATTGTTGTAACTGTGAGCAACACCTCGAAATTTACCCTGTCGTGATCGTGATCTCTCACTATCTTGTATTCAGTCGCCGAAGTTTCGATGAAAGGTAGTCAACAGCTATGTCGTTTGGTGGCTCTCTTGTTCTGTTTCATTTGCTCTTCTGTAATGATTATCTGCTCAGGTGTTCTGAATTGCTTGTATAATTTTTTGATTTGAGATTCCAAATCTTCCACAAACTTTTGAGACACCTCCTCATCATCCAACTGTAGGTGTATGGACCCGATGAATGTTGATCGTCGAAAGAACACTTTATGTAGAAGCAATATCCAGACAGTATATGCTTCTGATGTTTTTCGTTGTGTAACTTTGATGATCGTCGGGCTGACACGAACTCATCTTCACTGTGAAACATTCGAAATCGGCTCCCCATGGTGTCCGCTAGTCTGTGATGCAAATAATCAACTCATGTTCTTCATCCAACAGTGAAGTTGATTGTCGTGTTCTGAAATTAATAAAAAATTGACGTTTTTTCTCGTGACTTTTTTTAGAACTTATCCTCAGAGGAATTTTTTTTCAAATCGTCATATCCAAAAACGCTGATGGCGGTCGTGGGATTTCGATTTTCGAAATGATCGATGTTGTAGCCGAGTCGAAAAATTAATTCCCGACCAATAAAAAATTCTTAGAAGTCTCCATGTATTTCGATACTCTCGTCACATATGTTTCCACGGGACATAATGCATACATAAAGTCCATTTGAAGCATTGACTGTCTTCTTTGTTTTCCACGTTGATCACAGCTTTTTTGTTTTCTATGAAATAAGGCTATTTTATATACGAAGACGTTCACAGTGGATTATACTAGTTGATATGAATCTCTAGATTCAATACTACTCAGAATATCCAATTACTACCTTCGTTCTGATACTGTGCCAAAGATTGTATCGAAGATAAGACATAGAAGAGCTATCGTCACAGTTTTCATGACAGACTGAAAATAAGCTAGTTTTCCTCCATTTTACCTGTGTTCCAATCAATCTTCTGCCTATGACAATTCAATGCCATTTTCGTTTTGATACCCACACCTAGCATCCGATGAAATAAATTCAACACGCTAGGTTTTATCTCATTCGAGAATTTTTTAGGATGAAACTTTTTCATACCTTTGACATCAAGCGTTTGGAAACATCCCTTGACGGCTTGTTCCCGTTCTACAGGAGTGGGCAACAATTGTTTGTGCATGACTTTAGCTGTCTGACAATTGCTCACCGTTACTTGGTGATTCTCCCAGGGTACTTTGGCTTCCTCCACCCGTAACACCGTCCGACACGAGGTGACCCTGGCGGTCGAAAATGTTGTTAAACCCCAAAACATAAATAAATTACTTTATTTAAGACTTCTGCTATATCATTATTTTTTTAGAGTTCAGCCATCGTTGCTTTTACGATAGCGGTTATTTGATCTTCTTTTTCTCTCTTTTTTATTTCCACAGTAACCAATTCCATCAAACTGTTTTTTTTTTTTTGCTTTCTCTTCTTTTCTCCCATTTGATTCCCATATTACTCCGAATCTCCAGTTGCTACCTTGGTTCTGATACTGCGCCAAAGATTGTATTATACTCTCTTTCATGTCATCGAAGATAAGACATAGAAGAGCTTTTGGTCACAGTTTTCATGAGAGACTGAAAATAAGCTATTTTTTCTCCACTTTACCTGTGTTCCAATCAATCTTCTGCATATGACAATTCAATACCATTTTCGTTTTGATACCCACACATAGCATTCGACGAAATAAATTCAACACGCTACATTTTATCTCATTCAAGAAATTTTTAAGATGAAACTTTTTCATCCTTTGACATCAAACGTTTGGAAAAATCCCTTGACGGCTTGCTCTCGTTCTACAGGAGTGGGCAACAATTGTTTGCACATGACTTTAGCTGTCTGACAATTGCTCACCAGCGCTTGGTGGTTCTCTCGGGGTATTTTGGCTTCCTCCATTCGTAAAAATGTCCGACACAAGGTGGCCCTGGCGGTCGAAAATTTTGTTAAACCCTAATAAATAAATAAATGACTTTATCTAAGACTTCTGCTTTGTCATTATTTTTTTAGAGTTCAAACATCGCTGCTTTTACGATAGCGGTTATTTGATCTTCTTTTGCTCTCTTTTTTATTTCCACAGTAACCAATTCCATCAAACTGTTTTTTATTTTTTGTTTTCTCATCCTTCCTCCCATTTGATTCACCCCCATCCCCACCGCCCCCCATCGAGTGAACAAATAGTCTATCAACTCCAATCTCTTCCACGATCCCACACCTTTCAAACCCAGCTCAAATGCTCTCGATTTTAATTCGCGTCCTCTTTTCTGTCCGATCACAGTTCATAGGATTTCAATCATTTGTGGTTTAGTTCCATAACTCAACAAGTTCGTGATGCCGTGATTCTTCACGTGACTTTTCAATTATGCTAGACTGCACGTTTTAAATGAATACATCATTTTTAAATGTTGCAAATTGTTTTAAATGTTTATTTTTTTATTTCCTATATAAATGTTTGAGAAAAAAAATTCTGTTTTCTTTAAGTTGAATTTTTTTAACTTAAAAAAACAAAAAATTGAAATCATTTTTTTGTATTTCTTATATTTATGTGAGAAAAAAACTCTGTTTTCTACTAACTTAAATTTTTTAACTTAAAGAAAAACAATATTTAAAAACAGTCAAAGACATTTTTCATATTATATATAGGAAACAAAAAAAAAATAAAAATAAAAAAAATAATAATATTAATAATAATAAAATAGTAAAAAAATTGAATTGAAGAGAATAGCTTCATACAATAATAGTAAAACTTTTTATTTGAAACCTAATCCAATCCAATTGAAAGCTGTCGAAGTAACAAAGTTTGAATATGAATATAATTATCATAGCATGGAATTAATACTATATGAAGATCAAGTCGATTTATTCTCAGGTTTAGAGAATTCCTGTCGCAAACTCTAGAAGGAAGAATAAAAACATTTCAAGAAGTTTACTCTGATCTACAGCAAAAACAAAATTGCTAAAGATGTCATAG
Source organism: Pictodentalium vernedei (assembly GCA_031216915.1). Lineage (NCBI taxonomy): Eukaryota > Metazoa > Mollusca > Scaphopoda > Dentaliida > Dentaliidae > Pictodentalium > Pictodentalium vernedei. Next base: position 81,024,700 of record CM062292.1, on the reverse strand, counting down.
ATTGACTCCAAAGAAGAAGCTCACAAAAATGTGAAAAATTTAATGAACGTAGACATGGTCATCAAGCATCTGCGCAAAAATGAACATGGGAAAGTGACAGCTTGCATACAAATAAAAGATATTACTCTGTAAATAAATGTAAAAACAACAAAAAATTGTAAAGAAATTTAAAATTTCTTTTTATTTTATTTTCGTAAATAAATGTTTATATTATCGATTTTTTTTTAAAACAATTATGTTTTTTTTTTATTTTTTTTTTTAAATTTTTTTACCTTTTTTTTCTCTTTATCTTCTCATGAATTGAATACAAAATCATCTCAGTCTCTCCTCTTTCATTAACCAATAAAAGTCTTTTGCGATAATGATAAGTTTCATCACACTCATTTATACAAACACATTCAGGAGAAGTCTCAGTAAAATATTTTTCCATTGTCATAGGAAGATTTTTGAGTGTTCTTTTTCTATAATATTCCATCATGATATTGTGATATTTATCATATTTTGAATAATCCATTTTTTGGGGGCTATTTTAATTTAGTAATTTTTTTTTCCTTCACAAGATCTGAGTCCAATATTCTCTAACCAGTAATTAATGCAAAATACTTCATTGATCGTAAATCGTGAGATTTCTCAGCATTTTCGAAACTGCTCAATTTCGAAATCCAAAGGCTTGTCCTCCACATGTGATCATTCTCTTCCTCCATTCTATCACCTCGTCCTCGCCGAGTTTTTCCAACATCGACGCAAAATACAGGATGATGGTATCTTTGTGTTTCGTGGTGTAGCTGGTGTGCATCTCGATCAATTCATTTGACATGCAACTCGGACATCTCTCGCTCATCTCTCGCTCATCTCTCTTGGAATGTTTAAATCTGCGAGATAGGCACACGCACTGTAGAAGAAATCATCTTTGAGAAACTTCTCACGCAGATCTCTCGTCATATTCTCTGCTTTCTCCTAAGGATCTTTGATCTTTAAAAATAACATGCTTTTTAATATTTTAATTTTTATTTTAACTTTTATAAAATTTTATTTAATTTTTTTCCCTTCTATTTAATAATATTATCTATTATATAATATATATAAAAAACACATCATATAATTTATATATATTTCTCAGTCACAGACAGACAGAAACGCAATCGGTCGAATTGGGAGGAGGGGAAAATCTTCTCTCTCATCCGAGATCTCTCTACCGAATCGACCTTATGAGCCGTAAAAACACTGCAAAACACAGGCTAAAAATTACATGTTTCTTTGCAATTTTGACAATTGGGAATCTATCACATACAAGAGGTAAGCGTCAATTCGATGAAATCGGTCGCTGGAACACCCGCGAACACCGACAAAAAATTACACATTTTGACTCGCGATTTGTAATTTCACATTCCAGAGATCTCGGCGAAATCGAAGCAATCGATCGAGGGAACACTTGAAAAGCCGTTGATTTTGTCATCACTTTAGGATTTTTTATCTGGGGTTTGTGATATCTTCACTGTCATTTTGTGAAACAAATGCAATGAATTCTCCGACTGGTCCAGAACCGGACGATCTCGAAAGTTTCCAAGATTTTCTAAGATTTTATTTTTGCTCGATCTCCGAGATTTGATCGACAAGACGAGACAAATCCTCGTACCCCGTCCATCGGCGATTCGATTTCCCATCCGATTTCTGACTCGAAAAAGGTAAACCGGTGTATCTTGGTATACTGAGCCATTTTGCGCGACGTCGAAAGTGCTCCAGTACTGCACTAGTAGATTTCTCGATAAAATAAGATCGAAAAGTGCGAGAAATTACCTAAAAAAAACTTGGTTAGATGATTATACTATACTCGCCTATATACTAAAGTTAAAAGTAGAAGTCCTGTCATGAAATGCGCACAAATAGCACGTCGATCTGCGCGTTAATCTACGCGTTATGGCCATAGTAAGGCTATCAAATTCTGTACATATGGCCAGTGCACAGGCAATTATTCAGCCAATGGATCTCGGGGTAACCCGGAGGCCCATTGGCAGAAACATTGCCAGTGTTTGCTATGAGTAACTAGGAGAACCTGCCGTACTTTGGATGTCGTTCGATATGGCAATTGCGCGCAATTCCAACGGACAATTAAGCCTAGATAAGCGCACAATTCATGACAGGACTTCCAGTTTTAACTGTACTTAACAGCTACAATTCGGAGAGAACCAACGAGCAACGGCGAGCAACTGTCAGCTTCCCCAACATACTAACTCCACACAAGCAGGGTTAGCATTGGTTGAAGACAAGTGCACCATCAACGTGCAGTACGCCTTAGTACACGACGTCACCGTGCCCCCACATGGACAATGGGGGTGAAGACTTATCAGTGATAAAATATGATAGTATTGGGACATAAATAGATAGAACACCACGGTGTGTGAATGCGTTCGCCAATATGGTAGACGTGCCCACACCTCTCGTTCTATTACTCAACGATGGCATGAGTGCTGTATTGACGAACGCCTTCACACATCGTGGCCTTCTGTATTTATTACACGCCTCAAGGACAATTATCACTTTCTAAATTCATGGCGAAAAATTCGGTCAAACTTACAGAATATGACAACTCTGCCGTCTACTTGAAATAAAAACAAAACCCAAACTCACGTGTGATTGGCAAACATGTGCGATAGACCGTTACGTAAACAGAAACACATAACTGAAAATTGTGTTCAAATAGGTTATTTGTTCGTATTTTAAAGAAATTAGCTGCCGTTATCTGAGAGATATTACCTTCAAAGTCAGAACTTGAGCGTTATAAATTCACCCCACCCCCATTTATTTTGCGTTCATTTGGTGGATTTGCACAAAAACATGCATTTTCCAATTGACATTCGATTTATCGCGTGTCACCGAAGTTTCCGAATTCATCAGTGCCAGAATGCGACGTTTCGATCGGCCAATTACGAAAATGGGCGGATTTTCTTTTTTATCTTTTGGTAGATTCGTGACGTCAAGTGGAAAAATAGCCCGTCAGCGGAAAGCCGTATGGCCCATGCGTTCCGTGCAGATTTGTAAATAGGGGACTGGAGACCTTGGTCCTCGTGTTGATATAAAGTTACCTCGGCCTTATTTGAAACCAACCTTAGTAATAACCTCAGTATTTATTAACCCTTTGAATTCTAGTGATACCTTCCATGTCAGTTCAATGGCAGCAATTAGAAGAGTCCATATTCGTTATTTGGGGTAGACCAATCAATATTTTCAACGTGCAGTTCTACCCACATATTTACTGAACAATCATCCTATTTAATGACGTTATGGCGTATCATGTTGCTGACCGGGAAAACGGCCGCTGGGGTTCAAAGGGTTAAACCAAGACAACAATTAAAAATATTCTCTGATATTTTACAGTTTTCAAACAGCCTTGTAGATTTTCATTCTAATCGCAGTCGAAGTTTACTATTCTCCCACTTGGACGAATCTCCACTTACGACTCGGAGTCTCAGTTTGCGTTGGATTTTGTACACATCTCCGTTCTTTCGTCTCTTCATCTGCACAAACCTTACTTATTGCCGTCAATAATTCCTCATCACACAGAAACTCAGCTTCAATTCGCTCCATTATGTCTGGCACACCAATTTCCCCGATTGCATTCGTCGAAAGCAGGGAAACATTTCGATGTAAACAAACTTATTACGCCAAAGAACGCATCAAGAGGGACAAGCCTGGCTATATAGATAGAGAGCAGAGTCATATCAGCCGAGTGTGAAGTTGTATCTTGCAGTATATATCTGCCGAGCTTGATAATGGGCCATTCTGAGAAAGAAAATCGTATCTAATATATAACCAGGCTTATAATGTACTGGATTGTCTTGTATTTTAGACAATGAGAAATCAGCCAACACAGCACGATCAAAGGGCGGCACTTGAAGGTAACGTACATAGCCAAGGGTGTATATTAGATAGCCCGGGAGCACGGCGCATGGCCCTAGCTTGAACGGCGAAGGATCACCTTTCAAGGCACACAAAAGACGCAAAAATAAAAATGGATTGAGAACATTGTGGATAACGACGGGCAGTCACCATGATCGTGCTGGCTGGGGGCTCGCGGTATATGTTGAGGATTGAACAATACAAAGAGTGAGTGGATAGCTAACTGAGAGAAAATATGGAAGCAGCATATGATGGAAGGGAAAGAACACTGAAAACCCTTCTGATCATAACAAGGTATTTCGAAACTAACCGGGAATGTTTCAATGATACCTTAATTACTAAGTAGTTGGGATGATAAAAGTGGTTGTAAGAGCTGATTAAGGGTTGGAAATGAAAGTAGTTATTACACAAGAGTAATGAAGGATATTGATTATGTAGTCTACTATTATGCATGCCCGCATCCGCCTCAACAACGCCCTTACCCAGTCCCTCTAACCCAAAGTAGAATTTACCATATGTAAGCTTGACTGTATCAAAGTAATAATATAGAAAATGAATTTGCCTAAAAAACCTTTTTTATCACTTGACAGGACAGTGCGACCACCAACCTTTTGGTAACGGATTGTCATCAGCAATGCGTTCTATACTATTCAAAAAAGGTCGGGGATATTTTATAAAAGTGAAGAAATATATATGTCGTGGAAGTTGAGAGTGAACCTCGATTCATCTGAAAACATGATGTTGCTCCACCCACGATTGTCCCACACCAATTTTGTCTTGCTGCGATGTGACGTTCACTCAAACGTGGAATTGTTCGAGGTCGTCGAACGTACAAATCCTAGCTGTGTAGACGGTTTCGGATAGTCTGACCACTGACTCGCACATCTGTCGCTCGGTGCAGCTGCTGTCCAATTTCTGAGGCACTTTGATGGCGGTTCCGTAATGCTGTGGTTCGGATGAAATGATCCTGATTAGAAGTTGTCGCCCTTGGGCGACCTGATCGACGTCTGTCATCAACATTGCCTTCTGACGGTAGCGTGACCACAACCTGCTAATCACCGATTGAGTAACGTTGAGAATTTAAGCCACTGCATTATGTCTGTTGCCAGCTTCCAACATGCCAACGGCACGTAAGCGTTCGTCACGTGTCAGTCTTCGCATACCTGAAAAGAAACGTTTCGACAAGAAACTACCGATGAATGAGTTTATACCAAGAAAAGAACGATGAGACCTCCGAAAAAGACGGTCCAGTACAAATGAAAATTTCAGAACGTACCCCACAGACATTAACACGGCGCGCGTGCGAAAACCTTGCACGAAGTTTTCGTGGGCCTGTGACATTCATGATCCACCCTAAACTTGGTAACATATTGATGTGTCGAATCACGCGTATCCAATACCATTTTCCGAAAATATCAACATCAGTTTGGATATCTCCTACTTTCTTTCAATAGCAGATAAGGGTAAGGGCAAGAGTGATCAAACGACGTAAATTTCCTGCCAATGCTATTCACAAAAATAGTCATTCGGATTTTAATTTTGTTTCATTTCTTGTCCCCAAAACATTGCTGATGATCTCTCAAAGGAACGAGTGCAACGCGATACACATTTACAAATTATTCACCCTCAAATACATTTTCGAGAGGTCTTGGGTCTTTTAACTCTAATACCGACTAACCAATATTCCAACAGCATCATTAAGGCATGCATTCGACGAAGGCATGCCTGAATGATGTTGTTGGAATATTTTGACTTGAGCCATCACGGTCGAGACAAATCAGATTTAACCCTTAACTACCCCCATCGTTCATTTACTAATTCAACTTAATTATCACGCGGGCAATACGAGGAATGCCATTAATAGAAACCCTTGATCCGCCATAACGGACATATCCAGTCAGAGCAGGTCACTAAAATCTCTCTTCGAATTTTATTATGTTTAAAATTTTTGTTGTTTTGTGATTCAATAAATACTTTTGGAACTATCGTCTTGTGATCTTGTTAGGTAAAAGGCTAGTTTCAGCTTGCAGCTCTGGGGCATTATAAAATCTCCATAATGGGGAATATATATAATAGATGATCGCATCGAGTTCAACTAAGGACCAAGTAGGAAATATATTTTCCCTATACAGTAGAACCTGTCTTGAGAGACCGCCCTTTGGGCCACACAAAAGTGGTCTCTCAAGACAGGTGGTCTCTCATAACAGGTTTCAGGTTTTCCCAAGTCAGTGAATAATCAACCACAAAATTCAGAAATGGAGAAGAATGGATTTTTGTAATTACTTTGTAGTTGTTCTTCTTTATGAAGTTTTTGTAACAAATTGAAATGGACTGTTATAAAAATTATAAAAATAAATTAGTGTTGAAAATCGTTATTGAAGATTTTCAACACTAATTTATTTTTATAATTTTTATAACAGGCCATTTGAATTTGTTACAAAAAGATTTTCAACACAAATTTATTTTTATTCCTATCTGTCACATTTCAGGTATGTATGAAATTGTTTATTCAGCAATAATCCTAATCTTTTCACAGGGGTCTTATAAAAACATCTCAATCTGTAATGAGTAAGCAATTGAAACCCAATTAAGAGCTTTTAATACTTTTAATTATGTTAATATGACCACAATGGATTTTCCAATTCCAGAACAGATAAAAAGTTTTTGTCATGGTTTCAGTCTTCAAAGCGGCGGTCTCTCAAGACAGATTCATTATGGCATAAAAATACAAGTTGGTAGCAGGTCACAGTGGTCTCTCAAGGCAGGTGGTCTCTCAAGACAGTGGTCTCTCAAGACAGGTTTTACTGTAATGCAACTATAGGAATGTATCCAATTCAATCTCATTTGACAGAACATAGTGAGCTCCGACAAATAACACTGAATTCGATAAATTCCCAGTTGTATTATTGGAAAAATTGAAATGTTGAAAGAAATGCAAATACTGGCTACATTGGGTCAATACAAAAAATTAAACCATAAATCATTTAATATAATTTTGAAAAAGGGGTTGACTTAATGTTTTTGTTATTGCCTTCGTTCGATGGCAAGTCATAGAGACGAGATAACGTCACTGTGTCGAGAGTGCCAGGAAAAGAGAAAAAATATATAGTTATTGCATCGCTTTCATCACGTCAAATAAGTTATTTGTTTTTCTTTTTTATAACCGTTCAATGTTTTACATAACAAATCGTCAGAATGCGAGGGTATTACGCAAATTCAGCAGTTAAAAATTTCAATGAGCAGGCTGGCTGCTAAGTGAATGTCTGATGCAGCCCCAAGACTGCACGCTGAAAATATTAATTGGTCTACCCCCAAAGAATGAATATGGATTGTTCCTGTTGCTATCATTGAATTGACATGGAATATACCATCAGTGTGTAGGGGGTTAAGGCACATACTCTCAGCTTATTATTGTGGTAACTGAGTTCACATTTCTTATTTGTGTTACTTGTGATTGAAGTGAAGTCGATCTTATGTTTGTAGAACCAGGTTACACGCTTAAACCAGAATCTTGTAACGCTACTGCTGCTGGGATGCCTACGGGATCTGCAGCAGTACCGGATCATCTTCAGTTACTCAAACCGACGGGGTAAGTGTTTGAATTGACTGTTATTCTTTTTCTTTTCTCAAATAACACTGTCATCCCGTTTTTCACAAACTGTTGCCTGAAGAAAAATTTGGAAGTGGGCGGGCGGGCAGACGACACAACGAAAAGTAAATCGGCAAGGAGATTTGTTTGAATCGGCTAGGGTTTTTTGGGGGCGGAGGGGTCCATTTAGTCCAGGTATTCCTAAACTTTTCCTTGAATAAAAATTTGGGATGAGAATAGTATGACATGTACCCGAATGGCCTCAGTAGACCGAAGGAGAGCCCGAGGGAGAGGTGACTTTATAGTCATGTGACCCTGCTACGCCATGTTTGGTGGCAGGAGTAGCCCGCGTGAGAGGACATCTTGTGACGTCATCCCCATAGTGTTACGTTGTTTTATTGCGCAGGCGTAGCGCGTGTTATTAAGGTGACACGTTTTTCCGTCGTCCTTTCTTATACTGGAGGTCACCTTCTTGGTTACTATGGTAACACATGGTTTCTTTGTGACCTAATGGCCTCAATCAGTACGGGGTGTGTTCTGCTGGCATGTTCGGTTGAACAGGAGTAAATCTACTTTCCAAAACAGACCCGACAATTTCCCCAATTATTCAAATCTACCCAAAATTACCGAAACGAATTCTGTTAAAGATACCACCGAATCGTCGTTTTTGTCCAGTAATAAGGCCCGTTCCTTTGTATAAGAGTAGCTATCATTACCACAAAGACCCAAAACAAACCATCGAAACGGACTCAAATTCACCCACAATTCTTCATTTTCCAATAAGGCACTCTTAGTTCTTTTATATGAGAATAGAAATGCAGCTTGTTGTCAAACAACAAACCTAACAATGTCACTTTCTTAATAATTTGAATTATACTCCCATTTAATTTCAATTCCGATGTGGTGTTTTCGAAGCTTACAAAAAATGTACACAATTTGTTTTCGTCTTTGAGAACTTGAAAACATTTTCTGTGACCCATTTTTAATTCTATTTAAGCGCAGCTAAAGTTTGCGCTTGATGGCATTCGCGTTTTTACTGTTGTAGCAGATTAAAAAGCACCTACATACAATAAAGAGTCTACCATATTCTGAAATGCGTCAATGATGCTGTTATTTTCACTGAGAAAATTGTAACAGATAAAATGCTACCCCGAGGAATCTCCAGTTCATGTTCATTGATATCAGATAACGCAGATCCAACACACTGATCATCCATAATTAGTGTGTTGTTTTCTTCTAATGTGTAGTACAGTATATTTTTTCTTTACCCCTGTTTTTATCATTTTTTTAAATTTGGCTGATGAGTGTGTATTGGTTACTTTTAGAAACATAAGTTTCCCCGGGGCTTTTCTGTTTGTTTTTTGGGTTTTTTTTGTTGTTTTTTTTGTTTTGTTTTTCTTTTTTTTTTGTTGTTTTGCTTACAATCTTTATCAATTCATGGTTTTGTGAAACTTTTTGGATTTGCCGGGGTTTTAGGAATGGTTGTGTTTGCAACGTCAAGCAATTCTGTGGTAAAATGTTCCACTTGGTCAGCATTGTCTTGATTCAGATTGAGATTGAGATTCTTTATTCACGATATACATATATGTATGATGTAAACAAAAATAAAGATTATACATGAGTAACAAATAGCATACCGTGGGAAGTGGCATAGCCAGATTGGCTGTCTACCTGCCACCCCCTAAAGGAAACAGAACTCGCGAACAGACTGTGACTAGATGAGTAAACATGGGGCGATTTATCCGGTCTATGATAGGGATGCTGGTTTTTCCGTTCCTTGGGTCGAAATTACGTTCAAGTGTGAGAAGCTAGGATAAAAAGCCAGCGGGAGGATGGTGTTTCTGTTTAGGCAGAGTCCGCAGAGAGCAACCGGCTTGCCAAATTACCATCCTTGCTCCGCATATAGTTCAAGAGACACAATTAGTCAAATCGAGTGGATAATATCGTTCCTACTAGAAAGATCATGATCTTTATAATTGGACGAGGGGTCAGTATCGGTGGGCGCACCATGGGAGGCGAATGCCGTAAACTAGCTGACAGCATTTAGGTGTCGGTCAGTTCACCGCATGCGACTTCCCATGATTAGCCGACCGACTTGACCAAGCACTTGCTTAAATACGTGTTCCCGAACGCAAATTTGTTCCTCAAGAGTATTGTTTGGAGCTTCTTAACCGGTTGCATTGGACGAGGGTTCAAGATTAAGATTAAGACATATCGCACGACTAGTATGTTTCTATTGCGGATTTGTTTAATTTGCTAATGTGTCACTATGGTCAATATTTACTAAGTACAGTCTGGGCAGTAGGGATTATCGCAACGGACATACGTCGAATATGACGAAAGGAATGTTGAGGTCAATGTTTTCTTAAATGTAGCCCTGTTACTGATATTTTGAACTGTGTCGTCTAAAGCGTTCCATAGTTTCGGGATGGCGTATAGATGAAGTTTATCTAGGCTTCGTGTACGTGTTTTTTCTATGTATAAATGTCCCGACTGCCGGGTTGTCCTATCGAGTAGGTTGTCAGTAACCTTGAATGTATCGTTAAAAGAAGCCGGTAATCTGCCATTTTGCCAGTCATGCGCGAACAGTAATGCATGCAATTTGAACAAGTCATCTACTTTGAGTATTTTATTTTCCTTAAATAAGGGGTCTGTATGGGAATTGTACTTTTTGTTATTTATTATTCTTAATGAGCGCTTTTGCATGATAACTAGTTTATTAACAGCTCTTGAATTGCCCCATGCTAAAATCCCGTACACCAGATGACTATGAACCAGGGCGTAGTACAATGTTTTCAGGACTTTGCGTGGGAGAATATGTTTTACTTTGTTGAGGTTATAATTTGCGTGAGCTATTTTCGAGCATAGCCTAGATATATGAGCTTTGTAGGTTAAGTGTTCATCAATGCTTATTCCAAGAAATTTTAGAGATTTTTCTGTCTCACTTCCCCCGACTTTGCTCATCTTTTGATTATTTATTTTTATCTCTTGACAGAAGAAATTATTATTCTTACCTTTATTTGGGTTAAGTATAATATAAGTGTTTTTTTAGCATTCAAAAGCAGTTGGTTCGCCGAGCACCATTCAAATATTTTTTGAACTTCGTTGTTGAAATAGTGAGTTATGGCATTCCCGTCTGAAAACGGAGCAGTATACCGTGGTATCATCAGCAAACGACAATAGATCGAGTGATGTTGATTTACTAATATCGTTGATATATAAAAGGAAGAGTACAGGGCTCAGAATTGAGCCCTGTGGGACTCCACAGCTTTGTTTCGCTGAATCTGATTTGTGTTCTTCGTACATACCATACTGAAGCCTGTCAGACAGGTAACTTCTGAACCAATTATTCGCGAGGCCTCGGATACCATACTTTTCGAGTTTACATAATAGAATTTCGTGATTTATCGTGTCGAAGGCCTTTGACAAATCCAAGAACAGTGCTAAAGTGCTGTTTTTATCCTGTTTATTGTTTTCTGTTGCGGTGCTTTTCAGAAGTTGGAGGGTTGGGTGAATGGTGCTATGGCGTTTTCTAAATCCATACTGGTGGGGGTATAAAATATTGAATCTATTTAGAAAATTTGTAAGTCTCGTTTCCATTAGCTTTTCCAGTACTTTTGAAAACGCGGGAAGTATACTAACAGGTCTGTAATTGGTAAATCTATGCTCGTCGCCTGTTTTGAATATAGCTATCACTTTTGCAATCTTCATCCTATCAGGTACTTTGCCATTAATAAAAGAATTATTAATAACATTTGTGAGAGGATCCAATACTTCGTTTATTGTTTGTTTAAGAAGACTACTAGTTATACCATCGCAGTCTTTTGATAATTTGGGCTTCATTTTATTTACTATTCGGCTGACTTCTGTGGAATCTGTGGGTAACAGATAAAAGTTGTTGGAGATATTAGTGTTCATGTAGTCTAAATAGGACTTGTTTGGTTTCTGAATCTGGTCGGTTACAGCCTTTCCAAAGCTGATAAAAAAAATGTTGAATTCGTTTGCTATGTTATTTGCTTCTTTTAATTCTATATCATCCTGTATAAAAAACGATGCCAACCCCCTTTCGCGTATTCCCTTATCTATAGCTTCATTTAAGATTTGCCATGTTCTTCGCATATTGTTTCTATTTTCGTTTAAGATGTCTCTATAATAAATGGTTTTGCACTGCTTTTTTACCTTGTTCAAGATTGTACAATAGTTTTTGTAATTTAATACGTTCTGTTCGTTGGGGGCCTTAAGTTTTTTGTTGTAGAATTTTTCTTTATTGATAGAGGATATGATAAGCCCCCTTGTCATCCAAGGCTGCTTCTTAATAAATTTCTTATTCTGACGAACACGTTTGTACGGAAAAGCTTTATCGTAGGCTTTCATATAGATGCTAAGAAAAGTTTCGTATGACTCGTTGGGACAATTCGACTCCATTACCGGGTTACAATCACTCTCTGAGAGAAGTGTTTTGAATTCGGCGATTCTTTCTGCGTTTATAATTTGTTTCAGAGTAAACAGTGGCGCATTACATATTTTGGGTGTAACTTCAATGTAAAAAAACCCAAAATGGTCTGATACATCCGATAAAATTATTCCCGGTAGTGCTGTTTGTGAAGTATTGTTTGTAAAGATATGGTCTATCAAACTAGCAGAATGTCTAGAAACTCTCGTCGGCTTAGTAATATAAGGTAAAAATCCCTGGCTAAACATGAGATCAATAAATTCTTCTGTCTTGGAGTGTGTGGATACCTTTAAAAGGTCGAGGTTCAGGTCTCCCATAAAATAAACTTTTTTATTTTCGGAATTCAAAACATCCGTTATTTCAGTTAATTTTGATAAGAAGAGGTTGATGTCGGCTTTAGGTGGGGTGTTGGGTCGATATATGATGCCAATAATTTTGGAGTTATGTTTATCTTTTATTTCTATAAATAGGGATTCGAAGACATGAGGAATGAGGACTGGGGTGTCTCTTCTGACTTTATATGTTATCCCTTCTTCAATGTTTAGCCCAACTCCTCCCCGGCCATCATCATCATCGGGTCTCATACATTTTATAATAGGGGCATAACCTTCAAGTTTAAACGAAGTGTCTGGAGGAATACGGAATATTTCGGTAAGGCCTATTATGTCGAAAGAATTTTTTTCTGTTTGTAAATTGCATAACAAGTGTTGGAAGGAATCCGAGTGAGCTTTTAGACTTTGGCAGTTGATGTGAAATAGTGAGAATCCGGCGTCTAAATTGCTAGTCTTAGACCGAAAGTCACTTGGCGAAAAGTATTTACAATCGTTTATGTGGTGTTTAAATGGGGATTCGTCATTTTCTGGTAGGAAACATACTTTTTTCATTGTGAAGTCGGATAAAGTCGTACTCCGCTTCCATCTGCACCTCGTCGAGCGCAATGCTACCCGTCATTATGTATCGACATGTCACCGTACCTTACCGCTGGATAAGAATACCGTATTTTCTTTGGGTGTTTTAATTCAAGAATTAATCCAAGGTGAATATAGTAGGAGTTCAAGATCCGGACACTGTGGCAATGTTTAATGATGGTTGAATTGGTAGACGAAAATGTTTTTATTTTTGTAGTCACAGTCTGTTGCAGTTTTAGCATATGATTTGGTGTCCGATTGGGAACACAATAATTCTGTACAAATATGGTAAAAACACTAAAATATGTACATAAATTTGCTGAGTTCAGCATCACGCCATTTGGTATCTTGGATGGGTATGAAGCTTAACTGGAGAACTTAGTGGATAATGTGAGGATAGGAGGAAAAACTAGACTTTAAATGGAAGCCTTACAATTCACCCTGACTAGGTGAATGGATGAGTGGCAGAACACGGGTCGTTAGATTTCAAGTCGGTGAATGACTGATACATTACTGGAGAAAACAAAGTATGTAATCTCGCTGAAAGTCTCTTATTAACAAGTACATATAATTTAATAAATTTTTTCGCAATTGAACAAATTCCGATGGGGAAATTTCTGAACAACTTTTATTTATTTATTGAGTTTTCGCATATTCTATAACAGGCTTTTGCTAGTACCGTATTTAAATATCATGCATTGAAACTCGAGATAAATGTGTTCGTACGCGATGTGCAGTGGGTACAAATAACGAATTCTTTTGTACTCTCTGATGCCTTGTTAAGTGGGTCTTTTTATCATTGGAAGCACTAATGATTGATTGACAGCAATTCACACCACAGCAACTGTTGTATGTTTGGGCAAAGTTTGGACTACAGTGGTGCAGCACTGACGATGGGGGCGGGGGGGGGGGTAGATCAATGGATTATTACGCCAGTGAAAAATGCGATTAGTGGATTGGTGAATAGAAACTTGAAGTTATCCAAAAATGGGTTGTAGAATATTTGGTTGGTAAACATCAGGTATACTTCCGGTCAAATATAATTGTGTTATATCAATAGTAATAATGCGTGATACACAACAACTCATAACAATAGTGGAGTTTGGACTACGACAAATCATTTTGTTCCGTAACTGAATGGCACTTCAGCAGACGAGTTTAGAATTTAAACGGAATTACCAGAAACCGTGACTAATGAGAGTCTCTGATTACCACATGTATTTCACCCAGGCATCCACTCACTCACCCACCCACCCACCCAAAGCCCACCCACCCACCCACCCACTCATCGATGGATGGATGGATGGATGGATGGATGGATGGATGGATGGATGGATGGATGGGTGGATGGATGGATGGATTATACCTATGAGAAATGTCCTGTGAGGAAAGTTTGTGAGTGAATGAACGAATAAATCCGAAATGGAAAAACTGTATCCGTTATTCTAGTGCTATTCCACATGTAGAACAGTCCTCTGAGGACTGTGGAAGATTTTGCGAATTTGATAAGGTGAATTTAAGAATCAACTTCCCAATTCACTCCTTCTAGTAACTGAACATGAGAATGAGTGAATATGTGAGTGGATAAGTAGCGATTAAATGGATGAATAAGAGAATTTTGGTTCGCGGTGCAACAATAAATTAATGAAATTTGATAAGGTGAATTTAAGAATCAACTTCCCAATTCACTCCTTCTTGTGACTGAACATGAGAATGAGTGAATGTGTGAGTGGATAAGTAGCGGTTGAATGGATGAATAAGAGAATTTTGGTTCGCGGTGCAACGATAAATTATTGAAAAGGTGAATTTAAGAATCAACTTCTCAATTCACTCCCTCTTATGACTGAAATACGGAATGAGTGAATGTGCAAGTTGATAAGTAGCGGGTGGATACATTAGTAGGAGAATTTTGGTTCGCGGTGCAACAATAAATTGTTGATGGCTGGGGTCCGATTTACACTAAGGTACCTAACAATATGACAATAGTTGTAAAAATGAACGAAATCCAAACGACAATGCCCATGTAGTTCAAGGAGTTAATGATAGTGGTTCTAAATGTGGACGGAGTTTGGACAACGGGGAGTCATCCTGTTTTGGAATTAACTTGACACTTTTCAGTCGCAGCCAAGTTCTGAACGAAATTATCAGTACACGTGACTTCTGATTGTGTATTGGTGCTTAAGATCACATACTTCTGCACAGTGGCTGATCGTGGCTACAACATGAAAATAAGAGTATAATTCGTACAATCGCTTACACTCAATCTCTAGTTAGAGGACTTGGACCTTATGTATTAGTGATAGGGTCCTGTTTTGCCGGTAAAACGAAACCTTTTTTTACTACAATAGGCGAGGACTGCCACATCTCCCAGGGTACCCTCGGGTTTGGCTACTGATATCCTCTGATGAACTCATACACTTAATTTACAATAAATTAATGAACGGTTGAAGAAGTCTCATTGCACAAATTAACCGAACGACTTTTATTCGAGTTCTCATTTTAGACATTCCAACACGGCTCTCGCGACCACCGTTTTCAAATGTCCTGCATGAAAATACGAATTTAATACAAATACGCTCCCTTGAACTACAAAGGCATTGTTAAATGGTATGTTGGGTGTTAATTCTAATGAGTATAGTCTGGCACTTCACCATAGCAGTTATAAGGCAGGGGAGGCTTTTAGAAAAATATTTCTTTCCCTGTTTGGCTGACATGAAGACTGTAGGGGTGGGGGGGGGGGGGGTCAATTGGCAAAAATATACAACAAAGCAGGAAACATGTGGTGATCAAACAACACTTAAGAAATCTAACACTTCTGTCAATGCGATTGGGGATGGGAATAAATAGTTTTGTTGTAATTTTGTGTCCGAACACATTAATAAACTACCCTTCGTAGTTTCGTGCCGGATTCCCGAACACAGAACTCAATTATTTTGAGTACTATATTCGAAAATCCATCACAAAACCACGAAAGAAAACCGATGTTTCGGTAAAACAGTGGCTGAAACTTGACAGCTATCTCTGTTCCTTATATATTTTGAGAATAATATTTCTTTTTTTGTTTAACTGACCCTCTTGTCCCTGTGATTGAGGATGTAAATAAACAGCTTTTTGTAATTTGTGTCAGTTTCCCGAACACATTAATAAACACTTATCGTAATTTGACTGATGAATTTTGACAACGAGAATTGTCTGGCACTTCACCATAGCAGTTATAAGGCAGCGGGGTGGGGCTTTTAGAAAAATATTTCTTTCCCTGTTTGACTTACATGAAGACTGTGGGGGGATTTTTACTGAAAGTGGTATACATTTGTTTAGTCCGGTTAATAGAAATGTTCATAACTAGTGATTGTTATTGGTGAATTTATCACACTATGGAGGGACTTAGTGAGTGTGTAGAAACTGTGACTTACATGAAGACTGTGGGGGGGGGGATTTTGACTATAAGTGGTATACATTTGTTTAGTCCGGTTAATAGAAATATTCATAACTAGTGATTGTTATTGGTGAATTTATCACACTATGGAGGGAATTAGTGAGTGTGTAGAAACTGTGACCAGGTAGAACATGTCTTTCTGGTTGTAAATTCCGTTTAAGCACCAGGTGTAACGCAATGGCAGATTGAATGGACGAGTATCCAAATAAGACAAAGTGAACGAGAAGACAAATATGCATACATTCTTGCACCCACCCACCCATTCACTCACTCGTGGATAGATGGATGGATGGATGGATGGATGGATGGATGGATGGATGGATGGATGGATGGATGGATGGATGGATGGATGGATGGATTATACCTATGAGAAATGGCCTGTGAGAAAAGTCTGTGAGTGAATGAAAGAATAAATCCTAACGAGAAGACAAATATGCATACATTCTTGCACCCACCCACCCACCCGCCAATCCAGGCACCCGCCCACCCACTCACTCGTGGATGGATGGATGGATGGATGGATGGATGGATGGATGGATGGATGGATGGATGGATGGATGGATGGAGATGGATGGATGGATGGATGGATGGATGGATGGATGGATGGATGGATGGATGGATGGATGGATGGATGGATGGATGGATGGATGGATGAATGGATTAGTTATACCTATGAGAAATGTCCTGTGAGGAAAGTCTGTGAGTGAATGAAAGAATAAATCCTAAATGGAAAAACTGTATCTGTTATTGTAGTTCTATTCCACATGTAGAACAGTCCTATGAGGAAAATCTGCATACATCAGCCTCCGGTTTGAAGAGGCAGTGAAGGAATAAGTCCTAAACTCCTAAATGGATGAATGAATTATACCTATGAGAAATGTCCTGTGAGGGGAGTCTGTGAGAGAATGAAAGAATAAATCCTAAGTGGAAAAACCTGTGTCTGTTATCCTTGTTCTATTATACATGTAGAACAGTTCTATGAGGAGGAAAGTCTGGGTACATCAGCCTCTGATTTAATGAGCAATGAAAGAATAAATCCTAAGTGGAAAAAACTGTGCCTGATCTTCTAGTTCTATTATACCTGTAGAACAGTCCTATGAGGAAAGTCTGCGTACATCAGCCTCTGATTTGATGAGCAAGGGCCTGTCACTGGCAGTTGTTATAACGAATATACGTCCATCGCTGGTCCAGAATGAACTAATTGTCCGGTTCTTTTTCAGTTCCGAGAGTTGCCCAACTATTGATGATCTCCAGGTTGTTAGTGATTCAGTAATGAAGATATTGTCAGTGTTGTTTTTTAGAGCCCTTTTCGATGAAAATACAGCGTGTCGTTGTCTCTATGTTGTGAATCTGCAGATTACATTACAGATCTTCTTGGGGCTATTTTGAATGGCTTTCACTTTCCCAATAACGTGGCTCCTGCTGATGTCTCTCTCTGTAAGTGGCACACCGAGTTTGTCATTACAAATCTCCAGAACTTTTGTGTCTGTGGTCTGGTTAATTTCCTTAAGATTGGTCGTGGCGACTGGAATATTGCGGAAAACTAGACAATTTCTTCTACTGCACTGTTCTTGTTCTTCCAATCGTGCTTCGAGTTTTTCATCAACTTTTAGGATGTTTTCTCTCAGCTCGGCGTTCTCAATTTTCAGGTCCTTAATCTCTTGCTTAAGTGGAGCGATGTGTTTGCTCATGAATGTCTCTAGCCCCATTTGAACAGCGTTTGGGATTGTCGTCTGAGATAACTCTTCCATTTGTGCCTTTAATTCCATTTTGAAAAGATCATAAAGAGCGTCCATTTTGTCGTTTGACGTAGTCACTTCTGCGAGTTGAGAAGTCAGTTTCTCCAGGACAATTCTGCAGTGTGAGTCGTTCAGAACAGAGCGATGAGAAAGTGTCCCGGTTTATTTTTTTGAAATTCACCTAGGGCACCCTCACATCATCCGTCGGAACCACATTTTCCAACACATTTGGAAATTGGCCACTTTTGCATAAGTCATGTTCAACCTTCCAAGAAAAATTAAGAAATATAAAGGGACATAATTATTGTCAGATCAATGGAAGTGTATGGATCGGATGCGGGATGCAAATAAGTGTCTGGCCCATCAATGAACAAACACAAGTCATATTTTGAAATAAGTGCTTCAACTGTGTTTGTCTTTTATGTTTTCTTTGCTTCAGAAATCACCATAAAGAGGGCTATGAGCATTAAAATCACCTAACAAAATGTATGGAGTTCGGAGCTGGTGAATCAGTTGTTCAAGATCAATCAGATGAAGGGGTTTATTTGGTGACACATTAATTGAACATACCGTGGCCGTCTTGTCGCTACAGCATGTAAAGTTGATTGTGAAGGTACAGAACTGTGAACCGTGAATAATGTCGTTTCTGACCACGACAGTCGTTCCATGAACATGAAGATGATTTTCATCTATCCAAACATCATACGAAGTATAATGCTTAAAAGTGGAGTGTTCCTGACCTGACTATCAGGCTTCTTTAAGAGTGTCTCCTGCAGGCATAAAGCAGCTGGTGCATATTTTTGGCTTAGGAGGCCGAGTTTGTTAAAATTCGCCCTAAAACCTCGACAATTCCACAGTATTGAAATTTGTTTGGTCAAAATATCCATATTTGAGATGATGGTGTATGGGTGAAATATCCCTGGTAGCTTTCGTTGATGATTTTTTTCTCGGGGACCTGTTTTGAGAAAATTGCAAGCGTAAGTGGCCGAACGTTTCGATGCTGCATTCATCTACTTCCACCAGTTTACTGTTACGGGTAATGGGGTTATGAGGGGCTTTAGGTGCTTTGTCTGATAATGTTTTTTGTTTTTCAATTTTCTTTTTGATTTTTTTTCTTGATTTCTTCTCTGATTCTAACTAAGGGGCTCTGGTTTCGGTTTTGAGTTACGTTGTTCATTCTTCTTTTCTGGTTTTGGTTCCTTTGCTTATTCCTCTACTAGCTTAAGTTTGCCTTGTTCTTTCTTCTGATTTGTTTTCGAGTTTTCTTAAGTTAGTTTTTGATGGGTTGGTGGTGTTTGGGTTGGCCTTGGTTGTAGTTGATCTCTGTGCTCTATTGTGAAGGTTTGTGGTAAGAATGGCATTGTGTAATCGAGCCATATATATTGCGTCTGGCATTCTGTTGACTTTGTTAAAACTTCTTTTGTTACAGTAGCATATGATGGCGTTGAAATATTCATGCCAAGCGTCGATGAAATCATTTCTCTGGCCTCTTTAAAACGCATCTGTCTTTCACACTTTATTTTCTGTATTGTTTTTTCTTTATGTCAGCTGGGACAATCTTTTGAAGATGACATATGATATCCCTGACAATCTACATATTTAAGGATATTGTTGGTACATGGCTCATCATGTTTTGGCTGCATTTGTGGCAGACTGACTGGAGTGAATTCTGGCTGTGTCGTATTTTGACATTTGAAACATCGAAGTGGATTTGGGATATATAAATCCACTTCGCTGTCATATAGCCTATTTTGACTGATTTATGTGTCTGGGGAGTATTGAAAGTAAATATAGTGTTTGCGCTGATTTTATTGCCATTCTTCTTTATTTATTTTTATCCGTTTGACACGGCACCTTTTTCTCCCTGTGTTTCCATTTCTTTAACTATTTCTATTTCATCGATGTCGGTAAGCTCACGCGGTCTTATAGCGCGACGGCTGGTATTGAGGGTTATGAGAGTTTCAGATTTCACTTCAACATCTAAAAGTTTCTGAATCCTAAGGAGATTGAATGATTGGATTTCACTAGCACATTCAATCAGTATGTCACCTGATCGTAACTTTTTAATGTATTTTATGGTGCTAGCAACCCCGTTATTGCCTTTTAATGCGAAGCGGTTCAAATTAACTTTTTTTATTTTCATCTGTTTGACGTATTTGTATAAATCGTGACCAGTTATCAGTTTGGTAATTGGTTGTTTGTCATTCATATCAAGAATCCGGTGTAGAAGACGATTTATCAGTTGTCGAATCACGCGGTCGTTCAATTTCTGTTTTGGATGCCATAACCAGAAATATTTGATTCTCCACTGCATGCCTCCCACACTTACTCCGAGCCCATCTTAGGGAAAGGGGGGGGTCCTAGCCTAACATGAGGTGCAAGGCTTACCGCGGACCAAATGACTCGTCGAGTGTGGGTAGGTTCGGGTCTTCAGATGGTGGTCATTCAAGCAATTATTTCGATAAGAGTTCGAAATTCATTACGAGTCAGTATACGTGAGCAATGATAAAACTAAGTTAAAAGAAATAACTGATTAAATGACCTCCCAATGCGACCCCCCCCCCCCGACGTGTGACTCCCTTTCTGGAGACTCCCCATTGGCCATTCATCCATCTGACCATCCGTCTGTGTCCGAAGTTAGGGACAAAGCAGTGTATTGGACAAGTATGGAGCCTGCCCTAACAGGGGAACTCTTTGTACTTTGGACTACTTCCTGTGGAGTCTTCGGAATGCATCTCACGGGAGAACGAGGTGCCTGCATAACAGTATTATTTTGGTCCGGAGCTGCGTATTCTGATATTTCGCAGCACACCTGCTCGATTGAGCTGGCCTCTATCAGCCACCTGAGAATTCGTCTAGTAGGGGATGGTCAAACCCTCTACGGAGATGAGGATAATAACCATTCGTGGAATCACTCGTTCGAGTAATTACTCGATGGCTTATTTGCTCGATGAGATCCGAGTTTTTCGAGCAAATATCTGATCAAGTCACTACTCGACATCTTACATTTGCTCCATAAGATTCGAGTCGGTCAAGCAAGTAGACTATATTCGGCTGCTAGTAGTAGTGGGAGACAAATATGATAGTGACTGTCGTATAGCGATATAGGTTAAGCCATTACCCAACGCAGACGATATCAAAATTTATTATTTTAAATATCATTTCTTATTTTTTTTTCAAAAAAATTTCAACAAAACCATATCATGTGTCCCCTCGTTGGAACGAGCTCGACTAGCTCGTTCCAACGAGGGTCACATGATATGGTTTTGTTGAAATTTGTTTGAAAAATACTATTTTTTCAACTGCTCAATTTGCATATTACGCGGGCGGATGCGGCCGATTCGTTGGGTAAAGGGTTAAATTAAGCCATTATAGATAGTAGTAAATGTGGGAGACTCTAGCAGAGGAAAGGTATCCAGTGGTAATGGTACAAGGCTGCAAAGCTGGTAGAGCACTATAGTAATGGTGAATAAAATAGAAGCTGATCATAGGCCAGATAGTTGAAGATATGGCGAAAGCCGATGGTAAAACTACAGACGCTGTAAAGGAGCTTGGATCCATATGGTATCCCACTTATGGAATCCCGTTTATGGAATTCCTATAGAATCCCTTTTGGAAAACATCTGTGGATATGGAATCCCTTTTTCCGAGATGAGGATCAGAGTCATAAATGGAGTCACTCGTTCGAGTAATTGCTCAAGAGCTTATTTGCTCGATTGTCTTTCAGGATTAAGAATCATGTGGGGCCTTGTTATGCACAAGGGAGATATCTGTGACTGGTGATTATAAGACATTGACAATGACATTTTAATTGGACACACCACCTTTAACTCCCATAATCTTCAAATCAAACAGCATGTATAATATAGAAAATATAGGTTGATTATCCCACGCGCACAAGTGTCAAACAAGTTAACACCATGCAACCTCGTTAGGGGCCGTTGTTTTTCTTGTGCCTCGCCGTTCTTCAACTTGCTCCACTACCTAAGAACAAAGGAATACTGTCATGATATATACCGTGAAAACAGACTACACTTGTCTATCAGGCTTTTCTCTCAAGCACAAGTCAGCCACATGTGGTAGACTAACAACCAGCCCGACGCAAACAATAATTGCCAATGAAGACCAGTACTAACCTCAGCAAACCTCAAAGGGCAGACTTTACTTGCCTGAACACTCTATCAATAGGATCCGACCTGACCTGATGCTTCTTCTACTATGCAGCATTCAGACATTACTCAAAATATGCTATCATACTGTTAAGAGAGTCGAACCGGATTATCCTGTTAAAGTACCGTCCCTGCACGCATTCGGCGCGAACAAACACTTTCTCACACACTCAGCGTTTGCCACCATCTTGGAGGTGTGAACATCGTGATTAACTCAAATGGAGCTACCAACTGATGTACCACTGAACTGTTAGGTCTAGAGGCTGCTTCTGCGTCCACCTGGAGTATCCGGGGAAGCGACCTATCAGTCGTTTTTGAGAGGAATAATGCATCACAGTCTTCGGGAAGGAGTAGTACCTTTAGCGAGAGGTACACCTCTCGTTCTGGTCACCACTTGAAAGACTAGGCATTGCTGAATAACGATACGCCAAGAAGAAGATGAAGAAGTGAAAGGAAGGTTCCTTCGCCCGACGACGAGAACAGAGGAAGAAGAAAAAGGAGAAAAGAAAGGATCAAGTGCGTAGCTCATCCCACAGACCCCAAAGGCGTTTACTCTCAGCTCGGTTCCGTCCTCACTGGAGGTCGAACAGGAGGAGGAGGAGAGCAAGTTTGCGGGCATGCTTCAACAAGGCATTCTCCTTCCAGGGGGGGGGGGGGGGGGGGTAGAGTTGGAGAAGAACGGCATACATTCGGTGCCCGAGGAGGAGGTGGATGATAGTGTGTTTGAGCCTTCTGTTCCTACTATTTTCTGTTCCTTGGAACCAGAACCATGTGAAGGGGGTGGGGGGGGGGGGGGGCTCCCTCGGAGACCAGCGGGGTGACCATTGACAAGCTGGATTAGAAGGGACACGGGAAAAAGAAGAAAAACAACGATCGCAACAACTAAGAGAGGACGATGCAAAACAATAGGACGCATATCGCAGAAATTGAAAATGAGTACCAGTAGTATGTAATGTGGTTTTCACCCCCATTCTGGGGGACCCCGGAAGTGACGTCATGTCACGTGACGTAGTGGCGCCATGTTGTGTTGTCATGGTAACCCGCGTGAGCGGCCATCTTGTGACGTCATCTCCATAGTGATACGTGGTGTGAGTGCGCATGCGCAGCGCGTGTTGTTAGGGTGATAC
The DNA here is from genome assembly GCA_031216915.1 of Pictodentalium vernedei. Lineage (NCBI taxonomy): Eukaryota > Metazoa > Mollusca > Scaphopoda > Dentaliida > Dentaliidae > Pictodentalium > Pictodentalium vernedei. The sequence goes on along the minus strand of CM062292.1, from coordinate 81,001,382 downwards.
GTGTTTGCGTCGTCCATTTTGTCTACTGGAGGCCGCCATCTTGGTTTCTATGGTAGCACGTGATTGCTATGTTACCTAAGGCCTACAATAGGACAGGGGTATGTTCGAAGGGTATGTTCGATTGTAGAAGAGTAAATCTAATTACCACAAACAACCCGACAATCCTTCCAAATCACCAAAATCCACCCCAAATCACCGAAATTGACTTTATTTCCCCATTTTATCGGCTTAGCACGGAGTGCTATAGTACTAAGGGGTACAAGGGGGTGCATTCGATTGAACAGGAGTAATGTTCTGGATTAGAATTCTTCCAGAATCCCTTTTTTGATCCCTGTCCCATGACGTTTTTCCCGTATTAAGAATAGCACGTAGTGCTATAGGACAAATTTAACCAGAATTCTCTGCTTCTTTCTATATATGCAATAGTTATCGTCTATCTGACCCTGTTCCTTTGTTCTAGAGTATACTCCAGTAGCGTAGAAGAGCCTATCAACTGGAACAGTATACCTTATTATTGCTATATTTAGCAATTTCTAGTCTATTCTTGTTAGTTCTGACCCTATTCCAAGCGGTTGGTAAGACTACATTAGACCCATTGAGGGCTTTTACATAGCCTAATGCGACACAAAAGGGATTCTCCAAAAGGTATCCTCGATAGTATCCTCAATAGGTATCCTCAAATAATACAATACCAGGCCATAGGTATCCTCAAATACTGAAATGAGGATAAGAGTTGTATTAAAATTCCCTCATTGAGGGATTTTTAATGGTCCTCATAACCTCAAACTTCAATGAGGCTATGAGGGATAATAAATGAGGACTCATTGAGGGTTTTTACATAGCCCTCATGGCCTCATACGACAAAAAAGGGATTCTCCTAAAGGTATCCTCGATAGGTATCCTCGAATAATACAATACCAGGCCATAGGTATCCTCAAATACTGAAATGAGGCTAAGAGTCGTAGTAAATTATACCTCATTGAGGGATTTTTAATGGTCCTCATAACCTCAAAATTCGATGAGGCTATGAGGGATAATAAATGAGGACTCATTGAGGGTTTTTACATAGCCCTCATGGCCTCATACGACAAAAAAGGGATTCTCCTAAAGATATCCTCGATAGGTATCCTCGAATAATACAATACCAGGCCATAGGTATCCTCAAATACTGAAATGAGGCTAAGAGTCGTAGTAAATTATACCTCATTGAGGGATTTTTAATGGTCCTCATAACCTCAAATTTCAATGAGGCTATGAGGGATAATAAATGAGGACTCATTGAGGGCTTTTACATAGCCCTCATGGCCTCATACGACAAAAAAAAGGATTCCATAGCCACAGGTGTTTTGCAAAAAATGGGATTCCATGGGATATGGCCATTGGATATAGGCTTTTATTATACAGAAGGGAGATAACTCTGCATACAGGTTATGGGAAATCAAGCAATCTGATTGGTTAGTTATTATCTAGATAAATGAAACAGCAAGAGTACTTGGAATAGGGTCAGAACTAAATAGAATAGACTAGAAATTGCTAAATATAGCAATAACAAGGTATACTGTTCCAGTTGATAGGCTCTTCTACGCTACTGGAGTATACTCTAGAACAAAGGAACAGGGTCAGATAGACGATAACTATTGCATATATAGATCGAAGCAGAGAATTCTGGGTAAATTTGTCCTATAGCACTACGTGCTATTCTTAATAGGTGAAAAACGTCATGGGATAGGGATCAAAAAAGGGATTCTGGGAGAATTCTAATCCAGAACATTACTCCTGTTCAATCGAATGCACCCCCTTGTACCCCTTAGTACTATAGCACTACGTGCTAAGCCGATAAAATGGGGAAATAAAGTCAATTTCGGTGATTTTGGGTGGATTTTGGTGATTTGGAAGGATTGTCGGGTTGTTTGTGGTAATTAGATTTACTCTTCTACAATCGAACATACCCTCCGAACATACCCCTGTCCTATTGTAGGCCTTAGGTAACATAGCAATCACGTGCTACCATAGAAACCAAGATGGCGGCCTCTAGTAGACAAAATGGACGACGGAAACACGTATCACCCTAACAACACGCGCTGCGCATGCGCACTCACACCACGTATCACTACGGAGATGACGTCACAAGATGGCCGCTCACGCGGGTTACCATGCCAACACAACATGGCGCCACTACGTCACGTGACATGACGTCACTTCCGGGGTACCCCACCGGGGTCCCCCAGAATGGGTGTGAAAACCACATTACATACTACTAGTACCAATCACACCTCCGAGCCCTCGTTTGTTGACAAGAAAAAGAAAAATCTAAAAAACAGCCACCTCCTTTCTCAAAATCACTACCTAAGAAAAAGAACTCCAAACGGCGATGGTTAGGGCTCCTACCTCTCCCACTTCTCCCTCTCGATTACAGTCAGGCATTATTCGGACATTTGGATTTTCGGACATTGTACAGTCAAAAGGGGTTATTCTACTTAAAAACCGTCTCGGCGCGCTAAAACATTTCCCTTTCCACCAATACAGAAATTCTGTAAAAAATATCATAAACACACATCACCACTCGCAACAGAATACCCAACATGCAAAAAAACACACAGGGTCAGGGAGATCAGTGCGTGGTAGAAATTTTTTTTTTTCTACACCGCCTCGACCGTTCTACCGAGTGTAGTACAGTTCAGCGGACCATCCTACCCATCCCTGCTCTGATTCTGTTGGTACTGGCCTATACATTTAGCCCCAACACCACAGACAGGCAATCAAACAGGTTTTTTGTGGGGTTTTTTTGTTTGTTTGTTTTTTTTTTTTTGTTTTTTTTTGTTTTTTGTTTTTTTTTGGGGGGGGGGGGGGGTCACGTAGTCTTTATGGAACTCTCTAGACGTTGTGTGTACTCTTTTCATCCCTCTGCCCATCCTCGGATGTGGTCGAACAAACCTGGGGATACGAAAGTTATGTGTGGGGACATTTTGCCTGAATACCGAGATCGGGCGGGTTATGTTTATCACAGATTCCTAGCTCTTTTCCCTTCCTTTTCTTTTGCTGTCGGTCGAACAGGTAAAGTCATTTCCCAAGGTGAAAAACACCGTACGACCTTGCTGCCAATGTCTCTTTATTTCCAAAAACTGACAAACCCCTCGTAAAAACGAAAATTGCAGCAACATTCCATTTGTACAGTCTTCTTTTTGTGTCTAGATTGTCAACTCAACGCAGGACATTGTTTACCGCAGGGATTGCCATTCTGAAAGTTCAGAGAAGATTTTTTTTCGTTTCCGTGTCGGTCGAAATGTTAAGTGTCAATGAAGAAATCTACTGATCAGCGAGGACACAGCTCTTACTTTTTATGACCTGACATTGAAAATGGAAGACAAATTTACGAAACAGTTTATTGTTATCGTTGAACAAATAATGCTGTTCTGCTTGTCATGGTTATGCCTCCTCACACCATAACCGATCCACCACCAAAACGATCGTGCTGCCTAACGGTTACGCCATGATATCGTTCGCTCCGCCGCTGCCGCACTCTGTTTTGCCTGTCGTGTAAGTCCAGAATGAACCTCGATTCATTCGAAACATGATGTTGCTCCACCCACGATTGTCCCAGCGCTTTCGTGCTCCACGCCAATTACGCCTTGATGCCCTGTGACGTTCAGTCAAACGTACAATTATTCGAGGTCGTCGAGCGTACATATTCCAGCTGTTTAGGCGATTTCGGATAGTCTGACCACTGACTCACACATTTGTCGCTCGGTGCAGCTGCTGTCCAATTTCTGAGGCGGTTACGTAATGCTGTGGTTCGGATGAAACGATCCTGGTTAGCAGTTGTCGCCCTTGGACAAGCTGACCGACGTCTGTCATCAACATTGTCTGTCTGACGGTAGCGTGACCACAACCTGCTAATCACCGATTGAGTAACGTTGAGAATTTGAGCCACTGCAGTATGTCTGTTGCCAGCTTCTAACATGCCAACGACACGTAAACGTTCGTCACGTGTCAGTCTTCGCATACTTCAAAAGTTACGTTTCGACGAGAAACTATTGATGAACGAGTTTATACCAAGAAAGGAACGATGGGACCTCCGAAAGAGCCCGCCCAGTACAAATGAATATTTCAAAACGTACCCCACAGACATTAACGCAGCGCTCGTGCGAAAAACCTGCACGAAGGTTTCGTGGGCCGGTGACATTCATGATCCACACAAAACCTGGTAACATATTGATGTGTCCATTCACGCGTATCCAATACCATTTTATGAAAATATCAACATCAGTTTGGATATCTCCTACTTTTTTTAATAGTATATAATTTAAAAGAGTATGCCAATAACTATTTGGCTGTATAGTATGTCTGTCTAGTCTACTGAAAAACAATCTTTTGTCGAAAATGAACGTTTATATTTTTCTCCCATTCACCGCTACGGTAAATTAGATAGTGGCCACGACTTCTCTTTTCACGCATGTCATTAGCGGGGCGTAAAAATAATTAAATAGTTCATTTGCTCGATAAGATTCGAGTTGCAAGAGCATTTTCTCATGGAGCAATCACTCGATTGATCATTTGCTCGATAACATTCTAGTTAAGCAATAGTGGATGACAACTTTGATTGCTGTGATATGAATTGGGAGCCGTAGCGACAGTAGTTTCCTAAGAGCCGTTATAGTACCGCAAGTTGGTAGTAATGGTTGAGATACTCTAGCGCAGGCCAGAATAGGGATAGCCAAGTAATGATACAAGGCAGTAATGGTACAAGACTGCAAGGCTGGTATCAAGCCAGAAAATAAGCAGGCTGACATCTGCAAAATAAGGTCCCCAGAGGGTGAATGTAGTGATGCTACCCTGCACAGCAGGGTAGCATCACTAAATTTACCCTTTGTGAACCTCATTCTGAATCAGGGTCTCAACACTAAACAGAAAGAGGTACCCAGAGGATAAAAATGCCCACTGTATAGGACAGCATGATCAAATTCACCTTATGGGGACCTCATTCTGCAAATGTCAGACGGCTTATTTTCAGGCCTGGCTGGTATAACACCATAATAAAGTGGCGACTGTGGAAAAGTCAGCAGTGGTGGCCTTGAATCTATGAAGGGTGTGGTGTGGTGTAGAAGCCAAGTGCTGAATAGAGTTAGGAGCCATAACTATCTTAAGATAAATATCACGCAAAAGGTATTCTCCAAAAGGTATCCTCCACAAGCTATCCTCAGATAGTTCATCACCATGTCAAAGGTATCCTCAAATGCCCGTAAGTGCCTATGTGCGATATGTGTTGAGCGAACATTGTGCACTAGCACACAAGCACAAATCGGCACATTCAGCATGTGACTGTGTGCTACATGTGATGTGTACATATTGTGCACTAGTACACAAACACATCTAGGGAAGCCCGAATACTTTATAGGGAGGCCGGGGAAGTTATAACATAAACAAGAAGGGCCAAGGAATGGAGAGAATAAGCTACAGAATAGACCAGGCTAGTCAAAAGCAGAGGATTCCGAACGAATCCGAATTAGTAAAACAATTGTCGGGTTGTTTGTGGTAATTCTAACCAAGGATTTTGGGGAGCATCCGAATTATAAACGTACTCTAGTTTAAAGGAAGGCGTCTTATAGTACTGTGTGCGCACTCGTATAAACCCAAATTGGGTTTGGGTTAATTGTCGGGTCTATTTGGGTAATTAGATTTACTTCTGTTGAATAGAACACCCCCAACCCACAAACATACTCCTGTCCTCTTTGAGGATTTTGGGTCACATAGCAACCACGTACCACCATAGAAACCAAGATGGCGGCCCCAGTAAACAAAATGGACGACGGAAACATGTGTCATCAACAACAACACGCGCTGAGCATGTGCATTAAGACCACGTATCACTAATGGGATGATGTGCTTGCAAGTTTAGGACATGAATAAATTCAGAATATAAACCAATGAGACGTGATGGTATATATCCTTTGAACCCGAGCGGCCTTTTTTCCGCCCAGGAACATGATACATTATAATTATAATTTCATTTAGTAGGATTGGTGCCACGTGTATGTGTGTGGTAATAAGTGACATAAAACCCCAATAAATAAATAATAATAGTAATGTGTGTGGTGGACCATTCAATATTACTTGGTCTGTCCTAAATGGTAAATACGGATTCTTCCCGTTGCTGCTAATGAACTGATATGGTGGATACCACTTGGGGTTCAAAGAGTTAATGTCTACATGGTATTAGCTATCGGCCTGAAATATTCATCTTCTTCTACTTCCCTCCACGTAATGCATGTATCCATGTAACCCCACTCCGAGAACTAAGAAAAAAAACATTAAAAAGTAAATTACCTACCTACCATATTTTCTCTTGTATGTAACCTGAAACATACCATTCTTTGCCCTTTAGAGGACTTGCAATATATAACGTATCTGTTGTAAATGGCCACTGTGTATATATACAAGTAAACTATGTTTACTTTTTCTATCTCCAAGAATATGTTACATTCGGATCGGCTTCAGCTACTTTCAGGAAAAACACGACTATTCTGCTACTTTCGGATCTAAAAAATACATGCTATTCCTCTGTTAACCCTCAACACACTGGTGTTGACAAACCAAATTTTAACCTCCAATTTTTTCACACCATGCAACAAAAACTTTAACCAGTTCAGTCTTGTTTGAAAGATCTTATAGAGGTCTGCCAAACAAGACTGTATTGGTCAAATTGCCGTTTGCTCCGTAGTCGAAGGATAACCAGAAGAATTCCGATCTGCTTATAGGGAATGAGGACCGCTGGGGAAATTCGTTTCACAGTAAGACAAACATTGATCAAAGGTGATTCTTGTGGGAAGATTTTCTGTATCAAAAACTAATTTGATTTTGTTTTCTTTATTTTTGAAGGTTGTTCTTTTCAAAGTCTAAATATAATGGATTTGTGTTTTCCTTAAACTAATTAAAAGGATCAAAGTTTTAAGTTGACAATGGGGTTGACTGAGAAAGAAAGTGTATGCTTGATAGAGACTACCAAAAGCCATCCCGTTCTCTTCATCCTCCGAGAAAGGTTTTCCTCTTTTTTGTTTGATAGGTTAGCCGTTGGGACAATTCGACGTTTTTACTCTTGTAGCCTCATTTTAGACATTTTCCAACTATCTGACAACCGTACCTAAAATATCAAGGTATACACGGCTATAGATCACCTGTACATTTAGTATTGAAGGGGTGTATTCCTGTTTTTATTGGAATTAACTAAAGTCCATTAATTCTACGGTCGTACAAATTGTGCCAGTGTCGTGAGGAAAACCCAAACATCATTCGGTCAATCTAAAACTCGACAAAATAATTAAAAATACTCTCATAAATAGCCAACGACCTTGGGTTCAATGTGCCCAAAGGTCGCTTCTTTACTCATGTTAGAAAACAAAGATGAAAATTTAGAGCCAGGATTTGGAGTGTTCCTAACTTTTAACTCTAACCCGCTTAGTATTTTAAAGATATTTTTCATCAAATCTGGACATGTCTGCTATGAAGCAGCCATGTCTAAATTTGATGAAAATTTCATCTAAATTTAACTCAATGAATAAATATTGATCAAATTTAAACCATTTTACTAGGAGGAAAATTTGATTATACTTATTTAAGGAATCAGGAATATCCGCCGGCAACATTCAAGGAGTTAACTGTCGGAAATAACATGAGGATGTTTAGTAGAGTTCCTGGATATAAGCTGAAAATTTCATGCTGAAAGGTTCGTGCATTTTCTCATAATGGATGTTTGTCGGACACTACTCTGTTTTCAGAAAAGTGTCTGTTCAGCCGGATTTCAGTTGCGCCGGTTATTTAGGATATGAAACTAGCTCAGAAACCTTTGGCGGTAGTCTTAAAGATTCCAGTTTGATTTCGCATCAACAGTACAAGCATTAAAAGCAAAACGTTTTGAGGGGCACTATTTGAGGGTCGATAAATAACCTCTTCGGGTATTTTCACACTTATTAAAGAGATTAAAATTTACAAAAATTATATGATTTTATAGTACCCGAACTTCCAAATAAACAATAGGATACATTTCCGAAACATCTTTGTAATTGACTGAAATATGACGTTTTAAACACTCTGTTGAGAGAGATATCGTTGATTAAAATCGACACATCTCAGCCAATTATCAACGAAGTTGTATGATTTTTTAATAATCGGCAGCATATGCTTAGAACAACTGCTGCTGATACAATATGCTCTTGAAACACATTCAAGTAGATGTTATGTGCAGACAATCAGGCCAACGTTTGTTTGAGATGCGTATGCACGGAATTCAACAAGCTATGATCTGACATTTTTTGAGTCCAATCTCGAGGGCGATCAATTTGTGGCAAATCACAAATTACAACAAATTATGAGTGAGTATGAAACATGCAATCGTAGAAAAAGGAAGTCAGCACATGGTACAGGGGAGGGGGCATTTGGAAGGAGATGTTGCCAGTATTTATGGGGCTATCACTCAGTTTAAGAGGCGAGTAGTGGAGGGGCGAGGAAGTTAGACATAGTTCCTTGAAGAAAGTCGAGTAGCTACACACAGCGTTTGGGCATAGTTTACTTTAACGGACAGTACTGCAATTCCAGTCTTGGTACGAACTGCCTGGAAGAGGCAGAGAGCGGTGGCGTGGGCGTTATCGAGCGGTTGGTATGTCAAGCGGCGACAGACACCCTCTCCTGGCTGTGGAACATACCTGCGTAACCCGTGCTTCGCTAAATGATTTTCCTTGAGATTCGCTTTGCGATCACAAATCTATCTAATCTATCTAATTTTTGTCACCTTTTCTCAGAGTTTCGTGGGTAAAGATGTAAAGTTAGTTGGGCGCATGCAAAACGCCTGAACGGTGGTTACTGAGCACAGGTTCACTAATATAAGCGTTTCATTTCATAACCGTGAAACCTTCTCCTCTGGTGACCTTCTTCGTCAAATGTCTAAAATACCTAGATTTGAGTCGACACGAATCCAATTTTTCAGTATTTTTTTTTACATGAGTCTGGCGAAGACGGCAAGAATAGAAATTACGAAAAATAATGAAGGTTTGAAGTGAAATTATTTTAAAATGAAAAACTAAAATAGATAATTTTAAAGTCAATTAGATTTTCAAACTAATTAAAAACAACATTAAAAACCATATTAGAAACAATTTAAAACTAATTCAGACACGAGGTGACCCTGGCTGTCGAACGTATGCTTAAACTCCAATAAATAAACAACTAAATAAATAAATAAATAAATAAATAAATAAATAAATAAATAAATAAATAAATAAATAAGCAGGGTCCACCTGAGCATCGATTCTTTTATCCAACGAATTTGTGTTGAAGCGTCAACTTTATAAGAGAGAATTGTGGGGGTGGGCACTGTAGGCGAACTCCGACACTTTTAGGTATCACCTGTTGACAATACGATAAGCAGATATAGGGTGCTCCTTTTTAACAAAACAACATCCCAACATATAGATACTGCTTCTTATTGCATCACTTACAGACTCTCGTTCGAGTGCACGCTTCAACTTGCGTAGGTGGGTGGTAGGTAGATGGGTGTGGTGATATGTGTGCAGGGTGTTCGAGGGTGGGTTTGCCTTACTGATTTTGTGGCAACCTAGATAATAGTGTTTTTTCCACAAAGAATCTTATTGTTTTCTTCCGAGTTCTCACAAAGAAAATAATGAGTTAGTGTTTGTCTTTCCGATTTTGTGGGGACTTGTTTGACACTGAGAACTAAAGGAAAACAATCATTCTACATAGAAGGGGTTAAACGAGACTGTGGATGTGTAAGAGTGTGCATGTGTGTGTATTCGTACATATATCCATACTAACACAACGATTGGAAATCCCAACTTGATATTGCTGTCCACCCCAACGGTTGGCCCTCATAAGAAAGTCGATAATGTTGGACCTGATTCCGCTGCGCGGGTATGTAATACTAGCGTTTAAAATGTTACCTGAGTTATTCTCACGATGAACGTAACGTCGACTGAGTGAATTTGGAGTCTTTATACTTATCTTTCATGCGTTACATTCTATAAAACTCTTAGGTTTCTGAAATAACGTTTTGAAAACATGACTCGTTTTAGATGTCCAGCTCACACAAAACTGCTTGGGAAATTCGAACGAGGCCGGGCGATGACGACAATTAAAGCGAAATTGCATCCCTTCAGATTTCAAAAATATCCAGATATTACTTTTTCGTGTAAAGTGCTAGTGTGTGACACGACTGCGGCAACACCTTGCGCCATGGTAATGTATTATTTTAATATTTTATATCTCACGTGACTTCCTTGCATTCTGATTGGCTGAAAGATGATACCCTATTTCGTGTAGTTTGCATCCACAGAACTGACCAGGCACTACACCCAGGCACTACACGTTTTCTATTTTTAGCACACTACTATATCAGTTTTCTTTTCATACTGGGCGAATAAAACTAATCAGGCTAAATTTAAATATCGATTCACAGAGGCACAACATCCACAAAACGACCCAAAAAGAAATCATTGTGGAAAACTGTATCGCTTTTCCATTGTTGAAGTCACATTTTCCGAGGCGTTCATTTTATTCCTTGAGAAGATGATCCATATCTCGTTTCGAAGAGAATGATCCATACCTGGGTACAACTTTCATGAGAACGCGTCCGGATATGAAAAATCTTTGTTTCGCTGCTCATATTATTTCGCTATTCAATTGTATGTTTTAGGCAGTAAACAAATAAATAATGGAATTCATTTGAATCGTCGGCGTTTGGTATCCCGTACTGACTCATTCGGTAATGTATATGTGTGACAAATGTGTGGAAATTATCAAACTGCGTTGTCAAATTTCGAAAATTTTAGCTTTCATTCGCGAGTTGCGCGATTCTAGAATACACAGTTCCGTTTGGGGGAAATGTTTTGTTTTCCCTTGCCGACCGATTCAAAATCTGTCTTCTGCTCATATCAATAATCCAAGTTAGCCGTGTTTTGGAAGAAGAAAATGTTTTTTAAAAACTACATGGTATTTTTTTCTATATAACGCTGGTTGGTAGGGCTGCTACCTTGGTAATAGATTAACAAATCGGACACATGTTTTTCTTGATGGGTGTTTGATATAATATAAGGATTAGTGCATGTCTTGTCGTTGACTATGCCCATATAGTGCCCAGTGAGGTGGTGTAGTTCCCTCCGCTTCGCGGCGGGAACTACACCACCTTACTGGGCACTATATGGGTGTAGTCAAATCCAAGCCATGCACTATTCCTTAAATATTATATCTCACACGATATTCCTTCAATCTGATTGCCTGAGAGGTGTAATACTATTTCCGATAGTTTTGCATATCGAATGTTCTAAAAATAACTGTGCACTATTCTCGTGCACTATACACTTTCGAAAAATAGCCGTGGAATATTTCATGGCATTCTAGTGGTGGAATTCTGTTTCGTTATTCTTTGAAGACTAACAGTGCCTATGTTTGGCATCGTACAATAACAGTTTGCAAAAGTCTGGAAGAGATCTTAGCAGACAACACTTGCAAACAATAGTCTTGAATAATTATTTTTTCATTTTTACGTTAAAAACAGCTTATGATCACTCATTGGAAAGGGTTAAATGAGCACATTCCAATGATGGATCATAAGCTATGATTTTGAGACAAAACCAATGAAAAAAAATAATGCAAATTGAACAGTGATTTTTGTGAATAGCATTCAACGGTTTTGGTCGTTATGTTGGGTTAAGGACTAAGTTGATCAATGCGTGTTTACCTCGGCTATGCCTGTCGGTGATGTTCGATGATGTTAAGGATATTACCCGCGGACTGTAGCCAACTGATCTATACAAGAGTGGATTGCTGGGACGTGGCCGAAAAACGCCGCAATTCAGTTTGCTTCTCCAGATAGCAAAAAGGTATTCCACACAGTAATATCCACGAGGTATCTCCTATCGCTGACGTTTGATGATGTGAAAGCTGTTATGGTGTGGTCAAGCACGAAAACTAAAAACAAGGCAAATCTCATCCCTTTTGTGGAATCCCTTTTTCGAAAACATATGGCCTTCGGCACCCCTTTTTCCAAAATGAGGCTAAGAGCCGTATGTGCGAGACACTCGAACGAGCAATTGCTCTAAAGCACATTTGCTCGATGGGATTCGAGTCGTTCGAGCAGTATGTGCGAGTCACTCGAGGTAAGACAGAATCCCACTTATGGAATCCCTTTTCTGGAATCCCATTTGTGGAATCCCTTTTCGAAAACATATGGCCTCCGGCACCCCTTTTTCCAAAATGAGGCTAAGAATCGAATGTGTGAGTCACTCGAACGAGCAATTGCTCTAAAGCACATTTGCTCGATGGGATTCGAGTCGTTCGAGCAATATGTGTGAGTCACTCGAGGTAAGACAGAATCCCACTTATGGAATCCCTTTTGTGGAATCCAATTTCTGAAATCCCTTTTTCGAAAACTCCTGGCCTCCGGTACCACTTTTTCTAAAATTAGGTTGAGAGTCGTATGTGCGAGTCACTCGAACGAGCAATCGCTCTAAAACACATTTGCTTAATGAGATTTGAGTCGTTTGAGCAGTATGTGCTAGTCACTCGAGGTAAGACGGAATCCCACTTATGGAATCCCTTTTTATGTGTACCCATACAATGTATGGTACACATAATTCAGGCATCCGGGGTGGCCATCCGTCGTTCGTCCATCCTTTGTCCGTCCGCCCATCCGTCTGTCCGTCCGTCCGGCGTCCGTATCCATTTCTTTGGCATTCGATAACTCAAAAAATATCAATCCAATTGTCATTTTACTTTATATATATCTTCAGGTTACTGATGTTCCGAACTGTATAGTTTTTGGTGTAAATCTGATGATTTGATCCTGAGATGTTAACCCTTTATCCTTAAAATTGAAAATTCCTCCAATCCCTTTGACATTCGATAACTAGAAAAATATTGCTTGGATTGTCAAGTTACTTTATATTTGTGTTCAGGTTGCTGATGTGCCGAGCTGTATAGTTTTTGGTGTAAATCTGATAGTTTAATCCTGAGATATTAACCCTTTATCCTTCAAATTAAAAATTTTGGTGTAAATCTGTTATTTTGATCCTGAGATATTAACCCTTTCTCCTTCAAATTGAAAATTCCTCCAATCCCTTTGGCATTCGATAACTTGAAAAATATTGCTTGGATTGTCAAGTTACTTTATATTGTGTTTAGGTCACTGATGTTCCGAGCTGTCTAGTTTTTGGTGTAAATCTGTTATTTTGATCCTGAGATATTAACCCTTTAGCCTTCAAATTGAAAATTCCTCCAATCCCTTTGGCATTCGATAACTTGAAAAATATTGCTTGGATTGTCAAGTTACTTTATATTCGTGTTCAGGTTACCGATGTGCCCAGTTGTATAGTTTTTGGTGTAAATCTGATAATTTGATCTTGAGATATATTAACCCTTTATCCTTCAAATTGAAAATTCCACCAATCCCTTTGGCATGAGATAACTCAAAAAGTATCAATCCGTTTGTCATGTTACTTCATCTATTTATTCTGGTTACTGGTGTGCCGAGCTGCTGTATAGTTTTTGGTGTAAATCTGATAATTTGAACCTGTGATATTAACCCTTTATCCTTTAAATTGAAAACTCCTCCAATCCATTTCTTCGGCATGCGATAACTCAATAAATATTAATCCGATTATCAGGTTACTTTATATATGTATTCAGGTTACTGATGTGCTGTGCTGTATAGTTTTTTATGTAAATCTAATAATGTGATCAGGAGATATTAACCCTTTATCCATCAAATTAGGCATTCCTCCAATCCATTTTTATATGCACCCATACCATGTATGGTGAACATAATGTCGGCATCCAGGTGGCCCTCCGTCATACAGCTCTCTACTAGTTGTGCGTATGGGTACACATCTGACGATTTCATCGGCCTATTTTTTGGAATCCCTTTTGAGGAATCCATTGTTTCGAAAACATATGGCATTCGGCACCCTTTTTTCCAAACTGAGGCTAAGAGTCGTATATGCGAGTCACTCGGGCGAGGAATTGCTCTAAAGCACATTTACTCGATGGGATTCGAGTTCTTCGAGCAGTATGTGCGAGTCACTCGAGGTAAGACGGAATCCCACTTATGGAATCCCTTGTGTCACATTGTGCCTTTTCACATGAGCACATATTGGCACATCCAACACGAGCCTATGTGCTACCCACTAATGTGTACAATAGAACAGAACATGTTTAGGGAAGTCGGAATAAAAAGAACAAAGAAGTCATAAAAAAGATTCTGGGAAAATCTGAACCAGAACATTACCCCTATTCAATCGAACACACCCCCAGGGGACCCCTCTGTACTATAGCACTACCTGCTACTCTTAAAATATACGGTATGGCGGTCTTAAAAAGGATTCTGGAGGAAATCCGTATCAAGTAAAGTCGTTTTTGGTGATTTGGAGGGATTGTCGGGTTGTTTGTGGTAATTCTACGAATTGGGAAAATATTCTTGTACCAAGGAACACACCCTCCAAACAAACCCCTGTCTTGTTGTAGGCCTTTGCGTAACATAGCAACCACGTGCTACCATAGAAACCAAGATGGCGGTCTCCAGTCTACAAAATGGTCGACGAAAACACTTATCACCCTAACAACACGCGCTGCGCATGTGCACTAACACCATGTATCACTATGGGGATGACGTCACAACGGGTTACCATGACAACACAACATGGCGTCACTGGGTCACGTGATATGACGTCACTTCCGGGATCCTGCTCCGGGTCCTGCCAATATGACCTGTCCGGGTACATGACATACTGCTGGGGTTTTAGCACTTTGTAGCTTTTAAAAACACAAAACGCCAAATCCACGACATGCGAAACTCTCTCATTACTGTATCTATAGACTTAAGACTTCGTAATCATGTTTATGTGAGGGAAGCCCAGTGCATGCCATTTTAATATTTTTAAATGTCAACCTTTATCCAAAACAACGTCAGCTTTACCCTTTTTTCTTACCCTTTTAACACCGACGCAAGTATCAAGCCTACCGCTTTCAAGTTTTGGATATATTATCTCCATCTAAAAATTGGGTACCGACCTGGGAAATTCCAATGGTTACGGCCAAATTAAGATCGTTTTACTGAAGTCAACGTCATAAAACAATTAAATGATTTTGGTTTCTCGTGAAATTTTAATATGTTGTAGGGCTCAAAATATTAGGAGGGGTGTGTTTTTTAGTTTTCCGATTTTTCCCAATTTTGGAGTTTTTTTACGTCAAATTTAGTTTAATCACTTTTTAGCTTTTAAAACCTAAAACACCAAAGCGGCGACTCCCCCATTACTGTGTCTACAGTTATGAAATTCTGTAACCACTTTTACACTTGGGGTATGTAGTGCACATCATTTTAATAGTTTCAAATTTCAACATTTATCCAAAATAACGTAAGCTTTAACTTATTCTTCTTACTAAAAGAGTAAGAAGAATAAGTTAAAGCTTACGTTATTTTGGATAAATGTTGAAATTTGAAACTATTAAAATGATAACAACGCCAGGATCAATCCTCCCTCTTTCATATTTTGGATATATTATCTCCAACGAAAAGCATATCTAAACATTAGGTTCCAACTTGGGAAATTCCAATAGTTACAGCCGAATTTAAGAGCGAGGTTTTGACCTTGTAACGGACATAACAACTGTTACTTATTCCCAGTTGCGTTTGCGACAACCGATTTCTTATTCCCAATTCATTAATCGACATTCGTTATCAACCGATTTTATCGGTTGATAACGAATGTCAAATATGGAACTGGAAATAAGTAACGGTGGCCACTTCCCCCTCCCCCCCCCCCCACCTTTTCAACAAATGTAACCTTGTTTAGGCCAAAATTTATCTATATACAACTCTTCCTATCGAAGACGTTTGGTGACGGGGAAAAATGTAACGTAGTAACTAATAATCACAGCATAACAGCGTTCACATCATCAGACATCAAACGAATGTCTATCACGGAAACTGTTAACATCGTGCCAACTGTCCAATCGCAGCACTTGTTTGTAATCAATAATAACTAAAATATGTTGTAAATATTCAATTTCTATTGCCGTGAAAAATATACATATATAGAGGATATTGAATGAGTGTTTTTCTCATATAATATTTATGAAACGAGTCTAAGAATTTTCCGTTTTGGCGAGCCCAAACGGAAAATTCGGACGAGTTTCATAAATATTATATGAGAAAAGCACTCATTTCATATTCTATTTATCATATGACACACACACGCACAAATTAGCCACTTAGTATGACTTTTTAACCCATCACCTAACTTGAGTTGCAGACGACACTTGGAAAAAACATCCTCGTATAACAAAAAAATTCATTTTTTGCTTCCAAAGAACGTCGAGCTCGTTCCAATGAGGGGTCATAACCTATGTTTTGGAAGCAAAAATGTGAAAATATAAAAAAAAAGTGAATGGCGTTTTTCTTGTAGGTAAAAGATTAATACAATATAGCACACCCTAAATAGGACAGGTAACGTAAATTCTCCCAACTGAAATTATGCAAATGTCACCAAGTTGTATTTTGTTTTGCCAATCAAATTGTCCAGTTTTGAAACTGACCAATGAAAGCTCCCAACTCTAATTATGCAAATTATGAAAATGTGGCCCAGTTTTATTTTGTTCAGCCAATCAAATTGTCTAGTTTTGAAACTGACCAATGAAATTGACGGAAGGCTTTATTTATCACTAATTAATATGAAAACAAAATATCAAATGTTTTAAAATGAACAAAACGGACGAGTCATATGATAAAATTAACATAATCATTTTCACAGCTTTAAAAACCCATTGAAGATGCATACACCGTCAATATCAATTGATTGTGTGCAAAATACTAGATGTCTACACAATATCCATCGTTCCTAGTTCAATGGACTTGGTAAACACAGAAAACAGAGATTCGGGGAAAAATGAATATAATTAGGCCTAAAAAAATAAAAAATCTGTTTCTCAGGCCCTCCCGCATGGTCCTTTTCGCTGCCGCATGCTATCTTTTTAAAACCAATTTAAACTTAGAAAAAAATAAAAATTTAATGGTTCATGTCGGATATTTTACCCAAGTTAAAAAAGTTGATGAATTTGTCCCTTGAGTGCAAGAAGGCTTTGCAATGCTTTAGCATTGCAAAGCCTTCTTGCACTCAAGGGATGAAATACACCATCACCCATGCTAATTTGTAGATTATGAGGCCTAAAACATAAACCAAGAACATGAACTTTTGGTGGCAAAGACGTAATTACTGAAATAAAAAATAAAATAAAAACCGCTCGCCCGCATGCAATTTTACAAATAATGGTCCGAGAAACAGAAGATCTACTTTATGTGGCCTTAAGTTGCTTCAATGGGACTGTAAAGTCCGTCATTCCTCGCAGTTCTCTTCTTCAACCAATCCGTTTTGGGGTTAAGCTGGCACCAAAACATATTGCACTACATCCATTGTGCCTATATACAAAATACAGTTGGGAAAATAGTTCGTGCAAGATACTTACTCAGGCTGCCCAGGGAAGATTGGCCAAAATCTCTTGAATAATTCTGTCTGCATTCTTGTTCAAGTTGCCGAAACGCATATTGGATACGGCTTGACACCAAAGATCCTATATACTAAAAGAATGGACATGTTCCTCCCAGAGACGTCTCCGTTTTTATGGGAGCGTTCATACCAGAAGGTTCTGTCCTAATTGTGGCAAACGTGCCAGAAGATAGGAATTTTTAGGTATCAGCCACTGAAGCATTTTATGAAGTTAAGAATGTCGAGTGTGAAATTGATCATGGCTCAGATCTACTGTGACAAAAGTGTGAGTGAAGAAGTAACTGCACAGCGGTGTAATCCAGATGCCCGTATTACGTCACACTCAGCTATAAATACGTTTCAGTACGACCACCGTGGGCTGGTCCCTTTCCACGGAAGTAATAATATTAGATTCCAAACGTTAATTATAGGAATAATCATCAACATTTTATTAATGAAGCACCGGGTTGATTAATGAAAAGTTTGCTGATGATGATTTTTATTACCTGGAAAACGCATGCGTGGATATCAGGACCAGTCCACAACGGCTGTGCCCTACTTACCAATTTCCTTAGCTTTTCGTTAATTTCACAAAATGTAGCAAAGAAACAAAAATATACGTTGAGGTAAGTTACAATAAGTTTTCATGCCCCGTTATATGTCACTTGGTTTGTGTGGAGGAGGGGTAGCACCAGATGCGTTATTGTGCATGTTTTTTACATGTATTGACTGGTAACTGTGACCTTTGGCTTGGTGGATCGATCATGGTTTTTACGCCACACATCGCCTAGTGATGGTACATATGTAGTGTAAGTTTCATTGTGATATCTCCTACCTCCAAGAAGGTATGGGCCGAACACGAAAAGGTCGAAGTGCATATTGATTTCTTGTGTTGACATCCATTTCTGACTTTGATTTTGGCCGGTGGGTGTTGAGTTTTGTCAACGGTACACCGCCTAGTCATTGTCCCGATTCTTTGTAAGTTTAATTGTGATATCCCCTTCCACTAAAAAGTTCTGACACAGACACGAAGAAGTTAATGTTTATGCTGATGCAATGCTTTGGCCTCTGTCTGTGACTGACCTTGGTGGAACAGTCATGAATTTTGTATACGACACACCTTCTGGTGATGGTAGATATTAAATTAATTTATAGTGCGATTTCGTTATTTCTGCAGTTTGTTTTTGTTATTGCTGTCGTTTCTGGAAGACTCATTAAGTTGTGATGGGTAAAGCTGTTGAAGAACATCAACCTTTACTTTGGATATTTGTTTTGGACATGAATCATCCCAGTAAAATAGTGTGACCACAATCGCACATAATACGGTTTTATTCCTCTCTTCTGACTTTTTATGTCTTGAGATAATGTCTAGAAAAGAGGCAGTACGTGTTTAGTGACTTATCAGAAAATACATAACTGTGAATGGTACTTTTATCAGAGTGATAATAAAAGTATAAGAAGTACAAACAAAATTTCAGCCAGAGGACTTCCGGGTTCAATCTACTAACTCTTCGGTGGTTTATGGCACGGTCGTTATTAAAAAAACAGATTAAAAGTTGATGTTAATCATTTGAACCTTATTCTGTAAACCCATAGTGTCATAAGATTAATACAGGGATGGCGCACGTCCAGTAACTTCGATACGACTATTTAGAGTACAAGATGGTGTTGAGCATGAGAAATATAGACTCCAAATACAGATCAAGAACGATAATTGAACTTATTACACACCCGTAACTGTATTTGTCACGACCACATGGATTTTAGGGGCATGCGGTAATTTTAACCAGAAACCTCTAGTGCAATCCGATAAAAAGTACCCTTCGCGTGCACAAGTTCTCTCGTTAGACAGGTTCTTTTAGTTTGCATCGTTCAGTGGAACATAACCAATGAGAACCATCGGCTATATTTATCTGTCGGAATTACCGATTCTCATTGCAAAATGTTTGATGCACAACTATGCTAAAAACTGTTGAAAGTCATGAAAGACACATGATCTGTGCCAAGAAATTGAACAGTGAAACTCAACCATTGCTTTCGTTATTGAAAATCGAGGAAAACTTAACAAATTTTAGGGCAAAAAAGTCCAATTGGGTTCGATATTGCAGCCAGCCACCAGTACAGTTCCTATAAAACTTTGTTACAAATTAATACAATGTTGCCCTCACCGCTGCGTGCTGCCGACGAGTCGACACGAGGCCTACTGTGCAATTGTAATCCTATTCGATTCACACTTCGGCAATGAAGTAGCACGTTTGCCAACGCAAACATACTTTGAAGAGCATGTTAAGTTGAAGAAGTTCTCAGGAAGCAAGACTAAATGAATCTTGAATACTGGTTACCATGAAGTGGAAAAACAGACGGCGACACGCCGACAGCGCCTGGAGATGTTTGACAGCTAGTACAATACATGCAGTTACTAATTAACTCCCCCCCCTCCCCGCCCACACACTAGCTGAATAAAGAAAATAAATTCGGAAGAATGAAAAGCCTGGTTTTACAAGAAAAACTCGGTAGTTTACATTTGTGGAACCAGGGGGGAGGTGGGGGAACTAACAATTTGCAAGACGTGACGTCCTATTTTTTATTCGGCTCCTTTTTACATCTACCCACCCACTATGTGTAAATTTTCTACTACCGTTCTCAGACACCCACCCCCACTCTCCCAGTAAAATCCAAAATAAACTTATAAACTTAGTAGGCACGAGCTCCTTTAGGGGGTTTTCATAATGTTCTTAAACTGGTACCACCAATTTGAACCTCTGTGGGCTGCTGTGGGCCCCAATCTACAAATGACAAGCTGTTCATTATCAGGCTTGGCCAGAACAGGTGTACATATACGGAACACATTTTCATTTGAATTGTTCCCAAAATATTGTCTGCACATTTTCTATATTTCGAACAAGACACCCACCCCCTACTAACGTGTGACATTTTTACAGATTAAGCCCAATATTCTCACACATAAAGCCTCCTGATGTCGTATTTATGTTAAGAGTGTGAGACAACATCATCTTTAAGGTTTGAAACACAAATGATGGTATATATTAGCTGATATACTGATATATTTTTCAAAAATTCAAAAAATTGCACAAGTTGGAAATGCACATTTTTGGCGCACTCAAGAGACCCACCCACCCCCACGTCACGTCTTGCAAAATTTTGGTGCCCCCCCCCCCCCCCCCCTGGTGGAACCAATATTTTTTTACGTGCTAGTGCATGGATGTTGGGGGCAACAGGTTCATTTTATTTATTTTTTTTTCGTTGGGCAGGGGGAAGGGCTTTTTTAGGGAGATATAGTATTGTTAAAATATGACTTTCTGGAGTTTGTACTGGGGAAATTAAAAAATGTTACCAGCTACCCACTACAGAAATTCTGTAAAGTCATGATTAGGGTGGGAATGAGACCACATGAAGAGGGGAGGGGTGGTAAATACATATGATCTGATAAATGCAATATATTGTCAGTTTTATGAGATGACTACCATGAAATTCAAAAATAATTATGAGAATATTTAAAACAGCGACAATATGACAATATTTTCCAGACACAGATTGATATGTATTTTTAAATGACTAATTAAGGATTTTTGCTAGTATTTCTGTTTTATACAAGGATGTTAATATTTTGCTTTAATTCTTAGCAACAAAACTTAAATCGAATGTCACCTATTTGACTTAGCTAATAGCTACATGGGTGTATGAGATGGGGAGGGGGTGAGACACTCTCACCCCCCCCCCCCCCCCCTTCACCAATAAGCAGTTAATTTTGCAGTTTTCATTGAAAGGGACCGGTATTTTCAGAATAGATTGTTCAGAGGGAGGGGGTATTTTTATAATTTTGGCAAATATCAGGGCAGTGGGAAGAGCATTTTAATTGGCAAATTCGAGGCAAGGGCCTGCATTTTGATTTTGAAAGAAAAGTTCATGGCAGTTTGATTGATCAGCCCCCATCCCCAAGACAATGTTCTCCAAAAGCCTGTCATTTTAGCCACATTCTATCAGTCCTCTTTAAAACTACTTACTAAATGCAAATTCCGAATACCAAATTCCAAATTTAAGACTGACAAGATATTGGAGTAAACACATAAAAAATTATTTTGTTTTGAACCAGATACCAAGAAAAAATTATTGACAGAACCGTTCAGATAACATACTGGTGAAGTATAGTACTAGTACAAATTAATGTAAACATTAATCAATCTTTGAAAATATTATCAACCAAAATGAGCTTACTGGTGAGAACCCCCCCCCCCCCCCCCCCCACCCCTTATTTCTCTTTCAGCCTCTAAGACTGTTGGATACTCATTTCGTGAGCTTTCGAGAAAATGCTGTCAGGTTATAGATGGGTGGGGAGTTTGTAAAAAAAAGGTGTCCAAACTAAATTACTTGTGGATACAAGACATGACATTTCTTGCAGTTATCATGCAATATATTTCTCCCTTTGTATATCTGTAGTATTATGTGGACAACCCAAAGCTTTTATTTGTAAGAGCAGCCCATTTCAAACAAAGGTTATCAAGGCTTGAGGCAAACTAAAAAGAAGGCCAAATTTAAAGTCAGAAACTTTATAAAGTTGAAAAATAAAGTGCAAACTTACCAAGACTGCTCTGCAGAGTTCACTCAGAGTCAGAATGGAATCTCAAACTGCCTCAGCCTCAGGCTCAGTTATTCCAAACGATCCAATGAATGCCTCGGAAGGTTAATTATTGCACTAAATGTCTTTTCTCGTCCAGTGTGTACTTTTGTTACAGTGCAGAACAGAAATGACCAATGTCCACATGCGCGTGGAGCTGGGATAACCACTCGAGCCTACCGGCTCTCGTGGTATCCCTGCGCCACTCGCTCTCGTCCAGTAATCGTTAACCCATTCAAACATAAGTGTGGTTCTGTATATATACATTCTGTCAACTGCAAACTCCTTTACACATAACAACTTAATGAGTCCTTCGAAAACCATTACAATAACAAAAACAAACTTCAGAAATAGCGAAATCGCACTATAGGTTGTGCAAGTTTTATTGTGATAATTCTTCCAACTGAAAAGTTATGGCTCGGACACGAAAAAGTTAAAGGACAAATGCCGTGAGATGCCCAGACATTACCGTAACAAAAAACACCCGTGTTAAAAAAAAAAACCCAAACCACCGGACGTGTAAAAATACTTACAAGTTAGGTTTCACGCGGCTTTTTGTAAACAATCTCGAAGTTAGGCTCTAGTCCCTAATGAATATGGATTTCGAGCACCATTTGTGGAAACTTATCGGGGGGGGGGGGGGGTGGTCTTGTAACGTCATGAATCACGTGATCTCAAACATCAGATTGGGTTGGTGTGGTACCCTGCGTGATCCGCCATATTATGACGTTATTACCGTAGTGACACGTGTTGTCCTGGCGTATATGCAGCTAGTTTTAAGAATATACGTATTTCCGTCATCCATTCGGTAACTGGAGGCCACCATTTTGTTTTCTATGGTTGTGCGTACGCCTTGAATTCAGCAGGGATATGGTCGAAGGGTATATTCTATTGTATGAAAGTAGATGTGATATGTGGGTTCTGGGCCACCTAAAAATGTTCCGACTTTGAAAAAAATTAAATTTTTTCGTGGCCCAGAAATTGTCTATGGACATTTCAACGTGAAATCTAAACCACTCTTTACACATCTGCAAATCGCTGTTCTGTTCTAAAATTCCCCACATTTTAATGTCCAGATCGGCTAAAATAAGTATGTTGAATGGGAGTTTTCAGTGTTAATTTTTATAAGTTTTTGTTATTCGCGTGGACACATTTAACAAGCTGACACCGTAATTTGGAGAATGTGGTATTGTTTGAACGTTTTTAGTTTGTGTTTATCGAGCAGAATCATTTAATTTTTTCAATTTTCTGCTCCACATCTCTCGACGAATACGGTAATTAAAAGACGCAATCAATCGTGGCGTATCTTTCACTTTCTTAGCTTAAATCTTTATTTTTTTTTTTATTTTTATTGTTTTGGCGGTTTTTAAGGGTTTTTTTAAGCGGAATAATCTTTATTTAATGTTCCGCTTGGCGTCTTCCTTCACTCCGCGAATGACTCGAACTACATGTATTATCGTGAAAATTAGGGGGCCAGAGAAGTCTTATCTTTTTAGCTCACCAACTTTAGTTGTGTGAGCTTATGGCATGGCTCCATCGGTCGGCGTCGGCGTACGTGTCCAATAATGTTAAAGCTTCTGTTTAGGTCACTTACTCGCCCTATTTCCATATCATGGCTTTTATAATGCTGCTATATGATGATTATTTTCATTTTACCATGATTTAACCCCTCATACACTACATTTTAGAAATTTTTCTTGACATTTTTAGTTGCGTTTAGTTTTCTGTTTAGCTCAGAATTTCATGTTTAACAAAGTGTTTAGGTCAGCTGCTGTGCTCGTTCTCTTCCCATGGCACTTATATTCATCATACATGTTCCTCAATATCATTGTTCCATGATTAACCCCCTCATACCATGCATTTTAAACATTTTTCTTGACATTTTTAGTTGCGTTTAGTTTTCTGTTTAGCTCGGAATTTCATGTTTAACTTAGTGTTTAGGTCAGCTGCTGTGCACCTTCTCTTTCCATGTCGCTTATATTCATCATACGTGTTCCTCAGTATCATTGTTCCATGATTAACCCCTCATACCCTGCATTTTAAACATTTTTCTTGACATTTGTAGTTGCGTTTAGTTTTCTGTTTAGCTCGAAATTTCATGTTTAACTTAGTGTTTAGGTCAGCTTCTGTGCTCCTTCTCTTCCCATGGCACTTAAATTCATCATACATGTTCCTCAGTATCATTGTTCCATGATTAACTCCTCATACCCTGCATTTTAAACATTTTTCTTGACATTTTTAGTTGCGTTTAGTTTTCTGTTTAGCTCAGAATTTCACGTTTAACTAAGTGTTTAGGTCAGCTGTTGTGCTCCTTCTCTTCCCATGGCACTTATATTCATCATACATGTTCCTCAGTATCATTTTCCCATGATTAACCCCTCATACCCTGCATATTAAACATTTTTCTTGACATTTTTAGTTGCGTTTAGTAATCTATTTAGCTCGGAATTTCATGTTTACCTTAGTGTTTAGGTCAGCTGCTGTACTTCTTCTCTTTCCATGGCACTTATATTCATCATACATGTTCCTCAGTATAATTATTCCACGATTAACCCCTCATACCCTGCATTTTAAACAATTTTATTGATATTTTTAGTTGCGTTTAGGTTTCTGTTTAGCTCGGAATTTCTTGTTTAACTTAGTGTTTAGGTCAGCTGCTGCGCTCCTTCTCTTCCCATGGCACTTATATTCATCATACATGTTCCTCAGTATCATTGTTCCATGATTAACCTCTCATGCCCTGCATTTTAAACATTTTTCTTGACATTTTTATTTGCGTTTAGTTTTCTGTTTAGCTCAGAATTTCATGTTTAACTTAGTGTTTATGTCAGTTTCTGTGTTTTACTTTTAAGAGGTTGTGTTTAGGTAAGCTTTGTCGCATGTTATGAGCCTGTTTGATACAGTTCTTGTGTTTGCCAAAGTTAGTATCAAAGAGGAATGCTGGTGAACTATAGGGCGTTGGCGTCCGTCTTGTTTATATCAGAGTTAGCCATCCGCGTCGCTGATAATGAGGGAAGCAGAGAGAGAATTGATTAAATTGGAAGCGAGATTCGGATATTCTCTATCCGTATGCATTATTTAATAATGAGAGAGAGAGATACTACAGTTTGTAGCCGAAAAAGACATTTTAGCGACAAATCTCTATCGTTATGTAGGGGACAGATTCTTGTCTCTTTATATATTTTATAAGTCTTCACGCGAATACAGTTGCTATTGTGTTTTTCAAATTAGTGTTGGCAATTTGTGGTCTAAATAAATTACTTGAACTAAATTTAAAAAAATAATTAAAGAAAACAAAAAATTCTGCTGATTTTATTTTTACTTATGTATATAAAAAGCAAAAGTAAAAATAATAAAATTAATTGAATAAATTTAATAAAAAAAAATGTTCTTAATATATAAAAAAGTAAAAAAATAAATTGAATTAATAAATTAAACGAAAAAAAAAAAAAGATAAAATAAATGAAAACATAAATGAAATAATAACTGAAAAAATGAATGAAATAATAAAGGAAATAATAAATGAAACTAGAGGAAGTGAGTGTACCTTCGGAACAATACACAGGATTTTCCTTAGTGGTTTTACTCACTGTTCCACTCAGCAAGTCCTAAGAGGGCTCGATACCAAATAAAAATTGGAATTTTTTTCGGTTTCGTGAAATGTTTTGGCAAAAAGGTGTTAACCAACTACCATTTTGTGCCCTTGATTAATAGAGAAGTGTATTACAGTCATTCCTGTGAAAAGTTCAAGTCAGTCGCCACTTCCAGTCCAAAGATATGGGCTCCCGCATATTTGGGCGTTTTTGGGCGGTTTTGGCTGGATAAACATTTTCCGCAGTATGCGGATAGTTTTATTTATGAGAACTAAAGAATCTAGACATAATAAAGTAAAAGAAAAACACAAGAAAATTTTTTTCAATTTTTGGTCACAGTGTCCCGAAGCCATGTTTGACTGCTAGCAGAAGCCCAACGAAGAACAACTCCAATTCCAAAAGACGATAACTGTTCATGTACACTGTGAATTCAACATTTCTAACCTTGGAAGCTTTCAAATCATCCCCGTTGTTGAGTACTCAGTCAGCAAAGTAGCCCGGTCGTAACAAAAATTTCCGACTTTTCGTCAAAAATTTCCAAGTCCGAAGTAGACTGAAAATTTTCAGTGTAAAAAAAAAAAAAATTTGTCTCAAAATTGAACGAAATGGATAAAAAACGAAACAAATTTTTTCGATTTTTTGGCCGCCATTTTCGATTAACGAAAAATCGAAACGAAATTCTTTCGATTTTTCTTATAAAGCGGTATTACTACCTTCAATTTGGATCCCTTTTAGAGGGCTCATTATATTTAAATCTCGATATTTCAATCCAAAATGGCCGATTTTCAAGATAACTTTCCGTTTTGTGAAAACTTTTGGCAGAAAACATAAAAAATGAAAAAAAATACCAATTATGTTTGTTTTAGACAAGAGTAATTCTGACAAGTCTGTCAGGAAATTAAGTCGATAGCCTTTTTCCTTCATGAGATATTCGCCTATAAACGTTTGGGCGTTTTGGGGCGTTTTTGCCCAACAAGAAACATTTCGCCCCAAATACTGATGTTTTTATTTATTAGGACTCGTGGCCATCATTGATAGTTTTTATTTATGAGAAATAATGAATCTAGACATAATAAAGTAAAAAAAACACAAGAAAATTTTTTTCAATTTTTGGTCACAGTATCCCGAAGCCATGTTTGACTGCTAGCAGAAGCCAAACGAAGAACAACTCCAATTCTAAAAGACGATAACTGTTCATGTATACTTTGAATTCAACATTTCTAACCTTAGAAGCTTTCAAATCATCCCCGTAGTTGAGTACTCAGACGGCAAAGTAGCCCGGTCTTAACAAAAATTTCCGACTTTTCGTCAAAAATTTCAGTCCGAAGCAGACCGAAAATTTTCAGTGTAAAAAAAAAATATTTTTGTCTCAAAATTGAACGAAATGGATAAAAAACGAAAAAAAAAATTTCGATTTTTTGGCCGCCATTTTCGATTAACGAAAAATCGAAACGAAATTCTTTCGATTTTTCTTATAAAGCGGTATTACTACCTTCAATTTGGATCCCTTTTAGAGGGCTCATTATATTTAAATCTCGATATTTTAATCCAAAATGGCCGATTTTCAAGATAACTTTCCGTTTTGTGAAAACTTTTGGCAGAAAACATAAAAAAATGAAAAAAAATACCAATTATGTTTGTTTTAGACAAGAGTAATTCTGACAAGTCTTACAGGAAATTAGGTCGATAGCCTTTTTCCTGCATGAGATATTCGCCTATAAAGGTTTGGGCGTTTTGGGGCGTTTTTGCCCAACAAGAAACATTTTGCCCCAAATACTGATGTTTTTATTTATTAGGACTCATGGCCATCATTGATAGTTTTTATTTATGAGAAATAATGAATCTAGACATAATAAAGTAAAAAAAAACACAAGAAAATTTTTTTCAATTTTTAGTCACAGTATCCCGAAGCCATGTTTGACTGCTAGCAGAAGCCAAACGAAGAACAACTCCAATTCTAAAAGATGATAACTGTTCATGTATACTTTGAATTCAACATTTCTAACCTTAGAAGCTTTCAAATCATCCCCGTTGTTGAGTACTCAGACGGCAAAGTAGCCCGGTCTTAACAAAAATTTCCGACTTTTCGTCAAAAATTTCAGTCTGAAGCAGACCGAAAATTTTCAGTGTAAAAAAAAAAAAAAATTTTCGTCTCAAAATTGAATGAAATGGATAAAAAAACGAAAAAAAATTTCGATTTTTTTGGCCACCACTTTGGATTAACGAAAAATCGAAACGAAATTCTTTCGATTTTTCCTATAAAGCGGTATTCTGCCTTCAATTTGAATCCCTTTTAGAGGGCTCATTATATTTTAATTTCGATATTTCAATCCAAAATGGCCGATTTTCGAGATAACTTTCCGTTTTGTGAAAATTTTTGGCAGAAAACATAAAAAATGGAAAAAAATACCGTTTATGTTTGTTTTACACAAGAGTAATTCTGATAAGTCTGTCAAGAAATTAAGTCAATAGCTTTTTCCCTTTATGAGATATTGGCCTATAAAGGTTTGGGCGTTTGGGGGCATCATTTTGCCCCAAATACTGATGGTTTTATTTATTAGGACTCATGGCCGTCATTGATAGTTTTTACTTATGAGAAATAATGAATCTAAACATAATAAAGTAAAAAAAAAACAAGAACATTTTTTTCAATGTTTGGTCACAGTGTCCCGAAGTCATGTTTGACTGCTAGCAGAAGCCAAATTAAGAACAACTCCAATTCCAAAAGACGATAACTGTTCATGTACACTTTGAATTCAACATTTCTAACCTTAGAAGCTTTCAAATCATCCCCGTTGTTGAGTACTCAGTCAGCAAAGTAGCCCGGTCGTAACAAAAATTTCCGACTTTTCGTCAAAAATTTCCAAGTCCGAAGTAGACTGAAAATTTTCAGTGTAAAAAAAAAAAAAATTTGTCTCAAAATTGAACGAAATGGATAAAAAACGAAACAAATTTTTTCGATTTTTTGGCCGCCATTTTCGATTAACGAAAAATCGAAACGAAATTCTTTCGATTTTTCTTATAAAGCGGTATTACTACCTTCAATTTGGATCCCTTTTAGAGGGCTCATTATATTTAAATCTCGATATTTCAATCCAAAATGGCCGATTTTCAAGATAACTTTCCGTTTTGTGAAAACTTTTGGCAGAAAACATAAAAAATGAAAAAAAATACCAATTATGTTTGTTTTAGACAAGAGTAATTCTGACAAGTCTGTCAGGAAATTAAGTCGATAGCCTTTTTCCTTCATGAGATATTCGCCTATAAACGTTTGGGCGTTTTGGGGCGTTTTTGCCCAACAAGAAACATTTCGCCCCAAATACTGATGTTTTTATTTATTAGGACTCGTGGCCATCATTGATAGTTTTTATTTATGAGAAATAATGAATCTAGACATAATAAAGTAAAAAAAACACAAGAAAATTTTTTTCAATTTTTGGTCACAGTATCCCGAAGCCATGTTTGACTGCTAGCAGAAGCCAAACGAAGAACAACTCCAATTCTAAAAGACGATAACTGTTCATGTATACTTTGAATTCAACATTTCTAACCTTAGAAGCTTTCAAATCATCCCCGTAGTTGAGTACTCAGACGGCAAAGTAGCCCGGTCTTAACAAAAATTTCCGACTTTTCGTCAAAAATTTCAGTCCGAAGCAGACCGAAAATTTTCAGTGTAAAAAAAAAATATTTTTGTCTCAAAATTGAACGAAATGGATAAAAAACGAAAAAAAAAATTTCGATTTTTTGGCCGCCATTTTCGATTAACGAAAAATCGAAACGAAATTCTTTCGATTTTTCTTATAAAGCGGTATTACTACCTTCAATTTGGATCCCTTTTAGAGGGCTCATTATATTTAAATCTCGATATTTTAATCCAAAATGGCCGATTTTCAAGATAACTTTCCGTTTTGTGAAAACTTTTGGCAGAAAACATAAAAAAATGAAAAAAAATACCAATTATGTTTGTTTTAGACAAGAGTAATTCTGACAAGTCTTACAGGAAATTAGGTCGATAGCCTTTTTCCTGCATGAGATATTCGCCTATAAAGGTTTGGGCGTTTTGGGGCGTTTTTGCCCAACAAGAAACATTTTGCCCCAAATACTGATGTTTTTATTTATTAGGACTCATGGCCATCATTGATAGTTTTTATTTATGAGAAATAATGAATCTAGACATAATAAAGTAAAAAAAAACACAAGAAAATTTTTTTCAATTTTTAGTCACAGTATCCCGAAGCCATGTTTGACTGCTAGCAGAAGCCAAACGAAGAACAACTCCAATTCTAAAAGATGATAACTGTTCATGTATACTTTGAATTCAACATTTCTAACCTTAGAAGCTTTCAAATCATCCCCGTTGTTGAGTACTCAGACGGCAAAGTAGCCCGGTCTTAACAAAAATTTCCGACTTTTCGTCAAAAATTTCAGTCTGAAGCAGACCGAAAATTTTCAGTGTAAAAAAAAAAAAAATTTTCGTCTCAAAATTGAATGAAATGGATAAAAAAACGAAAAAAAATTTCGATTTTTTTGGCCACCACTTTGGATTAACGAAAAATCGAAACGAAATTCTTTCGATTTTTCCTATAAAGCGGTATTCTGCCTTCAATTTGAATCCCTTTTAGAGGGCTCATTATATTTTAATTTCGATATTTCAATCCAAAATGGCCGATTTTCGAGATAACTTTCCGTTTTGTGAAAATTTTTGGCAGAAAACATAAAAAATGGAAAAAAATACCGTTTATGTTTGTTTTACACAAGAGTAATTCTGATAAGTCTGTCAAGAAATTAAGTCAATAGCTTTTTTCCTTTATGAGATATTGGCCTATAAAGGTTTGGGCGTTTGGGGGCATCATTTTGCCCCAAATACTGATGGTTTTATTTATTAGGACTCATGGCCGTCATTGATAGTTTTTACTTATGAGAAATAATGAATCTAAACATAATAAAGTAAAAAAAAAACAAGAACATTTTTTTCAATGTTTGGTCACAGTGTCCCGAAGTCATGTTTGACTGCTAGCAGAAGCCAAATTAAGAACAACTCCAATTCCAAAAGACGATAACTGTTCATGTACACTTTGAATTCAACATTTCTAACCTTAGAAGCTTTCAAATCATCCCCGTTGTTGAGTACTCAGACGGCAAAGTAGCCCGATCTTAACAAAAATTTCTGACTTTTCGGCAAAAATTTCAGTCCGAAGCAGACCGAAAATTTTCAGTGTAAAAAAAAAAAATTTTCGTCTCAAAGGATAAAAAACGAAAAAAAATTTCGATTTTTTGGCCGCCATTTTGGATTAACGAAAAATCGAAACGAAATTCTTTCAATTTTTCCTATAAAGCGGTATTCTGCCTTCAATTTGAATCCCTTTTAGAGGGCTTATTATATTTTAATTTCGATATTTCAACCCAAAATGGCCGATTTTCGAGATAACTTTCCGATTTTGCCCAACAAGAAACATTTTGCCCAAAATACTGATAGTTTTATTTATTAGGACTCATGGCAGTCATTGATAGTTTTTATTTATGAGAAATAATAAATCTAGACATAATAAAGTAAAAAAAAACACAAAATTGTTTTCAATTTTTGGTCACAGTGTCCTGAAGCCATGTTTGACTGCTAGCAGAAGCCAAATTAAGAACAATTCCATTTCCAAAAGATGATAACTGTTCATGTACACTGTGACTTCAAAATTTCTACTCTTAGAAGCTTTCAAATCGTCCCCTTGTTGAGTACTGTGACGGCAAAGTAGCCCGGTCGAAACAAAAATTTCTGACTTTTGGTCCAAACCGAAAATTTAACTGGTGCAAAAAAATTTTTTTTCGTCTCCAAATGGCCTGAAACGCATAAATAACCGAAAATAAAATACGATTTTTCGGCCGCCATTTTAGATTGTCGGAAATTCAAATCGAAATTTTTTCGATGGTCTTTACAATTCGGTGATACAGTCTTCATCTCTAAGCCATTTTAGATGGTTCAGCATATCCCTGTCCCAAGATTGAGTTAAAAAATGGTCAAATTATGATTTTTTTTTTCGTTACGAAAAACGTTTTGGCAGAAAGGTGTTAACTAGATACATTTTTGTACCATATGCTGATAGAGGCTGTATTGCTGACATGTCTGAGAAAATTTCAAGTCAGTTGCCCTTTCCAGTCCAAAGATATGAGCTGCCAAATATTTTTGTGTTTTTTTGGCAGAAAGGGTTAACTAAAACATTTTCAGAAAAATGGGAATATGACGATTAGTTACAACTTATGACCCTTTATGAGTACAGAAACTTAAAAAAAAATCGTTAAGAGTGTTTTCGAGAAATAGTGAAAATAAAAAGTGTGGAATAATAATAATAATAATAATAATAATAAAAAAAATAAAAAAATAAAAAAATAAAAAAAAAATAATCATTGCAATAACAAATAGATTTTCCCTTTAGGAAAATCCAAATAAAATAATAATAAAATGGAAGGATTATAAGTATAAAGAGAGTAATTCTTCATTGTAAGAAACTGAATAGTAAAACGTTCCGATTCCACACTTAACGATCTCTTTTTGAAAAACGTCCTGACGGCGGAAATGAGTCTAAAGGACAAATACGAAAATTACAAGACGAAATTGATTTTGAACGAAAAGGAAGTGGGTCGTTCTCTAGATCTGACAGTCAAAGTGTGCGATATCGTGGAAAATGAAAAAAACAATCAACAAGGATGATCTGACGTTGGTCTACAGTCGTTGCACGTATCTCAAAGTCGTCGAAAATCTCGTTCGGAACGTGGAAAAGATGACTTGACTAGATTGAGAGACATCAAATCCATGGTGATAACCATGGATAGGTTACATGTGTCTGAAAGCACAGAAAGCAAGGCCCTACTCAACCTGAAAATAATGTACATAGATGTTTGAGAATTTACGTGATGCATCCCAACTTGCTTATTTAAAAAAATGTAATACATTAAAAAAAAAATAAAAATTAATTAATTAAAAAAAGCAGGGAAAGAAAAAAAATGTCATTTCTAAAAATCAAAGATACTAAGAGTGGAGACGATTTGACGATGTCTCGACGGGAAGAGACATATTCAAGAGAGCAAAATGAATAGACCGATAAGGAATATTGAATGGAAATGCAAGATGACAAACTTATTCAAACCCATGATTGAAAGTCAGGAACAGAGGAAAAAGAGATCGTCAAAGAAGTGAAACACTTCAGAAAAAGCAAGACTCCCCATCCGACTCCTTCAGACCTCATGATATCCCGTGCACCCTCGCCCTCCTCGGTATGATTACACTCCTCATTACTCATCACCACCATCACCACTGAGTTCTCCCGAAACAGAAGGAATTGAGACCTATACGGAGAGAATCGGCGACAAGCACCACAACGACCATAATAACGACAAATTATGGAGATGTGAGTAAACCTTACATGCATATAAAGCACAGTTCCCTAGGACATTGACTGG
The DNA here is from genome assembly GCA_031216915.1 of Pictodentalium vernedei. NCBI lineage: Eukaryota > Metazoa > Mollusca > Scaphopoda > Dentaliida > Dentaliidae > Pictodentalium > Pictodentalium vernedei. The sequence goes on along the minus strand of CM062292.1, from coordinate 80,968,164 downwards.
TCATACTGTATTTGTAAAGGAACCGATGGAAACCCCTACATGGGAAATAAATGAGTAGAAATAAAAGACGATAATTTGATTGTGAACAGTGATCATGTCTTTGAAGGCAATCGAGGACTGTAACTTCTGCTCGTGTTGATTAGATAGAATTCCGATAATTACGGCGAATGGGGTCTCAACAGTTATGGCGAGATCTTGGTCCATATGAATGCTATAAAAGGAAAAACGATCCAAACTCGAACAGACCGAAATTGAGTAAAGGTTACAAATGAAACGAGCTGTGAAACCTACATGGGACGAAAATAAAGCATTTGTCAGATCTCTCCTGGAAACGGGAATGGGCGTCGATGGATGTAATAAAACGATCATTCCTTGGGATCCTAATGCGCTAGTAGATAGATTGGAACTCTTGGTGGTCACTAGATTAGCTGGTAGTGCGGACGTGAGATACAAGAGAGTGACTATGTGCGACGAATTGTTGAGGCAAATGATCTTGAATAAAAATGCTATAAAACTGTCATGAGTGTGTTACAGAGAAACAAATAGTCGGTAAGAAAAGAATGAAAAATAAGTTGAATTTAAAAAAAGAAAAAAAATATTTGTCATAAAGACTAGAAGATTTAAAAGACCTTATGTCTATGGCGGATTCTATGATGCAATTTTTCGCAGTTCTTCATGGCCAATGCAATGAAACAGAACGCTCTGACGGTTGCAAAGGTCAGAAAAAAGCTGCGATTGACCTAGGTAAAAAACGTAATGGAAACTGGAAACAAGATTGCAAGAGGGCGGATTAGAGAACTGTTGATTTCGTTCACAAGTCGATAATGCCATCTAAATGAGCGAAACTGACTCTGAGAGAGATTTTATCAAAGACAGAGTCCCCTTGGTGATGCATGAAGATACAAGCAAGAAGTCACTAAGAAATTGAATGGATCTGGATTGAAAGTAATTTGAAAATATAACAAGTAAAAAATATAAATAAATAAGTCCAAAATATAAAAAAGTGAGAAAAAAAATTGAAAATAAAAAAAATTAAAAAATGGAAATCACAGATGTATCGTTAAAACGAATCTAACACAAAGATATCGAATAACTGATTATTTCCGAGAAGTATAAGAGGATTGATAGTGTGGAAAATTGAATTGCGGAAAAACCAATGTGTTGATGAATCTGTTGTTACAACCTGAGTCGTTGGATTTCGGAACTTTCAACGCAAATACAAATTATTGCGAGACGATTTGAATGAGAAATTACCGAAGGAACTGAGAGTGAGAGTTTCTGATCATCAGGACGAGATAGATATGAAATGCGAGGTGTCAGACGTGACTCTCTTGCAATAGATATTAAGAGAACTCGGAAATAATAAAATAAAAATCAGACATGGAATGCCATTTTTTACCAATATGCAGATTACCTGCCCGACCCAGAAGGCTGAAATAGGAGGATAAAAATCTGATGATCTTCAACAATGTATTGTTAGATAAATGAAATCAATGTGAATATTATTACGTTAGAGGGCATCACAGCAACGTGGATTGTTTCTAGCTGTCTCGAAATTATTTCAGATTACCCAGATAGTCCAAGAGAGAAAACGTGAATTTCCTGTGTCTGTTTCAAAAAGATATAAAGCATTTGAATCACGTGGCCAACGACACGAGCAAAGAATAATTCAGTATATATTGTAAGGCCGTGTGCATCGAGGATCTGGTAATTTCGTGGCCATCGATCTGACCAGTCGTAAATAGCATGTAAAATTAGGAACGGATTCGACGACTTTTATATTCCGATATAATAGAGAAAAGAAATTTTCTTTGCTCACGACAATCTATAAAAATGAAGAAAATAATAATTTAAAAAAGAGAAATAATTAAAGAAAAAAAATGTTACAAGAAACGATGTTAAAAAGGATGGCCGAGAACAGGGCTATGAAAAGTTATTTTCAAATCATAGCGAGTGATACCTAGACTCGTTTCACTACAAAATTCAGTCTTCCACTAGAACTGAAAAAAATGAAAAGATAATCGGGCATCTAGGTACACCCCCTATGCCCCCCCCCCCACCCTAGGACCGAACGAGACCGGTTTTTTCATGTACCTGGACATTTCGAGAGTAGATTTTTGGATGTTAGCAAGAGATCATCCTGGCCGGATATGACGTAATCTAAGATGGCGCCCAGAGGGGTAGGTCAATTAAGCGATTTTACACCATCACTAATTTTTCTCGATTACGGAAAAATTATATGAGATAATGAACGGAAATTAACTCATTCGTATTTCTGATACCATTCCTGGTGTACAAATATCAATCAAGTAAGTGAAAATCCAAGATGGCTGCCAAAATATGCCTCGAAATAGACGGAAATTGAGTTTTTCGACACTTTTTTCACAAAAAACTTATAAAATCATGATAAAAAAAATAGAAACCTTTAAACTTTTAGATGTTAAGTTGATCGCAAATTGTTCTCCGATAATACCCAGTGTGCATATGCACCATCGAAAGGCGGTGTGGAAGACAGGCTGGCCGCAAGTGCGACCACCCGTTTTCAATTATCCCGCTTATGGTATCACGGAACTAAATATTCTCCCATAAGCGACTATTATAACGTTCAGGCAGAAAAAATATGATTGCATCACTTTAATTTTGGCATTCAGGCAACTTTTTCTGATCTGAACACAGGGGTTCATGCAACAAATAAAAGAGAAAAATTGACACAAAGGGAAGTACCGGTCACGTGCACATATTTTTCAGGGAATTCCCTACAAAAATACACAAAAAGTAAATTGTATTTTTTAGGTCCAAAAGTCATCAAATCACCCTCTTTTTATCAGGAATATTCAACAATAATGCAAGATGTCAATAGAATGTTTCAAACCTTTATTGAAACAATATATTTTCCCAAGGCTGTTTTTTTTAGAGATTGCATCATTTACGAGTGCAACATTTTAAGGCAGTTAACTCAAATTTCAATATTTAGTTTCACGATACCTTATGAACTGGACAAATTTACACTATCTCAAGTTGCATGATGGTTGCGGAAAAATTGTTTGCTACAGGGCACAGGAATGAACTGTATAGTATTTGGACACGTTTTCTGCGTGTGTTAAACCAATCAAATAAGTGAATATCCAAGATGGCCGCCAGAAAAATGCCTCGAAATAGAAGAAAATCGAGTTTTTCGACACTTTTTCGCAAAAAACTTATACAATCATAAAGTTTTAGATGTTAATTGATTGCAAATTATTCTACAATAATATCCAGCGTGAACATGCACCATCGAAATCCGATGTGGAAAACAAGATGGCCGCCAGGGCTACCGCCCATTTCCAATTATCCCGCTTTTGTAATAGACATCCAGTTCGGATTTCTTTGGAATCCTCAGTTTCTATCTTTTTCGTCTGTAAATGACCCTGTTCTGACTATATTATCTGCCTACCTAGTCTCAGCTGTCTCTGTTCCAGCCTCTGACCTCAGCCAAGTCTTATAATCACCAATCACAATCGAGTGCCCTTATTTCCCATAATATGTTCATATCCATACAGAGTTATCTCCCCTGCGTATTACGAAGTCTTATATGATTCCCAAGGCTAAGCGGCAATCGAGCAGGAACAGCGATTTGCTCGAATGGCTCGAATCTTATCCAGCAAATAAGCTATCGAGTAGCGACTGGGACAGGCATTGCTCGAATGGCTCTAAACTAATCGAGAAAATATGACATACAGTATTTACTTGAACAAGTGACTCATCTGGGTATTGGAGGATACCTTTGGCATGGTGATGTAGTACTGGAGGATACCTTTTGGGGATATCTTTTGATGATACCTTTTGGAGGATACCCATCACAAGATATCTATCTGAAGACAGTTATGGTCCCTAGTGTCTGTTCAGTTCCTTGCATCCTCCCCATGACATTCATAGCCCCAAGACCGTTACTGCTGACTTGTCCAATATCGCCATCGTCTGTCCTATGATTAAATTCTACTGTAGTCACCCAATGTCATAGTCCTATTCCAGCCTTTTACCATTACTACTGGCATTTAGCACCACTGCGGGCTTGCTAACTATCTCAAATTGCTCGAACGACTAGAATACCATGGAACAAATAAGCCATCGAGTAATTGCTCGAACGAGTAACTCCTGTTACGACTCCTATTCACATCTCGGTCTTGGAGGATACTTATGACATGGTGATGTAGTACTAGGAGGATACCTTTGGAGGATACTTTTTAGAGGATACTTCTATAGTTCCTGGCTCCTGGTCAGCTTATGGCTTTTATAGCTCTTCTAAGACCACTAGTGCTGACTTACCCTTATTCACTATCATCTTCCCTATCATTAGCTTCTACAACAGTCACCTAATACTAGTCTTCTACCACTATTGCAGTCCTGAACCATTACTTCTGACTTGTAGCACTACTACAGGCATGCTGACTATCTATGTCTTGGCTCTATGCTCGTCCAAGCCTTTAACGGGTTCAATAAGATCCCCCCCCCCCCAACATTTACCATTTTATACAGAGTTCAAATCATTTGTATATCATTTATAGATATAAACATGCTATTGAAGGAATTATCTAAGTGGGATTTCAAGCCGATTCCGTAAATTGGGGTGACTGCTGTAGAAGCTAAGGATAGGACAGATGATGATGAATATGGGTAATTCAACAGTCATAGTCTAAGAGCTATAAAAACCAAAGCCGATCAAGTACCAGAAACTATAACTATCTTCAGGTAGCCTCAAAGGGTATCCTCCAAAGGTATCCTCAAATAGTACATCACCATGTCATAAGTATCCACCAATACCGAGATGTGGATAAGAGACGTAAGAGGAGTCACTCGTTCGAGCAATTACTCGATGGACTATTTGCTCGATGAGATTCTAGTCGTTCGAGTAATCTGACATAGTTAACATGCCCGCAGTAGTGCTACAAGTCAGTAGTAATGAAACAAGGCTGAAGAGGACAATAGGAATGCGTGACTACTGTAGAAGCTAATCACAGGACAGGCGATGGCAATATTTGTGAAGTCAGCAGTAGCGGCCTAGGAGCTATGAAGGCTATGGGGAATTGAAGGGAGGGGGCGGCTAGATACAAGGAACTGAACAGACACTAGGAACAATTACTATCTTCATATAGATATCTTCCGATAAGTATCCTCTAAACGGTGTCCTTAAAAAGTATCCTCGAAAGGTACCCTCAAATAGTACATCATCATGTCATTAGTATCCGCCAATACCGAGATGAGGATATAAGAGTCGAAAGAGGAGTCACTCGTTCAAGCAATTACTCGATGGCTTATGTGCTCGATGGGATTCTTTACGTTCCAGGAATTTGAGATAGTTAGCAAGCGTGCATTAGGGCTACAATTCAGTAGTAATGGTGCAAGGCTGGAAGAGGACTACAGGATTGGACGATTTCGGTAGAAGGTAATCACAGGGCAGACTGTGGCGATATTGGGCAGGTCAGCCAAATTCCAAATTCATGCTTTTTCACTCCCAACTTGATGCATGTAGCGCACGGAAAAAGAAAATATCACTAAACAATATAAATGTCTAAAACTAATAGGCAATAACCAAGAAGAGACATCATTTAAATTTCTCGGAATCCACATGGACGAAAATTTGAAATTCAAACAACATGTTTCAGTTGTTGGTTCAAAAATAAGTAGGGCGATTTTCCCTATAAATAGGGCAAAGAAATGTACTTCTCACTTATCCACAGCCATATGACTTATGGGATACTAGTTAAGGGACACTCAACTTCAACAAATAGAATTGGTAACATGCAAAAGAAAGCCATTCGCGTTATAACAAACATGTCCTATAAGTCACATACTGACCCCCTTTTCAAAAGATGGGGTATCCTATAATTCAAAGACCTTTATACACTGCACTCGCTCCTGTTCATGCATGATTTGTTCAACAATAAACTACCCGTGTCATTCTCTAACACATTCAGCATTTACAGGAATCACTCGGGCATGAACACTAGACAATCTGAGAAAATACACACATATAAACCAAAAACACGATTTTCAGTTAAACTTCCGTTCCATACTTTCCCACGGGTCTGGAATGAACTTGATCCAGAAATTCAGAATCTGAGTAGGCATCATTTTAAGAAAGCGATAATGGACAAGGCACTAAATTCATGCACTACAGATGTGTCTTGTAATAACCCAGGGTGTCCCGATTGTACCCCTGTCATTTCTGGATCTCAATAAACCCAACATCCACAACACAGATAATACCTCCTTGTACTAATGAAAACATGTGCTAATTTTTGATAATGCCGAAAACAAAGACTTAGAGCAGCTTGCCACTGTCCTTGATGTCAGACCATTTACTGTTTCATACGGGAATGGCAGGAAGACAGCCATCTTGGCTATGCCATTTCCATGCAGTGTACAATTTATTTTTCTAGAAAATACCACAAGTATATATATATACATTATGTAATTGTATACTGCAAATAAAGATATTATTATATTATTATAAAGAAAGAGAAAAACTTAAAATAAAATAAACTAAAAATAAATTATGAACATATTAAACATAATGATAAGTGTAATAACAGACGAGAATATCAAAGAATATGAAACACATGAAAATGAACCAGGGATGGGAAACAGTCTCAATAACACAGGAGAGATATGAAACAATATCAAGATGCAACATCTCTTTGTTCATCCTAGCAAGTGTTATGTCTTGGTACCAGAACGACTGTCGAAAATGCAGATGATAGCGAATGCGCCGACGATAATCTCATCACTGTAGCCAATAATGGTATTATTCAGTAACCTAAAATATCTACTGTCTGATCAAGAGATAGAATCCATGTAACAATCCCAATCAAGTCATGATCATGGGACTCTTGAAACACCCATTCTTCCAAATCTAGAGGAAAGACTCCACTACCAAAGCAAGTGCAGATAACGCAGATGCGGGAGTAAGACAGAAATGCATAGTACAAACCTCAGATCCCAAAGGATCGTTTCTTTTTTCAGAGCACATTTGAAACACATTTGTGGATCAGGATTCTATATTGATTCAAACACAACATAAAACCAAATCATAAAGGAGATGACGACGCCATCTGATTCATGCAAGCTGCCGATGTGGATGCCAGAAGAGTGAATTTGGGCAAGATATCATGGTTCATGCCGCATGTGAAGCCAGTCGAGGTGGAAAAATTCAAACTCTTCAAGGCCATTAAATCTAAAACGCTATTACCATTGGGGTTCAGAATAAGACGGTGCAATACGAGTGCATTCCCAAAATAACAACTTTAAGTTGGCGATTGATGGTGAATTTTTTTTTTGGAATGACCGTGTTTCATAATAATAAGCTTTCAAACCGACAAAGACAAGAAATGAATATGTCCGTATTCGACCATTTGAACATGAATGTGGTGCTCAATGCCTCGTGATATCCCACCATAGATTTTAACTCCTCATTCGATAAGAACAACCTCTGTACGATATATGGCGATGCTGCAGACTTCAGATCGAAATATTGTGTGGACAAATGGATAAGCAATCCAAACATCAGTCTCGGCAAATACAAGATGCTGTTTCCTATGTAGTCTTTGACATCAGCAAACTGAGTGAGGGACTCAAGAATGGCGTCTTAGACATTCCAACCAAGATGCAATTTGAAAGAAATGAATCTTTCACTCTATCCATTTCCAACAGACTGTTGTTGTTTCAATCAGATGGAAATAAAGTGTCTGAGGTTAGGTAAATGAAAAAGAGGCGCAATCAATTAAACATTTTATTGAATTAATAATAAAACAAATGTTATGCATTTTATTGAATAAACAAAAAAAGGTAAAACAATTCTTATTTTTTCCAAAATTAAATTTCGGTGAGTTTTGGTGGGATTTTTTCTGCATGTGTCCCCTTTTTTCCCCGCATGCGTTGCACGCATGAGAACGGAAAAGGAAGGGGTGCATGTGCAGAGCAGATGCAAATAGTTCTTGTGCAAATGGAGAGAGATAATCCACCATTTATTTCGTTAATTTAAAGGATTTCGAGTCAGGTCTGATGTTTTGACAAAGTGGACTTCATGTAGCCTTTATTGACCGCGGTTGATTCTGAATCTCCATCCTCTATTTCTGATAGATCTGCATAGTTTTAGTGGTGGCATCACTGAGATCTACCATTTCAGGAAGATATTAAAGTTTTTGAGAATTCATGTTCAGTGGTTCTTGTCGAGCTTCGGATCTCCTGATGACATTATTGTTCAAGTGAGTCTTGGAGATTCCACCATCAATGCCAAAGTTTCTCTTTTTGTCGAGGCAATTTTTTCACTTCTTCCAAATTTATCGACTGTCATTTTTTTTTTCTTATTTTTATTTTAATTATTTATATGATTTCTTTTCTTTCTGCTTATAGATGCGTGCAAAAATTCAATGTGAATCAACGAGAATGTTTTGAAAATGATGTCCTAATGACCATCTCTTGAGAATGTATAGACACAAGTTATGCAAAACACTTGACCCAGAGACTGTGCTTGTTCAGTATTGTAACAGAGGGGCAATTTCATATTTTTCCCCAGTTCGTCAGGTGGTGTGATCCCCTAACTATCGAAATAACAATGTTTTGTATATTTCTTGAACCGAGCCTTTCAGTGAGTACCATCCCCTAAGAAATTATCTCGATTCAAAATTCTGCAGGACCATTGCTTGGTAATGCATCCCGAGAAATATTTTATCTTTAATGCTTTGACCACTTCTAACAAATCTATGTTGGATAAGGGTTCGTTTGGCAAAATAACACCTTTTTCTGATATGTTCAATTTTTTTTTCGAATTCCATATCTTTGTCCCTTTTTCTTGCAAATTCAAGTGTCATTAAGTATCAAACTGGATCTTTTATTGCAATGCGTCGAACTGAAGTTTCGATCACATCTTCCAATAGAAGGGTGTCCATTTTCAAATACAAATCGCGATAATCTCTCATCGATTTCACGTCGATTAGTCTCCAATCTTTTCGAGCGTGCTCATAATTCTTGTCCAACATGTTTGCATCAAAGATTCTCGAATAACATAGCTGTTTGTGAGGTAGCGACGACTCTTCCAAATCTGATCAGTACATCCATACAATCATACAGAGAGACACATTTTCGCAAGAGACTGTTTAAATTATCGGGGTCGCGGAAATTTCGAGCCATGATTCAGCACTTTTCCTTTTCCAAATGTTCAACTAGAACTTCCGAATTGGAAGCCAAGAATTTATTACTGTCCATGAAACATATGTCCCAAATGATCGGTCCCTCCATTGTTTGTCTTTCATCCACCACCATCCCTTTAGTAAATGAAATGTATTTTTTTTATTATTGGCAATGCATGAAATTGTACCTTTGCCAATGTCTAGATTTTTAATAAACAGACGAGAATTGTATTCCGGCAAATTATGAAACAAGAGTTAGACCTGATAAAATGCTGCATCGCGAAACCTCAAATTACATTTATTGTGACCATCATCCCTATAGAGACCGGTATAATGGTCGTGATTCTTGACTCTTTAATTGCTAGATGGCCATGAAGACTGTGAAGAACGATCCTCGACAAAATGTGACATTCCACCACATTTGGTAGTCCTCCATCTGTTCGTCTATCAATAGCTTCATCGGAGCGGGTTTTTCAAATCACTTGTACAATTTTCTGATTTTCAATTCCAAGTCACAAACGAACATTTGAGCCACATATTCTCTTTTCGGTCATTTGCCATATGTTATAGAACCCATGGAAAGACTATCATTGAAAGAACACTTAATATTAACACACTATCCCAAAGGTGTGTGATTTTGATATTTCTCTGAGTAACTGTCGGAGGGATTAAGCATACACGATCTCATTTTTCCGTGAATGATTCAAAATCCACCCATGTTTTTCAGCCTCATGTGGCATTTGGGGTGTCCCTGGGGGTGTAGCTGTATCTATTTTAGAAACAGGGTTAAGTGGAATCTCAGACAGCGTTTTTAACAAAATATTCCAAAAGTAGGCTGAAGTTTGAGGTGACTTTAAAACGTCAAAATGTCGTCAAATCGAAAAACCAAAGAACAGGTATCTCTTAAATTTTAGTGCTCAACAACATACTAAAAATTTAAAAGTCAGACTTATTTTAATTTTTGACCACATGGCCCGCTATAACATCATTTCAGCGTTCGGGTATAACGACTGAGAATTTCTTTGGATGGCCTCATATTTTTAGATATGTTTTTGCAGAGATGGTATTCGCAAAAAATCGAAAGGCTAAGGCTAATATGGTTAACCCTTTACCTAAGATGAAAAGCAGATGACACTTGCAAACAAAATTCTTGAATAACTACTTTTTTCATTTTTGTCTCCAAAACATAGGTTATGACCCCTCATTGGAACGAGCTTGTTCCAATGAGGGGTCATAACCTATGTTTTCGAGACAAAAAGGAATAAATAATGAAAATTTATTGGCAATTTTTGAGAATAGCGCTGGCCGGTTTCGGCTGTTACGTTGGGTAAAGGGTTAACAAGTTAATATGATCACATTTAGGTATGAAAAGTTTCATAAATGTATCATATATTAATTAGACTCAAGAAGTTAGGGTCTTTAATTAAGAATTGAGAAAATGGGCTCAAGTTTCAAGTGACATAAAACGTCAAAATGGAGACAATTTGACAAACCAAAAATGATTGAGCTCTACAACATACTAAAATGTCAGAAAAATCCGACGTATTTTAATTGTGACCATGCGACCATATGACCACTCTCCCCTATGATGTCACCTCAGCGCCCGGGTTTTCTGGTTGATAATTTCCAATGACGTCAAAACATTTTTGGAAATGTTTTTTTTCTTTGCGGAGATAACAGTCGCAAAATTTCCAATTTCGCAAAATAAGGTAGAAAGAACGTGAAATTGGCTCTGCTGGCATCAACACGGAGCAACGGGAATTCCAAGAGATGTTTTTTAATGAAACTTTCAAAAGTCTTAAATGATAGAAATAATATGGTATTAACTTCACCAGTCGGGTGTTTGAAGTCGACTTTTCATAACTCTTTTACATTTGCATTCAGGCCCCAGGGTAGTGACATGTCCTAAGATTTCTGATCCACGAAATGGAGTTTAATTTGGACGTTTTCTACCCTCTGTGGGCATTGACGTCATACTGTTAACAATTTTCTGACAATGTTTTTGGCAATACACTGCAAAAGTTATTCCTCTTTCCATTTGTGATTTTTAATTTTACTCTAACTTTGGTTGTTTGTGGGGTATAAGTGTCACTGGAGGTGTGTGTGTCTAATTTATGTTATTCAACTAACATGGGTTAACCCTTTGAACGCGACGGGCCCATTTTTTGGCCCATGAACATGATACGTCATAAGGTATTTTAGTTGGATGGTTACTAAATGAATGTGAGAGGTAAACAGGCTTCACGTTGAAAATATTGATCAGCCTACCCCCCTAATAATGAATATGCACTCTTCCAATCGCAGCCATTCAACTGACATCGAAGATACCACCAGGGTTCAAAGGGTTAATAAAAATGGCTATCGATCCCAATGTCATTCCAACTTCCAATTACCGTAAAACTACCCGCCAACTACCTAATTTATCGAAACAGACTCTAGAACCTCCCAACAACCCACCCTCTTGACCAGTACGTACAATGAGTGTATGGCTTACCGGAAGCGGCTCGACAATGATACCCAAATGAACTGTGAAACCTATCCAAGAACTTAAGAATCAGCTGTTTCTATCATACCATTCTATCGGATCAAGCTTTCCTTCGACTCATTTTGATATTGGATAGCGCAATTTTGTGGACCCGTGGCTCTAAACTGTATATATCACATGAAACGTCGTTAATTTCGACGTAACAACCCATGTCTTTTTTCCTGATTATCAACTAGTGTCTAATCGACGCGTGATCCTACAGCATCAGCATTGTATTCTTGTGCGTAGTTCACATGATGTCAATTACGACAACAAGTGCAAGTAAAGCCCATTCATGACGTCATGGTGTGAGCCAACGAACTGATTGTCGTCTGTTTTGGGAGAATTTAGCGACAATGAATTGAATAAAAAGTGTAAAAAACATTTTGTGAATTCGTGGCTTCAAACTGTATTTATTTATATTTATTTATATTGGCATGTAGTTCACAACATTCCCACAATACTCCTACGAATGGGTCCAAGAGTAAATCGAGTAGAGACTGTCGACTCGGTTCTTATCGAGCAAATGAGCTACTGGGCAATTGCTCGAAATATTGTCTCCTCGACTTACATCGGTATACTTATGACAGGATGATTTACCTCTGCAGGATATCTTTCAGAGGACATTAATCAGAGAATAACTGTATGATGATGATTATGGCCGTAGCTCCTTTGGCTCATACATCCTCGATCATCCGATGGCCTTCATAGCTCCTGGGCCACTATTACTGACATCCATAGTCACAGATATCTCTCTCTCGATTGTGTCTGTATTTGTCCAGTACACAGTTTTCCTATCACTACTCATATTGGAGCGTCCTTTAGTTTGGTATGGTCCAGTCACTGCTACCATGATTACTGTATTTTACCTTGACTAGATAACCTTGCTTACTGAATACTGACGTTCTTTTACAAGTCGTTTTAAACCAAAGTTTATATACCTGCCCTTGTAAACGATAAAAGCATTTGAAGATCAACCCAATGTTTTCAAGGTCGATCCAACGTGAAATCAGTCGTAGTAGATACCTCCCAATCCATCTTTTGATGAGGCGAAATGCAGAACATGAAACGATTGCGTTGTGGTGCTGCACTTGAGTGCCACGCGGGTTATGAATGATAAGCTGACTTGTGACGTTACCGCCATGGCTACTTCTTGGTGTTATTACTTGCCAAAGTGCGATTTAATGGGATTTCTGGGTTTGATTATAAACGATAACTTCACAAGTGAATTATGCGATCAACAATGTACTGTATCCATGCGTGCAAACGAAAACGCTTTGCCGTGGATTTAATGGGGACTTCATTGTTTTTGTAACCCTTTACCTAATATGAAAAGCAGACGACACTTGGGAAAAAGATTCTTGAATAGCTATTATTTTCGTTTTGTTTTTTTTTGTCTCAAAAACATAGGTTATGACCCCTCATTGGAACGTGCTCGACGATCTCGTTCAAAGAGGGGGCCATAACCTATGTTTTAGAGACAAAAAAATGAAAAAATAACGAGAATTAATTGGCCATTTTTGAGAATAGCGCTGGCCGGTTTGGGCCGTTACGTTAGGTGATGGGTTAAATAATATAATTATCATTAATAATGAAAAGTAATAAACAAAGTAATCGCTTGACTGGACTGGTTACGTGAAATAATTTTTTCGAGGCGAAGGACTATATTGTAAAACACTCGTGCATTCGCGCACTCGTGTTTGTACAACGTCCCGCACCACTCATGAATTGTTTCATGTAACCAGTCCAGTCAAGCGATTACTCTCTATTCAGTTATCATGCGCAGTGACTCAAGTACTGAAAATGAAAGACGTCGACTCAAGTTATCAGACATACATAAAAAACGATCCTGTTTAATCGAACTTGCCTGTTGTAACCCCCCTCTGTAAATCCACCCATTACAATGATAGTGACGTTATAACATGCTCTCTCACCTGCGCTTCTACAGCAATTCGCATGGCACCTTTCATGTATCATGAAGAACACTACTTGCTGGGGGCTGTTAAATTATTATACTAACCGAGTGAATGCTAAGTACACATTTTCAGCGCATTATGTTTGAAAATCTTTCCCCCAACACTTAAACATATTGTGGGGTGGGGATGGGGAGTAAAACACGTATATATATCATTAGTATTTCATACAATGCTGCATTATTAATATTTCAGCCGACGTGCGACGGCAGCAGAAGAAACAAGCGTTCATCTCATCTTACAGACGGCCTTGTGAGCAAAATTGTGAAACGAAAGAAAGAAGTTTCATTAACAGTCAGTGTGCAAGATCCTGGATATTTTTCGTCGAGCTTTTCGCCAAGTTAGTATATCCGTAATGAAATATGATTTTATTTTAAATGATTCCGTATCACTGATCTCTACACAACTGGATTGCTGGATTTTGCTGGTCGATTGAATTGGACCAATGTGCTCCTCACTTCTCGTTGTGTTTTGTAGCGAATTGTAGCACGATTTTGCCGCGACTATCCTGTAGAAGCTTTATGGGATAAATAAAATAAACGTATAGTATTTTCAAGTAAAAAGTTTATTCTACTCGTAGAATTAGGAGTGAAACAGACTCGCCAGACGCTCGGCGGTTTCATTCTTAATCCTACTCGTAGAACATTTTTTTTTACTTGAAAACACTATACGTTTATTCTCTATATTAGTACACAGTCTGTTAAGGATGCAATATGATATACACTCTCTGTTAATTCCACACTGGGCGAGAGCGAAGCGCAAGCCCAATGTGGAGTTATCAGGCATTGTATAGAAAGCATTATGTTACTAGTGAACTGTGTAGAGCATTTATTCTATATGTTTTTATTCAATTTGCATTTCTGCGAAGAATGCGCACATCCCCAACATAATTCATTTTTTAGAGACATCAAATTAAAAATCGATTGGCGATTGCTGGGCGTCAAACAATTGAACAACCTTCAGAAATATTTTTATTTTGATTATTGTTCTTTTATGGCCCCAACTCCTCCACCCCCCCCCCCCCTCCCTACAAGATGGTGGTCGGTGAGACATTTTTTTTTAAATGTGACCACTGAGCGTTTCAGGAATCCAGTTGTATAGAGATCATTGGAGTATAACCATAATATATGCAATTTATTAAGTGACCCTAGACACTTCTAATTCTTACAATACAAATGATAATTGTGGTCTTCAATTGGTTAAGAGTTTAACTTTAAAATACAGTAAATGAAACTTACGAATAGCAAAATTGCAGTGAGCAGAAGGGAAATTTTCGATTCTAAGACAGCAGAAATCCATTTCTTGGCCACTCCAAATTAAAGCTTGAAAGCAATGGAAATTTAGCTTGAAACAATTTCTGGGCCAGCTAAAATCGGACTTTGTCAATTTTTACCTGGCCTAGTACTTCAGCTAAGGTTAACCAATGGGGATATGTTTGTGAAAATAAGAAAAAAAATTAAGCTCGAGGTGGTCTAGAAAAAGACAATCTGTTTTCCATTCAAATTTCGTAGGAATTTGTAAAGGTGCTAATATCGGTCGCCGCGGTCTTTTGCGAAAACGAACTTTTCTGCACATCATCACATTTTCACTCAGAGCAATTTGAATTGAGAATTTATAGAGAGTTGCTATGCGTTCCCTCCGTTCTCACTCCTCATAAGTGGGCCAGAACAGACGAAG
Source organism: Pictodentalium vernedei (assembly GCA_031216915.1). Classification (NCBI taxonomy): domain Eukaryota; kingdom Metazoa; phylum Mollusca; class Scaphopoda; order Dentaliida; family Dentaliidae; genus Pictodentalium; species Pictodentalium vernedei. Next base: position 80,952,823 of record CM062292.1, on the reverse strand, counting down.
TCGAAAACACTCCATTTCTATACAGAATTTGTAATGCATGGCATTCTGGGCAGCCATTAGACTGACGATATTGCACACATGATAGTTTTTTTTTCATTCAAGTTGAATGGGGAAATTGTTCAATATTGTAACTGGTGGTTGATTGCCGAGAGAACAGAGAAAAAAATTATCGACAGCTAATTTATTTTAACCCTTTACCTAACGTAATGACCAAAGGCGGCCAGAGTTATTCTCAAAAATCGTCAATTAATTTTCATTATTTTTTCATTTTTTGTCTCTAAAACATAGGTCATAACCTATGTTTTTGAGATAAAAAATGAAAATAATAGTTATTCAAGATTTTTTTTTTTTGCAAGTGTCGTCTGCTTTTCATGTTAGGTAAAGGGTTAACTTTAAGAAAGTGGAATTTAAAAGCAGTCCCAAAAATAGGAAATAAAAAATATATGTATTTTAAAACTAAATAAAACAAAATGGGTAGATTCATAGACAAAATAAAAAAAAATGAAAAGGAATAGAGTGTCGCGAATTTCTCCAAGATGTGTTTTGCAGAATGTTAGCCCATCTCGTGAAAAAAATATTCCCAGAGTGTTAAAGGAAAGATGTTCCAGTGGCAATTTCAGATGGGACTACAGTCACAATTGTCAAGATACAGAACACAAAGATGCAATCGTCATGTGTTTTATGCGGCATTAAATGTGGTCAACAAGGGCAACATGATGAGAATTTGGATGGAATCAGTCTTCCACACATGAGAACCAAGACATACTGAATTTGAATGTTTGTATTTTCGATTGTTGACGATTCATCTCACAACAGAATGTTGAGAGCGTATTTCGCATTATTTACTGGGTAGAGAATATCCAATTTTGTTAAAAGGAGAAAAGAGCGTAAAATTACTAAAATAAAAAAAAATGGATTATTCAAAATATGATACATATTTCAATATCATGACGGAATATTATAAAGAACACAAACAAAATCGTCCGAAGAGTATAGTAAAGTATTTTACCGAGACTTCACCTGAATGTGTTTGCATAAATGAGTGGGATGATATTCATTCTTGCAGCAGACTTTTTGAAAGAGAAAAAAATGAAATGATTTTGTAACCAATTCTTGAGATGATAAAGAAAAAAAAATCCCCCCCCCAAAAAATTTACATAAAGAAAAAGAAATTCAAAATAAAAAATTAAAGAAAAAAAGAAATTGAAAAATTACAAATATTTCTTTATGAATTAAATTCAAAATTTCGTCTTTTTTTACAAAGTCACATCTTTTATTTGTATGCGAGCTATCACTTCATTTTTATGTAGATGCTGGATGATCATGTCTACTTTCGTTAATTTTTTCACATTTTTAAAGCTTCTTCTGCCAAGTCAATCTACAACACCTTTATTGATTTTTGGATATATTTTGTTTTTGCCGTAGATTAAACTAACTTCTTGATATTTTTTTCTTCTTCCTTCATGAGTTTGTGGCACAAATTTTATAAATCTGAAAATGAATCAGCTTGTTCTTCATTAATGTATTAATCCCATTCTATTATTATCATATTTATATTTGAACTTTGTTACTTTGACAGCATTCAATTGGATTGGATCAGGTTTCAAATAAAAATCTTTATTATCATTATATGAAGCAAATCTTTTTACTTCGATTTTTTTTTTCACATTGCTATTTTTTTTTAAATTCTATTTAATTAATTTTAATTTTTTTTTTATTTCCTATCATATATATGATTTTTTTTTTTAACTGATTTTAAATTTCAGTTTTCTTTAAGTTAAAAAAGAGCTTAGTGGAAAACAGAATTTATTTTTATTGTCACAGATATATAAAAAATTAAGAAAAAAAAACAAAATCTGTTACTTATAATATATGTTATTAAACGAAACAAAAAAGAAATAAAAACAAAAACATCCTCTATAAAGCTTAGGCAATATTCATTCGCCCTCCACAATATCTCTCCATATAAGACCAAAAACAACCTCTATAAATCTATCTATTACTTCTTCGCATATTTTTGTAATATGCAAAACATCTCTTTCTTAATCCATCATTTTTTTGTTTGTTCTTTTTTGACAAACATTTCTTCTTCTATAAACAATTCCAAAAAAGCATAAAAACAAAAATATCCTATATAAAACTTATGCAATATTCAGTCACATTACTCTAATGTTAGAAATATCTCCTCTTAATATAAAACAAAGAACATCATCTCTAAATCATTCCCTTATTTCTTCACAATTTTGTGATATGCAAAACATCTCTTTCGTAAACAATTCCTTCTTCCATTTTTTCTTGATCCTTCTTGGCAAACATTTCTTCTTCCATAAACAATTCATTCTCTCAATTTTCTTACTCTTTTAAGATTTAATTTCTTTTTAGAACTCATTTTTTCTATAAAAATAATTTGCTTTTCATTTTTTTTTAATAAAATAATTTCAGTTTTCACAAAATATTTTTTTTTCTTCTGAATTTTTTTTATATTTTAAAATCAATTTTTTGTATGGGTGTAATAGCTAAACCAATTGCTTGTGTGTGTGATAGGAAATTAAATTAAAAGAAATTGACTCCAATTTCATTTTTATTTTTCTTCAAGTTAAAAAAAATTAATTTGAAGGAAACTAGAAAATGTCTCATATATAGAAAAAATAACATTTAAAAAAAAAATAATATTTAATATTTAAAACAAATTTTTTATAAGAAGCTTGCAATTTTGCTCAATTGAAAAATTATGTGAAGAATCTTGGCATTGCAAATTCATCAATTTTAGAACTAAACCACAAATGATCAGAGTCATAAAGGCCAAGACCAGTGAGAAAAAGGTGTCAGAATTGAGATGCAAAGTGCATCGGGTGGGTTTGAATGATGTACAGTTGCAAAATAAAAATAAGTTGATAAAATCGATGCTTGAAGGAGGAGGTGATGAGATGAGAAAAACAACAATGGGTGAAAATAAAAAGATGTTGATCAAATAACAACTATTGTAACAGCAGCAATGACTGAACTCGAGAAAAATAATGGTGGTAGCATAATAGATATACGAGCTAAAGCCATGCATGAAAAATTGTTGCCCACTCCCAGAAAACGAGAGCAGGCCGTGAAGGGATTTTACAAAACGTTTTGTGGCAAAGATATAAAAAAGTTTCACCATCAAAATTTCTTAAATGGGATCAAACCTAGTGTGTTGAATTTATATCGTTGATTACAAGGCAGGGGTATTAAATCGAAAATCACATTGAAGTGTCAGATGGAGAAGATCGATCTGAACATGGGGAAGTCACAGAAAAAGCTGCGTATTTTCAATCTCGCACAAAAACCTGATCGAAAGTTCTTCCATTCTGATATCTTTGACAGTATGAAAGAAAAAACAGTACAATCTATGGCACAGTATCAAAACAAAGGTAGTAACTGGAGATTCGATGAAGTATTGAAAGTAGAAATTCATATTGACAAGCATGATCTATTGCAAACATCTTCGTATATAACATTGCCTTATTTCATAGAAACTAAAACAGGTGTAATCAATGTGGAAAATAAAGAAGACAGTCAATGCTTTAAATGGGATGACACATTTTCCTTCTATCTCATACAAAATCAATCAAAGAGAGAATCAAAGTATATGAAAACTTCTAAGAATTTAAATTTGTTGGGAATAAATTTTCACGATCGCCGTCAATGTTTTGGGATATGATGATTCGAAAAAACATATTTCCTCTGAGGGTAAGTTCACAAAAACTCGCGAGGAAATCGTTAGTTTATTATTGATTTCAGAAAACGATGATCAACATTATTTTTGGATCAAAAACATGAGTCGATTATTGTCAGCACAGACAGACAAGTGGACATCAGAAAGAGAGACGATTTTGTTTCAACTGTTTGAATTCCTTCCATAGCAAAGAATCACTGAAACGTCAGAAGGAGTATCAATCTGTTGCTATCAACATGCCCAAACCTCACACCATTATTAAATTCATAACTCACAGCAGAAGACTGAGAGTGCCATTTTGTGATGTATGCCGATTTTGAATGTTTCAGCCCGATAATCAGCTGGGTTACACCAAAATATATCAGAAGCACACACTGCCTGGTTATTGGTTTTACACAAAATGTTCTTTCGATGATCTATAATAATTGGGTCCATACACCTACACGAAACAGTTGGACGATGACGACATAGCTCGAAATTTTGTGGATGATTTAGAATCTCAAATCAAAAATATATAATTTAATCATGTGCCCCACCTCTGCATTTGATTGGTTGAAAGCATACAGCATGAAAGTTGTCAAAATTGTATAAACCAAAACACGTCATGATTTGGAATGTCACTACACGTTCGTACATCCGATCCAACTTTGAAGACTCTGGAAGCCCTGCCCACTCAATCCAATTGTCATCGTGAGGGCGTGACGGCAGACTGATGATGGATAACTAGCTTGTATACAAAGATCAATGATCAATTTTTCATTGCCTCCAGTCAGCGATAATATAATGATAATTTCTTGGGAACAATTGAATTTAATAAAATATACTGAAGTGGGAGATGAATAAAAGATCATGCACCCAAACATGATTTGGGGAACTTAAAAAAAATGTTTTTAATGATATTGTTACGTGACTTGCTAAATATCTGTCGTCTGTGATCAAAAATCAAAACAACACACAATTTGACAATGATTGACGTGACCTGTTTGTGGCACATTTTCCTGAGTTTTACTGTTGTCTTTTGCGAAAATTAAAAGTTTTTCGTTCACGTACACGAGTTATGATTAAGCTTGTGCTGAAAATTTTCGGTTTATTTTGCACAAACCGAAGGAAAACAACAGTTATTTCTTAAATATGCCCAATTTAAAACTCCTGAAGTGATCATCACAGATGAGCAAATGGAAGACTTTCAGTGAGCTACTGAATGTCACATCTGTAGACTAACGTTCACCAAAACTTCAGGACCCAAATACAAGAAAGTGAGAGATCACGATCACTACCTGGGTAAATTTCGAGGTGCCACACACCTTAATTACAATTTAAAATGTCAAGATGCTAAGTTCTTTCCAGCGATATTTCACAATCTGTCGAGTAATGACAAGTCATCTGTTCATGAAGAATCTCGGTAGTGTAAGTAAAGGATGTATAACTGCATCGCAAAGAGCGAGGAACAAAACATTTCTTTTGTGAAATGGATAGTCGTAGACAGAAAGAAGAAGAAAATAGATGGAGAAATGTAAGCAGTCGATATCAGGAAGAGAAACATGTTTCATAGATAGTTTTAAATTCATGTTGAAAATTAGTCAGTAATTTAGGAAAGGGGAAATTCGAAATCACGACTGAACACTTTAAAAATAAGCATCTATAGGAGCGTGTATGGAGGAAAGGATTCTATCTCTATGATTACATGGGCAATTTGCATAGATTTGATGAGTCGGAGGTACTTTTCAAATATATTTTTATTCAAAATTATACGATGCTGACATTTCCGATGTCGACTATGAACACGCTCAAAAAGTGTGGAAAATATTCGACATCAAATCTATGAGAGATTATCATGATCTCTATCTGAAAACTGACTTCCTTCTCTTGGCAGACGTGTTTTGAAAATTTTCGAGTTGTCTGTTGGAGGTATTACGGTCTAGATCTGGCTTGATATTACACAGCAACCAGTTTGGGATGAGATGCACTGTTGAAGACAACTGAAATCTGCTTGGAATTATTATTAGGTTTGAAAAGGGTGTGAGAGGTGGAGTGTCAATGATATCTTGGAGATACGCAAAAGTGAACAATTGCAACACGGAAGAAGGATTCGATGTGCGAGAACTGAGTAAATACATAACATATTTAGATGCTAATAATTTAGATGGTTGGGCAATGAGTCATCCATTACCAATGGGAAATTACAAATAGGCCGAGAATCACTAGGAGATAGAAAATTAGAGACATTATCCCTGTCTTCTGGAGGTGGATCTAGATGATCCCGAAACATTACACGATCACACAATGATTATCCTTCAGCACCGAACAAATGAAAATGAATAAAGTTGATAAACACATTCCAAATTTAAATGATAAACATAAATAAAAAAATTGAAACTTGACATAGATTCTGGCATGAAATTAGTCGACATACATCATATCATCTGATTTGATGTAGAGCCTTGGATGAAGAAGTATATCGATCTTAACACGAATTTGAGAATGCAGGTGGAAACAAGAAGAATTAAACCAGTACAGATGTTGCAAATTGATAAAGACATAGAAAATCTAGAAGATAAGAAATTTGCAAAGTAATAATAAAGATATATAAAATATACATAGGATATTTAAGATACTTAATAGCGAAGAAAGTAAACAAATAAAAAAATAAAAAAAACAAATGAAACAAACATTTATGTTTTCTTTGAAGTTATTGAATAACAGACATTTTACTTCCATCTGATTGAAACGACAACACTCTATGAAAACTGTGAAGGCTTCGGTTGATCTCAGTATGTTACTATCGAACTGCATCTTGCTGATGATGTCCAGAATGGTGTTCTTGAGTTTCTCACTCTGTTTACTGACGTCGAACACAAACAGGACATAGAGCATCTTATATTCAGTGGGTGTTACATTCGGATTGCTTATCAATTCATCCACTTGATGATATTTGGATGAGAAGTCTGCAGCAGCGCCGTACATCCTAGAAAAATCGTTCTTCTCGGATGAGGCATTGTAATCTACTGCCGGATATATCGTGGAAGTAACAGACACCTGCATGCTTCTCAAGTTGCAATGATCGAACAGAGATGGATTCTTTTCTTGAGATGCAATCCTGTCCATCCGAAATCCTACTATGATGAAAACATGCTTTTTTCTGAAGAAGATTTTACAGGCAATCGCCAATCGAACTGAGTCGACAATGGAACATTTGTGATATCACACTTTCTCATTTTAAATCCAGCAGGTTATCCAGTTTTCAATGCGATGATCTTGAAGAGTTTCATTCTTTGCCCGTCGGTCGGTAGTACTTGTGGTGTGGCATGAACCACAATACCTTGTTCAAATGGACTTCGCCTGCATCTATTGTAGCAGCTCTCATGATGATATCGTTGTCATTTTTACGAACAAGTGTGAGAATGTGTTGTTTTAATGCGTAGACTATTTTGTCATAATCTTTGGCAATTCCAAAAATGTATTCTGAGGAATCCTAAATGAGAACGTTCCTCTCGACAAAGATGCTTGAACGACATGTTTAAAACTCGTGTCTGCACCCGCATTTTCGGCAGTTGCGTTGGAGGCACTGTCTTTCATCCACAGTTGATTGAGTCCTTCAGAAGTGGAAAAATCATCTGGATATTTCTAACATCCTAACATCGGGGTTGCCTGACCAGGATGAAACACAGTTTCTATCTCTTGACCTGAGAGTTTATACGATATATTGTTGAAAAGATGCATCATGCCTTTACGAGCTAATGTGATGATGTCATCATTGCTGTAGTTGCTACTATCCTTTTTCGTCAATTGTCCTCTTTGGAGATAACTTTCACTCGGCTGAAGAAAGAGATCTTGCATTTCGATTTTGAGTTTTATCCCTTCTTCATTATTATGCCCCGACCTCTGAAAGAGGATTCGGGGGTATCTAATGAAATCCTCCATCTGTCCATCCGCCCATCCACCCAACAAATGTATTGCATTGTAATTTCAAAGCAATTGCTTGGATTTGGAGCCCCTTTGGTATGCTGATAGTCCAGCAAGGGGAACGAATATGCATGAGGAACGGGCTCTGTCCAATACTTTTTCCTAGAGTTATAATGGCCCTTTTTTGACTAAGAAAATTTTCTGTTTGCACCCTTTCCATTTAGAATTTTTTTTCTGTCCCACAATACCTTCAGGGCCACTTTGAACTTGCATACAGGTCAGAGGCAGAAGCCCACAGTTTTCATTGCCCTAGTTATTAATAGGTCCCGCCACGATTAAATATTCCTGAACTTCATACTCTTGGATATTTTCGTCTCTTATTATACCTTCTGTTATGTCTAATATGTTCCTCTTTTTTTTCTTATTTCACTCTAATGTTTTTCAATAATTCTATTTATATCTTACTTATATAGGTGTGACAAAAACGTGCTCCCCTCCTTGTTTTTTTTTTAAATGCTATCTTTTGCAATTGGTGTTAATAAAACTTTTCCGTGATTTCTTCACCATCTAATGCTTCTACCTTATAAGTGACGGGATTGGTGTAGAATACTCGAACCACGATGAAGATTTCTTCCATCCATCTGGGCGTATAACCTTTTTCAAAATGTTTATTCCACCTGTAAATTCTCACTCGATCACCCACGGTAAATATCTCGCTTTGTCATTGCCACCGCCATCTTTAATGGATAGAGATGTGAGTAGACTTCTTTTTCATTCGAGGATGCTAGCTGCCACAGGTGTCATCTTGATGGAAATGATCTTTTAACCCTTTACCTAACCTGAAAAGCAGACGACACTTGCAAAAATAATTCTTGAATAACTATTTTTTTTCATTTTTTTGTCTCAGAAATATAGGTTATGACCCCTCGTTGGGACGAGCTCGTTCCAACGAGGGGGTCATAACCTATGTTTTTGAGACAAAAAATGACAAAAAATTATTAAAATTAATTGGCGATTTTTGAGAATAGCGCTGACCGGTTTTGGCCGTTATGTTGGGTAAAGGGTTAAGACATTCTAGAATTTCTTAGTCGAGTTTTGGCCGTTATGTTGGGTAAAGGGTTAAGACATTCTAGAATTTCTTAGTCGAGTTAATGGTGAAAAATCTTTGAATGTTCTCCTTCATGGTTCTATCCATCATTCGATCACGCTCACCTTCTCCTTGTTTTCTGTGGAATAGATGTCGACGAGTTGACGAATATGAACATTGTAAACTTCTCGACCTTTATTCTTAGTTTCTCAGGTGGTGAAGATATTTTCCAAAGCTTCAGCCACACTTGTTCCCAATTTATTTTTCAGTGCTTTCATCCATCCATATTTCGAAAACACATATATAACCGTCAATGTATATTTCACCCCTTTGTTATGCCTAGACAGCAATTGCATGTCCACTAGATCGGCAACCCACAACTAATCCAATCCTTTGACAAACACTCTTCTCTTTCGAAATCTGTTCGCTATAGGCTTGTGCTGTACATTCGCTAATGCATTAGTGAATTGCTTTCTCTTTTTTTCTTTCCAATTTCAAATCAACGTTTCATGCCGATGAGTTTACTGACTGGAGAATGTTCAAATTTCTCTCTCATTGTGGGATTGACTATGTTTTTCAAATATGTCAGCATGTTCTTGTCACACACATCGTTTCGAGTGTTCGTGTTGAAATGCTTAGCACAAAGAGATTATTACCGCAGGCAGCTCGATCCACTCTGTTGATGGGTTTTCTCCGTGATTTTGGAGTCAGATCTTTATTCAATCTCTTGTTCGATTTCGTGCCTGATCCCGTAAATTGATGTCCTGGCAGATGCATTTTGAAGTGAAGATTATTGATGAGTCTGTGGTGACCGTTCCTCCACCTCTTTTGACGAATTGAGTTTTAGTCAAATCACACACTTTACAAGTGCTGCAAAGCATATGCCTATTATTTTTAGTTTGCACTTTTTCGCAAATTATCCGTATCCATAGATGTGTTACATGTTATGCAATACATTTTATTTTGTTGATTTTTTTTTTATTACTTTCTTATATATATAATATCTTTATTTTTTGTTTTATTTTAAATCTGTCACTGGATCATTATTTTCTCCCAAGCTTTTACAAAAAGATTCCCTCTTTTTCTCAACATATTTCTATCAGACTTCGTTTCATCTCCTCTTTGAAAATCTGACGAGATGTTTCTCTGATACCTTCTTTCAATACCTCGAATTTATCCCTTTTTACGAGAATGAAACAATATTCCCATTGGAAATCCTTCTGTCTTTCAAAGAAATGAATATCATGTCGCTTATGAAATTGTTTTTCACATCGGCCAACCCTTTGATATTTTCATCTTTCTTGGCCATCAACGATACCTTTCCGACCGTGCTCAAGAATCATGTTGTAAGAGCAACGCATTCTGTCACCAACGCAACTGAAAGGTTAGCCATGGTCGATAAGAAACTCACTCCAGCAACACCCAAACTTATGGATATGGTGATGAGAGATAGCTCCAGACCATCTGCCAATTTAGTCATTTGCGCATACTTCTTGTTGAGCGATTGAAATCTTATCTCTTTTCATCATTAGAAAATGTTGAATTTTAATGGTCTGATTGATGTTAAATGCATTGCCTCTATCATCCAAAGGAGGTGCTGTCGGCAATACAGTCACCGATAATTCAGGATATACATTGGTACTTCTTAATTCCTCCTTTTTTATTTGTCTTTTTGTACTTCCTGTCTTATTTAATATATATATATATTGTTTTTATAACATTATATTTTTTGTACTCTTCTTTTATAGCACAATGTCTCATAATAACAAACTGAGAATGGGGGTGTTTGTAAAAGGCGAATTCGGACCCAATAGCAGTCCTTGACCGTCGATCAAATTCTTTCCTCTCTTCAGATAGAGACTAGATAGAGACTATCTCTATGTGCTTGAAATACACCACTACCTTTCGACCGTTTCAGTTAGAATACTTTACCATCCATTTCGATTCGACACACAACTCCTCCTCGTTTTAGAAACAATCTGCTTCCCATTATTTTTCGCGCAAAAAAACTACCTAATCCTGAAAAAGCACCTAAAACCAAAGCTGGCAACACGGTTTTGGTGAGAGGGGGTAATATCTTGGTGGCCAATCCCGCCACCAATCCTAAGAAACCACCTTTCATTTTCAAGTTATATATCAGTTGTGCAGGACTCAGTCTCACGGTCAATCCTGATCGATTATAAAGATAGCACTTTAGCTATTCTATTAATTTGCATTTTGGTCCAAGGGATTTTCTCACATCCATTGCTCAAGTCTTGATGACTTAATTTCAATCTCATAGCTTCTCCTCGATTTTTTAATGCTCTGCAAAGTTTATCTCTCTGACCTTTGGATATGTTTACGTTTTGTTTAACGTATCTCGTCATTATTTGTTAAAAAAATATTTAATTCATTTTTTTTTTACTTCCTAGTATATATATATAAATTCATTTAATACTTTTTAAAAATAAATTTGTTAATTTAATTCAATTCAATATATAAAAATATTTTTTTGTTTAATATATATTTAACAGATTTTTTTTTTTTCTTCTTCTTAAATTTCTCTTATGTGGATTTGCTTCGTAGCACATTCGCTTTGAAGATCTATCAGCTTTCCATTTTGATCCGTTAATTATGTGTTAATACTGTATAAAGTATGAGTTATCACAGGCAAATAGACTAGATTTCGAGATCGCTCTGTGATATTGTTGCCCCTTAGAAACGGCTGGAAAGGAAGAGTAGATCGTGGGCTGTGTGCCACCATTCACCAAAATGCTGTTGACAGAGAGAATGCCCACCACATTTTCTGAGGTATTTTGTCCTTTGTATGTGTTCTGGTCGAGTCTCAACATCTTTCCAAAAGGTGTTATCTCCTCTAAAATGCACTCGATAACCCTTTCTCATGTTTAATATCGTTTGCAGAGTGTTGATGTTGGCGGTTATGTTGATGGAAGTTTGGTCGTAACTATCGATCTTCAATCTAGTCTGAATGAGTTTGTTCAGATCGACTATGTCATAACTGCCTTTGGGAATGCGAATCGTAAACCAATCCGCTCCGCTGGAATATTTAAATGTATTATTTTTCTCTGTGATGTTGGGAAACGAATACTATGTCTCCAGATTTACCAATGCCATCTCATACTTCTTTTGACTCTTCAATTCGATCGGTGCATTGAATTTCGTCATGAATCGAGTCTTGTCATTGCTCACCATGATCGAAAAACAATCTTTTGCAATCGTTGTACTAGTCGATCTTTCTGTGTCCTTCCTAATAATTGAGTTTCTCACATTTTTTATATATTTTTAATAATTGAATATTTCATTTTTTTTTTTTTTTTTTTTTTTTTTTTTTGTTACTTTCTACTAAAATGATTAGTTTTATTCTCATTATTAATTGCAATTGTCAGGAATATAAAAATTGTCGAATTCGTTCCTGTGTTTTCCATATTATTTACTACACGTCAGATCGATGACCATGAAATTATAAGGTGTATAATCCCACACCCAATTACAAAATCTCTTTAATTCTTATTTTGCTCATGTCATTGGCCACGTGATCGTCGTAAATGTGATTGACAATCTTGAAATCTTGACAAAACAGACAGAAAATTTGAATTCTCTCTTATGGTCTGTCTCGGCAATCTGAAATAATCTTGAGATAGCTAGAAACAGTCCACGTTGCTGTGACGTCATCGAACGTATTAAGATTCGCACCGATTCTGTTTCTCCAACATCAAGTCCTCAAAGATCCTGTGATTTCTGTGCACCATATTCAAGTCGCGAGGATCCGGCACGTCATTCGCATTTTCAAAAATTGACATTCCACATTGGATGTTTTATTATTTCAGAGTTCTTTCTATGTTTCTTACAAGTTCATTGCGAACAATGGATCACATTTTTCGACTTCGTCTCAGTGATCGAAGATTCTCATATAACATCCTTCGGTAAGTTTGCATTCAGAGCTTTTTGCAATAGTTGTGTTTGGGTTGAAAGAAACTCTTGCCAAACATAAACAATCCATTTTAATCCGACGACTCTAATAGCAACAACAGATTCGCCTTTCCACAACACGATTTTTACACTATCAATCATTTTACGCTTTGAGGAAAGAGTTTGTGATTCGATATGTCAGTCTTTGGTGAATTGCACAATAAATCTTTGATTTCCATTCTCTTTGTGTGTTTTTTTCTAAAGTTTTTTTTATGCTTTTATTTTAAAACTGTTTTTTTATTTATTTTATTTGAAAAAATAAATTCGGTTTTTCAATTTATTTCTAACTTTTTTAATCCTGCTTCGCTGTTGTTCAACGTCTTAACTAGTTCCTGTATCGGTACAACACTAGAACCCTTGAAATGTCCAAGTTTCGTGTTTGCTAGACTCTTCCGATTTTGACAACAATTTCGGACGCTTAGCCGATGACGGTATTATCAACTTTTGAATAAAACCGACACTCCTGTTGCCAGCCTATCCCCACGGAAACCTCGGGAACTGAAGCAGTGCATGTTTACTGCGGTAAACAGGCTCCTTTCACTGGTAAAATAGGACCCAGTTACCAATGCTTGGGAGGTGCAAACCTTCTCTAAAATGGGCAACATGGCTTATTAATGCTCACCCCTGGTTTTGAGTTGATACTCATGTTGTGGTCATGATTAACTTAAGCATTGTGCAAAAATTTGTGACCTTGAACACCAATAAATAAATAAATAAATCTTGCCAGCCTCTGAAGCGATTCTAGTGCTCGCTTCCGTCGCGGCGTTTTCACCCACGGTTTCTTTCCTACCTCCATGGCAAGGGAAGCGATCTGTTTTGCCACATTACCGGTGAAGGCGTGCTTCAGAGCTCCCATCGTCGAATCCATCAAACCAGATCTGCCGTAGGCGTAAGATCTCATAAATCCTCTGTTCTTTATCGCTAACATATTTTCTTTCATGCTATTTGTTTTTTGGGTTTTTTTTGTAATTCAATTTAATTTAATTTTTTTTTACTTCCTATTTTATTTACTATTATTTTATCATTCCGCGGCGATTATTAGAAGGCGTAGAATGTGTGTATGTATAACCAGGTTAACTATACTATTAAACAAAAGTAGGGGATATTTGATAAAAGTGAGATATATGAAGAAATACATTTATATTTTCATCAAAAAGACAGTTGACGCATTGCACTGTGACATCTGGTAAATGATTTCAGCGATAGTTAGGCGTCTGACAAGCACACATTCCACGCACTGAGCTGCAGAAGACATGAACGGTGAGTCAGAGAATTTACCACATTCAGTCCAAAACCTCAATACCATGTAAATCCTCCTCGGTTCGCGAGACTAGCGCGGATCCGACGTGGTATACTCCTCACCAAACGCCCAATATCAGCTTCACTGATGTTATTCCATTCTTCCTGCAGTGCAGAGGCGAGTTCCTGGACATTGGTAAGGGGCTGTTGGCATTGTCAAAGGCACCTGCCAAGCACATCCGAGACGTGCTCGATTGGTGAAAGGTCTGGACCTACTGCTGCCAAGGCAGTGAAGTGATGTTCTGCTACTGGAGAATCTCTGTAGCGAAACGGGACATGTGAATCGACGGCCGTGACGTCGCGCAAATTGCACCACATGAGCTGCTAGAATGTTGCCGCGGAAGTGCCGCCCTGTGACACGCCCTTGGATGACATGTAATGCTGTTCTGCTTGTTACGGTTATGCCACCCCACACCATTGCCGATCCACCACCAAAACGATCGTGCTACCTAACAGTTACGTCATGGTATTGTAAGAATTTCTAGAAATAAAATCAAGAGTCAGACAGAAGAACATACAAAAAGAGATAGATGTGGCACGAGAAGACAACACAAGAATAATCTTACCGCACACAGCAGTAAATACAACAAAACTACATACAGTAGTGTAGAAACACTAGACACACAGTCAACAAAGTATATCCAAAAGCTGAACATTTACATCACCAACTGAAATTGGACCCAAACTCACATCTCAATTACACACAGTAATCAATCGAGCATTACTATGAACACAGCTCACTGGGTCATTGTTGGCGTCTAATTTCCACAGACACAATTATACAACAGTATCGTTCGTTCTGCCGCCGTCACACACTCTGTTTCGCCTGTCATGAAAGTCGAGAGTGAACCTCGATTCATCGGAAAACACGACGCTGCTCCATCGACGATTGTCCCAGCGCTGTCGTGCTCCACACCAATTACGTCTTACTGCGATGTGACGTTCAGTCAAACGTGGAATTATTCAAGGCCGTCGAGCGTACAAATTCCAGCCCTGAAGGCGATTTCGAGTAGTCTGACCACTGCCTCGCACATCTGCCGCTCGGTGCAGCTGCTGACCAATTTCTGAGGCACTTTGATGGCGGTTACATAATGTTGTGGTTCGGATGAAACGCTCCTGGTTAGCAGTTGTCGCCCTTGGACGACCTGACCGATGTCTGTCATCAACATTGCCTCTTTGTGTTGCCAGCTTCCAACATGCCAACGCCACGTAAACGTTCGTCACGTGTCAGTCTTCGTATACCAGAAAAGTTACGTTTGACCAAAAACTATTGATAAACGAGTTTATACCAAGAACGATGAGACCTCCGAAAGAGTCCGTCCAGTACACATGAACATTTCAAAACGACCCCCACAGACTCTTCGCTCGTGCGAAAAACCTGCACGAAGTTTTCGTGGGCCGGCGACATCCATGATCCACACTAAACTTGGTATCATATTGATGTGTCCAATCACGCGTATCCAATACCATTTTCCGAAAATATCAACTTCAGTTTGGATATCCTCTACTTTTTTGAATAGTATACAAGTCGGAACATAAGGTTCGTGATGTCTGTAACTAAGTATCCTATCTTTTTGTCTCATTGGCTTCAGTTCTTTGACGATCTCTCTTTTCATTTTGACTTGAGTTTTTGTCAGGGGTTGAACAACTTGGTCGTCGCTCGTTTCATCTCGATATCGCCCATGCGTTGAACCATATTGCTCTGGAATTTTCCTCTTTAATTCTAGAAATCGACAAACCTTCTCGTCTCTCAGTTTAAGATCTTTGATCTTTACAAACGATATGCTTTTTTTAAATTTTTAAAAAATATTCTTCCTTTTTTTAAATTAATTTTAAGTTATTTTCTTTTTTTCTTTTTCTATATATATAAGTATATATAAGATAAAAAAAAATAATGAAAGCGCCTCCAAAAGGTCGTTTCAATACGCCAACCTTTCCAATGAAGTGAACAGTCGCGGGTATGGTGATGAAGGGATCATTGTTTGCAAGGTGTTGCCACTCTTTCATACCCTATTGTAAATATATAGGAGAAGAAAAGAAATGAATAACAACAAATTTTCAAACTGAGCGGTTCTGAAAAAAGTTGCAGTACACGATGCCATTGGGTGTCCGGCATTCGACCTTCCCGGACACCCACCCACCTCTAAATCTCAAGATTTTACTTTTTTCCGCATTTTTTTCCAGTCATTTTGAACATCCATATCCTGCACAAAAAATACAAATTCCAACAATGTTTGGACACCCACCCCTTTCAGCATCATATATCAATTGTTTAGCACTTTTCTAGACTTTTCGGCTTTGTCAATATGTGATAATATAACACATAAATTGTGATGTGTTTATCCTGTATTAAAAGGCATTATTCCTAATTGTTCTAGTAAACTGATCACATGCTAGATCTTCTCTCCGGCGATAAAACTGGCATGTTATGGTATAGCCACGTTGCCGAGTTGACATAAAGCAAAGCATGTTTACCACATAAATAAGCTCAAATAGTTTTTTGCGTGGGACCAAAAAAACTATTTGAGGATTATATATATTCATGTGGTAAAAATTGCATTGTCGATGACTACTTTCTAGCGTTTCTGTACATTTTTTATGTGACCCCGAGATTTTTTAAAGGTATTTTGACGCAGGGAATGTCATGCGATTGGTTTTATAGAAACCCATTTTTTCACACATGAACCTGCATAGGCCCTTTAATTTGTGACTATTTAATCCAAATGGGACATGAGAGCTTTGTTTCAATTTTTTGTTCATTTTATTCTTTTTATTTTAACACCGGTTGGTGTAATTGTTATATGAAGCATTTTTTTCACTGTTAGTTGTATCTTGATTCTTGATGTATGTTAAAAATAATTTATATATACTTAAAGTCTTAATTTTCTAAGAACCATGAGGAACCTAAAAGGCCTTTGATTATCTGTGATTATAAGAAATGTTTAAATACACAAACAGGGAATGCAATTATATAAATAGAGACACTCGAGGCCGAACAGACTGCGGGTTCAAATCATGGTTCCAGAACTGGGCCCAGATGGCCCAGATAGCTCAGCATCCCAATCAATACAAACCCCTAATAAGGATATAATGTGTGTGTATTAGTATAAATCGTTTTAAAGTGTTTAGTTTGGCATAAAAGGGCATAAGGAAAAAAAATGCAAAAGGTTGGAAAAAATGTGTTTTTGAGCCGTTTGACTACCCATCCCAGCATCGTGTACTGCTATTTTTTTCCGACATCCACCCCCCCCTCCCCCCCCCCCCCCCCCCCACTAGACTGCGTTTTAGTCATTGACAATCAGTACTGAAATCACACTTAAAGATCGTCCCAATACGCCAAGTCTTTGCGAACGAACGGCGGTCAGTACAATATTCAACAATTTTCCCATTCAAATTGAACGGAACAGAATGACCGCGTGTGCAAGATCATCAGTCAGACGTCTGCTCAGAACGCCGCTCATTACAAATTCTTATGGGAAATTTGTATAGAAATGGAGCGTTTTCGACTTCGTCTGTTCAAGCCCACTTACGAGGGGTCAAAACAAAGGGAGCGCATAATAACTCTCTATAAAATCTCCATTCAAATTGCACTGAGTAAAAAGGCAACGTTGTGCAGAAACATTCGTTTTCGCAAATGCCCGAGGCGACCGATATTTGCATTTTTGCAAATTTCTTTGGAAAATTTGCATGGAAAACAGATCGTCTTTTTCTTGCCGACCTCGAGCTTAATTTTCTTCTTATTCTCCCAAACAAATCCCCATTGGATTAACCTTATCTGAAATACTAGGCCAGGTGAAAATTGACGAAGTCTGATTTTAGGTGGCCCAAAAAATGTTTCCAGCTAAATACCCATTGTTTTCAAGCTTAAATTTAGGGTGGCCCAGAAATGATTTTTTTCCTGGCTTAGAATCAGCAATTTCCCTTTACTGCCGTGTAGGGGATTTTAAGCCGATCAAGCAAAGCTGATGAAAAAACATAAAGGCCAAGAGAAAAGGATCGTTAGAGTAAGCAATTAGACGCGCAGCTGAGAAGTTTGACTCCACATCAGGGGTGGGCTTTAGGTGTGAGTTGTATTGATAATGTTGTTGACCAGGGCCCAGTACAATAAAACTCTACAATTGTATTTTCTAGAACTGTATTTTCTAGGTACGACTTTAAATGGGTTGAAATGAACCATTAGCCTTTTCAAACATGTGGCAATTTGCCAGTAGGAAAATTGCCATATCTTTTAAAATGCCGATAATTCATTTTAGTCAGTTATATTAATAGGTATAAAATACATTTCTAGAAAATACAATTGTCAAGGTTTTATAGTATTGGTTCCGGGTGGTTTAGTGCTATGAGATTTGGTCAGTACAGTTTGAAAGTCGGCCAACTGTCATGTTCTCCCTCGCGCACCTTAATAGGAATCCATTCTCGATGCGTTGTCACCTTTGTGGTAAATAGCTTAATATTATTTGTCAGTATGTATTCCCATTTCACACACTCCACGGAAAAAGGTAATTCAAAGAGTAATAACCCTGATCTGTTCATGCTCGATGAACATACAATTGCTAAAATATATTATTTAAAAAAAAGTAGGCGATATTTGATAAAAGTGAGATAATAAATATGAAGAAATATATTTTTATTTTCATCCCAAAGACAATTAAGACTTTGCACTGCCTCACTCCGGTGAATGATTTCAGCGATATCCCACGCACTGAGCTATAGAAGACATGGACGGTCAGTCAGAGAATTTATCACATTCGGTCCAAGACTTCAATACCTTGTAAATCCTCATCGGTTCGCGAGACAAGCGCGGATACGACGTAGAATACTTCTCACCAAACGTCCAAAATCAGTTTGACTGATGCTAATCTATTCTTCCTGCAGTGCAGCGGCGAGTTCTTGGACATTGGCGGGGGGGGGGGGGGGGGGGGGGGGGGCTGTTCGCGTTGTTCTAGGCGCCTGTTCTGCTTCTGGAGGAACTCTGTGGCGGCACGGCTCTGTGTGCTTTTGCATTGTCATCTTGGAAAATGAATCGACGGCCGTGAAGTCGCGCAAATGGCACCACCCGAGCTGCTAACATGTTGTTACGATAATACTTACCCGGGAAACGCCCGTGAATGACATGTAATGCCGTTCTGCTTGTCATGGTTATGCCTTCCCACACCACAACCGATCTACCACCAAACTGATCATCCTGCCTAACGTTTACTGTCTAACAGTAGCGTGACCACAATCTGCTATTCGCCGATTGAGTAACGTTGAGAATTTGAGCCACTACAGTCTGTCTGTAGCCAGCTTCCAACATGCCAACGGCACGTAAACGTCCGTCGCGTGTAAGTCTTCGCATATCTCAAAAGTTACGTTTCGGCCAGAAACTATTGATGAACGAATTTATACCAAGAAAATAACAATAAGACCTCAGTAAAAAGCTCTTCCAGTACAAATGAAAATTCCAAAACGTACCCCATAGACATTAACGCGGCACTCGCGCGAAAAACCTGCAAGATGTTTTCGTGGGCTGGTGACATACATGATCCACACTAAACACTAAACTTGGTAACATTGATGTGTCCAATCACGCGTATCCAATACCATTTTCCGAAAATATCAACATCAGTTTGGATATCCCCTACTTTTTTAATAGTATATTAAGGAGTCCAGCGCGGTTTTTTTTAACACACGCGTTATTTCCAAGATTCGATATTTCTCAAAACCATTAATGCGCCGTTCATTCCGAGTATTTTGTTCTGATGTTTCACACTTTCTGGCATTCGCAAATATTTAACTCTAACATCTAATTAATGATTGGAAATATCTAATACGACCCTTTCCAACAATTAATCAGATCACTGAGTTTCAAACGTTGAAGGAATTTAATTCAACTGGAACACATATAAGCATAGAAAAAGGTTTTCCACATACAGCAAATTAGGTGTGGTCGTCTAGGGGTTAAATACACAGACCTCGATTTCTAAATGTCTTGGATATATTATTTCCAGTATCAATTTGTCCAAATTCTCATTCATTTCGGCGTAGAATACAAATATCAATTGGAAAAGTCCAGTACTTCTGAGCCTTACCCTTTCAGCACTGAGTAACTGAATGGAATTGCCGCATACAATACTGTTTACAGCAATCTATACAACAATCTGTTGTCTATATGTAGAGAGACCAAGTGATAGTTTAATAGTTAATAGTGATAGTTAGGGTGCGGTCTACTATTCATGTCTGATGGATTAAATTAATCCTGACTCTCTTTAACTGTTGGTTATCTATTTTGTTGTTTGCAAAGGAATCTTAAAATTTTCTTTTATGCCAAACTTTACGTGTACCTGTTTTAAAGGCACATGTACGAAACAAAGGTAAATCTACCCTATCCCCCAACTCCATTAAATGTCCCCCTTTGCTGGTATTGCAGGGGACAACATAAATTTTGATTAAGGCTCGCGGTTAACACCACTTCACCAGTCGTGGTGAACATTTGGTACACTAAGCTGCTATGGGTTTATTCTATATTTACAAAATTTGACCATTAAATTATGCCTGAACCTCGCTCATTCTCGGCCCAGACCTCATTTACTGAACTCGTTTTGTAAATTTCGATAAATGCGTATTATCATAAGAGTGTGTTGATCCGTGTCGTGGTAGCACGTCGAGTTGAGGTGGCCAGATTGTCGGATCACGCGAGCTGCCGCAGGCAGCTCGTGTGATCCGACAATCTGGTAATCTCAACGAGGCGTGATACTACGACACGAATCAACACACTGTTATGATGATAGGTTTTTTATATGACTAACAGTAACTTATGATGATAGGTTTATTATATGACTAACAGTAACTTAATTTGCTTACCTCGATTCACCTTGTTCCTTGAAAGCCGAACATAAAAAATAGCAGAGGAAACTTTGTAAACAACGTCAACGGCTTCCCTAGTTACGAAGTCTATTTTTAATGGATAAATAGACCGACGTTATTCATACGGAAAATCTCACCTGGTGTTACCCGACAACCTGGATAAAATCGTCAAATAGTAGTGGTATTTAGTGTAAAAATATCATAGTCATATAATAAATATTGCGGACTCGATGAAGATCCTATATGTAAAATGCGGAAAAAAACAGATATCGTTATCAGTATCTGCGTTATGACAGTTCTGATTCCATCTCGATATGGTTATTTTCTTTCTAATCAAATGGCTTTTGGACTATTGTCTGCATCCCATTCTTAACCATAATTTGATAAAAGTGGCTGGGGGTCCATTTCGGTAACAGGAGTCACAGTTTATTACAGATGGGCTAAATCTGTTGTGCTGCTGAGAAATTTAAATTCTAAATCGACAAGAAGCATCCTCATTCGATGGCAAAGTACGATACAAATTGTTTAGAAGGTTTCATGATCACCTGACTATTATTTAATTTTATTGCTGATTGAGTTCTAGAAGTCACTATCAGGGCGTTCAGAAAAATGAAGTTATTAGAGCGGAAGCCAACATTAATCTTGCTCGAGTTTCCAATTCAGTCAAATTCAAATAATATTTTGTTTATATAAATTTGTTCTATTACAAATTATTAGTGAGTGCCTGTAGGCAATCGCAATTAATTTGTAATACAACAAGTTATGAATAAGAAATTTAGACCACTAAAATTTATCTGGCCCATAACTATTTAATTATATTGGTTAGAGGGGAGGGGGCTTTTTTATTTTCAGTAAATATGTAGAATTATTCCAGTGTTGTGTCTGTCAAAAAATATATCTATATGAACCGCTTGCCCCCCACCCCCCCCCCCCCCCACCCCCACCTCCCGTTTTTCATTAAAAAACCTTTAGTATAAATTATGCGTTGCGACCTTGAGAATGCGTTTTGGTTAACAGAAGGCTCAGCCAGAACCCTGATGTCCCAACTGTTACCATCCACTTTTCTGTCCTGTCGGAAATAATTTCAGCTGAAGATTCTCAACTTTGATGTGATTCTGAGATACCATCATTCCATTCAACATATTCGCATCAAGGTTCAATAGGAAGTATCAATGCTGAGAAAACCATATCACCAAATTTGTAAATATTTCTGGATTTCTCGACGTTACCAGCACAATTCACCAATTCAATGCCATATTCGGTCAAATGTTTGCTTCGTGGAACACCAGCTATTTGTTCTAATTATATCAGTTCAGGCTTTAAAATCACGACAAATCAGACATGTAATAGAGAGAAAGACTTGCCTGGGGTCAGAGGTCGGTATCTGTGACAGCTAGCAAGTCTGAAGTAGTGTAACAAATCAGTAATAATGACACACGGCTGCAAAGGTGGTGAACGACTAGAGTAACGATGCATGAAATATAGAGACGGGTCATAGGACAAATAGCTGAAGTAGTGGTAGAGACAGTGGTAGAACTACTGGAAGCTAGGAGCCGCATAGGAGCTTGCAATCCTATTTACGGAATCTCACTTATGGAACCCCTTCTACAGAATTCCACTGAGAGAATGAATCTCTTTCTTAGATTCACCTGTGGTTATGAAATTTGCAACGGTATCCCACTCCAGCCAATTTAAATATTTATTAAACTGGCTGACGTGGGAGGTCGTTAGCCGATGGATCTAGAAAGAGGGGAGCCATCAGCTTTACTGGGGTTTCGGATAAATGCCCGTATAGATAAGTTACCCCCACTCACTATTGGGAATAGTCCACGTTTGCGAAATCGGTAATAGGTGAACAGGTATTTCAATCAATAATAACCCAGACAGACGTTAAACCGGCGGAATAAAGCCAATATTAGATTTTATTACGGTAATAATTACATCCATTGTCAGGTGTCAAGTTCATCTCTCAATAATTATTGAATTTTCTACACAGTCATGTTGAACTTTAAAGAAACCTTCAAAATGTGGCGTACTATTCTATGAGAGTGTACAATTCTGGCAATATGACCAAGACATCTGCCCCAGTGGTTTTATTACACAGCGGTCATAAATATCTTCACCCAGTTGGATATTAACCCTTTACCCAACGCAGACGATATCAAAATTTATTATTTTAAATTTCATTTTTTCAAATTTTTCCAAACTTTTCAACAAAACCATATCATGTGACCCCTCGTTGGAACGAGCTCATCGAGCTCGTTCCAACGAGGGGTCACATGATATGGTTTTGTTGAAATTTTTTGAAAAATAATATTTTTTCAACTGCTGAATTTGCATATTACGCGGGCGGATGCGGGCGATTCGTTAGGTAAAGGGTTAAAGGATCAAATTACCCCACTTCACACAGATTCACGGATCCCTAAAAGCATAAATCTCCAATGAAATGGCACAGAAAAGTATCAAAATCCAATGATCATAAAAAGGGAAAAAATAATACAAGTCTTTAGGACTATGTTACCCCAAATTTCAACCAAAAAGCAGCACACTGCCAAAACCCTCAATTCAAGCATTTTGGATGTTGATGTTTCATATCTGTTGGATCACGGCTATTTGACTAACACATCAATGATAAATGAAAAGACCAAAAATGGATTTTGAAGTGAAAAATTGATTTTCAATTCTCCAATTTTAAAAAAAAACAGCTACAGCTGAATACTGAATGCGTGGGAAATATCACTGAAATAGTAAAGCCAAAATATTCAGTGATAAAATTAATGGAATAATTTTGGTTTTTAATCCAAATGGGGCGATATCTCAAAGTGATTATTCATGTGGAAATAGGTGATACTGGCCTCTCGGCAACAAATTTAACAGAATACAGCATAAGACGATAATACGTTTAACTTCTCTGTATGCTGCTGGCGGATATTCCTGCCCAGCACAGGGTTTCTCTTGTCACTGATGTAAGTATAATTTAGGCATATTTAAACGTGTTTTCCCCTGTAAATTGAATGACTTTTTTCACCAGTGATTTTTTGTTATATTTAGATTAATTTTTCATCAACTCTGGTCATGGCTGCTTTACAGCAGCCATGACTAGATTTGATGAAAAATATCTTGAAAATACTCAGCGGGTTAAGAGTTAAAGACTTCGTTGGTATGCAGATTTTATTTTTCAGCTTATAATGTACATTGAACGAACGCTAAAGCCAGCAATACTATTACAATCAACTTTCATTCCAATTCCCTTGTATGTAGTTTCCCTAAGACCACAGTCACACTAGGGCTTATGATTGTATAGGATTATCTCCGACCTGGATGTGTTTTTGATCGGACACAATTGTGACGATTGCCTCTGATTTCAGCCCTAAAATTTTGGTTGAGGTCACACTATACGACGGGTCTTCAGTGATGGAACGATAAGTCTGTGGTAATCGTAATTTTGCTTTGATTTTATGAAATTATCTTAATTTTCAATACAAATTTGAATCAAAAATCAAAATATTGGGGGTGGCAGTGACGCAGACGTTAAACCACTTGAAAATTAACCATCTACATAATATTCATAAGTTCACTACAGTACTGGGGAAAATATAAGACACGATTTACAAAGATGCATACCTACCTTCTACACGGCACTTCCAAGAATCAGAAAAATGACGTAGTACATGCATACTTATGTGAGTTTTGATACTTTGCTTTGGAAAATATTAAAAAAATCGTACACGATTTCATTCGGTCCCGTCAAATAATGTAGCATATTCCATTTTATTCTGACGGACAGGAGCGACTCATCGTACACGTTGGTGAGACCACCCCAGCGGGAAGCTATAGCTTTCTTTTAATCCGATGATGTATTAAAAATTGGATGCTTGTCGTACGATGGTGTGACCGTCGCCGTAATGAAGATCAACTAAGAGTATGGTACAATGATCGCACGACGATCGTAAGACCCTCTAAGATTTTTCTACGATCATCGCCGATGGGGTATATATATACGCTGATTCGTGGAACTTGTCAGTGTTGGCTGCCTTTTGGCTGATGAGGATGAGCTTACGATTGTTGAAGTCTGTGTAAAGACCGGGGCGCTCGAACGAATATTTTTCGTGTGCTCCAGTCTTAAGATAAGTTATGATTGTTGACAACCTAATCAGTCGTAACTAGTTTTTGGGGCATGCTAAAAAACCTGGCCACCACTAAATGAACTCGTTCGACTGCAAAAGATTCCAGAGAGGGCTGAAGATTATCCATGACAAGTCGCTCGACTTATTAAAGATTGCTCACGAGTTTGTGGTCGGAGATAATCTTATCCTTTATCACGCGTCTGTTCTGTGTAACCCCCATCTACAGCAACACTAAACCATACGGAAAATGAAAATCTGTTCGGGACATATGTGCGGGGCGGAAATCGTTGACGGACTATTTTTAACGCGGCTTCCCCTCGCAAATTTTGTTGGCGATAAAATGTGTTCTTTTTGTTGATAGTTGCCAAATGAATTGCTTAGTGTCCGAATAATTATTTTTATAGACGGGACGGCGTGTGATGAACACAGAACTACACACGCGTGTGAATGGATTAATCGGTATGGCACTTGTGCCATCGCGGAAGAATAAAACTCGAGGCCTGCGACCTCTCGTTTTATCCTTCCGCGCTGGCACTCGTGCCAATCGGTGTGGCACCTGTGCATCGTGGAAGGATAAAACTCGAGACCTGCGGCATCTCGTTTTATCCTTACGCGCTGGCACTCGTGCCATATCGATTAACCCATTCGCGAGAGTGTATCGTTCTGTGTGTGTCTTATCCTATCGTAAGCCTTTGTTAAACTCATCTCTGACAGCTCAGTTTGCAGAATGATGACAGCTTGTGAGGATGAAGAAATCAAGTTAACAAACAAATCCCCCCAATAATTTCACGCAGCGCGGGCATAATTAAACAACTGTGTAACTCTCTTACCAAACACTTCAGGGCAACACTTAATTAACTCACCCACACAGCTATGACTCAGATAACCTGTAGTTCCGCATAAAATCAGTTATCATGCTTCGGGTTTTGAATGTAATGAATTAAAATGCTAAGTGTTACTCCATAAAAATGTATTTTCCTTTCTTTTCCAGGAATTGCTGATTCTGGGATCATGACTGCCCTATTTCCACTTCTCGTTTTGTTCAGACTACTTTAAAACCTGAAAGTTAACGACGGCGAAGACGCTATATGACATTCGTTGCCAAAATTTGTTGAGACAAAATAGTGTGTTTTTATCAAAGCAGTATTAAAAATGAATACAAAATAAGACTTTGTATTTTCCTGTTTCTGAGTTATGCTCCCCTTGTTTTGAACCAGTAGTGGAGCCAGGGGGATTACGGGAACACATCCCACATACCGCCCCACTCACTCCAAAAACTGAAACTGTCACCAACGTTTTCCGATCTTCATTTTCCTTGACATACTGAAAATAAGTTCTCAGTCCTATTCTGGAGCCTCCAGAGGTAGTTTGAATACGACCTTGGGAGTTTCCAGCATCGTTCTCAGAACTTCAAAATCTGAGCATATTTTCTGAGGTAGATTCGAACCCCAACTATGGAAGGGAAATACCCCTTCCCTCCCCTACCCTCTCCCACGTCAGCAAATCGATCACTAACATCTCCCCGTATTGTAATTCCCCCAATCTGGAAGCCTAAGTCCGTCAATATTTTTATCTTTACAGGGGTTGAGGAGGGGGTTATTCTGCTGTAATTTCAATAACAATAAGTAGAGAATAACCTACATGAAGTGAGCTCATTGGATAACAAAGAACCTTACAAGCTACATATAATTCTCAGTTGGGACAAAAGGTATTCACTAACGTCATGAATTAGTTGTTCCTCTAGCAATTTTGTATGGCAAACCAAAGCATCTATATTTTACACTCGATTACCAGGTAAAATGTACGATTACGCATTCTCCTAAAATTCAAACGAATCTGTTTTCATACTTTGGATGGGATTTAATTTAACCCCTTTAAATCTTACCTAAAATGAAAAGCAGAAGACACTTGCAAACACAATTATTGAATAACTAATGATTATCATTTTTGGCGTCAAAAACATAGCTTATCACCTCTATTTGGAACGAGCTCATCGTTCCAATGAGGGGGTCATTAGCTAGGTTTTTGAGACAAATATGGAAAAATAATGAAAATTGAATGACAATTTTTTGTGAATAGCGTTGGCCAGTTTTGGTCGCAACGTTGGGTAAAGGATTATTTAAAGTAAGATCAGAAACGGAGCAGCATTATTCATAAAAATCAACGTATTTTTTCTATTTTTCCGGTGCGGTCCACCATACTTTTTGAGAAAATCCTTCATCCGTACATGCATTAACTCTCTCAACACGAGAGGCCTTTTTCCGGTCCAGGAACACGATACGTCATAATTTCATTAAGTGTGGTGGCAACTAAGTGGACGTGTGTGGTAGAAAAATTAATATTTTCAACGTGCAGCCCAAAGGCTGCACGTTGAAAATATTAATTGCTCTACCCTCAAATAATTGATATGGACTCTTCCAATGTTTGCCATTTAACTGGCATAGAATACACCACAAGTGTTTAAAGGGTTAAGATGACTGTTTACATCAGCTTCATTCACATATTTATCAAACTTCCACTCATATTTCTTTTATGACACAACATATCAAAACACCAGCTCTCAGCTCAAATTCACAACAAAAACGAGAACTGTTGACATTGGTTTTGTAGAGATTGCACCATGCAACAGTGAGAATAAATGTCTGGAAAAAATATTCTTTAAAAGCGACTTAATTAAATATCTTGGTTTTAAAACATTTCTTGAAGACTGTGGCATACAGAACGGACGCCGTGGACTGGTCACTTTCCACCGGCCTGCAATATTTCCAAGGACGCAGTTGCATTATATTTCAAACACTAATTATAGGAATTATGCTCCATTAATTAAATTTTTTACTGATGATTTTTTATTACCTGGTAAACTCATGCGTGGATATCACTGCCCAAGCGGGGCGCGGTGGCTTAGTAGAGGTGCAGGCTGCAAGCCGATCGGTTCTCGGTTCGAATCCCACCTGCGGCAACCGCATTGTGTCCTTGAACCCCCCCCCCCCCCTATTATCCACGTGAGGGCACGGTGGCGTTGTGTACTAAGGCCTACTGCATCTGTATGGTGCACCTGTCTTCAGCCAATGCTAACCCTGCTTGTGTGGAGTTAGTATGTTGGGGAGCTGACAATTGCTCGCCGTTACTCGGTGGTTCTCTCCGGGTACTCCGGCTTCTTCCACCCGTGGTTAGCTATTGTACAGACGTATGTGACCTTAAACACCAATAAATAAATAAATATAATTGTCCTCATATCTCCATAAATTCTATCTCGTGATCAGTCAGAATGCCTAGGACAAATAGCCATGGCAAAGGGCGGACTCAGCATCCAAGATGTGCACGAGAGCGTGCCACATCCAGTGTGTAAGAGCACGCGCATTATCAGTGGTATATGGTTTAAATGTATGTTTTTAGCTTCCACTTTCCACGATATAAACCCGAATTCCTGAAAATAGTCATAAATATTACCAGATTTCGGACAATTCAATCATATTTTAATATTATAAATTAAATAGTCGAATAATTAAATCAAACAACTTGAGAAAAATAAAATAAGAGCAAGTCTGTTAACAAAATGCTGTTTACTCGTTTTCTCGACGACCCAAGGGTAAAATCTCTCTCTCTCTTTCTTTCTCTGTTGTCTCTGCGTTTGTAAAAACAAAACAATTATTCACGAATTTGGTCCAACTGATTGCGGAGCGGGAGAAACGCGTCCACAAATTTAGTTCCACTATGTTTCTACTGTTTTTCGAACGGGACAAAAACGTTTTCTCCGCCGACATGTTTGGAGCCTGCGCCTCGGTGTTTAAAAACCGACATTCAGGTATTAAATATCCACATACCATACATGATTGCGACCAGTCCACGGCGACTGTGCTATACGTTTTATATGGGATAAAGTGCAATTGCGCCAAGAGTGCATCACGAAATATGAAAGAAATTATTCACGACGATTTCCACCAAATTGTTCTCTTTACATTCTCCTTGACAATTTACTTGTCCAAAGGAAATTGAAGGAAATTCCAAGAGATTATCCACTTATAACTTATATCCTGGGAACCCTCTCCTATAATATTTCCCAGATATGCACACAAATTCTCTTTCACACACAGGCAATATTCAGGCTATAAAATGTGAGAGGAGCGATTTTATCTTTCATCTGTTGGTTATCGAAATGAAAAAACAGATAACCGAAAAGTTGTTCGTCTGGAGCTACAAACAGTTCGTCAAAAAGTTGTGTCTTATCAATCTTATTTGATAGCACTGTTTTAAAATGTTTCTGTGGGAAGACCCCTCTCTTCAATGCTCAAACTCCATAAGACAGCTGACGGTCCGGAGCTTGCCGCAGATGCTTTCGAAATCTGTGAACTGTCATACCGCAGGGCCATCGCGGATATGAGAAAATTCGCGGGTTGTCATTTTTTCCGCGCATATAATTCAGAGACGATCCGCTATGACACCTAGCAAAATTTCCACCAAATGAAGCACCGGGATTACCCCGCTGCTTCATCGGTGGAATTCCGCTAGGTGTCATTGTGGATGATCTCTGAATTATATGCATGGAAAAATGCCCACCCATAGATTTTGACCCGTCCGTGATGACTGTACTGTAATCGGTCCTCTGGAAATTTTACAGACTCTCAAAATAGAAGAGAATGATATGGTACTTCTCCGTGGATGATTATCTAGCTTCATATCTACTTTCCTGGCCAACAGAAACTTACAGTTAAAACTAGAAGTCCTGTCATGAAACGCGCACAAATAGCACGTTGATATGCGCGTTAATGTACGCGTTATGGCCCAAGTAAAGCTATCAAATTCTGTACATATGGCCTGTGCACAAGCAATGTTTCAGCCAAAGGACCTCCGGGTAACCCGGAGGTCCATTGGCAGAAACATTGCATGTGTTTGCTATCAGTAACCAGGAGACCCTGCCTTGCTTTGGATCAAATTCAATATGGTAATTGCGCGCAATTCCAACGCGCAATTAAGCCTAGATAAGCGCACTATTCGTGACAGGACTTCTAGTTTTAACTGTAGGTACCCAGCAGGCACTCTGCAGTTCGTGAGTTGCAGATTTTCTTGTTGGGTAATATAAGTTATCTACGCCAACATGTATAGTATATGGAGACTTAATACATGGATGTCGCTTTTTAAACACCAAGCCGCGGGCGAGGTATTTAAATGAGACATCCAGGTATTAAATCTCCATATACCATACATGTTGACGGAGATAACGTTTTTGTCCCGTTCGAAACACAATAGAAGCATAGTGGAGAAAAATCTGTGAACGCGTTTCTCACGCTCCGCAATCAGTTCGTGGACAATTGTTTTTACAAACGCAGAAGACAACAGATAGAGTTACCGTACATCCCTTGGGTCGTTAAGGAAACAAGTAAACAGTATTTTGTTGACATATCGTCCCCCCGAGTTCCAATGTATTCTAATGGCACATAGAACACATTGGAACTGAGGGCCGATATTTGCTCTTATTTTATTTTTCTCAAGTTATTTAATTTAATTATTCGATTATTTAATTTATAACAGCAAAATATGATCGAATTGCCGGAAATCTGATAATATTTGTGACTATTTTCATTTTTTTTTTTTTCGATTTTCATATCAAGGCGAGCTGAAGCGAAACGCTTTGATTTAAACCATATACCCCCGATGTTTTGCGTGCCAATATATCATGGATGTTGCACGCTCTAATATTCCTTGGATGTTGGGTGCACCCTTTGCCATGGCTCTTTGTCCAAGGCATTCTGACCAATCAAAAGACAGAATTTATCAGGAATCAAGTTTCTGTTTGTCAAAGGTAAAGATTGATGTCCACTCATTGGAGGCTAAGTACCAAAGCATCATAGAGAGTACTCTGCAAACACAGTCAAAGAGATGATAAAAGGCCACTCGGCCACACATCCGCCGAAAAGAAAGTGTGCAATTCGAGATATTATATATTATTTATTTATGTATTTATTGATGTTTAAGGTCACATATTTCTGCACAATGGCTAATCATGACCACAACAGTTTTACGAGTGGAGGAAGCCGGAGTACCCGGAGAGAACCACCGAGCAACGGCGAGCAACTGTCAGCTCCCCAACATACTAACTCCACACAAGCAGGGTCAGCATTGTTTGAAGACAGGTGCAACATCGACGAGCAGTACGCCTTAGTGCACAGCGTCATCGTGCCCCCACATGGGCAATGGGGATGAAGTGTATTGCCCAAAGACACAACGTGGTTGCCGCAGGTGGGATTCGAACCGAGGACCTCTCGGCTTGCAGCCTGCACCTCTACCCACTGAGCCACCGAGCCCCCATTCGAGGTATTAGCGTTTGATTGTAAAAGGGTTTGTGGACTCACAACTATGTTATAGCGACACATTTTAGAAAATCGAAACTTATAATGTACGCCATGAATCTTTTATCTGAAGTCACACTGTGCCATTAGCGATGCGTGCTTTACATTAAGTTGGGTAATATGAAAGGTATTTTTTTTCATGCAGAGTAACTTAAGCTGTTATATTTGTAGTAATCTCGAGTAAACTGTTTATGCAAACAATTTTTTTCATAACTAGCATACGAAATTTGGTTCTGTTCGAATAACCCAATCTAAAATTATCATTGGGAAACCTCAAATCTTGGAAAATCTAAGTCGAATAAGGCTACTGAAAAGAAACGTCTGTCTTGTCGGGTGGATTGTTTTTATAAGTGATGAGCTGGGCAGGCTTTTTAAATTTTTTTCGAAAATTAAAAGCAAATACCTCAAAAGCCAAACAATTGAAACTTTTATAGGTTTGTGTCTACTTTTTAATCGTATTGCAAATGACGAGGAAGGACCCGGAGAACACTGATTTTTATTCGACGGCCTAAACATTGAAGTTTGTAAAGTGAATTAGTTGTTGGATGGGATACTTGTGTGACGAAAGTTTTTAGTCGTCGAATGACATAATAAATTTTATCATATGATTCGTCCGTTTTGTTCACTTTAAAACATTTGATATTTTGCATTCATATTAATTAGTGAAAATAAAGGGTTCCGTCAATTTCATTGGTCAATTTCAAAACTAGACAATTTGATTGGCTGAACAAAATAAAACTGGGCCACATTTTTTATAATTTGCATAATTAGAGTTGGGAGCCTTCATTGGTCAATTTAAAAACTGGAAAATTTGATTGGCTAAACAAAATACAACTGGGTCACATTTGCATAATTTCAGTAGGGAGAATTTACGTTATCTTTCCTATTTAGGGTGAGTTATATTGTATTAATCTTTTACATATTGTATTTATATTTTACCTACAAGAAAAACGCCATTTATTTTTTTTTTATATTTTCATTTTTTGCTTCCAAAACATAGGTTATGACCCCTCATTGGAACGAGCTCGACGAGCTCGTTCCAATGAGGGGTCATAACCTACGTTTTGGAAGTAAAAAATGAAAATTTTGAGTTATACGAGGATGTTTTTTCCGTTTTTATACGAGGATGGGTTAAAAAGTCATACAAGTGGCTAATTTTTGCGTGTGTGTGTCATATGATAAATAGAATATGAAATGAGTGTTTTACTCATATAATATTTATGAAACTCGTCCGAATTTTCCGTTTGGGCTCGCCAGAGGCTCGCCAAAACGGAACATTCTTAGACTCGTTTCATAAATATTAAATGAGAATAACACTCATTCCATATCCTCTATATAGTCAAGCTGTAGTTATAGGGGAACTAAATGTAAATTGGGAAAATCTAATCTGAAAAGGGGCCATAATTGAGAGAAATGTGTTCAGGATGAACTCATATTTAAAACAGATCTGTGATTTGGGATAAGAAATTGACAAGCTAAAGTTAGTTCTGACATATAACAAATCACTACTCCGTAAATGATATCCGTCTTAAGAAATATTCTGAGTAAGGTCCTGGAAATGCATTGGCATCTTTTGCTTGGATGTTTCTGAAGATGAGGTCCAACACACTGACAAGTTGGTGAGTAGTCTGATCAATATATTGTTGGAATCCTAGAGAAAGTATTGGATCTAGAGAGCATTAATCTTGTTAAGGTCTCTTGTGAGCACTATATTAATGTCTGTTGTCATCAAAAAAAAGCCTTCGATAGCATCCATCATCCTTCGTTCTGGAAGGTTCTAGGAGCTTACGGATTTCCATCGAAAGGCATCAACATCCTGAAGGACACTTATGTCAACAATCAGCGTTGTGTACATCACGATGGGTAGCAAAGCAAGTGGTTCCACGTGAAGACCGGTGTCAGACAGGACTGCGTGATTTCGCCCGTTCTTTTCCTTGTTGTCATTGACTGAATGATGAGAAGAGCCACTGGAGACCAGTTGTTGCCATTGTTTTGGTGATGAGGAGAGCCACTGGAGACCAACCAAGAGGGCTCGTTTGGGGACTGACATCACGACTGGAAGACTGGAACTTTGCGGGCGACATTTGCCGTGCTTTCACACACAGAAAGACATTCAAGAGAAAACAAATAGAGTAGGTCAGACAGCAAGAAGCGTGGAACTCAAGATCCATCCCGATAAGAAACAGGTGATGAAAGCGAATAGCAAGAGCACAAAGAAAAGAAATGTACATGGTACGGAGCTGGAGAAAGTGCAGGATTTAAAGTACCTCGGCAGCTACATCTCGGCCGACGGCAACATCGTGAAAGGGATTTCCACCAGAATCGATCTTGCAGCACAGGCCTTAAGCAGACTGCAGATCATCTGGAAATCACCCAAAGCAACACCAAGCTGAAAATCTAAGTCAAACGTCCGTACAGTCCTCCTATACGCTTCGCGGAAGCCTAGAGAACCAACAAACATGGTGCTTGCCAATTGTTTGTCTGCATTGAGCGCAATGGAACCGTTTACAATTCTGTCACCAACGTCCATGTTTTTTGTGACCATAACTTTGGCACCAATGCACAGAGTTAATTGTGACGTTAACCGACCAGCATCATGGATATTGTCTGATGAAATGGTAACTACAGCTCTTTGAGTATGTAGTTCCTTCTTCAAGTCTGCAGCATAAAATATGACCTTCTGTCCATGAACACTTTCCATTTTCGTCTTATTGACCTGGGGTGGTGTAACGAATAGGTTTATTGTGTCATCTAGAAATTGTTCTGTTGTAGTCTTCCCCAGACATTTCAGAAATGCTACATCCCTCTCTCAGTTCTCCAACTTTCACCTTTGACAAAACCTGTGCAAATTCCTGATCACCATTCTGTCTTACTCTCTCTGTCTGTTCATGTAGTATAAACTTCCTTTTCCAAATTGATCTAATTAAGTCTGAGTAAGCTGCCCTGGGTGACTTGAAAACTGCTCCGTCTCCCAATGAGTTTAGCTGAAGAAGTTCACCCATAGCGAGGATTGACAAACCACCAAACAGCTCTGATGGGGAATCAAACACATTTCTCAAGATGAGATTGAGATTCTGCAGTGAGTGGTATCCTATCATGCTGATTTCATCAATTACTGCAACCTTGGCGTTCACTAGCTGAGAGCAAAGTCTTTGAAGACTCTCGGTGGGTACGTTTTTGTATGTAACCTGCTTCTCATGAATCTATTTGACTGACAGACTAAATGTTGCGTGTACCGTTGAACCATTTATGTTTGTTGTTGCCTTGCAGTGGATGTTGGCAGAATGGTAGCAGGCTTGCAGGGTCATGTGCTACATAACTGAATACACGACATAACGCTTAATTAATTGTGTTGAGTCTTCTTACACTGCCACCGCCACTGAGAAATATATAGAACGGCCCTGGTTTGGCCATCGATGGGTTGATTTTGGTGTCCATGACGCACTTGTATATAGTAGAAAAGAAATCTGGCCTTGTTTAGAGATTGAACCATTGTGTAGAATTCAATGTCGGAGGATCTCAATGTGGAAGTGAGAGAGAATGGTCTAACATCCATTGTTGGTTGAGATTTGATGTTATTTGTGACAAATCGAAATCGTTAGGGTCAAGAGAAAACCTAGTTTCTGCAACCTCGTCATCTTCCATTTGTACAACATCCCAAGGGACAGCTGCTAACTCCTCGAAATTATCCAATACGTCATCAACATCTTTACTAAACGATTCATACTTCTTGATGGTATTGATGATCTGATCCTTGACATCGTTGTATTTCTCCTGATGAGATGTATGTATCAACTCGTTTTCTTCTCTCCATGGTAGACATACTAGGAGGAGTCTGTAATAATAAAGCTCTTCATCTTGCTGCTATGATGTATTTTGGTATCTGATGATGGTGCTTTTCCCTTTTTCTCATTTTGCTCAAATTTGATCACCAGAACCAGTGTCTTTTGCTGCTCATTTTCTAATTCTCCCTGCTCTGCTTCTTCTTAGAATTTTTCTGGTTGTGTATAATTGGAAGCGAAATATGCCAGAGACATGTCGTCAGCAGATGTTGGCCTTGCTGCATATTTGTCAATAATACGTGGCTGATAGATGGAACTTTCATCATCTTCCATGTCTTGAAGCACACGCTTTGGCTTTGTAATTCTCGTACGCTTTCTAGTTGGTCAGTTGGAATGAATATGACTGAGTTGTTGGATCTCTTTAATGGTACCGATAAAGCCCTCACAACTCACTCATGTTGCATGTTGCGATACGTCTCTCGCTTCCATCATAATATGAGACATGTGTTGCAAATTCTGCTGCAAATCCTGGTCATCACCTTCTTTGCAAGCCTTTTTCACCAACTCGGACATCGTGTGTTCAGATTTGCATATATATGATGTCAGGTATGCTATACATGCCCAAATATTACTAATGAATTGAATATCCATGTTTGATCGGGGTGCCTTCAGGATTATTGGACTATAGTTATTCACGATTGTGTCTTGTGGGTTTCCCTTCATTATTATCGAAGTCCTTTTGGCAGCTATACTAAGGGCTTGGGGATATTCTTGCTGAGTGATCTGTGCCTCTGCGTGTAGTCCCTCCAGTTAAGATGTTGTCAACACTCTTGGATCTTTAGACAATACGTAATGCATCTTCTTCAGAACTTTTGATGAATCTACTTACTCGTGTCAGTAAGCTCTACCAGTTCGTTCTCTTTCTTCAGGCTGTGACCTGGCAATTACTGTAAATAGAAATGTGCTGTAAATTAGGTATAAACAAAGAACAGGCTACGCTACGCAATAGTAAATACTACTGAAAGGAACTTTGAAATCTCATATGACAATTCACAGTAAGAAACACACGCTGTTTATGCAAAGTAATGCGCACATTTTTACTCTAATGGAAATATCAGGCCTTGAAATTATTAAGAGGGTTAATTTATGTGTTACATGGATTTTGACATTAATAAAAGCATTGGTGTTTAACAATTGAATTTTACTCCCTGTAGCTATCTTGAATAAACAGTAGATAAAGTATAGCCAAACACCAATAGCCAAACAACACTTATCAGTTTCTTTATGAAATCTGGTAGAGTTACATATATTCAACAGATTTGTTATAAATGTCGGAAT
This sequence comes from Pictodentalium vernedei, assembly GCA_031216915.1. Lineage (NCBI taxonomy): Eukaryota > Metazoa > Mollusca > Scaphopoda > Dentaliida > Dentaliidae > Pictodentalium > Pictodentalium vernedei. Next base: position 80,916,419 of record CM062292.1, on the reverse strand, counting down.
GAGTAATCTTGTTTTAGCCACACCAAGCTTCACCTTTTAGAGTATGGAGGGAGGAGACATTTTTAACTATTTTACTTCAGATGGAATATGAAATTGAAGTGTGTACATTTTTGTTACAGCAGTCAAAAATATACTTAGTACGATGGTGTGTATTCTTCCTGTTTTGAAAATATTCTTTTACAGCTATAATTTTTCAATGAGATCACTTAGCAAAACACAAACACATCAATATAAATTGCTAAAAGCATTTGAGTTTCGGAATAATTTTTTTTATTTAAGATTGGTGGCCTCCACATCACCCCTTACAAACAAGATTACTCATTGGAAAATAAGTTTGATTCAAAAATCTGTATATCCAATTTCTTATAATTTATTTATAAAAATATTAAGTAACGTCTCTCAATTCCATGTAATATATAATGTTTCGGACACAATGTCCCTTATCCCATCAGAACAGCTTCAGACATGAGTGAATAACATTCATGTTTCCAGTGCGCTCACATGGGGAAAACCGGCAGTAACCTGTTCCATATATTTTTTTCAGGATGGGTGCAGAAGCAAAACTAAGAATGAATCAATGGAACCATGATTTTTAAACTGTTTTATAACCCATGAATTTTAAAATGCTTTATACAACTGAAAACTCTTCATTCCTCATTTCCAGATTTATATGTAAGGAGGGGAGGGACTTATTAGGTCGGATCAGGTTAAACAAATTGTAATGAATATTGGTAACGACGATAATGCTTTTTATTGCCATGCTTGAAAGGTAAAATGGAACAGATAACCCACACCATATACATGTACCTATTCTATGATACTGACAATTAAGCGCACCGCGTACATGTACATGTACCTACATGTATCTCCTACAATGACAGCAAAAATGTATACATAGCTCTGTATACATACCTTGTGTACAAGCGTGCTGTAGCATTCTAAAACTTGGCCTGTCCAAAACAAAACTTCAAAAAACAAAATGTCAAAAACGTTCCGATTTCTCTGTACATACGTACCTTATCCATTTTCCATAGTTGGACAGTAGGCGTGCTGCAACATTCTAAAACTAAAACAAAATTTTAAAAACGTTCCAAATCGGGAAAAACCTAAGTGGAAATTTAAATTTTATAGTAAATTTCCCTTTTTATTATACCTACGACAATTGTTTACAACAGGCTTCCAGAAGAGTGGAAGTCCCTAACTTGGAAGAACAAAATGCTCTTCATTTTATTCTTTTCCAAGCGATTTGGGAAAGAAAAAGTGGTGCAGAAGGACCAAGACAAAATTAGCCAAAACTGGGTCGAGTTTTAATAATATTGAATTGCTGATACCATTAACGTAAATCAGAAAAGGGTGGGTGGGGACTAGGATGGATCCTTGTGGTATACCTATAATTATGTCTTCCGTATCCGATTCTTTATTATCGAATGGTACAAACTGACTTCTTCCAGTTAAATAGTTTTCGAACCAAGAATTAGCCACACCTCTAATACCATAGTGGTGCAATTTTTTAAGCAAAGTATTGTGATTAATATTGTCGAAGGCTTTGGAAAATTCTAGGAAGTCCTTCGTCCGTTTGTCGTTCTGAGCGGCGACATCATTTACTAAGTGCAAAATGGGATGTATAGTTGAATGGAGTTTTCTGAAACACAGCTGATACCGGTAGATGATGTTTTGTTCATCCAAAAGTAGTTACAAACGCCCTTGCATTAGTTTTTAAAATATTTTTGAAAACGTGGGAAGAATACTGATTGGCCTGTAATTGTTGAATATGTGAGGGTCCCCTCCTTTGAATATGGGTATTGTTTTAGCGACTTTCATTTTGGTCGGCATCACGCCCGTCGAGAAGGAGAGATTGGTGATATGGGTGAGTGGCTTTGCTACTTCAAAGCTTATCTCTTTCAATAGCTCAGTGGACTTGCAGGGGGCGCGGTGGCTCAGTTGGTAGAGGTGCAGGCTGTAAGCCGAGAGGTCCTCGGTTCGAATCCCACCTGCGGCAACCGCGTTGTGTCCTTGGGCAAGACACTTCACCCCGATTGCCTACATGGGGGGCACGATGACGCTGTGTACTGAGGCGTACTGCACGTCGATGGTGCGCATGTCTTCAACCAATCTAACCCTGCCTGTGCTGCGGTGCAGAGTTCAGAGTTACGATGTTGGAGAGCTGACAGCTGCTCGTCGTTGCTCGGTGGTTCTCTCCGGGTACTCCGGCTTCCTCCACCCGTAAAACTGTCACGGTCACGATTAGCCATTGTGCATAAGTATGTGACCTTAAACACCAATAAATAAATAAATAAATAGTGGACTTGCTATCAATCATAATATTTCGTCGGTTTTCCACTTTGGCTTTGAATAAAGAGAATTACTTCTTGTTCATTTGTGTGTGATATAAAAAATGAGTCAGCGCAACTATTCCCAATGTATTCTGAGAAATGTTGTGATGGTGTTGGTAATAGATTGCACATTGGTTTGCCAATCTTCGTAAAAAAGTGTTAAATTTATTGACTATTTCTTTAGCATCGGTCAATTCAGAATTTTTGTCGATGAAAGAAGAGGGTAGTGCATCAGTACTTTTCGTTTTATTGATGGCTTGCGTAAGATTTCCCACGACTTTTTAGCATTATTTTTGTTTTGGGATAATACATTACTGTAGTAGTCTGCTTTGCTTTTTCGTTTCAATCGATTAAAACTTTGGCAATACCTTTTGTATTCCTCCACAATCTGAGGTTTTCTGGACTTCAACTTTTTGACATACAGTTTGTTTTTGTTGAGGGATGATTGTAAAAGTCCAGCTGTCATCTAGGGTTCACGTTTTGCAAATTTGTTAGGATCGCCGTGGCTTTGATTGGAAATTCAGTGTCAAAGTGTCTATAAAGGATATTAAGAAATGAATTATGTGCTTTATTAGGGCAGTCAGTATTAAGTATATCCGAAAAATCGGTTTTGGAAGAAGAGCAGCATTGGTTAATATTCGTTCGGTTGAATGCACGTTTTTGTCCGACTCTTCCAAATAGAATGTTGCGAAGTGGCTACTTACATCTGTAATAATAATACCCGATTTGTTTACCTTGTTGGCATTACTGATGATATGGTCTATTAACGTTGCAGTAGAATGTGTGACCCTTGTAGGTCTCGTGACAGCTGGTAATAAACCGGCACTAAACATAGAATCAACATACGTACTGGTTTTGGAGTGATTATTGAAATTTAAGAGGTTGATATTAAAGTCACCCATTACATAAGCATTTTTTACCAAGGTTAATTTTCTCTATGAGAAGGCCTAAATTAGACAGAAATAAATCGAGGTCCGCTTACGGTGCCGTATTGGGTCTGTAGATAATACCGACTGTACACTTTTTATTTGAAGTAATTTCAATAAATAGTGATTCAAAAAAATGAGGAATGAAGATAGAGAGGTCCTTACGTATTTTGAATGATAAATTTTCTTTTATGAATAGGCCAACGCCACCTCTACCGTCGCCATTGAGAGGGCGAGAACTGTAAATAAATGGATGATATCCTTCTAGGTCATAACTAACTTCTTTGATTCTGAAAGTTTCAGTCATGCCTATTATATCAAGGCAGTTTTCGTTTGCCTGAAGATCGCATAGTGAGCAGCAAAGGTTTTCAAAATTCGCATTTAGACTGCGGCAATTAATATTAAAAAGAGACAGTGTTTTATTTTTGACTGACACATGATCTTTGAAGTCATTAGGTTATAATACCTGCAACTCTAATTATCAATGGCAAAGGGTGGGCTAGGGTCATCTGTATTATTCGATATAAGGCATTAAATGCTGATACAAAATCAAAAGTACTATCTTTCTGGATCTCATCAAAGAACGTGTTATCATCCATGATCGTTGGGTAAATTAAAGGATGCATCGTCGTGACCAACCATTTGGGAAAATAGGATATTCAGAATGATGTATCTAACAGATCTATTTTCATGGGAAGGTAAGTTGGTCCTAGAATTAAACAAAACTCTGATGTCAGAAGTAAAATATAGATATACGTACATAACATGTTGAGTTCGGGAAACCCTTCTTTATACGGTATATACGTGATTTAGATTACTATAAAGACCAGGGCTACAGGGAGAGATTGGATGGAGGCCGGTGCAGTGACACTGGGGCCGGGAAGGCCAGGATTTTTAGGCTAAGCCTATCATCCCCCTTGCCAGTTCAAACATGACCCGAAAGACCGCACATCTATTTGTTGGCCCGTTACACGGAATGTAAAGACCAAGACGATCCAAAGTCACGCCCCATCCGAGATCGGTCGTGGACAAATCCATCGGAACTCCCGGCCGTCAACGACCGAGCAGAAAGTGTTGGAGAGGTCTGAAGTGTAGCTGACCTTAATGAATGAGATCCGTTCACCGACCCGCAGATACCCAGCAGCCGGAGAATACTCCCGGATGTCGCAGACGTGGACTGGGTCAGAGTCAGGGCGAAAGCCGACAGAATCACTGCCCTTGGCCGACGGCGGGGAACCGCCACCGTATTCAGATGAGTACGGAGGTCCATTCCCAGATGACAAAACGACGGAGAAGGGGCCAGATCCGACTTCTTCTCGTTGACTCTGAACCCTAGCGACAAAACAGGTCAAGAGTGTGTCTACCTCGGACTCCAGAAGAGCAGCATTAGAGTGTCTCTGGGGGACGTCGTCCAGATAATCCAAAATAGTCACCCTTGACTGTGTGAGATGGAAAGCTATGGTGAAGGCCCAAGGAGCCAGGTTGAGGCCAAAAGGCATGGCCTTGTACTGGTAAACTCGCCCCAGAAAAGCGAACATGAGATACTTTCGCAATGAATAGAGCGTGAAGGTAAGCGTCTCGCTGGAAGCGAAATCTCCCTGAAGAATGGAGCGGCGAACAGACCTGAAAGACTTCATGCAGAACTTGGGAGCAATGATTGACTTGCTCAGGATACTCAGATCGGTAACCGGTCCGACCCGGCTGTCCTTTGTCGGCACCAAGAACAGAAGGGAATAAAATCCCACTGAATGAATGTTATTGGCGACCTCAATCGCCCCCTTTGACAAAAGATTGTCCATCTCCGTGATCAAAAGTTCCCGAACGTGAACCGTCTGAAGGAACTTGGGATGGAAGCGGCACCCGTGACAGAGTGGGGATATCCGTAGACCGGGCCGAACAACATCTAACATCCAAGAATCGTATGTGATAGCGGCCTAATGGTCTGCAAACTCTGATATCCTTCCTCCAACCTGGGACGAATCGAGATGATGATCTTCATTTTGAGCCCCGGTGAGGCCCGTGAGAGGAGAAACCACCTCCTCTGCTAGCAGAAGGATCCCGAGACCTCCCCCTGTTCTGTCGGTGCTTACCTTTACTACGTGAGTAAGAGGAAGAAAACTCCCCCTGCGCTTTGCTCAGGTGAACTAAAAAAATAGAATGTCTCCACTTTTTAGGGTTCATATAGGAATTTTGTTTCAGTGATCAGTCAAGAGTTTTCTATGGGATGCTTACGGGAGGATTAAGATTTACTGTTGTTGCACTGACTAAAAAAATCGAAAAAAAATAATGGGAGTAGCGAAAGGAGAACAGCAACATCACAAATTGGCTTTAAAGATACATGTAATCTGAATACTTTCTGTATTTTTTGTGAAAGTATGTATATTTGAATGTCCATGTTTATCTTAATAAATATGGTAACGAGAGGTCTGTTGGCCTATATAGCTCCGCTTAATGCCACTCCTTTCAGAGCGGATCAACACAAGATAAATATAAGACAGAGAGAATAGGAGAGAAATTGTCTCCTTAGTTCCAATGTGCTCTATGAGCATTCTGGCACATAGAACACATTGGAACTCAGAGGACGAAACGGTTAACTTGAAATCTCATCAATTATGACCAGGCTCTAACGCTATGATATTAAAATTGCTGACACTACTCATTAACCTATGTTGAATTGACACAAAATTTAATCTTCATTTGCTGATTACATTAAAAATTATATATTTTGTTCAAACAGGATGATCTGCTTGCCCAAAGGGGAAATACATTAAAACATTCTGTAAACAAAAACGACAGTGGACTGTCAAAGTTCAGTATCAAAGGGTTGTTGTTTGTGACCTTGACCATGATGATCTTGGACTTGGATCAAAGTAATAACGCATCTTTGCGTTACGGGCAGTAATTGTGGCAAGAGTGTGAATAAGATCTGTCAATCACACATTGTTAAACCAGACAAGAACGGTATTCAAGAACCCAAATGACACTGCTTGTGGCCTTGACTTGATGACAATGGGGTCAAGATCATGGCACGAGGATAGGTTATCGGTAAAAATTGTGTGAAGGATGAACAAGGTCTGTCACATATATTCTGACAAGAGATGTATAACAATATCGGTTTTGCTGTCTACAACCTTGACCTTAATGATATGATCTTGGATCAAAGTTGCGATACACCTTTTGCAAATTGAGACGAGCAATAATTGTACCAAGTACGAATAAAATCTGTCAATCATACCAAGTTATATGGACTAGACAAAAGTGAGAGTGAAGTGTCAAAAGATTTTCTATCGCCTTAACATTGGACCTGTGACCTTACCTTGGGGGGAAGATACCATACAATTCGCGACACACTGTCTTTTGATAACACAAATTGTAAGTTTTGTAACAGAAGGTTCAGTGGTGAAGAAGTTATGGCATGGACAAACAAAATGTTGATGACAAACGACAGATGGACAACAGCAAATTATTATCCGAAAAGATCAGCTGACACCCGCCAGGCGGAGCGAACAAGTTAATCAAGTCCTCAATACTTCTCTCGTTGAACTGGCTGGTTATCTTCGCAATTTTGAGGAACAATATATCATTTTGGCCTAGAAAAGGTTAAAGATTTGTTTTTCAGGGATCCTGTGTGATCACATTGGCTGACGCATGCTATTTTTATCAATTCAAACTTTAACTAGAGGTAGCCACCAGGGGTAACTAATCCCCCTGAAATACCACCCTGATACAGTAACCTTGGTAATACATTACATTAAATTAACACAGCAACTGTTGGTAGTATTTACTCAAATAATACAGATAAGATTACATGTATTTGATGGGAACTGATAGATATCTTTGTAGTCTGTGGCCTAATTGGTCTGTATTTTTAGGTGCAGATGAAGTTTCTTTGGTACTGAATGTTTTTATTATGTAATCACAGATCTTAGTGTCACATATTCAAGTCATGCACACATCATATTAAATCAGGACAAGTATCATTTATAAATGAGTGGACCTCAGATGAGATAATTCAGGAGAAGTATCATTTATAAATGAGTGGACCTCAGATGAGATAAATCAGGACAAGTATCATTTATAAATGAGTGGACCTCAGAGGAGATAAATCAGGACAAGTATCATTTATAAATGGGTGGACCGGAGGTTAGATAAATCAGGACAAGTAGCATTTATAAATGAGTGGACCTGAGATGGGACAAATCAGGACAAGTATCATTTCTAAATGAGTGGACCTGAGATGAGATAAATCAGGACAAGAAGCAGTTATAAATGAGTGGACCTGAGATGAGATAAATCAGGACAAGTAGCAGTTATAAATGAGTGGACCTGAGATGAGACAAATCAGGACAAGTAGCATATATAATCCAAAACTACCCAAACCCCCATCTAGGGCTTATAATAGTAGCACGTAGATGAGATAAATCAGGACAAGTAGCATTTATAAATGAGTGGACCTGAGATGAGATAAATCAGGACAAGTATCATTTATAAATGAGTGGACCTGAGATTAGATAAATCAGGACAAATATCATTTATAAATGAGTGGACCTGAGATGGGACAAATCGGGACAAGTATCATTTATAAATGAGTGGACCTGAGATGAGATAAATCAGGACAAGAAGCAGTTATAAATGAGTGGGCCTGAGATGAGATAAATCAGGACAAGTAGCATTTATAAATGAGTGGACCTCAGATGAGATAAATCAGGACAAGTATCATTTATAAATGAGTGGACCTGAGGTTAGATAAATCAGGACAAGTAGCATTTATAAATGAGTGGACCTCAGATTAGATAAATCAGGACAAGTATCATTTATAAATGAGTGGACTTGAGATGGGACAAATCGGGACAAGTAACATTTATAAATGAGTGGACCTGAGATTAGATAAATCAGGAAAAGTATCATTTATAAATGAGTGGACCTGAGATTAGATAAATCAGGACAAATATCATTTATAAATGAGTGAACCGGAGATGAGATAAATCAGGACAAGTATCATTTATAAATGAGTGGACCTGAGATTAGCTCATAGTAAATCACTTATATATTTTTAGCTAGGGAACTAAATTTCTACTCTTAAGGTCATTGTGACCTTGTACCGTGGCACAACCTGCCCAAAATGAATATGTTTCTCCCTCTTCACATAAGTAACCTATTCATAAAGTTTGCTTATGATTGGCTAAGCTCAACGTCACAGTCCTTGAATTTTGGAAAATGACCTAAAATATGTAGGATTCTAGGATTCTTCCTCTCATCATGCTCAACAACACGCCAAGGAAGGTTTTGAACGGGAATGCACAATTTTTATAATTAAAAGAGCCAAAACCAGCTGTGATAGATTAAATAACTTAATTTCAAGGTCACTGTGACCTTGACATTCGGGAAAATGACCTGAAAAATACATAGGGTTCTTTCTCTCACTACGCCTGATCCACAAGACAAGTTTGGATTTGATCAGGCAAACAACTTTTTAATTAAGAGTGGAACCAACTCTGATCGATAAAACTTTAAATTCAAGATCACTGTGACCATTAGGAACAATAACCTCAAAATAAATAGAAATGCAGTCCTTTCATCATGCTTAATTAATAAGCCAAGTTTTGATAGTGCAAGCAAAATGTCCATTAGAGAAGCCAACTCTGGTGAATGCTCAAGTTGAAGGTCACTGTGACCTTGCCCTTTGGCACAATGATACCAAAATGAATAGGGTTCTTCTTCTCATCATACCAGACCCACGTGTCAAGTTTGGTTTCAGTCAGCCAAGTGAAATTTTATTAATTTAAAGAGCAGAAACCAACTAGGTGCACAGATGGACGGATGGACAGCACCATGCCTGTATCCTTCTAAAAATGACAGGTTAAAGTTAATAAAATGGATGAAATCACCCCTGGAGTACAACAAGGCACCCTCTCGGACCGGGTTAGTTTTCAAACACGTCCTGTAGATCTTTCAGCTGAACTCAAATACTAGATATTGGCTTAACTGGTAGAGTGCTAAATTACTTTTTGTCCTTAAAATTTCTTTGTGCGTCTTTGCCTTCTTACAATTTATGGGAGAGTGCCAGTAGCACTCTCCCATAAATTGTAACAAGGCAAGTCCTAACATATAAAATAATATCGCTTCAAAGATAATATGAAGCACATCCACAGAATATGAAGCCTTTAAATTGTGATACAGGCACTTTGGAATAAAGCCCAAAGATGGACTTCCAGCACTCTACAATTTTATTATTATTTTTTTTGTTAAGTTATCGCGCTAATGTACAAAATATTTATCAAAATAAACTAATTAGGAGCCATAACTTCACGACCAAAAATAGGATCCATGGGACATTTCGTTTTCCAGTTATTGCAGGTACAAGAAAAATTACAAACAAAATCCAAGCTGCCGGTCATGATGGTCATATTGGATATGGCAGAAAACTGATTATCGAAAGGAACCTTTCTCTAGTCACCACTAATCAAAAAAGGACATATGGTGCATTTCATTTTAAAGTTAGTGCGTGGCCAAGTAAAAATTAAGAAAAAAATTCATGATGGCTGCCATATTAGATAGGTAAAAAGCAAAAGGAATTTTCCTCCAGTCACCATAAAAAGAAAATGATCTATGGGACATGTTTTCAGGTTATTGCAGGGACAAATAAAAATCTAAAACATCCAAGGTAGCTGCCTTGGTGGCCATATTGGCCAACATGGCAGAAAGCTGATTATCGATGAGAACCTTTCTCCCATCACCACTAAACAACAGGACCCATGGTTCATTTCATTTTTAAGTTATTGCGCAGACAATTTAAAAAAAAAATTCAAGACGATTGCCATAGAGGCCATAGGATATGGCAGAAAACTGATTTTTGAAAGGAACCTTCCTCCAGTCACCACTAATCCACGGCAAAAAAACATGATCCATAGTGCATTTCATTTTCAATTTATTGAGGGACCAAGCAAAAGCTAATGGACATGCAGTTAGTTGGATAGATGGATGGACAGACATAGTCATACCATAATACAGCTTGCTCCAGAGAGCAGCCATATAAAAACCACCCACCCACCTGCAACTATTTTATCAAAAAAAAAATGAAAGTGTCAATGACACTGTACCTTAACTTGTGTGTTGTGTTTATGAAAAGGATAATGTTCAATGTTTATGAAAGGATTATGAAATAAGACAAGAATTGTGATAATTGGGAATATGTTCATTTCTGTTCCCTGTATGCTATGTTTTTGCTAAAAATAATATGAGGTGTACACTGTACTAAAGAGCTGAGGAGTGGGTTAATGTGACCTCACAGTTAATGTATGTGGCCCTCACAGTTAACGTATATCAACGAGAGTTACCAAGTTACAGTGAAATTATTCCAAAACGAGTCATCCTGTCAAGTTGCATTGAAATCCCTTCATAAATATGGCCTGTATACTGTGCTAAAGGTTTTCGGGCTTCGGCCCCTGAAGCCGTCAGTTTCCCAATTGCGTCCAAAGGGGACGTTCTCATCTAGACATTATATGAAGTCAACCTACCAAGTTACAATGAAATCCCTTCATAAATATGGCCTGTAGACTGTGCTAAAGGTTTTAGGGTTTTCGGCTCGGGCAGCCATCAAGGCTGAATGATCGCGACTAAAAGGGGACGTTCTCATCTAGACATTATATGAAGTCAAACCTACCAAGTTACGATGAAATCCCTTCATAAATATGACATGTACACTGTGCTAAAGGTATTCAGGCTTTGGGCAGCCATAATGGTTGAATTATCGCAACCAAAAGGGGACATCCTCATCTGGAGTGATCCTACGAAGTTACAATGAAATCCCTTCATAAATATGACCTGTAGACTGTGCTCAAGATTTTCGGGCTTCGGACACCTGTAGCCATCACAGTTGACCAATCACGACCAAAGGGGAATGTCATCATCTAGGCATTATATGGAGTCAACCCAACAAGTTGCACTGAAATCCTTCCATAAATACGACCTATAGACTATGCTAAAGGTGTTTGGGCTCGGGCAGCCATAAAGGCTGAATGATCGCGACCAAAAAGGTATGTTCTCATCTAGACATTATTTGGAGTTATCCTACAAAGCTACAATGAAATCCCTTCATAATTATGACCTGTAGACTGTTCTAAATGTTTTCGGGCTTCGGGCCCCTGTAGCCGTCACAGTTGCCCAATCGTGACCAAAAGGGGACGTTCTCATCTAGACATTATATGAAGTCAACCTACCAAGTTACAATGAAATCCCTTCATAAATATGACCTGTGGACTGTGCTAAAGGTTTCCGGGCTTTGGGCAGCCATCATGGTTGAATGATCGCAACCAAAGGGGAGAATCTCATCTGGGCATCATCTGGAGTGATCCTACGAAGTTACAATGAAGTCCCTTCATAAATATGACCTGTAGACTGTATTCAAGGTTTTCGGGCTTCGGGCACCTGTAGCCATCACGGTTGACCAATCACGACCAAAAGGGGATGTCATCATCTAGGCATTATATGGAGTCAACCAAACAGGTTACAATGAAATCATTCCATAAATATGACCTTTTGCCTATGCTAAAGGTTTTTGAGCTCGGGCACCTATCAGGGCTGAATGATCGCGATCAAAATGGGACGTTCTCATCTAGACATTATTTGGAGTCATCCTACCAAGTTACAATGAAATCCCTTCATAAATATGACCTGTAGACTGTGCTAAAGGTTTTCGGGTTTTGGGCTCCCAGCATTCGTCACGGTTGGCAGATCAGGCCCAAATGGGGAAATTCTCATCTAGACATCATAAGGAGTCATCCTACCAAGCTACAATGAAATCCCTCCGTATTAAACATGACCTGCAGACTGTGCTAAAAGTTTTTGGGTTTCGGGCTTGGGCAGCCATCACGGTTGACAGATCATGCCCAAAAGGGGACGTTCTCATCTAGGCATTATACAGAGGCATCTTACAAAGTTACAATGAAATCCCTTCATAAATAAACTTCATAAATTAGACTGTGCTAATGATTTTGGGGTTTTGGGCTCGGACAGCCATACCGGTTGACCGATCGCGACCAAAAGGGGAAGTTCTCATCTGGAAATGACCCCAAACCTGCATATGAAATTTCGTTACGATCTGACAAGAACTGCGGGGTGTAGCCCATGCTAAAGGAAAATGTGAACAGACTCACAGACTAACAGACTTCCGCACGCATGATGGCAATAGCTTATCTTGACTTTGTCAAGTTAAGCTAAAAATGAAAGTGTCAATGACACTGTAGCTCAACTTGTTAAGACATGTACATGTTTTGTATGTGACACAGCAATGACAAACATCTAGGTAATGACCTGATAACAAAGGTACATATAAAGTATTGTAACGGTTTGTACATAAATACTGACCTTAGCCTATAACAAATGTATAGGTAAAGTATTGTAATGGTGGGTGACAGTCAGATGCTAAACTAGAAGAAAAAATCTTTGAGTCCCAGAGTGGGTCTGACTGAATCCCAAAGTATTTGTTCTCACAGCACAGTGATAACAAAGGCACCCCAAAACACACACGTTTCTGTCCCAAGGTGAAAACAAAGGTACCCAAAAAGTTTTGTGAAGATCAGTTCATAAATACGAGCTGTATAGAAGCTGTTGACAAAAAAACTTATTGGACCTAATTTCGGTAAAAAATGGCCACTGGCTGCCATCTTGAAACACTCGTTCTCGTCCCAAGGTGATAACAAAGGTACCCAAAAAGTTTCGTGAAGATCGGTTGATAAATACGGCCTCTGGTCCGAGCTGCATTGACATGTGCACTTACAGTGTATAAGTAGCACTGAATAAATCAAAGTTCATCTAATTTGCATAATTTCTGCAAGAGAAAAAAACCTGTACTATAATATATGTGATGTATTCCATGTTACTAAACATTCACTAAAAATTTATTCAAATCAGAACTTTCGTACAGAAGTTCTGTACAAAAGACTGATTGCACTAATTTTGGCACAAAATGGCTGCTGGTGGCCATGTTGAATTTCGGACCACACCCCAAAACACTCGTTCTCATCCCACGGTGATAACAAAGATACCAAAGAAGTTTCATAAAGATCAGTTCATAAATACGGACTCTAGTCTGAGCCGTCCAGAAGTTGTGTACAAAAAAACTGATTAGACCTAATTTCGGTACAAAATGGCCACTGGCAGCCATCTTGAATTTTGGACCGTACCCAGAAACACTCGTTCTCGTCCCAAGGTGATAACAAAGGTTCCCAAGACGTTTCGTGAAGATCAGTTCATAAATACAAACTCTAGCCCGAGCCGTATTGACATGTGTACTTTCTGTGTGTAAGTAGAACTGAAAAAATCAAAGTTCATCTAATTTGCATAATTTCTGCAAGAGAAAAAAACCTGTACTATAATATATGTGATGTATTCCATGTTACTAAACATTCACTAAAAATTTATTCAAATCAGAACTTTCGTACAGAAGTTCTGTACAAAAGACTGATTGCACTAATTTTGGCACAAAATGGCTGCTGGCGGCCATCTTGAATTTCGGACCACACCCCAAAACACTCGTTCTCATCCCACGGTGATAATAAAGAAGTTTCATAAAGATCAGTTCATAAATACGGACTCTAGTCTGAGCCGTCCAGAAGTTGCGTACAAAAAAACTGATTAGACCTAATTTCGGTACAAAATGGCCACTGGCAGCCATCTTGAATTTTGGACCGTACCCAGAAACACTCGTTCTCGTCCCAAGGTGATAACAAAGGTACCCAAGACGTTTCGTGAAGATCAGTTCATAAATACAAACTCTAGCCCGAGCCGTATTGACATGTGTACTTTCTGTGTGTAAGTAGAACTGAAAAAATCAAAGTTCATCTAATTTGCATAATTTCTGCACGAGAAAAAAACCTGTATTATATGTGATGTATCCCAGGGTACTAAACATTCACACAAAAAATTATTCAAATCAGCGCTTTCATATGGAAGTTCTGTGCAAAAATCTGATTGCACCTAATTTCGTACAAAATGGCTGCTATCGGCCATCTTGAATTTCAGACCAGACCCAAAAACACTTGTTCTCGTCCCACAGTGATACCAAAGGTACCCCAGAAGTTTCGTAAAGATCGGTTCATAAATACGGCCTCTAGGCCGAGATGTATTGGCATTTGCACTTACAGTGCTGAAAGTAACACTAAATACATCAAAGTTAGTCTAATTTGCATAATTTAAGCACAAGAAAAAAACCATGTATTATATGTTATGTACCCCATGGTACTAAACATTCATACAAAGAATTATTCAAATCAGTGCTTTCATATGGAAGTTCTGCTCAAAAATCTGATTGCACATAATTTTGTACAAAATGGCTGCCAGCTGCCAACTTGAATTTCGGATCGAACCCACTCGTTCTCGTCCCACGGTCATAACAAAGGTACCCAAGAAGTTTTGTAAAGATCGGTTCATAAATACGGCCTCTAATTGTTGATGGACTGACAGACGACTGGTCATGGCAAAAGCTCAAATTTGGCTTCTCCAAAGTTGATCTAATGACCGGAAAAACAGATCTACTTTATGTGACTTTATGCAAATCTTCTGTATGCACATTCTTGATGCCTTCTCACTGGAACCAGTGAGGGGGGAGGGGGGGGGGAGGGGGGTATTAATTATTTATTTATTGGTGTCTAAGGTCACATATTTTTGCACAATGGCTAATCATGACCACAACATGAGTATCAACTCAAGATCAGGGTTGAGCGTTAATAAGCCATGTTGCCCATTTTAGAAAGGGTTTGCATCTCCCAAGCATTGGTCACTGAGTCCTATTTTACCAGTAAAACAGATCCTGTTTACCGCAGTGAAAAGGCACTGCTTCACTTCCCGGGGTTCCCGTGGGGAGGGGGGGTTATTAAAAGTCTACATACAATGTAGTGTATTGACTGAAATAAAACATATTTAATCCTTTGAGACTTTAATTATCGTGACGTTAAAACGTCACTGGGAATTCAGTTTCTTCAAAAGTTTTTCAAAATGCAATGTCAAATGCTGGAAAGTACAAATAACAAGATATTTTTCACATTAGTGATTATCTGGTTGAGGGCTAGATTATTTTTGGTGGTCTGAATTTGTTATTCAAAACTTATTTTATAACAAATTATTGGAGAGTGCCCACAGGCACGCTCCAATAATTTGTAATAAAACAAATTTATGTAAACAAAATGTTATTTGTGTTTGACTGAATACGAAGTATAAGCAAGGAAAGTGTTGGCTTTTGCTCTGGTATTCTCATTTTTTGAAAGCCCTGATAGTAGCTTCTAGCACTCAACCAGTCAAGAAGTCTTGACAGCTGGCGTATATTAGTATTTTAAGCTGCGATAACATTTGCCTTAACGGTTGTCACTGAGCAATATTCGTGAGAAAATAGTAATTGAGTTTTAAACTTTATAAAAAATCGAAAAATAATAACATAACAAATGACCAGAAAGTATCAACGCACTGTTTGATTTTGAACATCATAAGACGTACAAAAGTATCAAAGGGTTAAAATATTGGATGTTTTTAGAAATGGGTCACATCTGAATGGATGTTTTTAGAAATGGGGCACATCTGAATAATTTTTAAGGTGAAGGGCAGTGAGAAATACAAAAATAAACATATCTGTATAATGTGAAGCATGATTTTTATTTACCAAAACTGCAGATATTCTTCTTAAAAACATTATGTAGAATTCCTGATTGTGATAATCTGAAAACAAAATACATGATATGTAAACACATTCCCACACATTGTTGATGTAAACAAAGCATGGTATTTATTTGTGTGGTAGTGTGCAAAAGAAAAATATATTCAGATAGATATCAAATATATAGAAATAATAGTCATATCAATATGTCAGCAGCACCACAACTTAAACAACATCTGCAACAAATAACGAAGAACCTGAAATATCATGCATGATTATTTTTCACTTAGTTACAACTTTTTCAGTGGGGCCTTGAAATTATTCCAAATTCGATTTGCTTTGTTACTGAATTGTGGACAAGCGATCAAATCGAATTGGCCATGATGAACAACAATCATGTTAAGTATTTCAAGTTGGACAGATTGGAAAAGTCGTAGACGTGCAGAAAACTTTTGCATACCATCTAAGGCCATGGTTAATAAATTTTCGGTTTAGCATTATTTGCCTCATTATGTTTTTTGCCCGAAATAAAAATGCATTTTCTTTATTACTGTCTCTGCAAATGGGACCATTATAGGAGCAGGAGGATACACCATTTCATGTCACTTCCTCATCTACTGAAATGCCAGATTATCACCTCATTTTTGCCCAATTGCTATAGCAATCTGGCAATAATGAGGCAATAGTCTGGTGTTTATTAAGGGTAAAATGTTGACTAATAGTACATTTTGTTATAGGCTGTTCCAAATATAACCCTGATAACTGAAAAGTTCTATCTGAGCCAACTAACACATGCAAGGAAGCAGTGTGTAAGTGCAAAATGATAAAATATGCATCTTGTGGAAAAGCATATATTACATTTTCCAATGAGAATATAACTATTTAAACTTCATTCTGCATTTTGTTCTGACAATCTGGATTAATGCTACACTGAAAACAAACTAACCATGGCCTAAGCTAACTCATACTTATAACTAAGAAGGTGATAATAGCCCCTTCCCCATACTAATACCAACACGTTGTGACACCGATCACAACACAATGGTCTATCTCCATCCAATTCCCCCATAGTTTACAAAATTCCCACTGTAGTCATGATGTCATTTATCTATGCAGTATTTTAGCATTACATAAAGTTGAAAACATGGAATATACATGAAGTTTTTGCATACATGATGCAAGCTTGGCTGCAAAGCAGGCTGTGAATTTCCAGTTTCTCCACAATTTATTTATTCATTGGTGTTTTTTAAGGTCACATACTTATGCACAGTGGCTAATCGTGACCGTGACAGTTTTGCGGGTGGAGGAAGACGGAGTACCCGTTGAGAACTACCGACTCCGAGCAACTGTCAGATCCTCAACATTCAAACTCTGTTCAAGCTCTGCTCAAGCAGGGTAAAAGCAGTTAAAGACATGTGCACCATCGACATGCAGTGTACCTTAGTATGGGATAAAGTGCCTTGCCCAAGAACACAACACACAATTCTTCTCATGTGATACATCGCCACCAGAGTGCAAAAAGGCACCATCTGCAATGCAAAGGCATTGCAGATGGCACCTTGTTACACACACAAGGAACAAAATGAAATTTTCCCAACACTGCCCAGAGCAGGAGAGAGACAGTGAATTATTCTTTGAATAAACCATTGCATTCAGGTCAATTTCTGACCGTTGAACGTGTCAACATAGCCACTCTGTAACGTTGTCAAACAGAACGGAGTGGCTAAGTTGACACGTTCAACAGTCAGATTTGATTCAAAACAAAATTAATTTGCAAATCCATTGATTCAAGAATCAATCTGATTTCTGATTCGCAGGGAGTTATTTTCCAGTTCTATATGTTACATAATATATTCACTAGATTGGGCTTTGAAACCTGACCTTGCCATCTAGCGAGTGTGGTGTCAATTATTTGGCCTTGAACAAATGACAATCAGTTAGCTTTTACAAGGTGGGTACATGTATATTATTTATTTATTTATTGGTGTTTAAGGTCACATATTTCTGCACAATGGCTAATCATGTCCACGACAGTTTTACGGGTGGAGGAAGCAGGAGAACCTGGACAGAACCACCAAGCAATGGCAAGCAACTGTCAACTCCCCAACACAATAACTCCACACAAGCATTGGTTGAAGACAGGTGCACCATCGACGTGCAATACGCCTTAGTACAGAACGCCACCGTGCCCCCACGTGGACAATGGGGGTGAAGTGTCTTGCCCTAGGACAACGCAGTTGCCGCAGGTGAGATTCAAACCGAGGGCCTCTCGGCTTGCAGCCTGCACCTCTACCAACTGAGCCAGCACACTGTACCCTCTTGTTGAGTATTAATTATATATGAACCATACAAGTGAGGGACAACTGATCTTCAAGGACTCTACTCAATTTTTAACTGGTAGAGCACTGAATATTTTCCGGTCACCAAAATTTATTCACCAGACTTTCCCATGTTGCAATGTATGGGAGCAGTGGTCAGTCGAGTGGGTGACTACAAATATTAGGTTGGATGCAAATGGCAGGTCTCCATTGCACCAATGGCACATATCAATGTAGGAGTGCCATCAGAAACTGTAATTTTTCTATACAGTGTATCAGGTGTACTGGAAAAATTACCCAGTACAGAAAAGGGAGACAACTGAAATATTTTGTCAGTTACCTATGATTACCTCAGAAATAAATTAACTCAAATTGTTAATAATGCTTAATTATCATAGGATATTGAAAACTTTTTTTAAGTACACTTTTCAATTTAATTAAGACATTCAGAAACCAAATGGCACTCCCCATAAATTGCAACAAGGCAAATCCAAACAACTGAACTAATTTTACTACAAAGATAAAATGAAGTACACCCACAGAGTATGAAGCCTGTGAGCTGTTGCACCTGCACTTCTGAATAAAGCCCAAATATGGGCTTCCAGCACTCTACCAGTTAAGTACTTTCAAGGCCGTGAAAAGGAATTTTAAAATTCAAGGACTTTTAAGTTTTTCGAAGACCCCAATGCATCCTGTTAAAGGAATGATTAGACTTTATCTTATTCCTCAAATAATTTCCAAACATTATGACCCCTCAATGGAACAAGCTTGCTCCAACAAGGGGTCATAACCTATGTTTTTGAGACAAAAAATGAAAAAAAAATAATAAAAATTGGCGACTTTTGTGAATAGCGCTGGCCAGTTTTAGACGTTACGTTGGGTAAAGGGTTAAACTTCATCATTCTGGTTTATACAGAGATGCAATTTGTCATTTTCTTGAAAATACTATTCTGTGTCTGTACTGCACATGTCACCATATTCCAGAATACCCAGAGAGAAGTATGCCATATGGGATGCCTCATTGGAATGAGCTGGTCAAGCTTATTCCAATGAGGGGTCATAAGATACCGTTTCGTTGAAATTTTGTAAAAATTTTGAAAATAAAATAATGACGACTAGATACTTTTATGCTTACCTCCTATTTTGAAGGCCCAGAAGACCAATGGGCTAAGCCTCTGAAGGGTTAGACACAATAGGGTTAGGATTGTTTTACCCTAACCATTTGGACATTGGGCCTTCAGAATAATGGTTGAGTACTTTGCAAATATGATGATAAAATGGGACTCAATTAAATTATCAAAGCATTCCAAATCAATAGAATTCATTCCTTTCCCCTAGAGGCAGTATAGCTGCAGAGTATCATTATTCTTGGCCAACGCACTGTCAAGTTAGACCTGAAATTATTTTGGGGTTAGCACAGCAAAATCGACAGGGTACATATTCAGCTTGTCTTGCAAGCATAGGCAGTGTACCTGTGCAGTTTCATTCCTAGACCAAAGTGTTGTCTAATAAGTTGAAGTCCTGAAACAGTTTTTGTGTAAGATCCTTGTGATGTACGACCTTGACCCCACCCCCTCCCCCCCCCCCCCCCAGAAAAAAATCAAGGGGATCTCAGACCATTTGATCCATCCCCAAATGGAAAAAGTTCCATCTATTTCCCCTTGGTAGTGTACCTGGGATGTTACAGGATCTTATACCAAAGCATGGCCAAGTTATACTCTGGAAATGAAATTGGATGGACGCTTTTACAGACAATAACAATTTTTTTTTTATATCGTGTGCATTGGGTAAAGGGTTAACTGGATAAATGAAATGAGGCCTTTAGGCCTCAATATTTGACACAGTTCATGAGAATCAGGTTTGAAGCCCACAAATTCCTGTTGCAAGAATCAGTTTATAAATATATAAAATTTGAGTACTGTTATATATATATTTATATACTTACGAAGGTTTAATCTTTAAGGACCCAGTTTCAATTTTGGTGAGTTTCTTGTCATACATGCACGTGCAGAACACATGTTCCAACATACAGGTTTTGGTGGTCTTGACTTGACAATCAAAATTTCAGTACTTTGATAGTGGTGTCGAGTAAGGTCTTGGCTGCCTATATTGGCAGCCAAGACTTCACTTGACACCGCTGCTACAGTACAGTCACAGTGGAATGGAAGTAATTCACACGTGGGCAGTGATATCCACGTTTGCGTTTACCAGGTAATAACAAATTATCATAGGTAAAATTTTAATTAATGATGCACCAGGTTTTACCTGGTGCTTCATTAATTAAATTTTTGAAGATTATTCCTATAATCACTGTTTGAATCTAATACTATTGCGTCCTTGGAAGTATTGCCCACCTGTGGAAAGTGACCAATCCACGGCGGCTGTACTGTAAGTGAAGTTTTGCCACCATATTATGAGGATGAAAAGCCACTTTTAGAATCTAAGACGAGAATCAAAGGAACATTTCATACGAATCCCAGTTCAATCTCATTGTTCTTCTTGCGAGAATGATTTGCACGAATCCATTCTAATTCGAGCATGAATTTCAAGCCCTGGACCATTTTTGGTCTCTTTTTCATTATTTATTTACTGGTTTTCTAGAGTCAATTTCAGCATCTATCGTGACTGCAACATAAGTTTCAAGGCAAGTTTAGCCAATCGTTTATACCCATGCTGCCCACTTTAGACAACTTACAACCAAGCCTGAAAATGAGCAATCTGTCATTTCAAAATGAGATCCCCAGAGTGTGAATTTGCTGATGCTATCTCATACAGTGTGCCAATGTATCTTCTGGGTATCCCTCGCTGTTGAGGATTGAGACCTTGATTCAGAATGAGGTTCACCAAGGGTAAATTTAGTGATTCTACCCTGCTGTGCAGGGTTGCATCATCAAATTCACCCTCTGGGGTTCTCATTCTGCAAATGACAGTCTGCTTATTTTCAGGCTTGTTTACAACCCAGGAATATGGTAATGTATATCTGATTAGTAAGAATGAAAACATTTTTATTGTCAACACTGAAATACAGTAACCACTTTTTCGACAAAAAATAGGAAACAGAAAAACAAAAACATGAAAACATCAGGAAATATTAGCATTCATTTTCCTGTACCATGCACAAGATTTGTATTTACAAGTTGTGAATATAATTTAAAAACGTCATCACAGCTCCAAACCTAATATCAGTTATGAAAACAAAACCATTCACTCTATTGCTTTTCTGCTTTTCTTATCCTTCCATACCAAACATCACAGCCAAATAGTAATAATTATAGAATCAATAAATAATGCCAATTGCCAATTCTTTTGGCTCAATAATATCCGTTGTTTGGTCAGTTATTTTAATAGCTTAATCAGGATTCCTGCAAGCAAAGCCTCATAAAATTCAAGGCTGTTTCTCAACATATTTCGGCATTCTTCAGGACCCTACAACACCTAAGGCCTATAAAACAATTCTTGTTTCTCAGTAAATTTTTCAATTTTATGAGGGTGGAAGGCCTTTTTTGTTTATTCGCAAAACAATTCTGACAATAATTGGAATCAGAAATGTAACTATTAGCACTATTATGTGGCAAACCAATATTTTCTGCAGTAAATATATCCCAGTGTAGTTGAAAATTTCACCAACTATATTTTGTTTGACATCTATCAAAAAAGGTATAGTTGGTTAAATATTTGTCCTATACAGTACATGGAGAGTGTATTATCATTAAATCACCTACAGAGTGGCAATTCCACCCAGGCAATAAGTGCAAATTTCTGGCAAAGCATAACCATCACAAGCAAAGTCCCAGCCAATGGACCTCTGGGTAAATCTGGAGGTCCATTGGCTGAAACATTGCTTGTGTTTTTTCTCCATATGTACATAATTTGAAAGTGATACTTTCGGTGATAACTCCACTCCATGGGTGATTTAGTAACAATCCACTCTCCACCTACTGTACATGTAAGTGCAAAATAGTGTCATAGAAGAGACTTCCTGGTAAAAAAAAAAGAGAAGATAATGAGGCAGATTTTCTATGATGAGGAACGTGCCTGAAAAACAAGATCTTTTTTCAATGGTCTAAATTCAAGGATTTTCAAGGCCTAACTTCACTAGTCCTAACTAATACCCTCCAGTCATTACCCCCTCCTTCCTACCTAGCCTTATGACTGACAGCAATTGCCATTTTAGTATTTTTTTTCAATTTTTACCTTCCAAAAATAGCTTATAATATCTTATTGGACTCTTTCATTGGAGTCGTAAACTCTGTTTTGGAAGGCAAAAATTGTTGTTGGCATTATCTGATAGAAAGATTTGGTAAAAAGTAGAAACTTATCATTTTTGTTAGTTAAAAAGGACAGCTGATTACTCCCAAGAATGAGCTTTTATGGGTCATTTTGACTAACCATTGAATCCAACTAGGACAAAGATCGTAAGTGACAATGACTAAGTTCACGAACTTGAAATGATTCAGAAACTCAATCATAAAGTTTCCTTCAAAATAAAAACTCAACTTTTATGTTGCTGTTCTAATGCTGTGCTAAGAAGTAAATTAGGAGGAAGAGAATCATGAAAAAAGAGCAACACGGTAATCTAAAAATTACAAAGTTAGCATTCACTGAAGCGTTGTATGCTTTCAAAGTTATAGTTCCAGCAAGTCACAGATTTCCAAGCACAGACACTTATTACCAATTTAAGTTATATAATCAGTTGCCATGTACAAATGTTCTAATATAAAAAGAATGTCTTTTTCTGCTTAAATAAAAGCCTTCCACAACATTATAATGCACAATTGCCAATAACAGTTCTCATTTTCTTGTTTTTTTTGTTTTTTTATCAAACTCTGTCAGTTTGTGACTATCTGATCATCTACTGCTGTGTAATTTATTTCAATTAAAACATGTTCCGAATTATTTTCTGCGAAATTAAAAAAAAATCATGGGGATCATGTGGATAGGGATCATATCTAGATACGCATTCTTACCAAGAGAAAATATCTTATTAGTTTTTGTGAGACAAGCTGTATCTTCCAAAAGAATGCCTGACTGAACAGAGGTCATTCAGTTAACTGGTAGAATGCTAAATTATTTTTGGCCACCAAAATTTGTTCATATGTCTTTGCCTTGTTACAATTTATAGGAGAGTGCCAATGGGCACTCTCCTATAAATTGTAGCAAGTCAAATTTTATTAGTCTAAATAATATCATTACAAAGATAATATGAAGCACAACCACTGAATTTGAAGCCTTTAAGTTGCAGTACCTGCACTTCAGAATAAAGCCCAAATATGGGCTTCCAGCACTCTACCAGTTAAAACCCCAAACAATGTGCTTCTTACTCATTCACAAACAATAGAGATGGGCAGTATTGGAATTTTGAGTTTGGTCTCGGTTTCAGTATTTTTAGGGGGTATACCTCTGTATCTGCTTGGTATTTAATATCTGACTTGACCGAGATTTGCCGATAGTACCAAAAAGGAATTCACATCAGAAAAAACAGAATAAGTTGTTGTAGTATCATTCTACCATAACACTATGAATGACACTGCCAATGAGCTCAACAGTGGCATTCTTTTATGATCACAAATCATATCTACAGTAATTTTGTAACTTGCTCTGAGCACACCTTAATGTTAAGGTGTGTTGGTCCTGCAGGCAATAGATAAACCACCTGGACATTGATTTCTAGTCATGTCTTGGCTGCCTGTTAATTAACAGGCAGCCAAGACTCGACTAGAAATGACGGTTAAGCAATTGGACATGTACAGGTTGTAGTGTAGTGAGAATTCAGGATAGTTGCCCAGTCCATTGAGGGTTAAAGGTGAAAAAAAAATCACTCACTTCATTCATGAAAATGAAACTTTCAACTGTTATCAAGTCTCAAGAGGCACTTAAAAAAATTTGAAAATTCAGATGGTAACAGTATTCAATGATTGGTTTGGTTCAGTATTTTGGGATCCCCATATCGGTATCAATGGGTATATTGCCCATCTCTAACAAAGAAAACTTTGTTTTTTTTATCTGAGAGGAAACTTCACTACATGGATGTATTAGTGGAAATCTACTCTCCATATACTGTACTGTGATTATAAAATGTGACATAGAATTTTGCCCAGTGCACGGTGGCTCAAAATTCTCCATCCGCCTTCTGCCCTGCAACTCTGCAGAATCTCAAATGCTATTTTCAGTTCTTTCTCTCGAATTAGATTTGATTTTGCAATATTTAATTCTGAACTTTTAACAACACTATAGATTCAATTTGATGTTGACAACGATGGACTGTTTTTGAAATGGACATCAAATCAGTTTTCTTATTCATATATTTGCGAATTTGTAACTCCACATTTTTTTGACAAAGGGACAGTGGCAAATACATGTCTTCTATCAGTGAAGTCAGGTTAATTAGTATTTTACAAATCACTGTTCAGTAAAAACAATGAATGACACAAATGTCTGTTAACCCTTTACCCAACACAGATATGGAAATTTGTTATTTTAAATATCATTTTTTCAAATTTTTCCAAGTGTCAATAAAACCAAATCATGTGACCACTCGTTGGAACGAGCTTGATGAGCTCGTTCCAACGAGGGATCACATGATATGGCTTTAACATTTTTTGAAAAAATAATATTATTTCAACTACTGAATTTGAATATTACGTGGGTGGATATGGCCGATTCGTTGGGTAAAGGGTTAATCAGTTGAACACATGTTCAGTGTCTTTGTGATTTTCAGCTTTTATAAAACTAATATCAAACAATATCAAACAATTGATTATAAATAAGGCCTAAAAAAGTTAAAAATCTGTTTCTCAGACCATCCTGCATGGTCAATTTGGTTGCTGCATGCTCTCTTTTTATGGCCAATGCAAACTTAAAAAAATAATAATTAAATGGTTTATGTTTGATATTTTACCCAAGTTAATAAAACTGATAAATTTGTCTCTTGAATGCAACAAGGCTTAGCAATGCTTTAGTACTGGAAAGACTTCTTGTATTCACGGGATGAAATACACCACCACCCATGCTATTCTATAGATTATGAGGCTTAAAACATAAAACAAACCAAGAACATGAACTTTTGATGGCAAAGAAATAATTAAAAAAAAAATAAAAAATGCCTGCCCACATGGAATTTTACAAAAAATGGTCTGAGAAATAGACGATCTACTTTGTGGGGACTAACTCCATATTTTTACACAAAGGGATGGTGGCAAATAAATGTCTTCTATCAGTGAAATCAGGTCAATCAGTATTTTACTACACAGTTCAGTAAAATGAAGAATGACACAAAAGTGTTAATCAGTTGAACACATGTTCAGTGTATTTGTGATTTTCTGCTTTTATAAAAATGATATACAATATGAAATAATTGATTATATTATTATAATGTAATTCGTATACAACCATACATTTACAAAAAATGAGAAAACCCTTCCAAAAATAATAATAAATGTATTTAACAGTTGAGATTATGTTGAATGATGAAGTGAATTAAAATCAAATACTAAGATACAGCTAAAGTCAAAATATTGTTAGCAGGTCACAGCTCAGAAAGAGTAGACAAGTTTTGAGCCCAAGAATGGCCCTCAGTTAACCCTTAAAGGCCTATTTCCGACTTTTACAACCTCAGAACATGCCATCACAAGTATGTCCTGCTGACAATAAACAAATTACATAGGCAGTGGTTTCTAGTCAAGTCTTGGCTGCCTGTTAAGGCAGCCAAGACTTGACTAGAAATCACTGTTAAGCCACTGGGTGTATACATGCTGTGGTCAGGTGTGAATTCAAGACAGATGCCCAGGCCCTTGAGGGTTAATTCAATTTGGAACAAGCCAGGCCTGTCATTTTCAAAATTCCAGGAGGGTCATTATGGTTTGCCTTAAATGGCACCAGGAGGGCCATTTTGGTTCACCTCAAATGACCTCAGGAGAGCCATTTTTGGTTTATGGGGAGGAGCATTTTTTCTTTCAATCTATCTCATAGACCACTCAATCATTTTAAGGTACACGGTTTGTGTAATATGATTGCACATCATGCAGTGTATTGATGCAGGCTTGAAAATGGAGATTCAAGATACACATAAGTCATAACACTCACTGTGTCTATCTTTGTAGATAATTATGGAATGTACAAGTATGGAAGACATATATTTTGCAGCATAACATACCATATGAGTCCTTGATTGTTCAATTAAGAAGTGTGATCTTTCAGCTTTGTAGGACTGAGCATGCTGAATAAAGACCCATAAGATGGATTGGTATTTGGATGCTAAAAATTTTAACTGTTCTTTTCGCAGTTTATGACTTGACTTACACTCAGCAATTTTCAAATCGATTCACAAAAAGGAAAAAGGCCGTGGTACAGTACATGGAGAGTGGATTGTAACTAAATCACCCACGGAGTGGAGTTATCGCCCCAGTTATAACTTTAAAATTTTGTACATATCGACCAAAAACACACACAATGTTTCAGCCAACGGACCTCCGGGTTTAATCCGGAGGTCCATTGGCTGAAACTTTGCTTGTGCTGGTTATGCTTGGCAACAAATTTGCAATTATTGCTTGGGTGGAATCGCCACTCTGCAGGTGATTTAATGATAATACACTCTCCACGTACTGTAGATGATTATGGAGAATGACTGGTGTACATTAAGGGAGGTAATTTAGAGGCACCGACATCATTGAAAACACAAGTGGAGTTTTGTCAACTAATTGGAAAACACTTGTAAAAATGATTGTTCAATTTATCGTAATGCATGACCAACGGTGATTATTATGCTGCTTGTCTGTAGTTTTATCACTTTCGAGTTGGAATGTTGGTTGAACAAATGAAAAATCAGAAAAAAATATTTTGCACCATGTGAAACAAGTTTCAGAAATTGGATCACACCAGACTTCACAAACAGCATAGCAAAACCAACAAAAGATACCCTGCAAGTGTACTTTCTTTTTTGGGTTAGCTCATATCAGATGAGTGACCATGACGACGCCTACATACAGCATGAACTGTGCTTTGTTGCCTTCTTGTATCCAAGAAGATTACAGTGATATGGACAATTTTGAGGTGCCTTTTATGGAATTAATGGTCCACAGAAATCAGGGTCAGATGGACATTTACTTCCTTTTTGACTTTAGGCTGGCGACTGCAGCCCAGGGCAATCGCCCGCCTGAAAATGGAAGGCCTGACAATTGAAAAAAAATAAAGTCACAAAATTATTTTACCCTTTACCTGACACAACCAAACATTGATACCTAGCAAACCTTCACTTGAATAATCAAACAAAAATTTGACTCTAAAACGTAGCTTTCCATCCTGTAGTGGATGCAAAAATTAATAAAACAACTGAACTGTATGACTGTTTACATGATGATGATTCACTTTATAATATTAAATAAGTGTAATGAGGTCTAACAGTTGTGTAAAAATATGGTTAGGTCAAATGGGTAGATGGATGGATGCACAGAAGACACATGGGTGGATGGTGGATAGATAAATAAATGAAAAAAAATAAGATGCATGGATGAAAGAGATGAAAAAACAATATGTTTCGGACAAATGGGTAGATGGATGGATGGACAGAAGACACATGAATTGATGGTGGACAGATAAAGAAATGAAAAAAAGATGCATGGATGAAAGAGATGAAAATATGGACAACGCCACACAGATGAAGTGGTAGCTTGATATATTAACATGAATGGTTTATTATATACTCGTTTGTGCAGTTATGAACAAAACTGACAATGCATGCATTATTGTGCAATACAGAAGCAATTGAGATTACATGCTACTCTGATAGTGACATATTTATTTATTTATTATTGGGGTTTAATGACTTTTGACAGCCTGGATCACTTCATGTCGGACAGTTTTATGGGTGGAGGAAGCCAAATTACCCAGAGCAGGGTTAGCAAATATCAAGGAGTCCAAAAAAAAATTTCAACTAAACCACATCATGTCACCCCTCTTGAGATCAAGGTCAAGAAAAAACCAGTGAGTGACAGCAAGCAACTGTCAGACTTTTTAACATACTAACTCCACACAAGCAGGATTACCATTGGTTGAAGACAAGTGCACCATCGATGTGCAGTATGCCTTAGTACACAGTGCTACCGTGCCCCCCAAGACTTTGATTTGAGGGCTGGAAGACCAAAAATCATGTTGTTTCATAAGAGAAAGTAATATTGAAATTCAGTGTTTTTCTTCAAAAACCACAGGAACACAGACCTTCAAAGTATAGTGGAGACCACCAGGTGACCTAACTGGATATTTCCTCATAGAATAACCTTGTAAACTTCAACTGATGAATGTTCGCCGACAATATTCCGATTCGTAAAATTATGGTCCCCCGGTATGGGAAATCATTGCCACATGTCTTTGAAATGCAAGGACCATAACTCTGGTGAAAAATACGCAGGCAACTTTTTATAACATGCGCAGGAGTGGCTTGAAAAAAGGATCCCTCAAACAAAATGTCCTTGAAATCCACCGGCTTTTTTAATAAATGTGTAGGAGCTGCTTGTCACAAGCATCCCTTGTACCAAATTTCAATGATTTCCATCCACTCGCTGCTGAAATATTGCTGCAGATGGAAAAAAAATCATTAAAAATTGACAAAGGACCATAACTCCTGAAAAACATGCCGGCAACGTTGTTGTAACATGTGCAGGAACGGCTTGTCACAAGGACCCCTTAAACAAAATTTCATTGAAATACATCCCCGCACTGGTAAGATATTTCTGCAAACAGGAAAAAAATAATGAAAAATTTATAACGTAAGGGCCAAACTCTGGTGAAAAATATGTGGGCAACCTTTTTATAACATGTGGAGAGGCTGGGAGGATTCATCATATCAAATTTCATTAAAATCCATCCACTCACTGCTTAGATATCGCTGCAGACAGATCAGACCATGGACAGACGGATAGACAGCTGGGCAGATGGACAAAGTGACAACTATCGTGATGTGATTCAGTAAAGAAATTTCTGTTATAAGCTCCATACTCTCCAGCTTTCACTCTTAAATTTATGAAAAAATTAAATCACAGTAGCTGTCAAAAAAATCCAGTTGAGTCTGCTATATGAGAACATTGTTAAGAGTACAATCCCCAGTTCATGGGGCATATTTTACTAACAAGTGCTAGAAACATACCTCTACTTGGTATTTTTGTTCTGGCAATGAAATCTGCCTACAGTGAACAAGATTTAAAGACCTTTCTGGTCTTAGTACTTCCAATGTAAGCATTCACTCAGTTATATTATGTTTGAGAAAGCACTGAGAATAAATGTTCAATTTACAGGCACGACAACATTATTCACCAAAGACAGCTGAAATTTCTATAATTTTATGTATAAATTTAACCCTTTAGGCCAAATAAAAAAAATGAATTGATTCTCAGGCAATTTTTTTTTCAAATCAGTGAGGGAGGGAGGATTTTATTTTTATTTTTTTTTTTTTAATTTTTTTTTTTTCGTGTAAAGGGTTGAGTATACTCAGTAAATGTTTTTGCTGTCTTTCCACTTGAAAAAGAGAAAAGGTTGTATTTTAATGTAATTATAGTATACCTTTTATAACTAACTGCCATAACAACAGCTAAAAGGATTTGTATTTTATTGTTCTTTTTAATGGTATAGATCTGTCAAGCATCATGATCCATTAGAATAGGCCCCAGTAACCAATGCTTGGGGTAAGAGTCCTTTAAAACGGGAAACATGGCTCTAAATGATTGGTTAAACTTGAGTTTATATCAGTGTTGCGGCCATTATTAGGCATTGTGCAGAAATATATGACCTTAAACACCAGCAAATAAATAAATAATTAAATCATGATCCAGTATATCTGAATTTGCCTCGTTACAGTTTATGGGAGAGTGCCTCTGGGCACTCTCCCATAAACTGCAACAAGACAAAACAATTTACTGCAAACACAGCTAAATAATTATATGTCGAGAAATGTGAAAAAATGATCATTCCAAGTTTTCACAAATTCTTTAAAAAAAATGACATAATAAAAATGTCTAATGAGGAGGTTCAAATCCAACGAGGGAGGGCCTGAGAATCAAAACATTATTTTTTTTTAGCCTTAACCAATCAATGCATACGATATCCAAATTTCCTTAAATTTTTTTCTTAAAAGTATTTCAAAAAATTATAACAAAATCTTATCAGGTGACCCATCAACAGTGCAAGCTTGTTTCAATGAGGTGTGACATGATGTGGTTTTGCTGAAATAGCTTTTTAAACAAGAGGTCCCAGGGGGCCTGAGGGCGCTCACATGACATGGTAGTCTAAATATCAAACCAGGCACTTGACTTGAATAAGCTGCATTCGCCCCTCCTAAGAAAAGCCTATACCAACTAAATGAAGCAGCTGCGCCAAAACAATACACAGGATTTTCCTTCTATTTTCAGTTCCTGCACTTTTACGTCCCAAAATTGAGAAAAACGCATAAAAAACATTTTTATTTGGAAATTTTCGAAGGCTCAAAATATTTTCAGTCCCAATTTTTTTTTCTTCTTAAAACTGACCAAAACGCATAAAAAAACAAAAAACTAATTTCAGAATTTTGGTTCAAAAAAGTCCCACCTGGCCCCTAAATTTTCAGTGAAAAAAAATATTCTTTTTTGTCTTAAAATTGCCCGAAACGCATAAAAAAAAAAAAAAAAATTTTCTTAGGATTTTGGTCCAAAATTTCTAAGTCCGGACTTGGATTGAACAAACTTGAATCTCACCCCCCCCTAAGGATGCTGCATACAAAATATCTAAAGATTCTTATTGGTAGATCTGAAGAAGATTTTTAAAGAATATTCCTCATACTGCACTAATTTAAACATTTGGGCTCCTATAGAGAGCCCAAATATGGACCCAGGGAATTGATTTCAATAAACATGTGGAACAATCTTTCAAAGATGTTATATGTGAAATTTGAAAGCTTTTGGAGGAGTGGTTTGGGAGAAAAGTAGTCTTAAATGTTTTTCCCATCACCCAGTGTTAAAAAATGCTGATTCAGCACTTTTTCAAAGTCTCAGAAAAGTACCCCATGATAAAACCGATAGCAATTTTTTTACCATTCCATTCTGTTGGGCCAAAGGAAGCTTCACACCAAATAAGAATTCTCAGTGCCGTGTAGTTTTGGAGATATGGGAGTTTTAATTTTTTTCTATTTTTAGCTCCTGCGGTCTCCATGGGGCGACGGGAAAAATAATTTGGGCATAAAGTAAGTACTTATGACCTAATAAGCCCTCATATCAAATTTGGTCCAAATCTGCCTCTCGGTTTGGAAAATAGAAATTTTGGAGGGGCAAAAATTTGTGCCCCTCCCATAACGATGGCAAATACAGCCCCACAAACTTCTCTTGAACAAATCTGAGTCTACACCTCAAAAGGAAGCAGCACACCTTATATCAAGTCTCTGCTACTGCTGGTTCATGAGAAGAAGATTTTTTTAAGATTCAAGCACACTTTTTGGGTGTGGCCCTACCAAGGGGCGAGGCAACTTGATTTGAACAAAATAAAATTGCGATGTCATAACAAACTATTATCTCAAATATCAATTAAATTGATTCAGCGGTTTGGGAGAAGACGCAAACACCATGTTGACGGACAATGGGCGTGAGTGACAACTATAACTCTCCTGAAAGTCAGGTGAGCTAAAAACATGTTTTTTCAATCCACTCAATTTGTAAATTAAGTTGGCAGATGCAGCCGATTCAATCAGTAAAGGGTTAAGATAAATCATATTTCAATCAAAAAATAAGGGTTTGTAAAAACTTAACAGAAAATAAAATTTCAATATTTCAGTGAAAAAAGAAGAAGTGGACATCAGCAGAACTCACATTTCTGAACTGATCACCAGAATGTGGAAAAAAAGTTCAAATTCTGCATAAATGAATATTTTTCACTGGCAAATTGGCTATTCGATTAACAGGATTTCACTGTATTGTCATGAAAAGCCATCCCAGACAACTGATCACAAATCCCCAAATTTGGACTGTTATGTTAATTATCAACTGTTACCAAGTTTGAGAATTCATCTGTGGTGAATTATACCCTGATTAATTAATGATCTTAAGTTTGTACAAAAGATGTGTATAGAAAAGGTAGTTAAGATCTGAGTTCTGTACATGGATGAATATCAAGTGTAAAATAATAACCAATGTATTAAACCTAGAGCTTAAATGGTTAAGGGGTTTTCTTGATCGATTAATCACATGGATTAATCTTGGTTAACCGATTAATCACTTGTCCAAATAGATATCTGAATAATTGCCATACAGTTGATGTTTTACAGCATGAACCCTTTACCCAACGTAACAAACAAAACTAACTGGGCCCACATACAAAAATCTCCATTCAAATTTATCATGTTTTCAATTTTGGTCTCAAAAACATAGCTTATGATGCCTCATTGGAACGAGCTTTTGGAGACAAAAAGTGAAAATTTTTAGTAATTCATTAATTTATTTTGCAAGTATCGTCTGCTACCCGGGATGGATCAAGGGTTAAGAATGACCATTTCCAGCTACTGATACAATATGATGATCATGCAAGTATGTCAGCAAGTAACTTGCATGCTTTTCTTTGTGTGACAATATTTGCCTGTTTTGGGGCAAGTTTGTTCCTTTGTTGACCCATATAATACAGTAGTTCAAAAGTAACGGTTAAATGAATTACTTTTTGGATCGATCAACATGTTGATCATTGATTAATCAGTTAACCATTTCAGCTCTAATTAAACCAATTGATAAGTGACATCTCTCTCTCTCTAGCTGTGTCTAACCATGGTGAATTTGTTGACAGCATAACCCAAAGATCTACACATTGGAACATTTTGTACGTCTGAAAGAAAAAGAAACAAAGACTCTGTCACTGCAAATAATTTTCAAATGTATTAAAGCTCCAAAGGTGACAGAACTATACACCCTTGTTAACCAGAAAAGGGCCAAGTTATTTTTCAAAGCTGATTTGTAAGGCCACACAAAGTAGATGTATTTCTCAGGCTATTATTTGTAAAATTGCAGGTTTTTTTTTTATTTTATTTCTGTAATTATTTAGTTATGTTTTAGGCCTCATAATCTACGGAATGACTATTTATTTTTTGGTGTTTTGAGGTCACATAATTCTGCACAATGGCTAATCATAACCACAACATTTTTACGGTTGGAGGAAGCCGGAGTATGCGGAGAGAACCACCGAGCAACTGTCAGCTCCCCAACATACTAACTCCACACAAGCAGGGTTAGCAATGGTTGAAGACAAGTACAGCATCGACGTGCAGTACGCCTTAGTGTACAATGCAACCGTGGCCCCATGTGAGCAATGGGGATGAAGTGTCTTGCCCAAGGACACAAAGCGGTTGCCGCAGGTGGGATTCGAACTGAGGACCTCTCAACTTGTAGCTTGCACCTCTACCAACTGAGCCAACGTGCCCCCATAATCTACGGAATAGCATGGGTGATGGTGTATTTCATCCCTTGAGAGCAAGAAGGCTTTGCAATGCTAAAGCATTGCAAAGCCTTTTTGCACTCAAGGGACAAATTTATTAATTTTTTTAACTTGGGTAAAATATCAGAAATAAACCATTTAATTTTTATTTTTGTTAAGTTTACATTGGTTATAAAAAGAGAGCAGGTGGCAGTCAAAAGGACCACGCAGGAGGGCCTGAAAAACAGATTATTTTTTTTTTAGGTCCAAAACAAGTATTTTTCTCCGATACAATTCTACCAGAGAGGAGTGCCTTAGTTTTGCAACATTTTCTTCATTAATTATTGTTCTGTGACAACAGACACTCCAATGAATTGGAATATGCCAACAGACCCTCTAATGAACTGGAACAAAACGATTTTACAAAAAAAAAATTTTCTACTGTTGAGCAAATAAAAAGCTAATGCGTAAAACGTGAAAGCCTATAAAGTAGCCTTCAGCACTTTTCAACCTTATACATCAATACAAGAACCACTTTTTATATAGTTACAATGACCTAACCACTTTATATTCTGATTCAATACACCTTCTATATCAATACGATTAATTGCACAAAATAAAACTGCCCAGGAACATTTCTAACATGCATAATTGGTCACGTCCGATCAACTCTAAAATGGATTGCAATGAGCAGATGTTTGGTGAAATGAAAGAGATTTGCATTATCCCTGAATAATTTTTGGTTTCCTGTGTTGGTGATAATTTGTTTGAAACCCCACCAACACATGTTTAGAGTGATAAGTTTGGTTTTTCTAATGCAGTTTTTTCTCAACTACAATGCAGTTAAAATAAAGTACACATTCTATAAAACACACCATTAAAGTCTTTAGAGAGGGAAGAAGAAATGGAAAACATTCTAAATGAGGCTTTAATAAATAATAAAATTTACACATTCAAAATGGAAATAAAGCACTTGTATCGTAACCCATTGGCAGGTTACACTATATAGCACGGTGATAACCCATAGGAAAAGTGTGTTGTGATGCTTCTCAGCATTTCTGTTTTTACTACACCAGTCATGCTGTTTTACGTCTAACAAGATTTCCTCCTCCATAAATATCAACAACTAATGTGCGATCTCGCCGCAGCGAGATCGCACATTAGTTGTTATTTATTTTTGCAGAAATTATTTTAAGATTGAAACACAAAGTCATTCTATTCATTTGTGAATGCAATAATCAGCCTTTGAGTTGTGATAATTCCAAAAGAGTGTTGAGTCTTTCTGGCAAAACATGCGAGATTAGCAATTCAATAAACTTATGTGGAATTACTTTGTCGTGACCTGTAGTTCATTTGCATGTTTTACAACTGACGGAGCCCACATTAACCTAAACAATCATTCGCAGATTATTTCCAGGCTTGCATATTTTCCACCCCGACAAAATACTTAACCCTTTACCCAACGAATCGGCTGCATGCGCATGCATAATATGCAAATTCAGCAGTTGAAAAAATATTATTTTTCAAAAAATTTCAACAAAACCATATCATGTGACCCCTCGTTGGAATGAGCTCGTTCTAATGAGGGGTCACATATGGTTTTGTTGAAATTTTTTTAAAATTTGAAATGAAAGTGTCAATGACACTGGAGCTCAACTTGTCAAGACAAAGACATGTACATGTATAGTATGTGACACAGCAATGACAAACATCTAGGTAATGACCTGATAACAAAGGTACATATAAAGTATTGTAATGGTCTAAATACTGACCGTTGCCTGTAACAAATGTATAGGTAAAGTATTGTAAAGGTGGGTAACAGTCAGATGCTAAACTAGAAAAAAATCTTTGAGTCCCAGAGTGGGTCTGACTGAACCCCAAAATATTTGTTCTCATTGCATAGTGATAACAAAGGCACCCCAAAACACACTCGTTCCTGTCCCAAGGTGAAGACAAAAGTGCCCAAGAAGTTTTGTGAAGATCAGTTCATAAATACGAGTTGTATAGAACTTGTGACAAAAAACTGATTGGACCTAATTTCGGTACAAAATGGCCACTGGCAGCCATCTTGAATTTTGGACCGTACCCAGAAACCCTCATTCTCATCCCAAGGTGATAACAAAGGTACCCAAGAAGTTTGTGTGAAGATCGGTTCATAAATACAGCCTCTACCCTGAGCCGTATTGACATGTGTGCTTACATTGTGTAAGTAGCACTGAATAAATCAAAGTTCATCTAATTTGCATAATTTCTGCACGAAAAAAAAAACCCTTAGAATATGTGATGTATTCCATGTTACTAAACACTCATACAAAAATTTATTCAAATCAGAACTTTCATACAGAAGTTCTGTACAAAAGACTATTGCACTAATTTTGGTACAAAATGGCTGCTGGTGGCCATCTTGAATTTTGGACCACACCCAAAAACACTCACTCTCATCCCACGGTGATAACAAAGGTACCCAAGAAGTTTCGTAAAGATTGGTTCATAAATATGGCCTCTAGTCTGAGCTGTATAGAAGTTGTGTACAAAAAACTGATTAGACCTAATTTCGGTACAAAATGGCCACTGGCAGCCATCTTGAATTTTAGACCGCACCCAGAAACACTCGTTCTCGTCCCAAGGTGATAACAAAGGTACCCAAGACATTTCGTGAAGATCAGTTCATAAATACAGACTCTAGTCTGAGCCGTATTAACATGTGTACTTACTGTGTGTAAGTCGCACTGAAAAAATCAAAGTTCATCTAATTTGCATAATTTCTGCACGAGAAAAAAACCCGTATTATATGTGATGTATCCCTTGGTACTAAACATTCACACAAAAAATTATTCAAATCAGCGCTTTCATATGGAAGTTCTGTGCAAAAATCTGATTGCACCTAATTTTGTACAAAATGGCTGCCATCGGCCATCTTGAATTTCGGACCGGACCCCAAAACACTCGTTCTCGTCCCACGGTGATACCAAAGGTACCCAAGAAGTTTCGTAAAGATCGGTTCATAAATACGGCCTCTAGCCCGAGCCGTATTGGCATTTGCACTTACAGTGCTGAAAGTAACCCCAAAAAAACATCAAAATTAGTCTAATTTGCACAATTTACGCATGAGAAAAAAACCTGTATTATATGTGATGTATCCCATGGTACTAAACATTCATACAAAAAATTATTCAAATCAGAGCTTTCATATGGAAGTTCTGTACAAAAAACAGATTTCTGCATCGTCGGTACAAAATGGTGGCTGCCAGCCATCTTGAATTTCGGACCGCACCCAAAAACACTCGTTCTCGTCCCACGGTCATAACAAAGGTACCCAAGAAGTTTCGTAAAGATCGGTTCATAAATACGGCCTCTAGCCCGAGCCATAGCAGCTTGGCACTTACAGCTCTGAAAGTAACACTAAATAAATCAAAGTCAGTCTAATTTGCATAATTTACGCACGAGAAAAAAACCCTGTATTATATGTGATTATCCCATGGTACTAAACATTTATACAAAACTTTATTCAAATCAGAACTTTCATACAGAAGTTCTGTACAAAAAACTGATTTTTGCATCATCGGTACAAAATGGCCGCTGGCAGCCATCTTGAATCTCAGACCACACCTAAAAACACTCGTTCCCGTCCCAGGGTCATAACAAAGGTACACAAGAAGTTTCGTAAAGATCGGTTCATAAATACGACCTCTAGCCCGAGCCATAGCCAATTGTTGACGTACGGACAGACGGACAGACTGACGGACGGAAGGACGGACGGACGGTGGGCCATGACAATAGCTCAAATTTGACTTCATCAAAGTTGAGCTAAAAATGGTATTTCAAATAATAAATTTTGATGCTGTCTGCATTGGGTAAAGGGTTAACTGTTTTATTCAGTACTGTGATTACAAAAATGGAGAATTTTGACTGGATCGTGACCTGCTGACAACCTAATAATAAAAAATCTTTACTTTCACAACATTGGAGAAATCTTACTAATTGAAAAAATGTATGAGAGATAAATAAATGAATCTGAGATCCTAGTGCATTCATTTTTCTTGATTTAGTCCTGATTTTACACTATTATTTTAATGAAATCTTGGCCCCTGGAGTGAATGTGTCACCATTGGACTGCGATCAGACCATTTTGTGATCACAGCACTGTACAACATACAGAAGTGAAAAAGAACTTACTTGAGAGGTAGCTGATGACCTTCAATGGCAATTTTACATCTTGTTTCAGTATCTGTCCACTCTCCTTGAAACTCTGATGTATCCGGACAGGAGCTTCTTCTTTTTCGAGAACCTGGAGAAATTTGTTTCAATGTTTCTACATCATTGAACACAACAGCCGTTCCACCAGCAGCTGTTGGAAGTACATCACCCTGTAATTTTAAACATTATCTGTGAAGTGTTTGAACCTTCAAAACAGTTAAGATGTTTAACCATTTTCCAAAAGTAAAAATTACATGTCATGTCTCAGCAATGGAAGGAAGTCTAAACTGAACCCAAATCAAATTCTAGTGAACATAACCCTTTACCTAACATGAAAAGCAGACGACACTTTCAAACAAAATTCTTGATTAACAATTTTTTTATATTTTTTGTCTCAAAAGTATTGGTTATGACCCCTCATTGGAACGACCTCGTTCCAAAGAGGGGTCATAACCTATGTTTTGGAGACAAAAAATGAAACTAGAGACATGTCAAGCATTCAGCCCGACTGCCCCAGCAATAGTAATACTAAGACACAAAATAGTCTGAGCCATTTTTTCTTAACCGTTTACCTAACGAATCTGCCATATCTGCACTCATGATATACAAAAATTGCTATTTAAATTTTATTTTTTTTATTTCTCTACCCCAAAACATACCTCATGACCTATTAATGAAACAAGCCTGATGAGCTTGTTCCAATAAGGACTAATAAGCAATGGTAATATGAGGGGGAGGGGCAGGTGTGTTACAGTAGTCAATTTTTGTTTGCATTTAAAGCTCCCAATCCTTAAAAATGCATTTTTGGAAAAATTGCCTAAACGACATTGGGGGGTGGTGGGGAGACCCATATTCAAACATGGCCTGTATTACTAGCTGGAAAAGGGGTTGGGGGGGGGGGGGGGGTGATTATAGGAGTCAATTTTTTTCTGCATGTAGTCACTCTAAATCCTTCAAAATGCATTTTGGACCAAAGAAAAAAAGAAAAAATATTGCTTAAATGGCCCTGGTGGAGGAGGAGGGGGTAGGAGAGGTGGGGGTGGGGGTAGTTATAGCAGTCAATTTTTTTTCTGCAACTAGTCACGGTAAATCCTTAAAAATGCTTTTTGGAGCAAAGAAAAAAGAGTGCCTTATTGGCATGGGGGGAAGGGGTATAGGAATTAAACAAGAATTCTGCATGTAGTCTAGCGATGGGAGAATATGAAATTTTTCCACGTTTTCGGTTTCTATTCAGTTTTTTTTTACAAAGACTTGACTCCAGTTTTGGTGTTTTTTTAGAGAAAAATATTCAAGTATTAAACACTATAAACACTTGGGTTTTTCCCAAATATTAGGTTTATTAAAAGTTCAAAGTGCAAGAGTACCTTCCCCTCTCTCTAAATTATAAGATTATATATAGTACAGGACATGGACAATGAACCATTAATCCAGAAGACAATGAAGATTGTTCACAGATATACAGCTGAATAGCATTGGGAAGCCGCCACCCCCCCCCCCCCCCCCCCCCCACCACACACAAGAAAGGAAAATGTTGTGGTAGCAATGCACAACTTGGGTAAAAAAATGCTGAAGGTGTAATGTTGTGAAATGTCAGGCCAAAGAAAAAAAATCCCTATGTTTAGGGTAACCAGACCGACCCTAAACAAGAACTGGTGTTCTTGGAAAGCCAGTTCATACTTAAATGCGTAAAAAATTAAATTGAAAATGCCAAAGGTATTAGAAATGATTGGGGGACAAGAAATGGAAAGGAAACACTGAGCAAATAGAACTAGATGTGTGAAAGTCCCAGATAAGCCTGTCCATATCCACCCCCCCCCCCCCCCCCCCAATGGTAATTCTGATGAAAAGGGGCATTACTCTGGCAAAAAAAAGTTTGATGAAAACTATAATCACAGGAGCACAGGTTCCCATGGTATTGAACAACCATGCCAAGTTTCAAAGGAATCAACCCATAAACATCTGAGAAAATCTCCGAACAAAATTCTAGGACTGCAATTTCAAGTTAAAAAGGGACATAATTGTGGCAAAAATGATCCGACTGGAACTATAATCACAGGTGCACAGGTTCCCAGGGTGGTGAACATTCATACCAATTTTCAAGCAGATTGGTCCATAAACGACTGAGAAAATCTCCTGACAATATTATGTCTATGGACAGACAGAAGGACGGATGGACAAGATGATTCCAGTATAACCCTCTCCCCCTCCACCTCAGTGTGGGGGATAATAATTAAATAATAAAATGTGTTGAATAGTTATGCATCAGGGCAAGACTCAAAATGAAGGTAACTGACTATTGAATGATAAAGAACAATGAACATGTTGAAAACCATATGAAGAATCCTATCATTAAGTTTGCCAAGTTAACTCTTAGAAGCCAGGGAATCAGAATGAATTTATTGAACATGACATGCCGTGAAGAACTTACAGCAAAGCAGGTGCTTCTAGTCAAGTGTTGTCTGCCTATTCAGGCAGACGACACTTGACTAGAAGCACCTGCTCAGTGTTTAATTCTCCTCCAGCCCAAAGACAGCCGAACCGTCACAGCCAGATTACCTGCCGTATTACATCACAGGCAAGATAACTCGACTCCTGGCTTCTAAGAGTTAAAGAAACATCAATATTTTTACAATAAATCTTAAGTGTCAAATGTTCAAGGTCATGTAGCTGACTCTCATACCTTTATATACTTTGTTTCTATTTCACCATTTGAATCCAGTTCTTGGTGTGTTAAACAATATTTAGAAGCTTCCTTTGTGTCCTTAACATCAAGTTTTGATACCGATTTCTTCTTCTTCATCTTGGGCTGTAACACAGTATCTGCAAAAAATATTTACCTTTTTTCCCAGAATTTTATAAGTATTTGAGTAATAAAATACTTTAACTATGTACCCAATGAACAGAATATCAATTTATTTCCTTTTAATTTTTGATTTTTTTTAACCTTTCAAAAAAATTCAACAAAAGCATATCATTTGAACCCTCTTTGGAATGAGCTCTTTCCAATGAGGGTTCACATGATATGCTTTTCTTGAATTAATAAAAAAATGTTTTTTCAACAGCTTAATTGGTAAAAAATTACTCTTGCTGATGAAGCCAAAGGGGTGGGGCTGAATGATATTGGGGATTACGGAAAGATGCACTAGGTTATTAAAAAAAAAAAGACTATGTTCTCAGGTACCCCCAAGTCATTAAATTTCCGATGCGTCATTTAATGTCTGCGTGTCAAAACTTTTTAATACCCAGTCCAAAAAAAAAAAATAAATAAATAAAATTACACCAGGTTAAAAACAAGAGGCCCCAGAGGGCCTGAGGGCACTCACCTGACATGGTAGTCTAAATATCAAACCAGGGACTTGACTTGAATAAGCTGCATATGCCCCTCCTAAGAAAAGCAAATACCAACTAGATGAAGCGATTGTGCCAACACAATACATAGGATTTTCCTTCTATTTTCAGTTCCTGCACTTTTACGTCCCAAAATTGAGATAAACGCATAAAAAACAGATTTTTTTTATTTTTGTTCGGAAA
Source organism: Pictodentalium vernedei (assembly GCA_031216915.1). Taxonomy (NCBI): domain Eukaryota; kingdom Metazoa; phylum Mollusca; class Scaphopoda; order Dentaliida; family Dentaliidae; genus Pictodentalium; species Pictodentalium vernedei. The sequence goes on along the minus strand of CM062292.1, from coordinate 80,875,060 downwards.
TTTTCGAAGTCCCAAACAAAATATTTTCAGCCTAAAATTTTTTTTTCTGGAATTTTGAGCACCGGTACACATTTCCCTGTAGTATTTCAACTTCCTGTTCCCATTTTCCACCGTATTTTCATGCTTCAAATTTCTAACGCATAAAAAACCAAAAAACTAATTTCCGGATTTCAGTCCCACCTGGCCCCCAAATTTTCAGTGTAAAAAAAAAATTCTGGATTTTGGTCCAAAATTTCTAAGTCCGGAACGGGACCCCAAATTTTCAGCCTAAATATGAACTCAGGGACTTGGCTTGAACAAACTTTAATCTCACCCCTCTAAGGATGCTGCATACCAAATATCAAAAGATTCTTATTGGTAGATCTGAAGAAGATTTTGAAAGAAATGTCCTCATATTGCACTAAGTTAAAATTCAGGCTCCCATTGGGAGCCCAAATGTGAACCCAGGAACTCGATTTGTACATTCTTGAATCTGACCTCCCTGGAGATGTTGTATACCAAACATGACTGGTGGATCTGAAGAAGAAGATTTTGAAAGAATAATCCTCATTTTGCACTAAGTTAAAATTTGGGCTCCCATAGGGAGCATAAATTTGAACCCAGGGACTCAATTTGAACAAACTTGAATCTGACCCCCTTAGAGATGATGTATACCAAATAGGAAAGAATTCTGCCTGGTGGATCTGAAGAAGATTTTTTTGAATTTGGAAAGAAATTCATGGGTGCTATCAGAGTTATACCCCTTGTGGTTCCCCCTGTGGGTGCGGCAAGTTTATTTGTACAAGTTTGAATTGACATAATATAGGAAACATGCACACTAAATTTGGTTCAATTTGATCCAGTAGGTGAGAAGTCGATAGTGTAAAGTTCACGACGGACGGCAAGTGATAAGTTAAGCTCCCTTCGGTGAGCCAAAAATTCCCAGGTTGGAATTTTGAGCACCGGTACACATTTCCCTGTAGTATTTCAACTTCCTGTTCCCATTTTCCTCCGTATTTTCATGCTTCAAATTTCTGACTATTATATAAATGTCTTCTATGTTAGAACATATAACAACTTTTGAGGAAAATGCCAAATTATCTTTTCAAATTAGTGCCGGACTGAACATAATCCTGCAAAGGAGCGTCTTTGGCATGTTGTCAACAGCCAAGTTGACTGAAGCATTTCGTGATATATGCGATAACATCAGTCTGGAGTTTGTAAAAGATTTTTTCCTGAAATGTGAATATATTTTTTAAAGGTATCTTCTTCAGATTTCAGAATAAAAAATAAAAAGCGTCCTTCCCTAATAAAAAAAATTGAGGCACAATTGCCGGAGAACAGACAATTTTTTTAATGGTCCTATTTACAGTATTTATGGTGTTTTCATTTTCTTACTCAGACGTAAGCCCTGACTGTGACATTTGGAGTGCAGTAAGCTACAAAAATTGGGTTGTATCTTTGTTAATGTAAAGCTGTGAACAAACACCTGGCCAATGTTTACTGGAAATTTTAAGGCTCTGCTGCAACCCCTGAAAAAAGCTTTCTATGGCAAATATTATGGACAAGTCAATTAATCATTTTAAATGGTCATTTTTTATGTTGATTTACAATGTTGCATATCACATGCTGTTATCTCCCTTGATATACCAGGTCACCAAATTTTCTTAAATTGTAAAAAAAAAAGAGTATGGTAACAATGCCATCATGAAAAATTGCCGAAGGTTAGTTATTTTGAATTGGCTCTCCTCCAAGTATTTAACTTCATTTAAAATGAAAAACACTGACAGCATTTTCATATTCATAATTCACTAATTGATAAACAACAGGACAAAACCTGGAGAGTGATCTATGAAACTTTCTTGGATGTAAATATGCATTTTGCAAAGAACTTGGGTCGTCTATTAGTTGACAATTCACGGATGCTTTGGATGATATGAACCTTGGATGCACCAGACCTTTTTTTCAGACCCTACATGATTTGGACCTTGGGTGATTTGGACATCCACGTTTATCATCCGAATCATCGTCTAAAGTCTGAATCATCCTGTAAACGTCTTCATCCCCACAACTTCCCATAGCTCAATAATAGCACAAGAGTTGTCATTAAAATGTCAAGATGATAAAAAAAAGAAAAAAAAAAGAAAACTATTTTCCAAGTAAAATCAACTTTATTTCAATAACAATTATAAAATATAAATAGCAGGACAACTTAAGAAAACAGGTTGCGACCAATAAAAGAGCCTATAAGGATAAGAGAGTATGGGCCAAGAGGATAAGTACACTGGTCTCTCATGCCAGAGGTCCCAGGATCAATCCTCGGTCGGGGAAAGTTCTTAAAGTGTCCGAACACTCTCTGTCAGCATCTATCGTGGGATTGATGCTGTCACAATGTAACGTTCTGCAGGGTGGGGACATAAAATGGCTGTCCTCTGAGTGGAGAGACACAATCCTTGCAGGTTAAAGATCACTTTGTAGTATTCGAGAAGAGCGAGGCTATGAAGCTGGCGCTACAAAGATTATCTCACACACCTGGGCCAAGGAGAGGCATTAATATAAGTTGCATAACTTGTTTGCCAATCCTTGTAAAACAAATAAGCTTGAAAAAAAAATAAAAGAGCCATAACCTGTAAATAGGTTATGAACCCGATTCCTTATTTCCAGGTCTGGGAGTCCAAATATTAACCTGGAAACTTTATTTGAACAAATTTTAAACTGACCCTCTTAAGAATGTTGTATACCAAATATCAAAAGATTCTGACTTGTGGTTCAGGAAAAGATTTTTAGAGAATATTACCAAAATAATATAAAATTTGGGCACCCTAAGGGAACCTAAATATCAACCCAGAGTCCTGATTTGAATAAACTGAATCTAACCCTTCTTAGGTTGCTGTGTACCAATTATCAAAGGATTCTGACCGGTGAATCTAAAAAAGCAGGGAGCCCAAATATAAACCCAGGGACTTGATTTGAACAAACTTGGATCTGACCTCCATGAGGATGCCATATACTAAAATATCAAAAGATTCTGAATGGTGGATCTCAAAAACATAATTTTTAAAGATTATACCTCATAATGCACCAACTTCAAATTTGGCCTCTGATAGGGAGCCCAAATATTAACTAAGGGACATGATTTCGACAAGTTTGAATCTGACCTCCATAACGATGTTGTATACCAAATATCAGAAGATTCTGAATGGGGTTCTGGAGAAGAAGATTCTTTAAAGAATATTTCTTAAAGTCCACCAAGTTAAAATTTGGGCTCCTGGATGGAGCCAAAATATGAAATGAGGGGCTTAATTTTAACAAGCTTGTATCTGTCAAGACAACCAGCGTGTGAATTATCAAGACTGTTCCAAGAACCTAAAATTACAGTACGCGGAGAGTGGATTGTAACTAAATCACCCGCGGAGTGGAGTTATCACCCAAGTTATAACTTACAAATTTTGTACATGTCGACAAAAAACACAAGCAACGTTTCAGCCAATGGACCTCCGGGTGTAACCCGGAGGTCCATTGGCTGAAACTTTGCTTGTGCTGGTTATGCTTTGCAACAAATTTGCAATTATTGCTTGGGTGGAATCTCCACTCTGCAGGTGATTTAGTGATAATACACTTTCCACGTACTGTATTATTGCTTGCAAACTGTAATTCTATTTATAAGTTGCCATAATGAGTAACCTGCTGACCCCATATACAAACCCCCAAAAAGTCTCAAAAGTAATGTATGCCCAAGGAATCTAAAGTTATTGCATCCAAATTGAAATTTTATTTGCAGTAAAAGTAACCTTCATCAAATACAAAAAGTGATGCCCCAGCATTTTTTTTTTACGAAAGGAAGAATTGATGATATGATCAGTCCTTCGCGTGAGACGGGTGCTACTGCGCTCGCAAGCGCCCGTAATTTAAAAAAGACGAGCGCAAAAAATCGCACCCGTCATCAAACAATTCAACTTCAATTAAATTGCACCCTAGCATTGCCACGCTTCAAGTCAGAATGGACATCTATTTCGTTATTGTCCATTTGTGAATGGTAAAATGAAAACAAAAACAAAACTGCTGTTATATGCCCCCCCTCCCCCCCACACCACTGTGACACACCTACTTGCATATCACCATCCGCTCCGCAAGAGGTCCAAATCGATATTGTAGCGAAAACTGAAACATTTCCGGTTTCCTTTATTCACTGCGCATGTCATTCTACATCCCATTCATCCAGCACTGAGCAAACGAAACCAAAAGTACAATGCTAATTTAATCACAACAAACAGATAGACCAACTGTGATTGGCCAGTCAGTGGTGAAATCGTCTGCTATGGCCAACCGAATCGCTTGTACCAAATAATTTCACCTTGTTTCCCTTTCTTCAAAGATTTGTGTACAAGTTGTCAAGCGAGAAATTTTATCGTCTGTTTTTGCTGTTTGCTGAAATTGTCTTTTCTGAAGAATTAGTTACGTTCCAGATGCCAGCAACAGTGACTCTATCAACGTTACTGAAATGGTCCTTCAAGGATCTTATTGGTTTTGAAAGTGAAACAAATAATATAAGTGGCAAAACGTTTGTGACACGATTTTGGTGCAAAGTGTGTGCTGCCCAATGTGACAATGCACGTAAACAGCTGCGAGGGAGAGTGCTTTCAGAATTCGACCGGTTTGCCATGGGAACTGATTTTATCAGCAAATACACGTTTGAAAGGCATTTGGGGAGTAAATGCCACGCCCTAGCTCTGTCCTTCGAAAGAGAAAAAATTGACACTGCCCAAGCAACTGATACATCTACTCTACAAGCCTCAACATCTGCCAGTGCCTCTGGGTGTCAAAGTGATGATAAACAAAGTTTGCTCGGCCCCAAACAAATCAGAATTGACACACTGGTCAGAAAGAATGCCAGGGAAGCTTATAAGAAACTCCTTGTGACAGCATATCTTTTAGCTGTCAGTGGCCAACCGCTGACTGCATTCAAAACACCGATACAAACTCAAAAAGCCAATGGCATAAAGTTAATAAAGGGGCACAACAATGTTGACACAGCAAAAAAATTATTGGCAGTCTTGGCAAAGTCGGCAAGAAAACAGATTAAACAAAAAATAAGTGAATCCAGTTTTATTGCAATTCTCAGTGATGGGTCGCAGCCACGTAAAACCGGTGCAGAGAAAGAGCTGATATATATCAGAACTGTCCACAATGGAAACGCTCTGTATATTTGCTGCGCTTTACAAGACATTGACGACTTCGGAGATGGTACAGCAGAAAACCTCAAACAATGTATCGATGATGTTTTTCTAAAAAAAGTTAAAAAATTTATAGTAATTTATATATTTTTTATACTTACCAATGACCCAGACATAGCAGGGCCAAACACAAATTTTGCCCCCCAATCCCCAAAATTTGCATCTAAAACCAAAAGAAATCATGTCCTAAAGGACCTCCATACTTTGCCCTTACTGCGCATGCGCAGTGTCAAGGACGTTCCGAAATTGGCGCCAATTATCATTCTTACTGGCAGTGCCTGGTCAGCGCTATGTACTCAGCGGGGAGGTAAGAGTTCCGAACTCCTGGGAGGGCCATCCCCGTCTGGGTCATTGGTAAGTATAAAAAATATATAAATTACTATAAATTTTTTAACATTTTTATACTGTACCAATGACCCAGACATAGCTGAATAGTAAAAAGGCTGGAGGGCCTAGGACATAGAGGAAAATCCAATAAGCTCAACTATATAATATAGAGGCAACCCCTCAAGGAGAAAAGGAGTATTAGGCTTTACATGTATCTTTCTTATTTTATGTTAAATTAGAAAGATACAATACCCTTCATAATTGAGCACAATAACATTCATGTTCTCTATTAACATCCAGTATAACCCTTTATACTAATTATTTTTAAAGTAAGCCAATAAATAAAGTTAGTCCAGAGAATTGAGACTCTTTATATTCTTTAAAAGTGTCTGAGGATTGTATATTAACGCCCATTTGACACTTGACATATACAAATGCTTCACACCGAGCTACACTTTAAAAATATGACATGAATGAATTTTAACATTAATATTACACTTTAAAACCATCCCGGAAACGACTCAGAAATCAGAAATACTGACTTCGGCGGAGGCATTCCCTTGCTTTTCACTATAAAGCAGGTGACCTAAGGGAACACCCTCCCCCCCCCCCCCCTTCCCCTTGCCCTGGGTCAAATAGCCCAGAGCGAAGAGGGCAGCCGGACGGAGTCACTGCCGGAACAGAAAGCCTGAATAACTATAGTTGCAACTGTTTAGTGGACGACATTCTAAGCAACAGATAACGGACCTAAACAATGCAGGTCTCCCTCCAGAAATGGACTCAATATTTCTGAGATAAAAATTTGTGAATGTGGATGGCTGAGAATAATAAGCAGCCTTCATTAAATCTGTAATAGCAATACTATTAGCGTAAGCCCAAGAAGTAGAAAGAGCTCTTACTTCATGAGCCGAAATCTTAAGCACAGACTGCTGAGAAGATAAATTTTCATAAGCAGTACGGATAGTTAATTGAATCCATCTAGCAATAGAATGGACCGAAATGTCCTTTCTATTAGGCATCAGAGACAGAAAGAAACGTTTTCGTCCCTTTCTGATAAATTGAGATCTCTGTTTATACATACGTAACACTCTAACAGGACAGAGTAAAGGCCTACGCCCGTCTGAAGACAGAAGAGCCTTAATAACAATAGGTTCCGGATATTTATTAGGAGCCTGATTCTTAGCTAAAAATCCCACATTAGTAGTGAAGGTGATAGTGTTCCCGACACTACGACAGTGAGAATCATCCACCGACAGTGCATGAAGCTTACTGACTCTTCTAGCAGAAGAGAAAGCTAAGAGAAAAGCTGTCTTATAAGACAAGAATTTGAAATCTACTGTCCCAAGAGGTTCAAATGGCTTTTCCTTCAGTTTAAGAAGAACCCAAGCTAAATTCCACTTAGGAATTAACCTAAGAGTTCTGGGTCTATTTATCGAGAAGTTTCTAACTAACTTAGATAAAGAGACATTAGATCCAATTTGTAAACTATCATGATGTGCATAGGTATCAGATAACATAGACCTGTAACCCTTAATAGTAACAGGCTGCAGTTTGATTTCGTCAAACAAGTATACTAGAAAGTTTGCAATGTCTGGTATGGAGGGATCAAAAATATCAACAGAAAGATCCCTACACCAACGACGAAAAACCTTCCACTTAGCCGCATAGTTTAGCGAAGAGGAGGTCCTCCTACAGTTAGAAATCGCGTCCACTGCTCGTCCTGTAAAGTGCTTGCCATGCAGGAAGGACCGCACAACGGAAAAACGTGAAGGTTGAGACCTTGCGGGTTGTGATGGAGTTGACGCGATCTCCCCTGCGAAAGAAGATCCTTCCGTAGAGGAAGCTTTGGCGGTAGGTCCCACAACAGACACCTGAGTAGATTTATCCACGGTCTCTGTGGAGACAGAGATGCTATCAACAGAATCTTGCATTGAGATTGTTTTATCTTTAGCAATACTTGCTGAATTAACGGTGCTGGAGGATACGCATATCCTATCATTCCGTCCCAAGGGATCGACAGAGCGTCTACTGCAAATGCTCTTGGATCCGGACACGGAGACACATACGTCTGCAACTGATTGTTGAGATGTGTCGCAAATAAGTCTATCATTGGCCGTTCCCACTGGTAGCAAATCTGATTGAATACTTGTTTGTTGAGAGTCCACTCCGACGGCAACAAGCGACCCTTTCGTGAAAGGGAGTCTGCTAGAACGTTCAGACGACCCAGTATATGACGGACCGAAAGAAGAACATGATGTTCTAGGGCAAACAGAAGGATTCTTTCCGTTAGATTGAACAACGGAATTGAATGAGTGCCTCCCTGATTCCGTATATACGCCACTACTGTCGTATTGTCGGATAGGATTTGGACATGAGCATTGTGAATAATGTCCATCCAATGACGTAATGCAAGCCAAATTGACATCATTTCCTTGATGTTTATGTGCTTGCCCAGGAATTGCGGATCCCAAAGATCCTGGCATCTCGAATCTGTTGGGATCAATGATGCACCCCAACCTGTTTGACTGGCATCCGTCATAATGGTAAAACTCGGATCCGGCAACTGCAGCGGAACTCCCGGAGTTAACCACTGAATGTTTGCCCAAGTCTGAATCTCTTGTTTCACTTGATCTGACAAGAGAACGTCTATGTCGAGCGAATGAATTTTCACACTCCAATTCTGAGTCAAGAAAATTTGGAGAGGACGCGTGCGTAACCGCCCCATCGGAATGAGATCTGCAGCGGCTCCGCACAGACCTATCAGTCTCATAAACTCTCTCGCTGTGACTTTGTCTGCGTGCAGACAATAGCGAGCGTAACAACTGACTAATTTCGCTCTGGTTAAAGGCAGACGAACAAGATTGTTGTGCGTCTCGAAGCTCATTCCCAGATGTGTGAATGACTTGGACGGCACCAAATCCGATTTCTCCTCGTTTATTATAAAACCGAGACGTCGGAGCAATAGAAGCAGATTCTGCACATCGTTCTGAAGCGTTAACTCGTTGCCGTACCTCTGAAGAATGTCGTCCAGGTAGGCCGACAATACTGCAGACGAATGAGCTCGGAAATACATCATTACCGAGTTCATTACCCGAGTGAAAGCCCAGGGTGCTAGATTCAATCCGAAGCACATCGCCCGGAATTGATACACCACCCCTAGGACTGCGAAGCGTAGATACTTTCTGAATGTCGGATGTACCATGACGTGAAAGTACGCATCTTTGAGATCTATGCTTGTTGCATAATCGTTCACCCGAATACTCGCTCTGACCGGTCGAATCGTCTCCATATAAAACTTCGGAGCGACGATCAGCTTGTTTATCCAGCTCAAATCTATGACTGGACAGAACGAGCCGTCTGGTTTCGGAACCAGAAACAGATGGCTGTAGAATCCCGGTGTCTCCTGGTTTTCTACGACCTCTACTGCGTTCTTCATTAAAAGAGACTGCACCTCTGATAACAGAGCGTCTCTTTTCTGCGGATTTGACGGAAGTTGAGTCCATTTTGGACTTCGAGTTAATGGAGGCTTTCGTTTGAAGGATATCTTTAGACCTTCCGAAATCACCCCTCTCACCCAAGGGTCGTCCGTAATCGACGCCCACTCTTGTGAAAAACTCGACAACCTTCCGCCAACCGGCACGCGATAGAGGTTGAAGCCATCACCTCCTGGACCTGCGAGGCCTGCGGTAGGAGAAACCACGTCCTCCACGACCCGCACCTCGTCCCGTCGACCTCGGGGCGTCCGACCGGTTGTCCCGGCCAGAAGGACGTCCCGCACGTGAGTCGCTGCCTTGACGGTCTCTTGAATAAGACCAACAGGACGCACCGGAACCTCTATAGGAACCTCTCTTGGGCGCATTAGACCCAGAAGTGCCTGTCTTACTCTTATCTGCCGTGTCCGACTTCTTAGAAGCAGATTTGAACAGCAGAGAATCCGAAGCTTTCTTAGTAATTTTATCATAAATTGCAGAAAGCTTGCCGTCGAAGAGAAGTTCTCCGGAGACCGAAGCGACTCTGAGAGAGTTCTTCACCTTACTATCCACGAGTGTGGATGTAGCTAGGGCTGCGTCACGTCTAACCAACTCCAGGTTTGCCACTGAAAGGGCGGAGTTACACGTGGAATAAGCTACTGCCCTTGAAAGAAGTCTTAAAGAGGATTGTATATCCTGGAATTCTTTCCCTTGAAGACGCAGTGATAACGCCTTAGTAAGGTGGGCTGCGTAAGATAAAGCATCTAAACTGGCTCTGTTAGACGAAATAGTAGTCTCCAACACCGCGGTTGGAATAGACGCAGACGACGGTAATGATAATTCTAAGTCTTCCTCCTCGTCGTCCATACGCAGATGAACTCTCGGGATACCCTGTCCTGCCGTATCGAATTTATTCCTTGCATTAATGAAAGGCAGGTTGAGAGTATTGTTGGACAAGAAACCCGCTTTTCCTGTTTTGGAAGCAAGTTTGAATATAGCGTCGTTCAATAATTCAAATGTTCTTGCAACATTATTGGACTGAGACGGAAACTCGGGAGCGATGTCCCTGAACCACTCAAAGAAATCAGAGTCCAATGACGCTATAATTCTCTTGTCCGGAACCGCAGCAGTCTGGCCCGACGGAACAACTTGAGGAAGAAAGTGCCGGATGAAGTCCACGGCAGCTTTATGTTGTTCCGAAAGGGATAGCTCCAAGTCATCCGTATCCCTTTCACCATCCGGTCGGACCTCATGATGCTCCCGGTCGTCCGCACCCGATGCTTCGGCGGAGTGTACCGACCCAGCGCCGTTGGATAATTCCCGATCCGACACCGTTTCTGTCGGTTGCTGGGATGCTGCGATAAGTTGTGCTATTTGAACAAGCACGTCCGACATCAAGGCCTGCAGAGGCGCAGTCTTTCGCTGCTTCGCCGAGGGCAGCTCCGCATCTGGTGACTCCCGCATACTCTTCCTATGCGAACGTCCGGAGTCCACCGGCCTCGTGTCCCTGGCTACCGGATGGCGTGACCTGGTCGCCGAAGAATCCCTGATCGGCGAAGCTGGTAAAATATCGGCGGTCATGTAGCCAAGGTGCGGTCGTGTGCGCTGGTGAGAGGAAGAAGCCTGAGCAGTCTTCGCGGACTGCCTATACAACGGAGCGTCCCGAGCGACGGACGTGTGCTCCGCTTGCGACACATTTTGTACCACAACATCTGGTCCCAGATGTTGTTGTACGAGAGAGGGGCCTCTCTCGCTCGCGGCCTGGCTAGACCTGGACGAGCTAGGAACCGGACTCGAAGGCTTCCTCCGATCTCTCCTACTATCCGCCGTCACTGGGTGTGCACGTTGAATGTTTATAGTGCTCGCATCACCCAACATTTCCTCCTGGACCGCATCGGACGAACCCGGCTGCCGAACCATTCGGTGAATGGATGCTACACCGGGCGAGCTAGCGGACGACATTTGTCTTATCTCCATGAGCACTTTTGCCGCTAGCTCTGAATTCATTTGTGACGACGGAAGCGCACTTGTGGAAGATAACATGGAAACATCACCCTGTTCTTGTTCCTCTGAAATAGAAACTGATAGAGTAGAGTGACCCTGTGGAGAAAGAGCCGGCATAGCCCTTTCTCCACTAACAACATATCGTGACACACGTTTCCAATGTTTGTCATCCCAATATTGACATATAGAACAGGGATTAGTGCGAGTACACTGACTACAATTAATACAATGATCATGAAAGTCAGAGGAAGACTTCTTCCTATTACAATTTGAACAATATCCTTTCATTGTGAAAAGTCAACAACAAGTCCTAGTACTCGCACAAATCCCTAAACACAAAGATACATAATAACATGATCCATTAATATTGAAAAAACAATTGAAAATCAAAATAATTTTTGAAAAATATTTTTTCAGCGAAGCCCAAGTTTCTGAAAACTAACGTTGAGCCCCAATGGATCCCAAGGCTAAGTGTGGTCAAAAATTTTAAAATTATATTAAATAATTAATGCAACACTTACGGATAATAATAATGTATCTTATAGTGAGATAAACTACTCCAAAGGCAAACAGCCCCCCTCAAAAGAGACTGTTGCCAATGTAAACAAACAGTGTAAAAACACCAGAAAACATGACTCCAGGCACTGACAAAACTGGCCCGAAATCAGTCATCAAATTTACACTCTATCTGATGCAAGACAGAGACTCCCAGGGGAGAATCTGCAGAACATCAGATGGAAGATGCAGAACACAACGTTTATACACCCATGGGTGAAAACGTAACTATGGGGAAAATAACAGAATACATTCTGTAACCAAGCTAACTCTCCCAAGAGAATTTAGAAATGATCTTTCTCAAAAATATGCCAAAAGCATGGGAGAATAGCAAGGGGGGACTTAGAAGACCAGGGGAGAGGAAACACTCAATAAGCAGTGCAACATTATAGCAAGAATGACAACAACAGACCCATGCCTCGAAAATAGGCAACTTAACATAATTTCATAAAAAATTTTAAGTACAGCCATGATTATTTTTTGTCACTCCTTTTTCCTCTCCTCCTTCTATATCCTCCTTAGAATCACCATTTCTCCAATAATTACATGTCTGGCATCCTTTAAACTGAGATTTACAAGCACAAAGATCAGTGAGATATTGACTGATGAAGGGCCAAACAGAGAATGATAATTGGTGCCAATTTCGGAACGTCCTTGACACTGCGCATGCGCAGTAAGGGCAAAGTATGGAGGTCCTATAGGACATGATTTCTTTTGGTTTTAGATGCAAATTTTGGGGATTGGGGGGCAAAATTTGTGTTTGGCCCTGGATTTTTTAGAGTTAGCACCAGCTATGTCTGGGTCATTGGTACAGTATAAAAATATTGGGATTTCAGAGGACCAATACAAAAATGCTGTAATAGGAGCAACAGCCGATGGGGCATCAGTTAACACAGGGGTGTACAAGGGTCTCTTGACTCGTTTAAGAAATGACAATCGAACATGGCTTATTTCCATTCACTGTGTTATGCATCGCATTCAGTTAGCAATACAAGATTCCTTGATGAAAGAAAAACAATTCTCTTCCATCCATGACTTTTTAGTTGTGCTATACTATCTTTTTAAGCAGTCTGGTAAAGTCAAGCATCATTTCAAAGAGTATGCCAAGCAGGCTATGGGGGTCAGGGTTCTCAATGTTCCAAAATGTCATGGTACCAGGTTTGTGAGCCATGAAAATAGGGGCCTAGATCATTTACTTAACAATTGGATTGTCTTTTGTCATGTAATTGAAAATCTTTTAGAATCTGGCTCTGCTAAAAAAATTGAGGGGAAACTTCGTGGCATACTAAAAAAATTGAAGGATAGTCAGTTTTTATACATGTGCATTTTCTACAAACAAATAATCCAACAAATCACTTTCCTTTCACTTAAATTTGAAAAAGAGCAGCTCATGGTTTTTGAAGTCAAACCTTCAATCGAATAACTTTTTGAAAAGTTGAACGAATTGAAAGCAAACGAAAATGATAATCATTTACCCCCCCTCTGTGGATTGTTTGAAACAGTATGGGTTTGCTCTAAATGGCTGTGTCCTTGGTAGCAAAATTTTGAAAGCTGGGCATAAGAGGCGAAAATCTAAAAATCGTGAATATGTGGACATCAGCTATGAAAACATGGTGAAGACCAATTATCAGAATCTTCAACAGGCAATAAAAACAGTTACTGTTGGGGTCGTACCAGCATTGATCCAATGTGTTGAGCGGCGGTTCATGTCATTTTTTGAACAGGATAATGTGTTTAAAAGTATGACATGGCTAGATCCTGCTAACTGGATTGACACCAAAAATGAACTTGAAGCACTACAGAGGGTGGCAACACACTTTGATACACCTCTCAAACTCATTAATTTTAATGGATTGAAAGTTGAAAAAGGAAGAATGGAAAGATTTTAAGCACATGGTGAAACATTTTTATCCTGGGGTTAAGGCAAGAAAACTGTGGAGAAATATCCTCACATACAGAAGAGATCAATTTCCAAACATTTCCCTTTTCGCGGAAATTGTTCTTTCATTAAGCCCCAGCAATAGTATTGTTGAGAGTGGATTCAGTCATCTGACCTGTATTCTGACTGACAGACGCCTGGCTATGGCTCATGATACTATGAAAGACCTCACATTACTTAAAGTAAATGATAGCATCTGGTCTACAGAAGACAGGGACATTTTAATTGAATCCTCTCTCAATCATTTTATGGAAAGGAGAAGAACTCTGAAAATTAATTCTGTTTCATTTAATTTGATGACACAAACAGTGAAACAGAAACACGACTCTAACTCTTCCTCTGATTCGTCTTCAGATGAAGACATTTCAGCTGTCGGCGGCAGTGCAGCAACGACTGAACTACAAGAAGTTTCAGTCGAGCAAGAACTAGAAATGTCATCATCTGATGAAGAATCAGAAGAAGATTTTATGGAACAATTGGAAAGTTGTCAAATTGAAGAATTTGAAAATCGCCTGTTTGCTTTTGAAGATGTTGGGGCCAGTTCTTCTGAGCACCGGCAGTGAAAGTTGTAATTGAGAACCTAAAGTAAAAGGATCATTAATTTAAAATAATGTGTATCAATGGCCAGGCAGGCCTGCCACTGTTAAAATCTTTGATATTTGTTTTTGAACTGTTATCTTTATGCCAATCTGCCATGATGGGTGAAGTTGTGGCTCTTTCACACTTGAGTTAACTCAGTTTTGTTTTAAAAAACTGCATTGATTATTAATGATTGACATGATCTTTGTCTGTCATTACTCATTATATGTTTAATACACTACTAACTAAACTTCAATCAATAAATAGTTAGAACATTTGAAAAAGTTTGGATTTTGTTGAATGAATTAAATACTATCTATTGAAGTATTCAGAGTACTCAGCAAGTAGCAATCAGAATCTAAATATGATATATCATGATTAGCTGTGTTTAAACATATCTGTCCCAAACATGCATAGTTGTGAACCTTTGGGAAATTTTACCGAGTGCGATTTGCACTCGCAATACAATTTGCGAGTGCACTTTTTGCACCCGTAAAATTTACTCACACGAAGGACTGTATGATGAAAAAATTTGCATACTCAGTTCAACACTGTTAGTGGGTCTGTGATCAAGCCATTTTTCAGCATTTGAGGAAGACTTCGATCTTCTGTGCCTTGGATTATATAGTGGTGTGGTACCCTGAGAAAAGATGAAGAAATGTTAGATTTAACAAGAACATGAAAAATTACAAATTCTATATCTGATTCCCATTATATGCCCCACCATTAAAATGGCTGAACAATTGATCAATACAGCTTTAATAGATGTTCAGTTCAATATTCTTTCCAACTGTGGAAGGTTCATTCAGCTCCAGATGAGAGTGGTATGTACATTTATCAGCAGAAATTCAAATATTTTAAGTGGAAGGGAATTAGATTACTTTCGTTTTTCAAAATTTGTTTCTTGGAATTTTTTTGTTTCAGTTTATTGGAGAGTGCCAATAAACAGTAACAAGAGGAATTCATCTAAAGAAAATACTTCTAATAGAATAAAAAGCCTTTTAAGCCAAAGGCATGCATTTATAAGCAGTGCTCAGATATGTGCCTGCAGCATTCCAACAACAGGTGATTTGGTGATACGTAATTGAGTGTTTTTAAAATACAAAATAACAGATTTAGGGAAAAATATACTGTTTTTTATTGGTGTTTAATGTCACTTTCAGCATCTATTACTATACCATGTTGACAACACAAGTATAAAATTAATTTCAGCCAATATTTTAAAACATACCTGTGCTACCACAAGACCTTCGATCTTGGAAACCACATGTGCGCCTTGTTTAGAACAGATATTTTAAACCTGGCATGTGCCTTTTGGGTTAACATCTTTGTGGGCTACCATTATTTTAAAGTTTATGTTTAGTTTTCATTTCTAAAAAGATTCAGGAAGAGTATTCATCAACATGTCGGGAAATATTATGTTGAGTCTTAAAGAATGTCTTTCAACACCTTGGGTAATCCCCGCAAGTCCAACAATTCAATGTTAAAATACTTCTGATACTTAGATTGCATGTGACAGTACTGATACATGACACATGTGAACAAAATATTACAAACTGTTACTTTCAACATGTTGTGCACTGGGGGCTGTTCATTTAGGAAAATGTTATCAATAAATGTAAATTCAGGCTTCGCAGATAGAGTAATGAAAATTTTTCACTCTATCAGTGATGATAAAACAAAATGTACAACACAAATGAAAGTCAAAAATGTGATTTCAAATACACTGTTTAGCAAGCCTGAAAATAATTTTCATTGCACTTTCAAATTGTGATGCACCCACTGAATCATGTCTGTCATTTGAGAATGATATCTGACATATTACAAAATGGAGTTTGCATATTCGAAATAATGTTTTGGGTGTACGTGTACCTTCATCTTAAAACTGCTCAGAATTCATCCAACCATACCTTGTTTGGCAGGGCTCAATGAGCCCTGCCAAACATGGTATGATTGGTTTCATTCTGAACTGGAACTGAATTACCCTTCATGCATAATTTAGATACATGTATGGCTGTATCAAATCGTATTCCATCACATGCTGTTAATATAACAATAACATAATTCTGGAGGGCATTATGGTTAATTAGTGGCCCTGCAGCAATGATGAACAGCCCGAGGGTATATTAAAGGCCTGAGACGAAGTCGAGGGCCGTTAATAAGCCCAAGGGCTGTTCATTATTGCTGCAGGGCTGCTAATGAATCATGATGCCTGACAACAATCATGTTATTACTATTATTACCACTCCCTGTTACAGGTAACCGCACGAGGGAATTGTTGGAAGAAATAATCACTAAAGTCGGTTCGATATTTCTGTTTCGATCGTGCGTTTGACTTCAGTTCAGAAATACAAAGGGACGTCATACGAATGGGAGTAATTCATTAGACCATGGTATCTAAAAATAGCCGGGCCACTAATGGCTATTTATACTATTATCGCCCGTGGCCCGGCTCCGTCGAATGACGTCACAGAAATTATGGAGTTTTAACGACCCTCCAAAATCATGTTACTCAACTAGTTACTTATAGATTGAGTGGTAATAATACTGATGAGCTGTACGGTCACTTTCTTCACACTTCCCAACTTGTCAGGACCGGAAATCACAATAATCATTAATTTTAGGCTTGCTAGTTATGTACATGATTTCCAGCATGCATGATGTTATGATCACTGAACTTCATTGATAATTTTGGCATCAGACATTTTGACTGATGATTTTAAACTCTGTCAGACATTGGCCATTTTGTACCTGACATTGTCCTTGTCTGACCACTTATTTTCTGGTATGCTGTTTAGTGGAGTAAGCTTCCTCAGTCACTGAATAACCACAACCTGCATGTAATCTAAAAAGTAATTCATACTGTTACTTATAACAACTTGAAAATGTTACTGTATGTGGCAGGATGCGATTTCTTTCAAAATCATAATACAGTGCACTGTGAACAGGAGGTTTTGGGATTCAGAGATAAAAAACATTTTGCTTTTTACAATTTTGTTGATTCACCATAAACATTGTAAAAGTGGAGACATTTTGAATTTCCTTGCGGATGGATATTCAAATTATATTCAATAAAATCATTTATGGAAATTGCACAGAGTCTGCGTGCCAACCCACGATACCCCGACAAAGCTGAATGTCTCACTATTTCACTTTGAAGGATATACATGCAAAGTGTTAGTTACGAGGTCCTAATTAACCAACAGATATCAAACAAGAGGCCCTGAGGTGCTCATCTGAAAAAATGTTGTTCAAAGAATATTGCACTATGTTAAAATTAAGGCCCACACAGGAAGCCCAAACATGAACCCAGCGACTTGATTTGCACTTCCCCAAGGATGTAATATACCATACCGGTTTATCGAAAGATTCTCACTTGTGGTTCTTGAGAAGGCTTGATTTGAACAAACTTAATCTGCCATGGAAGGCATAATCACAAACAATTCAATGTACTGCTGATTTGACTTCATGAAGTGACTATGATACGAACATGTGAATGATAACAATGTCTGGTCACAACCAAAAAGTTTATTTGGGCCTGTCTGTTCAACATGCACACAATGAACAAAGTTCCATTTCAACATGTTTACTGAACACCCAACATGAGAAAAAAATAAAAAAAATAAGGAGAGTGCAATCACCCCCATTGCAAGTTGTACTTTTTAGGAGTTATTTTCAGGTCTTCACATATTTTCAAGTCACCAGCCCAGTTACTGTCAAACAAAAGAGTGGCAACAGAAACTCGCCAATAAATTATAAAAAAATTATGGATACACCCTAGCTGAACTAAGGCTAGCCATGTTAATAACATAGCATAATTAAAAAAAAAAAATGTTACAAAGCACATTCAGAGACAAGCTAGATGGCAATGTGAGGGAGAAGTCACTACTTCCTCTACCAGAGTTGGTGATTTTTTTTTTTTTAAATTTAAAAATAAAAAAAATTGATTTTTTTTATTTAAATCGGATTTTGGGGATTTAAATCAATTTATTTGATTTTTATTTCCATACTAGAAATTATTCACCAGATGATATTTTTTCTCACATGATTGCTTTTGACAAGAGAAAGAGTGTATCAGCAGTAGTTTGTACCAAAGGCTTCCCAAAGAATTGACACAAATAACCACTACAAAAACATTTACCTGTGTCAACCATTTCAGTCTTTGAGGTGGTAGAAGAGGAAGCATTCCAGAATACATTTGACAAAGCATAGACATTTGACATAGATGGAAATGGAGAGGAATTACTGAATTTTTTTTTCTTTCTTCTCATTGTTACAGCATTGCAGGAAGGAAGATGACTTCTTGAAAATCATTTTTGATACTGATCATTGTTCTCAAGAGTAGTTGATTTCGTATTTCTGATAGGTTCATTGAAAGATTATCATATATATGGTTTAAAATCTATGTTAACTTAAATATAGTTTTAGTCATATTAGCTGAAAATTACATACGCTTTTAAAAGATTCTGGAACATTTAACTTCCCCACAGCACGTTCTATCCGTCAAGACACAGTGGGATGTATATTCCCACTCCATAGATTAGTTCTGTCATAAACAAGGCTAATAAAAGGCCGCGCGGTATTTCAACAGTTAATATGCATTGCATCTTGTTTCAGCTCATTTTCAAATTGTTTTGAAAATATTTCTGAATATTTGTAAATATTTCTGAATATTTGTACAATTTTGATTTAAATCAATGATTTTTTTTAAGATCAATGATTTAAATCAGCCAACAGTGACCCCTACAGACCTTAGTGAGAAGTCAAAAGTAAACAAGGAGAACTGAACCAGAAGGGAACAGCACGAATGGGCTTTTGCATGATTGCTCCATCATGTAGTGTTCTCACATGTAACTAAATCAATAAGCAAAAAAAAAAAAAAAAAAACCCAGGTGTATTTTATGTTTAATTTATTCAGAAAAAAAACTCTGCAAAACAAATTCGAGTAGCTTGCAGCAGTATTATAAATTTAGCGAAAGTATAGATCACTCTGTATGAGTAATTCAGTGTAGTTCTGGGTCATTCTAGTGTTTAGGGGGCCCTTCTCTGAAGCAAGTACACTTGGAAATATAATGGAATACACCCCTAAAACATTCAGAAGATGTGTGAATTAAAAGAAACATTTTCACCCCAAAGTATTGTTTTCTAAAAAAATGATAAATTTAAAGTAATTTGTATATTTTTTTACTTACCAATGGCCCAGATATGGCTGCTAGTGCAACCTCAATATTATTAAGGGCCAAACACAAGTTCTGAACCCCCCCAATCCCTCAAATTTGCATACAATACCAAAAATTAAAAGTCCTATCTGGCCCCCCATACTTTTAGTATTTGCGCACGCGCAGTACCCAGGAAGAGACAAGAATTGGCACCAAGCATCATTCTCCCTAGTTGTGCCTACTAATGTTGTAACACAGCGGGGATGTATGAGTGCACACTCATGGGAGGGCCATCCGCATCTGGGCCATTGGTAAGGCCTAAGAAATAAAAAAATCTGTTTCTCAGGCCCTCCCGCATGGTCCTTTTGGCTGCCGCATGCTCTCTTTTTATAACCAATTTAAACTTGAAAAAAATAAAAATTAAATGGCTTATGTCTGATATTTTATCCAAGTTAAAAAAAATTGATGAATTTGTCCCTTGAGTGCAAGAAGGCTTTGCAATGCTTTAGCATTGCAAAGCCTTCTTGCACTCAAGGGATGAAATACACCACCACCCATGCTATTCTGTAGATTATGAGGCCTAATACTTGAACCAAGAACATGAACTTTTGATGGCAAAGAAGAAATTACTGAAATAAAAAATAAAATAAAAAAACGCTCGCCCACATGCAATTTCACAAATAATGGCCTGAGAAACAGATCTACTTTGTGTGGCCTAAGTATAAAAAATATACAAATTACTTTAAATTTATCATATATTTATGCTAAAACCAATGGCCCAGACTTAGCTGAATCGTAAAAAAGGCTGGAAGGCCTAGGACTTAAAGGAATAGCAGACCAAATTTCAGCTCCTTAGCCTGCATTAGAACTTGTAAGGTGAAAAGGAGATTATAATTTTAAGGAATTACATACATGTCTCTCTATACAACAATAGAGAAGACATACCACTGAAATAAGGAGCAATATCCAAGTAATTCCCTATTACTTAAAATAAATGATTATGCTAATTGGGTGTAACAAGCCTCCAATTTTAAGGTTGGACCGGAATAAGACACTTAAAATTAGGAAAAGCATGTCTGAGAGCGAGAGACTAATGCCCACATACACACGCCGTATATAATGCAACAAGCTGTACATAAGATCAGAATAACTACAGATGATATCATCTTATCTCATATTTACACACTTAATATAAGGCCAGAAGAGGTAAAGAGAAATCAACCCCCCCCCCCCTTTTTTTTGGAAGGAATACTCTTCAAAACAAAGACGGAAGCAGCCTGAAATCAGTGAAAAAAGCAGTACAGAATAATATATATATTCGCCTAAAATGCACCCACTTATTAATTATTATTAATTTATTGGTGCTTAACTGGTTGAGTGCTAGATTATTTTTGGAAGTTTGAATTTGTTCATATAGATTTGCATTATTAAAAATTATTGGAGAGTGCCTTAAGGCACTCTCCAATAATTTTTAATAATGCAAATCTATATGAACACAATTGTATTTGCTTATGACTGAATAGGAAATTTGTGTAAAGAATATGAAGACTTTAGTATGGTACCCTCATGTTTCTTGAAAGCCATGATAGTGGCTTCCAGCACTCAACCAGTTAATGCCACATCAGCAGCTAAGGCTATATCGTGGCGATCCCAGTTATAAAAATTGCAAGCTTCTAAATAAATCATATCGAACCCCCCTCACCCACATTACTTGAATCACAAAATAAGTAAGGCCAGTGTAGTAATACTAAAGCTTGGAACAGTGACAAATTCCTTTTCACTATAGGAAAAGGAAACTTCATGCTACATTCCCAAAGCTATACTGCTGATGCTATTCTCAATAAAGAGTAATACAGCTAAAAAGCTTATAGTTAGTCAAAGCAAGCATAATCAAACTTTATATAATATGTACAATAATGTGCCTGCCTAATAAATACACATATTATGCACTTGAGAAATGAAATCCCGCATGTACTCATCTGAATACAGCCTGTATCCATGGTATGACCGAGTGATTATTTATAGTTATTGGCGTTTAAGGTCACATATTTATGCACAATGGCTAATCATGACCGTGGCAGCTTTACGGGTGGAGGAAGCCGGAGTATGCTTGTGTATTACTTATAAACAAAAAACAACAGGAAACAAACCAACTAAATAGTGGATGTACCCATGAGGTCGCCGTTAAAATACGTCCCAGCTGCCAATCGTGGAGCCATGAAAGGCATGCATATACTTGAATGCATACAAGGCTTACGGGAAGAAAACTCTGTCCTGGTCTGTAATCGCCTCTTAACACATTGGTGGGAGGTGGGGAGTTCGACAAATAATTCCTATCGAACCCCCTTCACCCACATTACTTGAATCGCCCGTGTTAGTTATCAAATAGTATAGGAACCACAGGGCTCCCTCACATCTGACCGACTCCATAATGCCACTAAGGACAGAGAGGGACGTGATGAACATAAATAGATCATACTGACATAATATCCAGTCTCTAAGGTGGAAGTATAATCCACAGTAATAGATTGGATAGAAATGAAAAGGGAGACAAAAACAATGTTCCCACACCTGTTCATAAAAATCTAGATGAACTCCTCCATTCATGATACACCCCCACCCCCCCCCCCCCAACCCCCACACACTTTTTTTTTAACTGATGACATAGGAGTCAAAACCATGGTGCTCCCCACCCTCAAGTTCCGGGCTCCCAGTGTTACAACCTCTGCTCCTGCTACTATCAAACAGTGAATTTGAATTGGATATCTCAACAAAATGTCGTGTTCTGTTTTATTTTACAAATGGATCAAGTACAAGTTTTTATTTGAAGCAAATTTATATACTCCAAAATAAGCTTTCAATTAGCAGTGTATGCACTGTTATGTTTGTACAATGGAAACCGTAAACCGAGGTTTTAAAAAAAAAAAAAACTGAGACCGACACTGACCTGAATTTCCAAAACCGCACAGCACTATGAAATAGTTGTTTTGAAAAAAGTGTTTCAACACCAAATCACATTGTCTTCTGCTGGTTTCAGCTACTTTCCAGTGTAAGCATAATTTGTTGGGTTTCACCATTAACTTCAAAGTTTTTTATCTGTTGAGTTCATTTTTAGTTACTATAAATATTAGCCAAGATCATGAAATACTTCCATTAAAACGTCTTTTAAAAGGTCATCTGACTAAATTTAGCGTGACATTCACCCAATTTCAAGAGACAACATTTTTATTGGGCAACTTCAGAGTTGCTTTTTACTGAAGACAGGCCAAATCTTGCAGATCCATAGTGACTTTTTCACCCCAGTCACCCACTCAGGTGGTCTCTGAGCACATTTGAATAAAACATTTAGCAATTACCAGTTAAATAAGTACTCAATCAAGATTATTGTTGCATGATAACTGTATATTCATGTTAATCAAACATTTCTCAATGACAAATTGTTTTACAATTATCACTCTGCATACCAATGTCAAAATTCAGAAATCTGAAGCAGCACATTTTTCTGACAAAGCAACTAGGAATGTAATCAATTTGATCCTGTCTGATAGAGCTCAATGAATTCTCTCAAACATGACTAAATTTGTTAACCCTTTACCCAATGCAGACAATATCAAAATTTATTATTTTAAATATCATTTTTTTTAATTTTTCAAAAAATTTCAACAAAACCATATGATGTGACCCCCCGTTGGAACGAGCTCAACGAGCTCGTTCCAACAAGGGGTCACATGATATGGTTTTGTTGAAATTTTTTGAAATATAATATTTTTCAACTGCTGAATTTGCATATTACGCGGGTGGATGTGGCCGATTCGTTGGGTAAAGGGTTAAAGTCCTAGTTGCATTATGGGAAAAATTTGAAGTTTGAAATTTTAATATTTGGACATCATTGTGCAGAGGTTTGTTTACTTAACACTGTTGAACTGCAGACAACATTACAGAAGAAAAGTTCTCTTCTCAGCACTTACTGGTGTTCTCAGTTGAGCTCCAAATTTATTTATACCATATTTAACACTCGATTGTTTAATAGGTCCCACAGTTGTTGATCTAGATTTTATGCTTCCCAGAGATGAAACATCTGGTTCTGATTTAGCTGGAGTGAGAGAAGCTGGAGTTGTGTATGTACGAGTTTTGGTGTTTCTTGGTCCCGTTTTGTAGTCTTCATTCACAATGTCACGAAGAAGATTAAGCTTTCTCTGTTTGTCAAGAAGAGCTGCTTCTGCTTCTAATTCTATTTGTTTTCTTTGCCTCTCCTGCAATTAAGCAATATCACAAGAATAATACTCGATGATGAAGTAAATGCAACAAATAAAAAGTAAGTTCAAAATTCTATTACAGTGGAATTCTCTTAATTGAATATCCATTTTGCCTGTGAAAATTATTCAATTAACAGGAGTATACAATTAACAGGGATTTGGTCAGTTTCCTGTGTTCTGGGGGTAAACTGAGCATTTATTCTATTATATCTTGTTTGACAGAGCTCATAGAGCTCTGTCAAACAAGATATAAGAGAATAAATGCATGTATTGGATGTAGTGAGGCCAAAAAGATTGATAAATAAGGGGAATTTGGTGCGTGTCACAGGAATTTTTGTGACATATTACAAAAATTTATATACAATTAACAGGAGTTTACTCTACAACCCATATGCAATTAACAGATCAAATCTGTACTGAAGGTGTGGTAAATGGTTTTGTGTTTGAAAATTATATTCAATTAACAGGGATATACAATTAATAGATATCCAATTAAGTGGGCTCCACTGTACTGAATTGTTGATTATTCATCTTAAGCAGTGAATACCTGCACTATGGGCTTATGTTTTGGCCCAGCCATCTGGTGCATGGGTTGGAATATTCAAACTATTTTGTGGAGTTAACTTAAGTGAAAAATATGAGCCCTGGCAGTTATTCTGGTAGAGATGGGTGATATACCATAAATACTGTTCTTTATTGTACGCTAAATGATAGATTATCGAAGAAATTGCGGAAAGATAGAAATCGTATCTCCAGGCCTCGAAATAGCAAAATTTTGATAAACCTTCCTGTAGGTTGCCTCATTTGACAATGGTTAATCTGTTGATCGGGTTACCTAGATTTTTTTCATAAACCTATTGGTTAACCATTGCATTAAAAGTATTAATACTGACAAAGCTTCTAACATACCCAACTACAGTTCCTCCCAAATTAGTTTAGCATTTAGACACAAGGGACTCAAGGCAGGCGAAGTACAAAACAGGTACATACACATGCCTCCACCCCCACATACACATGCACATTCATGTATGCACGCATTAACATTTGTTGTTCTTTGCTTTATATGATTTTTAAGTCTAATGAAAATTAAAGAATTTTAATTGTTTATTTTGCTGTGTGGCTTATTTCAGAAACCCAAACACATTTGTCTCGAACTGTGAGTGGGAATTGGGCAATTGTGTGGGGATGGGGTCAAATACAGTCGATGGACGTCTATATTACGAATACATTGAACTTTAGGGCATGGGAGTTGCATTGGGAGTCTCTGATTAACATTGGAAAAGAAATAATTGTAAATCGTATCTACCTTCCCCTATATTTCGGAATCCGGAGAATGTAATCCAAAGTTCCAAACTAAAACTTTATTTGTTAGAAATCATTTGAAAAACCCATGTTCACAACCACGCTGGCTGTTTATTCAAATGGAATAAGCATGAAAACAAGAAGTCAGCATTGGTGAATAAAAGACGTTTCCACAATGTGTTCGAAAATTTTGATCATGGATTGGTAGGGTTAAAAGGGGCAGAATGCAAATAATTAACAACAGCTCATTTGATTTTCAATATGTCTCCTTTTTATTGTATCGAAGACTTATTTTCAGCTTCGCACAGTGAAAGAGTTAATACCACATGTGCGGTAAATGTATTAACAAAGCAGTTAGCTCCCTTTAGCTGTAATTGCCTTTCTCAGAATCGAAACAAATTAATTGTTTCGAGAGCCAGAGGGCGCCGCGAGTTGGTACAGCAGATCTTCAGTACCGCTAATACCATAGATTTATACCCCTACAAGTACAGTAATGATTGAAACACGCTGTATGATAACCACAAGCATTTTGTTCTCGTTTTGTTCACTGCAGTGCTTCTTTTAAATCAGTGGGAGGAAACACGTTGAAAACTGTTCTCATCCAGTAACAACTAACTTCGTCGGCCATCAGTGCGATTTTTGGTTAACCGATCGAGCGTTCGCCTGAAAACAAATCTGCATAACCGATAGGCGAATGGTACGAATGTTCGCCTCTTATTTCGAGACCTGTATCTCCAACTGTGAAGATATAGAAATTTTCACTTTCACGGTATCAATCAAAATGGCAGCTTTCAAAGCATCACTTAAGGTGAATACAAGTCAATTTATCACTGGAAATTATCAATTTGTTCTAAAAACGTATAATGAAAAGTAAATCTAGAGTTTTTGTGTGGATACCGATCATTTCCAGCAATAATTCAACACGTACTCACCTTGAATTGATGCATGAAACTCGCTAGTCCAAACATGGCCTGAAAGTCTGTAATACAAGTTTTTGGTTTGGTAGGTACTTTCAAAGGACGTACCAAACCAAAAACTTATATTACAGACTTTCAGGCCATGTTTGGAATAAAAACCCGCCAGCTGAATCAGATTGCAAGAAGCTATCTGTTCCGAGTATCAATCAAATCACTTCCGCGTTTCAATGATTCAATGCGCTGTTTACTTTCATCCATCAATTCAAGGTTGAAATAAGTGGAATTATCAGATTCTTATAAAAAGCGAAAATTATCTCACTTGCAACCGAGACAAATGCGCAAGTGCTTGCGAAAAATAAACATTTGTCTCAGCCACTCATGAGATAATTTTCGGTATCCACTCAAAAATACTAGATATTCTCTATGTATCAGTATCGAACCAACACCGATTTACTGTACTGATGGAATCTCAAAATACCGAAATTTCGGTATCATAGAGTATTTCCGACACAAGTTAAAAACTAAAATGATAACATCAGAAAATGAAGCATAATTCATGACAATAGCCCATGGACTGTGTGTGTCTAAAGACAGTCATTACTGGTCATTTTATGTAACAACGAAGCTGAGAGAAAATACCCAGAGGTATTTTCTCTCAGCTTTTTTGTTACATCAAATGACTGGTGGTTAATGCCTGTGTAGCCTCCAACATTTGGACACTTTGGCGGCTTTGTCCACTTTACAACTGTGAACGATAGCTCGGTAGTATACCAAAAATACCATCGAATATTGGAATCAGTGTGAGTACATGTATATGGTTGACACTGAATACCATACCGATACCAAGGTAAATAATTCTAAAAATACCGATACCAAAGTTGAAATTTCAAAACCGCTCAACTCTACATTCTAGGCAGCAAACTGATAGGGAAATGTGAGTTTCTCATCACATGAAGCCATCCTGCAAAGTTTCAAGAAAACTGCTCCATAAATACAACCTGTAGGATGTGCTGAAGAAATCTAAGATAGCTGCCATCAAGGGTGGCCATGACCGAAATGTGACAATTTCATTACTCATCACACCAAGTCATTCTGCCAAACTTCAATACAAGAGGGCCCCAGAGCATCAAATTTCTTCCCTGGCCCCCACTTTTGCCAGATTTGTTGCCAATCGAGCATCTTTGGGATCAAATGGACTGTCGAGTACGACTCCATCATCTTCAGACGTTAGGTGATTTACGTAATGTTCTAACGCAGGAGTGGAATGCAATACCACAGGGTGACATCCAGAGACTTGTCAGGTCCATGTGTCGTCGATGTCTTGCCATCCAAGAGGCAAACGGTGGACATACATGCTATTGACTGCATGTGTGAACTTTTCATTTCACCCCATGTCTGAATTGCGACGTCCTGATGGGAGGCTGGCAACAGTAAGAACATGAAATTATGTAAATACATACAGCTAGACTCGAAACATGAATTTACAATAAATTGTTTGGGATTAAAGTCGATAATACTAAAAAAATTGCTCCTCGAAGTTTATTATACTTTCTTTTTTGACTCAGTATATGAACATGAGAAAGGAGATAACTGATACTCTTGGGCCTATTTTTGCAGAGTACAAAAACACAAGTCAAGAATTCCTAACAAATGAGGCTTAAAAATGTTAAAAATCTGTTTCTCAGGCCCTCCTGCATAGTGCGTTTGGCTGCCGCATGCTCTCTTTTTATAACCAATGCAAATTTAAAAATATAAAAATTAAATGGTTTATGTCCAATTTTTATTACCCAAGATAATAAAATTGATAAATTTGTCCTTGAGTGCTACAAGGCTTTGCAATGCTCCAGCTTTGCAAAGCCTTCTTGCACTCAAGGAACAAAATACACCACCACCCATGCTATTCTGTAGATTATGAGGCCTAAAACATAAAACAAACCAAAAACATGAACTTCTGATGACAAAGAAATAATTACAAAAATAAAAAATAAAATAAAAAATGCCCGCCAACATGCAATTTTACAAAAACTGGCTCGAGAAACAGAAGACCTACTTTGTGGGGCCTAATGGAAGCTGATTACAAATCTGGGCTTTTACAGAAATTAATTTATGACATACCATAGTCTTTTCCCAGTTATGATTGTTCATACTCAGCTTGGCTTGGAAGTCAGCTTTCAGTCGTTCCTTCTCACCTCTTTCATGTTGAACTTTGTAATGTTTATCTTGAAGCTGTAATGGGAAGGTTGAAAAATGCTACCAGATTGAAATAGAGGGAATGCAAACTTAGAATGCAATTTTATAATTAATGGAAGAGTGAATTGTCCACTAACAACATCTTTTACTATATCATGCTGACAAGCGCAAAATGTTACCTTGTGGTGACAAATTTTCCAACCCATCAGCAGACCCCCTCCCCCCCCCAACAAAAATATTGATTTTAATTTTTTTTTGTAATTTGGTTTGTATTATTAAATACAATATAACATCCCTTGCGTGCAACAAAGCAACTTGTACAATGCTCAATGTATTGCAAATGGTGCCTTGCTGGAGTTAAGGAATGACGACAAAGTGTGAACCTCTCTACACAAATAGAACAAACAGAAAGATCATCTCCACCCATTCCATCTGATATAGTGATACACCATCAAAGAATTTTGCAAGAAGTTTTGCATATAGAACCTGGAGGTCAATAAACAGAGGATTTGATGAACAAGTCAGGCCTTTACAAATTAGAAATTAAGACAACACAAAGAAGGTTAATTCAATTGTTTAGCAAACCCATTTCTTGAGCAACCTTTTTCATATTTTCAAGCAAGAGAGGAGATAAAACTAACAAGGTCACTATTGGAAGTGCAAAGAGAGAGAGAGGAGAAACACACTATGCCGAAGCTTATTTTATGAATTTCTTTCATTAGAAAGGCAAATATTGCCCTCAATCTTGATCAGAACAAAACTTGATTTGAACAAATTTTATTCAGCATCTTATAAGGAGGCTTAACCCTTTAGGGCCGAGAGACTTTTACACACTTTTGCTACACTTTGACAGTCTACATCCTGTGACTCTGCGCTACGGTGGCAGACCAATGGAGTGGGTGTGGGAATTGGAATTTGTTTTCTTCTTTAAACTTTAAAATGAGTTTTGAAGTATTCTGAGAGATTTTATCGCCCTCCCCCCCCCCCCCACCCCCACCCCAAACCCTCTCCCAGGGCAAGTCAATTAGGTACAATTTTTGGAGGGTCATTAACCCTTTACCCAACGTAACGGCCAAAACCGGCCAGCACTATTCTCAAAAATCGCCAATTAATGTTCATTATTGTTTTAATTTTTTTCTCAAAAACATAGGTTGTGACCCCTCGTTGGAACGAGCTCGTTCCAACGAGGGGTCACAACCTATGTTTTTGAAACAAAAAATGAAAAAAATTAGTTATTCAAGAAGTTTTTTGGCAAGTGTCGTCTGCTTTTCATGTTAGGTAAAGGGTTAAGTGACTTAAAATCCTATCAAACTCAATTTAAAGCAAAAAAGGGAGAAAAATATGTAAAGTAGATGTTTCACAGTAACATATCTCATGGTGGGTATAAACCTGTAAAGTTTCACGGAAATATCTTTAATGGTTTAAAAGTGACAACCAATTGCTGACAGCCATCGGAATTAATAACGCCTATGTCTTAACTCTGCTAAAGCAGGTGAGGTAAAAATATACACTTTCTGAGTCGATACAAAAAATCAACTGAGTCCTGATGATAAAAATTAAGTATTTTAAAACATGGCTTTGCCATATATGAAAATTAATTTTTTTCATCCTCTCACCAATGATTTTTTGTGTACACTCGAACAGTATAAAGTAGAGGTACTGTGAGCAAACTCACAAAGTGATACCCCCCCCCCCCCCCGCGCCTGAAATGTATAAGTTGGATTATTTCTCCTTGGAAATGTCAGAACGGAATTATATTGCTTCATGCACATCTTCATATGGAGTTCTTCTATTGTGTAAAGTTTCATGAAAATTCTTCAAACGGTTTAGGAGGAGTTGCGCTTACAAGGATGGACAGACGATATAAGTTAGATTATCTCCCCTTGGAAATGCCAGAACGGAATTATATTGCTTCATGCACATCTTCATATAGAGTTCTTCCAGTGTGTAAAGTTTCATGAAAATTCTTCAAATGGTTTAGGAGGAGTTGCGCTTACAAGGGTGGACAGACGGACGGACAGATGGATGGACGGTGATTCCTATATCCCCACCAAACTTTGTTTGCAGGGGGTATAACTAGAGATGGTCTGTCGCCCGCTATAACCCCACCGTGACATACCGCCTAGTGTGGGTGACTGAAAATGGCATTCAAATTTTGAAAGTAAAAAAAATCCAACATGGCTGCTAGTCGACCATCTTGAATCCAATCGGTAAAAAAATTATATCAAGCACGGCTCCTCATCATGTCGATCATTTATATTGAGTTTCATGACAATGCAGCAAAACCTGTAGAAGTAGTTCGCTCCATAAGTATTTTGTAAAATCCAATATGGACACCAGTAGGCCATCTTGAATCCGATAGGTAAATAGGTAAAAAAAAAATTATGTCACGTACTGCTCCTCATCATGTCGATCATTTAAATTGAGTTTCTTGACAATGCAGCAAAAACTGCAGAAGTAGTTCCCTCCACAATTATTTAGCAAAATCAAATATGGCTGCCAGTCGGCCATCTTGATCAGATCAGGAAAAGAAAAAAATTACGTCACGCACTGCTCCTCATCATGTTGATCATTTATATTGAGTTTCATGACAATGCAACATAAACTGTAGAAGTTGTTCGCTCCACAAGTATTTTGCAAAATCCTATATGTCCACCAGTCGGCCATCTTGAATCCGATCGGGCAAAAAATTATGTCATGCACTGCTCCTCATCATGTCGATCATTTATCTTGAGTTTCATGACAATGCAGCAAAAACGGTAGAAGTGGTTTGCTCCACAAGTATTTTGCAAAATCCAATAGGGCCACCAGTCGGCCATCTTGAATCCGATCAGGAAACAATTATGTCACGCACTTCATCTCATCATGTTGATCATTTTTGTGAAGGTTCATAAAAATGTGGCTAAAACTGTGAAAGTAGTTCGCTCCACAAGTTTACATGTGCAACGGACCAACGACGACAACAACAGGCAAGTTGACTCCTATATACCCCTTCATAACTTCATTTTGTGGGGGTATAAAAACCTCTATACAGACAATTCATGTCCAAATACACATTTGCTTTTTGATGGGAAATTTTCTGTTTAAAAAATATCCATATCACTTCGAAGAAATCATTAGTCACCCCACAGTGATTACTGAAGAACACAAGCCTTGGCTGCTCAATATGTTTTCCTTGATTCATGACTAAGCCCAGTACTTTAAACACTGCACAATAATGTGCACTCAGTGAGCTCTGTCAAACATGTTTGAATTTGTTAAAATCCTAGTTGCATTATCGGAAAAGTTTGCAGCAAGTTAAGTTTAATTTTTTTCCCACCTCTTAATTAATTTGAAATAAAAGCAGCCCACTGCAGCCACATACTTGGAGACCATGTTTGTACTGATTAATCTAAGGACTAAAACACACAACTCAAGCAAATGATGCCTTAGGAATTAATTAAAGGGTGCATGTTTGAATAAACTTC
Organism: Pictodentalium vernedei; assembly: GCA_031216915.1. Taxonomy (NCBI): domain Eukaryota; kingdom Metazoa; phylum Mollusca; class Scaphopoda; order Dentaliida; family Dentaliidae; genus Pictodentalium; species Pictodentalium vernedei. Next base: position 80,843,682 of record CM062292.1, on the reverse strand, counting down.
CTACATCAAAAGTTACTCTTTTACTTCAAAATAAAAAAAGACTTGCCTTCATTTCTAGGCTAGTTTTCCGTAATTCTGTGTCTTTCAAATGTCTGTTCATGTCATTCAGCTTCTTCTCAAAACCCCTCACTTTAGATTCTAATTTTGAAATATATGCCTCTTGGCTTTGGCAGCGCTCAGATACTTCTGCATTTTCAGCTTTCAGTTTCATATAAACTTGCTCAAGATCCACAAGTCGGTTTCGAAACTGATTTTCTGTAATAAGATTTAACAAAAAGATTGAAACTAAGAAACATGTAATGAAAATATATTTTAACTCTTTAGCTGACATAGGTTACTGATGACCGGACATTTTTTTTTATCCAAATTATGAAAATTTTCAGTTTTTTGTTCCAAACCAAACCTAATGTCTCCTCACAGAAACAATTTTGCCATGTTCATTCCACTGAAGGGTGGATTTTTTTTTTTATCTCCTTGCATGCTACTGGCAGATATTCCTGATCAGGACAGAATTTCTCTTGCCACTGAAATATGTATATGTATATGTTGGTATATTTAATCAACTTTCCCCCTGTGAACTGAATGGATTTTGCACCAATTATTTCTTGAGTTGAATCTTGATGAATTTTCCACAAATCCAGTCATGGCTGCTTCACAGCAGCCATGACTAGATTTTTATAAAAAATATTTTGAAAACACTCAGCAGGTTAATCCTTTACCCAACGCAGACGTTATCAAAATTTATTATTTTAAATATCATTTTTTAAATTTTTTCAAAAAATTTCTACAAAACCATATCATGTAACCCCTCTTTGGAACGAGCTCGACGAGCTCGTTCCAAACAGGGGTCACATGATATGGTTTTGTTGAAATGTTTCAAAAAATAATATTTTTTCAGCTGCTGAATTTGCATATTACGCGGGTGGATGCAGGCGATTCGTTGGGTAAAGGGTTAAGCCATAACCTGAATGAGAAAATAAGAAGTAAAAACAGCATTTACTGAATAATTCTGCCTCACATTCACTTTCGCAAGATGTAGGTTATACTTTCTTTACAATTAGCATTATTCACAGAAATTACCATTCAAATCAGGGTTTTTCTATAAAAACATAGCTTAGGAGCCATACTTGAAATCAGGATTGGTACACTTTTCTTGACTGGTTGTGTGCTAAATTATTTTTCAAAGGTGATTTGAAATATGGTTATTTTTTTGTCAAAGATACCCTGCTACCGGCACAAGTTGCCTTAGTTTAACAAGATTTGGTTCAAAAATCTTCTGCTGATCAAATCTCAAGCTCATGCATACAGTGTAAAGCCACAAAAGTGGATTGGCTTCCTGCACTTTTCAACAGAGCAATGATAGTGGCTTCCAGCACTCGACAAGTTAAGATGAAATTCCATTTCATATCAAAGGACATAAATCAAAGTCAGAACTTTTTTGGCTCTTGGGAGATTTGTTTCAGCTGTTTTTGTGTTGAAACAACTATAGAATTCGGGAGTCAACTAGCTTAAACACAAAAGTTGATATTCCTGCCCAGGACAGGATTTCTCCTGCTACTGAAAAATGTGTAATTTTGGCATATTTAATCGAACTTCAACTAACTGATTTTTTCACCAATGATTCATTGAGTTACAAAAGCTTATCTTTACTTTGTCAAGTTAAGCTAAAAATTCTCCTCACAATGGTCAAAACGTCCCCGAAGGCAATAAATATTGGTATTCAACATCCTTGATGGTGCCTCAAATCAAAAAGATATTAATATTCTCTGCCTATGATCAAAACATCCTCCAAATTAGAAACTATTACTTTTTTTCACTATTCTGATCAGGCAATAGAAGTTAAAGTTGTTTTCTACTCTTCCACCCCAGCACGGGCAGTGACCAATGCTGAGGACGTTTCGCCAAATGCTGGGGACATTTTAACCAATGCACGGGACCAATGTTAGGAGTCATTTTGACCAAAATGTGAATGGAGGTGGGGGGTGTAGTATCAATTTTGAGCACAACTTTGGACGTTTCAGCCAATGGACGATTAGGACCAGATTTTTAAGGGGTATGATCAGGAGAATGCTGTACAATAAGGCCAATGTATGGATCAGACCAGATTATATTTGGATGATTGAGGACCATCTTTTTGGATGATTTGGTCCATCTATTTGCTGTTTGGATGGTTTGACCAATGACTAAGTTTAATCTGTCTGCTGCTATGAGTTACAAATCGATTCACTTTGACAAAACTTTTGTTCTGAGTCCCCATCCATGCCCCCTCAACCCCCACCAATCAAACGTGAAAGGCATCTATACCACTGATATTACCCCACTTTTGTTCTCTAAGGTTAATTCTTAATTATTTTTCTTCTTATTCTTGGTTACAGACCGCTATCAGTACTGACAATTACAAGTAACCCACTGACTATCAAGGGCTACATGTAAGTTATGTTCCAAATCATCCAAAGATCCAGACCGAATCGTCCAAAAATATGCTAAATTATCCAAGAACTTTGCCGGATCTTCCAAAACTAACCTGTTTTGAACAGTACATTGTCCAGATCGGCCAGATACTGAATTTGGACACCCAAAAGATTCTTCCCTTTCACATCATATTGGATGCCAAATGGTTCAAACGAATGGTTGAAACAAATGCTTGTAGGATTCGAAACAAATGCTTGTAGGATGTGTTTCCTCATTTTTATTTTTGCGGCGATTTATTCTGTACCACAAGGTGACTAGCTGATAACAATCTTCATTGCAAAAGATCTATGTGTCCGAATTTTTTACCCAGTTTATAATAAACACGTGACATCACCTTGTGGTACATTGTTCTATTTTTAATACTGGTAATTTACAGTTGTTTTATGCACAAGTGTTTTCTTAGTGGAGATTAACCCACACATGTACACTTTTCTGTTGGAACTACAGCTATTCCCCCACTTTATCAGATTATTTTTTGCCATAATATTATATTAGCTGGCTGAGGGCTAAATTATTTTTGGTGGTCTGAATATGTTTATCAAAATTTGTTTTATTACAAATCATTGAAGAGTGCCCAAGGCACTCTTCAATAATTTGTGATAAAACAAATTTATATAAACAAAATATTATTTGTGTTTGACTGAATACGAAAGATAAGCAAAGAAAATGTTGGCTTTTGCTCTGGTATCCTAATTTTTGTGAAAGCCACGATAGTGGCTTCAAGCACTCAACTAATTATGGACAGTACAACAATACTTTTGTGAGTTTTGTTCAAATCTGGTGATTTGAGTTGGAAACAAGCCTTCAGCAGCAACTTCAATGGTCAGTTCTGTACATGTACATCACTTATCAAACCTGTCATGTCAGTCACAAAAACAATACTTTCTATCCATTGTTTAACCCTTTACCCAACGTAACGGCCAAAACCGGCCAGCGCGATTCTCAAAAATCGCCAATGAATTTTTATTATTTTTTCATTTTTTGTCTCAAAAACATAGGTTATGACCCCTCGTTGGAACGAGCTCGTCGAGCTCGTTCCAACGAGGGGTCATAACCTATGTTTTTGAGACAAAAAATGAAAAAAATTAGTTATTCAAGAATTTTTTTTGCAAGTGTCGTCTGCTTTTCATGTTAGGTAAAGGGTTAATAAATAAAGAGCAAGTTTATAATTATTGTTGCAATAATTTTAGTACTTCGTCATATATTACTCAAGTGGTCAGCCGTCATTTTGTCAAGGTTCTTGTATAACAGGCATTTGAAAAGCATGTTTGACATGATAATAACATTGCTGCAACATGTGTTTGATCAAAATTTTGTTTTATTTCAATGTTTTCTCATGAAATACAATGAGTTCTGACGAGGTGACAGAGAAATTCAGAGTTGACTGACAAACATCAGTGTCAACAATGGCCAGTTGACTAATCATTTCAACTCTGGGTTTTTTTTTGTGTATTTTGACACTTTATCGTCTCAAAGTATGGCCTATGGTGCACGGCTACACTGCACATTTTCAAACATCTCTATCTCTTGATGAACAACACAATATTGTTCTGGTATGACAGGTTGGAATGAAATACCGAGAACAGCAGGACATTCTCAACCCATAATCATCATAAGTTCACTTTGAGTACTTACGAGCCCAGTCAAAATCTTGTAAATAAGTCTGTCTTCTTTTATGTCTCTCGTCAAGACACATCTCCAATTCTTTAATTGAGTGGCCATCTCTGACATCATGGACCTATGTTTACAAATGTGGATATAAAAGATGTACTCACTTTAAACCAAAATTTTTGCCTGTTTTTAAAACAGAAGGCTTCATCTGAAAACTAAAGGAAGTAAGGCCCCACAGTGTCGATTTTCTGTTTCTCAAGCCATTTTTTGTAAAAATTCTGGCCTTAACAATTCAGGTGAATGATAGTTCTGTTCGCCTGGGGGTTACGCAAACAAAAACACATACAAATATTAAATTTATGCTTATTACTCAGCTGTAATCATAATTAGAAACATGTCACAGTTTATGGAAACTGAAATGCACTGTGGCCTGATTATAATGGGGCTACTGCCAAATCAATTCTGGACCTATTCACCGCTAGACGTCCTTATGTGCAATGCTGCCAATAGAAGAGGCACAACTCTATATTTCTAGTGATTGCGTATTTTTGCTTCGTTGATATTTTTACTGTTAGAAGTTCATCACATGTTGCCAACAGAAGAGGCATAACTCTACATTTCCCTCCCAAACCCTTCCCAGCTCAGTCCTACGATCTTTGGGATATACCTGTGGCATATCGTGTTTGGATTTTTGGTAGACCAACAGGTTAATGAAACAAATTTACTTAACCTTCAGAATAGGTTAATGTGGGTGGGCATTTTTATTTTATGTTATTTTTATTTTTGTAATTATTTCTTTGCCATCAAATGTTCATGTTCTTGGTTTGTTGTATGTTTTAGGCCTCATAATCTACAGAATTGCATGGGTGGTATTTGGTGTATTTCGTATTTCGTTCCTTCAGTGCAAAAAAGCTTTGCAATGCTAAAGCATTGCAAAGCCTTGTTGCACACAAGGGACAAATTTATCAATTTTATTAACTTTGGTAAAATATCAGACATAAACCATTTCATTTTCATTTTTCTAAGTTTGCATTGGTCATAAAACGTGAGTATGTACCACCAAATAGACCATGTGAGACAGTCTGAGAGACAAATTTTTAACATTTTTAGGTCTAATCAAAATTAAATTTTTTTTGTTGTTGATGTTTATGGACACTTTCAGCATCACAGTCAAGTTTAGCCAATCTTTAAACCAACGCTGCACACTTTAAAGGACTTACACCACAGGCATTAGTTTTGAATTCCTGTTTTACAAGTAACACAATTTTAGTGCTGAAATAGCAGATCTGTGAATACCAATATTTGTTCAAAGTATGCAAATGGTATGCATGAGTAAGACAGCACTGATGAGACTTAAGAGACATCATTAACCCTTTACCCAAACCACATAATATCAAAATTTGTTATTTTAATTATTTTTTTTAAATTTAAAAAACTTTCAACAAACCATATCATATGTCTCATTTTTTTGTTTTTAATGGGGTTTAATTACTCTTTCAACAGCCAGGGTTATCTTGTGTTGGAATAGGACTCCTCATTGGAACAAGCTTGTTCCAGTGGGGTATCACATGATGTGGTTTTATTTTGAAAAATAATCTTTTTTCAACTGCTCCATTTGTAAATTTGGCTATGACCCATTCATTTGGCAAAGGGGTGATTCAAATAGTTTTTATTTCAAACATGAAGAACTACTGAATGATAAGTCTGCCACAAATAAGGTACTGTTGCCAAATTTACCAAGGTGAAAGGTCTCTTATTTCCAAATGAAACAAAATACTGCATTTTGATTGGCTAAGAGGTACGATGTAACTTACAATCCACACTGGCTTTTTTTTTTTTACACCGTGGTTAACCACGGTGTAAAAACAAGAATATACAATAACAGGCTATATGGCTAAAAAAACAGTACCCATTTTTAATTGCCAATTCATACCTTCTGCTCGGTTATGTTAGAACAAAAACTAGAGGTACTGTGAGCAAGCTCACAAAGTGATACCCTCGCGCCTCAGTTGTAGCCTTTTTGGTACATTAAAATGTATAAGTTAGATTATCTCCCCTTGGAAATGTCAGAACGGAATTATATTGCTTCATGCACAACTTCATATGGAGTTCTTCCATTGTGTAAAGTTTCATGAAAATTCTTCTAACGGTTTAGGAGGAGTTGCGCTTATAAGGAGAGACTGACGGACAGACAGACAGATGGACGGATGGACAGGGTGATTCCTATATACCGCCCCCCCCCCCCCCCCCCAAACTTTGTTTACGGGGGGTATAATAAAAATACAGGAAATTTAATATTTATATGCAATAAAATATTACAGATATGGATGTCATTGGAACTGGCTCATTGAGCCAGTTCCAATGACATCCATATTTATCTGGTTTTATTTATTAAGAAACTTACAAAGTACAAATTGTCTGTCAGTTTTTGCCCACAATGTAGGTTAGAGTATTAAGTACACCAAAATTCTTGGAAATAAATCTGTTATCCTTGTGTTTTCGATGGTCTACTGGGAATTTACACCGGTTTGGGAACTCATACACCCTTTCGGTTTCGCCTCAAAACCAGTGTAAGTTCCCATACACCCGGGAAAACACAAGGAAAAATAATAATATTTCAACAGTCACTTGACTCAGTTCTATATTAGTTCTATATTATTAGTCACAATGGTGAATTTATTTATTGATTTATTTATTGGTGTTTAAGGTCACATATTTCTGCACAATGGCTAATCATGACCACAACAGTTTTATGGGTGGAGGAAGCCAAAGGACGCGGTCAGAACCACGGATCAATAGCAAGTGATTGTCAGCTCCCCAACATTCTAACTCCACACATGCAGGGTTAGCATTGGTTGAAGACAGGTGCATCATCAATGTGTAGTACGCCTTAGTACACAACATCACCGTGCCCCCACGTGTGCAATAGGGGTGAAGTGTGTTGCCCAAGGACGCAACGTGATTGCCACAGGTGGGATTCGAACTGAGGACCTCTCGGCTTGCGGCCTGTACCTCTACCTACTGAGCCACAGCGCCCCCAGGTCACAATGGTGTAGAATGGTGTTAGAAGGGAACACACGGCTGTCATTCTTGCGACATGTTACAGAATACAGGAAGCATAGTTTGATGCTTGATACTTTTGTCTTGTGACCTATAAACTATTGGTTGCGTTAAGATATTCTTCATGAAAAAGGGAAGGAAATTCTCACAAATGTATTTTCCCTGGCATAATTGTCTGAAACATTTAGACTGATGGGTAATCAAGAGCATGAGTTCATTGTATATAAATTATGTCAAGCATAAAGAAACATGCACATGTGTTGGCAAATGAGTTTGTTACTTTTTCTTCTTCAAGGAGAAAGAGATGTAACAGATGTTTGTTCTGTTGGAGCTGGACACGAATACTCAGATGTCAATTTAATATTTGAATTTTGCGTTTTCAGAATGGATATTCTATGTGTCTGAGCACAGCAGAACCTGTTCACGACATTAAACAAATGCTGTTCCACTTTTTGGAGTTCTCACAGGGTAGCAAATTTATAATTAGCTTCAAATCTTTTGAATTACAATTATCAACTAGAACATTTGTGTCATTTGTGTGCAAAGCACACTAAGGTGTATCCCCGCATTTTTGGCATGCCATCACATGGTTACAAATCAATTCACATTCTTCAACGACAAATATGGCACTACTGGCACCACATGGGGCCGCATCAAAAATCCAAAACCTTTATGCACATCTAGAGACCCTACTGGAACATATGATCACACTTGCAACGATTCGAATTAAAACTCCTACGAGCCTTCGGCAGAAACTGATTAAGTGGCACTATGGGCGCCACATAGGGCTGAATCAAAAATCCCAAACCTTTATGCACATCTAGAAACCCTACCGGAATGTATGAACACACATTCAATGTTTTGATTTGAAACCCCTAGGAGCCTTTTGCCAGAAACCGATTCTCTAATGACAAAAGTGGCTATGGGAACGAATAAAAATATGAAACCCTTATGCACATCTGGAGACCCTACCGGAACACATGAACACACTTTCCACATTTCGAATTAAATCCCCTAGGAGCCTTTCGCCGGAAACCGATTCTGTAATAACAAAAGTGGCTATGGTCACCACATGAATGAAAAATCCGAAACCTTTATGCTTATCTAGAGGCCCTACTGGAACATATAAACACACTTTAAACCAAAATTACATATCCTATGAGCATTTTGCCAGAAAGCAGTATTTTAGCTCAGTCGTTAGGTGACAAAAATTCAAACTAAACCTATTTTTGTCATCTCTATACCATACTTAAGAAGTGTGGTAAGTTTCAAAATTATAGCTCAAAAAAAGGGAAGAATGGACAGAGATCATCATTTTCAAAAATGAGGGGATAAGTTTTGTAAAAAAAACAAAAACAAGATTTTCTTTTGAGAAGGACATTTGTCATTTAAAATTTAATCTATAACTGGTCACTGGTCGAGCGCTCAATTATTTTTCAAAGGTGATTTGTAACACGCATATTATGCCACCAACATGAAGAGCCTTAGTTTAGCAATATTTTGTTCATAAATAATTGTTTAATAATTTATTGGAAAGTACCAGAGGGTATTCTCCAATAAATTGTAACAAACCAATTTAATAAAAACATTTTTCTTGCTACTGCCTAGCAAACACCAAGCTAATGCATAGTGTAAAGCCACAATAGTGGCTTTCAGCACTTTTCTATAAAGCCACAATAGTAGCTTCTAGCACACAACCAGTTAAAGAACATTGGATCAAAAATACTTGTACACATGCAGTCACACTTCTAATACTCCAAACCAAGATTCATAAGAATCAGACAAAAAATATTGGAGGAGTTATGCAATTAAACTTGTGTGACTGAAAGCTGATTATTTAAAAATCTATCAAAAGCCATACATATGGAATAAATGCTTGAATTAAAATAAATTCTACTCTTCAAACATGCACTTCATAACAAGTTTTGAAAAACATGGAGAAAAATGGAGCAAGAGTTAAGCAGACAAACTTAATTGATATAAAATTTAGTAATTAACAAGAGATCCTGCAGCTAATCAGTAAGCAGATTCCAGGCTTTTCAAGGCCATTTTCATACCATATTCAAGGTTTTTCAAGGCTTCATAGAAGTTAAATTCAAGGTTTTCCAAGCGATTCCTAGACTTTTTTGCCTCCCATTTTATGAAGCCCACTACGAAAAAGGTTTTTATATTTAGAAAGATTGTTTTCAAGGATTTTCCAGGCCACTTTTGGAGTTTTGAGGAATTTCAATGACTTTCCAGGGCTTGAAAATTGATTTTTAAATTCAAGGCTTTTCAATGTTTTTTAAGGCCAGTGGGAAGCCTGAAGAGACATTTTATGAAAACAATTGTCAAATGAAAGTGTCAATGACACTGTAGCTCAACTTGTCAAGACAAAGACATGTACATGTATAGTATGTGACACAGCAATGACAAACATCTAGGTAATGACCTGATAACAAAGGTACATATAAAGTATTGTAACGGTCTGTACATAAATACTGACCGTTGCCTGTAACAAATGTATAGGTAAAGTACTGTAAAGGTGGGTGACACTCGGATGCAAAACTAGAAAATAAATCTTTGAGTCCCAGAGTGGGTCTGACTGAACCCCAAACTATTTGTTCTCATAGCACAGTGATAAAAAAGGCACCCCAAAACACACTCGTTCCTGTCCCAAGGTGAACACAAAGGTACCCAAGAAGTTTTGTGAAGATCAGTTCATAAATACGAGCTGTATAGACTTGTGACAAAAAACTGATTGGACCGAATTTCGGTACAAAATGGCCACTGGCAGCCATCTTGAATTTTGGACCGCACCCAGAAACACTCATTCTCATCCCAAGGTGATAACAAAGGTACCTAAGAAGTTTTGTGAAGATCGGTTCATAAATACAGCCTCTACCCTGAGCCATATTGACATGTGTGCTTACATTGTGTAAGTAGCACTGAATAAATCAAAGTTCATCTAATTTGCATAATTTCTGCACGAAAAAAAAACCCTTACAATATGTGATGTATTCCATGTTACTAAACATCCATACAAAAATTTATTCAAATCAGAACTTTCATACAGAAGTTCTGTACAAAAGACTGATTGCACTAATTTTGGTACAAAATGGCTGCTGGTGGCCATCTTGAATTTTGGACCACACCCAAAAACACTCGCTCTCATCCCACGGTGATAACAAAGGTACCCAAGAAGTTTCATAAAGATTGGTTCATAAATATGGCCTCTAGTCTGAACCGTATAGAAGTTGTGTACAAAAAACCGATTAGACCTAATTTCGGTACAAAATGGCCACTGGCAGACATCTTGAATCTTAGACAGCACCCAGAAACACTCGTTCTCGTCCCAAGGTGATAACAAAGGTACCCAAGACATTTCGTGAAGATCAGTTCATAAATACAGACTCTAGCCCGAGCCGTATTGACATGTGTACTTACTGTAAGTCGCACCGAAAAAATCAAAGTTCATCTAATTTGCATAATTTCTGCACGAGAAAAAAACCCGTATTATATGTGATGTATCCCATGGGACTAAACATTCACACAAAAAATTATTCAAATCAGCGCTTTCATATGGAAGTTCTGTGTACAAATCTGATTGCACCTAATTTTGTACAAAATGGCTGCCATGGGCCATCTTGAATTTCGGACCGAACCCCAAAACACTCGTTCTCGTCCCACGGTGATACCAAAGGTACCCAAGAAGTTTTGTAAAGAATGGTTCATAAATACAGCCTCTAGCCTGAGCCGTATTGGCATTTGCACTTACAGTGCTGAAAGTAACACCAAAAAACATCAAAATTAGTCTAATTTGCACAATTTACGCATGAGAAAAAAACCTGTATTATATGTGATGTATCCCATGGTACTAAACATTCATACAAAAAATTATTCAAATCAGAGCTTTCATATGGAAGGTCTGTACAAAAAACAGATTTCTGCATCGTTGGTACAAAATGGCGGCTGGCAGCCATCTTGAATTTCGGACCGCACCCAAAAACACTTGTTCTCGTCCCACGGTCATAAAGGTACCCAAGAAGTTTCGTAAAGATCGGTTCATAAATACGGCCTCTAGCCCGAGCCGTATCCAATTGTTGACGTACAGACAGACGGACGACGGGCCATGACAAAAGCTCAAATTTGGCTTCGCCAAAGTTGCGCTAAAAAAATTCCTTTTCACATGCAAAACAACACTTCACACTGATAGATACTTCACATCAAGTTCTGAAAAAACATAGAAAATGGATATCCTCAAACCAATTTTGAAGGCAGGAAGGATAATATGCACTTCTTCACATAGGCTTACATCTATAGTGCAACGATGTCATCCGAACGATTTGGGAATCAATTTTTAACAGTGAAGAATCCAGTTTGACTGTTATAGTTCAAAAGTCAATCTATCTGACTGGCATAAAACACACAAGTTTTTCCTGAGGGAAGGATTAATTAAAATGGGAACAAAAGGCCCCAAGGAGCCTAAGCCACTTACTCATGAAGGATTTAATGTCACTTTCAGAATCTATGACTCTTTAATATTAGAGAGGAATGAAGTTATGTAATTTTTTTCACTAATGTCCATGTCAGATAATTCTCCTAGTATTCAGATGCTATTAAAGAAACAAGAGGCCCCATGGGGCATTAATCGCTCACGGCCAAAGTGGTTCAAAGAAGTGTTTGGGGTCACATTCAGTTAGACATGGTTCATCAACACCACAAAGGAATGAAGCCATGCAAAGGCAAATTTTATGGAAATGGATCTGAACAAACCTGAACCTAACATGCTCTCCCTGCCCCCCCCCCCCCCAACCCTGCCCATAGAGAACCCAAATAATAAGCCAGGGACTCAAAGTGAACAAATTTGAATCTGATCCCTCTTGAGATGTTACAAATGTGCATACCAAATATGAAAGAATTCTGACTGGTGGATCTGAACAAGTAGAAGTAGGTTTTTAAAGGAATTTCCTCATATTGCAAAAATTTCCCATAGGAAGCCAAATATCAACCCATAAACCAGATTTGAACAAACTTGAATCGGACCCTCCTAGAGATGTTGTATACCAAATATGAAAACATTCTGACTACAGGGTTTAAAGAAGAGGATTTTTTTAAAAATTCCCTATATTGCACTAAGTTGATACTTGGGCTCCCATAGGGAGCACAAAAATTTACCCAGGTAAGCAATTTGAACAAACCTGAATCTGACCCACCTCAAGATGTTGTATACCAAATATGAATGCATTCTGATTGGTGGATCTGAAGAGGAAGATTTTAAAAGAAATTTCCTCATATTTCACTAAGTTAAAATTCAGGCTCTCATAGGGAGCCCAAATATACACCCAGGGACTCGATTTGAACAAACTTGATTCTGACCCCCCTACAGATGTTGCATACCAAACATGAAAGGATTCTGACTGGTGGAGCTGAAGAAGATTTTTAAAGAAATTTCCTCAAATTGTACGAAGTTAAACTTTGGGCTTCATTAGAGAGCCCAAATACTAACTCAGGGACCTGATTTGTTCAAACTTGAATCTGCCCCCCCTATAGATGTATACCAAATATGAAAGGATTCTGACTGGTGGATCTGAAGAAGCTTTTTAAAGAAATTTCCTCAAATTGCACGAAGTTAAACTTTGGGCTCCAATAGAGAGCCTAAATACTCACTCTGGGACCCAATTTGTACAAGCTTGAATCTGACCCCCCTATAGATGTATACTAAATATGAAAGCATTCTGACTGGTGGATCTGATGAAAAAGATTTTTAAAGAAATTTCCCCATATTTCACTAAGTTAAAATTAACCCAGGGACTCGATTTGAACAAACTTGAATCTGACCCCAATAGAGATGTTATATACCAAATATCAAAAGATTATAAATGATGGTTCTTGAGAAGATTTTTTTTAATTTTAAAAAAAAAATTTATGGGTGCTATCAGAGTAATGCCCCTTGTGGTGCGCCCTGTGGATGCAGAAAGTTTATTTGTATAAACTTGAATTGACATATAATAAGGAACATGCACATCAAATTTGGTTCAATTTGGTCCAGTCATTTGGGAGAAGTCGATAATGTAAAATTCATGACAGACGACGACGGACGGCAAGTGATAAGTTAAGCTCCCTTCGGTGAGCTAATACTCAGAACAAGAGGGGGGCCACGCCCCGGGCATACCCCTATGGTGCATATCACCAAACAATGACAAGAGAAGAAATTATCCATGATACCATGAAAGCTATTCCCATAAACAATCTTCATTCCAAATTTCAATGAGAGCCACGAACCCCAAACCAGATATGAGGCGAACAGACAAGAAATTGGCTATTTTACGAGATAAACAGCAAAATGATTGTCTTTGTTTTGCAGCAAGGTAATTGTGAAGGCCAGAAATACCTGTTACTAAAGTCTAGTGATGATCGGACAATTCACATAAGAGATGTAGAACAAAGACATAATGCCACATGTGAAATTCCAAAGTTCAGTGAAATCCGATAACCTAAACCTGAAATGAGGCGAACAAACAAAAAATTGGCTATTTTACGAGACAAACAGCAATTTTTCAAAGTTAAAAGGAGGATGTCTAAAAAGTGAAAAGTAAAAAATATTATTTGACACTCATTTGAAAGCCTTTTCCACAAACAATTTTCATTCCAGATTTCATTGAGATCCAATGACCCAACAAACCTGATATACGATGCGAACAGATAAAAAAATAGCCTATTTTTGTATATTCAAAGGGCCATAACTCACAGAAAAAATATTTCAACAGCAGAACGGCTAATGCTGCTTCAAAGTCAGAGCAGTAATGTTGAAGCTATAATGCGAACAGACATCTGAGTTCGGATGGACAGACGTAAGAATGGACGCACAGATGCATGTACTTGCGGTATAATAATGGCCAGGCCTGACATTCTTAAAAATGGAGGAGGGCTAAAAATCGCCCCCCTCGCATGGCCTAAGGAAGCGATTAGATCTCCTGAAGATTAGAAATAGCTAAAAGTGGCAAAATGAAGATTTGCTATTAATGAATTTTGCCTATTGGGCTTCTTCCATTTTATTTGGTGCTGCTTACAAGGAAGTCTCTGTGGGATGGCTGCAGGGCCCCTCCTACATCTCTGGGACTTGGTAAGGCCTGGGGGTTGGGAGGGGCAGTTTGGCCTTCTTGTTATGTAGAGACCACTAACATAACAGAGATCTGAAAAGGTGTGGGCTTTAGGAATAGACTGTTATCGTAAACATTATTTTCTAAGGTCAGGAGAGCTAGTTTTTGCCCTCCTTAATTGTTTTAAGGCGAGCACTAGGCGAGCAAATAAATAGCTCTCCTGAAAATGCAGGCTTCCAGGACTCCAAGTAAAGCTAAAAATTTATCCAGGATGTTGAATTCAAAATATCTTGTTTTCAGTTTCCAGGACAGGCAGCAAATTTTGCATTCAAACTCACATATGTCATCATTGTATGTTTAACTTGGTGTGTGTATGTGGTATGGGGGTTGGGGGGGGGGGGAGAGACACCAAAACAAATTTAAAACAGACAATGTGTGAATATATCTCTGATTGATCTCAAGAATTTTAACAGAAGAACATTTGTGCAAATGTTTCACTTTTATAACTAATTTCCAGATATTTTGAACATAAAACTCCCTTCATTCCTACACAAGTTACAAATTAATACTACAAGTGAACTGACTGTTGTCTTAGGAAAATTTTCTTACTTTCCTGGTTTGTTCCAATGGGGTCGTTCAAGTACGCAAGACCAAAGATTCTATTTTCTCTTTAAGTCTGTAATGACTTCCCAAACTGCCAATTATTCAAAGGTACACCATTTGAACGATACTCTTTAGTACTGATTAAAAGAGTGCAGGTTAATACTAATAGAATAGAGATTGATCAAATGGCAAGGATCAGAGCAAAATTACATTATTACACAACCATGCAGAAAACAAAGACAAAGGGATTATTACAAGTAACATTATACATTTAAGAAGTAAATAATCTAACTGTCCATTCACATCAATACACAGTACAATTTAAACCTGACCTGTCCCACTTTAAAAATGAATGACGACTGACTAAAAATGAAAGTGTCATTGACACTGTAGCTTAACTTGTGTGTTGTGTTTGATGAAAAGGATGATGTTCAATGTCTATGAAAGGATTATGAAATAAGACAAGAATTGTGATAATTGGGAATATGTTCATTTCTGTTCCCTGTATGCTATGTTTTTGATAAAAATAATATGAGGTGTACACTGTACTAAAGATCTGAGGGGTGGGTTAATATGACCTCACAGTCAATGTATGTGGCCCTCAGAGTTAACATATATCAACAAAAGTTACTAAGTTACAGTGAAATTATTCCAAAACAAGTCATCCTATCAAGTTACATTGAAATCCCTTCATAAATATGGCCTGTAGACTGAGCTAAAGGTTTTCGAGCTTCGGGCTCCTGTAGCCGTCAGTTTCCCAATTGCGTCCAAAGGGGACATTCTCATCTAGACATTATATGAAGTCAACCTACCAAGTTACAATAAAATCCCTTCATAAATATGACCTGTAGACTGTGCTAAAGGTTTTGGGGCTTTGGGCTAGGGCAGCCATCATGGTAGTCCAATAATATTAGCCTTCGCCTGTGCTCCGAATTTATTATTTTTTGATTTTTAATATGTCGCACCATCGAAGTCTAATCTGATCTTTCGTTTTTCCAGCAGCAAAGTACGAAATTAGGCGACATAACACTAATATGATGAATACTCATTATCAGAGAGAACCTTTCCTTGTGCATATCCATTCCCCCTTGCGGGTTTATCAGCATACCTAAGGAGATCCAAATCCGACTGATGGCTTTGAAATTACAATCCAGAACATACTGAAACCAAAAACAATTTCCAAGTAAAAAAAAAGGCCCATAACTCTAGAAAACCCCCATTACTTTTTTGCTTTTGCATAACAAGAATAAAGCAAATCCAACATGTTGTGAATGCAATACAGAGGTAGATAAAAAAATTTCTAAGTCAAAAGAGTGAAAAAGGGCCATGAATCTTGGAAAAAGTATTGGACAGAACCTGTTCCTTGTGTATATCCTTTCCCCCATGCAGGTCTATCAGAACACCAAATGAGATCCAAATCCGACTTGACTTTGAAGTTACAATGCAAAATGTTTGTACAGATATATGGATGGACGTCTCTAAAATCAGGGTTTATGTGGTCAAAATATCTGAGGAATTTAAAATGCGTAACAACCACCAAAAACTCGTTTTTAAGTCTAACTTATGGGTGGTAGCAAACCCTAACCTTTTCAGCTTACTGACCCTAAACCTATCCCTTATTTTAAAATAAAATCCCTGAAAATACAATACCCACTTTTTGTCACTTAGTAGCCACATGAACCCTTTTGGCCACAATACCCACTTTTTAGGCATATAAACACCATTTGTCAGTTCAAATTTATGTGGATAGTCACATAAATCAGACTAGATACATAACAGTGCTGTGTACCAACAACTAGGCACATAAACCTGATTTGTTGGTGTGGACAGATGGACAGAGGGAGGGCTTCACTCGATACCCCCGAATCCTCCTTTGGTGAATGAGGGCATATTAAAAAATAAAATTAAAAATGCCCGCCCACATTCAATTTTACGCAAAGTGGCCTGAGAAACAGAAGATCTACTTTGTGGGACTTACAAATTTTCAATTGGACTGCTTACTAAATAATTCATTTACAAAGGAAAATTTACATGTGTAACAAGATTAATTACACAACCCACTCCAATCTGGTTTGCGAAGGACACAAATCTGCAAGTTTGGCAAGGTTTTTGTTCCTGAACATAAACAAGTTCAAAGCCATGGGATGGCCAATCCCCACCACCCCAGTCCTACGAGGGTAATAACTTTCTGAGAAATAATTGCACACAGCTGGTTCACAATCCCCTTCACGACCGTATCATCAAAAAGCTTTATGTTTAATTTGGAAAGTTTCAAATGTGATGACCAGTAATGGTAATGTGATTACAAGACAGGACAATATCCAGGACATTTTTGGTACTGGTACACCGATTTTGGCACCCAAACTCATTGTATTTGTGAGTAATCTCCATCTCATAGTCCACTAAAACTGAAGAAATTCAACAAAAATTATATATACATTACTAAAACCAACACAAAGCTCTTCCCTCGAATCCCAAACTGGGATACTTTAGCCAACTAAAAAAATGACTGAGGCGTTTGCACTGTGATAAAAAATCGCCTGGAACAGGTATGTGGAAAGTATGTGAAGTCATTACGGTAATTTCAACTTTTATGTCTTTTAAAAACGTTGTATTCAGTACAGTAATCCTACTTTCAGTTTCCATCTCTAACACCTACGGCCTTCGGTTATGCCTGCGGCATATATGGACAGGTGTTCCCAAATCATCCCTGGATATGGACCTGCAAGAACTTCTAAGTCAAACACTGGTAATAACTCTTGAAAAAATATTTGAACATGGCTTGCCCACAATCCCACTCATGGTACTATCACCAAAAAAGCTATATATTAAACTTGGATAAAAAATCTTGAACAATTTTCTTCGAAATATTATGGCAAAAAATAGCAATATGATGACAAGAAAATTGAAGTCCAGAAAGGACAATGACTCTTGAAGAGATACTTGGACAGAGCCGATTCCCCATTATTATTATCAAAAAGCTATACATTAAATGTGGGGAAAAGACTTGGAATGGTTTTCTTTTAAATGTGACAAGAAATTTAAAGGACAGAAGGATGGGTGGAAGGATGGATGGAATCCATTTTCATAATTCCCTCCCACTATGTGGCCAGGGATAACAGAATGGGACTTGAAAGGCTAAAATCAAACATTTTGCAGCTTCTCCAGATAAGAACATTTTAACAAAGTTTTAACACTCTACTCACACAGATAGAAAACGTGTAATTTTGCTATCAAGAGATTTCTAAAATCATAAAAAATAAAAGTAAAAAGTAAAAAAAAAAATTGGTGGAATGACAGAGAATTACTTCTACAACATACCTCAAATGCAGGAAATGCAGGGAATTTGTAACACATGGCAGGAGGAACAATTTCCTGACCTGAAGAAAGAAAGAATATGTTGAAGTAAAATTGTAGTGACATTCAAAGTAAAATCAAACAACTACAGGCAGGATATGAAATGCCAAGAAGTATGCACCTGATTACCACCCAGGCCTCAGAAGGCTTTTGAACAATTCAATACCTGCATGATCCATGTGCAAGAGATCTTCTGCCATCTTTGCAAAAAGGTCTGTCATGCAATTGGGAAAATTCGCATCATGAAGTCTCCAATTGAGAATTTGTTTGTGCAAAGACACACACAAAGAATAAGAAATATATTACTTTCATATTGAACCGAGAACATGAATGCAGAAGCTATTACACAAAAAGTTCATGTACGTTTTATGACAAAGTCACATGAAATAATGATCATCTCTGTAATCTCTATTGAATTGTTCTCATACTATTAAATGAAGATATTAATTATGCGATAGTCTATATTCTGTGGCTTTGCAGTTGTGTCTAGGCAAGTCTTGGCTGCCTGTCTAGGCAGCCAAGACTTGCCTTGAAACAATTGAAAAAGTTTTTGGGATGTAACTTGCAAACATATCTAAAAACTGCATGCTGAAGCACCTGTTTTGTTGCAGTAAAAAGTGATGAAAGGCAAAATTAGACCTTCAAGAGTTTAAGAAACAAATTTTTATTTGAAAAATGGCGGAGATTGGAAAATGTTTGGTTTGATTTGAGAAAAATCAAGCCAAAATGCCATTGGGAAAGGGTCCCATATTCAGCCCATGCAGACACCAAAAGCATCCCTGATGTTCTATGCAATAAATTAGAGGTTCCCCAATTTTTTATTTCATTAATCGATAATCATTCGGAAATAATTGACGGTTATCGATTAATCGAACAGAGATTCAACGAACGAAGTTGCAGAGGAATGGGAGTAACAGAGGGTTGCAGTTCTGTTGCGGTTATTAGTGTTAAAATAATTCAATATTTTTTTTATTTTTTTCAAATAAACAGTTGAGTTTTTCCGATTTAGAATCAATAAATCCACAAAATAACATTTGAGGAATTGAGTTTTTTTGTTTGTGTAACAACCAAAATAAACTCGGAAGTGAAAGAGCAACATGGTCAGCTGACCATTATCCTTTTTCAAGTATGTCAAAAACGTCCATATCACTCCTTTGAGACATTTCCTCATGAATATTAATTATCTAAGCAAACTTTCCCATCACTTCAGCCATGCCTGCTTATGAATAGTAAATTAATAATATGTGTAATGTTGGCTAATGAAAACTAAATATTTTGTCACACAACGCTGTTATTATTATTTTCATCAGCTTTTAACATTATACTTGCATCACTTCACTGGAAATCAGCTTGAAACAACCTCTGTCAAATTTCATGAGTGACAAACTACATAATGAATTAGTTTACTTCATCAGTGGTATGGCTTGGGAATTGTGGAACATTGAATGACATGAGACACTATGAAACACATGGCTGACGGTTTGCGACAATGGCCAAGTAAGTATTTCTTTGGAAGTGCTATGATGAAGCGCTGTGATGTACGATCAGATTCCAACTTGAAAGCGTGTTGACACTTTGTCTTAGCTGGGCAAATTAAGCCGCATTTGACTATTTGTTGATAAATACATAACCCCAAAGTTGTTATTTTAACACATGGAATGAAAAATGCAGTACAGAACTGCAAACCGTGGGACAAAGATTACAATCAGAAAATATTGATTAGTCGATGACCAAAATGATTATCAATTATGCATTTGATCAATGGTTAATCGATTAGTCGCAGCACTCCTACAATAAATGTGCAGGTATATGATCAGCAGAATGCACCAGATTGCCACCCAGACCTCACAAGGCTTTTGAACAATTCAATTAAAATTAAAGAGATTTAAGTGAAAAATTCTTTTTGATCACTCCCATTACATGGTAGAGTGCTAATAGTTTTTGGTTAATAATCATTTGTTCACATCTCTTTGCCTTGCGATAATTAATGGGAGAGTGACAACACTTGCAAACATCCATTCCAATGATGTGACAATAATGTTAATATAAAGTCAAGCTTTGTAAAACTTGATACTTTTGCTATCATCTTACATGTACTTGCATTCAAGTAATTTGGATACAGGATTCTTTCAACCATTCACCTAAGTACTTATAACACAATAAGCCCTCATATAACATTTGGTCCAAATCTGCCTCTCGGTTTGGAAAATAGAAATTTTGGGCGGGGCGAAAATTCTTGCCCCTCCCATAATGAAGGCAAATATAGCTCCTCGAACTTCTCTTGAACAAATCTGAGTCTACACCTCAAAAGGAAGCTGCACACCAAATAGCAAGTCTCTACTATTTCTGGTTCATGAGAAGAAGATTTTTTAAGATTTAAGCACACTTTTTGTGCATGGCCCTACCGAGGGGCGAGGCAACTTGATTTGAACAAAATCAAATTGCGATGTCATAACAAACAATTATCTCAAATATCAATTAAATTGGTTCAGCGGATTGGGAGGAGAAGACGCAAACACCATGTTCACAGACAACGGACATTGGACAGTGAGTGATCACTGTAGCTCTTCTGACTGAAAGTCAGGTGAGCTAAAAACTTTAAGCAAGAGTGGCCAAGTTGGCTAGGGCATTCACCTGATCACAGCACCTGGAGACTTTTTTTACACATGTAGTATTTCAAATAATTCTGAACAGCTTCACGACTCTAAACTGAATAGTGAAGGAGGAGTTGTTTTTTTCCACATGTGTACCCTCTTCACAAAAGAAGTTTTTTCTGTGTGGATCAAGGGCAACAACTTCTACCAAATCTGATGGCATGTGTTAACCTTTAGCTGTGAAATTTGACCTTGGTGGGTTTATTATAAATTTGATATCCAATAAAGATCTAGTGGGGTCACATATGTTGTGCAGGTTTTATTGTAATATCTTTTTTCCATAAAAAAGTTATGGTCAAGACACAAAAATAATAGTGTGCATGCTGATTTCATGTGTTCACCTCTATCTTTGATCTGGGCCTTGGTAGTCCGGACATGAATTTTGTACACAACAGATCATCTGGTGGGGATTTATATTGTCATATCTTCAACACCTAAAAAGTTATGGCCACAGCTGATGAAGTTGATGTGCATGCTGTTTCCATGTGTAAGACCTCTGTAACCTTGACCCTTTGGGGGTTTAGTCATAAATTTTTAGTGACAGGCCATACCCCTCGTCCAGCTCGTTCCAGTGAGGAGTCACACTGATATGGTTTTGTTTTTGGAATAATAATGCTTTTTTAGCAGCTCAGTTTGTAAATTAGGTGGGAGGATGTGGTCGATACTTGAGATAATATGTTAATCAAGCTATTACAATTGAGAATTGTAAGATGAATTTATCATCACCATTACGTGTATGCACAAAATACTGTACAGTCAGTCAAGCTCTTGTTTCTAAGACCTTATCCCGATAGGTCGAAAACGAGTCAAGATACAACATTTTATTACACGCAGGTTCTTCAAAGAAATCCCCATCTACAGCAATTGTAAACCATGTGGAAAATGAAAATCTGTATTGTTGACAGACAATTTTTAAACAGAAGCAGAATTTCACTGGAATTTTCTACAAATAGTGCAAAGCCATTACAATTGAATCACTTGCGATAGCTGAAAACTGTCCCTGGAGTTTCAATGTGTTCTATGTGCCAGTAGGCACATAGAACAAAGTGAAACTCAGGGCGTCGAAACAGTAACACAGGTTGCCATCGCAAATTTGTTTGGCGATAAAATGTGTTGTTTCTATTGATAGTTGTAAAATGAATTGCTGAGTGTCTTTCTAATAATTGTTTTTATAGACATGAAGGCATGTAATAAACACAGAATGACACACGTGTGTGAATGGGTTAATCGATATGGCACTTGTGCCATCGCAGAAGGATAAAACTTGAAGCCTGTGGCCTCTCGTTTTATCCTTCTGTGCTGGCACTTGTGGCATCTTGTTTTATCCTTCCGTGCTGGCACTCGTGCCACATCGATTAACCAATTTACACGCATGTGTCATTCTGTGTATTTGTACATAAACATATTGGTGATAATATATACTTATCACAGTTGGTGTCTGGCATAGTGTATGTGCTTCACTAGACAGACAGTAAATGATGTGGTGTCAATAATACTGAGTCAGGTGATGTTATGATAAATGTGTACACATAGGAGGGCGCATCAGGACTTGCATGCTCCAAGGTATATACATATACTCTGATATGTGCATTGAATGATGCTCTTTAACGACACTCTTTGGAGAATTGTATTGTATGTATTTGTCTTTTCGATGCACATGTAACTTGCTATAACTGATCATTAACCATTTGCGTAAAGTGTCTAAAGGCACTCTTCCATAAATTGTAACAAGGCAAAGACATTTGACAACTAAAATGAATTCAGAACACTACCAGTTAATAGCTTACCATCATCTTTTTCTAAAGCTTCTTTGAATTGCTGATTCAAACGCCTGCGGCCAGATGGAAGACCATTATCAAATTTCATTTGCTGTGACCTTTGGACTAATACTTCAGAAGTTAGTTCTGCAAATTTCATGACATGCTGAAATAAAGGAAACAATAATACAGTAAAACCTGTCTTGAGAGACCACTGTCTTGAGAGACCACATCTGCCAGGCACCGATTGGTTTTACTCTATAATGGACCTGCTATGGGAGACCACCTGTCTTGAGAGACCACTGTGACCTGGTACCAACTTGTATTTTTATGTCATAATAGACCTGTCTTGAGAGACCGCCCCTTTGAAGACTGAAACCATGACAAATACTTTTTACCTGTTCTGGAATTGGAAAATCCATTGTGGTTATACTAACATAATTAAAAGTATTAAAAGCTCTTAATTGGGTTTCAATTGCTAACTCATTAAAGATTGAGATGTTTCTATAAGACCCCTGTGAAAAGATTAGGATTATTGCTGAATAAACAAAATTTCATACATACCTGAAATATGACAGATAGGAATAAAAATAAATTTGCATTGAAAATCTTTTTGTAACAAATTGAAATGGACTGTTATAAAAATTATAAAAATAAATTAGTGTTGAAAATCTTCAATAAAGATTTTCAACACTAATTTATTTTTATAATTTTTATAACAGTCCATTTCAATTTGTTACAAAAACTTCATAAAAAAGAACAACTGCAAAGTAATTACAAAAATCCTTTATTCTCCATTTCTGAATTTTGTAGTTGGTTATTCACTGACTTGAGAAAACCTGAAACCTGTTATGAGAGACCACCTGTCTTGAGAGACCACTTTTGTGTGGCCCAAAGGGCGGTCTCTCAAGACAGGTTCTACTGTACATTGAAAAAATATTTCAACATATGACCTACTAAGTTTTTGTGTGTTTGGATTTTTTTAGGGATGGGTGGGGGAAGGGGGTTCTTCCATGAGACTTTTTGTAAAATCAAATTGTTTCTTTTCTACAAGAAACTTTTATAAAATAGGTGAACAACTGTTGGGTGAATAACTGTTGAAATCCTTTTCAGTCATAAAAAGTTCAACAAGGCTTCCAATAGATTCTAGAGGTCTCTCTGCCTGGTTTGTTCTGTTCTTTGAATCAGTCCCCTTCATGTGAATGATGGAGATTGATATTTGCCCTCTCACTGTGACTTTGACCTTGGAAATACAGAATCTGCTGGAATATCTATGCATGGTCGAGTCATAATTCGATTATGGCCAACACAAACAAAATACTGATGGCTGAGGGCCAAACTAATGTTCACCAGTGATGTTGACTTTGAGTTATGGTTCAGAGCACTCTATCTTTTGACAATACATATTTTTATGAAGTTTTTCAAAACAACATTCAGTGGTTAAGAAACTAGTTAAATCCTAGGTAAACAAAATGTTGTGAAGCAGACCAATTCTTATGGCTCTGGGAACCCATATACAGTTAAAACTAGAAGTCCTGTCATGAACTGTGCGCTTATCTAGGCTTAATTGCGTGTAGGAATTGCACGCAATTGCCATATCGAACGGCATCCAAAGCACGGTAGATTCTCCTGGTTACTCATAGAAAACACAGGTCAGCGTTCATATAAAAATTTGCTCAGAAAGTTCAAGGGTTTTTCAAGGGTTTTTCAAGGGCTTCTTTCTTTTTTTTCAAGGGCTACATATACTATTCAGCTTGTTGTATGAGCTCTAAAAATCTAAGATTCACGTGACACGGATCTGACTTTGGAAGTCAGGAAGTGTGATCTGTGTTACAGTAATCTTGGTAAAACGTTCCATACTTTTTTATGTTTTTTTTTTTAACTGAGCGACACAAGCGCAACAAACAAGTAAAATGCAAGTACACATATATTTACAATGCCCAGGAAATAGCTTGGTATTCAAGGGTTTTTCAAGAGATTTCTGAAAGTTCAGGAGTTTCTCAAGGGCTAATTTCAAATTCCAGGGGTTTTCAAGAAAAAACTCATTTTCAAGGGTTTTTCAAGAGCTGTATGAACCCTGCAGGTAATGTTTCTGCCAATGGACCTCCGGGTTACCTGGAAGTCCATTGGCTGAAACATTGCTTGTGCACAGGCCATATGTACAGAATTTGGTAGCCTTACTATGGTGATAATGCGTAGATTAATGAGCAAATCTACGTGATATTTGTGTGCATTTCGTGACAGGACTTCTAGTTTTAACGGAATATTAACATGTGATTTTAATCTTAGTGAAATAGATCTATTAAGATGCTTGACATATCTTCTATCCACAATGCCTGTATTTACAAGGTATGGAACAAAATTATGAAGTTGTTCAGAAATGATGGCCATACAGTACATGGAGAGTGTATTATCACTAAATCACCCGCAGAGTGGAGATTCCACCCAAGTAATAATAAACCCGGAAATCCATTGGCTGAAACACTGCTTGTTTTTTTTTTGTCCATACGAAGAGAATTTGAAAATGATACTTTGGGTGATAACCCCACTCTGTGGGTGATTTAGTTACAATCCACTCTCCACGTACTGTATTATGTTTTTAAAGTTTTGTTCAAAAACATTCAGTGGTTTAAGAAATTGTGTTACGCATGCACAAAATGTTGACAATTGACTCACAAGACAAATGAAATACTAACCTGTCACCAAGCCTGGAAACAAGCAGCCTGTCAGCTGAGGAATGATGTCACTAGAGGGTAAATTTGGTGATGCTACCCTGTACAGCTGGGTAGCATCACTAAATTTACCCTCTGAGCTGAATCAAGGTGTCAAATCCTAAGAGAAAGAGGTACCAGATGATAAATTGGCCCACTGTATAGGATAACATCGGCAGCTTCACCCTCCAGGGACCTCATTCTGCAAATGACAGACTACTTGCCTGTGACCATGACTTGTACATGTCTTATTGTGATTCATGATAGCAGTGTCTTGTACAAAAAAAACAGAATCTGTTTAGATGTTTTGGGTTTGTAGAACAGCAGCATGAACAAACTTTGGTAAGCACAATTAATCAGCTATAATGGAGTTTCATGCAATATTCGTTCATGCCACCAGTTACTTAGCATTTGGGACATCATGAAGTATCAGCAGATATCAAACATCAATCAAGTAGCCAAGCCTCTCCAGACAAGAAAATATCAGGATAAAAGCTGATAGATGCACTCGGTATATAAGTCCCACAGAGTGCATGATGGTGATAGTTTGTAATACTATGGAGAGAAACCTGATCAAACATGCATAGCTGTCATAATTTCAGTGAAAATAGATTGTGTGCAAGCCTGCAAATTATTTTCTATTTTGGTGTACAGCATGAAAGGCAAATGGTCTGTGACCTTGAAGTTTGACTTTGAGTCAAGGTCATGGCACACCCTTCAGTCATGAGTTTGCATTGTGTGAAGTATGATCAAGAGCAGTCTGGTGAATCAATTTTAAGGACCAGACAAAGTTTGAGCAGACGTATGGTCAGTGTCCTTGACCCTGGAGTTATGACTTTGGGTCAAGGTCATGGGATACCCTCGAGTCAAGAGCAAGCATTGTATAAAGTACAAGATATGCCCATGAATCATTTATTATTAACTGGACGAAGATAAAATGTATGAATGTCATGACCTTGGAGATATGGCCTTTGGCCAAGGTCATGACACAATCTAGAGACATGACCGTTTTTGACGTGTGAAACCATTTGCTGAAGTCTGAACAAAAACGGGCCATAGAATAAATTTTTACACACCAGACAAAGTTAGAACACATCCTTGAGTCATAAGCAATCACTGTGCGAAGTATGAATAAGATCGATTGGTTGAAAATGTTTTTTTGGAACTTATGAGGCTAGAATGTAAGGCCAAATAAACGATTGGTGTGTGATCTTGACCATGGAGTTGTGATCTTTGGTCAAGCTCAAGACACACCCTTGAGTCATAAGCAATCATTCCATAAAGCATGAAAACAAGATTAGATCCACTGAATAACTTTTTATGGATTGGAAAAATTAGAATGGACAAACAATAAACAAATGGTCTGTGCCCTGGACCCTTTGACCTTGGGTCAAACTCATGAAACATTCTCTAGTCATAAACAATCATAGTATTAAGTATGAACAAGTGCAACGCCGATCACCAGCGATCAGACACAGACAATCGTTTCCCACGGTAGGTGGATTACTGTGAAATATATTGATATTTCTTCAATAAAACCCAAGCAAATATGGATATCAAAGGAACAACTCAATAAACTAGTCCCAATATTACCCATATTTCTGTGGTTTTACTGGAAGCATCCAAATACCTGTAAAAAGTTAAGAAAGGCTAACTTGTATAATGTATGCACAAGAAAAAAACAAAAACATGTATAATGTTATTTATCTTATGTCTCTTCCCTTCAAATCTGAAAATTTGAAATGAAAGCCTCTCTGAGATACAGGTGGTAACAGAACACAACATAATACGCACAAAAATATTATTCGAGAAAAAGGTTAAGTAAGGTTAATTTGCATAATTTATGCATGACAAAAAAACCTGTATTATATGTTATCTTATGCTGCTTGACCTCCATACTAAAAATTATTGAAATCGGAAATGTCGTTCAGAAGTTCTGAGCGTGTAACAAACTACACGCAATTTCCAACAAAAATGGCCACTAGTCGGCCATCTTGAATTTTTTCCAGAAAAAAATTAACGTGCATCAATTTTTCCCATGATATGTTATTTATCTTATGCTGCTTGACCTCCATACCAAAAATTATTGAAATCGGAAATGTCGTTCAGAAGTTCTGAGCATTTAAAAAAAACTACAAGCAATTTCCAACAAAAAAGGACACCAGTCGCCCATCTTCAATTTTTTTCGGAAAAAAATTAACGTGCATCAATTTTTCCAAATGCCCCATCAAATCTGAAAATTTGAAACAAAAGTGCCAAAGCATCTCAGAGACACAGGTGGTAACAGGAGAGACAGACGGAGTGCAATCCAATAGTCCCCTTCACAGTGAAACCGTGGGGAACTAACAAGATCGATCCACTGAATAATTTTTTTTATGGTCCAAACAAACTTAGAATTGACGAAGAAACACACAAATGGTCTGTGACCTTGAGCTTGGGTAAATATCATGACACACTCTTTGAATAAACAAGCCAAGACCAATACCAGGTCTGGACCTGCGTCACTGCATGCAATTGATAACAGAAGAACAGACTTCAAAGTATCGGCAAACAGGAAGTGGCTGCACGGCAGATCTGCAAATTAGATACATGATACAACTCATCATTATGAAGCAGAAGACCAAATATAAAATCATTCCCTTTCAAAGAAGCCAAGAAAACTTTGACAGAAGAAGTGTTTTGGACGAACTGACGGATGGACGGACGGACTGATGGATGGACAGACAGACAGACGGAGTCGAGCGGTTACTAGACCTGCTCTGCCGCTGGCGACGCAGGTAAAAAGCAATTATTTTGTGAAGTATGAATAAGTTTGGCCTGTTAAATAATTTTTTATGGTACGGACAAAAGTTAGAACAGATGAATGGACATAATGGATGAACGGAAGGGCTAGGAAGGTACCAACTCAATGTTCTGCTCCCAAAACAATTTGTCACTTATTTTGCTCTTTCAATGGTTTCATCACAACCCCATTGATAACACACTGTCTATGACTTGTCTTTTGGACATCAGAACACAAGATTATGAGTGAGTTTACCGAGAGATTTTGAGAGAAAAATTTTTGAGAGTGAGGATAAAATTTTGTTTTTGTTTTATGTACGAAAGCTCATCCCTGATTTTCAGTAAGGTGAGCTAATAAAACAAATTATAGATAAATCAAGGCTATCATTGGCAGAATGAGACTAATATCATGATTTCAAGCAATTTATGTTGCCATTTCATCAATGATAATACTCAATCAGAATGGTATTCAACAGTTTTGGTGCCCAGGCCTGAAAATAATTTTCATTGCGCTTCCAGACAAAATGTCGGACACCAAATCAATCATGTCTGTCATTTAAGAATGATATCTGACATATCACAAAATGGAGTTTGAGTATTCGAAATAATGTGTTTTAGGTGTACATGTACCTTCATCTTAAAAATGCCACGAATTCATCCAATCATACCTTGTTTGGCAGGGCTCAATGATCTCTGCCAAACAAGGTATGATTGGTTTAATTCTGAATTGGAACTGAATTATCCGTCATACATAAGTTAGATACATGTATGGCCATATCAAATCGTATCTCTTCACATGCTGTTAATACTGAGATGTACATTCTCTTTCTTCACACTTCTCAACTTGCCAGGACCAGAAATCACAATAATCATTAATTTTAGGCTTACCAGATATGTACATGATTTCCAGCATGCACAATGTTCTGATCACTGAACTTCAATGATAATTTTGGCATCAGACATTTTGACTGATGATTTTAAACCTCAGTCAGACATTGGCCTTTTTGTACCTGACACTGTCCTTGTCTGACCACTTATTTTCTGGGATGTTGGTGCCACCTGATAATCTTGGAAGAAACTGGCAAATTGAGAGACCATCTCCGTTTTTTGTAGCAAATTTGGTACAGGGTTGGATTACAGGCTGATCAGGCAGTCTTTTTGTCATAAGAACTTACCCCTTGTAGTATCCTAAAAATGTAGCAAATATGGGGTCATTGAGATTAGAGTGGCACAATATTTATTTATTAACCCTTTGATACTTCTGTACGTCTTATGACTACAAAATCAAACAGCGCGTTGATACTTTTGTACATCTTATGACGTACGAAACCAAACAGCGTGTTGATACTTTGTGATCATTTGTTTTGTTATTATTTTTCGATTTTTTAAAGTTTTAACCTCAATTCTTATTTTCTCCCGAACCGCTGAGCCAACTCTTATCGCAGCTTAAAATACTAATATAATCCTGCTGTCAAGACCTCTTAACTGGTTGAGTGCAAGCAGCCACTATCAGGGCTTTCAAAAAATGAGGATTCCAGAGCAAAACTCAACACTTCCCTTGCTTATATTTTATATTCAGTGAAACATAAATAATATTTTGTTTATATAAATTTGTTTTATTATAAATTATTGGAGAGTGCCTGTGGGCACTCTCCAATAATTTGTAATAAAATTAATTTTGCATAACAAACTCAGACCACCAAAAATAATCTAACCCTCAACCAGATAATCACTAATGTGAAAAATATCTTGTTATTTGTACTTTCCAACGTTTGACGTCGTATTTTGAAAAACGTTGAAGAAACTGAATTCCCAGTGATGTTTGAACGTCAGGATAATTAAAGTCTCAAAGGGTTAATTTATTGGTGTTAAAGGGCAAACCTATCCACGGCCACAATACAAGTATATAGTCAAGTTTAGCAGCTTGGTACAATAACAGTAGAAACATTTTTGTTCACTTACAATAGTTTCATCATATTCTTCAGCTCTAGGATTAATACAGACAATCATCCTCACTTTACCATCGCCTTCAAAATAATTTTTAAATAAGTGTGTTATCTTCGAGTCTCTGTAAGGAACCATCTGAAAGAAAAAATATGTAACTCAGGCAGTGTATTAGCATCATGCTTGTCTTCATATAAATGCAATGAACACATACTTCACAGGCAGAGAATTATTTACCTTTACATTTTTGTACAGTGGAGCCCACTTAACCCTTTACCCAATGCAGACAATATCAAAATTTAGTATTTTAAATATCATTTTTTCAAATTTTTCAAAATATTTCAACAAAACCATATCAAGTGACCCACCGTTGGAACGAGCTCGACGAGCTCGTTCCAACGAGGGGCCACATGATATGGTTTTGTTGAATTTTTTTGAAAAATAATATTTTTTCAACTGCTGAATTTGCATATTACGCAGGCGGCTGTGGCCGATTCGTTGGGTAAAGGGTTAATTGTATATCTCTTAATTGCATATCCCTGTTAATTGAATATAATTTCCCAAGACAAAACCATTTACCATACCTCCAGTACAAATTTTACCTGTTAATTGAATATAGGTTATAGAGTAAACTCCTGTTAATTGAACTAGATGGTGTCACTTGTGTGCAAAGCACACTATAGTGTATCCCCGCATTTGCATCCTTGATGAAATGTATTATATGACACACTAAAATCATATTGAGTGGCACAGGGGACACAGCTTCGTGCGCACCTACAGACTCCACTGCAACATTTGGGCATGGTTTTAGCGTTTCGAATTACATACATGTACCCTGGGAGCCTTTCGCCGGAAAACGGTCTAAGAAAACATGAATGTGGCAACGGTGGCACCCCAAAAATCCGAAACCTTCGTGCACATCTACAGACCCTTCTGCAACTTTTGAGCATAGTTTTAGCATTTCAAATTACATACTCTGGGAGCTTTTCGCCAGAAATGATCTAAGAAAACACGAAAGAAAAACGGTGGCACCGCCACGTGGCATCTGAAAAATCTGAAACCTTTGTACGCATCTACAAACCTTACTGCAACATTTGAGCATGCGTTTAGCATTTCGAATTACATACCCTAGGAGCCTTTCGCCGGAAACGGTCTAAGAAAACACGAAAGTGGCAATGGTAGCACAGCCACGTGGCACCTGAAAAATCCGAAATCTTTGTGCACATCTAGACCCTACTGCAACATTTGAGCATGGTTTTACCATTTCGAAATACATACTGTAGGAGCCTTTCGCCTTTAATGGTCTAAGAGAACATGAAAGAGGCAACGGTAACACAGCCACGTGGCACCCCAAAAATCCAAAACCTTCGTGTGCATCTACAGACCCTACTGCAACATTTGAGCATGGTTTTAGGATTTCGAATTACATACCCTAGAAGCCTTTCGCCGGAAACAGTCTAAGAAAACGTGAAAGTGGCAACAGCACAGCCACTAGGCAGCCGAAAAATCTGAAACCTTCGTGCACATCTACAGACCCCACTGAAACATTTGAGCATGGTTTTAGCGTTTCGAATTACATACCCTAGGAGCCTTTCGCCGGAAATGGTCTAAGAAAACACAAAAGTGGTAACGGTGGCACAGCCACGTGGCACCTGAAAAATCTGAAACCTTCGCTCGCATCTACAGACCCCACTGCAACATTTGAGCATGGTTTTAGCATTTCAAATTACATACCCTAGAAGCCTTTCGCCGGAAACAGTCTAAGAAAACACAAAAGTGGCAACGGTGGCACAGCTACGTGGCACCTGAAAAATCGGAAACCTTCGTGCACATCTACAGACCCTACTGCAACATTTGAGCATGGTTTTAGCATTTCGAATTACATACCCTTGCAGCCTTTCGCCGGAAACAGTCTAAGAAAACACGAAAGTGGCAATGGTGTCACAGCCACGTGGCAGCTGAAAAATCCGAAACCTCCGTGCGCATCTACAGACCCCACTGCAACATTTGAGCATGGTTTTAGCATTTCGAATTACATACCCTAGGAGCCTTTCGCTGGAAACGGTCTAAGAAAACACAAAAGTGGCAACGGTGGCACAGCCATGTGGCACCTGAAAAAACCGAAACCTTCGTGCGCATCTACAGACCCTACTGCAACATCTGAGCGTGCTTTTAAAATTTCGAATTACATACCCTAGGAGCCTTTCGCCGGAAACGGTCTAAGAAAACACGAAAGTGGCAATGGTAGCGCAGCCACATGGCAGCTGAAAAATCTGAAACCTTCGTGCGCATCTACAGACCCCACTGCAACATTTGAGCATGGCTTTAGCGTTTCGAATTACATACCCTAGGAGCCTTTCGCCGGAAACGGTCTAAGAAAACACAAAAGTGGCAACGGTGGCACAGCCACGTGGAACCTGAAAAATCCGAAACCTTCGTGCGCATCTACAGACCCCACTGTAACATTTGAGCATGGTTTTAGTGTTTCAAATTACATACCCTAGGAGCCTTTTGCCAGAAACGATCTAAGAAAACACGAAAGTGGCAATGGTGGCACAGCCACGAGGCACCTGAAAAATCCGAAACCTTCGTGCACATCTACAGACCCTACTGCAACATTTGAGCATGGTTTTAGCGTTTCGTATTACATACCCTAGGAGCCTTTCGCCGGAAACGGTCTAAGAAAACACAAAAGTGGCAACGGTGGCACAGCCACGTGGCACCTGAAAAATCGGAAACCTTCGTGCACATCTACAGACCCTACTGCAACATTTGAGCATGGTTTTACCATTTCGAATTACATACCCTTGCAGCCTTTCGCCGGAAACGGTCTAAGAAAACACGAAAGTGGCAATGGTGTCGCAGCCACGTGGCAGCTGAAAAATCCGAAACCTCCGTGCGCATCTACAGACCCCACTGCAACATTTGAGCATGGTTTTAGCATTTCGAATTACATACCCTAGGAGACTTTCGCCGGAAACGGTCTAAGAAAACACAAAAGTGGTAACGGTGGCACAGCCACGAGGCACCTGAAAAATCGGAAACCTTCGTGCGCATCTACAGACCCCACTGCAACATTTGAGCATGGTTTTAGTGTTTCGAATTACATACCCTAGGAGCCTTTCGTCGGAAACAGGCTAAGAAAACACAAAAGTGGCAACGGTGGCACAGACACGTGGCACCTGAAAAATCCGAAACCTTTGTGCGCATCTACAGACCCCACTGCAACATTTGAGCATGGTTTTAGCGTTTCGAATTACATACCCTAGGAGCCTTTCGCCGGAAACGGTCTAAGAAAACACAAAAGTGGCAACGGTGGCACAGCCACGTGGCACCCGAAAAATCCGAAACCTTCGCGCGCATCTACAGATCCTACTGCAACATTTGAGCATGGTTTTAGCATTTCGAATTACATACCCTAGGAGCTTTTTGCCGCAAACGGGCTAAGAAAGCACAAAAGTGGCAATGGTGGCACAGCCACGTGGCATCTGAAAAATCCGAAACCTTCGTGTGCATCTACAGACCCCACTGCAACATTTGAGAAAGGTTTTAGCGTTTCGAATTACATACCCTAGGAGCCTTTCGCCGGAAACGGTCTAAGAAAACACAAAAGTGGCAACGGTGGCACAGCCACGTGGCACTTGAAAAATCCGAAACCTTCCTACATATCTACAGATCATTTAACAACACCCTAGTGTAATTTTAGAACTCCAAATTACATAGGTTGGGACTATTCAGCAAAAAAGTGAAAAAATAACCCATTTTTTAAGTGGCTCCACAGAAGCCACCTGGTGGCACAAAAATTTAAAAGTTGTATTTTTGGGTTGCACAGACCCTCAGTGACTGACGGGAAAAAAATGTACGCGAGTACACACGTGCTCGCCTCATTTTCGTTTTGCGAGAGTACAAAATTTTAGGAGAGTACTATATTAGGGGATGTGTTATTTCAGTTAATTTAACGCTTTTCAAATGAATTGCACATTCTGGAATTATTTTGTTTTACTAATACCTGTAAAACACTTGTTATTCTGACTATTATTCCAATCAGGCTACTAGTCACCCAATTTGAATGATATAATGGAATAACAAATGTTTGCACATCATGACATGTTCATGTATTAATGTATTAATGAAACAATATAACTGCTGACAAGTGTCAGAGTGTGCTGTTTATTTAAAGAACATTAAATTATAAGTTCGACAACGGACATGAATAATATATTGTTAATTCTTCATGATATTCTTATGATCTATAGACTATAGGTATTGGTAATGTAATGTTGTTTCAATAAACTAAAGTGATATATATTGAATTTGTTGTTCTTGTTTATTATCAATCAACAATAATTCAGTTACCATGACAATGCACCATCACTGACCGTGATGTAAAGTGAAAACTAGATGACTGGAATCCCTCTACAGCCAAATAAACAATTTAAAAACGAAATTAAAAAATCATGTTTTGGCACATCAGTGTAATACTGTACGTGTTAGTTCAGCTTTCCGAACGTATTGGGGATAGTACCCCCACTACGTTCGGAAAGCTGAACTATAATACTGTATGTTTGGTATTTAAATTTCTGACATATCCTGATCTAAATCAGGTGTGTCCTGGTCAGAAAGCAGACTATCAGCGTCACTGTTAGGATCACTGTCGCTTGATACCGAATCACTTGACAGGTCACTCTCGCTACTTGGTTTGCAGATATCTAGTTTCCGTCGCTTTCTTGGGGCAAGTAGGTCGGTGTGTGTGGCTGTCTCCAGTTGCAGAGTTCTACGTTTCTGCATATACCTAGATTTTGCCCCAGATAAAATATCCTCCCTTTCCACCTCACTCCACATATTGTGGTTCCCCTTTATTACTAAAATATCTTCCATCGTCTGGTGACTCATATTTAGACGACGATCTGTCAACATGGCGGTCAAATAGCTGAAACCACGCTCAACTGTACTGTTACTGCCACTTAAGCATATCAGGAGCTCGGCTATTGAACAAATGTTAGGAAATTCATTACGGCGGTAAATCAAAACTTTATTCCACAAAGCGGCAGGTGTGACATGTTTATAGTAGTAATTGGCAGTGTGCTTCAAATTACTCCATTCAGTTAATAATTTTGAACTGTCAAAGTCGTCAACTGAATGTGACAGGGGAGTTTTAAATTGTTCCACAACTTTATTGATTGATGCCATTTCCAACGTGATATCATCGGACCAGTTGGCCGGACTCACCCATAACATGTCACCAAAAATGCTATCACGTAGATTGTCAAATCGGTCAGCAATACACTGCTTCAGTGATCTAACAGTATCTGTTTTCAATGTATTCACCATGCTAGCAATTGAACTGATATCAATATCTGAGAGATTCCCATATTTTAATTCAATAAACTCGCGATTTAAAACCTTGCACCGCATGTGATCTGGCTTTGGCAATTTACACGATATTTCAGGGATTTCACTGTCAACTGAATGTGACAGGGGAGTTTTAAATTGTTCCACAACTTTATTGATTGATGCCATTTCCAACGTGATATCATCGGACCAGTTGGCCGGACTCAGCCATAACATGTCACCAAAAATGCTATCACGTAGATTGTCAAATCGGTCAGCAATACACTGCTTCAGTGATCTAACAGTATCTGTTTTCAATGTATTCACCATGCTAGCAATTGAACTGATATCAATATCTGAGAGATTCCCATATTTTAATTCAATAAACTCGCGATTTAAAACCTTGCGCCGCATGTGATCTGGCTTTGGCAATTTACACGATATTTCAGGGATTTCACTGTCGTACAGGATGAACTGCTGATAGGTCTTTTTCTGAAATATGAGGAATTTATCAAAATTAAACTCTGTTTCCAAAATACTGTCCAACTCAACTTCAAGTTTGTTGATTGCAGGTAAAATGTCAAACACATATAAACTTTTACCTTCAAATGCCAAAGATAATTGTGAAACCGCAACAACTATCTCTCGGTACTGCACACAGGTTGCTAGAAACTTCACACTTTTAAGTTGTTTTAAAAACCCTAACAATTTTGCATTCACTTTAGAAAATGATGTGTTTGCAATGGCATTTTCGATGGTCATCGTGAGAACTATCCAATTACGTAACAGACTTTGGATACCTTTAACATGATGACTAACGAAACGAGTCCCGTGAACTTTATGGAATACATATGCCTGACAGTTTAAAGCTTTGGCTGTTTCATTAAAATGCCGTTTAAACT
Source organism: Pictodentalium vernedei (assembly GCA_031216915.1). NCBI lineage: Eukaryota > Metazoa > Mollusca > Scaphopoda > Dentaliida > Dentaliidae > Pictodentalium > Pictodentalium vernedei. The sequence goes on along the minus strand of CM062292.1, from coordinate 80,807,417 downwards.
TGCCCGACTGTTTGCAAAAATAGAACAAGTCTTTCATGAACCCGGCTACCTTTGCAAACTTATCCTGCTTTAGGATACTGTCTTTAATTGCCAGCTCAAGTCTGTGTTGTACACAGTGGATGGGAAGAAGCCAAGGACGATCGTTCTTCATTAGTGTGAAGAGCCCTTTTTTGTAACCGGTGTTTACAGCAGTGCCATCAGCCGTGATAGACACTAGTGCATTGAGATATTTTGCGGCTGTTCCATCAAGTTTATTTTCAAACACATTATCGATGCACTTCTTTAAATTTCCAGCGGTTGCATCGCCATAACTATCCATGTCCTCCAGACTTGTTAGAAAGCACGCGGAATCACAGTCTTTAAGCAACCGAACATATATTAGTTCTTTTTCGTGGCCGGTTTTTCTTGCTTGCAAACCATCGCAAAGAACAGTCATTGCATTAGCTGTTTTGACAATATTGGAGAGTTTTTCCCTTATTGTTTCTGCAATGCAATGTATCATGTTCCTTGCGACACTGCTACTCTCTGCCCCTGTGATTAACGACACTCCGTTAGCCTTTTGACATCTCACTAGAGTTTTAAAGAATGACAGGGGTTGGCCGTCAATAGCCAATATATATGCAGTTCTTATTAACTTTTCATATGCTTCCGATGATTGTTTGAGAAATATACTGTCAATCCGAGCTTGCTGAACAGCGCTACCAACAATCTTCCCTGTCAGCGATTCGTGCTGTGCTCTGCTACTACCACTGGTGTGAGTGCCGTCGCCAGAATAGTTGGCCGACGACTTAGTCATTATAGCTTGCAGTGGATTTTCCGTTTCATTTTCTAACTCAACAGCTACAGAATGTGCACCAGATGAGAAATGTCGGCTCACATTCCATTTGGTTACATAGTTTGTGCCTGTAATATAATTTTCTGCATCCTTTTTGGCCTTGCCTTTAATTCTTACATCTGTCAATATTTTGTTGCCATGCCTTGCACATAGCTTGCACCAAATTTCAGTTACGAGATTTCCTGACTCGTTTGTTTTGAAGCCTAATATATTTGCCGCAGGCCATTTCTTAAATGCCTCAATCCCAACAGTTTTTCCTTTTGCTTCCATATCACCCATTATGATTCAAACCTTCCGCTTTAAAACTTTATGAGTACACGTGCACTAAAGGTACCCTTCATTGAAAGAAACGTTACAAGTATTCAGGTAATTTCAGGAAACGCAAAATTGTTTTAGTGTGCCTGTGTAATTCGACCCTGCGACAATACGCATTTCGGACATGTTTCAAACTTAATTCACCCGTATTCTGAAACAATTATCAGATGCACATGAAAAGGTGATTTATATAAATTATGAAAATGGAATAGATATTACCTCACCTCTCGATGGCTAAGCCCTGACCATTAATAAGATTAGTGACACGACAAAACAGGGTAAAGAGAAGAGTTCTATCGTGGCAGTCTATAATGATATCTCCCCGAAAAAAAAAAAACGTTTTGCACCTTGTTCCGAACGGTCACGGGTCGTTTCGCCCCATACCAGTTCGCCCCGGGTCGTTTCGCCCCCAAAATTGGGACAAAACGACCCAGGGTTAAAAACGATTTTTTTTTTATTTTCAATAGTAATTTTCTGTCAATAGTCACTTACCTTTGTCATTGTGACTGAATGTGCATTCATGTTTGTCAAGCCACTGTCTCTGACATTATTCGAATGAGAGTGTCCAGTATAAGGTTTTGGAAACAGGCAGTAAGAGAGGTGGTCGACTACTAATATCTTTTTTAAAACCACTCTTTCCCGGAAAAAAGTGGGACGAAACGACCCACTGTCAAAATGGGGGCGAAACGACCCGGGGCGAAATGACCCGGGGCGAACTGGTATGGCGGCGAAACGACCCAGGGGGCGTACGGGATTTGGGGCGAAACGACCCGACACCTTCCGAACGTGTTTCAATCGAATGCACTCAAGAATCATGATGTTTGTAAATTGGTGCGTGATTTCTGCGGAGAAACTTTTATTAAAATTATGGACAGAAACACAAGAAAAAGAAAATTGAACACACTAAAATTATGTATTAGACAGGTAAGAACAAATAAATGCCAATTATAGTTCGTTGTCGTGTGTAAAACTAAATTGTTGGTCGTTTCTATTTCCCCTTTTCACGCAATGTTCAGCCGCACTTTGTAAGTGATGCACCACTAAAGGCGTGCATGTCAAGGCTCGCCCCAGCTTGATTTTGCGTGCGCATTGGTGCATACGCGCACGTGCTCGCCTTTCCCATCAGTCACTGGACCCTATCGAACAACTGTAGAAAGTTACAGCGTTTCGAATTACAAAACCGGACGTACGGAAGTACGGACGTACGGACAGAGATCATGACAATATCCCCGCATTTTTTAAAATGCGGGGATAATAAAAAATCTTGTAACATGTCGAGAAATTACCCTGAATTTCCCCAGTTTTCCTTTGGTTTTAGACCTATTTCCCCTCAGTACATCCAATATGGCATTTAATCTATTATATCTTGTTTGACAGAGCTCATGGGGCTCTGTCAAGATATAATGGAATAAATGCTAAGTTCATCTCTAGAATACAGGAAAGTGACACAATTCCTGTTAATTGAATACTCCTGTTAATTGAATAATTTTCATTGGCAAAGTGGCTATTCAATTAAAAGGGTTCCACTGTACAGCAAATTGTCTGAAGAGTAACGAGAAATTTATCGCCTTTTCTAATGAGTGTATAACAATTTTCAATCCTCCGAAATTTGTCAACAACATACTTCACTTGGATATATGCGCTGGCCCACTGACAATAAGGCATAACAGCACATCTTTTTGGAACATTTTCATCTGAAAATTTCTTCAGGTGACGCAACCTGCTTCATTTAGCAAACATATCTCAGATAATGCTGTGTTTCAGTTTGGGCTATCAATAGTATATTGTCCCTTGAGTGCAACAAAGTGCCATCTGCAATGCTGAAGCATTTTCTAGCTACATCATAACCACAACATATAGATGACATCAAGTTTAGCCAGTCATTTATACCTATGATGCCCATTTTTGAGGACTTCCACCCAAGACATTGGTTACTGGGTCCTAATTTCCCATTTATTTATTTATATTTATTTATTTATTGGTGTTTAAGGTCACATATTTCTGCACAATGGCTAATCATGACCACGATAGTTTTACGGGTGAAGGAAGCTGGAATACCCGGAGAGAACCATCGAGCAATGGCGAGCAACTGTCAGCTCCCCAACATACTAACTCCACACAAGCAGGGTTAGCATTGGTTGAAGACAGGTGCACCATCAACGTGCAGTACGCTTTAGTGCACAGCGTCACCGAGCCCAAGGACAAAACGCGGTTGCAGTAGGTGGGATTTGAACCGAGGACCTCTCGGCTTGCAGCCTGCACCTCTACCTACTGAGCCACCGTGCCCCCCCCCCCCCCCCCCCCCAATTTCCCATTACAGCAGAACTTGTTTACAACAAAACACAAGCATTACTCCACTTCTTCTTCCGGTTCCCACTTGAAAGGATCTTGTTTAACTCCTAGTGCTCTGGTAGTATTTCAAATTTTTCATCATTGACTCCATATTGCTCATGCAGCATGAAAAATTTAACAAATTATGTTTTATTTGACAGACCTCAATGAGCTCCGTCAAACAAGATATAATTTTTTATTCATCAGATAATTGCATCAAAGTACTTAATTCTACAAACTGCACCTCAGAAGGAATCAGCAACACTTGTCTTTTTAAAATTTCCCAAGTGCCATAGAATTAGAAAGGACGCTGGTTTTGTTTACAATGGCATGGTGGAGGTTCGAACCCATGCCGAGAGAGTTTCCTTCGGCACCAACCGCCTAGTGAAACTAGACTGAACAACGCACTTATAATTTTTTAAATTCTCAGCATTGCTGATGGTACCTTGTTGCACTCAGGGGACGATATTTCATCCATGGAATTGTGGACTTCAGGCAAAATTTGTTTTATATTTTGACAGTGTTTAGTAAATATTGTTTATACTGTAACTGACCCCTATTAGTGTGTCAGTTTTACTCATTCAAGTCCACATATTTTTTGAAGCTACCAAACAAGCTATGGTAGGTTACTGGCCAAGAGACCAGTCAAAATTGATTTAATAACGTGACCTTGACTCAAGCTTGGAAATACAGTTTAGCTGTTTCGCACATTTGGGAGATTTCTGTTAAATTCCACATGTTACAGTGACGATTACACATTCATAACAACTCAGGTGATTCTGTTCCTCCTTCATTGTGAGAATCAAATATGTCAGGAGGGTTCAATGACAAATGACTGTCACTGACAGCTGAGTTCCTGATGTGTAGTATCACTAAACATGAAAATTGCATCGCAAAATGTCATATGATACCGCTTAAATTACTCTCTTTTCAGAGGACTTATTTTCATTTCAAAGGTTACTATCAATTAACACCCAATAAATCTTAAATGTTGGGTCGAATTAAATCAGACAGAAGATTTTGAATCGTATCAAATCAAACCCTGAATCGTATCAAATCAAACCCTGAATCGAATCTCATGGCTCTTCAACTTGTTGACACTGCATCTTCTTACAACCATAAATACTGCCAGTCACCACTCCTGTACTCTATGGTGTTCTGTTTGAGCAAGTCAGTCAAAAAAGTGGAATCCAAGTAGTTTCAGAAGCCGAAACCTCCTTGAAATCTTCTTCTATCATCAGGATTCCTGTACAGGAGATAGAGCTGAATGATTTACCAAAAATCTACTCGATGTTGGAAAAAAACAAAACAAAAGTCAACCATGCATGTCTCAAAAAAATGCACTTCCCCTTTTTGCATTTACATCTCATTTCATTCTCAGTCATAGCTGAGAAAGATGTGCCAACCAATTGATGAAACACAATATGCTGGAAAGGGTGATAAAAGTCCTGTGCAGTTACACTTTGAAAAACAAAACACACCATAAGTAAACTTCAAAAAGAACATTATGGCAGAATACGAAAACAAAATGTATAATCGAGGCACTAAGTTAATTATGAAGATCAGAAGTGTTTGGAAGCGGAGATGGCTTTTTTTTGATTCTCTTTTTTTTTTTATTACGGTTTAACGACACATTAACAGCCAGGGTCATATCATGTCGGTGACAGTTTTATGGATGGAGGAAGCCAGAGTACCCGGAGAGAACCACCGAGCAGCTGTCAGCTCTCCAACATCATAACTCTGAACTCTGCACCATGGCACAGGCAGGGTTCGATTGGTTGAAGACATGAGCACCATCAATGTGCAGTACGCCTTAGTAAACAGTGCCATTGTGCCCCCATGTAGGCAATCTGGGTTAAATGCCTTGCCCAAGGACACGACGCGAGAGCACGAATCAGTCGCTGAAATGGTCATCCATCCCACTACTATCCGCGCCCGATATTGCTTAACTTCGTGGGTCTGATGAGAATTGGTTATTACCGCGACAACACCGTGCCTCCGAAGATGGCTTTAATAAGACTGAATGTGAATACAGGATTTTGCCAAATTCTGCCTGCCTACAATAAAATATACCCGTACTGGTTGAATAGGTTTTGTATACACTGGGCCAAAGTCATTGTTTGATTCCATTCTGCATGTAATTTATGCTAACCTGCTCAATGTTTACATTGTTGACACTTTGCTCTGTCGACTTACGTTGTTAAAAGTCAGAGGGGAAGAAATTTGCTGTTAAATCTGACTCGGTTTTAATTCCCATTCAGATGTTCATAACACTTTGTGTCTTAGAATGTTTTATTCAGTGGTTTTTTTTCAACGTCTTGCCTCCCTTGATGTGTTTCTGTAATGTTTACATGAATTCTACAATTTTCGGGAAATGGTGGGAAACTCGAACCGATTGCTGTTGGTAAATTCCGTAATATCTCTGCTCTGCAAAGCCCTAAATTTTCTGCTATGCACCACACACGTTTTTATTGGGGAAACTTTATTGAAAGGGCCAGATATCAAAGGGATTTTTCATAGTCAGTGTTAAATATAGAATACCGGAAACTGCTGGTTGTATTAATCAGCCGATGCCCCATAACCGTCCAGTTCCGATTATCGGTTCATCACTACCCATCACGAAGGCAAATATTGTTCCATGAACTTCATTTGAACAAACTTGATTCTACACCTCAAAATGAAGCTCCATACATTATACAAAGTCATTGAACCCACTGATTCATGAGAAGATTTTTTTCAAAATTTTGAAGCATTTTCCCCCAGCCCCTCCCTATGGATCGTGGCAACTTGATTTTAACAAACTAACTTGAAGTGACATATGATAGGGACCATGCATATCAAATTTGGTTCAATTCGGCCCAGGAGTTTAGGAGAAGTAAAAAATGTAAAGTTAATGCCGGATGGACGATGGACGAAATGTGATTAGTAAAGCTCCCCTGAGCTAAAAGCTAAAAGGGACATAATTCGGGGGTACATTATTGGACGAAACTTCTTCTCTGTGCATATCCGTTCCCCTGTGTGGGTCTATCAGCATACCAACGGAGATCCAAATCCAACCGATGGCTTTGAAATCACAATCCAAAAAGTCTGTATGGTCAGACGGACAGATGGACCTCCTTTGGAGGTTGGGCGCATAGTAATTATTCTATTGCTAATTACCTTATTAGCCGCAGATTTCTGGTTCTCACGGAGTACTTCAAAGCATGTCCTCAAAGCCATTAAAGATTGGTTAATATTTCCTAATAAGGAAAAATACTATAAAGATGTAATTTCATACGAAACAATTTGATTATACGAAATATGCAGCTCACACGATGCCCCTCCAAGAATAAGACCAAAATGTTGTAAGTCTGTAATAATACACCATCATCACAAAACGATATGTGGTTCAAGTTTACTTCTCCGCGTATGTATTGAGTTTGTCCTTCTCTGTTGACAAATAAGAGGTTAACTAAACTATGATCTGATTAAATCATGATCATAGCCAAGCCTAAAAATAAGCAGACTTGCATCTGCAGAATGAGGTCCCCAGAGGGTAAATCTGGTGATGCTTGTCTGCACAGCAGGGTAGCATCATTAAATTTACCCTCTGCAAACCTCAAATCTGAATCAAGGTCTCAAGCCTGAACAGAAAGGGGTACCCAGAAGATAAATTGGCTCACTGTACGGGATAGCATCAGCAAATTCACCCTCTGGGGACCTCATTCTGCAAATGACAAGATTGCTTATTTTCTGGCTTGATCATAGCCATGCAAAGCTTTTGCACATTCTAGTGAAGTGAAATCCATGATACACTGAGACCCATTTAATTTATTTTTTGGTGTTAAAGGTCACCTTCAGCATCTCAGGCTACATCGTAACCACAACATATAAATGAAGTCAAGTTTATTTATACCTGTGCTGCCCACTTTTGAGGACTTCCACCCAAGACATTGGTTATTGGGTCCTAATTTCCCCATTATAGCAGAACTTGTTTAACACAGTAAACAAGCATTATTCCACTTCTTCCTGGGGTTCCCACTTGAAAGGATCTTGCTTAACTCCTGGTACTCTGGTAGTATTTCAAAAATTTTCGTCACTGACTCCATATTATCCATGCAGCATGAAAAATTTGACAAATTCTATCCTGCTTGACAGACCTCAATGAGCTCGGTCAAACAAGATATATATTTTTTTAAATTCTCAGTTGCACTGTGGGAAACATTTGCTGCTGAAAACTTTGGTATTTTGACATCAAAGTGAAGAATGTTAATATAACTGTGTTAACTATATGTACCCTTTTAACACAAAATCGTTTTCCATACCTTTAACCCTTTGCACATGATGTGAAAATACCATAGTTTTCAGCAGCAAATTTTTTCACATAATGCAACTAAGAATTTTACACATTATATCTTGTTTGACAGAGCCCACTGAGCTCTGTCAAACAAGATATAATTTGCAGGCCCGGAAATAAGTGGTCAGTAAACGGACAGTGACTGCCACAAAACGTTGATGTGACCGGCGCTAACTGTATCCAACCGGTCATGAATGACCGACGCATTTTTCTCCCAAGTATATTAAGTTTTCACATGAGACCTTGTGTTCTGAATAATTAATTATGGCTGTTGATGGTGAATAATTTCCACATTCGAATATATTTTCTAAAATAAATACAAAAACAAAATCGCAAAACACAAGACAAATTTATAAACGAGAGACGCTCCTTTCGCAAACGAAACTGAAACTCATTTGTACTCTTATTTTTTCCGTGTATGTTCTTCGCAAATCAAACCAGATGATCCCCTCCTCTTTCCTTTCCTTTGTGTAATATACTTTCTTTGAAGACTGTGAGCAGAATTTGTCATAATTTCCGGAAAGCTTTAGTAATTCAGTAATACTTCCAGAAAAATATAACCAGTTTTAACTCATTTGGTGCCGAGGTTACCTGGTGCCGAAAATGATGGGGTTGGTTTTGACCAGGTGCCAGATTTCCCAGTGGTAAGACGTCCAGGCTCCAGGTTTTCAGCATTCAATTTCAAAGAAATTGTCGCATTGGACAAAGTGATTTGCAGACTGAAGACATCCCCATCATGCAGTTTAATGTTATAAAAGTTAAGTGTCATTTCAATAAAATTGAACGCAGGTAGGCCCTAATATTTTGTATATCGCTACGAAGTTAGCCCAACATAATTTACATGGGTTTTGGCCTAGTTAATGTTTTATTTGGAAGCAAAAAAATATGATCTACCCGGATTACTATATGACCGATTCGATCATTATGGAGCCGGTCATTATGACCGATGCACCAAAAAACATTATTTCCAGGCCGGTAATTTGTAAAATTCTTCATGCTGCATGGACAATATAGAGTCAAGAACGAAAAATTTGAAATACTACCAGAGTGCTGGGAGTTAATACAACTGTGACCTGCTTTTGCATTTTGCTTATACAAGTAAATCCCAAACTTGAGAAAGTGTCATCTCAGGATAGCACAAAAAGCTACCATCATCTCCCCTGTTGCACCATAGTCCACATATCTGCAAATGGTAATAACAATGCATGGATGTTCTAATCATGGTTGTTCAGTATGCAAAATATTACATGAATCAGATTAAAAATTTGAGACTAGTTCAAAATTTAAGTGAAAAGGGACAATAACTCTTGTGAAATAAGATGCAGCAACAAAATCCAACGATGTAAGGCCATCAAAAAAAGAACCTCTGTTTCTCAGGCCCGCGCGCATGGTCATTTTTGGTGCGCATGCAACCTTTTTATGACACAAAAAAAAATCTTCAAAAAATTTGAGATATTGTGCTCATTTCGGTAAATCGATATCGATGCGTTCGCAAATTTTAAATTAACACACTTCAAGCTTTTTCTACATCATACCTTAATGAAGTGGGTGGGTTCTAGCAATATTCACGACAGAAAGTGTTTTATTCTGTAAAAGGTAAGTCATAATGATAGCAAGAAGGAAGGTGTCTTTCAGTCTGACAACAAACAGTCACAAAGGGGAATGGTCGATTCGCACCACGTTTGATTCGCACCAACCCTCAGAAAGTCTGCAAAGTCAGGTGCTATGTTGAATGGAACACAGTCTCCTGGCATTTATTTTTAGTAACATTTGTATTGTAAATGGCCGTCATTGGGAATTTGTGTACTGTTATTTGAAACCGTTACGAGTTTCCCAGTTAATTTAAAAAAATGCATTTGAGATGCAGGATAATTGGATAACTAATAGTAACCATTGCTTGATATAAAAGTAACAGTCATAGTTGAAAATAAATCGCATATAGGCAGGTATGTGCGGTCGAATTGGTTAATAAAAACACGCAAACATTCGTTTTGTATATCATTTTCAGATTTCAAAAAAATATGATTTATGGATGAACTGCCCGTTCAAATGGGTTGTGATAATTTTGAATATAATGGGGAAAAATTGCGATTCACGATTTTATTAGGCAGGTTGTGAAAGGATTTTTTTTTTTTGGTCAAATAAATCTCTGAAAGTTGGCACTTCGACATTTGATTTGTCCCAGAGACGTTTCAACCCGAGACGTTTCACCCACGAGGCGTTTCGTGACTTTCGTCCTGTGTTATAATTTTCATGTTTCACTGAAAAAACAAACATTCAAACCCCACTTCATTTACGACCCAACACCCCTGTGGTGAATAACCAATATATTTGCGAAATTTTGCATGGTCCACCAGGCGTTTGGGTGGGGGTCAAATTACCACAAACAACCTCTCGGGGAGAAAATAAAAAGAAAAAAAAAAAAATGCCCGCCCGCATGCTTTTTTGGAAAAAATGGCCTGAGAAACAGACAATCAACTTTGTATGGCCTAAGCAAGTTCATATCAGTTATTCATCACTCAAAAATATCTAATGGAAATTGTGAGACTAGTTTCAGATAAAGGTACGAGATGGACTTGTTCAATAATCTTAACTGGTAGAGTGCTGGAAGCCCATATTTGGGCTTTATTCTGAAGTGCAGCTGCTTCAACTTAAAGGCATCACTTTTGGTGGCCGAGCTTCATATTACCTTTGAAGTTAAATCATTTTGTCTGTCAAGATTGCCTTGTTACAATTTATGAGAGAGTGCCAATTGGCACTCTCTCATAAATTGTAACAAGGCAAAGATACATCAACAAATTTTGATGACCAAAAATAATTCAGCACTCTACCAGTTAATGAAAAAGAGTAATAACTGAAAAATAAGGTGTAGCAACATGGTGTAGCGAGATGCACAAGTTCATAACAAAATTTTATACCACGATTACCTATTCTACCATATATAAAAAGCCCATGACATAAATTTTAGCTTTACGCACCAACCATGGTGAAAATGCCAGCAATGGGATTTCAATAGTTAAATTTTACACCTGCAGTGGAACTACTACTTCCTGGTTGACCTTTGGTGACCTCGATCTGAATACAAACTTGTCTAAATTTATCGCTCGTCACCTCGTGCTGAGCGAAATGAAAGCAGTAATTATTTATTATGTTTTTAAATGAGTTTACCTCTTAAGATACCAAAAATTAACAAACATGCGTTGTCTCGTGTTAATAAAGCATCCATAACTCGAAATAGTATGTTATTATGTCATTAAAATGAAAAAAGCCCCATGATTTGCACTTTTCTTTTTCCATTTCGTTCCGGCGATAAAACTGACAGTGGAAGTACTGCCCATCAGTGCTCATGTAAACAAAAACAGATTTGCATGTGTGTAAGTCTGCTGCTCAGTAAAATCGAGAAAAAATATATAGCGACTCTGAATAATGTGACAATCATGGTATACATAAAATATATCAAATTAGCTTGGTGTACCAAATGTTCACCACACATGATGAAGTGGTGTTAACCACTCGCCAAAGGCACATGGTTAATACCACTTCAACACTCATAGTGAACATATGGTACACCAAGCTACTATGGGTATATTCTATATGTCCATCACACAAAATATCAAAAGAATCCAAAGGATAGTGTGAGACTAGTTGCATATAAAAGTTCAGGATGAATGGACACATTGATCGGGCATCCAGGCAGACACATGGACATGGGATCCCTATACACCCAAGCTAAAGAAAGCAGGGGTATAAAAGGTGATCCATCCAAATATTATTTGGACAATCACTTAATTCATCATGGACCTCATTGGCCACAACACTTCTATAAGAATCTAATCTATTATACTTTGTTTGATAAAACTCAGAGAGCTCTGTCAAACAAGATATACAGTACGTGGAGAGTGGATTGTAACTAAATCACCTGCAGAGTGGAGTTATCACCCAAGTTATAACATTCATTTTTTTTACATACCAACAAAAAACACAATGTTTCAGCCAATGGACCTCCGGGTTTAACCCGGAGGTCCATTGGCTGAAACTTTGCTTGTGCTGGTTACGCTTTGCAACAAATTTGCAATTATTGTTTGGGTGGAATCTCAACTCTGCGGGTGATTTAGTGATAATACACTCTCCACGTACTGTAATAGAACAAGTGCAACAGTCCCACAGTAAGTTGTGTCAGCCAATTTTGGAATATTGCTTTTTTTTATCAAAATCTAAAAAAATTATATGCATCAATTTTGTATAATGTCTTCTCACCAGTAAAAATTAGAAACAACATCTTTGAAGTGTCTCTGAGATACAGTGTAACAAAACACACAAACAAAACATGTACAAATGTGACTGAAAATAAACCTGTTTGCTATGTTATTTATCTTATGCTACCCAAAATTATTCAAATTGGAAATGTTAAGAAAATCTAGTCAGAAAACTAATTACACACAATTTCCAGCAAAAATGGCCACCAGCTGGCCATCTTTAATTTTCTCTTTTCCAAAAAATTTATATGCATCAATTTTATATAAGGCCTAAAAAAATAAAAAAAATCTGTTTCTCAGGCCCTCCCGCATGGTCCTTTTGGCTGCCACATGCTCTCTTTTTATAACCATCTTAAACTTAAAAAAAAATTAAAATTAAATGGTTTTTGTCTGATATTTTACCCAAGTTAAAAAAATTGATGAATTTGTCCCTTGAGTGCAAGAAGGCTTTGCAAAGCTTTAGCATTGCAAAGCCTTCTTGCACTCAAGGGATGAAATAAAACACCACCCAAGCCATTCTGTAAATTATGAGGCCTAAAACTTCAACCAAGAACATGAACTTTTGATGGCAAAGAAGTAATTACCGAAATAAAAAATAAAATAAAAAACCGCTCGCCCGCATGTAATTTTACAAATAATTGCCTGAGAAACAGAAGGTCTACTTTGCGTGGCCTAATTGCAATGTAGTTTTTGTGAATAGTCCCAGCCAGATAGCCTTATTACAACATGTGAAGGGTTAAAAAAAAAACAAAATCAACCAATTAAAAATCAATAAATTTCTCAAATTGTTCTTTTTCTCCAATTTGTAAGAGTTACTGTAGTCCAGTCATGAGTACATGTAGTCTGCGGGGCCAGATGACACAACCACATAACAATAATACGGAGTCCACCTCCATCACAGTATCATGGGACAGATGACAACTGGTATACTAGATCCTCCGTCACAATATTAATTGTTAGCCAGGGAGGAGAGCATCTGTTAACAAACTTAATGTACAAGAAAGGAGTTGACAAGTTGATCAGTAAGGAGTTTCCTTTGGAATTTCTTTTAATTGATTGAGTGCTAAAAGCCACTATCATGGCTCTATGGAAAAGTGCTGAAATCCCCTTTAGTGGCTTTACACTGTATGAATTAGCTTGTGTGCTCAGCAGTAAAAAATAATTTACATATTTTTTTTTAACAATTTATTGGAGTGAGCCAACAGGCACTCTCCAATATAAATAATAAAACAATGACAATAAAATCATTATTTATGAACAATATCTTACTCAACAAAGGCTCCCCTTGCTGCCAGGCCTTGCATTCTTAAAAATGCAAGAGGGCTAAAAATCACTCTCCTCACATGGCCTAGGGGAGCGATTAGCTCTCCTCAAGCTTACAAAAGCTAAAAGTGGCAAAATGAAGTTGTACTATTAATGAATTTTGCCTAGTGGGCTTTGTACATACATTTTATTTGGTGCTGCTAAACAGGTAGTCTCTGTGAGATGGCTACATTGCCCCTCCCACACCTCCGGGCCTTGGTAAGGCCCAGAGGTGTGGGAGGGGCAGTGTGGCCATACTGCAGAGACCACTAACATAACAGAGATCTGAAAAACTGTGGGTTTTAGGAATAGGCTGTTGTGGTAATCATTATTTTCTATGGCTGGGAGGGCTATTTTTCACCCTCCTCATTTTTGAGCAGTAGGCTTGCGGATGAACCGCTCTCCTGAAAATGCCAGGCCTGTGCTGCGAGCATGGTATTTTTTAAAATTTCACCTTTGAGAAATAATTTAGCACTCTACCAGTTAAATTAGGCGAAAGTCTAGAATCTATGCAGTTTATATTACTGTTATGGAGTAAATAAAAGAAACAAGAAGAATGTTACTAAGGTAACACATTCCCCCCCGCCCTCTTGTGACCTTCACCTTGAAGATGCGGCGGAAACTATTCTACGCGACACACCTTCTGACTGTCCTTAACATTTGTAAAAAGTTTAACAATTGTACTATGATTCGTTTCTGAGTTATGGCTGAGACAGGAATATTGACCGATTTTTAGTGTGACCTTGAAATGTGACCTTGACCTTGAAGGTACGAACCCGGCTATGGTGTGTGACACATCCTCTCATGGTCCTTTATAATTGTGTGAAGTTTGATGACTGTGGCCCTAACAGTTTTTGAGTTATTGGCTCGGACACACACACGGACGGACACACACATGCAAGCACACTTCAATCACTATATGCCACCCGACTCAAGTCTAGAGGCATAAAAACTCCAACATTCATGTGCAAAAAATGCCCCCAATCCAACTTGAGTTTAAACTTGTGAAGAAAAGGCTCCCAACAAGATATCAAATTAGTTTACAAGATTTGAAAATCACAATGTTCAAAAAGTGTTAACGCGTAAAGAGAATTTGACTTCTTTTTTTTTCAGATTTTTGAGCCAAAGAGGATTTTAAATTTACATTTTGATTGGTAATTCAGAATCGAAGCTTGCTTTTATAATTTGCAATGGTCTGTATTGGGATATTGGGATATTAAATACCTCAGTATTCAGAAAATGATACAGCGGCATACCATTATACAAATCATTAATTAATGCAATGTGTCAAACAACATATAGGAACAAAACATCAGCTAGTGACTTTGTCCAAATGTCTGTCTAAAAGACCAAAATGTCTGCTTATAATTTCACCCTAAATGGCAGTTGATTATCAAGACATTTTGTTTGCTATTGCAGTGGACATTTTGGGTGTAATTCCTGACTTTGGAACGAAATGGACTTGGAGGAGTCCTCATAATTTTATCTTCGAGACAGTCGTCAGATCCTAAAGTGTGCACTTGCACACCTCCCTTAATCACTAGAAGTGTTAAAATTAGAACATCTCAACAAATAAATTGCCTTTTTCAGTCATTGCGTTAATCGACTGGTTAAGTATCATCAGATCTATGTTGGCAAAGGAAAAACAAATGACCTGATTTTGTTTATTTGAAAACAAAAATGTACCCTGCATCGTTCTTGTATCAAACATTTTTGTACGCACTGGCAAGATGGTATCGAGATGTCAGCGTGTGCAAACAGCCACTCAACAATTTAAGTACAAGTGTAATATACAGGGACTTCCTTGGCATTTCCCAAGAAAAATTTACAGGTGTTAAACAGCAGAAATGTCATTGATCGAAAGTCCAATGTGACCAACTACACATACAACTGTAATACATGTGTCTTCTCACTCAACCTGCTTCAAAATCGAGGTAAACAATATTCAATCAACTTCGTAATAATGGTGACTGTTAAGACAAACCACTTGAAGAGTTGGAAAGAAAAGTAATAAAGAAACATTCCAGGGTCTGTGAGGGCAGGGTATTTTTTGTTTTTAAAAATTTGATCAGCAGTTTTTTATTGCTGTCCTGGAAAACTGATTAGCAGTGGGAAAAAGCTGATTAGCAGTTATAAAGAGACTAATAAATTTAAGAGACACACTTTTTCAGTCTAATAGTTTGTTTTTTTTTTTAACAAGAACAGAAATCTGATGAATTTGAACAAACATCAAACATACCAAATCGATAATTGTTCAACTTGAACTTCAGGCAGTTCAGGCTTAAATGGTTTGGTGTCACTATCACTGTCCTGAAGGGAGTGGAGGTGGGGGGGGGGGGGGGGGGGGGGGGGGGGCAGGGGGAGGGGGGTGGTGGTAATGGGATGTGTAGCTGCAAATCTTTAAATGTATCAGTCTGATACTATTTAAAGCTTTCAGGCATCCACTCGGGTGTTACTGAGACATGGGTCCTTTTCCTACACTATCACGTACTGCTCTGCCTGGTTACTCATGTCTGAGCTCTTACTCTAGCATAAGTCCATTCCTAACTTTACAAATGTGAGTTACCAAGTGGCTCCTCTTGAGTCTAGGTTTGAGAATAAATCTCAGACAATCTTACGCACAGGCACTGATAATTACGTCAAAAATAGGCAGGTTGTCATCTGGTGATCGTGACATCAAATACCAAATACATAAAAAACCTATAGTATACTGGTCCCATGGGTTGACAATGAAAAATAAACATATCCGTGATTGAGATATGCTCTTGCAGTTCATGATTTCACTTCCACTTATCCACCTGAACGAAAAAAAAGTTGTGGAAGATGATTATGAAGAATGACTGGTGCACATCAAGGGAGCAAATTTATAGGCACCGACATCGTAGAAAACACCAGTGAAGTTTTGTCAACTGATTTGAAAACACTCATAAAATGGTGGTTAAATTTATCATTTCGCATGACCAAGGGACGTTCATAATAAATTGGTGTATTCTTACACTGTTTATCTGTAGTTTTACCATCTTTGAATCGGAATGCTGGAAGTACGCATAAAATATTGAACTGCACCATGCAAACCAAATTGCAGTGATTGAATCGCACCTGGGTGATCTTGCTTTGCAAACAGCGATGCGAACACGAACAAAAAATATCCTGGAGGGAGAGAAACAAGAGGCCCCAAGTGGTCTTAATCGCTCACCTGCTAAAGTGGTTCAAAGAAGTATTTGGGGTCACATTCAGTTAGACATGGTTCATCAACAATACAAAGGAATGAAGTCATGAAAAGCAAATTTTATGGAAAAACACTAAGGAATGGATTTGAACAAACCTGAACCTAACATGTACACCCCTGCCACCCCCTCATACCACCCAAATATAAAGCCGAGGACTCAAATTGAACAAACTTGAATCTTACCACCCCCCCCCCCCCCCCCCCCCTCTCCCATGGATGCTGCATACTAAATATCAAAAGATTCTGATTGGTGGATCAGAAGCAGATTTTTAAAGAATATTCCTCATATTGCACTAATCTGAACATTTGGGCTCTCATAAGAGAGCCCAAATATGGACCCAGGGATTTGATTTCAACAAACATGTGAATGAATCTTCCAAAGATGTTATATGTGAAATATGAAAGCCTTTGGAGCAGTGGAATGGGAGAAGAATATTCTTTAATGTTTTTCCCATCACTCACTGTGTTAAAAAATGATGACTCAACATTTTTTCAAAGTCCTGGAAAAGTACCCTATGATAAAACCGACGGCAATTTCTCTTTTTGGACCATTGCTATCTGCTGTTCCTAAAGAAGCATCACACAAAATAAAAATTCTCAGTGTAGTTTTAAAGATATAAGCGTTTTAAATTTTTTCTATTTTTAGCTCCTGTGGTACCGATGGGGCGACGGAAAAAATGTTGTGGCATAAATTAGGTACTTATGGCCCAATAAGCCCTCACACCAAATGTGGTTCAAATTGGCCTCTCAGTTTGGAAAATAGAAATTTTGGTACAATTCGGGCTCCCACAGGAAGCCTAAATATTAACCCAGGGATTTGGCTTTAACAAACTTATATCTCACCTCCCTAAGGATAATGTATACCAAATATCAAAAGATTCTGACTGGTGGATGTGAAGAAGATTTTTTAAGAATATTCCTCATATTGAACAAAGTTATAATTCAGGCTCCCACAGGGAGCCCAAATATGAACCCAGGGACTTGGCTTGAACAAACTTGAATCACAACCCCCTAAGGATGCTGCATACCAAATATCAAAACATTCCGACTTCTGGATCTGAAGATGATTTTTGAAGAAAATTCCTCTTTTTGAACTAAGTTATAAATCGGGCACCCATAGTGAGCCTAAATATGAACCCAGGGACTTGGCTTGAAGAAACTTGAATCTCACCCCCTAAGGATGCTGCATACCAAATATCAAAAGTCTGGTTGATGAATCTGAAGATTTTTAAAGAATATTCCTCATATTACACTAATTTGAACATTTGGGCTCCCATAGAGAGCCCAAATATGGACCCAGAGAATTGATTTCAACAAATATGTGAATGAATCTTCCAAAGATGTTATATGTGAAATATGAAAGCTTTTGGAGCAGTGGTTTGGGAGAAGATTTTTGAATGTTTCCCCATTACCCAGAGTGTTAAAAAATACTGACTCAGTCCCGAAAAAGTACCCTATGATAAAACTGATAGCAATTTTTTTTGACCATTCCATTCTGTTGGTCCTAAGAAAACTTCACACCAAATAAAAAATCTCAGTGCGGTCTAGTTTTGGAGATATGGGTGTTTTAATTTTTTTCTATTTTTAGCTCCTGCGGTTCCCATGGGGAGAGGGGGAATTTTTTTTGCATAAATTAACTACTTATGACCCAATAAGCCCTCATATCAAATTTGGTTCAAATCAGCATCTCAGTTTGGAAAACAGAAATTTTGGGTGGGGCGAAAATTCTTGTCCCTCCCATAACGACGGCAAATGTAGCCCCTCGAACAAATCTGAGTCTACACCTTAGAAGGAAGCTGCAGATCAAATATCAAGTCTCTGCTACTGCTGGTTCATGAAAAGAAGATTTTTTAAGATTTACGAACACTTTTTGGGTGTGGCCCTACGGAGGGGCAGGGCAACTTGATTTGAACAAACTTGAATTGAAATATGATAGGGAACATGCACACCAAATCTGGTTCAATTTGGTTGAGTAGTTTGTGAGAAGAAGTCGATAATGTAAAGTTAAAGCCAGACGATGGACATACAGACAAGGATGACGGACAGAAAGTGATTAGTAAAGTTCCCCTTGAGCTTCACTCAGGTGAGCTAACAAGAAAAGCCTCAAATTTAAACCAACGATAAACTGCACCTGTGAAGTAAGATCATTTCCCATAAATTGTGATAAGCAAGTTAAAATTTGCATACTGGGATAAAACCAACTTTTTGATGTATCAACTGTTCTAATTTGCTGGTATCAGTTATGGTATTGAAAATTGTAACGATTAAAATCGGCATTCCATAATACCACCCAGCACTATTTATAACGATACCATATCAAATTACAGTTGATTGTTGATGTACTTTCACTTTTGCTTTAGTGTACTGGCACCCTTTTGGATGTCAGCATTGGCATTTAAGGGGGAGATGGATGGTAATTCATTAGCAGTGCTTACTGTGAGGGTAGTTAGGTAATAAAAAGTGCAAAAGTCAAACGTCGAAATATTAGTTACAGAGAAAGAGCTCCCTATTAAAACTGAGTAAAAAAAAACAAGAGGCCCCAGGGGGTCTTAGGGCGCTCACCTAACATGGTAGTCTAAATATCAAACCAGGGACATGACTTTGAATAAGCTGCATACGCCCCTCCTAAGAAAAGCATATACCAACTAAATGAAGCGATTGTGCCCATACAATACACAGGATTTTCCTGCTATTTTCAGTTCCTGCACTTTTACGTCCCAAAATTGAGATAAACGCTTAAAAAATCGCCACATCAACGCCGTAGCTGCAACGGGTGGTGCAATCTCACAAAATTCTAAGTTCATCAAGGGCCATAACTCCAAGAAAAATATTTGGAACAACACATGCATTGAACAGTGACTAGACATCAATAAGATACACTTACATGCCAAATATAAAGTCAGTCCATCAAGTATTTGAAAAGTTATTGAGTTTTGAAACTCGTTGGTCACAGACAGAAAGACAGACCGACCGACAGACCAACAGACAGACCGACATTGCCACTTGTAGAGCTGCTAGTCGCAGCTAAAAACAAAATATTCTCAGACTAAAATTTTTTCTTCTTCTTAAAAATGACCAAAACGCATAGAAAAAACAAAAAACTAATTTCTGGATTTTGATCCAAAATTTCTAAGTCTGGACCGGGACCCAAAAATTTCAGCCTAAATATGAACCCAGGGATTTGGTTTGAACAAACTTGAATCTCACCTCCCTAAGCATGCTGCATACCAAATATCAAAAGATTCCTATTGGTAGATCTGAAGAAAAAGATTTTTAAAGAATAATTCTCAAACTGCACTAATTTAAACATTTGGGCTCCCATCGAGGGCCCAAATATGGACCCAGGGAATTGATTTCACTAAACATGTGAAACAATCTTCCAAAGATGTTATATGTGAAATTTGAAAGCTTTTAGAGCAGTGGTTTGGGAGAAAAGTAGTGTTAAGTGTTTTTCCCATTACCCACAAGTGTTAAAAAATGCTCACTCAGCACTTTTTCAAAGTCCCAAAAAAGTACCCCATGATAAAACCCATAGCAATTTTTATTTACCACTCCATTCTGTTGGTCCTAAGGAAGCTTCACACCAAATAAGAATTCTCAGTGCCGTGTAGTTTTGGAGATATGGGCGTTTTAATTTTTTCTATTTTTAGCTCCTGCGGTTCCCATGGGGCGACGGGAAAAAAAAATTTGAGCATAAATTGAGTACTTATGACCCAATAAGCCCTCATATCAAATTTGGTTCAAATATGCCTCTCAGTTTGGAAAATAGAAATTTTGGGCTTGGCGAAAATTCTTGCCCCTCCCAGAACAAAGGCAAATATTGCCCGTCAAACTTCTCTTGAACAAACTTGAGTCTACACCTCAAATGGAAGCTGCATACCAAATATCAAGTCTCTGCTACGGCTGGTTCATGAGAAGATTTTTAAAAAAATTGTGCATTTTGGCCCCATCCCCCTCCTCAATATGAGCAGAAATCCAATTTGAAGAAAAACCCAAATGCCCCTATATAACCGCTACTCACGTGAATTTTCATTGAACTGCAGCCAGTGGCTTGGGAGAAAATGACCCAAACACCACCTTCACGACGTACGACAGACAAAAAGTGATCAGAAAAGCTCACCCTGATTTTCAGTCAGGTGAGCTAATAAAAATAATGGTAATACGACCAACTCAACATACCTGCTTCTTTTAAAAGAGTACCCGTATTCTTTGTTCTCACAGTTCTTTCACTTCCTGCCAAGTCTACTAAAGACAACTGACTAACACAAATTTTTTCATTGTCCTGAAAGAAATGTTTTAAAACATATAAGATAATATTGTTGATGAATTCACTTCACAAACATTTTAGATGCTAAAAAGCTAAACTGACAATGTCATCATCAGAGTATTTATTAGTCCTCATAGATGTATTTTCGACTTTGGTCATTTATCCTGGCAGTGGTTTGTAGTTAACTTGTGGAGTGCTGAATTATATTTCAAAGGTAATTTGTAACATGAGTATTTTTATTTTTTATTAAAATATCATGCTACAGATAAAACTAGAAGTTCTGTCACGAATAGTGTGCTTATCTAGGCTTAATTGCGCGTTGGAATTGCGCGCAATTGACATATGGAATGGCATCCAAAGCACGGCAGGTTCTCCTGGTTACTCATAGCAAACACATGCAATGTTTCTGCCAATGGACCTCCGGGTTACCGGAGGTCCATTGGCTGAAACATTGCTTGTGCACAGGCCATATGTACAGAATTTGATAGTTTTACTTGGGCCATAACGCATACATTAACACGCATATCAACATGCTATTTGTGCGCATTTCATGACAGGACTTCTAGTTTTAACTGTACCAGCAGGGGCAGCCTGGGTTTAGCAAGGTTTTCTTCATAAACAATTGTTTTATCACCATTTATTGGAGAGTGCTTATTGGCACTCTCCAATAAGTTGTAACAAAACATTTAATGTGAAAAGAAATTTTCTACTGCTGTGCTAACAACAAGCTAATATATAGTATAAAACCACTAAAGTAGCTTTCAGCACTTTTCAGTAGAGCCATGATTGTGGCTTCTAGCACTCAACAAGTTAACTGTCGAAGGCATTCACAACTAGACTGGAAAACACTGCAAATCCACAAGGGTAAGATTGTCATGCATGGCAAATATTTTGGAAAACTACCCAGACCTTGAAGGGTTGAAGCTTAAGACCCTGCACACTCACTGAACTTTGTTAAATAAGACTAAATTGGTTACATTCCTAGTTGCATTGTATGAAAAATGTGGAACTTGAAAATTCATAATTTCAACATCAGTGTGAAGAGGGTTAACTCAACTCAAAAACATTTCCAATTTCACAGCAATTGCTCCATTGAGCTATCATTTCTCTACATATTACAAGATTTTTCATTCAATTAACAGGAGTTTACTCTGACCTATCTGCAATTATCAGGCCCAATTTGTACTGAAGGTGTGGTAAATGGTTTTGTGTTTGGAAGTTACATTCAGTTAACAAGGTTATCCAATTAAGAGATATCCAATTAAGTGGGCTCCACTGTATGAGAAACATTTGGTATTCCAGACAAAACAAGAGTTTGACAACAGGTTGCTAAAAATTTAAATTTACATAGCAGAAAATTGGGTTTTCAATATTTGCATTGCAACAAGATGTTTTTGTTTGCCTAAGCAATTTTAGTTTGCAGTTCGCTTCCATGAAAAAGTCTAGCAATTGATAAAGAACAGAAGAGGTTAATTACCTTACATAACAGGCATAATCAGCTAGTGCTATTCACGAAAATCGAAAAGTGGCAAATGTCAAAAATACTGGAAAGTGTAAATCGCCGAGAGAAGCGAGGCAAGTAGGATAACACAGGCTGGGGTCCGGGGCCACTCTAGAGTTGTAGATGCGCCAAAATTGATTCACACATTTATTTACCTGGAACTGAAAAATGTTGATGGCATTGATCGATTTGAATTTATGTCAGAACATTTTCTGATATGACCTTTTGTTTTTGCATGTTGTTTTAATGCTTTTTTGCCATCATTTCCATAGTCGATTTCTTTTGCACACCAAATACACTTCACTTTTCCAGCGTGATTTATTTTCCTTACGAAGTCACCAGCTCCAACAAAACTTATTTTTTATTCCTTCAACAAGTGATATATCCTCCTGTCCTTTAAATTCCATTGTTCACATTGAAAAGCATGGTCTTCATTGAGCACTGAATACACACAAGAAACAAGAAATTCCATTGGTTGAACTAACACACACAATTTCACTTATTGAATGTGAGACTGTCCAATAAGCATTTAGTACACAACAAACTTGGTTTTCCAACAATTGCTAAAATATATATTGTAGTAGCTTGAAGTATTGTTTGTCTAAAGAGAGATCCACTTGTCTTCTAACTTACATGCTCCTTCAACTCAGTGGAGTTGGGCTGCATGAAAGCTTCACTGTTATGTTTGCTTTATTTATTGACCACTTCAGTGTTTCCGGTACCCATCATTTAGTAAATCCATCTGGTGAAACTTCATTTCCTTGCAGTGCGAGGGACATCTGTGAAATTTCATTTCCTTGCATTGCGATGAACGTCTGTAAGGCCACGCTTACATTGAAAGTGTTAATCGCTGCGTTCCTTGTCACTTCGTTGTTCTACTCGGCCGTACATTTATTATTGTCCGGTGACATCGAAACTAATCCTGGCCCAAATTCTCTTAATTTGAATCACAGCGAGAACATTTTAAAAATTGTTCATCTTAACATCCAGAGTCTAAAACCCAAAATAGATATAGTTCAATGTGAATTCGCATCTTTTGATATTTTGATATTGTGACTTTGACTGAGACCTGGCTGCAAAGCTCCGATCCCACATCCGATGTCTTTCTCCAAGGGTTTCACGAACCATTGAGATTCAATCGTTCGACAAGGGGAGGTGGGGTTGCCATTTACGTCAAAGACAGTATCTCATATCGACCAAGACCGGATCTCCACACATTGAACACGGAGTGCCTGTGGGTTGAAATATTCACAAAACGATCTAAGTCGTTATTATTAGGGGTTTTCTATCGGCCACCCAATAGTCCCCCAGATACGTGGGAAGCCATATCGGCATCCATCGAAAAGGCCAGAGACACGTCTATCGTCGACCTAATTATCACAGGGGATTTCAATGACAACCAAATGATTTCGTCTCGAAGCGGTTTTTCTGAACTTCAGCATTATTTTAATTTAAGACAGGTAGTGAGCGAGCCAACTTGTTTCACTGAATCATCAGCTTCCTTATTAGATCTCTTTGCTCTCAGTGACACAATTAACATTAAAAATTGTGAGGTCCTTGAACCGATTATTCCGGACATGATTCGCTACCACTGCCCCATTTCAATTGAAGTTGAATTCTCTAAACCACCACCTCTCTCCTTTAAGAGGAGGATATGGATGGCTTCATTCCCAGGGTAACTACGAAGCACTAAATGAAGCTTTCTCTAGCGTCGACTGGGACGCTCTCTTCGATAATCATTGTCTTGACACTATAGTTTCCAACTTTACCAACAAAATACTCGATGTTGCCTCAATCCACATACCCAATAAATTCATTACTACGAGAACAGACCAACCAAAATGGATGCACAACGAAATAAGATTACTGATCAGGCAGAGGAAACGTTTGTATCGCATTGCTAAGCGCATTGATCTTCCACGTGCCTGGGCTAAATATAAACTGAAACGAAATGAAGTTGTGTCGGCTGTTAGGAAGGCCAAAGCGTTATACTTGTCAAAAATCCAGTCCACTCTAAGGAGTAAAGAAACACCACCATCACAGTGGTGGAAGACTTTAAAAACATTTATCGGCAGCAGTAACGCAGTAGGAATTCCCACTCTCATCCACTCAAATAAACTGTACTCATCAAATGCTGAGAAAGCGGAAGTGTTCAACGAATACTTCAGTTCTATCTCAACAGTTGATGATTCGAATGCGTCCCTGCCAGACCCACCATCCCATGCTTCCCAAAGTATTGATAGCATCACCCTACATTGTAGCGAAGTAGAAAGTGTAATGAAGTCGATAAAAGTGTCCAAGGCTTCTGGTCCTGATATCATAAGCCCACGTCTATTAAAAGAATGTCATTCCTCCTTATGCGAACCACTTTCGATCTTATTTAACATACTGATGAACAACTCGTACTTCCCATCGTTGTGGAAAAAATCAAATGTCTCTCCAGTCCTGAAAAAGCAACGGTCCAATTCTGTTGTTAATTATCGCCCAATATCATTGATCAGCTGTGTTGGTAAAATACTCGAAAGATGTGTATTTAAGCGCTTGTGGGCGTTTCTGATTGAAAATAATGTTCTCAGTCAATTTCAGTCAGGGTTTCGACCTGGCGACTCAACTGTCCTCCAACTAACTGATATTTATGATGAATTCTGTCGCGCACTTTATGAAGGCAAAGAAGTTAGGGTGGTGTTCTGTGATGTCAGTAAGGCCTTTGACAAAGTATGGCACGCTGGTCTTATCTACAAGCTGGAGAGTATTGGCGTCTCGGGAGAACTATTGTTGTTCTTGAAATCGTACCTTGCAGATAGGTTACAACGAGTTGTGATAGCGTCGGAGACGTCTCCATGGAGGCCTGTCACCGCTGGTGTCCCTCAAGGGTCCATTCTCGGTCCCTTACTGTTCCTTATATACATCAACGACATAACGGATAACCTGCTTAACAGTATTCGTCTCTTTGCAGATGATACGTCTTTGTATCTAATTATAGAGAACCCTGAACAAGCGTCAATCTTAATAAATCATGATTTGGCCACAACTGAACATTGGGCTAAAACATGGTTGGTTGAGTTCAATCCCAACAAAACAGAAAGCATGTTAATTTCGCGTAAAAACAACCCCACCTCCCATCCACCTTTATTCTTAGGCGATTCTCAGATATCTGAAGTTTCCAACCATAAACATTTAGGAGTCATACTGAATAGCACGTGTACATGGAACGATCACATCGAACATATTTGCTCTAAAGCCTGGTCCCGTTTAGACTTGCTGAGGAGGCACAAGTTTACTCTGGATCGTAGTATTTTGGAAAAAATATACTTTGCTTTCATTAGACCTCTTCTTGAATATGCTGACACCGTTTGGGATAACTGTCCTGTAAGCAAAGTGGACGAACTGGAAAAAATACAAATTGCAGCAGCAAGGATCATCACGGGGGCAACAGTCAGTGCCAGGAAGACTTTGCTCTATCGTGAAACGCAATGGGACCCCCTTATTGAAAGACGTCGCAAACACAAGTTAATTCAGTTTTTTAAAATGTATCATCACACGTTACCTCCATACATCTCAAATAAAGTGCCTCCTCTTACCTTTTTAACCAACTCAGCAATCACTCTCCGAACAGGTCATAACCATCGAGTTCCCTTTTGTCGGACTCAGTTGTACAAGTCTTCCTTCATCCCGAGTGTTACGGACGAATGGAATAATCTACCGCTCCCTGTTCGCGAGAACTCGTCCCTTATCAACTTTAAGACCTTCCTATACAAGGGAATACAACGACCTCCAAGGTTCTACAGCAACGCGAAATCTCGCACAGCTCAAATATATCATTGCAGGCTACGTCTACAGTGTAGTAACCTCAACTCCCACCTCTATGATAATCATTTATCACCAAACCCTTTGTGTCAGTGTGGCGAGCAAGAGACTCCTGATCATTTTTTCTTCCATTGTCCAATCTTCTCAGACGCACGTAATTGCACGATTAACCTTCTTCCTTTTGGAACAGACACATCCACACTTCTTTTTGGTTCAGAATTCCTGAGTAACGAAGACAATCGTGTCATCGTTGAAGTGGTACATGATTTTATCTTATCAAGTAAGCGATTCCAATAATTGATTCGCATGACTTGTTACATAATATTGGGCCACCCAATAATTCAATATTACTGACTAATAATATTAGTATCAAATTAGCATAGCATCACGTATATTCCCCTCCACACCTATCAAACTTCATTTCAGCATACCTTCAGATGGACTGTCTTCGTAGTTTGGATTCATATATACATCTCCTTACCAAAAGAACTGATGAAATAAGATACTGCCTTACGTATTTCTCGAGTGCACCTAATGCATTACGCATTCAGACTGGCCGTCATTTACATTTTTTTTCTCTTTTTTTTTCCTTTTCTTGTTCGATGTTTTCTTCTTTTTCTCGTTTGCTTCTTTCTTTACTAATTTTTCTAAAAATATTCCTGTTGTAGTTGATGCATTCCTGCACATCTTTACCCGGGGGTCAGCCCTCTCCCACTCTTGCCTTGCGCATTCGGTCTGGGTCTGGAGACCTGGCTCGCGACCCCAATTGGTAGCTGTGTCTTGAAAACAGAAAATGCCTAAATGGCATCAGTAAGGTGGTTTTTTTTCGAGTCGACGTTTGGTTCCGTGGGGTGGGCTGGGCCCGCGGGTATTGATGTGTACGTGTAACTACTGACTGACACCACCTGTCGAGTGAACTGAGAAACGAAAGAGGGAGACGACTTACATAAGCTGTTAGCTTTCCGTCGAATCCCTCTCATATACAGCGATCTATCTTTGTTTACCTTTGTTATTTTGTGTACTGTTGTACATTGTGTTGCTTGTTCTTCTTTGTACCTGTTGCGTACTGTATACAAATAACATAATTTCAAATAAATATTGTTTAAACTAATTGCTAAAATATGAAAAACTACCAGTGGAATAGAAAAGTTGATTACCAGAAAAAGCAGACTTTGGGTTGCATAAAAAGTAAAATTTGGAACACAAAAAACGGACCCAGAAAAACTTGGAAATTCTGGAACTCCATCAAATTCCAGAAATCTTTCATAACTGCTTGACAATCTTTCGGAACTATCTCCACACAAAGGTTGGGTATTGCATCAAAATATGGATAGAATTGCATGCTGTTTCCATCTAAAATGAATTTCCACAAAAATAAATAGCAACAACACACAATCTTGCTTTGGCAAGATTGTGCTTTAGTTGTTGATATTAGTGGAGATCTCGTCAGGACATAAAACAGGATGACTGGTATAGTAAAAAAGGAGAAGGCAGAGAAGCATTACAACACCCTTTTTTCTATGGGTTATCATTATCCTCTATAGCCTAACCTGCCAATGGGTTTGGATATAAGCCACTTATTTCCAGACTTGCATTTCTATTTCAATCTCAGTTTAGTTAAAATTAGTTTAAATTAACACTTCAAATTTATAAGCATTCTAGAATAATATAGTTAGAATAATCTAGTTAAAATAATGCAGTGTAAAGTTGTGTGTGTTGTATTAACTCTTAACCCGCTGGGTATTTACTAAATATTTTTCATCAAATCTAGTCATGGCTGCTATTAAGCAGCCATGACTAGATTTGATGCAAAATTCATAAAAATTTATCTCCGGGAATCAATGTTGGAAAACATCATACAATTTACAGAGGTAAAATTTGATTAACTCCCTTCACTCTGATGTCAAAATATCCAAATTTCAAGCAGCCATTTTTCCCATAATGCAACTGGGAATTTAACCAATCAAATCTTGTTTGACAGAGCTCAATGGGTTGCATTATGGAAAAAATTTGCACCCTGAACTTTAGATATTTTGACATCAGTGTGCAGGGGGTTAAATGTGCCCAAACTATACTTAATTCAGTGGCAAGAGAAAGCCTGTCCTGGGCAGGAATATCTGCCAGCAGCATGCAAGGAGTTGTCATAACAAATCAAATTGCTAGGAACAAAGTCACAGCTATATTTTAAACAACAGAATTAGCTGATTGTAACTGAATGAGAACAGCATACCTGTACGACTTCTTCTCCCCTTGGATCCAATGGTGCCTGCACCAATCTTATATTGAATACGCTATGACTTCTACTGGACTCAGCATTCAAGGCTGTATTAGCAACTTTCCTTCTTTTCTGACCTGAAACGAGAAACAGATGTTTGCTCAATGGACGTGTTCATTCAGAGTAAATATGCTTCCAAACCTGACGTCATCCCCACCTTTCATAAAATATTCTAAAAAATGGTACCAATTTTTTTTAGATAATCCACATATCAAAATTTATTTAAAAATTTAGAACATTGTTGCATATATTAGCAATTAACAATGCAAAACAAAATCTGTTAAATCTGTTTCTCAGGTCATACCACACATTTTGGCTGCCATTTTGTCTTCTGCTGTATATTCATCATTCATCTAGTTACTTATTTTACTTGTGTTTTAAGGTCACATATATTCATCAAGTTAATAAAATGGATAACAAAAGGGATGTCACATCCCCTACCCTCACCGACATCAATTCCATGCTCCAATGTAAAGAAAGCTGCATTTTTGTTGTTTATATCATCCCAAATAATGGATGAAAGGAGTAATTTGTTTTGACAAATTTGATCAGCTGTTTTGCTACCCATGGACACTGATTAGCAGTTCCAGCAAATTGACTAGCAGTTTTGGGGTTTGTGCAGATATTGTGATAGAGAATCAAATTCAAGCACTATTTAACCCTTTACCTAATACAAAAAGTAGACGACACCAAGCAAAATAATTAACTAACTAAGGCCTAAAAAAAATAAAAAATCTGTTTCTCAGGCCCTCCCGCATGGTCCTTTTGGCTGCCGCATGCTCTCTTTTTATAACCAATTTAAACTTTAAAAAAATTAAAATTAAATAGTTTATGTCTGATATTTTACCCAAGTTAAAAATATTGATGAATTTGTCCCTTGAGTGCAAGAAGGCTTTGTAATGCTTTAGCATTGCAAAGCCTTCTTGCACTCAAGGGATGAAATACACTACCACCCATGCTATTCTGTAGATTATGAGGCCTAAAACTTGAACCAAGAGCATGAACTTTTGATGGCAAAAAGAAATTACTGAAATAAAAAATAAAATAAAAAAATGCTTGTGGCCTGAGAAACAGAAGATCTACTTTGTGTGGCCTAATTGTATTCTTTTTTGCATCAAAAACATAGCTTACGACCCTCACTGGAACGAAATTCAACAAGCTCGTTCCAATGAGGGGTCATAAGCTATGTTTTTTAGGCAAAAAATGAAAATTGAATGATGATTTTTATGAATAGAGCTGGGCAGTTTTGGCCGTAACACTGGGTAAAGGGTTAAGCGCTTTTCAAAGACTAACAGTTTTCATGGATTAATATTGCATTCATAAAGTTAAAATGGCCCATCACACCAAGCCAATTTTAAATGTTATAAGGCCTAAATGAAATTAGCCTTTCATCCTCTTCAAGTACAACTAATTATACAATCTCAAATTTGTGTAGAACATGTGAACAGCAGTTTTCATGACATATGCCCCATTTACAAAATGGAATGATTCTGTTCAATAAACTCTTCAGGGGAACCTTTATGAAAGGGATACTTGAATTTTCAAACTGTGTGTGCATGCACAGAATATTTATGTCATTTTAGCCTAAAAAAATTAATTCTGGGAACTTGAAAGTGATTTTCATGGAAATGGAACGAATTTCAGGGAAAAGGTTCATACAAGAGCAATACAAAAGATACCTAGCAAATTTTCAGTTCTTGGACAACTACTACAAGGCTGGTAAAACCGGCCAGCGCTATTCTAAGAAATCGCCAATTAATTTTCTTTTTTTTTCTCAAAAACATAGGTTATGACCCCTCTTTGGAACGAGCTCATCGAGATCATTCCAATAAGGGGTCATAACCTATGTTTTTGAGACAAAAAAATGAAAAAAATTAGCTTTTTCAAGTGTCATCTGTTTTTCATGTTAGGTAAAGGGTCAAATCAAATTAAAATTCATCACCACAAAGTCTAAGCTATATTTTAATATATGAGAGCATTCAGAAAAGGTCAGAAGATATGAATTAATTTCTTTGTTGAATTGAAAGTCCTTCTGTCATCTTCAAACACAGGTCTGCACAAACTGAATGAACAGTCATTTCGTTCGCCTATCAAAAATTTTATTTGAGAAGAACTTGGCAGTGACCAGCCGTGAGGGCGACTAGGGCGATTAAGTCGCCCTTCTAAGCCCAAAGTCGCCTAGAAAAATAGTCGGGGCGATTACAAGTCGCCCTCTAAAAATTGGCCAAAATGAGAAAAGGCTGAACTGAGTGATGCGAGGTTTACATGAAAACGAGTATTTTCAAAAATCGAATGTGCTCGAGTGTGATAAATGGGCATTTTAATTCGTCAAATAAACGTCCATTTATTTGAAATCACACGACAAGCATTTGTCCATTGTCGCTTTTGGCGGATTTTTTTTATTTCTATTTTGTTGCGTTCCAGTCGGAGCTTCAAGTGTCGAAACGCGACTCAACAAAACAACCCAGTTTGAAAGTAGGTTACGTCGCTTAGGATGCCGAAAATGTATACACAACGGACGTATTTCTAACACATTATTTTCATTTCGATTTGCTGACGACTGTTAACTGTTGGGCTGTCTATTCCCAAAAAAACGCGAATGGAATTGAAACACATAAAAAAAGCTTTAGTGATGTCAAGAAAAGCTTTGTACAGGACACAAGTGTGCATGTGGACGATCTTGAAAAAGGGTCCTCCTAAACATCGGAATGACATGAAATGACGCGGAATGACACCGGAATGCCATAAAAATGATGCGGAATGACATTTCTTTTACAAAATACTCGACCCCAGAATGTATTTTG
This sequence comes from Pictodentalium vernedei, assembly GCA_031216915.1. NCBI lineage: Eukaryota > Metazoa > Mollusca > Scaphopoda > Dentaliida > Dentaliidae > Pictodentalium > Pictodentalium vernedei. The sequence continues at coordinate 80,776,159 of CM062292.1, read as the reverse complement.
TTTATTAACTAACAAAGTACCTCCCAAGCAACCTTCTTACATCTGGTCCTGTTCACACTTTCAGACTTAGGAAATTATTAGCTTAGTAGACTTTGTTGAAAGGCAACCACAGGAGGGTGATGGGGGACTGGCACGAAGAAGAGGTGAGGGGTCATGAAGGAGAAGGTAGCAGTGGGGGATTTTCAGTCAATAATTACATTGTGATTTGTGATTTTTTAACCTTGCACAGATGCATCATAGACAACTGGACCTGGATTATTTGTACGTTAATGGAGGACCATAAATTGAAAATATGAAGGGGCGGCTGGGGTGGTACATGAATATTCTTAATTTTCCCCACTTGCCTATGAAGTCTCCCTACATGACTCTGCAGTCTCCCTATTTTTTCTGGAGGGAGACTTGAAGTCTCCCTAAAATTTCCCCCTAGGCTGGTCCCTGGAACTTGGAATTAAATTGATAACACCTCCATTAAGCAGGATCTACTTTACAAAGAATGGTGAAGAAATAAAGTGATGAAAAACTCAAGTGAAAAGGGTTCTCCGACACCTTTCTAACAGTGCATTACAATACAGCGTTCCATTTGATTAATAAAACAAGAGGCCCCATGGGGCCTGAGGTACTCACTTGACAAAGTTGTTTAAAGATTAATAAAGAAGGATTTAATTAGTATCTATGGCCAGTCAACACTGCAGAGAAATGAAGAAGTCCTGTAAGATGATTTTTTCTGGTATTGACATGCTACCACACAAATAATTCCCAGATTTCCAGTAATAGAAAATAGGGATCCAAATATCAACCTTGGGACTTAACTTGAACAAAGCACCCTCACTCCTGCCCCCTCCCTACCCCCCCCCCCCCCTTCCATTAGAATTCTAACCATTGGATCTGAAAAGGCAGATTTTCAAAGATTATTCCTCATATTGGACTAAGTTAAAGAGCCCAAATATTAACCCAGGGACTTGATTTTCACAAACTTGTATCAGACTCCCCTAAGGATGGTGTATACCAAATATCCAAAGATTCAGGCTGGGGGTGGGGGTGGGGGGGGGGGGGGGTTCATGAGAAGATTTTTAAAGAATATTTCTCATATCCCACCAAGTTAAATTTCTAGCTCCAGAAAGGGGCCCAAATATTAATTGAGAGACTTGATTTGAACAAACGTGAATCTGGTCCCTGTAAGGGTGCTGTATATCAAACATCAAAAGATTCCGACTGGTGGATCAGGAGAAGATTTTCATAGATTACTCCCCATACTGCAGGGAATTAAAATTTGGGCCCTCATTAGGAGCCAATATATTACCTGGGGGACTTGCTTTGAATAAACTTTAATCTGAAATCTGTAAGGATTCTGTATAACATATATTGAAAGATTCTAACGGGTGGTTCTGGAGAAGAGTTTTAAAGATTATTCCTCATATGAGACAAAGTTAAAATTTGGGTCCCAATTGGGAGCTGGAATATTAACCCAGAGACTTAGTTTGAACAAACTTGAATCTGACTTTTCTAAAGATAGAGTACACCATTCATCAAAAGATTCTGATTGGAGGTTCATGAGAAGATTTTTTAAGAATATTTCTCATATTGATCAAAGTTAAGGGAACTTGATGCGAAGAAATTTAAATCTGACACCTGTAAGGATGCTGTATCCCAAACAACAAAATATTCTGACCTGTGGATCTGAAGAAGATGATTTTTAAAGATTATTTCCCATACTGAGCTAAGTTGAAATTTGGGTTCCTACATAGCGAGCCCAAATATAAACTGATGCTCATTTTTTACAAACTTCAATCAAACCCCTGTAAGGATTCAGTACACCACATATTAAAAGATTCTAAGTGGTTCTGGATAAAAAGAGTTTTAAAGATTATTCATCATACTATACTATGTTAAAATTCAGGCTCCAATAGAGAGTTCAAATATTAGATCAGACCTCAATAAGGATGCCGTATACCAAATATCAAAGATTCTGACCGGTGGATCTCTGTGACCTTGACCTTTGACCTAGCAGGTCCACAATAAATAGGGGTCTTCCACTTGTTTGTTTGTTGGTGGTTAACGTCACATATTTATGCACCATGGCTAATCGTGACACAACATGGAGATGAAGTCAAGTGTAGTCAATCATTGATCTGCATGTTGCCCATTTTAGAGGACTTTCACCCCAAGCATTGGTGACTGGGTCCTATTTTACTAGTAAAGCGGAACTGGTTTACCACAGTAAACAAGTGCTGCTTACTTCCCGGGGTTCCCACGGGGAGGGTCTTCCACTCACCTAGGCCAACCAACCTATGAAGTTTCTTGAATGTGGGTCAAACCATTATCAAGTTATCACCCGGAAACATATTGTTTACGATTTACTATGTTCAGGGTCACTGTGACCTTGATATTTCATCTAGCGAGTCCAAAATAAATAGAGTAGGATTCTTCCTCTCACCAAGGCCAACCTATATATCAAGTTTCACAAATGTGGGTTGAATCATTGTCAAGTTATCATCCAGAAACCAATTGTTTACGATTTACTATGTTCAAGGTCACTGTGACCTTGACCTTTCACCTAGCGAATCCAATACACAATGTTTCTTCTTCTCACCAAGGCCAACCTACCTATCAAGTTTCATGAATGTGGGTTGAACCATTGTCAAATTATCATCTGGAAATCAATTGTTTACAATTTACTATGTTGAAATCCTCTCACCAAGGCCAACTGGCCTATGAAGTTTCATGAATGTGGGTTGAACCATTGTCAAATTATCATCTGGAAATCAATTGTTTACAATTTACTATGTTGAAGGTCACTGTGACCTTGACCTTTCACCTCGAGTCCTAAAATAAATCGGGTTCTTCATCTCACTAATGCGGTCCTTGACCTTTACCTTTCACCTAGCAAGTCCAAAATAAATAGGGTTCTTCCTCTCACTGATGCCAACCTATGAAGTTTCATGAACGTGGGTTGAACCATTATTAAGTTATCATCCGGAAACCAATTGTTTACGATTTCAGGGTTACTGTAGCCTAGACATTACATCTAGCGAGTCCAAAATAGATAGAGTAGGGTTCTTCCTATCACCAAGGCTAACCTATGTATTTTGTTTCACGAATGTGGGTTGAACCATTGTCAAGTTATCTGGAAATCAACTGTTTACGATTTACTATATTCAAGGTCACTGAGACCTTGACCTTTCACCTAGTGAATACAATATACAATGTTTCTTCCTCTCACCAAGGCCAACCTACCTATGAAGTTTCATGAATGTGGGTTGAACCATTGTCAAATTATCATCCGGAAATCAATTGTTTACGATTCACTATGTTGAAGGGCACTGTGACCTTGACCTTTTACATAGAGAGTCCAAAATAAATAGGGTTCTTCCTCTCACTGACGCCAACCTACCGATGAAGTTTCATGAACGTGGGTCATACCATTATCAAGTTATCATCTGGAAACCAATGGTTTTGATTGACTATGTTCAAGGTCAGTGACCGTGAATTTTCACTAGAGCTTTCTCGGTGTCGTTTTTTTCGGTGCGATTTTCCACCGAAAATCGAACCGTAGCAATTTTTAAAAAATCGCGAAAGGCGATGTTATACCCATAATGCAATTTTCTGTTGCTGTTGTGCGTTTGCAACATGGAGCGACGTGCCACTCACATAAAAGAAAGTCAGCAAGTCACATAAGAGCGTGTGGTCAATACGCACACTAATCAGAGCTTGCCTTGAGTCGGGGCCGATCGACCCCGGCCCCGAGAGGGCCCTTCTCGGGGATTTTTTTTTTCGGCCCCAACTTTTTTTTCTGTCTTGGCTCCCGAAATCTCAGTGTTGGAAGGTTTGGGCAACGAAATTTTGCGAGATTAATTTTTCCATTCACGTCTCATTCACGCAAGTGTGATTACAATAGAAGCAGCAAATAACAGATAAAATAGTAATACAAACTGTTTTTGTCTGATTCGAATTAACATCCACCTAAATGATTAAATCCGCATGAAAACTGAGAAAATCCCAAGATTAAACAAACAAAAAAACAAACACATTTACGAGACTTCGAAAGCACGCTTGTCAACTAATGGGGGAATTCCCTTCAATCCCACAATACTATGCGTGGGTAAATCCAATCCTAACATGAGAATAAATGCAACACAAGACACAGAAACTGCCATCAAAATAAATGTACGAAATAAAATAAAATGTGTACCTGTGTCTACGTGGAGATGTGGGGGGGGGGGGGGGTGCATTCCATTTCTGAAATATCCAAAGCTGTGGGGAATTTTCATAGATTGAAATTATTTAAACGGTAAACTGAAATGTTTTTTTTTTTCAATTTTTTTCTTTGAGATAACCCTTGCATCGAAAATACACACCCTACAATATGTACGAAACGTCGTAAAATTTTATCAAAAAAAATTCCAAAATGTCTATGTACGAAACGTCCAGCACCCACATGATGGGTCTAAGTCGTTCCGTGACGATTCGTCCCCTAACATAGTGGGACGTTTCAACCTCGAGACACTGACAGAGTCGCGCCCCCTACCCCCCCCCCCCCCCCCACCCCCCCCCCCCCACCCCCCCCCGAGACGAAAGTTCATGAAACGCCCACTTGAATAGCAAATCATTAAGATGATATGGGATGTTGGATTTTTTTCATGATGGACCAATTGGTTACGATTTACTGTGTTCAAGGTCACTGTGACCTTGACTTTTGACCTAACAAGTCTTAAATAAATAGGGTTCTTCCTCTCTCCAAGAACAACTTATGTATGAAGTTTCACGAATGTGGGTTGAACCATTGTCAAGTTATCTGGAAACCAATTGTTTATGATTTACTATGTTCAAAGTCACTGAGACCTTGACCTTTAAGCAAACACGTCTCAAATAAATAGGGTTCTTCCTCTCACGGATGCCAACCTACCTATGAAATTTCATGAACGTGGGTCAAACCATTATCAAGTTATCGTCCGGAAACCAATTGTTCACGCCCGCCCACCATTCATCAAACTAGAACTCGAGTTTGACTTCGTCACAACTCGACTAAAAAGAAAGGGTCTCTCCCACTCATAAAATTGAAATAAGAAATTTAATTTCATATTTCAGAGGTCAAAAAGCTTGTTTCAAAGTGAGTTCAAAAGCTACAAGTATATTTTGGCAGTAAAGAAATGAAATGAAAAAGGTAAATTGCAATACACATGAAGAACATTGCCAACTTATTTGCTTCTTTTGGTGAAGGGTAAGTTAATATTTCCACACATATCACACAAGTTGTTCTTGCAATGTTAAACTAGGATTTTGAAAATTTGAAGTTTAATGGAATACAATAAAAGGACTGGGAAATCAACAACGCTCCATAATCTCTTAGTTCATAACAACAAAGTTAAAACAAATTTAATTTTATAGTTTTCTCATTGGAAAATTACGAGCAGGAAAGGTGCAAGCATACTGTACCTTTGAAAAGCACTTCAATGGCTTCATCTGGTGTTTTAACCTCTGTTTCCACACAATTCTGAACAAACATTGTATCTGTAGCATCTGTTCTTAGTAGTTTTGACTGTGGGGGTCTGCAATAAAACAAGTAAGCTGGAAATCGGATTGTCTTTTTTGCAAGGATCAAAGTTTAAAATCCAAAACAACATGAAATGCATAAACATCATAAAAGAACCAGCTAGCATTCTCCAAACCCCTGTTGGGGCATTAAATGCCAATCACAAATTTCCTGATAATTCATCAAGTTTAACAATTTCTCCACCTGCTCAAGAACTTGATAAATTTACCGACTTCCAAGAGAAGAGGGTACCAATTTCTATCTTTTTAATGTTAAAGCATTCATACAAAATTACCCCTTTACTTAACAAATCAGCCACTTCTGCAAACGTAATTTACAAAATGAGCCGATGGAAAACATTTTTTTATTTTTTTTTTTAAATAACAAAAACAGACCATGTGGACCCTGATTGGAATGAGCAATAAAGGGGCACATACAGTACGTGGAGAGTGGATTGTAACTAAATCACCTGCAGAGTAGAGTTATCACCCAAGCTATAACTTTCAAATTGTGTACATATCGACAAAAAACACAAGCAATGTTTCAGCCAATGGACCTCCGGGTTTAACCCGGAGGTCCACTGGCTGAAACTTTGCTTGTGCTGGTTATGCTCTGCAAGATATTTGCAATTATTGCTTGGGTGGAATCTCCACTCTGTGGGTGATTTAGTGATAATACACTCTCCATGTACTGTATGGTTTTGTTGAATTTTTTTTAAAAGTTTGAAAAAATATTTAAAATAAATTTTGGTACCATGTGTGTTGGGTAAAGGGTTTCAAAACAGAACTAAACTGACCTATGTGACCCTGAAAATATGTTTTCTGTTATATTATAAAAGAACTAGGCTATCTAGAACTATCACAGAAGGTGATTAATACCCCCACTTCTGACTTAGTAGAATGCATCTCTGAATGTCGAGCTTGAAAAACCCTAAATATGTCAAAGTTCATGGAAAATAACTTAAAACTGTCGTGGATGAAAGATTTTTTAATATGCATATGCCCACTTGTTAGTCATAATCTTTGAGAAGTTTGATCAAAATTGGTTCATTAATGAAGGTGGTGTTCCACACATGACTGGGAGTGACTGTCCCAGAAGCCTGAAGGGCCTGTCCTTACCCCCTGCCACCATCATTATTTATTCAAAGACGAAAAGTGGCAAAACTTTCATAAAAAAAGTCTGATCAAAACTATAATTGCAGGTGCACAGGTTCCCATGGTAGTGAACATCCTTACCAAATTTCAAAGGAATTAACCCCAAAATATCTGAGAAACTCTCCGGACAAAATTCAGGCATCTACAATGAAAAGGGGCATAACACTGGGGAAAAAAGTCCAATCAAAACTATAATCGCAGGTGCACATGTTCCCATGGTAGTGAACAACCTTACCAAGTTTCAACGAAATCAACCTAAAATCATCTGAGAAAAGCTCCGGACAAAATTATACGCAATCCAGGCATTCTAAGATGAAAAGGGGCATAACTCTGGCAAAAATCGTCTGATCAAAACTGATAAAATGTTGAAGGAGTAGGCAACACAAATCTGGAATGTTTTAAGTACTAAAAGGGGGCATAACTCTGAAAATACAAAAGAGAGTTACTTGCTCTTGTCACATGCACAACGGCAATTGGTGGTCAACGTGTGTGCAAAGTTTGAACAATATAGCATGTAAAATGTTGAAGGAGAAGGCGACACAATACTGTAATGTTTAAGTACAAAAAGGGGCATAACTCTGGAAATACAAAATGGAGGTAGCTGCTCTTGTCACATGCACAACGGCAATTGATGTTTAACATGTGTGCAAAGTTTGAACAATATAGCATGTAAAATGTTGAAGGAGAGGGTGACAATACTGTAAAGTTTAAGTACAAAAAGGCGCATAACTCTGGAAATACAAAATGGAGGAAGCTGCCATGTGTGCTCACCATATGTGCAAAGTTTGAACAATATAGCATGTAAAATGTCGAAGGAGAAGGCGACACAATACTGTAATGTTTAAGTACAAAAAGGGGCATTACTCTGGAAATACATAATGGAGTTACCTGCACTTGTCACATGCACAACAGCAATTACTGATCAACATGTGTGCAAAATTTGAACAATGTAGCATGTAAACTTTTGGAGGTGTAGGCGACACAAAAATTATTTATGGACGGATGGACAGACAGACAATGCCATAACAAAATACTCCCGTTTTTTCAAAACGGGCGTATAAAAACTGTTGACTTCCGCAATAGTCGACAGTTAGTCAAATAGTTGAATAATTGAATAATCGCGACAGCCCTATATAGAATCCTGGCTATGCATGGGCTACCAACAGAAAGTAGGAAAATCCATTTTGCATTAGTTGGGATGCTTGGTAATAGTTCAAACTTACAGGCCCATACAATGACATTATTACTGATTCTTGTTACAAATTTGTTATTCCGCCAATAGTTGTTTGCTTTTCTACTCACATATTTTCTTTTATCCCCCAAATAGAGATCAGCAACTTACTTGTATCCTCTGATAGGATCATATGACAATTCTTCAAGTAGATCATATACGTAGTTATTATATATCTCTATGTAAGACACAAACACAGCATAATTATTATCTTCTTCAACATCATCTACCCGCGATTGATCATATGACCGTGCACTCTCTGGTCTGTGAATAAAAGAAAAGAATTTTAAAGATCATGATACACTCTCTGGTCATCAGAGAAAAATATAATTACAACTAGAATGACACTAATGCATCTCCCCACCCTCATATCCCTGTGCAGAAACTTCAAACTATTTAAAGCATTGCACTATCGTAGAATATAGAGCTTACCTTACTTACACAAAAAGTGGCAAAAAGAACTTGGCATTCCATTGTGGTGGTAAATGAAAATAAAAATTCCTGGCTCAGTATGCTGAAAACAACAAGTGCACCACTAGGTGGTGGATCAATATACGGCCGCCTATGAAGAAATTGCGCTTGTTTAGAAATTTTTAGTTGAACAAAAGGTCAATAATTCCTTCGATAATAATTGTACATTCCTGAATTATGACCCATTCCAGTTGAATATATTGTTTTCAAGTTACTGCATGGAGAACCAAAAGTCACCCAAATCCCCAGATGGTTGCCATGGCGGCCATATTGGACATGCCAGAATACTGGTTATCGAAAGGAACCATCCTCTAGTCATGACTAATCAACCATAAAAAACAGTATTTGTTGGATGTATTGTTTTCAAGTTATAGCATGGACAAATAAAAGTTAACGGACAGACGGATGGACAGACAGATGACATTGATGCTGGTTACTGAAAGGAATCATCCTCTAGTCATGACTAATCAACCAAAAAAAAAACAGTATCCGTTGGATGTATTGTTTTCAAGTTATCACGTGAGCAAACAAATGTTAACGGACAGATGGACTGACAGACAGACAAATGGATGGACAGACGGATGGACAATGATGCTGGTTATCAAAAAGAACCATCCTCCAGTCATGACTAAGCAACCATAAAAAAACAGCATCTGTTGGATTTTCAAATGGACAATCAAAAGACCCTAAAAATCCAAGATGGCTGCCATCTTGGATATGCCAGAATGCTGGTTATCGAAAGGAAACATCCATCCTCTAGTCATGATTAATCAACCATAAAAAAGCAGCATCTGTTGGATCTGTAGTTTTCAAGTTGTCGCGTGGACAATCATAAGTCCCTGAAAATCCAAGATGGCTGCCATGGTGGCCATACTGGATATGCAAAAATGCTGGTTATCTAAAGGAACCATCCTCTAGTCATGACTAATCAACCATAAAAAAACAGTATCTGTTGGATGTATTGTTTTCAAGTTATCACGTGGGCAAACAAAAGTTAACGGATGGACGGATAGACAGACAAATGGATGGATGGACGGACAATGATGCTGGTTATCGAAAGAAACCATCCTCTTGTCATGAATAATCAACCATAAACAAGACAAATATTACTAAGGTAACACATGCCTTCCCCCCCCCCCCCCCCTTTGTGACCTTCACCTTGCAGATGTGGCGTAAACTTATACGCGACACACCTAACTGTCCTTAACATTTGTAAAAAGTTTAACAATTGTAATATGATTCGTTTCGGAGTTATGGCTGAGACACGAATATTGATGATTTTCAGTGTGACCTTGAAATGTGACCTTGACCTTACGGACCTGGCTGTGGTGTGTGACACATCCACCCATTGTCCTTTATAACTGAGTGAAGTTAGATGATTGTAGCCCTAATAGTTTTGGAGTTATGCTTGAGACACTATTTGTGACCCTGAACATACGAAGGTCAATTGTGACCTTCACCTTGCAGATGTGGCGGAAAGTATTATACATGACACACTTTCTGACTGTCCTTAACATTTGTAAAAAGTTTAACAATTGTACTATGATTCATTTCTGAGTTATGGCCGAGACACGAATATTGACCAATTTTTAGTGTGACCTTGAAATGTGACCTTCACCTTGATGGTATGAACCCAACTATTGTGTGTGACACATCCTCCCATGGTCCTTTATAATTGTGTGAAGTCTGATGACTGTGGCCCTAACCGTTTTTGACACGGACACAGACACATGGACACACACACACTTCAATCACTATATGCCACCCGACTTAAGTCGGGGGCATAAAAAACAGTATCTGTTGGATTATTAAATGAACAATCAAAAGTCCCTAAAAATCAAAGATGGCTGCCATGGTGGTCATCTTGGATATACCAGAATGCTAGCTATCGAAAGGAACCATCCTCTAGTCATGATTAATCAACCATAAAAAATCTCTGCTGTGTTAGTGATCTCTGTAAGATGGTTAACCTGCCCGCTCCCACACTCCTGGCCTTGCCGAGGCCCGGAGGTGTGGGAGGGGCAGTGTAGCCGTCTCACAGAGACTACCTTGTTAGCAGCACCAAATAAAATGTACAAAGCCCACTTGGCAGTACTACAAATAGTAAAACTTCATTTTTCCACTTTTAGCTTCTGTAAGTTTGAGATCTAATCGCTCCCCCAGGTCATGCAAGGGGAGCAATTTTTAGCTCTCCTGCATTTTTAAGAATGCCAGACCTGTACTTGTTTGTTTGCTGGGGTCATGTCAGTCAGTTTTACTGGTGGAGGAAGTCTGAGTCCCTCCCCCTCCCCCCCCCCCCCACCCAGATAGAACCATATATAAAAATGCATGGAGCAGCAGATAGCAACTGTCAGACTCTCCGACTAACTAATTCTTCACATGCAGAGTTAGCAATGGTTCAAGGCAGACCGTGTAGTATTGATATGCAGTACAGCGTCACCTTGCCCCCATATGGGCAATCCAGATTTGGTGTCTTGCTAATAACACAACAGGGTCACAGCAAGTCAGGATCAAACCGTGGACATTTTGGTTTGAAGACCAATTACCTAAGCACTGGGCCACCTTGTTTCCCCAAAGTCTAAATTCACTGAATTACAATTGGGAAGGGTACCAATAAAAGGACAAAAAAGATAAGACCTTATTCATGCCGAATTCCGCGATGGAGTCAATAGGAAATCAACAATCTGAATCAGGTAAGTTATAATCACACTTTCTTGAGTTCACAATCACAAATGTCGAACGAGTCTATCAAAGCTTAACAAGTATGTCAACCATTATTCATGACAGCTACAAAGAGATGAAAATATCAATTAGTGTTCACTTGTGATGCCCGTGATTGAGTGTCTTCAAGTTATAGAACATTGAAATTGCAATTTTTTATAAATGGTCGTGATGCGATTTTTCGATGCTGGCGCACACCGAAAATCACACCAAGAAAACCGACATCGATCCATCTCTAAATTCAGAGCCAAAACTGTTGAATTTGGTCCACCAGGAAGCTAAAATCTGAACACTGCTCTCGTTTAGTGGTCACAAGAAAAACTGTCAAATTTCAAATTAATCTGATAAATGTCATGAGGAGGAAACGAAAAGTGTTTGCACAATTAAGCGGAATAACTTTGAAATTATGTGTATTAGAAATCTGAAAGTCAGACTTCACTTGAATTTTATGATCATAAAAAGCTGTCGAAGTTCAATCTGCTCCACCAGAGGAAAATGAAGTTGAAAACCCCAAAATAATTCAGTTTTTACAAAATCAAACGGGACAAAACAGCAGGGCAAAAAATCTGAAAATCGACCTGAGCCTTCATTTTGTACGAAGACAAAAAAGGGTCAAAATCTGAATCATTCTAGGGAGGTACAGATATCAAGCTGAAAACAAAAAATGGCAAAGTTTTTCACAATCAAGGGTTATCACTAAGTATATACGCCAAGAATCTGAAAATCGAACTTCAGTTTTGGGCTATGGTCATAAGTGCAGAAACAAAACATTCTGCCAAAGAAAAGTACAGATACCATGAAAAATGCATATGAATGTACATACAGAACAAGAGGTGTGCATCAGATACAGACGTCGAGTTGTGGTGGCAATCAGTTAGTGTTGTATGTCCATAACCCATTATTAATCATATGCGGTTCTCAAATCTGAAACCTTTGTTCAAGTTATAAAGGTAACAAGTTCAGAATTTGTAAAAATTATTTAATTAAGGTTCAGAACTCGGTAACAAAAAAATCATGGCAAGTCAGTTTTCGATCTCACTTGAGATATTATTGCAAAAGACCTGAATGGCAAATATTAGTCAAATAGGAGAACGTTTGTTCAAGTTGTTGCACTAACAGAGTAAGAACGCCCCCAAACGTCTGCCTGGACGCCCAAAAGCCTGCCTGCACACCCGCACACTGACCGTCGCCAAACCATGTCTCAGTTCCTAACACAACTTGACGAAAAAATGGATGGACAGACAGTTAAAATTTCATGCCCCCTTCACACACAGGGGTGTGGGGGGAGGCGGGGGTATAAAAATAAAAGAAAAAAATAATTTATGAATATGCTGGTATGAATCTGTTTATTTATTGGTGTTTAAGGTAACATATTTCTGTATAATGGCTGATCATGACTGCAACATGGACAATAAGTCCAGCCAATCGTTTATACCCATGTTGCCCACTCCCACCCCACGCATTGGTGACTGGTTCCTATTTCACCAGTAAAAAAAGCTTGTTTACTACCTCCCACAATGAGCTGGAAAAAATAAACTTCTTAAAAAAATGTTCTTCATTATGCCTGTTGCAACAACTTATAAGCTATAATTTAGAAACGAAAATTGAACAAACTAGAGATGGTCTGTTGCCCAGTATACCCCAACGTGGCATACTGCCTAGTGTGGGTGACTGAAAAGGGGCATTCAATTTTTCAAAGCAAAAAAAAAAAAAATCCAATATGGCCGCCAGTCGACCTTCTTGAAACCGAGCGGGAAAAAAATAAAATCACACACTTCCCTCATCATGTTGATCATTTTTGTGAGGTTTCATGAAAATGCGGCTAAAACTGTGTAAGTAGTTTGCTCCACAAGTTTACATTTGCAACGGACAGACAACGGCAGACCAACCGACGGAAGCTGACTCCAAAATACCCCCATAAACTTTGTTTTGTGGGGGTATAATAATTAAATTTGAAGAAAGATTTCTGTGAACAGTGCTGGCTGGACATTATGTTAGATAAGAATGGCCTATTTCTGGCTTGAGAGTAATTTTGGACAAAGACCAGGTGGAACAGCAACAACTGTATTTCAGATTAACTTGCCAGTAACATTTAACTCCTTGCATGCTGCTGGCGGATTTCCTGCCAAGGACAGAATTTCTCTTCCATCTGAAATGTATAATATTTTGGCATATTTATCCAATTTCCACCCTGTGAAGCAGCCATGACTAGATTTGATAAAAAAAATATCTTAGAAATACTCAGCGGGTTAAGAATTAATGTACCACAGCAGAGGTATCTAGTCGAGTCTTCGCTACCCATATAAGCAGAAAACACTGTAAACTCTTCAGGAAGCAGCAAAATATTGTGTCAAAAACTTTAGAGTTAATATGTTACCCAACACATCGGCCGTATCCACACACAAGAAATCACAAATTCAAAAGTTAACCCTTTGAACCCAAGAGACAGCTTTTCCGGTCCAGCAACATGATACATCATAATTTCATTAAGTAGGATAGCTGCAAAGCGAATATGTGTGGTAGACTAATAAATATATTCAACATGCAGCCCCATTAGGGTTGCACTTTGAAAGCATTAAATGGTCTATCCTTAAATAATGAATGTGGACTTTTCCAAATGATGCCATTAAACTGACATGGAAGATACCACAAGAGTTCAAAGGGTTAAAAAAATATATTATTTTTCATAACATTTCAATACAACCATCTCATATGAGTGTTAATAAGCCATCTTGCCCATTTTAGAGAAGGTTTGCACCTCCCAAGCATTGGTGACTGGGTCCTATTTTACCAGTAAAACAAAGCCTGTTTACTGCAGTGAACAGGCACTGCTTCACTTTCCGGGGTTCTGCAGGGGAGCATAAATGAATTAAAAAGAAAGGACCAAAAAATCATGAAAAATTGACAAAGTAAGAACCGTAACTCTGATGAAACATGTAAGAGCCATAACTATGGTGAACAAGCCAAGACCAATACCGGGTCTGGACCTGCGTCGCTGCATGCAATTAATTACAGAGATGAACAGACTTCAAAGTATCGGCAAACTGGAAGTGGCTGCACGGCGGATCTGAAAATTAGATACACGATACAACTCATCATTATGAAGCAGCTGACCAAATATAAAATCATTCCCTTTCATAGAAGCCAAGAAAACTTTGACGGAAGAAGTGTTTTGGACGGACTAACGGCGGAGTCGAGCGGTTGCTAGACCTGCTCTGCCGCTGGCGACGCAGGTAAAAATATGCAGGGAACTTTTTTATAACATATGCAGGAGCAGCTTGTCACAAGGATCCCTCGTACAAATTGTTGCTGAAATCCATCCACTCACTGCTGAGAGATTGCTGCAGACAGAAAAATAATTATGATAAATTGACAAAGGACCGCAAGTCTGGTGTAAAAGTATGCGAGCAACTGTTTTTATAAAATGTGCAGAAGCTTGGCACAAGGATCCCTCATACCAACTTTCACTGAAATACATCCACTCACTGCTGAGATATTGCTGGACGGATGCACATACAGAGGAACAGCTGCATGTAATCCTGCATACCCTCCATTCACTTCTCGAGTGGGGTTTAAAAATAGTTAAATTTGAACAGTGATTTTTGTGAATAGTGCTGAGTGGTTCGTCATTACATTAGATCAAGGGTTAAGATACAGATTGTATTGGTTTAACCTTTACCCAACGAATCGCCCACATCCGCCTGCGTAATATGCAAATTCAGCAGCTGAAAAATATTATTTTTCAAACAATTTCAACAAAACCATATCATGTGACCCCTCTTTGAAATGAGCTCATTCCAAAGAGGGGTCACACGATATGGTTTTGTTGAAATTTTTTGAAAAATTTTAAAAAATGATATTTAAAATAATAAATTTTGAAATCGTCTGCGTTAGGTAAAGGGTTAAAACCATTTATATTTAAAATTATTTCCTTTTTCCAATATTCTCCACAAGAAAATCAATTTACAGAATTAGAAACAGTTACATATAGATGTGTTATGCTTTATATCATTGCTGGTCAATGAGTTTAATTTTTCCACTTCACCTTACACAACAATGAAGTGAGGTGAGTGGGTAAGTGGTGGCCGAGTAAGTGTGCTGGTCTCTCATGCCAGAGGTCCCGGGATCGATCCCTGGTCGGGGAAAGTTCTCGAGGTGTCCGAACACTCTCCGTCAGCATCAATTGTGGGGTTGATGCTGTCACAGCGTACCGTCCTATCGGGTGGGGACGTAAAATGGCTGTCCTCTGTGCGGAGAGAGACACACTCCGTGCAGGCTAAAGATCCCTTCGTAGTATTCGAGAAGAGCTAGGCCACGAAGTTGCCGCTATGAAGGTCATCCCACACACCTACGCCATTGGGCCAAGAAGAGGCGTTAATATAAGTTGCAAAACTTGTTCGACAATCCTTGTAAAACAAATAAGATTAAATAAATAAAGGTTGTGGCAGCTCTCTCATAGGCTCATGATTTATGACAGGAAAATCATGTACCATGATTTTAGGAACAGCTCAGCAGCACAAGAAAAAAAAAAGAAGAAAAAAAACCCCATTGTTTGTTTCCTCAAATGTGTATATATTTGTTGGTGTTTAGGGTCACATACTTCTGCACAATGGCTAATTACCGTATTTCATCTCAATTTTCTGACACCATTTTCTCACCCACAATAAAAATTTTTAAGCCTTGAAAAGGTAAGTATTGTTTTCCTTATCCAATTGATATGTCTGAACAACTAACAAATCAAATTTTTGTTTTCAAAAAGTGTGCTTTCATTCAACTCTTTTGGTATTTGGGAAGAGAAAACTAGGTCTGAAATGGTTTGGGGATTTTCATAACCATCTAACCAATTCCAATAACTGTGGTTAACTGATTAACCACGGTTATCCAAAGAATTTCATTGTGTATTTTTTTGGTAGTTCAACTGAGGGCGAGGTCAAACTGAAAAATGCCAAAATCAGTCCCGGCAATGCACCCTTGGCAATAGGCAATGCCAAGGAAAATGTGGTGGTAGCAATGCTCATCGTCAGCAAAAAAAATGCCGAGGTGTAATGTTGCAAAATGTCAGGACCCCCCCCCCCCCCCCCCCCCTAAAAAAAATACCTGTGTTTACGGTAACCAAACCAACCCTAAAGAGTTTATAGAGGAAAGGTCGCTCATTTAGTTGATTGTAACCCTAATTTCCATCAGACTTCAACAACAAATTTGAAACTGATTTTGGAGTTTTCAAAATTATGTGTACAAATAAATCTATCAGACAGGATAAATGTGGTGCAAGAGACAAGTTCCAGTTCAGCAAAGGAAACCACATTTGAGAAACTGATGAACATTTCTCAATGCTTCATCGTTGGTGTTGAAAGGTTATTGATATTAATGATAATTGTGTTGAGTTTCATGCATTGATACCAGAAGACCCAAATTTTGGCCTACTGTCTTGAAAATGTCATTTGTGCAACTATAGTACAGGGTAGGATTTGTTTTAAAATTTTTGTTTAGCAGTTTTTTTCATATCTATTGAAATTGATTAGCAAGTGGATGTAACTGTTTAGCAGTTTTAATTTATGATGGTTCCAACCTCATAAGTACTAAAATAACTCAACAATGACATGTATAATTTAATCATGTTTCAATCAATCAAATAAAATAAAACAAACTAACATACCAATGTCACACTCAATGGGACATGAACTTTAATGACTCCACTGGTCTATATGATGAACAACATACCAGACTTTCCCCCTCCTGACAGGCATCATGCTGATTGTGCCCCATACATATTACCTGCCAGTGTCCCACGAAAACTAAAAAAAAATTGGCAAACAGTAACGGGAAACGGGTCACAGCTGTGTATGAAATATGGTCAGGCCAGAAAATAAGCAATCTGATATTTGTAGAATGAGCTCCCCAAAGGGTGAATTTGATGATGCTATCCCACACAGTGGGCCAATTTATCTTCTGGGTACCTCCTTCTGTTTAGTTTTGAGACCCTGATTCAGACTGAGGTTCACAGAGGGTAAATTTAGCGATGCTACCCTTCTGTGCAGGGTAGCATCACTAAATTCACCATCTGGGGACCTCATTGTGCAGATGTCAGTCTGCTTATTTTCTGGCTTGAATATGGTGGCAATCACTTAACAATGGCATGCAATGCCACAATCCTGAAATGCTCCAAAAATCAGTTCATGTTCATTGACAAGTTATTAATGCTTCCATTTCGGTCTCTTCAAATTTGCTTTACATTCTACATGGAGGGAGGGGGGGTTAGTAGGTGGGACGAATTTGTAGTGGTACAAAACCTCCAGACATAGTGGTACGAAACCTCTTGGGATTAACCACTAGTGGTACAAAATTGCCCTGGGACAAACTTGTAGTGGTACGAAACCTCAAGACCCCATTATAGGAATACATTTTTATGTATTAAACCCCTAAAAAAATACTAGGGCAAGCAGACCATAGGGTGAACAGACTCAGGGCTAACATGTATTTAGGGCGAATGGACATGATACCTATTAAAAGACAAAAATGCCTTATCAACCAGTTTTTTTTTATAATTTTAGTTTTGTTTCCCATGAAGTGGGTATTTCTCTGTGTTCAAGTTACAACCAATGGGCACAATAGATAATTAAAACATGAACACTCGGGTAAGAAGGTTGCATGTTCCGGTTACAGATTATTGAAGAGCTTTATTTTTACACCGAAAACCAGAACACTTCTGATGGACTTCTTGCCTGGAACAGCTCAATGACCTCCAAGCAAAGTACAGTTGATTGGTTGGTTAGCAATCACGTTTCTGTATGCCATTCACATTTGTGAGTGACTGTTTTGAACAACATCTCTCGTAGTCACAATGTGCCTGAAAAAGCATCCTTCGTAGTTATGACGTGCCTATATACTACACTATGTGAGTGCAATAAATGCCAGGAGAACAGAGGGATAATCCCATTCTGCTTACCGAAATACATGTGCACCGCACTTTGCGATCCAATTTCATGGAACTGATTCGCAAGAGAGGAAAATTGCATTGCAAACTGCGATGCGAAACCGAACAAATCCTACCCAGTTTCTTTTTAATTCCATTCAAACATACACTTAGAAATTATTGACAGTGGCCAGCAGATGCATAGATATTGCATTTAAGTGAAGTATGTGGTCATTTTGGATACTTGTTTTACTTCTATCAAAAACCACATGCTTTCAATATCACGCCAAATTGGGAGATTTTATCATTGGGCATTTCAAGGAAAGTTTATTTAACCCTTTACCCAACGTAACGGCCAAAACCTGCCAGCGCTATTCTCAAAAATCGCCGATTAATTTTCAAAATATTTTCATTTTTTGTCTCAAAAACATAGGTTATGACCCCTCGTTGGAACGAGCTCGTCGAGCTCATTCCAACGAGGGGTCATAACCTATGTTTTTGAGACAAAAAATGAAAAAAATTTGTTATTCAAGAATTTTTTTTGCAAGTGTCGTCTGCTTTTCATGTTAGGTAAAGGGTTAATCATCAAATATGATTATACTATGGAGCCCCCCAAAAGTTAAAAGAATAATTTGACTACACTAACACGGGAAACCTCTTTAAACTGAATTTGAATTTCCTCAATTATCAATCCTGGTTAGTATATTTTAGAATAGAGTATATATGAACCAGATATGCCGGTTAATATATTTAAAAAGGAAACGATGAAATATTCGCTGATGAACTGGGGTTTGGGGGCAATTTGAAACATGCTGACAAATGCATTTGCTCCCGAAAAGCCACCAGAAGGATCCATTTGATAGCACAGTTCAAGGCTCCATTTGATAGCATCATCTTGCCCACCCCCCACCTAATGCTTCTGTTTTCAGCACAAACTTTTGGCATCTGAATGCAATGACCCCCGACAATTGCCACACGGAGGGGGACAACTTGGCTTATTTTTTTTGCCGAGGAAACGATGGCAAATTACCAGGACGGCAAAATGGACACACAAACCCTGTATAACAATCTCATCTGATAATTCGGAATAAATTTCTTGTCAAGTCATCCTCAGTTGAAGTGAATGGAAAAATCCCCCCTTTCCATACGAATTTCAACTGTTTTGATGCTGTTAACATCAATCTGGTCTCCAAAGCATTACTGTAACGAATAGAATGCATGCATTAGTTGGAGTAGTGTATCCTGTAACAGCATTGATGTTTTTTGCTTGCTTCTTCACGTCATTTTAACTCCACTTGAGTTGGCATACATTATATATGGTGACGGTTAACCAGTTAAGGAAATCATAACCGGTCACAGCCATGACCGATTATTGACCAGTTAACTGGTTAACCATTTCAGCCCTACAGAAAACCCACAAATGTTATGTCGTACTGACCGTAAATAATGACAATAATGGCAATAATGAAAGGGTCCCATAAATAAATCCATATAATGCAGTATGGACCAAGCACCATCAAAAGAACAAGGTAATTATTGCTTCGAATAAACATATTCAGTGCACTGAAAAGCAACAAAATTCCCAACAAATCTTCGCTGGCGATGGTTTTGCAGTTGTTTCATCAGAATTGGTGATCTTTCTTTTAGCTGGAAGTCTGACTGGTCTCATTGCTGAAGGCTTGTAGGGTGTCAGTTCTACTTTTGGTCTGGCTTCTTTGGCCGTTTTGTATGTCACTAGGAATCTTTCAATCTTCAGTTCTTAAGATATCAAGTGCTGGTGATTGAATACTGACACGTATTTAGGTGTTAGTAGCACCATGTTAGCAGCACCACACAGCGAAAACACTGCTTTTTTAAAGGTTACTGGCACACTTTCAATCAATAGTGAACAGTTTTAACTAAACAAACAATTAAACCAATATTCAGACCACACTGTTTACACTTCATCGCCTTTGAATGGCTACATTGGTCCGTTTTGAAAACACTGAAGCCTGCTCAGATTTTTGATCTCACAGTAACAACACAAGCACATGGCTTGATTACTGTTTAACATAATTTACGGAAACATCAAAACTTTTCGTGTACCGGTAGATTAAAAGTGATTTCTTCTCAGTGATTTATCAGGAAAGTAAATAAAAACACAACAATCTACATGTTCATATTTTTATTTTCATTATTTTCTTAATTTTGTTTGTCTCAAAAACATAGCTTATGACCCCTCATTGGTCGAGCTTGTTGAGCTCATTCCAGTGCAGGGTCATTAAGCTGTTTGGAGCAAAAAATTATAAATTCATAGTAATTTGTATATTTTTTATACAACAACCAATGGCCCAGACTAGCTGGTGCTAACTCAAAAATAATCCAGGGCCAAATACAAATGTTTCCCCCCAATCCCCAAAATTTGCATGCAAAACCGAAAATTTTATGTCCTATCTGGTCCTCCATACTTTTGCGAACTGCATGCGCAGTATCCAGGAAGACACCAAAATTGGCGCCAACCATCATTCTTTCTAATAAATTGCCTGCTAAATGTTGTAAACAGCGGGGAGGTATGAGTGCCCACTCATGGGAGGGCCATCCCCAACTGGGCCATTGGTAAGTATAAAAAATATACAAATTTCTCCCCCCCCCCCCCCCCCCCCCCCCCCCCCCCACTTACAATATTTTCATAACAACCAATGGCCCAGACTAGATGAATCATAAACAGGCTGGAGGGCCTAGGACATAGAGGAAAATCCAATCACTCAATCACTTCATAAAGGATATCTCCTACAAGAGAATAGGAGAGAAAGGAATTATATATATCTTCCTCATTTGCGAGAAACGAGAAAGACATAACACCAACAATGTAATTGAGCATTACATAATATATAATTCTCCATTTAATGCCAGCATAACCCTTTATGCTAATTCGGTGAAGGGAAGCCAAAATATAAAGATAGTCCAGAGAATGAGACTCTTTATCCTCATTTAAAAGTGTCAGAGAAGGGGTTTAGCCAGAGATGTGTCCAGCCGTCTTTTGGATGCCCTGTTTACAATTTGGACGCATTGTTTTTTTCAAAAAGAGGGCCCTTCTGATGTTGCTATGCGTCTCTCACGGTTCCCTGTTGATTGTCTTTCCTAAATGTTACAAATGCCACCAGTTCCCCGTGTGTTAATCGCATAGAAAATACCCCAATTCCAATATGATACTGTCAGATACTGATAGATATCACGGAAATCTGAGTAAGGTCGATCCCATTCGAGGGCTATTCCCATTTCTATGGTCTATTATTAGATTTCTGTAGTATGCAACTATGATACGTCAGTGTAAAGTCACCCATCCTAGTTTCAATGACAAATTTAGTCCACTCATTGACATTTCCATCAAGGTCAGTCGACTGTTGACAGAATAATGCCACATCTACAATGTTTATAGTGCGCACTGAACGCCGCATTCGGAACACATGCATTGCATCAATTTGCATGATGGAATGGAAGTTATGGAACAATCATCCATTGTAAGTTGTATGAAGCCAAAACGGACAGACTTGTCACAGACTCACAGGTCAGTAATTGCACTTACAAAGTTATAAGTTACACCCCATTTCCTTTGTCTTCTGCGGCCGGGTTGGTATAATGAGAGATGAATGAAATACCCGATAGAACTGTACTTGAATTGAATGCATGTAATCACGTACTAAGATACCAACACGGGTCAATGCGTTTTGTGAACTTTGGTTTAAGATGGTTACTTAGGTAACCTCGCTGCAGGTATTCGTGAATTTGAACAACCTGATTACATGCTGCAACACTCACCGCTCGTGGGCAGGTTGTTCAAATTCCATGATTACATGAATGTACCTACTACCTCAAGGCTCCACCTGAGTTAGTAACTATTACATCAATACACGATTGGGGTTAGGCCGTTAGGGGGAGCCCGGGGCGGGGAGGGACATAAGTCTGTGGCCCCAATGATTAAATGTCAGTAAATTTGGGTGGGAAAATTGGAAAATTGTAACATGCTGTTAAAAAAATGTCTTTTTGCCCACTCAAAATTAAAAGTAGATTCAACCCCTAAAACTCACCAGAAGGCTCCATTTGATGCTAGAATTAAACAATTAAACAGATCCCTCTAAAAGGGCAAGTGCCTTTGGCACTTGCAAGCAGATGCCTTTGGCATCTTCATTTCCCTCCAAAGACTCCATCTTGCCCCTCTCCCAAATTTGGACACCCTATTTTCAAATCCTAGCTAAACCCCTGTGTCCGAGGATTGTATATTAACGCCCGTTTGACACGTGACATATACAAATGCTTCACAGTGAGCTACACTTTAAAAACCATACATAAATGAGACATATTATTTGCTTCGCACTGAGCTACACCTTAAAACCATCCCAGCACCGACTCGGGACAACTGACACCGGAGGTGGTCTTCCCTTGCTTTTCACTATAAAGCCAGATGATAAGAGAAAAAAACGTCCCCACCCCCCCCCCCCCCCCCCCCCCTTCCCCTTGTTCTGAGGTGCATGACCACAGAACGAAGAGGGCAGCGGAACAGCATCACTGCTGGAGCGGGTTGCCAAAATAACTATAGATGTAATCATTTAGTGCACGACATTCTGAGCAACAGACAGTGGACCTAAACATCTAAGGTCACCGGAGATGGACTCTAAACGCTGTAGAACGCTGTGTCCAGTACGCAGTTTTCATGAGATCAGTAATGGCTATACTGACAGAATAAGCCCAAGAAGTGGACAGTGCTCTAACTTCATGCGCTGATATCTTATTTACAGAATGCTGATCCGAAGACAGACTTTCATAGGCAATGTGTATTGCCAACTGAATCCATCTAGCAATAGAATGAACAGAAATATCTCTTCTGTTAGGAATTAGCGAAAGAAAGAAGCATTTTCTTCCTTTTCTTATAAAATCTGATCGGCGTTTATATGTGCACATAGCCCTTTCTGGACACAGCAGAGGTCTACGGTTGTCCGTAGAAGGCAGAGCCTTTATGTAATAGGCTCAGGCCATTTATCTGGAGCCTGGTTCTTAGCCAAAAAACCCACTTCTGTAGTTAAAGTAATGGTACTACCAACACTACGGTAGTGAGATTCGTCAACCGATAAAGCATGGAGTTCACCAACTATTCTGCAAAGGCTAAGAGAAATGCTGTTTTATAGGTCAAGAATTTTAACTCTACAAAGTCCAATGGCTCAAACAGAGCTTCCTTAAGCTTCAACAGAACCCAAGCCAAATTCCACTTAGGAATTAATCTGAGGGTTCTAGGTCAATTTATAGAGAAATTTCTAACCAGTTTGGATAATGAAGCATTAGATCCAATTGCCATGTTATCATGATGAGTGTAAGTGTCTGATAACATAGACCTATAGCCCTTAATAGTGACAGGCTGCAGTTTGAGAACATCAAACAGGCAGACCAGAAAGTTGGCAATATCTGGTATGGACGGATCATAGACATCTATCGACTGAACCTTACACCAATGGAAGAAAACCTTCCACTTCACTGCACAATTCAACAAAGAGGACCTCCAGCTGTTAGAAATTGCATCCACTGCTCGTCCGAAAAATTGCTTGCTGTGCAAGAAGGACCGCACAATGGAAATACATGAAGGTTGAGACCTTCTGGGTTGTGATGCAGTGCGCGTGACTTCCCCTGATAAAGAAGGTCCTCTCGCAGAGGAAGCTTCCGGGGAACGTCCCATAACAGACACCTGAGAAGATTGATCCATAGTTTCTGTGACGACAGAGATACTACTAGCAGAATTTTGCAATGAGACTGTTTGATCTTCAACAGAATCTGCTGAATTAACAGAGTTGGAGGATACGCATATCCTATCATTCTGTCCCATGACATTGACAGAGTGTCTACTGCGAACGCTCAATGGTCTGGACATGGCGACACGTACGTCTGCAACTGATTGTGTGTCGCAAACAAATCTATCATGAGTCGATCCCACTCGTATCAAATCTGTCTGAATACCTGCTTGTTGAGTTCCACTCTGATGGCAAAAGGCGCCGTTTCCGAGAGAGTGAGTCTGCTAGTTTGCTCAGACAACCCGGTATATGATGGACCAATAGTTGAACATGATGATTCACAACATATAGAAGAATTCTTTCCGTTAGTTTGCATAACGGAATCGAATGAGTGCCTCCCTGGTTCCTGATATGCGCTACTACTGTCGACTTGTCCGACAATATCTGAACATGAGTGTCCGCTATAATGTCAATCCAATGTTGTAGAGCAAGCCATATTGACATCATCTCTTTGATGTTTATATGTTTCTCTGGGAACCGAGGGTCCCAAAGACCCTGACACTTTGAGTCTGTCAGGCTTAGGGTCGCACCCCAACCCGTTTGATTCGCATCCATCACAATCGTGAAAGCCAGATCCGCCTGCCGCAGTGGAACTCCCCGAGTTAACCACTGAATATCTGCCCAAATCTGGACTCTCTTGTTTTACCAGGTCCGTTGAAACAATACTGGACTCGAGCGAATGCATCTTCACACTCCAGTTCTGAGTAAAGAATATCTGGAGGGGACATGTGCGCAAGCAACCCTTCGGAATAAGATCCGCAGACGCTCCGGACAACCTCATCAGTTGCATGAATTCCCTCGCTGTTAATGCGTCTGAGTGTAGACAAAAGAGAGCATAACAACTGACTAATTTTGCTCTGGGTAACGACAGACGAAACAGATTGTTGTGAGTCTCGAAGCTTATCCCCAAGTGAATGAAAAACTTGGACGGAGCTAGATCTGACTTCTCGTTTACGATGAAGCCGAGACGTCGGAGCAAAAGAAGCAGACTCTGAACATTGTTCTGAAGAATAGTTTAGATGCTGTATCTCTGAAGAATGTCGTCTAAGTAAGCCGACGTTACCGCAGACAATGAGTTCGGAAATGAGACATTACCGAGTTCATTATTCGAGTGAAAGCCCAGGGCGCCAGGTTCAGACCGAAGCACATCACTCGGAACTGATACACTGTCCCTCGCATGGCGAACCGCAGGTACTTTCTGTACACCGGATGTACCAGGACATGAAAGTACGCATCCTTTAATCTATGCTTGCCGCAGAGTCGTTCACTCAAATGCTCGCCTTTACTGACCGAATTGTCTCCATATAGAAGATTGGAGCCACGATAAGCTTGTCTATCCAGTCTATTACCGGTCGGAACGAGCCGTCTGGAAACGTTACGAGGAACAGGTGACTGTAAAATCTTAGAGAATTTTGATTCTCGACGACCTCTATTGCATCCGTTGATAAGAGAGCCTGTACCTCTGCTAGGAGAGACTCTCTTTTGCAAAGATTTGATGGAAGATTTGACCACTGCGGACACCTTGTGAGTGGTGGTTTTTCGCTTGGAATGTTAGCCGTAGGCCGTCCAAGACTACAATTCTCATCCACTGGTCTTCCGTAATTGTTATCCAGTTTGTTGCGAATCTTGATAACCTTCTGCCAACTGGCAAGCAACAGAGGTCCTGACCATCCCCTGTAGGACCTGCAAGGCTTACAGGAGGAGAAGCCACGTCCCCCTCGCGAAGAGCCTCGACCCGTCGGCTTAGGGGCATCTGACCGGTAGACTCGATCAGACCTACGCCCCTTTCCCGAGTCGCTGTATTGACGATCTCTAGAGTAATTATAGTAGGGTTTCCTATACCCTCGCAAGGAGTCCCCTTTAGACGATTTCTGTCTGGGACATCCTCCTTTACTCTTTTCTGCTGTAGCGGGTCGATTAGACGCCGACTTTAGAAGCAGAGTATTAGATGCTTTCTTTGTAGCTTGGTCATAAACCAATGATAGCTTGTTGTCAAATATTATGTGTCTGGAGACTGGAGTGACCCGGAGAGTTTTTCACCTTGTCATCTATTAAAGATGACGATGCAAGGGCACCATCACGTCTGATTAACTCCAAATTAGCCACTGTTAAGGCGGAGTTATACGTGGTAAACATAACTGCCCTGGAAAGAACTCTTAAAGAGGTACGAATGTCCTCAAATTCCTTCCCACTGAGATGCTGCGCCACAGCTCTTGAAAGGTGATCTGCGTAAGACAGAGCGTCCAAATTCGCTCTATTCGAAGAAATTGTTGTCTCAATTGTGTCCGAGCAAATACTGAATGACCCAGGCAAGGATAGCTCTAGATCCTTGGCCTGTTCATCCAAACGCAGAGGAACTCTCTGTACATCTTCCCCAACCGTTTTAAATGAAAGTGGTCCAAGAAACGGTAAATTTATGGAAGATGATGTCAAGAAACCGCCTTTCTTCTTCCCACTGGAGAGTTTGAATATGGGGTCGTCTAAATGGCCGAAGGCCTGCGACACCTGTCTAGACTGAACCGGAAAAGACAGGACCGCCTTCTTTGTCTGGATGAAGTCTGCATCCAATGACACCAGTGGTTTCTTTCTAGTAGTCGCAGCATTCTGATTTGCTGGAACAAATTCAGGGTAGTGTTAATGGATTAAACCCATTGCAACCATGTGCTGTTCTGAAAGGGAAGGGTAATCCTCTTCCATATCCCTTTCGTCATCCGATTGAATCAGTTGTGAGTCTCGGTCTACGGCATCTGAAGGTGCAGATGACTGGACCAACCCAGCACCGTCCGACAACTCAGGTTCTGCCGTAGGCTGCTCTTGCACTTACTGGGATGCTGCGATGAACTGCTCAATCTGCGACAGCAAGGCCGTAATGGAGGACTGAAGAGCAGCGGTCTTCTGTTTCTTGGCCGCCTGCTGCTCCTGGGACAGTGTGTCCGAGATGGCTCTTTTCGCTGGATGTCCCGATAAATGGGGCCTCATCTCCTCAGCTACCGGATGGTCCGACTTCACAAACGATGAGTGGTCCCTTCTCGGTGATGCAGGCTGGATATCCGAAGTCGTGTAGCTAAGGTGCGGTCGTGTGTGCTTTTTAGATGACGTTGTAGAAGCCGTAACTGCAGCCAGGGCCGGCTAAGAACTATATGGAATATCCCAGATGGAAGGTGCAGACGGATGCTCCGACTCACTTAAGTTTCTAATCACAACATCTGGCCCCAGATGCTGCTGAGAAAGAGAGGGACCTCTCTCGCTAGTGGTCCTTTCAGACCTCGCCGAGCTTCCCACGGTACTTGCCGGCTTCTTCCTCTGTTCCATCGTCGCTGGGTGAGCATGTTTATGTTTTAAGGTGCTCGCTCTATCTATCCAATCCACTCCTATCGACCGCAACAGACACACCCAGCGTCACGCTGCCCACAAACGGAGTAACCGCTTCACCGGTCGAGCCTGCTGGCGACAAGGGACTAAAACCACCAGCTAGTGGCTTTATGCCGTCTAATATTCGTGAACACCTCAGCAGCTAGCTCTGTTTGCTCATCTGAGCGCGACGACAGTAGCACACTATCTCTAGGCATCACGTAAACATCACCATGTTCTTGTTCCTCTGAAAAAGAAACTGAGAAACTTGATTGACTTTGTGGCGAGAAGACGGGCATTGGCCTCTCGCCGCTAACAATGTACCATGACACCCGTCTCCAATGTTTGTCATTCCATCCACCACAGGTTGGACAAGAATTAGTGGGAGTACATCGACTACATGCAAGGCAACAAGCATGTAAATCCAAGGAAGACTTCCTCGCCTTGCATTTTGAGCAATAAGCTTTCATAATAATGAATCAAAACAAAGTCAACAGTACTCCCACCAACTCCACAATAATTATATGAAAAAGATACATAATAAATACATTAAAAATATAAATCAAAAAATTAAAACAACAAAAAAAAATTTTCGAAATATTTTGACAGGAGTCCAAGTTCCCAAAGGGAATTAGACAAGCCCAAAGGTATCCCGATAGAGCCTAAGTATGGACAAAATTCAAAAAAATAATTTGCTACACTACCGGAATATTATAAATGTATCTTAAAACAATCCTACCGTGAAATAAATAGGAAACTACATATATTAAAACAACATTGTCAAAGTAAAGGTCAGAAGAAAAACCGGAAAAAAGACCCCAGGCACTGAATAAAGAGGCCCGAAGTCAGTAACAGATTTTGAACTATCCGATGTAGAGCAAGATCTTCAGAAGAAGAAAATGCCTAAACCCCTAGGGTGAGGACGTAACCATGGGGATATACAGAATAAAAATTCTGTGTAACACGTCAAACTCCCAAGAAATTTATAAATAAAATTTCAATAAAATAAGCCAAAAAGCTTGTGAGTTCAACTGGGGAGCTTCAAGGAAGGCTGGGGAAGGAACACTTAACAAACAGAGGAAAAATCATTAGCAAGAATGATGACGTCAGGCCCATGTCCCGAAATTGGGAAACATGAAATAATTTTTATAATTATTATAAAGTTACAGTCCTGAACATTTCCAACCACCGTTGTTCCCTTCCATCATCCAATTATGTCCTTGGATCCACCAATTCTACCATTGATTTTGTTTAAACAATATTTTTTTCAATAAGTGTTAACTGTTACATAATAGAGACATCAGTGTATTATCAACTCAAAAATAAACTAGAAACTGTTTTAGCACACTAAAATGTCTCCCCTTCCTTTCTATTTAATGCACTGCAAATTATATATACATGAATAATATTGACAATCATACCAAATATCTAATGTCTAGGTCAAAAGACAAAAAAGTTATGCCCCGGACAAAGTTTCCCTTAAAAAGCACATAAATCTGACCGTCAGGTCAAAGATCAAGATCACATGAAGGTCAATATGGTACGCGACACACCGGCTCATGGTGATACATCCACATGCCAAATATCTAAGGTCTAGGTCAAAGGACAAAAAAGTTATGCCCCGGACAAAGTTTCCCTTAAAAAGCACATAAATCTTACCTTCAGGTCAAAGTCACATGAAGGTCACTATGGTACGCGACAGACCGGCTCATGGTGATACATCCACATGCCAAATATCTAAGGTCTAGGTCAAAAGACAAAAAAGTTATGCCCTTGACAAAGTTTGTATAAGAAGGAGAAGAAGAAGAATATGCACTAAAACAATATGTCTCCCTTCTGGGAAGGGGAGACATAATTCCTATAGAGGGTTGAGTATTTTCTATTCCTTAAAAATGAAAAAAAAAAATTATTTGGATGTGATGTAAACAATACGATAAAAAAAATTATCTCATTGTTCACATCACATCCAAATTGATTTTTTTTTTTTCATTTTCAGTGAATAAAAAATACTTGCACCTCATAATATGCATCTCGCCATAATTGGGAGCTGGAACGAATAGCCTTGCAGTAGGTCGCTAAATTTAAAATTGTGTAAGTGTGCACCTTGACGATACCCTGTGGAATCCCACAAAGTATCGTCATTGGTGCTCATTTACACAATTTAAAATTTAGTTGACTCCAGAAATTGACCACAGAAAGTGTCACACTTTCGAAAGTAAATTCCTTTCAAGGGTCGAGCATTTTCTATTCTTTAAAAATGAAAAAAAATGATTTGGATGTGATGTAAGCAATACGATAAAATAAAATAAACAAGTATGTCCCAACTTCCCCTTTGGGGAGCGGGGTTATAAATATCTATGATCTAAGCTCAATATCCACATGTCAAAAAAACCCAAATTCTGGTCTGGAAAATTACTCCCTATTTAAAGTACATAAATTTGACCTTGAGATCAAGGTCACATGAAGGTCATGATGACATGTGGTCTCATTGTGATACATCCACATGTCAATCATCTAAGTCCTAGGTCAAAAAACAAAAAAGTTCTGATCTGGACAATTATTCCCTGTTTGAAGTACATAAATTTGACCTTGAGGTCAGAGGTCAAGGTCACATGCAGTTCATCAAGGTAGAGGACATGCAGTTTCATGGTGACACATCCACATGTCCAAAAAAAAAAAAAAAATCTGGTCTAGACAATTACTCCCTATTTAAAGTACATAAATTTGACCTTGAGGTCAAGGTCACATGAAGGTCATGATTACATGTGACATGCAGTCTAATTGCGATACATCCACATGTCAAATATCTAAGTCCCAGGTCAAAAAACCAAAAAGTTCTGGTCTGGATAATTATTCCCTATTTGAAGTACATAAATTTGACCTTAAGGTCAAGAGGTCGTGGTCACATGAAGGTCATCGAGGTAGACGACATGCGGTCTCATGGTGACACATCCACATGTCAAATAACCAAGTCCTAGGTCAAAAAACAAAAAAAATCTGGTCTGGACAATTACTCCCCATTTGAAGTACATAAATTTGACCTTGAGGTCAAGGTCACATGAAGGTCACAATGGTATGCGACACACCGGCTCATGGTGATACATCCACATGCCAAATATCTAAGGCCTGGCTCAAAAGACAAACGAGTTTTGGTCCGGACAAAGTTTCCTTGAAAAAAGCACAAATCTGACCTTCAGATCAAAGGTCAAGGTCACATGAAGGTCACAATAGTACGCTACACACCGGCTCATGGCAATACATCCACATGCCAAATATCTAAAGCCTGACTCGAAATACAAAAAAGTTCTGGTCCAGACAGTTTCCCTTAAAAAATCGCATAAATTTGACCTTCAGGTCAAAGGTCAAGGTCACATGAAGGTCACTATGGTACACTGTACACCGGTTCATGGTGATACATCCACATGCCAAGTATCCAAGGTGTAGGTCAAAAGTCAAAAAAGTTATGGCCTGGACAAAGTTTGTGTGATGTTTCCCTTAAAAAAAAACACAAAAATCTGACCTTCAGGTCAAAGGTCAAGGTCACAATGGTACACTGCACACCGGCTCATGGTGATACATCCACATGCCAAGTATCTAAGGTGTAGGTCAAAAGACAAAAAAGTTATGGCCCGGACAAAGTTTGTATGAGAAGGAGAAGAAGACGACGAAGAATATGCACTAAAACAATATGTCTCCCTTCTGTGAAGGGGAGACATAATAAATAGTAAGACAATATAACACAATCAACAGTTACATGGTACAAGGTAAAAGAGGGATTTGACAAAAAGCTTGTAGCTTATGCTGGTCATCTCCCAAAACTAGACAGACAACTTAGGAAGGTGGTATAAAATAGTGTAATGAATGAATATACTGCCGTATTGGGCTTGTGACTACGTTTGTTCTTTAATCAGCATCCCAGTGCCAAACCAATTCTGCGCAGCTTGAGTAGCCTACGATTCTGAGTCGTGAGGTATGAGAACCATGTCAGAAAGTTCTGGGAGTGAGGAGCCAGAACCCCCAACACGGCAGTACATCAGATTGTTTAAACCTTGTTTGTATACAAAGAAACGTGGAAAGCAGCAAAGGAAAGCAAGAAAAGAACAGATCATAGAAAGCCAGCTTTAGAACATGACGAAATGCTTTTAGATTTGCAACAGTCATTTGTGGGGCAGCTTATATATACACCAAATAAGCGACAAGGTAGAGGAAAGCATTTTGATGGATGCTACAAGAAGGGAAATTGAAGACGGACAAAGCAGATAATCTTCCTTGTGGAGTTAGAAGGTAAGGTTATTTATTTGTGTTTGTCAGTCCTCAGAAACGTCCACTTGATAGAATAAAATTATGTACATCTTCGAACAGTAGACAATTCTCTGAAGTAGTCAAAAGCTCTGAGCCAAAAAGAAGTATTGAAATGTCAACAGGGAATGGGAGTTAACTAATAGTACTATATTGAACGTTTGAATATATAGGACAGAGTAGAAGGAAGTAGATCTGGCATCTCTTCCATGCCGCATTGGCAGGAAGAGGTGAGAGAGAGGTAATTGGCTAATAAATGAGAATTGAGGTTACTACAACCAAGTCTCAACCTACAATGGTATATTTGGGCTGTTCGAGACTTTGACCAGCAGTAAAACTTAGTAGGGCGTTGACTTCCAACGTTTAGATACATTTTAAAGTTGGTCAGTGAAGAGTTTTCACGGACAGAAAGAGGCTGTTGGTTCCATTGGTCAGTGGTGCTTGGAATGAATGATGACTGATACAGCTG
This sequence comes from Pictodentalium vernedei, assembly GCA_031216915.1. Lineage (NCBI taxonomy): Eukaryota > Metazoa > Mollusca > Scaphopoda > Dentaliida > Dentaliidae > Pictodentalium > Pictodentalium vernedei. Next base: position 80,744,204 of record CM062292.1, on the reverse strand, counting down.
TATTCTACAGAATGGGATTCTGTGGTTATGATTTGATTGGAGGTTGTGCGTGAAATTCGACGACGAGATGACTGGAGGGACTTTGTTGGCAATATATGGAGGCGACTTGCGATGATACATTTTAAAGAACTGTACCAATTTGTGTTTCCTGCGTCTTTCATGTAGGGGATCCCAACGAGTTTCGGAGTAGAGTAAAGCTTTGCTACAACTGGCTGTAGCCCCTGTAATTATCCTCGCGGCTGCAATCTGGATTTTTTCTAATTCTTCAACTTTGGTTGCTGTGCAATTGTCCCAAACAACCATTGATTTGTGTCTGGCATCATTAAACTGAGATTTAAAAGCACAGATGTCAGTTTGTTGTTACTGACTGGAGGGCCAAACAAAGAAAATGATGGTTGGCACCAATTTCGGTGTCTTCCTGGATACTGCGCATGTGCAGTCCGCAAAAGTATGGAGCACCAGATAGGACATAAAATTTTCGGTTTTGCATGCAAATTTTGGGGATTGGGGGGAAACATTTGTGTTTAGCCCTAGATTATTTTTGAGTTAGCACCAGCTAGTCTGGGCCATTGGTTGTTGTATAAAAATATGAAACAGTTTAGTTATTCAAGAATTTTATTTGCAAGTGTTGTCTGCCTTTCGTGCAAGGTAAAGGGTTAAACCATACTGAATGACCCCTGAGGGGTCACATGTTTTTTTTTTAAATTTGAAAAAAAGTAAAATAACAAATATTGGTTCTGTTTGCATTGGACAAAGGGTTAACTAACAAAGAAAACTCTGGGGTTAAATCCTGTCATCGCATTTTGTTCTGTGCTGGCATTTGATGGGCAAAATACATACTAACTTTCATTACAACCATCAACTATTGGTGAAGTTCTAAAAAAAAAAAAAGGTCCAACATGTTCATTTTCCAATCAAGGGGCTCAACTCTAGCATCATAATTTCGCACTGGGAGTATCTGGCTTACGATGGGGAAGATACATACAAAATTTCATAACAATCCATAAATTATTAAAGTGACTGAAAGCATATGAATTTGGATGGATGGACAGACACACGGCTGGACATACTAGTAATCCCAATTCATTACCTTAAGAGTGGGGGGTATAAAAACAGACTTGTTTCTCAGGTAATAATATTGGGACTTTCTAACACTAGCAAGGGATAGGGAATAATTTAACCGGTACCGCATTGCATAATGCTATACATAATGCAATTGAAGTGATGAAATATTTTGTTGCCATTCAGTAATTGCGATATGTTTTGTTGGCAGGGCTTAAAATTCAAGAATCAGAATCCATCTCGCAAATGATTCTCGCAATTAAAACTTAGATGTGAGTCTTCCATGGAAGACGTGTTTCGCCTGCACTATGTTTTAATAATTTCAGACAGAATTCTAAGTGGAAACGGGGCATAACTCTGGAAAAAATACAGCGGATCAAAAAATAAAATAGGAGGTGCACAATGCCATTATGTGATAAAGAATCACTGAAAGTTTCATCAAAATCCATTCATAGGTTAAAGAGGAGTGGCGGATAAGAGAAAGTGTGACACGGACGATGGCGCAGATGACGCGGTCGACGCAAGACGACAAAAGTAATCCCTATATGTCGCTCCCCCTTTGTGGGGCAGGCGACACAACAATTAGAATCAACTTTGATTCTCGCAAAATGCTCATTTGATTCTTGTCATAGATTCTAAAAGTGTACTTAAAGGCATGGAGAATTCTACATATTTTTGGCTCCCTCATAATAAGGTAACACTCTGACTTAGCAGTGGTGTCTAGTGAAGTCTTGGCTGCCTATCCAGGCAGCCAAGACTTCACTAGAAACCACTGGCAAGTAGAGCTGAAACGGTTAAAGGGTTTTCTTGATCAATTAATCACATGGATTAACCTTGGTAAACCGATTAATCACTTACCCTAATAGGTAGCTGAATAATTGCCATACCGTTGATGATTTGCAGCATATTAACTCTTTACCCAACACAATGGGAAAAACCGGCCAACGCTATATACAAAAGTCTCCATTCAAATTTTATTATATTTTCAATTTTTGTCTCAAAAACATAGCTTATGACCTCTCATTGGGACGAGCTCGTTGAGCTTGTCCCAATGAGGGGTCATAAGCTATGTTTTTGAGACAAAAATTAAAACGTTTTTAGCAATTTGAGAATTTATTTTGCAAGTATCATCTTTCAACCGCATTGGTTAAAAGGGTTAGGAATAACCATTTCCAGCTGCAGATACATGCACGTAAACAAGTATGTCAGCACATAACTTGCATGCTTTACTCTGTCTCATATAATTGATGTGAGTCAGTGCGACAACATGGGCCTGTTTTGGAGCAAGTTTGTTCCTTTGTTAACCTATATAATACAATAGTTCAAAAGTAACGGTTAATCGATCAATTATTTTTTGATCGATCAAAACAGTGAGCATTGGTTGATCGATTAATCGTTTCAAGTTTACTGGCAAGGTACTGTAACTTCCATCAACAAGACAAGCCTGTATGTTGGAACACGTATTCCATGTGTACATACAGAACAAGAATCACACAAATATTGGAACTAGGCCCTTTAGGGTTAAACTGCAGTAAATATTTGTATATATAAAAATGAGTCTTTTCATTACGGTTGCACTCACGAGGACAAAGATATAACAGTACTATAAAATTCTTAACTGAGAACTGAAAATTAATTCTTGCTGAAAGAGTTTGCGAGAATCCAAACTGATTCTCGTGGATCGGGATGAATATGAAGGCCTGGTTGGTGATCACTGAAACAAAAACTTACACTTGATGAGCTGCATATGTACTATGTTTAGTTTCTTTAAATAATTTTACCAGAGCATATAACAAACTGCCCTTTAAAAAGCACACATAGTTTGTTTAGCCTCCATACTTATTGTGTGCACTTTTTTGAATATTTTTGTGTGGCACTATAGTTCAAAGTTTATGTTAAGATTGCCTTTCTAAAGAAAGATTGATAATTATACAGTAGAATCCTCTTAATTGAATATCCATTTTGCTAGTGATAATTATTCAATTAACAGGAGTATACAATTAACAGGGATTTGGTCAGATTCCTATGTTCTGGAGGTAAACTGAGCATGTATTCTAACATATCTTGTTTGACAGAGCTCATAGAGCTCTGTCAAACAAGATATGATAGAATAAATGCCTGTATTGGATGTAGTGAGGCCAAAAAGGTTGATAAATAAGGGGAATCTGGTGCGTGTCACAGTAATTTTTTCGACATATTACAAAAATTTATATACAATTAACAGGAGTTTACTCTACAACCCATATGCAATTAACAGATCAAATTTGTACTGAATGTATGGTAAATGGTTTTGTGTTTGAAAATTATATTCAATTAACAGGGATATACAATTAAGAGATATCCAGTTAAGTGGGATCCACTGTACATACTGATTTGTGTTTGTTTTTATTTGAATCCATTCCCCATGTTGTCATTTCACAGTCCCAACTGACAAGAGGAAAAGTATTTGTGGCATGTAAAACTACTGCATTGAGTTAAGTTGAAAAGCATGTGAATGAACATCTTGGGAAATCCATCCCAGTCCACAATTCAATTTTATAACACTTCCTGTACCCAAATTGCACATGCTTCTACACTTGTAAGCAAAATATAGACAGTCTTTGATTCAAACAAGTTGTGCATTGAAAGGGGATCGTTTAGGAAAATGTTTTCAATAAATATAAATTTATGCAGTTCAGTATTTTAAATTTTACTTAAAAATTGCTAAAAAAAAATTTACAGCACAAATGGAAACTGAAAACATTCAAAATCCACTGTTTTATAACATGGGTAATCTTGGATGGTGGTCAAAATTGTCTCCCAACATTGGTCAAAACATCTGGCATTGGTTAAACCATTCCCCAGCAAAAACGTCCTATTGTATTACTCAATTCGCTATTAAGTTTTTACTAGCACCTTACTTAGCTTACAAGCCAGTTTTTATTTGAAAATTAAAATTGAAAAACTGCTATGCAATTCTCATTAAATGTGATGACCTTTTTCAAGATGTATAGCACTTGCTATGCAAGTTCCAAAAATTAAAATATTCACTGGCAAGTGAGGGGGAACACTTTTTCTTAACAAGAGGCCCCAGGGGGCCTGAGGGCGCTCACCTGACATGGTAGCCTAAATATGAACCCAGAGAATTGATTTCCACAAGTTGCATCTGCTCCTCCTAAGAAAAGCTGAAACCAAATATCCAAATATTCTGACCAGTGGATCTAACAAAAGATTTTTAAAGAATATTCCTCATATTGAAATAAGTCGTAATTCGGGCTCTCACAGGGAACCCATATATGAACCCAGGGACCTGGCTTTAACAAACCTGAATCTCACACCCCTAAGGATTCTGCACACCAAATATCAAAACATTCTGACTGCTGGATCTGAAGAAGAAGATTTTTAAAGAAAATTCCTCATTTTGAACCAAGTTACAATTCAAGCTCCCACAATCAGCCCAAATATGGACCTAGGGACATAGCTTGAACAAACTTGAATCTTACCCCCCTAAGGATGCTGCATAAAAAATATCAAAAGCATTCATCTGCTGGATCTGAAGATTTTTAAAGAAAATTCCTCATTTTGAACTAAGTTGTCATTCAGGCTCCCATAGTGAACCCAAATATGAACCAAGGGACTTGACTTGAACAAACTTGAATCTCAGCCCCCTAAGGTTGATCCATATGCGTGCCAAATATCAAAACATTCCAATTGCTGAATCTGAAGAAGATGATTTTTAAAGAAAAATTCCTCATATTGACTAAGTTATAATTTGGGCTCTACTACCACATATCAAACCATTCCGACTGCTGGATCTGAAGAAGAAGATTTTTTAAGAAAATTCCTCATTTCAAACAAAGTTACAATTCAAGCTCCCACAGTGAGCCCAAATATGGACCTAGGGACATGGCTTGAACAAAGTTGAATCTCACCACCCCCCCCCCCCCCCCCCCCCTCCAAGGATGCTACATACCAAATATCACAAGATTCTGCCTGCTGGATCTTGAGAAGAAGATTTTCAAAGAAATTTCCCTGAAATGCACTAAGTTCAAATTTGGCCTCCTATACTGAGCCCAAATATAAACCCAGGGGGCCAATTTGAAGATTTGAACAAACTTGAATCAGATCCACCCCACAATGTTGCATACCAACTATCACAAGATTCTGCCTGCTGGATCTGGAGAAGATTTTTTTTTGGATCTGGAGAAGAAATTTGCCTGAAATGCACTAAGTTCGAATTTGGGCTTCTATAGTGAGCCCAAATATGAATCCAGGTGGCCGATTTGAACAAACTGGATTCAGATCCACCCCACAACGTTGCATACCAAATATCAAAAGATTCTGCCTGCAGGATCTGGAGAAGAAGATTTTTGAAGAAATTTGCCTGAAATGCACTAAGTTCGAATTCGAGCTTCTATAGTGAGCCCAAATATGAATCTAAGGAGCCGATTTGAACAAAATAGAATCAGATCCACCCCACAATGTTGCATACCAAATATCAAAAGATTCTGCCTGCTGGATCTGGAGAAGAAGATTTTTTAAGAAATTAGCCTGAAAAGCACTAAGTTCAAATTTGGGCTCCTATACTGAGTCCAAATATAAACCCAGGGAGCCGATTTGAACAAACCTGAATCAGATCCACCCCACAATGTTGCATACCAAATATCAAAAGATTCTGCCTGCTGGATCTTGAGAAGAAGATTTTCAAAGAAATTTGCCTGAAATGCACTAAGTTCAAATTTGGGCTCCTATACTGAGCCCAAATATGAACCCAGGGAGCCGATTTGAACAAACTTGAATCAGATCCACCCTACAATGTTACATACCAAATATCAAAAGATTCTGCCTGCTGGATTTGGAGAAGAAGATTTTTTAATGTTTTTCCCATTGCCTACAGTGTTAAAAAGTGCTGACTCAGCACTTTTTCAAAGTCCCCAAACTGTACCCTATGATAAAACCGATGGCAATTTGTTTTTACCAATTCTTTCTGTTGGTCCTAAGGAAGCTTCACACCAAATAAAAATTCTCGGTGCCATGCAGTTTTGGAGATATGGGCGTTTTAATTTTTTTCTATTTTTAGCTCCTGCGGTTCCCATGGGGGCTACAAGAAAAAAAAAATCAGCATAAATTAGGTACTTATGACCCAATAAGCCCTCACATAAAATTTGGTTCAAATCAGCCTCTCGGTTTGGAAAATAGAAATTTTGGGTGGGGCCAAAAATTTTGCCCCTCCCATAACGACGCCAAGTATAGCCCCACAAACTTCTCTTGAACAAATCTGAGTCTACACCTCAAAAGGAAGCTGCACACCAAATATCAAGTCTCTGCTACTGCTGGTTCATGAGAAGAAGATTTTTTAAGATTTCAGCACACTTTTTGGGTGTGGCCCTACCCACGGGCGAGGCAACTTGATTTGAACAAAATCAAATTGCGATGTCATAACAAACTATTATCTCAAATATCAATTAAATTCGTTCAGCGGTTTGGGAGGAGAAGACGCAAACACCATGTTCACGGACGACGGATGGTGAGTGATCACTATAGCTCTCCTGACTGAAAGTCAGGTGAGCTAAAAACTCCAGGTTTGAAATAACTTAACAAAATATTAGATAATAGCAACACATCATTCACCATAAAAAATTCAAGAGAAATTGGATATTTATTATTTATTGGTGTTTAAGGTCACATATTTATGCACAATGGCTAATCATGATCGTGACAGTTTTACAGGTGGAGGAAGCAGGAGTACCCGCAGAGAACCCCAGAGCAACGACGGGCAGCTGCCAGCTCCCCAACATTGTAACTCTGCACTGCAGCACAGGCATGGTTAGACTGGTTGAAGACATGCGCACCAGCGACGTGCAGTACCCTTTAGTACATGGCATCATCGTGCCCCCATGTGGACAATCAGGGTTATGTGCCTTGCCCAAGGCCACAAAGCGGGAGTCCGAATCGATTGCTCAGATGGTCAACCATCCGAGGACTAACCGGGAAAGAGAAATTGGATGATAGCAAAGAGTTCATATCTTCAATAATGGGGGATACATTCTGACTTCTGAAACTATTTTGATTAATCAATTTGATAGTTCTTAACCCTTTACCCAACGCAGACGATTTCAAAATTTATTATTTTAATTATCATTTTCAAAAACTTTTCTAAGAATTTCAACAAAACCATATCGTGTGACCCCTCTTTGGAACGAGCTCAACGATATGGTTTTGTTGAAATTTTTTGAAAAATAATATTTTTTCAGCTGCTGAATTTGCATATTACGCAGTCTGATGTGGGCGATTCGTTGGGTAAAGGGTTATATATTTCCTATCATTTTTGAGAAACTCTTTTGGGTGTCTAAAGGGGCCACATATATGACTTTTTCCAATGGCATTTAAGCATGACCAATTCCCTACCTCAGTCAAACAAACATAAAATTCTCAAGTCTTGTCCTGAACTGGGCCATGATAAGACCTCTGAAACCAATATTTAACAACCTAACAGAGTGCAGAAAGGGTCTGAATGACTGGCATTTTGATGGTATTCAAGAACAGTGTAATAGAGAACAGAGGTTGGAATGAAGATTTCATGTGACTGATCATTACTACATGTTGTAGAATCCATATTTATACTCTTAGTTCAATTTGCACGTAAAATTTCTTCATCTTTGTATGTTTCTTCTCCAAAAGAAATTCCCAATTGGGCTCTCATAATGGAAATTTTCCCAATTTATTTTTTTATTGGGGTTTATCAACACTTTTGACAGCAAGGGTTACCTCGTGTGGGACAGTTTTACAGGTGGAGGAAGCTGGAGTACCCTGAGAGAACCGCCGAGCAACTGTCAGGCTCCCCAACATACTAACTCCACATAAGCAGGATTAGCATTGGTTGAAGAGAAGTGCACCATCGACGTGTAGTACGCCTTAGTATACAATGCCACTACCTGGGCAAGTGGGATTAAGTGCCTTACCCAAGGACACAACGTGGTTGCCGCAGGTGGGATTGGAACCAAGGACCTCTCGGCTTGCAGCCTGCATCTCCACCTACTGAGCCACTGTGCTCCAATTTCCCCAATGGCATGGGCCCTGGACCCTTTCTTAAAGAGGACAGAAAAACTGCTGTATTTGAGAAATCAGTTTATATATCTTCCGTGTTGAACATGGAAAGTAACATTTATCTTGGTTCCTGAAGGTTCTGAAAAACTGAATTCCATGAGTTTCCACGACAATTCACAACCTGTTGAAATCAAATTCCATGACCATGCAAACGTAAATCATTTCCATAACTTGTTGAAAGAAGGTCAATGTAGAATCAATTAACTGAAGCAACAAGGTCAATACAAGTAAAATTCAGTCTCAATCTCATTCACTGAGATGAGACCTCTGGATTTTTTTCTCAACTTTTAAAATCTTTGCTTCAAAGACATTGAGCTCCTCCTTCAAATGATGGGTGAGGGGTGTGGGAGGGGGGGGGGGGATTTCTATGAGCTATGCTTCATAAGAAAAATATTTCTCATTTCAGTTAACCCTTTACCCAACTTAACAGCCAAAACCGGCCAGCGCTAGTCTAAATGAAAGTATCAACGACACTGTAGCTCAACTTGACAAACTTGAACTTGGTAAGTTATAAATGAAATGGCAAAATTGAAGATCATTGGTACCAATGTTATTTGATGAAATTTCAACATAACAGAATTGTGTGTGCACAACTTCAGAGTAATCCATGCATTTTTAAATGTAAACTGTAAGACTGGCTAAAGGAAGAATGTTGATACACAAATGCAGTTTGTTCAGAGGTTATTGTAAATGGCAACTTTTTTTCACAGAAATGAATGCTAATCAACAGCTCTTATCTAGAGTTCTTGACTAATGAGCACACCAAGTTCAAAAACAATCCTATGATAAATGTGGCCTGTAGGCCATGTCAAAGAATGTTGATGCACAAATGCAATAAATTCAAAGATTGTTGCTAACAGTAACAGCTTTTGATAGAAATGAAAAGAAAATCAATAGCTCCTATCTTTGTCACCCTTCATAAGCACACAAAGATTCAAAACAACCTGATAATGAAAGTGTCCTCTGAGGCATGCCAAAGGAAGATGTTAATGCACAAATGCACTAAGTAGAAGGTCATTGCTTGTGGCAATGTCTTTTGTTTTTTTTTTTTTGTTTTTTTTTTTTTGGGGGGGGGGGGGGAGGGGAGGGGGGTAATGGAAATTCATAAATATACCCTGCAGAGAGTGCAAAAGGGATAAGTTGATGCACAAATGCAGTAAGTTCAAAGGCTGGTGATAACGTCAATAACTTTTTATGGAAATGAAAAAATAGCTCACATTTAGAGGTCACCCCAAACACACATACAAAGTTTCAAAGTGATCCGATCATAAATGTGCCCTGAAGGGTGTGTCAAAGGGAAATATTGAGGTCTGACTAAACTAAGTTCAAAGGTCAGCGGCAACATTTTTTGACAGAAATGGAAGAAAATCGACAGCTCCCATATAGATGTCACCCCACACAAGCACACCAAGTTTGCAAGCGATCGAATCTTAAATGAGCCCTGCAAGGTGTTTCAAATGGAAATATTGATGCTTAACTGCACTAAGTTTTTACTAAATTCATCGAAGGTCATTGCCAGTGGCAACATTTTTTGATGGAAATCGAATAAAATCAATAGCTCCCATCTAGAGGTAACCCCAAACAAGCATACAAAGTTTCAAACCTATCTGATCATATATGTGCCCTGTAGGGCATGCCAAAGGAATATATTGATGCCTGACTAAACTAAGTTCAAAGATTGTTGGCAGCGGAAACATTTTTTGACGGACGGAATTGGAAGAAAATCGATAGCTCCAATCTAGAGGTCACCGCAAACAAGCAAGCCAGGTTTCAAAGCAATCCGAACATAAATGTGCCCTGTAGGGTGTGCCAAAGGAAAATATTGAGGTCTGACTAAACTAAGTTCTAAGAATGTTGACCGCGGCAACATTTTTCGACAGAAATGGAAGAAAATCGATAGCTCCCGCCTAGAGGTCTCCCCAGGATGGCAATCTGATCATAAATGTGCCCTGTAGGGTGTGCCAAAGGGAAATATTGAGGTCTGACTAAACTAAGTTCTAAGAACGTTGGCCGTGGCAACATTTTTTGACGGAAATGGAAGAAAATCGATAGCTCCCATCTAGAGGTCACCCCAAACAACCATGCCAGGTTTCAAAGCAATCCAATCATAAATGTGCCTTGTTGGGTGTGCCAAAGGGAAATATTGAGGTCTTCTGACTAAACTATGTTCTAAGAATGTTGGCTACGCCAACATTTTTTTGACGAAAAATGGAAAAAAATTGATAGCTCCCATCTAGAGGTCACCCCAAACAAGCATACTAGGTTTCAAAGCAATCTAATCATAAATGTACCCTGTAGGGTGTGCCAAAGGGAAATATTGTGGTCTGACTAAACTTAGTTCTAAGAACATTGGCCGAGGCAACATTTTTTGACAGAAATGGAAGAAAATTGATAGCTCCCATCTAGAGGTTACCCTAAACAACCATGCCAGGTTTTAAAGCAATCCAATCATAAATGTGCCCTGTAGGGTGTGCCAAAGGGAAATACTGAGGTCTGACTAAACTAAGTTCTAAGAACATTGGTCGCAGCAACATTTTTTGACAGAAATTGAAGAAAATCGATAGATCCCATCTAGAGGTCACTCCAAACAAGCATACCAAGCTTCAAAGCAATCTGATCATAAATGCGATCTGTGAGGTGTGCCAAAGGAAGTTGTGGACGTATGTACGTTACTACATACGTACGTATGTACGTATGCCGACGGACGAGAAGTGATGGCAATAGCTCAGCTTGATTTTGTCAAGTTGAGCTAAAAATTGGCAATTAATTTTCATTATTTTTTTCATTTTTTGTCTCAAAAGCATAGATTATGACCCCTCGTTGGAACGAGCTCATCGAGCTCGTTCCAACGAGGGGTCATAACCTATGCTTTTGAGACAAAAAATGAAAAAATTTTAGTTATTGAATAATTTTTTTGCAAAGTGTCTTCTGCCTTTTCATGTTAGGTAAAGGGTTAAAGACAAAATAGTTCACACTGTTTTTGTGAGAAAATTGGTTGTGAAATAACTACATTGCAATTTCTGTTCAGCTTTGATGGTTTTCTAGAATATTGAACCACCTTATTTTTGAAATACTCGCTGAGAGAGCTCCCAAAATAATATTGACATTTTAGTAAGATTTTAAATATTGAAAAACAGAACACTGTTGAGGTTAAATGAAGCATGCAAACCAGGTAATTTATAATAACAATATATTAAAACTTTTGTGCAAGAAGAGAAAAAAATTGAGTGTGTGATGAAAAGAATACCATAATATGGTGATGATCTGATGACAAAACATGCATAGAAACATGTTTTTATACCAATGTAGCAAATAAAAAAACAGTGCAGTGATGATATGTTCTGTGATAAAGTTCTGACAGCTACATACAACAGAAGAAAATTCCAGAACTTTTCTAATGCATTGGCATGCAAACTGTCACAAAATAATTAAATTAAGCCTATAAAAATGTTTTCTGGTTTCTCATGCAATTCTCCTCAAGGTCACATACTTATGCACAATGGCTGATTGTGACCATGACAGTTTTATGGGTGGAGGAAGCCGGAGTACCCGGACAGAACCACCGAGCAACGACGAGCAGCTGACAGCTCCCCAACATCGTAACTCCGCACTGCAGCACAGGCAGGGTTAAATTGGTTGAAGACATGCGCACAATCGACGTGCAGTACGCCTTAGTACACGGCGTCATCGTGCCCTCATGTGGACAATTGGGGTTAAGTGCCTTGCCCAAGGACACAATGTGGGAGTCCGGATCAATTGCTCTGATGGTCATCCATCCAAGGATTAACCGGGCTCGACGTTGCTTAACTTTGGTGATCTGATGAGAACCGGTTACCGAAATGCCACCGCGTCCCCATAGTGAGAATTAGAAATTTAATCCTTTCATTATTATGCAAAAAAAGAACAGTCTTTCAGAAATGAAAAATTTCCCATAATGCAGTTGTAAATTTAACCAACTACATCTTATCTGACAGGAGCTCAGATATACAAGATATAGTGGATTAAATTTTTAGTTTTAGTACTTTCAGTGAAAAATAATATCAAAGATTTCCAGGTAAGAAAAAGAGTGAAGAGGCAGATTGTAAATGACGAGGGAGGTTCCTGGGAAACAAGAACTATTTTTTAATTGCCTTAATTTTGATGTTTGTATACATACCAGTTAACATTTATTGTACATGTATACCAAACCAATAATACCTCTACCTGACACCATTTTTTGGGAAGCTTTCTCAAAGAGCAACCCAAGGATAACAAGGACTCTGCAAACCGTGGGCCACTGCTCCAACCCAGAGGCACGTTCGAAGTAGCCTTAACCCTTTACCCAATACAGACGATATCAAAATTTATTATTTTAAATATCATTTTTTGAAATTTTTCGTTCCAACGAGGGGTCACATGATGTGGTTTTGTTGAAAAAATTTTTCAACTGCTGAATTTGCATATTATGCAGGCGGATGCAGCCGATTCGTTGGGTAAAGGGTTAAAGGTATTGAGGGACAGAAAAAAAAAAGAGTGAAAAAGGCCCACAACTCTGGAAAAAATTACTAGTCGGAACCCTTCCTTGTGCATATCCATTTCCCGTGCCGGTCTATCAGCATACAAAGGAGATCCAAATCCTTATGACTTTGAAATTACAAGCCAAAATGTTTGTATGAACAGATGGATGTACAGAGGTCTCCACTAGATACCCCCAAATCCTCCTTCGGAGGTTGGGGGCATATTAAGTGCTAGGAGCTAGTGCCATTCCATTATGTTAAAATAAAATGCAATTTAACCCTCTGCACACAGATGTCATTTAAAATTTCATGTAGTAAAACACTTCCCATAATGCAACTAGGAGTTCAACCAATTCCATCTTGTTTGACAGAGATCACTGAGCTCTGTCAAACAATACTGAATTGGTTAAATTCTTAGTTACATCATGGGAAAAATCTGCAGGTTGAAATTTTGTTATTTTTCGACATTTGTGTGCAAAGGGTTACAATGCATTTTTTTTTCAACATACTGAAATGACCCCAGCTCTTAGCACTTATCCTTGGGATGCTCTTTGAGAAAGCTTTGCAAATGGTTAAGCACCAAACAGAGACAGATATCACCACTTAATAAGTATATATTTTAATAGAAATGGGCTGAACAATTACCGAAATATAAGTTACAATAACTTTTTTCAAGAAAGTCTGAATTTCAAGCACTTACTAGGGTGTTCCTCATTCATATTTGAAATTCAAGCACTTTTGAAGACTCATACAAATACTGTGTGCTAATAAAAAGAAATCGGATGTGGCTAAAAACTGCTTAGAAATGAGGAACTGATGAAATTAGTTATTTCTTGATAACCACAATGACAATTTTATTTCTTTCTAAACTGACCTTCTGACGTCTTGTTGAAATGAGCTAAGCAGACCCAATGCCATAACATTGTAATTGCCGAGTTTGTGAGGAATGAAAAATTCAGAATTTACAAATCATTGTGAGGAAATACAAACATCAAGTTATCCAGTATGACTAAATGGTTGAACTGTTCTTTTATTTATTTGGTGATAGGTTAAAGGTTAAACATTAAAGTATATAAGAGAATAATGATAAATAAGGCATGTTAAATGCATGCATTTTTCATGCAGTGCCCACACCATTATTATAACCTTTTTAACCTTGGAGTTTTAGGTGTTGTTATTCCTGGTAAAATGTCTCTCTTTTGTCTTTCCATCATAGCATCGGCCTCAGTTTGCACCTCAAAACCATTACTTCTGTCTGGTTTGAATACCTGTTATTGAAAGATATCCAACTATGTGAACAAGCTCAAAAAGTGTTTAGCATCAGTTTAGTATGATGTGTGTGTCATACCAAATACAAAATCTCTAGTCGGTGCAGTTTGGGATATATTGGACTTTTAATTTTTGTTCTGTTTTTAGCTCCAGGGGTTCCCATGGGGAACAACGAAAAATTTGGGGGGCTGAATGAAGTACTTAGGGTCAACTAATGCCACATATAAAATTTGGTTCAAATCGCTCCATTGGTTCTTGAAACAGAAATTTTCAGGGGAACTCAAAAGTGAGTCCATCCTCTGGTGAGCCCAAATATGGACCTATCAACTTTCTTTGAAGAACTTTTAATCTTGAACACCAGAGGAAGTTTCATACCAAATATCAAAGCATTCCCACTTGTGGTTCATGAGAAGGAGATTTTTAAAGAATTTCATCATACTGGGCATAAGACCACGCCCAAAAAGGGTGTAGACCCCATTTGAACAAAACTAAAACAGAATCCCCCCAAAATGATGTGGCCCATGTATGTTTCAATTTGGGCCATTAGTTTGTGAGAAGATTGTTTTGTAAAAGCTAACGGATGATGGCAATAACTCACACTGACTTTCAGTCAGGTGAGCTAACAAGACAAAGCACCACCTTCAAACCAGGTAGGAGTTGCAATGTGACAACGATCCACAAAGACAATATACTGCAATGACATTATGCAGCACATTATTAAATAATACTTTTTACTCATTACTGCAATTTCTTTTCCATTGGGGTTTAATGGTGTTTTTGACAGCCAGGGTCACCTCATGCTGAACAGGTGGAGGAAGCCAGACTACCTGGAGAGAACAACTGAGCTGCAGCACACAACTGTCACAACTCCCCAACACACTAACTCCACACAAGCAGGGTAGGCTTGGTTGATGACAAGTGCACTATCAACCTGCAGTATGCACTAGTACACAGTGCCACCTTGTGTGCACCTTGCTCCCAGAGACTTGATTTGAGCAACCTTGAGTTTGAAACTCCAAAGACTGCTACATACTTAATGTCAAATGATTCTGACTGGTGGATCTTAAGAAGATTTTCAAAGGAACTAGAAGAAAAACCTGCACATGTGCAGGGAGAAGAGGAAACATTAAAGGAGAAATGACGTAACTAATATTTCGATATTTTTACTGAAAGTGAACATCCAGAAAAAAACTCCCTTGTCAAAACACATGTAATGCACAATGTATTAATTCAGTGGTGTCGATATAGAAAGAGAAACCCCCAGTCCCCGTCAAAAGTTTTAACACAGATTCTTTAACACGTAATACTTGTTTCCAGCCACATTGATACAGAAAAAGAAGGGTACACGTGCACCTCCTCCAGCAGTTTTGTCAGAAATTAGACGGTGGTGTAAAATCAAATACAATTCTTTTATATACTTTCAAGAAGAGGCAGATGGGAATTTTATTCAAATTTTACTGATGTTTTTTATTGTTTTAGTTTCATCCAGACATGGGCTGAAACAACCCTAACCTATTTAACCCTTTACCTAACATGAAAAGCAGACGACACTTGCAAAAAAAATTCTTGAATAACTATTTTTTTTCATTTTTTGTCTCAAAAACATAGGTTATGACCCCTCGTTGGAACGAGCTCGACGAGCTCGTTCCAACGAGGGGTCATAACCTATGTTTTTGAGACAAAAAATGAAAATATTTTGAAAATTAATTGGCGATTTTTGAGAATAGCGCTGGCCGGTTTTGGCCGTTACGTTGGGTAAAGGGTTAAATGCATTTCATTGGGATCTTGGGCTTTAAGTGGGGGTTACAATTTATTGGTCTATAAAAGAAAAGGGGGGGAGGGAGAGGGGGGGGGGGGAAACGACCCAACACATTAAGACAATGCTTTCAAAGAGAGGGGAGCGGGCATTTTACACAAATGTTAAAAGGGGTGGGGGCACAATGGAGCTGTGTACTGAGGCGTACTGCACGTCGATGGTACACTTGTCTTCAACCAATGCAAACCCTGCTTGCATGGAGTTAGTACATTCTGGATTCAGACAGTTGCTTGCCAAAGCTAGGTGGTTCTCGCTGGCTTTCTCTACCCATAAAACTGTCCGACAGGAGGTGACCCTGGCTGTCAAAAGTATCCTTAAACCCCAATAAATAAATTAATAATTAAGGGAGATTTTGGTTTCTGGACAACCTGACACATAACACGTGGTTCTACTTCTTGCATCGATTTACAACGTTGTGAAGTAACTGCAATGTCGTTCTCACTCCAAACTCTCATTTAATGAACGTGAATAAAATAAAAAGGTCACTTTGCATTTTCGTTGTTATTTTTAACAGCATTGTGGACTAACTGCAATTTAAATTTCCCCGACTCACCATGTCCGGTCTGTCTATAGCTGTAGTGAAATCCAGCTACCAGTGACCTAATGGGTTTTGTGTAGAGTGTAGTTTACCATTTCAGTTCTGAAATGCAAACTGGTAACTACAACGCAGCTTTGAATCTGTTTCTGAGAAGTCATTAGAATTAAGTGAAAATTCACCATAACTTATGTGAAAAGAGAGGAATTTTCTCTTTTCCATTTGTTTGAATTTCTCAGTTGATACAGGATATATGGATTTTGAATATATGCTTGAAGCAAAAATTGTCTGGATTCTCGCTGGTCGGTGAAATGCTGGACTGGGTATGTTCTACTTATCTAAAAATATTTTGTGTTGGAATTCACATGTTTTTTCGTTAATTTCTCAAAAAATTTAAATCTTTGAAGCCCCAAACATGTTGAGAATGTTGCTTTAAAACGCAAACCCTTCTATTTCAGAAAAAACGTGTCGGCAAAAAAAATGCCGATGTTAAAATTATGCACCTCGGCAAAAACATAGCTACCTCGGCAATTTTTAAAATAGTGCCAATTACACTTATTTGTTCTAAATTTGCGACTAGCCCTCGAAAATGGGAATGGAAACAATGTTAAATTTGAAATGAGCATATTGACAAGGAGACATAATCTGCATGTTCCGTGGTGTGGATATAAAATCAGATATCACATTGACACAATGTATTGTAGTTAACAATTACATAGTCTGTCGATAGTTTGTTGTTACATGAAGTTTTGTTTGCATCGAGTAAAGTGATATAATTTACTCATTGTACATTTCGTTGAATACAACATGGGATTTTCCAAGTCTTGTGAAGTTACACGTGACGTCAATCATACTGATCTCGAAACAATACCAAATGCATTCGACGATGTCAGTTGGTATGGGTTGGAGGCTAGTCTGTTGAAGTGTGCCGGCGTTGAAAGTTCTATTTTTATTTGGGGGGGGGGGGGGAGGGGGGGGGGGAGGGGGGGGAGGGGGGGGGGGCTTGGGCGATGAAATCACTGGTAAAGCCAATTGTATTGATTTATTTGAAGGACACTCTTTAGTTACTTTACACGGAAAATGTGTTTTATTTTCTTCAATAAACGAAACAAGTATCCTCCAATTGTAAATAACAAAAACTGCTAAATTAATAAAATGCACTCAATATCATGACGAATAGCTGGAATCCTGCATTGAGAATGAGAGCTATGCCCAACAATCGTGACGAATGACAGACTCCTGCAGTTAAAAAGCTATATTATGTCATGTCTCTGGTTCTCAGACCTGTAGCATGGGTCGCATTTCGCAATAATTTATATACTGAACTTACAGTGAAGTGCCAGCATCAAGTTGAGGTTTACAGGACTCTGCACACCGCAGTTCTGTGAAAACTCAACTTGATATTGGCAAGGTAATCAGTCGGATTCACTTTCACTAGTAGTATCACTACAACTGTCAGTCTCCAGTTCCGACTCACAGTCACCAACGGTAAAATCTGAATCGTCGTCAGAATTTGATTGCGAGCTTGTGCCAACATTGACAGGCATTTCTTGATCACCAGGAGAGAACATTTACCTCCCTGTATTAACGTATGACTTTTTCTTTTATATGACTTATAGCCATCCGGACGTGGTTGCTCTTTACGGTAAATTCCATCTGGATAGTATCCCAAAAATTTATCAACTACTTCATTGTACATTTGGGGATTGAACCCATCAAAATCATATGCTCAATATTTTGATTATTCAAGGAAATGCGCTCTTTTGACATAATACGTGCAAAGGAGCTGAAAACTTTTCAACATCAGTGCTACTTATAGGCAGCACGATATAAATTTCTTTTATGTGGATAATGTTGGTTATTGCCAATTCAACCTGCGAGGGAAATAGCTTTTGCCATCTTTGTTCATTAGTTGATTTTTTAAGAAATGTTGTCACATGTGTGTAGAGGCGGCCAAACTGTTACTCTTGGGACAGTTTACTTATGTCACAGTTGTTAGCCTGTAATAATGCACCGAAATGTTTTTTTAAAATATCTACACTCTCAAGAATGATATCCATAGATTTAAAGGGATAACTTTTTGTATCCAAGAGTACTGAGGCAGCATGGAATATTGGACCTTCAGTGAATTCGGCAAACCTACTTCTAAGATTCTCCTCAACCGACTTGAGAATTTCTACAACACTTTTATGGACTTCAGACAATGCACTGTCAAGACCCCCGGTTATGGAGTACCCGTGAAAATTTTGAGTTTTGTCACAGAGTTCATCCTCAGCTGCCCTATCAGCATCTGCTCTTGTCATACAAACAGGCAGGATGGCACCATCGGGTTGTAAATAAGGCCACACTATTTTACTTAAGGTGGGAAATATATCATTTTTGTAAAAGCAGGCCTGTCCCATTTCCTTAACCCTTTACCCAACGAACCGCCCCATCTGCCCGCGTAATTTGCAAATTCAGCAGCTGAAAAAATATTTTTTGAAAAAATTTCAACAAAACCATATCACGTGACCCCTCTTTGGAACGAGCTCGTCAAGCTCGTTCCAAAGAGGGGTCACATGATATGGTTTTGTTGAAATTTTTTGAAAAAAATTTAAAAATTATATTTAAAATAAATATTGAAATTGTCTGCATTGGGTAAAGGGTTAACGACTGAAACTATTTTACGAAGCTCTTCAGTAGAATGTTTCATGGCAGTAATTGCTTCTGGAGCCAGTAATTTCTGGCTTTCTAAAATCTGTGAAAAAGGGGCAATGTATGTCAAAATATCTTGCCTAACAGCCGCATACAAGAGAAGCTTAAGTTTCGACACATTTTTTAGATGCCCCTGTAATATAGACTTACAGTCGGCCATAGATTTATTATATGGCAAGTGTATGTTTTGATGCAAGAAACCTAAGAATATTGGCAAATTTCTCAAGTAGCTGCTAGTGGAGTCAACCTGGTAAGAAACCCACCGCGAGCCACACGGTCGCTTGTACTTGAGACCCTTCATTTCAAGAAGTGTGGCTTGTCTTCTAAATAAACGCCACTTTAAGTTTGCCCGCTTGAATAGATAGTAAGTATTGCTTAGCACAGATTCAATATCTTTGTTCAATTTGGAATGTTTAAAAGCATAGTGAATTGCCAATTCGGCCTTGTTATTGGCGCACCAGCCTTTTAAGTGTGGCCCAAGTTCTTCAGTTTCAAGTTTGTACAGGACTGAATTGACAGATGCACCATCACTCCCGTTTCCTATTTGCCTGTCCTTGCAGTCAAATGTAAAGTTGTTTTTTTTTTATGCTGTTGTCTAGAGCGGATTTTAAGCCAGCAGCATTGGTGATTTCAGGCTCTTCTAAATTCATGACGAAGTTAGGTTTACCAAGGTCACATGTTTTTATGGCATACACTTCCTTCTCCTCCATTGTTTTGGACGAACTCGAACCATCATAAAAAATTGAAAAATACCTTCGCACACCAGAATTGAGTGGATGGGTTATTTGAGTGGCCCTAACATGTTGTGCAAGAAATGTTCCCATTACTGGCACTACCTGGTTGTACATATAGCCAGATCCGAGATCTACTTTATGTACATCTTTTTCAAAGTTTGCTATAGCTTCGTAGTCCTTGAATGGTTTATTTTTCAGAATGATAAAATGTGCTAGTTGGAATTTTTTGATAAGCTGAGCTGGATGGCCAAAATTATATTTACACATATTTTCACGCAAAGTATATTGGCGGCTACCACTACAATTGTTTTTATTTTCATCACTTGTGGACACAGCACCACTGGCACTGATTACTCCACCCTTTACGCTTGATATTGGCATTGCAAGGCGATGTGCAGAAGATTTAGAAATGTGATCCATGGCATTACACTTTTTTATCACATCTGTACCATTTATCAGCTTATTGGACACCTTCGACACAACACTATTGAATCCGGGCAATGCATGCTTGCTGCTCGCATCGGAATTTTGGTAAAAGTTCCTGCACATGGAAAAGTAAATTTTGAGGACTGTTTCTCCATCATCCGCCAAGTCGTATTTTATAGAGTCTATGCCCCAAGCGTCAACAGTTTTTCTTTTCACCATATTTCAAAATGGATAGTTTACAACAATTTCGCGAATTATCTATATTAATTTGAAAACTTAATTGTTATTTGAAGCGTCCATCAAAATCTGTTACGTAACGTGATGTATTCATTACAGAATGGATTGTGTAATGAATGTTATCATAATGAATGCATGAAAGGAACAATGTGCTAACCAGTGCACTGCAGTGACGTAATATGACATGCCCAAAAAAAACGTCGGCAATTTTTTTGCCGAGGATATTTATTTTCACCTCGGCAAATACGTCGGCATTGCCGAATGCCGACGTGAATTAGAAGGGCTGAAACGAATACTACAGTGCAGTGCAGCAATTTCTGGCGTATATGCTGTCAGAAAAGGGAAAGGTGGTCCGCAAAAAAAATATGTCTAAAAAAATCCATTTAGTATATTAGATTTCCCCATATTGCACTAAGATAAAAATTAGGGTTGCCATAGGGAAACCAAATATCAACCCAGGGACTTGATTTGAACTAACTGGAATATGAACCCTACTAAGGATGCCGAAAAACAAATATCAAAAGATTCATACTGGTATACATGAAGGAGGTTTTTAAAGAATATTCCTCATACTGCACTACGTTGAAATTTAGGCTCCCACAGGGAGACCAAATATGACACCAGGAATTTGATTTGATATAAATCTGAATCTGAACCTCCTGAAGATACTGTATACCAAATATCAAAAAAACATTCTGACCGACTGATCTGAAGAGTATTTTTAAAGAATATTCCTCATATTGCACAAAGTTAAAACTAGGACCCGATGACTTGAATGAACAAACTTGAATCTCCCCATTAAGAATGCTACAGACTAAATATCAAAAGATTCTGGCTGATGGAGAATGATCTATAAAGAATATTCTTCATATTACACTAATTTAAAATTTGAGCACCCACAAAATATGACTCCAGGGACATACTTCAAGCTGAGCCTAACACCACCCCCCCCCCCCCCCTCACCCCCACCACATCAAAAAAAAAAAAAAAGATTCAGTATACCAAATATCAAGTGATTTTGACTGGTAGATCTGAAGATTATTTTTAAATAAATTTTCTCATATTACTCCAAGTTAACATTCAAGCAAACCTGAATATCACCAATGTGGATGCTGTACACCAAGTATCAAAAGATTCTGAAGGTAGTTCTGTTAAGATTTTTTTAAAAGTTTGTGGATGCTAAGTTATATACCTTATACCTCCTGTATGCGTGGCAACTTCATTTGAACAAACTTGAATTGACATATGATGAGGAACATGCATATCAAATGTGGTTCAATTTGCTCCAGTAGTTTATGAAAGGTCGATAAGGCCCCACAAAGTAGATCTTCAGTTTCTCAGACCATTTTTTTGTAAAATTGCATGTGGGTAGGCGTTTTATTTTATTTTTTATTTTTTTGTAATATTTCTTTGCCATTAAAAGTTCATGTTCTGGACCATTAATTTTTATTTTTTCAAGTTTGCCATTTGGTTATAAAAAGAGAGCATGTTACAGCCAAAAGGATCACGCAGAAGAGCCGGAGAACAGATTTTTTACTTTTTTTTTAGGCCGAATGTAAAGTTCATGCCATATAAGACAACAAGACAGAAAGTAATCAAAAAGCCCTCCTTGAGCTTTACTCAGTTGAGCTAAAAAAGGTTGCCCCAAGAAAACTGAGGTAAATAAACTGGTTGCCTTGAGTTTCAATTTTTCAGGCCTTTCAAAGTGCAAACCTGAATAATATGCCAAATTCCATTACTGTAATATGACATGGTTTCTATACAGGCCTGAAAATAAGCAGTCTGACATTTGCAGAATGAGGTCCCCAGAGGGCGAATTTGATAATGCTATCCCATACAGTGGGCCAATTTATCCTCTGGATACCTCTTTCTGTTTAGTTTTGAGACCCGATTCAGACTGAGGTTCACAGAGGGTAAATTTAGTGATGCTACCAGGGACCAGCCGTGAGGGCGACGAGGGCGATTATGTCGCCCTTCTAAGCCAAAAGTCGCCTAGAAAAATAGTCGGGGCGATTACAAGTCGCCCTCTAAAAATTGGCCAAAATGAGGAAAGGCTGAACTGAGTGATGCGAGGTTTACATGAAAACTATTATTTTCATAAATCGAATGTGCTCGAGTGTGATAAATGTGCATTTTAATTCGTCAAATAAACGTCCATTTATTTGAAATCACACGACCATCAACTGTCCATTGTCGCTTTTGGCGGATTTTTTAATTTCTATTTTGTTGCGTTTCAGTCGGAGCTTCAAGTGTTGAAACGAAAATAGGTGACTTACGCGACTCAACAAAATAACCCAGTTTGAAAGGTTACGTCGCTTAGGATGCCGAAAATGTATACACAACGGACATATTTTATAACACAGTTTTTTCATTTTGTTTTTCTGACGACTGTTAACTGTTGGGCTGTATATTCCCAGAAAAACACGAATGGAATTGAAACACATGAAAAAAAGCTTTAGTGATGACAAGAAAAGCTTTGTACAGGACACAAGTGTGCATGTGGATGATCTTGAAAAAGGGTCCTCCTAAACACCGGAATGACACAAAATGACACCGGAATGCCATAAAAATGATGCGGAATAACATTTCTTTTACAAAATACTCAACCCCAGAATTTATGTTTTTTATTAACTAACAAAGTACCTCCCAAGCAACCTTCTTACATCTGGTCCTGTTCACACTTTCAGAAATTATTAGCTTAGTAGAGGGTGATGGGGGATTGGCACGAAGAAGAGGGGAGGGGTCATGAAGGAGAGGGTAGCAGTGGGGGATTTTCAGTCAATAATTACTTTGTGATTTTTTAACATGGCACAGACGCATCATAGACAACTGGACCTGGATTATTTGGACGTTAATGGAGGACCACAAATTGAAAATATGAAGGGGCGGCGGGGGTGGTACATGAATATTCTTAATTTTCCCCACTTGCCTATGAAGTCTCCCTACATGACACTGCAGTCTCCCTATTTGTTCTGGAGGGAGACTTGAAGTCTCCCTAAAATTCCCCCCAGGTTGGTCCCTGGATGCTACCCTGCTACGCAGGGTAGCATCACTAAATTCACCCTCTGGGGACCTCATTCTACAGATGACAGTCTGCGTATTTTCTGGCTTCTTTCTATACTTAGTAGAAGACTGCATTCAAGAACAATTACCACCCACCCTTTGACCACATTTTCATGGCATGTCAAGGATGTGGGGCAATTCATATTCAAGGCTTTAAAAAAATTAATCAGCAATCAATTATACTGCGGTGAGTTAGTACCAATTGAAATAAATGTTAAACAAATGCTGGAAAATTTTATTTTGGGACACCTATCCATGAGAGCTTTCCATCTTAGCTGATTATCCACTTGCAATGAAGCTTTCAGTTCAAAGTGGCTTAATTGCAAAATCGGCAGATATTTCCAAATTAAAAATGCAAAACCATTTTCCAACTTCTTAAACACTGACTAAACACTGACATCAAGACTTTTTAAGTCCACTTAAGTCAATCAAGGACTTTCAAGGCCTCAAAATGTTTATTTTTAAATCGAGAACATTGAAGATTATCAATTCCCTGTAAGAACCCTGTAAGACAGTATGTTCAAGCTCACATTGAGGCAGACCAAAAAAATCCATTTATTTTTCTAAGTATTGAACAAAATTGGGCTTCATGTTCTCTTCGTTCATTAATTAACTGATTTATATTCTACAGAAGCAAGTGTTACATACATATTTTTTTGACTGAAGTCCCTCAATGCTGTTGAAAACCACGTCAAGGCATCTGGGTAATATTCCAGGATCCGTGGATGAACCTTTGCCAGTCATGGTATAACTCTTTCCTGAGGATGTGATTCCATAGGTGAAAAGAAGACCTGAGAAATAAGTAAACATAGATAAGATATAGGTTAAAACATCAAATAAATATTGTTCCCAAGCACCGCCCACATCTTTAAATTTAACCTGTGTAAAAACATTTTAATACCCAGTCAAAAAAAAATAAATAAAATTCTGCCCAGTCAAAACAAATTGACTTGGGCAGTATTTTCTGATTGGAATTTTGAGTGCTGGCACCGGAACACATTTCTTTGTAGTATTTCACCTTCCTGTGCACATTTTCCTTTGTATTTTGCTCCATATTTCTACATTCTTTGATTCATGGTTTCTATGTTGGTACAGAACTCTAGAGGAAAATGCCACTTTTCTCATTTCAAATAAGTACTGGACATAATCCTGCAATGGAGCGTCTTTGGAATGTCGACAACAACCAGGTTGATTGAAGCATTGTGTTACGTTAGCAAAGCAGGCAATACATGTCGGCAACAACCAAGATGATTGAAGCATTGTGTTACATTAGCAAAGCAGGCAATGATAATTTGCAGCAAAAAGTATTTCTTAAAGCTGAGCTTAAGTCAACTTAAGCATTGTGTTATGTCAGCAAAGCAGGCAATGCATGTCGGCAACAACCAAGATGATTGAAGCATTGTGTTACGATAGCAAAGCAGGCAACGATAATTTGCAGCAAAAAGTATTGCTTAAAGCTGAGCCTGGTCAACTTATTGACACTTACGTCAGATACATTCTCAAGTTTATCCTCCCTTTAGAAAAATTCCAGTTTCTGCCCTCAAGATAAGTCCTTCAAAGAACATGGGCCTAGGACCCTTTTCTTAAACCAGTGTGGACCCAGAGGGGGCACTAGTCCCCCCTCCTCCCTAACCTCCCCGGTGCACTAAAAAAAGTCCTGCTCTTATTCCACACCATCTTGTCCTATAACGCCCCTCCTTAACTAATGACATCACGTTGCCAAATAAGGGACATGATCCTCTTTTAGAATTCGCAGAATATCGGTTATTTATAGAACTGATGACTGTCAAGTCTGCAAGCATCCACTGTCTGCAAAATCGATAGTCCAAAGCGAGACGCATTGAAGCGAAGTATAAAAGACTATTTTGTCGCCACAAGGCCAAAGAAATGGTATGTTCCTGGTATCATTATTTTTACATCGCATACCCCAAACTTGAAGTTAAATTGTTAATTTTAATTTTACAATGAAAAATGTGTGTTTTCCTTTCATCATATTCAATTGGACAGGAGGCCAGAATGCATTTAGAAGCCACCTCAGAGCACCTGAAAATCAAGTTTTCTGGGGGGAGGGGGGTAGAACCCCCAGACAAATGCACGTCCCTTCGGAACATGCGGCAGACGCCTTCGGCGACTGATGCTAGGACTCTGTCTGATCACATCAGTCCCCCCCCCCCCATCCCCCCATTTTAATTCCACGATCCGCCCATGTTAAAGAGAGTATCTTTTTCAGATTTCCGAAAAATAAAAAAAAGCCTTCCTCATCAAACATTTGAGGAACAGTTGCCCAAGAACAAAAACATTTTTTTTAATGGCCTTACTGCAGAGAGCATACATCAGAGATTTTCCACAAATAGCATGTCGATCTGTGCATCAATCCGCGTGTTATGACCAAAGTAAGTCTATCAAATTCTGTACATAAGGCCAGGGCACAAGCAATGTTTCAGCCAATGGACCTCTGGGTAACCCAGAGGTCCATTGGCAGAAACAATACCTGTGTTTGCTATGAGTAACCAGGAGAGCCTGCCGTGCTTTGGATGCCAATCGATATGGCAATTGCGTGCAATTCCTACGTGCAAGTAAGCCTAGATTCAGAAGTTATTATGGGATGTTACAAAAATTAACAAATGAACTCAGAAGTGTTGGAAATAATTAGTGTTGACATTTTTATTTCAATAAAATTTTGAAAAAGACCAACAAATTAACAAATGAACAAATTGAGGTAATTACATTGCGAGATGTTAAAGCAAGCCTCAACAAATGAAAAAAAAAACAAACAAATGAATTCACTTAAATTACCAGGAGTTAACAAGAGAGGGGGGGGGGGGGGGGGGCGTACCCTGGGGCATACATCCACGAAGCATACCGCCAAACAATGAAAAGAGAATAAATGAACCATGATACTGTGAAAGCTATTTCTTTAAACAATCTCCATTCCAAATTTTATTGAGACTCCCTGACCCCAAAACAGAGATGCAAGTCGAACAGACAAAAAATTGGCTATTTTACAGGGCAAACAGTAAAATTATTGTCTTTGTTGTCTTTGTTTTACAGCAAGGTAATTTTGAAGGCCAGAATTACCTGTTACTGAAGTCTAGTAATGATCGGACCAACCACATAAGAGATGTAGAACAAAAACATAAGGGAGGTGATTTGCATGCATTTTCTTTGTTTTACTGCAGGGACAAGACTGATTTGAAAGCCTTTCCCATAAACAATCTTCATTCCAAATTTCATTGAAATCCAGGCCTGAACTTTTAAAAAATCCAGGAGGGCTACTACGGCTCCCTTAAACCTGTGCCAGAAGAGCTGTTCTGCACTTATTCAGTTATTAATAAGGGAATTGAAGGTTTAAGGAGAGCTATCACTGCTTTTAAGGAAAGCAATTACGGCTCTCCTAAAATTGATTTGTGCACATAAAAACCAGAAATAACAGCCTTATCCTGTTATGTTTTATTGCCATGCCTTTCTTTGTGTTTCTATGGTCATATTATGATGGAAGTTATTCTCAAATGCAGAAGAGGCAAAGACAATTTATTTATTTTTCTTGATGTCTTTACACCATCTCTAATTTGGTCACATATATATCATACTGTTGATATTTTATGAGCATGCGAACAGGAAGACAAGCCTTTAGATTACTCCAATTTCACACCATTTACAATTTCAACGATAATTACTGACATCAGGGTTCATACCCCAAATCAAGATTGAAATTCAAGGCCTTTTCCAGGACTTTCAAGGACCAAAAATGCAAATTTCCATGACCAACATTTGTATCTGTAATAACAAAAAATATGCGATATATTTACCACATATGTGGCTAATCAGTGCCTACTTGCCCATATTTCTACGTCGAACGACTTTACACACACTCAACATTTTGACCCGTTTGTCTTTTGAATCATTCGTAATCCATTCTTTATATTCCTTCTAATCGGTCCATTTTTCTTGAAATACACACTTTCCCAGTATTTTAATATCAAACTGAAAGACTTCACAAGCAAACGCAAGATAATTGTTTTCCAAAACCGCATAGAAATATCTGACCACACGCGACCGGAAAAAAAAGAAAGCGGTGAAATGGAGCACGTTTGTCAGTGCCTCTAAAATTTTGACCAGGTTTTCCAGGATTTTCAAGGACCGGCCTAATAAAACGTTTGTTTTCCATAACTTTCCAGGCCTGGAATTTAAAACAACCAAATTCCAGGACTTTTAAGGTTCCAGGACCTGCATGCGAACCCTGTGACAAATATACATGTACACATCTGCAAAAAACTTAATGTTTCTACATCAGTGTTGGCTGCGTGGACAGGCAACCAACAGTGATGTAAAAACATTGCATCAAGATAAATGCAGCCTACCAGTTGAGTTCCCAGGGAAGAATAAACTTGAGAGCAATGTTTTCAAAGCAATATTAACTCTTAGCACTCTGCTATGAAATTGATAGTGGGTATATTCATACCTCTGTAACTTTTTTATTATTTAAGCTACAGAAATAAGCCAATAAAACTTGTTCACATGGAAATGGGGAATAACATTATGTATTTAGATTTACAATAAATGCCCACATAAGACAACTCTGCCACCTGGTGGTGAAATGTTTCAGTGAAATTTGTTGAAAGTTAAAAAAATTATAGTAATTTATATATTTGTTATACTTACCAATGACCCAGACATAGCTGGTGCTAACTCTTAAAATATAGGGCCAAACACAAATTTTGCCCCCCAATCCCCAAAATTTGCATCTAAAACCAAAGAAAACATGTCCTGAATGGCCCTCCGCACTTCACCTCTACTGCGCATGCGCAGTGTCAAGGACGTTCCAAAATTGGCGCCATTAATCATTCTAATAACCAGTGCCTGGTAAGCGCTATGTACTCAGCAGGGAGGAAAGAGTTCCCAACTCCTGGGAGGGCCATCCCCATCTGGGTCATTGGTAAGTATAAAAAAAATATAAATTACTATAAATTTTTTAACATTTTTATACTGTACCAATGACCCAGACATAGCTGAATAGTAAAAAGGCTGGGGGCCAAGGACATAGAGCAAGATGGAATACGCTCAATTATATAAAATAGAGTCATCCCCTCTAGGGAAAAAGAAGTATTAGGCCTTACATGTATCTTTCTTATTTATGATAAATTAGAAAGATACAACACCTTCCAAAATTGAGCATCATACATCCATGTACTCTATTAATATCTAGTATAATCCTTATACTAATAATTTTTAAAGTAAGCCAATAAATAAAGTAAGTCTAGAGAATAGAGACTCTTTATACTCCTAAAAAGTGTCTGAGGATTGCATAATCATGTCCGTTGGCACGTGCTATATTCAAAAGCTATACTTTAAAAACTAAGACTTGAATGAATTTTTAAAACATAAACTTCTCACTAAACAACCATCCCAATAACAGCTCAGAATTACTAACTCCGGAGGAGGTATCCCCTTGTTTTCATAGTAAAACAGGTGACCCAAGGGAACACCCTCCCCCCCCCCCCCCCCCCCCCTTTTTCTTGCCCTGGGTCAAATAGCCCAGAGCAAAGAGGGCAGCAGAACGGAGTCACTGCCGAAACAGACAGCCTACCTAGCTATAGTAGCAACTGTTAAGTGAATGACATTCTGAGCAGTAGATAATAGACCTAACAATAGAGGCCTCCAGAAATGGACTCAATATTTCTGAGATAAAAATTCATGAATGTGGATGACTGAGCGCAATGAGCAGCCTTCAAAAATCTATAATAGCGACACTATTAATGTAAGCCCAAGATGTAGAAGAACTCTTACTTCATGAGCCGAAATCTCAAACACAACTGCTGAGTGAATGATATACCATAAGCAGTATCGATAGTTAATGGAATCCATTAGCAATAGAATGGAGCGTAACGTCCTTCTAATAGGCATCAAAGACAGAAGTTTACACCCGTAGTAATAAACAGATATCTGTTTATAAATACATAAACTCTAACCGGACAGAGTAAAGGCCTATGCCCGTACGAAGACGGAAGGACCTTAATAAGAATAGGTTCCGGATATTAGGAGCCTAACTCATATGCAAAAATCCAACCTAAATAGTAAAGGAAGTAGTGATTCCGAAACTACGAAAGTGAAAATCATCCACCGATAGTGCATGAAACTCACTGACTCTTCAGTAAAAGAGAAACCAACAGAATTACTGTCTAAAAGGTCAGAATTTGAAAACTACTGTTTCCAGAGGCTCAAATGATTACTTAGCTAAATAAGAACCGAAGTTAAATTCCATATAGGAATTTAATCTAATGATTCTAAGTCTATTTATCAAAAAGTTACTAACTGACTTAGATAAAGAGACATAAGACTCAATTGTAAACTATCATAGAGTGCATAGGTATGAGGTAACATAAACCTATAACCTTAATAATAACAGGCTGCAGTAGATCTTGTCAAACAAGTATACTAAAAAGTTGCAATGACTAGTATGGAGGGATCAACATTATGAACATAGTGATCCCTACACCAACGACGGAAGAGCCTCCACTTTAGCCGCATAGAATAGCGAAGAAGAGGATCTCCTATAGTAAGAAATCGTGTCCAAAGCTCGTCCAGTACAATGCTTACAATGCAATACAGACCACACAACGGAATACGTGAAGGTTGCGACCTTGCGGGTTGTGATAAAGATGACACGATTTTACCCAGAGAAAAAAGATCCTCTCATTGAGGAAGATTTCGCGTTAAGACCCACAGTAGACATCAGAGTAAATTTACCCACGGTCTCTGTGAAGACAGAGATGCTATCAACAGAAATGTATTGTGGTTGTTTATCTTAGCAATACTTGCTGAAACAACAGCGCCGGAGGATATGCATATCCTATCATTCCGTCCTATTAGATCAATAGAGCGTTAACAACATTAGCTCAGAGATCCGGACAAGCAAACACATACGTCTGCAATTGATTAGCAAGCTGTGTCGTAAATAAATTATCATTGGGCGCTCCCATTGATAGCACATCTGCTTGAATACTTGTTTGTTGAGAGTCCATTCTGATGGCAACAAGCGACTCATAGGTGAACAGGAGTCCGGTAAAACAATCAGACAACCCGGAATATGACGGACCGAAACAGAACTTGGTGTACTATAACAAACAGAAGGATTCTTTCCATTAAATTGAATAACGGAAACGAATGAGTGCCTTCCTGGTTCCGGAGATACGCCACTACTGTCGAATTAACGGATAGGATTTGGACATGCGTTTCTGAATAATGCTCATCCAATGACATAAAGCAAGCCTAAAAAAACATTATTCCGCGGAAGATAAGTGCTTGCTTAGAGACTGCGGAACCCAAAGACCCTGGCACTTCGAATCCGTTGGGATCAATATTATATCCCAACCTGTTTGACTGGCAACCGTCATAATTATAAAACTCGGATCCGGCAACTGCAGTGGCACTCTCTGAGTCAACCACCGAATGTTTGCCCCAGTCTGAATCTCTTGCAACACTAGATAGACAAGAGAACGTGTAAATCGAGCAATTCATGGATTGCTGAAAAGTTGCCGTCGAAGAGACGCTTCTCCGAGAACGAAGCGACTCTGAGAGAGTTCTTCACCTTACTATCCACGCGCGTGGATGTAGCTAGGGCTGCGTCAGTCTAACCAACTCCAATCAGCCACTGAAGGGCGGAGTTAGACGTGAACAAACTACTGCCCTCAAAAGAAATCACATTGAGGATAATATCCCGTAATTCTTTTCTTGAAGACGTAATGATAACGCCTCAGTAAGGTGGATTACGTATGATAAAGCGTCTAAGTTAAGTCTACTAGACATCATTGTCGTTTCCAACATTGTGGTTGGAAAAGACATAGACGGCGAAAAAGAATATTTCCAGTCTTTAACCACGCCGTCTAGACGCATATGAACTCTCGGTATGCCCTGTTCTGCCAAAATAAATTATTCGTATAAATGATAAAAAGGCAGAAATGAGCATTGCGGACAAGAAACTAAACTATCATGCTTGGTAGCAGGCTTATATGTATATATAGCGTCGATAAATAATACACATGTTCTAATGACATTATTGGACTGTGTCGGCAAGTCAGGGACAATGTCCCTGAACCGATCCAAAATTCCGTGTCCAATGACGCCATAAGTCTCTTATTCAACATCGCAGCAATGTAGTCCGAAATAACAATCACTGGAAGATAATGCCGGAAGATATGAATGGCAGCTTCCGATGCTACGAAAGGGAAAACTCGAAATCTTTCGAATCCCTTTCACCATCCTGTCGGACCCTATAAAGCGTTCGGTCGTCCGTACCTGATGCAACCGCAGACCGCACTGACCCAGCGCCGTCAGATAATTCCTGATTCGACTAAGACACTGTCGATTGCTGGGATGCTGCAAAAAAACTGTGCTAACTCGGATAGCACGTCCGTCACTGAGGCCTGTGGAGAAGCGGTCCTACAATGCATTGCCGCTGGAAGCTCCATGATCGTTACCCTGTGCATACTACTAATATGCGAGCGAACGGAGTGTATAGGCCTCCTGTCCCTTGGCTACCGGATGGCGTGACCTATTCGCCGTGGAATCACTGAATGACGAAACTGATCGGATACTCGAGGTCACATAGCCAATGTGCGGTCGTGTGCCCTGCTGTGAGGATGAGGAAGCATTATCGACAGTCTCTCGGATTGTCAATATAACGGAGCGTCCCGACCGACGGACATATGCTCCAAATGTAAAATATCTGAACCACAACATGCGGTCCCCTATGTTGTTGGACGAGAGAGGGACCTCTCTCGCTCACAGCCCGGACGGACCTGGACAAGCCAGGAACCGGACTAACAGGCTTCCTCCGATCTGTCCTCAATCCGCCGTCACTGGGTGAGTACTAAAGTAATTATAGTGCTCGCATCACCCAAATCTCCTTCCTAGACCGCAACGGACGAACCCGGCAGCCGAACCATTCGATGAATGTACGCTACACCGGGTGAGCTAGCGAATGTCACTCCGTCGATCTACAAGGGACCTCTTAGGCGATAGACATATTCCATGAGCACTTATTGCCGCTAGCTCTTCATTAACTATGACGACAGAGGCACACTTTTGAAAGACCTCTCCGTAACTTTGCGAACAAGAAACCAGAAATGCTTGGTAATAGCAAGCATATAATAATAAATATATAGCGTCGTGCAATAATTCGAAAGTTTGTGTGACATTATTGGACTATGTCGGAACTGAGGGACGATGTCCCTGAACCGAACCAAAAATTTCTAAGTCCACCGACGCTATCAGTTTCTTATCCGGCATCGCAGCATTCTGGTCCGACGAAAGAACCTGTAGAAGATCATGTCAGATGACATACACAACAGCATATGTTGTTCCGAAAGGGAAAGCTCGAAATCCTCCAAATCCCTTTCGTTATCCCGTCGGACCGGATGAAATTTTCGGACGTCCGTACCCGCTTCCGCGGAGCGTCCCGACCCAGCATCGTCGGATAAAACATATGCGACAGATTCAGTTGATGCTGGGATGCTGCGATAAGCTGTGCTATTTAGGAAAGCATATCCGTCCCCGAGGCCTGTGCAGTAGCGGTCTTACGATGCATTGCCGCCGGAAGCTCTGTGTACGTTGACTCCCGCACACTTTCCTATGCGAACGTCCGGAGTCTGCAGGCCTCGTGTCCCTGGCTACCGGATGATGTGACCTGGTCGCCGATGATTCTCTGACTGGCGAAGCTGACTGGATATCCGAGGTCACGTAGCCAAGAGCGGTCGTGTGCGTTACCATGAGAATGAGGAAGCCTTATTGACAGTCTCTCCGGACTGACTATATGTCGGAGCGTCCCGAGCGACGGACGTATGCTTCGAATGCGAAACATTTTGTACCACAACATCTGGGGCCAGATGTTGTACGAGAGAGGGGCCTCTCTCGCTCGCCGTCCGGATGGACCAGAACGAGCTATGAACCGGACTAAAAGGCTTCCTCCGTTCTCCCTCTAATCCACCGTCACTGGGTGTGCATTTGGTTGATTTATAGTGCTCGCATCACCCCAAAACTCCTTCTAGACCGCAACGGACGAACCCGGCTGCCGAACCATTCGATGAATGGATGCTACACCGGGCGAGCTAGCGGACGTCAAAGGCCGTCGAAGCTACTAGGGTCCTCTTAGGCAATTGGCGTATTTACATGAGCACTTTTTCGCTAGCCCTTCATTAATTGTGACGACGGAGGCACACTGATGGAAGACATCACAGATACATCACCCTAATCTTGATCGTCTGAAATAGAAATTGATAAAGTAGAGTGACCCTGCGGGGAAAGGACCGGAATGTCCAATTCCCCACTAACATACCGTGACATACGCTTCCCATGTTGTCATCGAAATCATACGATACAGAACAGGAGTTAATGCGAGTACACTGACCACATATAGAATGATTATAAAAGTCAGAGGAAGACTTCCTCTTATTACAATTGATCAAAATCCTTTCAATGTGAAAAGAAAACAAAGTCCTGGTACTCGCACCAACCCCTGGCAATCAAAATACATAATAATAATATGATCCATTAATATAGAAAAAATAATTGAAATCAAAATATTTTGAAAAAATATTTTTTCAGAACAGCCCAAGTTTCTGAAAAGTAACGTTGAGCCCCAATGGATCCCAAGCCTAAGTGTGGACAAAAATTTTAAAAATATTTTAAACAATTTATTCAACACTTACGAACAATAATAATGTATCTAGTTATGATTAAAATAACATCAAGATATTATTTTCAAGAAATCCCCCCCTCACACAGAGGGCTGTTGTAAATGTAAACAATGAGTGTAAAAACACTAAAATAAGACTCCAGGCACCCAGGCCCGAAATCAGTTACCAAAAATACACTATCTGATGCAAAACAGAGACTTCCAGGGAAGAAACTGCAGAACATCAGATGGTAGATGCAGAACACAACGCCTAACCACCCGTAGGTGAAGACGTAAACATGGGGAAAAGAACAGAATTCATTCTGTTATTCAGCTAAAACTCCCAAGAAATTTTAGTAATAATAATTACAGAAACTATGCCAAAAGCATGGGAGAATAGCAAGAGGGGACTTAAAGGAAAGGGAGAGAGGAAAACACTGAATAAGCAGTGTAACTAAATAACAAGAATGACAACAAAATGGCTGCTGCCTCGAAAATAGGTAACTTAACATAATTTCATTAAAAAATTTTAAGTTACAGCCCTGATAATATTCTGTCACACATTTTTCCTCTCCTCCTTCTCTATCCTCTTTAGAATCACCATTTCACTAATATTTATGTGTCTGGCATCATTTAAACTGAGATTTACAAGCACAAAGATCAGTCAGATGTTAACTGATGAAGGGCCAAACTTAGAATGATTAATGGCGCCAATTTCGGAACGTCCTTGACACTGTGCATGCGCAGTAGAGCTGAAGTGTGGAGGGCCATTCAGGACATGTTTTCTTTGGTTTTAGATGCAAATTTTGGGGATTGGGGGGCAAAATTTGTGTTTGGCCCTATATTTTAAGAGTTAGCACCAGCTATGTCTGGGTCATTGGTACAGTATAAAAATATTTTTCAAACACAGTAATACCCAATGCAGAAAACTTTTTTATCTTTGAGAATAACCTCAAACACTCTGTGTACTTTTTGTGGATATTTAAATTCAGCAGATTTTGGTATAAATTTTTTTTTCTCTAGGGCGAGTAGTTTTTTTTCAAGGATAGATTATATGTGATAACGTGTGTTGAAAAAAAATTTCTTAGTCGTGCACTGTTTTGATAAACTTTTCCTTTTGTGAGAAGGGTAATGTTATTAATTAACTCAGTAAGTGGATTTCCCCTCACAAACATGTACACTAGTCAACTTTCCATTACATGGTTAACATAGTTTTCAGTTGATGGACCATCACCAGATTTTCAGTTAATGGACCATCATATTTTCAGTTAATGAACAACTGTGGGGTTTTTTTTCTTGCAAAAAAAATAAAAAACATTATGAAATCTTCCCCACAGAATTTTTAATAACAATACACTGAAGTGAATCAACTATTGCAATACAAACTACTTAATAATTTTACCACTGATTTCTTTTTACTCTTTCCAGCACACCTGACACAGAAAAGTTTAAGAACACTGTAAAACTGTTTGTGCAGAAATTTGAAATAAAAGTTTTAACATTTTTACAATTGTTTGTTGCTTTCTGAAATAAAACTTCTCCAACATATTTACAGCTGTTTGTTTTTACTGTTAAAATTATTATTCTTTATGAAGAGCTTTTGTGCAAGTAGTTTTATAGTTTTGAAGTGTATGGTACCACTCAAAACAAGGGACAGGACAAATGGGCTTGTGACACCCTTTACAAATGTATTGAGTTTGATGCCGGCAACCCAGTTTCCTTTCAGAACAAACAACACAGTCTGGGTAGACTTGTTTCCCCCCTTTTGTTTTATTATTGTTTATTCCCCAAAAATGGCGAGCTACCAAACGGTTTGGTGTATCAACCAATTCAGACATGGCAGTACTTTGTCTTGCTTTTGATGTGGTAGGTCTGATATAATCTTCCACAAGTAGGTGAATCAAATGAAGGCGAACTTTGTATTTGTTGATGTGCTTTTGAGGGTGAATGCTTTGACAGGGTACATTGAAATTAACAAAAGTGACCTCCAAAAGGTAAAGAAACCCTTTCTTCCAACATTTTACTGCCCTATGTTCAGGCAGGTAAGTCCAAAGTCCTGATCTAACAAGTCCACCCCACCCATGTACTGGTTACAGGCTTCTATTGCTATTGGTTTTTTCACAATGCGACGATGGTGTTCATGCTCTCGTGACCTTACAGTTTTGTTAATTATTTGAGAGTTCTGCAATGTAGTAATAAGGGTCAATGGTTTTTTGTCCAGCCAAGAAATAAACAACAGAATATCATCTCTTTCAAAAACAGGGTGGTCATTTTTTTCAATGTTTTCCAAGCTTGTTTTATTTTGTTTGGTACACCCTTGCGATTACATCTTAGTGTCCCACAGGCCCCGATATCGAAGGCTGCTAATTCATCGAATAAATTGGGCAAGGAAAAATAATTGTCCATATACACATGGTACTCTTTTTCTCTTATTGGTCTACAAATGTCTACAACAACATCAACACGTGTGGTCACCTCACCAGCCATCTTTCCTGTGTATAATACCCAGTTATAACAATAACCGGTCTTTGCTTCAGATAGGGTCCATGCTTTGATGCCCCACTTATGCGGTTTGTTGGGCATATAATGGACAAATGCAGCTCTGCCTTTATAGGCGATGAGTGACTCATCAACTGAGAGTTCACGTAAAGACGTGTATAAATGTTGAAATTTTTCAACAAGAAAATTAATAACCGGCCGAATTTTCCCTGCTTTGTCGAAATCGATATCATCCTTTGGAAGTGCTTGCGTATTGTCAGCTACATGGAAAAACATCCAAATTTGTAACCATCTGTCCTGGCTCATGATATCCCTGAATCCCCTAAGTTCAGTTAGTTTGTTGGTTGACCAGTACGAGTCATACGTAGGCAGTTGTATGAGTCCCATGAATAAAAGTATACCAATAAAGGACTTCATTTCGCTCATATTTGTATCGACCCGCAAACGACCGAGTGGACATGGCTTCAAGTTTTTGTGTTCTACAAAGTACTGTTCGGCAAATAAATTTGTTTGCATCACCAACATTTCGAAAAAATCATCATCCATAATATACGAAAAAATATCTAACTCATGCTCTGTATCACCAAAAGAAAATTGAATTCCTGTTAGTTCAGTAAATTTTTTCAACCACGAATGCTGGTAAGAATCAGCGAGAATTTCGTCAACATTGGTCACGTTGTTGGCACATGTGCTTGTCAAATCAGCTGTTTCAATATTGTCAGATTCATTTTCACTTTCACAAGTTTCATATTCGTCCGACGAATTATTGTCATTTTGAATTTCTGAATATCCATCGAATTCATCATCCTCCGAATCAGTTTGGCCAATTATGTCATAAAAAGCAGATAAACTATTTTCGTTTGAACTCAAAATTGAACACTCCATTGTTTACAGTGAAATTTAAATGAGACGATTCGACCCCTAGCGGATTTAAAATTGAAATATAATATTCTTTTTTTGGAGATACATTAATAATTACGCAGAGAATGGGTAATTTTTATTTGATATCAAACGTAAACAGGTCAGGAAATTAAGACAATGTCGATAATTTATGCGACGAATGACTTTTTATAGGTTGTGCAAATGTCAGATTTTCTCGACATCCATATCTGGACGATTTGTCCCTCTACCGGACAAAAAATTGGAATATCTCCATTACTTTATATAGTAACACACAGGGATTACCTTCGTACTTCAAAGACTTTCATTGGCTCTAATTCATAAACAAACGGGGAATACCCCCCAGTGTTGATATTCTGCAAGCTGACAGGCTAATTATGGGATATGCAAATGTCGGATTTTCTCGACAACAGTGGCTTGTGTATGTGTTTCGAATGTCGGATTTTCTCGACAACAGAGTGCAGAGTTAAAGGGGCAGTTTCGAAGTATGAGGACTTAAGGGTCAATGGGTAAAACACAAATACCCTCTGTTATGTAATGAAAAGATGATGGTTAAATGTAGAGATGAGCACTGTTCCAAAAAATTGAACCAATATCGATATCATGGGGGGTACCAACAAGAGGGGTGTGTCCATCCCCATCAGCTCACCAACACATGGCATGCAATAAATCTAGGCTTATTACAAATCTGCAAAAAATGTCTGGCCATGGTACATGCAAAGCAAAACAGGTCAGAAAAGTCCACAGTGACAAAAAAGTCTAACATTGCAAGTCCAAAATCTCCAAAATATCTCCGACCAAGTGTTAATGTCATCTTATATTGATGAGTTTAATACATGAAATATAAAAGCCACAGCATACCGGTGGTACCATCCACTCATGTACAGCAAAACAGGTCAGAAATTTGCATTTTAAAAGTCCAAAATCTCCGAAAAATGTTTGGCCAAGGGTTAATGTCATCTTATATTGATGCATATAACACATATGAAATATGAAAGCCACAACATATCTGTGGCAGCCTCCCAGGCTTGTCATTTTAAGTTCAAAATTCCGTAGATGGTAAACGTCCACCTAACCCCGATTTCTGCAGCCCATTAACCCTTTACCCAACGAATCGCTCGCATCCGCCCGAGTAATATGCAAATTCTGTAGTTGAAAAAATATCATTTTTCCAAAAATGTCAACAAAACCATATCATGTGACCCCTCGTTGGAATGAGCTCGTTGAGCTTGTTCCAATGAGGTGTCACATGATATGGTTTTGTTGAAATTTTTGGAAAAATTTGTAAAAATGATATTTAAAAAAATTAATTTTGATATCGTCTGTGTTGGGTAAAGGGTTAATCAAGTCGAAGGCACTTCAAAATCGGCCACCTCAAACAGCAATTTTTCGCGGATTGAGGTGGCCGATTTTGAAGTGCCTTGCTAGATGGTGGAATACTAAAAAGCAATTTGTGAAGTTTGTAGTGTGTAGTCAACGCAGTCATCAAGAGACAGTAAGTAACTTTCCAAATATGAGCGGGAAGTCTACCAATTCCAAAGTTGTAATTAGTTATTACATTGCACATCAGACTGAAACAACTCTCGTGTAATGCACGATTAAGTAATGTATCATCCCCAAGCCAGATCGACCCCGGACAATTTGCCAGGGCATTTCGTCCCAAAATCATAGCTGGGACGATTTGTCCCCCAAAACTGATTGATTCGTCCCAAGTTTTCCGCATTTGGCAATGAGCCCAGTGCACTGGCTTTTACAGTCATGTAATGTACAGATACGGGCTTGGATATTTGGATGCAAGATAACTATAACACTCACTGTTGGTGAGTGTCATGCGTAACCTGGTATGACGTACATCATAATAACACAAACCATGTACCTTTTTTTTTTTCTTTTTTTTTTTTATTAGGGTTCAACAACACATTAACAGCCAGGGTCATATCATGTCGGTGACAGTTTGACGGGTGGAGGAAGCCAGAGTACCTGGGGAGAACCACTGAGCAACGACAAAATCATAGCTGGGACGATTTGTCCCCCAAAACTGATTGATTCGTCCCAAGTTTTCCGCATTTGGCAATGAGCCCAGTGCACTGGCTTTTACAGTCATGTAATGTACAGATACGGGCTTGGATATTTGGATGCAAGATAACTATAACACTCACTGTTGGTGAGTGTCATGCGTAACCTGGTATGACGTACATCATAATAACACAAACCATGTACCTTTTTTTTTTTCTTTTTTTTTTTTATTAGGGTTCAACAACACATTAACAGCCAGGGTCATATCATGTCGGTGACAGTTTGACGGGTGGAGGAAGCCAGAGTACCTGGGGAGAACCACTGAGCAAACAACGTGGTTAATATCACAAGTGTTGACGCCGACGCGCCTCGGGTCATGACATAAGCTCACACAACTTCGTTGGTGAGATAAAAAACTGAACCAATCGAAATACCGATACCGTCTGAATTTTCAAATTTTCCTGCATTCACTATTTATGAGTCCCTGTTCAGGCTTGATGAAAGGTTCATTTTCATGAAAGAAGTGACTGATATTCTTTTCAGTTTTAGTCGCTGAAATGGTCACTCATCCAACTACTAACCGTGCTCAGCGTTGCTTAACTTCGGTGATCTGATGAGAACTGGTTACCACGACGCCACCGTGCCCCCACCATGTACCTTAAATTGATATAAGTTGTCTACCCATCATTTGAGGCGAACCATAATGGCGCTCCTGCAATTTTAAAAATGACAAGCCTGGCCTCCACTCATGTATAGGAAAAGAGGTCAGAAAGTTCACACTGACAAAAAAGTCATTGCATTAAAAAAGTCCAAAATCTCCGAAAAATGTCCATTAAGGGTTAATGTCATAATTATTAATGCATTCAACTCATAAATGAAATATAAACGCCACAGCATACCGGTGGTAGCCTCCACTCATGTATAGCAAAACAGGTCAGAAATTTCCAAACTGACAAAAAAGTCTAACATTGCAAAAACACTAAAAATCAATAAAATATCACTGGTTACGGGTCTGTGGGTAATTGTAAGCTACAGAAACACAGTATGAGGTGCACAGCAACAGGGCTGAAAGTCAAAGTGGACCGATACAATAACTTTAACACAAGTGTTGACGCCGACACGCCTCGGGTCATGACATAAGCTCACACAACTTCGTTGGTGAGACAAAAAATTGAACCAATCGAAATACCGATACCATCTGAATTTTCAAATTTTCTTGCATTCACTATTTATGAGACCCTGTTCAGGCTTGATGAAAAGTTCATTTTCATGAAAGAAGTGACTGATATTCTTTTCAGTTTTGTTGACACTCAATGGACTGGGCAACTGTCCAGAACTCCCACCAGACTAAAACCTGTACATTGTCTATTGTTAGCAGGACCTCCTAAAGATGGCATATGTCAGGGCACATGCTCTGAGATCGCAAAAGCCTGAAATAGGTCTTTAAACATTAACCCTTTACCCAACGCAGACGATATCAAAATTTATTATTTTAAATATAATTTTTTTTAATTTTTCAAAAAATTTCAACAAAACCATATCATGTGACCACTCGTTGGAACGAGCTCGTTCCAACGAGGGGTCACGTGATATGGTTTTGTTGAAATTTTTTGAAAAATAATACTTTTTCAACTGCTGAATTTGCATATTACGCAGTCGGATGTGGGCGATTCGTTGGGTAAAGGGTTAAGGTGCATTTAGAACAAGTCACAAAATTAATGTAGATATGATTCGTGGTTGTAAACGAAGGCCACTGTTGAGCTCATTGACAGTGTCATTTATAGTGTTATGGTAGAATGATACTACAACAACTTATTGCTTTTCCTGATGTGAATTTCTCTTTGGTACTATCAGCAAATCTCAGTCAAGTCAGATACCAAAATACCAAACCGATACAAAGATATACACCCTAAAAATACCGTAACCGATACCAAACTCAAATTTCCAGTTCTGTCCATCTCTAGTTAAATGACCCCAAAAGTAATCTTACAGAATCTGAAAGCATCAAAGGTGTGACAGCAAAGCAACACATAAAATCTGGTCCAAAAAGTCAGATCTATCGTATCTGCGCACAAATCATAAGACATCATATTTGACAAGTAGCCGTGATTTCACATAATACAGGTTCAACAGCAGC
The DNA here is from genome assembly GCA_031216915.1 of Pictodentalium vernedei. Lineage (NCBI taxonomy): Eukaryota > Metazoa > Mollusca > Scaphopoda > Dentaliida > Dentaliidae > Pictodentalium > Pictodentalium vernedei. The sequence continues at coordinate 80,702,562 of CM062292.1, read as the reverse complement.
CAAAGATCAGCTAATGACCTATATTTCCAAATCGCTACCACAACACAGTACAAACACATAGACGTTCACAAAATTTAATCTTTGCTCGATTTTTCGATTCTGTGACACATCAATAGGAAACTCAGACCAAATTAAAAATAGTACATACCATTCTTTCCATGCAGCACATCTTCCACTAATGGCAGTGCAACATAGTCAAAAACAGCCTTTTGTGAAGCATATTCATTAAATACATGTTGGAATGTGTACTGACACTGAAAAACAAAGGGTGTATGTGTATTTACATAGCATTTCTTTTCAGACAAAACAGTTCAGTAAACTTTAACACAATTTTGAACAAAGACAATTGGTGACCTGCAATAACTACTACGATAAAGTGTGCTTAACCCTTTACCCCACGCTAGGGTTGGGCGGTATTTCGGTATACTGATTATATTCGGTAATATTTTCAATACCGTTACCGATACCGGCAAATAATTGTTTAATCGGTATACCAAAAACTCGGTTTTACCGCGATATGCAATTCTCAAATTGCCCATCGCGGTTGGCTGTGAATAGTTTCATGTCAATCAGGCTAGATACACTTGGCTTAAATTTGGGTAATTATTGTATTCTGTTTAGTTTCTTGCTGTGCGAATCATAGTAAAGTTCAAGATACGTGTGTGTTTGCAGGTTTCTGCCAAGTCACTTATATTCTGTGGAGGCATTTAATGAATAGCTGACTGCTGGAACTGAAGCAATTCTGTTTACCTTGAATTTGAAACAAGTTGAGGTGGAGGGCACGCACTTAGCATGCGTAGTTAGTCACATGGACACTTTCGGCCAATGGCACTGCCGTCTGCTGAAGTTAAATAAAAATAGGACATTTTCTTTGGGGGAAATATCAGGGGATTCCAAACGAAACTCACAGTGATTGGCTGCTAGGACACGCAGTACGTCATTACTGCCTCGTGATTTCAGAAATGTGCTTGCAGGATTATTCAACACAAAAAGGACGAAAGTCTTGTCATTATTTAAAAAAAAATAAAAAAGCCCAACTTACTTACATTTTCTACCAAGCAGCATTCGCCCCATACAACCTTTTTATTTGAATGGTGATGTGTATGTAATACGGTTATTAATTTTAATCAAACATGAAAATTATTGTGATGAACTGTGGCAATCGCATGCCCTTCTGTTGTTACTTTTTGCACACTTCACTTCTCAATCTCATGTCACTGGACGATTCTGATTCGAAGAATTATTATCTCTGGGTTTGATTTTATTTTGAATTTTCTTCGATAAACATCAAATGTGCCTTGTTATATACCCCAAGTTGTCCCAACTGAACTTTGTGCTAAACTAAAATCATTTGTGAGTAAATATTTGAAAAAGTTTTGCTTTTTGACGGCCGTCTTGTGCAAAGCTTCAGGCTCAAATTTTACAGTTTCGACACGTTGAAGTTGCGTTTTTTGTTATGGAGAAGACCCCCTTTGATTTTAATCGGTATTTCGGTATACCGCGGTAATATTTTGCGATTACCGCGGTATTTATTTTTACCAATACCGCCCAACCCTACCCCACGCAGGCGATATCAAAATTTATTATTTTAAATATAATTTTTAAAAAATTTTTAAAAAATTTCAACAAAACAATATCATGTGACCCCTCATTCCAATGAGGGGTCACATGATATGGTTTTGTTGAAATATTTTGAAAAATTTAATTTTTTCAACTGCTCAATTTGCATATTACTCAGGCGGATGCGGGTGATTCGTTAGGTAAAGGGTTAATTGGTTTAATGTTGGAAGCCCACATTTTGGCTCCATTCTGAAGTGCTGTACCTCAACTTAAAGGTTTCAAATTCTGTCTGTATTAAAAATTCAGTTAAATCTTCACATACAGTAGGCTTAATACTTAAAGATGTTACTGATATAAAAAAAATATACAGTCAAGGAGAAGTTAAGGCCTTATAATTAGCACAAAAGCTGACCTAAAAGCTCATTCTTACTCATTCTTACAACAGAAATTGACTATGTTTGGACTCACAATTTCAGGTGATATTGGATAAAAAGTCTGAGTATTAGGGTTGGAAACTGTTGTGATAGCCCCTTACAACCTACATATGCAATATAAAGGCCCTGGACACACTGGTCTTTGAGAAAATGGCCTAAATCAGGCCATAAAATTTGATCTGGTGGTTAGCTTAATGAAAAAAACAGATAACCAAAAAGTTGTTCTTCTAAACTACGAACAGATCGTCAGAAAGTTGAGTCTTATCACCTTATTTGATAGCACTGTTTTAAAATGTTCCTGTGGGAATACCCCTCTCTTTAATGCTCAAATTCCCTACGACAGCTGATGCCCCCTGTGCTTGCCGCAGATGCTTTCGAAATCTGTGAACTGTCAAACAGTAGGGCCATCATGGACAGGTCAAAATCCACAGGTTGTCATTTTTTTCACGCATATAATTCAGAGATGATCCAGAATGACATCTAGCAAAAGAGCAATGTTTTCAAAGCAATATTAAAGGGGCAGTTTGGGAGTATGAGGACTTAAGGATCAATGGGTAGCAAGCAAATACACTCTGTAATGTAATGAAAAGGTGATGGTGATTACCCCGGTGCTTCATTGGTGGAAATTTTGCTAGGTGTCATCGCAGATCATCTCTGAATTATATGCATGGAAAAATGCCCATCCTATAGATTCTGACCCTTCCACAATGGCTGTACTGTAATCGGTCCTATTTATTATCTCCAAATTTGAGATTTTATTCACTATCCAATTAAATGTCAGAAAGCAAGGTATTGTATAAAAAATCTGATCCACATCAGGGACAATAAAGGCTTCCTCAAGCAGAATGTAGCTACAGACAGTTATTGCCTGTCACTTTTAGTAAAGCCCAAAATAGGGCTTCCAGCACTCTACCAGTTAAGGAATAGTGCATGGCTTGTCGTTGACTATGCCCATATAGTTCCCAGTGAGGTGGTGTCGCGGAGGGAACTACACTACTTCACTGGGCACTATATGGGCGTCGTCAACGACAAGCCATGCACCAGTCTTTATATTATGTCGAACAACCCGAAAATGCAAATTAACCAAATAATCTACAATCCAAATTGTAAACATGTAATGATGTTTTTATTTTAAACTACAGGTACTGTAAGCAAGCTCACAAAGTGATACCTCCACAAGCCTGAAATGTATAAGTTAGATTATCTCCCCTTGGAAATGTCAGAACGGAATTATATTGCTTCATGCACATCTTCATATGGAGTTCTTCCATTGTGTAAAGTTTCATGAAAATTCTTCAAACGGTTTAGGAGGAGTTGCACTTATAAGGATGGACGGACGGACGCATGCACGCACGCTCCAACATTTCAGGTTTATGGGCTATCAAAAAAACATTTTGTATGTCCAAAACCTTATTTTACCCAGAACCCCACCCCCTCCACCCTAGAACTTATATTTAACCCTAACCCCACCCCTCCACCCAAAAACCACACCCTAACCCTACCCTACCCCACCCTGACCCTAAACCCTAAAAGCCCACCCCAGACCCTAACCCCCACCCACCCCTGGGACCTAACATCCCAACCTTAAGCCCTACTCTGGGGCTACCCCTAACCCCACCCCCTGACCCAACCCCACCCTAGCCAAACCAATAGGATTAGGAGCTATTTTTCGGTTTTGGGGCTACTAAAGCTAACCCCCCCCCCCCCACCCCCCCCGGGACCTAACCCTCCCCAACCTTAAGCCCTACTCTGGGGCTACCCCTAGCCCCACCCCACTCCTAACCCTAACACTACCTTAATTTGGAGGTAGTCCCTAATAATATCACCTAACCCCCCAATGTTGGCCCGGACAGACAGACGGATGGACAGGGTGATTCCTATATACCCCCCAAACTTTGTTTGCGGGGGGTATAACAATAAAGAAGAAATGAGAATAATGTGTGGATATTGATAATTGTTCGATACAATGATACTATTCCTCGCCTCTGCCAATGTCTCACTCCAGGTTGTAAGGGGAGATCACGACTCGTCTTCCCGGAACTCGACTCGGATACATATTTTGTACATCCACATAATGGTAATAATCTCTATTTATTGGAATGTATCACCTCGGAAAACTTTGCGGCTATTCTTGCGACACTAATAAAACGAAGTGTATATTTTTTATGTAAATCGAATTGTCTAATTGGTGGCCGGGATTTTCTGCAACCATTTTGGACAAATCGTTGCTTTGAAAGTTTTTAAAACCAGAAAATGCATATAGTGCCCATGGTAAAAATAGAAAACATATAGTGCCCCCATGTAGTGACACTTCAGCTCTGTGCTGGACAACTACACGAAATAGGGTACCACCTTTCAGCCAATCAGAATTCAAGGATGTCATGTGAGGTATAATATAATCGCAATAGAACACATCTATAAAACTATAAGCCATATAGATCACCATACTCTTCTCTGCCAAATAATAATGCTGCACATTTTTTGGTTCAATAAATGAAAATGATAATGCCAAATAATAGTGATAACAGACCTACCAAAATTACGTGAGTGATAGCTACAGTTGCACGAAATTCCCACAAGTTGCCACTTGACAATACCCGTTTTTCATTCCTGTAAATTTGACGTGGATGAAAGGAACTCAAGGGGGATGGGGTACACAATGGTGGGAGATTACACCAAAAGGTTTTGCAGGACCTTTTCACTGGTACACAAATTTTAAATTCAGACAAGCCTGGATGGTGTACATCAACGAAATTTGACAATATTCTCTTCGAACAAATGCCGTCTTCAAGTGTTGTTTTTGAGCTGTATTGCTGATGATGGGATATTCTAATGACAATAACTCATTTTAACCCTTTAATTTTTTTTATTTTTAGTCTCAAAAACATAGGTTATGACCCCTCTTTGGAATGAGCTTGACGAGCTCGTTCCAAAGGGGGGGGTTATAACCTATGTTTTTGAGACTAAAAATAAAAAAAATAATGAAAATTAGTTGGCGATTTTTGAGAATAGCACTGACCGGTTTTTCCCATTTCGTTGGGTAAAGGGTTAATAATCATGATGGTGCCTAATAATTGTAATGCTGTCCTCTTTCTCCAAAAATTAACCAGGGGTATGCAAGGCCTGGGCCACTGCCCCTGACACCATAGGCATGTTCGAAGTAGCCTTAAAGGTATAGTGGGACAGAAAAAATTTCCAAGTTGAAAGAGCGAAAAAGGACCATAACTCTGGGAAAAGTTATTGGACAGAACCTTTTCCTTGTCCATATCCATTCATCCCTTCTGGTCTATCAGCACACCCAAGGAGATCCAAATCTGACTGATGGCTTGGAAATTGCAATCAAAAATGTTTGTACGCACAGATGGATGGACAAACAGATGGATGGAGGTCTGTCTTCACTAGATACCCCCGAATCCTCCTTCGGAGGTCGGAAGCATATTAATTATGAGGACACTATTATTTGGCTGGGGAGAGTAATGTGCAATTAATCTCCAGAAAATAAGGCTTAAGTACTGCAGTCATGGTCTTAAATAACCCACATCTGCAATATAAAAGTCCTGGGGCCACTGGGTTTGAAGAAAGCAACTCAAACTCTTACAATTTTGATTTAGGAGCTGACTGAAACATCAGTTGTTAAAAGCACAATTTCACAGATTTTTTGCTAAAAAAATGAAAAACAGGCAAGGCCATAAAAAAAAGAACCTCTGTTTCTCAGGCCCGCGGGCATGGTCATTTTTGCTGCGCATGCAACCTTTTTATGACAATAAAAAATCTTTAAAAAAAAATTGAGATATTGTGCTCATTTCGGTAAATCGATATCGATGCATTGGCAAATTTTAAATTAACACACTTCAAGCTTTTTCTACATCATACTTTAATAAAGTGGGTGGGTTTTAGCAATATTCACGACAGAAAGTGTTTTATTCTGTAAAAGGTAAGTCATAATGACAGCAAGAAGAAAGGTGTCTTTCAGTCTTCAACAAACAGTCACAAAGTGGAATGGTCGATTCGCACCACGTTTGATTCGCACCACCCGCAGAAAGTCTGCAAAGTCAGGTGTTATGTTGAATGGGACACAGTCTCCTGGCATTTATTTTTAGTAACATTTGTATTGTAAATGGCCGTCATTGGGAATTTGTGTACTGTTATTTGAAACCGTTACGAGTTTCCCAGTTAATTTAAATAAATGCATTTCAGATACAGGATAATTGGATAACTAATAGTAACCGTTGCTCAATATAAAAGTAAGTCATAGTTGAAAATAAATTGCATATAGGCAGGTATGTGCGGTCAATTGGTTAATAAAAACACACACACATTCATTTTGTATTTCATTTTCAGATTTCTGAAAAATATGATTTATGGATGAACTGCCCGTTCAAATGGATTGTGATAATTTTGAATATAATGGGGAAAAATTGCGATTCCCGACTTTAATGGGCAGGTTGTGAAAGGATTTTTTATTTGGTAAAATAAATCTGTGAAAGTTGGCACTTCGACATTTCATTTGTCCCAGAGACGTTTCATCCCGAGACGTTGCACCCACAAGGCATTTCGTTCTGTGTCATAATTTTCATGTTTCACTGAAAAAACAAACATTCAAACACTTCATTTATGACCCAACACCCCTACGGTGAATAACCAATATATTTGCGAAATTTTGCGTGGTCCATCAGGCGTTTGGGTGGGGTCGAATTACCACAAACAACCTCTCGGGGAGAAAATAAAAAGAAAAAAAAAAGACCGTCCGCCCGCATGCTATTTTTGGAAAAAATGGCCTGAGAAACAGACAATCAACTTTGTATGGCCCAAAATAACAGCACATATACTTAGTATAAAGGTTAAGAGAAACTACACTCACAATAAAACACCTATAAGCAATACAGATTACCATAATATGCAAAAAAGTTTACTTTAGTCCACACAAAGTAGATCTTCTGTTTCTCAGGCCATTATGTGTAAAATTGCATGCGGGCGAGCGTTTTTTTATTTTATTTCTTATTTCTGTAATTATTTCTTTGCCATCAAAAGTTCATACTCTTGGTTTATGTTTTAGGCCTCATAATGTATTGAATAGCATTGGTGGTGGTGTATTTCCTCCCTTGAGAGCAAGAAGGCTTTGTAATGCTTTAGCATTGCAAAGCCTTCTTGCTCTCAAGGGACAAATTTCTAATTTTTTTTAACTTGGGTAAAATATTAGACATAAACCAATTAATAAAAAAAAAGAGCATGTGGCCGCCAAAAGGACCATGCGGGAGGGCCTGAGAAACAGATTTTTAATTTTTTTAGGCCTTAACACAACTTTTTACAACAGAAAATTGAACAAGTTTTCACTTAAAAAAAAAATATTCCCAAATATAAGGGTTCAGTACTGCAATCAGGGGTCGATTCAATTTTTTAAAAACTGAATAGCAGTTTTCTAACTTGGATAAATTTGGATTAGCATTTCCTATTATTTACATGACTTTTTATTTATTTATTTATTTGTGGATAAGGTCACATATTTCTGCACAATAACTAATCATGACCACGACAGTTTAACAGGGGGTGGAAGCCAGAGTACCCAGAGAAACTACCGAGCAACTGTCAGCTCCGCAACATACTAACTCCACACAAGCAGGGTTAGTATTGAATGAAGACAAGAGCACCATCGAAACACAGTACGCCTTAGTACACAACACCACCGTGCCCCCATATGGGCAATGGGGGTGAAGTGTCTTGCCCAAGGACACAACACAGTGGCCACGGGTGGGATTCGAACCAAGGACCTCTCGGCGTGCAACCTGCACCTCTACTTACTGAGCCATTGCTCCCCCACTGATTTTTTATTTGAACTTGATTAGCTATATTTGAAAATTAATTCAAAAACTGCTATGCGAAGCCAGTTAAATCAAGCCCTGACTGTAGTCATGATCCTAAATAACCCACAACTGCCCCGGGGCCACTGAGTTCAAAGAAATTTACACAAAAATTTTACAAAATTGTACGTTGATTCAGATACTGACAGAGGCATGCCATTCCCTCACCTCTACTTTGCAGTAGGAGAGCTAAAAGGCTTCTTGAACGAAATCTGAAGGCATGTCAGCTGAAATATGGGTGCGCACCCTACACCTTTTCAAAGAACCTAACTGCATCATGTAAATGAAAACTCCACTCTGTGTTTTTGTCATAGTTAACCAATACTCCGCTTCCCTTGATCCAACCAGCGTGCTGTAGGCAAATAGGCCCAATGCAGCCTAACAAAAGTAAACCTGCAGGCCAAGAATGTAAATGGTTAGTACTATCCAATGAAATGTTTAGCTCATAGACCATTCCAGTAGCTCAGTATACTTAACATGTCGGTGATTCAGATCACATTCCTGGTTTGAAGAGGGGGTCCTCTATTTTTTTTTTGTAACCCAATTTTTTTTTTTACATGCATGTGGACCATGAGATATTATTCACGACAAATCATGGACATCTACTACCTAAGTGAGGTAGAACATTATGCATAGGGCTATATCTCCTCTGCAGGTCTCATGTAGTATGAGCTGCATTATAATTTTTTTCAAAAATTGAAGGAGTCTATATAAAATAGCGGGATATTTTGGCTGGAAAACAAAGCGGTCTTGAGCAAATTTTTCTACGATATGGCCACACCGACCTTCCATTTTCAAAATGTTCCCAGTGAGGTCCCCTTCCCGAAGAAATGGGTGATATAGACTTCGTGGACATCCCAACTCACCTCACTATATGCTTCGGATGATGCTTTGCACAATGCCCATGATTAAATGTGTCCTCCCACCCACCACTGTACATGCCCAGTTGCTTAGCAGCGATTTCTATTCAAGTCTTGGCTGCCTGTTGAGGCTGCTAAGACATGAATAGAAATCACTACTTAGATGATTTACCTATTGTCAGCAAGACCTCCTACTGATGGCATTTCAGGGTTCCCACACCTACCAAGAAAAAAACTTCCAGACTTTTTCCAGACCTCCTCTATTTTCTCCATACCCTTCGCAGCCATAGCAGTGTTGTTTTTTTAACCTCTTGGGTGACCAGATAAATCAAAAATATATCTTACAAAACACTTACATGTACATGCAATGTGTTTGAGTTTAACCTTACTGCCAGATCTCTTGAGTTTTACAACCAATCATCACAATGTCATGAACCAAAACTATTAAAATTCTTTAGTAACGAGTCAATCAACTGTTGGCTGTGCTGCGGTTTTATGGGGTTTTTTGTATGTTATTTGAGCATTTCCAAAATAGTATGTTTTCTGGAGGTGTTATGTCTTGTTAATGCCACTTCCCCTGTATCTGAAACATCAAAAGACTGGTCACAGACGAGACATTTTGCCTCTGACCTTGTTTTGAATTTTGTGTTCCTGCTAATCCAGTGTGTGTATTTGGGATTTTCCAATCACGTTTCTGAAAACAAACATTTCCACATTTCCTTTCACATTAATTTGTTGAGGGTATTACACAATACCTCAACTTAGAAGATTAAACTTTGATGTTTGTGTGTTGTTTTTCTGGACCAACAAAAACAAGTTATCACTGGGCGCAGCCATTTTGATCACGGAAATATATGGGTCAATTAATGGTTGTTAATGTTCGTGTCAGATCGGTTAATTCTGTTGGGTTACAAAGGCCTAAATTTTACATGTTTTGAAATTTGATTCAAAATGAAATAAAAACTAAAATAAAAAGAAATTTAGTACGAAATTTGAATTTCATGGACAGTGAAAGTGATTCTGAATATATTTCATTAAATTTCCATACCATTTACAGTACAGTCGCCATGGACTGGTCGTAATCCACATGTGGGCAGTGATGTCCAAGCATGCGTTTACCAGGTAATAAAAATCATCAGCAGAAAAAATTTTAATTAATGAAGCACCGGGTTGTACCCGGTGATTCATTAGTTAAATTTTTGATGATTATTCCTATAATTAGTGTTTGGATGCAATATAATATTATTGCATACGTGGAGATATTGCCCCTCCGAGGAAAGTGACCAGTCCACGGCGGCTGTACTGTATATGAAGACGTCATTTTCCATACCTATTCCAAGCCTTGAAAACATTTTTAAAAATTCCATACTTTTTTTCCCGACTTCCGTACGAACCCTGGCATGTTAATGGAACATGTTCTGAGATCGCAAAAGCTTTAAATAGGCCTCTGATGGATAAGGTGTTTGAAAGTCACAAAACTACTGTAGATATGATTTATATTGGCAAAAGAATGCTGATGTTGAGGTCAATGGAAGTGGCATTTGCAGCCCTGTGGAAGAAAGATGCAAGAACAACTTATTCTGGATTTTTCCGCTCTAAATACCTCTTTGGTGCTATCACTATCAGCAAGCCTGGAAATAAGCATTCTATCATTTGCAGAATGAGGTCCACAGAGTGTGAATTTACTGATGCAAACCCAGAGAGTGGGCTAGAATCTCCCAATTTACCCTCTGGGTACCTCTTTCTCTTTAGGCCTGGGACTTGATTCAGATTGAGGTTCACAGAGGGTAAATTCAGTAATACTGTCCTGCTGTGAGGGTAGCATCACCAAATTCACCTTCTACAGACCTCAGTCTGTAGATGACAGTCTGCTTATTTCCAGGCCTGGCTATCAGCAAGTCTCAGTCAAGCCAAATACCGAATACTGAACGGATAGTGTGGCACACCTCTCTTTAAAATACCGAAACTGATACCAAACTCAAAATTCTAGTACCACCCATCTCTACTCTCTTTGCCACCCGGCAGTGCAACAATTCAAACTAAATATTTCTTGTGGCTTGCAAGTTAGAGAAAAGCTGAAACAATGACAAATTGAAAAAAAGATGAACATGGAGATTTTTTTGCTCCATATTTCCAAACATACATAAATAGCAAAACAATGATAAGCCTGGTTTGGAATGCGACTTTAAATAAGAAACTATGATAAAAATAACACCTCTATTAAACATACCTCTTTGACATTTCCATTTCTGGGTGTCGCAGTGAACTAAAAGAAAAAATAATTTAAAACATTAAATTTGTGTCACAAAAATGCTATTCATAAATAGCCCAAGAAGCAAACACACAAAAATTTGCAAGAAACTTGCAAAGAATAATTTTCTCTTTACATTTTGTAACCATCATTTCCATTCAGTATGATTCACAAAAATTGCCTTTCAAATTTCATTACTTTTTTTAATTTTATCTAAAAAACAATAGATTATGTCTCCATAACTGAAACAAGCTCAGTGCACCTGTTCTAACAAGGGGCCATAAGCTAAGTTTTAGATGCCAAAAATTGATATTTTTTAATTAATCACCAAATTTCTTTTGCAAGTGTCATCCTGTTCCTATTGGTGAAGGAGGGGTTAATAAATGCAAAATATGAGTCTATTAAATTTTTGGCAACAATATCAGTAAGGCCAAAAAAAATGTTTGTTTTCAGGTACCCAACCTACAGTACAACTGGTCACTTTCCACGGGTGGGCAATATTTCCACGGACGCAATAATATTATATTCCAAACACAAACTATAGGAATAATCATCAAACATTTAATTAATGCTTTATTGGGCCTAAAAAAAATTAAAATCTGTTTTTCGGGCCCTCCTGCTTTTGCTTGCTGCATGCTGCATGCTCTTTTTATAACCAATGTAAAATTTTAAAAACTTAAAAAATTTATAGTAATTTATATATTTTTTACACTTACCAATGACCCAGACTTAGCTGGTGCTAACTCTAAAATATCTAGGGCCAAACGCAAATTTTACCGCCCAATACCCAAAATTTGCATCTAAAACCGAAAATTACATGTCCTATAAGGTCATCCATACTTCCACTCCACTGCGCATGCACAGTGTCAAGGAGGTCTCGAAATTGGCGCAATTATCATTCTTACAACCAGTGCCTGGTAAGCGCTATGTACACAGCGTGGAGGCAAGAGTTCCCAACTCCTGGGAGGGCCATCCCCGTCTGGGTCACTGGTAAGTATAAAAAATATATAAATTACTATAATTTTTTTAAGATTTTTATACTGTACCAATGACCCAGAGTTAGCTGAATAGTAAAAAGGTTGGACGGCCTAGGACATAAGGAAAATCCAATAGACTCAATTACCTATAACAAACCTATCCCCTCAATGAGAAAAGGAGAGATAGGCTAAATGTATCTTTCTTATTTGTATCAAAAAAGAAGGACACAACACCAATCTGTAATTGAGCACAATAACATCTAGTATAACCCTTTATACTAATATTTTTTAAGGAAAGTCAATAAATACGGGAGTCTAGCGAAATGAGACTCTATATACTCATTTAAAAGTGTTAGAAGAATGTATATTAACGCCCAATTAATCACGTGATATATAAAGATACTTCACACCAATCAACACTTAAAAAAATATTACACAGATGAGTAATCATAAGCTTTACCCTTAAAATCATCTCGGAACCGACTTGCAATAACTGACTCCAGGGGAGGTATTCCCTTGCTTTACACTAAAAAGCAGGTGACCCAAGGGAACACCCGCCTCCCCCCCCCCTTTCCCTTGCCCTGGATCAAATATTCCAGAGCAAAGAGGGTAGCAGGACAGAGTCACTGCCAGAACCGAAAGCCTATACGCATAAAGTTGCGACTGTTTAGTAGACGACATTCTAAGTAATAGATCTGCAGAAAGGACTCAATATTCTCAGATACAAAATCGTGAAAATGGAGGGCTAAGAACAATATGTAGCCCTCATTATTTCTGTAATATCAACATTATTAGCTTAAGCCTATGATGTAGAAGAACTCTTACTTCATGAGCTTAAAACCAACGTACAGACTGCTGAATGAAGATATAATCATTAGCAGAACTGACAGTAGATTGAATCCCTCTGACCATAGAATGGACCGCAATGTGGAGGAAGCTTCAACGGCATGTCCCACAACAGACGCCTGAGTAAATTAATCCTCAGTCTTTGTGGATATAGAGAAGCTACCAACAGAATTTGCATTGAAGTAATTACATTGAGCAATATCTGCTAAATCAGCGGCATTGGAAGATACGTATATCTTATTCCGTTTCACAGGATCGATAGAGCATTTACTGCAAACGCTCGAAAAACCAAACATTGTGACATCCACATCTGCAAATGATTGTAGAGATGCATTGCAAAAAAAGTCGATCATTGGCCGCTCTCCTTGGTAGCAATCTGATTGAATACTGGTTTGTTGAAAGTCCATTCTGGTGGCAACAAACGGCCCCTCCGTGAAGGGAGTCCGCTAATACATTCAGACGACCCGGAATATGACGGACGAATAGAAGAACTTGATGTTCTAGTACCAACCGAAAGATTCCTTCCGTTAACATGAATAACGGGATGGAATGAGAGTTTCCATAATTCCGAAAATACGCTAATACCGTCGAGTTGACAGACAGAATTAGCATATGAGCATTCTGAATAACGTTCATCAAAAACGTAGCGTAAGCCAAAATGACATCATTCTTGATGTTTGTGTCCTTGATAAGGAACTACGGAAACAAAAGACCCTGGCACTTCTAATCCGTTGGGTTTAATGAAACTACCCAAAGTGTTTGACTGACATCCGTCAAAACTGTAAAACTCGGATACGGCAATTGCAGTGGAACTACTTGAGATAAGCACTGAAAACTTGCCCAAGTCTGAATCTCTTATTCACTAGATTAGACAAGAAGATGTCCGTATCGAGCGAAATAATTTTCACCCTCCAATTCTGAATTAAAAGAAATTTGGAGAAGACAAATGCGTAACCGCTCCATTGGAATAAAATTACGGCAGTTCCGCATAACGTATCAGTCACATGAAATGTCTCGCTGAGACGTTGTCTGAGCGAAGACAGTAGCGAGTATAACTGATTAATTTCGCTCTGGTCAACGTCAGACGAACGAGAATGTTATGCGTCTCGAAGCTCATCCCCCGGTGGGTAAATGACTTGGACGAAACCAGATCTGACTTCTCTTCATTTACGTATGAAACAGAGACGTCGGATCAATAGAAGCAGAATCTGCACATCGTTCTGCGCTCTAGTTAATGGCATACAAACAAGAATGTTATGCGTCTTGAAGCTCATCCCCCGGTGGGTAAATGACTTGGATGAAACCAGATCCGACTTCTCCTCGTTTACTTATGAAACAGAGCCGTCGGATCAATAGAAGCAGAATCTGCACATCGTTCTTAAGCGTTAACTCGTTGCCACACCTCTGAAGAATGTCATCCAGGTAGGCCGCCGTTACCGCAGACGAATGAGCTCGGAATTGAGTCATTACCGAGTTTGTTATTCAAGTGAAAGCCCAGGAACAAGATTCAGACCGAAACACATTGGTCGGTGCTGAAACACAATTCCTATGATAAAGAAGCAACGATACTTTCTGAACGCCTGATGTACCATGACGTGAAAGTATGCAACTAGAAATCTATGCATGTAGCATAGTCGTACACCCGAATACTCGCTCTGACCGATCAGATGGACTCCATATAGAAACTTGGAGTCACGATCAGCTTGTTATCCAGCTCAGAATATGAGTGGACGGAACGAGCCGTCTGGTTTGGAACCAGAAAAGGATGGTTGTAGAAGCCTGGAAATTCCTGGATTTCTACGATCTCTATCGCGATCATTCCAGAAGAGACTAGACTTCTGATGGAAGTGAGCATCTATTCTACTGACTGACAGAAGCTGAGTCCAACGTGGACCCCGAGTTAACAGAGGATTTCGTTTGAGGAACAATTAATCCTTCCGAAATCACCCCTTGAATCCAAGGAACGTCCGTAATCTAATCCCAAATCATTGAGAAACTCGACAGTCTTCCGCTCACTAATACACGATAGAGGTTAAAACCATTACCTCCTGGTCCTGCGACAAGAGCCCAAGTTCTCAATGGGAACCCTGAGCCCAAAAAAGCCTAAGTGTGGACAAAAATTTTAAATCATTTTGAAAAAATTAATGTAACACTTACGGACAATATTAATGTATCTTGCTATGAACTAAATTAAGCAGAAGACAAGTAAACACTGTCAGAAGTAACAGTTGTCAACATAAGCAAAAGTGTCAACAACCTGGAAAACATGACTCCAGGCACAAAAACAAACATGACCCGAAATCAGTTACCAATTTAAAAACTATCTGATGCAAAACAGAGGCTTCCAGAGAAGAAACTGTAGAACATCAGATGGTAGATGCAGACCAAAACGCCTCAACAGGGTGAGGACGTAAACATGGGGAAAAAACAGAAAATTCCGTTTCCAAGCCAAATCTCCCAAAAAATTTTAGTAATAAACATTACAAAAAATAAGCCAAAAGCATAGGAGAATAGCTAGGGGGGAATAAAGGAAATGGGGAGAGAAAACACTGATTAAACAATGGAAAATTCATAGCAAGAATGACCACAATAAGGTCATGCCACGAAAATAGGTAACATGAATGATTTCGTAAAATAATCAAGTTACAGCCCTGAATATTTGTTTCCAATGTTTTTTCCTCTCCACGTTCTATTTCCACCATATATCCACCATTTCTCTCATAATTATGCGTCTGGCATCCTTAAAACTGAGATTTACAAGCACAAATATCAGTCAGATGTAACTGAATTGAGGGCCAAACTAAGAATGATAATTGTGCCAATTTCGAGACCTCCTTGACACTGCGCATGCGCAGTGGAGTGGAAGTATGGAGGACCTTATAGGACATGCAATTTTCGGTTTTAGATGCAAATTTTGGGGACTGGGGGGTAAAATTTGCATTTGGCCCTAGATATTTTAGAGTTAGCACCAGCTAAGTCTGGGTCATTGGTACAGTATAAAAATATAAAAATTAAATGCTTTATGTCAGATATTTACCCAAGTTAAAAAAATTGATAAATTTGTCCCTTGAGTGCAAGACGGCTTAGCTCTCAGGGGACAAAATACACCACCGTTCATGCTAATCCGTAGATCATGACACCTAAAACATAAACCAAGAACATGAACGTTTGATGGCAAAGAAATAATTACAGAAATAAAAAAAATGCTCGCACGCATGCAATTTTACATAACCAATGTAAAGTTAAAAAAAAATTAAAATTAGATGGTTTATGTCCGATATTTTACCCAAGTTGAAAAAATTGATAAATTTGTCCCTTGAGTGCAAGAAGGCTTTGCAATGCTTTAGGGTCGAAATACACTACCATCCATGCTATTCCGTAGTTTATGAGGCCTAAAACATAAACCAAGAACATGAACGTTTGATGGCAAAGAAATAATTACAGAAATAAAAAATAAAATAAAAACACGCTCGCCCGCATGCAATTTTACAAATAATGGCCTGAGAAACAGAAGATCTACTCTGTGTGGCCTTAATTAAAATTTTGCTGATGATGATTTTTATTACCTGGTAAACGCATGTGCCCACTGTGGATTACAACCAGTCCATGGTGACTGTACTGTACCTGGTTGCCAACAGCCAGACCTGGATCATCAGTCAACCCGCTAACCTCGATTTGCTTTGGCATTCCTTTTTAAAAGGTCAATTTCATTAGTTTTCAAATAGTTACAAGGCTATTGAGTGTCACAAGGTTGAACAGGTCGTAAATGCTGCAAACTGACCAACACTACAGTAAGACTCATAAATTATAGGTTTCCAAACGTTCCAGGAACACCCAAAATTTCGGTCAAACAGTTCAAATTGCCGTCACCACTGCCCGACACCTGCAACAGTGTGTAAAATTTCAGAAATGAGCATAACCAAATGACGGTTCACAGAGTTCAGGATGGCTAACTGAATGTTCGGATATGTAAAAACAATTTTGGCTAACCACTTTATCATTAACAAATGTTCATAATGTGCATGGAACTGAAATATATATAGCCTTTGAAAGTCTAGATAAATAAAGATAGAAAAAAACATGTTTTATAGGTAATTTATTTAGATAAAAATAATTTACCAACTTTCTCACCCCTCCCAGAACTGAAACTATTGCACATATTAAGTTATTCCATCCATTGGATCATGGGAAGATTTTTTTTTTTAAATTGGGACAATTTTCCTTCACCTCCTTCCAGTGAGGTGCAGCATATCAATTTTCACAAAACTGAATTGCCCTGCCACAGTCAACATTCAGAGAAATTTTATTGAAATCGGCCTAGCAGTTTGGAAGAAGACTCAAACACTACGACAAGCGAGGGACCATGACAGCAGAAGAGTGATCAGTATAGCTCATACTGACTTTCAGTCAGATGAACTAACTATCAGAGATTAAACCTTTACCCAACGCAGACGATATCAAAATTTATTATTATAAAGGACGAAGGCGCCAGAGGCGCCGAGTTGAGACGGAGGCGAAGCCGACGTCGAAACTCGGGAGTTCTTTATACTAATTTCACACTGTTTTTAACGTAGGAAGTAGTTAACGAGATGAGACTTCACGAGAATGACTCTGGCTGATTAAACTTTTAGAGACAAATAAGGTTACATTTTTTCAAGGATACTCGGATGCTAGAACAAGTGATGGCTCTCCACCATTGCCTTCACCCTCATTGGGTCAAGGAACACTTAATATATTGGGTCACGAGGGAGGGATGAGGGCTAATGGGTCACTGATTATGTCACGTGACATCCATATCAAGTAAAGCACGCCCTTAGCAACAGCCAAACTACTGGGCCAATTTTGACCAATTTTGATACATGGACCCAACATACATTACAAACGAAAACAAACAGGTCAAAGGTGTCGTCACGTGACTTCCCTAGCAACCAGAGTGCCCCCTTAGCAACCGGCTAACTTCTGGGCCTATTTTGACCAAATTCGGTATACGGACCCAAAATGCATTGCAAATAAAAAGACAGATCAATGATGACGTCACGTGACTTCCCTAGCAACCAGAGCACCCCTTAGTAACAGGCTAACTACTGGCCGATTTTGACCAAATTCGGCATACAGACCCAAAATGCATTGCAAATGCAAACAGATCAATGTTGACATCACGAAACTTTCCTAGCAACCAGAGCGGCCCCTTAGCAATGGGCTAACTACTGGGCCGATTTTGATCAAATTTGGTATACGGACCCAAAATGCATTGTAAATGTAAACAGACAGATCAATGTTGGCATCACATGACTTCCCTAGCAACCAGAGTGCCCTTAGCAACTGGCTAACTACTGGGCCGATTTTGACCAAATTCGGCATACAGACTCAAAATGCATTGCAAATGAAACAGACAGGTCAATGTTGACATCATGTGATTTCCCTAGTAACAAGAGCTCCCCCTTAGCATCAGGCTAACTACTGGGCCGATTTTGACCTAATTCGGTATACAGACAGGTCAATGTTGACGTCTCGTGATTACCCTAGCAACCAGAGTGCCCACTTAGCAAAAGGCTAACTACTGGGCCCATTTTGACCAAATTCGGTATATGGACCCAAAATGAACCTCAAATGAAAACAGGCAGGTCAATGTTGACGTCACATCTTTTTTCCTCAGATTTTTCCTCAACATAATGTTTTACATGAAACTACATTTGTGATACTTAGTCTTATTATTTTAAAGATGGTCTTTTCAGTAAAACTGCATTGGCATATTATCACTGTCCTTTTTTTGCACAGCACTGCTATATTTTCTTGTTTTAAATATCATTTTTTCAAAAAATTTCAACAAAACCATATCATGTGACCCACTCATTGGAACGAGCTCAACGAGCTCATCCCAATGAGGGGGTCACATGATATGGTTTTGTTGAAATGTTTTGAAAAATAATATTTTTCCAACTGCTGAATTTGCATATTACACAGGCAGATGCGGGCGATTCGTTGGGTAAAGGATTAAATCGCCTTCAGATAAAAATCACTGAAAATCTTTTGATCAAGAACCAAAACCAAAGGCTCTTGCCAAAAAAACAAGCTGGGGATAGTTGGAAAGGAGCAATGGGGAAGTGCTTGTCAAAAATGACAGATGTGCATTTAACCCTTTACCCAATGCAGAGAGTATCAAAGTTTATTACTTTAATTACTGTTTTTTTTTTTAATTTTTCAAAACATTTCAACAAAACCATATCATGTGCCCCCTCATTGGAAAGGGCTTGATGAGCCCATTCCAATGAGAGGTCACATGATATGGTTTTGTTGAATATTTCTGAAAATTATATTCTTTTCAACTGCTTAATTAGTAAATTACGTAGCAGGATGTGTCCAATTTGTTCAGTAAAGTAGGGCTGGGCGGTTTATTGGTTCGGTTTTTTTTTTTTTTAAACCGAAACCGAACTGCCGCCTTTAGAAAGAACCGAGACTTTCGGTTTCAACAAATTTCCCAGAATTGGTTAAGTTTATGACCACTCAATCACTTGCTTTCCGCAAGCCAAAGGCTTAAATGTCGGGCAAAGGTAAATGCTGTGCCATTTATGCTTACTTCGAGAGGACTGACAACAACCCCCCCCCCCCCCCCCACCCCCACAGATAGTGGCAGCAAATGTCTTGTATCTTAAACAATATCTACAGAACCACCAGCAAATGGAATATGA
This sequence comes from Pictodentalium vernedei, assembly GCA_031216915.1. Lineage (NCBI taxonomy): Eukaryota > Metazoa > Mollusca > Scaphopoda > Dentaliida > Dentaliidae > Pictodentalium > Pictodentalium vernedei. The sequence continues at coordinate 80,683,087 of CM062292.1, read as the reverse complement.
AAAATTATAAAGCCTTACGTAAAAATCCACACATGCAATTCAAGAATCGTAAGTAAATTTAATGAACCGGGCATATTCGACCAAAGAGGTATTGCAAGTTACCTGACAATATATGGTGTAAAAGTATTATAAATTTTCTTTGATGCCAAATCATCTGCATACGACAGGTTGTAAATTAGATTGGAGGTAAACATAAAATTTATTGAGTTTTAAAACCTCAAAGTTCGCATGGGAAAAATGACGAGTAAATTATGTTAATTAACTGACTACTGGCACATTCTCTGAAGTCACATGCTCAGAGATAACGCAGCGATTTGGCAGTTATGTTTTTTGTCAACAATAAAATGGTTAAATTAAAATAGAACACATCCTATTAAATGGATGGCAGGTAACTATTGAAAGTTTTTTTTAAACTTATTGGGAATTGTTTATATACTATTTGAACTTACTTTAAGGAATTGCGCAGTACTGCAAGTCTGTCAGGTACACACGCTGCATTTCCAATACGAAGATGTTATAATCAACACGTGTTTTCCCATGACCATGTGTATTTTGTAAACACAACAAATCCCAAGATGGAATATTGCAAACTTTCTTTCAGATCTCATTATGCAGCCGTCTCCCTTCAAAAACATCAATCGTCTGTCCTGACTGAGATGAAATCAATGCAGGGATCAGCCAAGAGGGCAAAGTAAAGTTGGTAATATCTTTGCCTTGGCACCGCTCATTTCGCCCAATTTCTATGTTTGGGCAAAATCAAAGTAAAAAACGAACCTCTACAGTCAAAATTAAGAGAGATATTGTGAAAGCATAGGAATGAGTTACCAATAAAAGTGATTCGTATATCACGACTTACTTCAACAATAGTTATCAAAATCAGAAGAAATATGATTTGTGTTCCTCTTATTCCACTGTCATTTGAAGCAGGAACCATTAAGAAACACAGGGCATGTCTATTTTCAGGCGATGTGATAATTACCAAAATAAGCACAACAATTGCATATTACCCACCGAAACCAGGGTGAGAGCTTAGCGACTCCATAAAAATAAGGAAATGTTGATTTTGCTGAAATGTAGCTTTTCTTGTGAATTATTGCATCTTGTTTTCACAAGGCCTCAAATCTCACTGACATAACAAAGCAGATCCCACCAGTGGTGGAGCCATGGTTTGAAATTCTGTGGACCATGCTGGTAAAGTTTTTTTTTTGAGGGGGTGGGGGGGTATCTCAGGACTGTGGGTACTGTACTTGTACTGAGGGCAGGAAATCAAAAATAATCTTTTTAAATTTGGGGATGGGAGAAGCAAGTGGGATTTTGAGTGGGGGGTGGGGGGAGCTGGTCTCCGTAGATACCTCATGGCTCCACCACTGTTGCCCACTACAGTAGCCCAACACAATATGTTCATTAGCTGAGAAGAGCGGTGAACACTAAGTAACCCGAATGACTCAACACGCTATATGAGCCTCATGACTTGGATGACAAATACAGACACATTTTATGTGTACATTACCCTCTAAAATGTGGATTTCTACAATATATTTTGAAAAACCGAAAACCAAGTTTTTGTGCAAAACAGAAACCGAAACCAAACGGAAATGCAAATTTCAAAACCGCCCGGCACTCCAGTAAAGGGTAAGCAAAATAAAAATTCTAGAACTACTGAGAGAAGCCAGTCTTCACTGAAAATCAAAATCCCCAAATGGACAAAACATTTAATGAAAATACACAAATTCGGGGGAAATCTGTGAAAACTTTCATTCTTGAAAATAATGTTGTCTAAAAATTTCTGGACACATGTAAGTGACTTAATATCAACAATCCGAATAGATTTCCATTGTCTGGACATACAAGATTGTTCATAGAATCAAAACAACATTTTGTGGCTGGGAAAAAGCAATCAGTGTTTGGATGGGAGCCTTAAAAGCTAAAATCTCCATAGAGTTCAGTGTTTAAGCAGGGGCCCCAATGGAGCAACCAATGGTATTTCTTGCCTATTTGATTTAACTCTTCCCAAGAATGCCTCACACCAAATAACCATTAATTTCCCAAGCAGTTTTGGAAGCATACAATGCAAGCATTTCATGTTGTTTTTTCTATTTGTAACAATTATTTTTTTATTTTCATGAGTTAAGTAAATCCTGCACAATAAAACTTCATACACACTTTTGATTCAAATTGGCCAAGCGTTTGTGAAAATAGAAATGTGGGTGTGACTTTGAAATGCCTTTTCAAGGGAGATCGCCAATACTGACAGGGATTCTTCTGCCTTCTTTGGGAAAGGGTCTGGGGCCCATGTGATTGGGAAATTGGGAATTTGCTTTGGAGTAGAGAAAAAAAAAACAATCAAAATTATTACCTTCAAACTGAACTGAGAACACTCACAGGCTGCATTCTGCGACTTTGCAATTGTGTCCAGGCAAGTCTTGGTTGCCTAAAAAGGCAGCCAAGACTTTCTTAGAAACAACTGTGATGGTTTTGAGAAGGTCCTGAGAATGTAACTTGCCAGTAATTCTACAACCTACCTGTTGTGGCAACTGCTTTGTGGCAGTAAAAAGTGATTTATTTATTGGTGCTTAAGGTCACATACTTATGCACAATGGCTAATCGTGACCGAGTAAAAAGTGATCAAATCAGAATTAGGTCCCCAAGGGTTAACCCTTTACCTAACATGAAAAGCAGACGACACCTGCAAATAAAATTCTTGAAACATTGATTTTTTTGCGTCAAAAACATAGCTTATGACCCCTCATTGGAACAAGCTCATTGAGCTTGTTCCAATGAGCGGTCATAAGCTATGTTTTTGTGACAAAAGAAAAATGTAATAAAAATTGAATGGAGAATTTAGTGAATAGTGCTGGCTGGTTTTGGCCGCTACGTTGGGTAAAGGGTAAAAGAAGAATGTACATGTTTGCCCTTAAATTCAGATGATTTTTTTCTTCGTTAGGTTGGTAAATATTTGTTTTCTGAGAGCTTATGACAGATTAGTTCCAGATACTTAGGCCAACAAAAAAGTCCATTCTCAGACATGTTTCCTTTTTCTTCTGAACCACTCAATGCCATGAATTTAAAATCGTAAGTTAATTCTCATACGGATCATAAGTCTTTTTATCTGTTGTACACTCACATAGGGCTGCACGGTGTATCGATAAACCGATATATACCAGTATTCAAACCAATATCGATTGAATACCGGTGTAAATACAAAAATATTGGTTCATCGTCATTATTTATTTAGCCACAATTTTGATTTTCAAGATGTCTTGAGTTTTTTAATTCTAGCCCCGAACAATATTATCCCTTTATACAAGGAATCGTCTGCTTCTGCCCTCGTAATATACAAATTGTGCAGTTGAAAAAATAATTTTCAAAAATTTCAACAAAACTATATCATGTGACCCCTCACTGGAACAAGCTCGTTCCAATGAGGGGTCACATGATATAATTTGTTGAAATCTGGGGAAAAACTAATTTTGAAAATAATAAATTTTGATATCGTCTGCGTTGGGTAGAGATTTTTCAAACCACATCATCAAAGCATGCTAATTGGTTCCGACTGTGATGCCCAGAGTCCCGATTGTGGTACTTGTGTTCATATATCTGAACAGTTTTCGATATACCGATACACCGCAGTATTTTTTTGAATACCGATACCGGTGTTCAGTTTTCAATATCGTGCAGCCCTACACTCACACTCTTTGAAACTGACCATTTCACAAGACTGTGAAGTTTCAAATTCAAACAAGGTCAAGTTAAGCCTATTGAAAAAATTTGTTTCTCAGTCAATTTTCTCGGAATTTCATGAGGAAGGGAGGCTTTATTTGTTAATCCACAAACAGTCCTGAAAATAGTTGGAATTAAAAATTTAACTCCCTACAATATTATGTGGAAAAAAACTATTTTTTTCAGCAGAGGAAAATTTCCATAGTGCAGTTGAAAATTTAACTAACTATATCTTGTTTGACAGAGCTCATCGAGCTCTGTCAAACAAGATATAGTTGGTCAAATCTATATCCTATAAGCGTAAAAGAGTGAAGTTATTTATATTTATTTAATGGGGTTTAAGGTCACATACTTATGCACAATGGCTAATCGTGACTGTGACAGTTTTACAGGTGGAGGAAGCCAGAGTAACCGGAGAGAACAACCGAGCATCGATGAGCAACTGTCAGCTCCTCAACATTCTAACTCTGTTCAAGCTCTGCCCAAGCAGGGTTACAGCAGCTGAAGACATGTGCATCATTGCCATGGAGTACGCCTTAGTACACAGCATCATCGTGCCCCATGTTGGCAACCGGGATAAAGTACCTGGCCAAAGAAAATAGTGAAGAGATTTCCAAGTACCGATAATAAAGAAGAGGTGTGCATTGGATATGTACGCTTCGAGTATTGGTGACAATCAGAGAGCGTTGCATGTCCATAGCCTGGTTATCAATCATATCCCAGATGTCAAATCTGGAACCTTTGTTCAAGTTATAATACCAACAGGTTCAAAAGTTGTAAAAATAGATTAATTAAGGCCCATACCTCTGCACTGATAATGAGAAATCGGTCCAGGCCAGTTTTCGAACTCGTTTCAGATATTACTTCAAAAGATGTGTATGGTAAGGCCACACAAAGTAGATCTTCTGTTTCTCGGGCCATTATTTGTGAAATTGCATGCGGGCGAGCGGTTTTTTATTTTATTTTTTATTTCAGTAATTACTTCTTTGCCATCAAAAGTTCATGTTCTTGGTTCAAGTTTTAGGCTTCATAATCTACAGAATAGCATGGATGGTGGTGTATTTCATCCCTTGAGTGCAAGAAGGCTTTGCAATGCTAAAGCATTGCAAAGCCTTCTTGCACTCAAGGGACAAATTCATCAATTTTTTTAACTTGGGTAAAATATCAGACATAAAGCATTTAATTTTTATTTTTTCTACGTTTAAATTGGTTATAAAAAGAGAGCATGCAGCAGCCAAAAGGACCATGCGGGAGGGCCTGAGAAACAGATTTTTAATTTTATTAAGCCTAAATGTAAGTCACATTGGAGAACATTTGTTCAAGTTACTGTGCTAACAATCTCAAAATTTGTAAAAATTTACTACTTAAGGCCCATAACTCTATAACGAAAAATTGGGTCAGGCCATCTTTCAAATTCACTTGAGATATTATTGCAAAAGAGTGAAAAGACCTGTAAGGCAAATATTAGTCAAATTGGAGAATGTTTGTTTAAGTTTTTGCACTGACAGTGCTAGGAAGTCCATCCAAACACCCACCGACAGTCGCCAAACCATAGGTCTCGGTTGTTAACAAAACTCAAACGAAAAGGAATGGTGAGGCAACTTTCCAATGATGAGGGAGGTGCCTAAGAAACCAGTATTTTTTGTTAATAGTCCAATTGTTAAATAAATTTCTGTTTCAATGGGGACTGAGACAGGGAAACTTCTGGTTTGAATTCGGAATGAAAGTGTCAATGACACTGAAGCTCAACTTGTGTAAGACATGTTGTACATGCATAGTATGTGACACAGCAATGACAAACATCTAGGTAATGACCTGAAAACAAAGGTACATAAAAAGTATTGTAACAGTCTGTACATAAATACTGACTGTAGCCTGTAACAAATGTATACGTAAAGTATTGTAAAGGTGGGCGACAGTTAGATGCTAAACTAGAAAAGAAATCTCTGAGTCCCAGAGTGGGTCTGACTGAACCCAAAAATATTTGTTCTCATAGCACAGTGATCACAAAGGCACCCCAAAACACTTGTTCCTGTCCCAAGGTGATAACAAAGGTACCCAAGATGTTTCGTGAAGTTCGGTTCATAAATACAGACTCTAGCCCGAGCCGTATTGACATGTGCACTTACTGTGTAAGTAGCACTGAATAAATCAAAGTTCATCTAATTTGCATAATTTCTGCACGAGAAAAAACCCTGTATTATACGTGATGTATTCCATGTTACTAAACATTCATTCAAAAATTTATTCAAATCAGAACCTTCATATAGTAGTTCTGTAACAAAAACGGATTGTACCAAATTTTGGTACAAAATGGCCGCCGGCAGCCATCTTGCATTTCGGAGATGGATCACACCCAAAAACACTCGTTCTCGCCCAGGTGGTAACAAAGGTACCCAAGAAGTTTCATGAAAATCGGTTCATAAATACAGCCTCCAGCCCTAGACGTATTGACATGTGCACTTACAGTGTTTTAGTAGCACTGAATAAATCAAAGTTCATCTAATTTGCAGAATTTCTGCATGAGAAAAAAACCCGTATCACATGTGATGTATTCCATGTTACTAAACATTCAGACAAAAATTTATTTGAATCAGAACTTTCATACAGAAGTTCTGAACAAAAAACTGATTGCAATAACTAAAGTACAAAATGGCTGGTGGTGGCCATCTTGAATTTTGGACCGCACCCAAAATCACTCGCTCTCGTCCAACGGTGATAACAAAGGTACTCAAGAAGTTTCGTAAAGATCGGTTTATAAATACGGCCTCTAGCCCGAGCCTTATTGAACTGTTGATGGACAGCCGGCCAGACAGACGACGGGCCATGGCATAACCACAAATTTGACTTACGTCATAGTTCAGCTAAAAATCATGATGAAATGCCATTGGGAAAGGGGGCCATATTTGGCCACTATAAACATCCGAAAGAATCCCCAACTCATCCAGGAACTTCATTTGAAATCATCAGAATCTTTTGCAGTTTGCGAGAAGATTCCTGAAACGATTTTTCACCCAGTATTAAAATCCTGGTAATACCCCTGAATATAAAACCAGGCTCTTGATTTAACAAACTGATAAATCTTCATTAGGACAAATAAGAAAATTATTTGTTCCATAGATACTGCTGCAAGCTCAGAAGACGTGTCCATCAAACACTGATTTTTTTTTTTTCACTACTACCATTTCCCTCAAATTTCAGTGAAATTCTTGTCCATTACGTTCAAGGACAACAGATGACCAATAGACGAAATGTGGTTAACTATAACCTATTCTGATTTACACTCAGGTGAGTGAAAAGTTAAAAAATTTATAGTAATTTATATATTTTTTATACTTACCAATGACCCAGACATAGCTGGTGCTAACTCTTAAAATATAGGGCCAAACACAAATTTTGCCCCCCAATCCCCAAAATTTGCATCTAAAACCAAAGAAAACATGTCCTGAAAGGCCTTCCACACTTCGCCCCTACTGCGCATGCGCAGTGTCAAGGACGTTCCGAAATTGGCGCCATTAATCATTCTAATAACCAGTGCCTGGTAAGCACTATGTACTCAGCGGGGAGGCAAGAGTTCCCAACTCCTGGGAGGGCCATCCCCGTCTGGGTCATTGGTAAGTATAAAAAATATATAAATTACTATAAATTTTTTAACATTTTTACACTGTACCAATGACCCAGACATAGCTGAATAGTAAAAAGGCTGGAGGGCCAAGGACATAGAGCAAAATGGAATACGCTCAATAAAATAAAATAGAGTCATCCCCTGTAGGGAAAAAGAAGTAATAGGCCTTACATGTATCTTTCTTATTTATGATAAATTAGAAAGATACAACACCTTCCAAAATTGAGCTTAATACATCCATGTACTCTATTAATATCCAATATAATCCTTATACTAATAATTTTTAAAGTAAGCCAATAAATAAAGTAAGTCTATAGAATAGAGACTCTTATACTCCTAAAAGTGTCTGAGGATTGCATAATCATGTCCGTTGACATATGCAATATTCAAAAGCTATACTTTAAAAACTAAGACTTGAATGAATTTTAAAAACCTAAACTTCTCACTAAACAACCATCCCAATAACAGCTCAGAATAACTAACTCCGGAGGAGGTATCCCCTTGTTTTCATAGTAAAACAGGTGACTCAAGGGAACACCCTCCCCCCCCCCCCCCCTTTTCTTGCCCTGGGTCAAATAGCCCAGAGCGAAGAGGGCAGCAGAACGGAGACACTGCCGAAACAGACAGCCTACCTAGCTATAGTAGCAACTGTTAAGTGAATGACATTCTGAGCAGTAGATAATAGACCTAACAATAGAGGCCTCCAGAAATGGACTCGATATTTCTGAGATAAAATTCATGAATGTGGATGGCTGAGCGCAATGAGCGGCCTTCAAAAATCTATAATAGCGACACTATTAATGTAAGCCCAAGAAGTAGAAGAGCTCTTACTTCATGAGCCGAAATCTTAAGCACAACTGCTAAGTCAATGATATACCATAAGCAGTACCGATAGTAAATAGAATCCATTAACAATAAAATGGAGCGTAACGTCCTTCTACTAGGCATCAAAGACAGAAGAAGCTTACGCCCATAGTAATAAACAGATATCTGTTTATAAATACATAAACTGTACCCGGAAAGAGTAAAGGCCTATGCCCATACGAAGACGGAAGGACCTTAAAATAATAGGTTCCGGATAATAGGAGCCTAACTCTTATGCAAAAATCCAACCTAAATAGTAACGGAAGTAGTGATTCCGAAACTACGAAAGTGAAAATCATCCATCGATAGTGCATGAAACTCACTGACTCTACAGTAAAAGAGAAACCAACAGAATTACTGTCTAAAAGGTCAGAATTTGAAAACTACTGTTTCCAGAGGCTCAAATGATTACTTAGCTAAATAAGAACCAAAGTTAAAATCCATATAGGAATTTAATCTAAAGATTCTAAGTCTATTTATCAACAAGTTACTAACTGACTTAGATAAAGAGACAAAAGACTCAATTGTAAACTATCGTAGAGTGCATAGGTATGAGGTAACATAAACCTATAACCTAAATAATAACAGGCTGCAGTAGATCTTATGAAACAAGTATACTAAAAAATTGCAATGAGTAGTATGGAGGGATCAACAATATGAACATAATGATCCCTACACCACGACGGAAGAGCCTCCACTTTAGCCGCATAGAATAGCGAAGAAGAGGATCTCCTATAGTAAGAAATCGCGTCCAAAGCTCGTCCAGTACAGTGCATACAATGCAATACGGACCACACAACGGAATACATGAAGGTTGCGACCTTGCGGTTTGTGATAAAAGATGACACGATTTACCCAGTGAAAAAAGATCCTCACATAGAGGAAGATTTCACGTTAAGACCCACAGCAGACAAGAGAGTAAATTACCCATGATCTCTGTGAAGATAGAGATGCTATGAACAGAAATGTATTGTAGTTGTTATCTTAGCAACACCTGCTGAAACAACAGCGCCGGAGGATACGTGTATCCTATCATTCCGTCCTATAGATCAATAGAGCGTTAACAACATTAGCTCAGAGATCTGGACAAGCTAACACATACGTCTGCAATTGATTAGCAAACTGTGTCGTAAATAAATCATCATTGGGCGGTCCCATAGATAGCAAATCTGATTGAATACTTGTTTGTTGAGAGTCCATTCTGACAGCAACAAGCGACCCGTAAGAGAACGTGAGTCCGGTAAAACAATCAGACAACCCGGAATATGACGGACCAAAACAGAACTTGGTGTACTATAACCAAAAGACGGATTCTTTCCATTAAATTGAATAACGGAAACAAAAGAGTGCCTCCCTGGTTCCGGAGATACGCCACTACTGTCGAATTAAAGGACAGGATTTGGGCATGCGTTTCTGAATAATGTTCATGCAATGACATAAAGCAAGCCTAAAAAACATTATTCCGCGGAAGAAAACTGATTGCTAAGAGACTGCGGAACCCAAAGACCCTGGCACTTCGAATCCGTAGGGATCAGTATTATATCCCAATCTGTTTGACTGGCAACCATCATAACAGCCACACTCGGGTCCGGCAACTGCGGTGGCACTCTCTGAGTCAACCACCGAATGTTTGCCCCAGTCTGAATCTCTTGTAACACTAGATAGACAAGAGAACGTGTAAATCGAGCAAATCATGGATTGCCGAAAAGTTGCCGTCGAAGAGAAGCTCCTCCGAGAACGAGCGACTCTGAGAGAGTTCTTAACCTTACTATCCACGCGTGTGGATGTAGCTAGGGCTGCGTCACGTCTAACCAACTCCAATCAGCCACTGAAGGGCGGAGTCATACGTGAACAAACTACTGCCCTCAAAAGAAATTACATTGAGAATAATATCCCGTAAATCTTTTCTTGAAGACGTAATGATAACGCCTCAGTAAGGCGGATTACGTATGATAAAGCGTCTAAGTTAAGTCTACTATACATCATGTCGTTTCCAACATTGAAATTGGAAAAGACATAAACGGCGAAAAAGAATATATGCAGTCTTTAACCACACCGTCTAGACGCATAAGAACTCTTGGTATGCCCTGCTCTGCCAAAATAAACTATTCGTATAAAAGATAAAATGGCAGAAATGAGCAACGCGGACAAGAAACTAAACTATCATGCTTGGTAGCAGGCTTGTATATATATATATATATATAGCGTCGAAAAATAAAACACATGTTGTAATGACAATATTGGACTGCGTCGGTAAGTCAGGGAAAATGTCCCTGAACCGATCGAAAAATCCGAGTCCAATGACGCTATAAGTCTCTTATCCAAGATCGCAGCAATGAAGTCCGAAATAACAATCACTGGAAGATAATGCCAGAAGATATGAAAGGCAGCTTCCGATACTACTAAAGGGAAAACTCGAAATCTTTCGAATCCCTTTCGCCATCCTGTCGGACCCTATAAAGCGTTCGGTCGTCCGTAGCTGATGCAACCGCGGACCGCACCGACCCAGCGCCGTCGGATAATTCCTGATTCGACCGAGAAACTGTCAATTGCTGGGATGCTGCGAAACAACTGTGCTAACTCGGATAGCACGTCCGTCACTGAGGCCTGAGGAGAAGCGGTCTTACGATGCATTGCCGCTGGAAGCTCCATGATCGTTACCCCGTGCATACTACCAATATGCGAGCGAACGGAGTGTATAGGCCTCGTGTCCCTTGGCTACCGGATGGCGCGACCTATTCGCCGTGGAATCACTGAATGACGAAACTGATCGGATACTCGAGGTCACGTAGCCAATGTGCGGTCGTGTGCCCTGCTGTGAGGATGAGGAAGCATTAAGGACAGTCTCTCGGACTGTCAATATAACGGAGCGTCCCGACCGACGGACATATGCTCCGAATGTAAAATATCTGAACCACAACATGCGGTCCCCTATGTTGTTGGACGAGAGAGGGACCTCTCTCGCTCACAGCCCGGACGGACCTGGACAAGCCAGGAACCGGACTAACAGGCTTCCTCCAATCTGTCCTCAATCTGCCGTCACTGGGTGAGTACTAAAGTAATTAAAGTGCTCGCATCACCCAAATCTCCTTCCTAGACCGCAACGGACGAACCCGGCAGCCGAACCATTCGATGAATGTACGCTACACCGGGTGAGCTAGCGAATGTCACTCCGTAGTGCACTTATTGCCGCTAGCTCTTCATTAACTATGACGACAGAGGCACACTTATGAAAGACATCTCCATAACTCTGCGAACAAGAAACCAGAAATACTTGGTTATAGCAAGCATAAAATAATAATATATATAGCGTTGTGCAATAATTCGAAAGTTTGTGTGACATTATTGGACTATGTCGGAACTGAGGGACGATGTCCCTGAACCGAACCAAAAATTTCTAAGTCCACCGACGCTATCAGTTTCTTATCCGGCATCGCAGCATTCTGGTCCGACGAAAGAAGCTGTAGAAGACCAAGTCAGATGACATACACAACAGCATATGTTGTTCCGAAAGGGAAAGCTCGAAATCCTCCAAATCCCTTTCGGTATCCCGTCGGACCGGATGAAACTTTCGGACGTCCGTACCCGCTTCCGCGGAGCGTCCCGCCCCAGCATCGTCGGATAAAATATATGCGACAGATTCAGTTGATGCTGGGATGCTGCGATAAACTGTGCTATTAAGGAAAGCACGTCCGTTCCCGAGGCCTGTGCAGTAGCGGTCTTACGATGCATTGCCGCCGGAAGCTCCGTGAACGTTGACTCCCGCACACTTCCTATGCGAACGTCCGGAGTCTGCAGGCCTCGTGTCCCTGGCTACCGGATGGTGTGACCTGGTCGCCGAAGAATCCTTGATCGGCGAAGCTGGTAATATATCGGCGGTCACGCAGCCAAGGTGCGGTCGTGTGCGCTGACGAGAAGAGGAAGCCTTAGCAGTCTCCGCGGACTGCCTATACAACGGAGCGTCCCGAGCGACGGACGTATGCTCCGCTTGCGACACATTTTGTACCACAACATCTGGGGCCAGATGTTGTTGAACGAGAGAGGGGCCTCTCTCGCTTGCCCTCCGGATGGACCGGAACGAGCTATGAACCGGACTAAAAGGCTTCCTCCGTTCTCCCTCCGATCCGCCGTCACTGGGTGTGCATTAGGTTAATTTATAGTGCTCGCATCACCCAAAAATTCCTTCTAGACCGCAACGGACGAACCCGGCTGCCGAACCATTCGGTGAATGGACGCTACACCGGGCGAGCTAGCGGACGTCAAAGGCCGTCGAACCTACTAGGGTCCTCTTAGGCAATTGGCGTATTTACATGAGCACTTTTCCGCTAGCCCTTCATTAATTGTGACGACGGAGGCACACTGTTGGAAGACATCACAGATACATCACCCTAATCTTGATCGTCTGAAATAGAAATTGATAAAATAGAGTGACCCTGCGGGGAAAGGACCGGAGTGTCCAAATCCCCAATAACATACCGTGACATACGCTTCCCATATTGTCATCGAAATCATACGATACAGAACAGGAGTTAATGCGAGTACACTGACCACATATAGAATGATTATAAAGTCAGAGGAAGACTTCCTCTTAATACAATTGATCAATATCCTTTCAATGTGAAAAGAAAACAAGTCCTGGTACTCGCACTAACCCCTGGCAATCAAAATACATAATAATAATATGATCCATTAATATAGAAAAAATAATTGAAATCAAAATATTTTGAAAAAATATTTTTTCAGAACAGCCCAAGTTTCTGAAAAGTAACGTTGAGCCCCAATGGATCCCAAGCCTAAGTGTGGACAAAAATTTTAAAAATATTTTAAACAATTTATTCAACACTTACGAACAATAATAATGTATCTAGTTATGATTAAAATAACATCAAGATATTATTTTCCAGAAATCCCCCCCTCACACAGAGGGCTGTTGTAAATGTGAACAATGAGTGTAAAAACACTAAAATAAGACTCCAGGCACCCAGGCCCGAAATCAGTTACCAAAAATACACTATCTGATGCAAAACAGAGACTTCCAGGGAAGAAACTGCAGAACATCAGATGGTAGATGCAGAACACAATGCCTAACCACCCGTAGGTGAAGACGTAAACATGGGGAAAAGAACAGAATTCATTCTGTTATTCAGCTAAAACTCCCAAGAAAATTTAGTAATAATAATTACAAAAACTATGCCAAAAGCATGGGAGAATAGCAAGGGGGGACTTAAAGGACAGGGAGAGAGGAAAACACTTAAAAAACAGTGTAACTAAATAATCAGAATGACAACAAAATGGCTGCTGCCTCGAAAATAGGTAACTTATAATAATTTCATTAAAAAATTTTAAGTTACAGCCCTGATAATATTCTGTCACACATTTTTTTTCCTCTCCTCCTTCTCTATCCTCCTTAGAATCACCATTTCACTAATATTTATGTGTCTGGCATCATTTAAACTGAGATTTATAAGCACAAAGATCAGTCAGATGTTAACTGATGAAGGGCCAAACTTAGAATGATTAATGGTGCCAATTTCGGAACGTCCTTGACACTGCGCATGCGCAGTAGGGGCGAAGTGTGGAGGGCCTTTCAGGACATGTTTTCTTTGGTTTTAGATGCAAATTTTGGGGATTGGGGGGCAAAATTTGTGTTTGGCCCTATATTTTAAGAGTTAGCACCAGCTATGTCTGGGTCATTGGTACAGTATAAAAATATGATACCTTTTAGATCTGAGAGAGGTTCTTCAGTGCGGTGATGACTTGCTGTTTGCAATGAAGCCATTAACTGCACACGAGATATCTGCACCTCAAAGAGTTCAATATAAGTCAGTGACTGCAGGGAATGGAATGCAGGCGAGTGAATAATCACTCTCCTCATTTTGATTTTGTGAGAGTGAAAAATTCAGGAGAGTGATTTTAACCTCTTTCCTACTATGACAGTTCAAACTGGCCCGCACTCTACATGAAAATGACTATACAAATTTTGTTATTTTTTTTCATTTTTACCCTGAAAACATAGCTGATGACCCCTCATTGGAACGAGCTCATTGAGCTCCTTCCAAAGAGGTGTCATAAGCTATGGTTCAAGCAAAAAATGAAAGATTTTAATGAAAGATAATGTTTTGCAAGTATCGTCTCCTAGTTCGGTCATGTGATGGGTGATTGAATTACAATACATAACTTGATGCTCAGACAATTTCTACATACATCATGAAAGAGAGTGATTAAATGCAACCCTAGTGAAAAGTTTAGGAGAGTGATGGCGAGTGAGAGTGATGGCGAGTGAGAATGATCACTCTCCTTTCCCAGCAGTCCCTGATAAGTTATGTTGTTCTGAAATGTATGTTCATAAAAACTTGCATAATATTCAGTTTTAAGATAGACCAGGGATTCTTTTGGGTATCCACAGAATAGGGATCTGCGAATCACAAATTTCTTTTCAAATCGAATCTCGAATCGGATCGTGTCTGATATCGACATCGAATCGAATCCCGAATCGAATCTTAAAAGACAAGTTATTTCATATTGCATCAAACGGAAGTTACGGAACACTGTGATGACCCTTACGCGACGGAGTGAACACCTTAAACACCAATAACTAAATATTCTCTGTAGCACGGTCGCTGAAACAGCTAGGCCTATTGTCCATAGTTTTAGTTTTTGAAGGCCTAACTTGTTACTATTCACGTTCTTAAGAACGTGAATAGTAACAAGTTAAGCCTTCAAAAACCAAAACTATGGATAATGTTCTGGGCCAAATTCACACCTTACCTAACAATTAAACATTGTCAATTACTCAAATAAATAGGAATTGAGCCTACATGAATGAATTTTCTAATGACAGTTTTATCCTATTTTTGTTGACAATGTAACACATTGAAGTTAGTACAAGAGATTCGAAAAAACAAACCCTGAGACTGATTCGGGATCGATCTCGAAGCATACATATGGTATCGATATCGAATCGAATCTCGAATATTCGCAGGACCCTACCACAGAATCCGATTACGGGACCTGTTTCCAATAACATTTGGGCCTGATTTTCCCCAATTCCCAACCCCAAATTTAACAATCTCAGTTCTCACTCAAACAAATATTTAATGCAGGACTGTGCCCTGAACTGGACAGTCATAAGGCAGAAAACCACTGGTTTTCTGAGTCCTTATGACCTTTAGTTCAGGACACCAATTGTAGATTAAATTTAAAATGCTTGCCTAACGAAATCTCTTAATTCAAAGGCAAATGACAAGTTCTTCTTTAATAGTATAAGAACAGATTAATAGAGACTACACAGACTGTGTGAACATTATTTCATATGACTGTTACTTGTAAATTTAATATGATGCAATTTTTCTGAATGCCAACAGCCAAGGAACCTTCCAAAAGAGAACAGAGGAATCCCAGTAGACACAACTGGTGCCTGTAAATTATGACAGTGAGTAACCATGAGTCAGCTTATCTGAAGGCTTGTTGGGAGGGCATACAGTTAAAACTAAAAGTCCTGTCATGAAATGCGCACAAATAGCACTTCGATCTGCGCGATAATCTACGCATTATGGCCCTAGTAAGGCTATCGAATTCTGTATATATGGCCTGTGCCCAAGCAATGTTTCAGCCAATGGACCTCTGGGTAACCCAGAGGTCCATTGGCAGAAACATTGCCTGTGTTTGCTATGAGTAGCCAGAAGAACCTGACGTGCTTTGGATGCCATTCGATATGGCAATTGCGCGCAATTCATACGCACAATTAAGCCTAGATTAGCACACAGTTCATGACAGGACTTCTAGTTTTAACTGTACCTAACTTAATGAGTATCCCCATCAATAAAATCAAATTTACCTCTGTTGGGCATAACTGTACAACAGTATCACTGATAACTTTAACACAAACAGCGTCATCTGGATGATCAGGAGGACGTATTCTGCAATAAACCTGAAAAACAGAACTTAATTTTATCTATCAAAAATAGGAGGCAGGAATGTTTGATGTCTGCCTCATTTATGACACCAATATTTTTGTTACTCGCTGTATTAAATCTATCAACACCTGCTCTGGGTCATTTTGACCTGTTGCTACCTAATTTTGGACGATCATTGACAGGTGAACAAGCATACATTTTGAGCCTTGTTCCCCCCCCCCCCCCCTCCGAGATAAGATGGTAAATGGCCAGAAGGTAAACCTTTATCCAATGCATACAATATCAAAATCTGTTACTTTAATTTTTTTTTTTTTTCAACACTTTCACAAAATTTCAACAAAACTAATCACTGGAATGAGCATGACTTGCTCGTTCCATTGAGGGATCACAGAAGGTTTTATTGCCAAAAAAATGTTCTTTTAACTGCTTAGTTTGTAAATAATGTAGGCTGATGCGACTGGTTCATTTGGTAAGGGGTTAACAGCAAAGTAAAGAGAAAAAAAGAACTTTTTTAATGTACTGGGTAGTGATGAACCAATTATCAAAACTTGCTATGAACCGATTACTTCTCTGTCGATTATGCAGATTTCTATGGTTGAAACAGGACACAGAAGAAAATCTGTTGGCACCTGTTATACCACAGAATTTTGTTGATAAGTCTCCAATTACGAAAGCTTAATACCATATAAGTTCTCAGAGAATGCATGTTTAGTGCTGGACAACACTAGCCAAAATAATATTTGCATTTTTGGGGATTGGGGTGGGGAGAGAAGATCATTATTAATGATACAATCACACGATTGTATTATTACATCATTTAATTGTTCTCTTGTGAAGATTGTGTTCTATTCTGGTAAATAGTGTTAATACAGTGTTGTGTAAGGATACAATGCACTTGGCTGTAATAACCAGGAATATACTGAGCATACATACATTGTGTCTTAATTTAATAATAATTTGATGTTCATGTGTGTTGTGAAGTCTTAGGATGCATGGTTTACTATGTCAGCTCAATTCGATTGAGTGCTGATTTTAATGTTTACCTTCAACTGACAAGAGTCCTTCAAAACGAATGCATGAATACAACTGAATGCAGATGGAAATTTTGACGGTGAAAATATATGTAACCCACTAAAATTAGTTCTGGATTTCAAATGGCACATTAAAATCGTGGAAAATGGATACATAAATTCCAAATCGGGCACATTAATTCATGTCACGGGTGAATTGGAGCGATGGGTGTCACGAGTATAAAAGACAAGAGGCCCCAAGGGGACTGAGGATGCTCACCTGACATGGTAGCCTAAATATCAACCCAGAGAATTGATTTCAACAAGTTGCATCTGCTCCTCCTAAGAAAAGCTTATACCAAATATCCAAAGATTCTGACCAGTGGATCTAAAAAAAAAGATTTTTAAAGAATATTTCTCATTATTGAACTAAGTTATAATTCTGGCTCCCACAGGGAGCCCATATATGAACCCTGGGACTTGGCTTTAACAAACTTGAATCTCACCCCCCTAAGGATGCTGCACACCAAATATCAAAACATTCCTGCTGCTGGATCTGAAGAAGAAGATTTTTAAAGAAAATTCCTCATTTTGAACTAAGTTATAATTCGGGCTACCACAGTGAGCCCAAATATGAACCCAGGGACTTGGCTTGAACAAATTTCAATCTCTCCCCCCTAAGCATGGTGCATACCCAATATCAAAAGATTCTGCCTGCTGGATATTGAGACGAGGATTTTCAAAGAAATTTGCCTGAAATGCACTAAGTTCGAATTCGAGCTTCTATAGTGAGCCCAAATATGAATCCAGGGGGCCGATTTGAACAAAATTGAATCAGATCCACCCCTCAATGTTGCATACCAAATATCAAAAGATTCTGCCTGCTGGATCTGGAGAAGAAGATTTTTTAAGAAATTTGCCTGAAATGCACTAAGTTCGAATTCGAGCTTCTATACTGAGCCCAAATATAAACCCAGAGGGCCGATTTGAAAAAACTTGAATCAGATCCACCCCCACAATGTTGCATACCAAGTATCAAAAGATTCTGCCTGCTGGATCTGGAGAAGATTTTTTAAGAAATTTGCCTGAAATGCATTAAGTTTGAATTCGGGCTTCTATAGTGAGCCCAAATATGAATCCAGGGGGCCGATTTGAACAAACTTGAATCAGATCCACCCCACAATGTTGCATACCAAATATCAAAAGATTCTGCCTGCTGGATCTGGAGAAGATGATTTTTTAAGAAATTTGCCTGAAATGCACTAAGTTCAAATTCGAGCTTCTATTCTGAGCCCAAATATAAACCCAGGGAAGCCAATTTGAACAAACTTGAATCAGATCCACCCACAATGTTGCATGCCAAATATCAAAAGATTCTGCCTGCTCGATCTGGAGAAGAAGATTTTTTAAGAAATTTGCCTGAAATGCACTAAGTTCGAATTCGGGCTTCTATAGTGAGCCCAAATATGAATCCAGGGAGCCGATTTGAACAAACTTGAATCAGATCCATCCCACAATGTTGCATACCAAATATCAAAAGATTCTGCCTGCTGGATCTGGAGAAGAAGATTTTTTAATCTTTTTTCCCATTGCCTACAGTGTTAAAAAGTGCTGACTCAGCATTTTTTCAAAGTCCTGAAAAAAGTACCTTGTGATCAAACCGATAGGGATTTTTTTTAACCATTCTATTCTACTGGATAAAAGTAAGCTTTAAACAAAATAAGAATTCTCTGTGCCATGTAGTTTTGGAGATATGGCAGTTTTAAGGTTTTTCCTATTTTTAGCTCCCGAGGTTCCCACGGGGCAATGAGAAAAAATTTTTTTACATCAATCAACTACTTATGACCCATTATCATACCATATCAAATTTGGTTCAAATCGACCTGACGGTAGAATTTTTAGCCGTGGCCAAAATTTTTGCCCCTCCAATAACGAAGGCAAATAATGCCAGACAAACTTCTCTTGAACAAACTTGATTCTAAACCTCAAAAGGACTCTGTATACCACATATCAAGTCTCTGCTACTGGTGGTTCATTAGAAGATTTTCAAAAAATTTGGCCATTTTTTCCCCCCACACCTCTGCTCAATATGAGCAGAAACCTATTTTGGATAAAAATCAAAATGCCCCTATATAACCACTACTTACATGGAATTTAATTAAAATGTGGCCAGTGATTTAGGAGAAAGAGGCTCAAACACCACCTTCACGCAGGATGACGGACGACGGACGACAGATGACGGACGAAGAGTGATAAGAAAAGCTCACCCTGACTTTCAGTCAGGTGAGCTAAAAACAAGGAACGGGGCAACATTCCGCATGTCTTTGATAAAAAAAATCCGGAAGTATTAAAATGTTTCTCATATCTCAGAATGGGCACAGTTTTTTTTATCTGAACATGTGTGTTCGTTTTGTGGCGGGAGTAAGCTCTGGGCGAGATGTCCATGTGCAACCCTCTTACTGTTAGCGTGTCGTTTGTGGATGTTTTAGCGAACTACTGTGTGTCATGTTCATAACGACTGAACAGAAATTGTTTGTAATTGTACCTAAAACCCTTCAAATTGTGAGGGATTGTTAAAAATTTCCCAACATCAAAACTTAATTGAATGTTTCTGTTGATGCAACTCAAAAGGATGAAAACACACCCAAGAATGGAGGTGAGTGATTATTCGCGCACCTTGGACAATTTTTGCGTGAGCGATGGTGCGCGAGAGCGATCGCGTGCCTTTCCCATGTGTCACTGGATGCTGTACATTACACGAATGTGGTGTGATTTTGCAGTGGGATTCTCATAATATTTTTATAGCACTTAATCCACACAGGGACCAGCCTAGGGGGGAATTTTAGGGAGACTTCAAGTCTCCCTCCAGAAAAAATAGGGAGACTGCAGAGTCATGTAGGGAGACTTCATAGGCAAGTGGGGAAAATTAAGAATATTCATGTACCACCCCTGCCGCCCTTCATATTTTCAATTTGTGGTCCTCCATTAACGTACAAATAATCCAGGTCCAGTTGTCTATGATGCATCTGTGCCAGGTTAAAAAATCACATTGTAATTATTGACTGAAAATCCCCCACTGCTACCTTCTCCTTCATGGCCCCTCACCTCTTCTTCATGCCAATCCCCCATCACCCTCCTGTGGTTGCCTTTCAACAAAGTCTACTAAGCTAATAATTTCCTAAGTCTGAAAGTGTGAACAGGACCAGATGTAAGAAGGTTGCTTGGGAAGTACTTTGTTAGTTAATAAACAAAATACATTCTGGGGTCGAGTATTTTGTAAAAGAAATGTCATTCCGCATCATTTTTATGGCATTCCGGTGTCATTCCGCGTCATTTCATGTCATTCCGATGTTTAGGAGGACCCTTTTTCAAGATCGTCCACATGCACACTTGTGTCCTGTACAAAGCTTTTCTTGACATCACTAAAGCTTTTTTTCATGTGTTTCAATTCCATTCGTGTTTTTCTGGGAATAGACAGCCCAACAGTTAACAGTCGTCAGCAAATCAAAATAAAAATAATGTATTATAAAATATGTCCGTTGTGTTCCATTTTCGGCATCCTAAGCGACGTAACCTACTTTCAAACTGGGTTGTTTTGTTGAGTCGCGTAAGTCACCTATTTTCGTTTCGACACTTGAAGCTCCGACTGGAACGCAACAAAATAGAAATAAAAAAATCCGCCAAAAGCGACAATGGACAATTGATTGTCGTGTGATTTCAAATAAATGGACGTTTATTTGACGAATTAAAATGCCTATTTATCACACTCGAGCACATTCGATTTTTGAAAATACTCGTTTTCATGTAAACCTCGAATCACTCAGTTCAGCCTTTTCTCATTTTGGCCAATTTTTAGAGGGCGACTTGTAATCGCCCCGACTATTTTTCTAGGTGACTTTGGGCTTAGAAGGGCGACATAATCGCCCTAGTCGCCCTCACGGCTGGTCCCTGAATCCACATATGGTGTCCTATGGCTGTACAAAATTGCAAAATGCCTTCTGAAAAAGGTATGTTTTAATACCCGACTTGAATGCTTCTGGGGAATCCATTTGTTTTAGACAGATCGGAAGAGAATTCCATAGCTTTGGCCCGGCAATGGAAAATGCCCTATCACCAGCAGAACTTAATTCAGATGAGAGTTAAAAAGCATAAACCCCCACAGACTGACAAAATTATGTTCGGAAGCCTTTTTACTAAATTTTCATAGTTTTTTGTACAATGCCAAGGAACTTGAGTTATTATCTGGATGAACTTTCCATAGGTTGCAACATATAATTTCACTCAAAAATTAGTACCAATGGACCCTTTTCCCACAGAGGTGAAGAAATGAGGAGGGGGTTAGACAGGCAGTGGACAGACGGACAGGGGTAAAACAATATGCCCCCCTGACTATTCGTCGCAGGGGCATTATAAAAAAGCAACGAGCAAACAAACAAAAATTACAAAATCTTTCAGCAAAGGAATGAATGTTTTCATGTCCGATTGTTACTGCGAGTAGCCAATTCTCGACAGCCTGATGAAGTGGAGTACTGTATCACAGGTGACTCTTTCAAACATTTTATCAAACTATTGTGGTCTGTTATTTTTTGTGAACAAAAGAGGGGCAGTAGAAATCAAAAACAAGAGGTGGTCATGTCAACTTAACACTTGTAAATGCATCAACAAATGCAAATTAGTCTACACTTATCGTCTTTATTTCCCAGCCCATCTTTAGAAAAGACCAAACTGCATTAACCTTAACATATTATACACAAGTAATTATACAGTAACAATTAAGTTATATAATCTGCTGAACTTCAGCAGTTTTTCTATCAAGAGCTAATCTGTTTTCCTTCAAAGACGTTGCAATGACGTGGGGTCATTTTTGCCAGTGTCATCATAGGCATTCGCCAAAATATCACACAAACCCTCAAATTTCTGACGTGGCATTGACCGATTGAGGTACATTCTGCTTGTCAAGCCAGGCATTCTGTGATTCATTAACCACATTTTATTATCTTCTGCAATTGTTCAATTGTCAATATAAAATGATGTCAAAGATACCATTCAATTAAGTTGAGAAACAACCACAATGTGTATTCTTAATCTCTCTGGATGCCCCTTTACAGGACATACAAGTTAAATGACATGTAAAGTTTACAAATGAGCATACTTGCAGCAATCGCCAGTTCATACCGAAAAAGTGAAAGGCACACTCCATTGAGTCAGGTCACAGTAAAATTACCAGTCAAATGCACATGGATAGTCAGCGTGACTTTGAGAACCACGTTTACCACCTAAGTCTGCGTGACTGTTAATTTTACTGCAATTCCAGTCAACAAAGTTTAACATTGTGAAAAATTGTTCATGTTGTAGTTCTTTCGAGCCTCGACTTGTCCAGTAGTGCATGGTATTACAATCGGAATCAGCATCAGCCGACTGTGAGTTCAAATAACCGGAAATCTGTCAACGACCATTTCTGGTAATCGGTTGAACACTAGACTGCCGGGAAGAAAATGCAGCCTAGTGAATGATCACTAACCTTATTTTGATTTTGCGAAAGTGAAAAATTCAGTAGAGTGATTTTAACCTCTTACCTATGATAACCGCACAAACTGACCAGCACTATACATGTACCGTACAAGGAAATGGCCATACCAATTTTATTTTCCTTTTCGCTACAAAAACATAGCTCATGACCCCTCATTGGAACGAGCTCATTGAGTTTGTTCCAATGAGGTGTCATAAGATATGTTTTCAGCAAAAAATTAAAGAATTCACATGTAGTTATGTGATATAATGTTTTGCAAGTATTATCTCCAAGTTGCGTCACGTAATGGGTAATTGAAATGCAATATATAAATTGATGTTCAGACTTTTTCTACACACATCATGAAGGCGAGTGATTAATTGCTCCCCTGGTGAAACGATTAGGAGAGTGATGGCGAGTGAGAGTGATCACTCTCCTTTCCCATCAGTCCCTGCCTCTTCTATCAGTCACAAAGAGGTATATACACGCTCTTTTCAAAACATAAAGAAATTTCTGATAAATTCTTGGTCATACCTCAACTGGATCCTGCTGGACATCCTTTCTTTTCCTGGGTGTCCTACCACGAATTCTAAAAAACAGAAAAATAGCTGTGAGACTGCAATGCTAGCAGGGCTGTCGGGATTAATTGATTAATCAACTGTCGATCGCTCACGCCAAAATCGATTAGTATTTTACATTGTCGGAGAATCAGTAAATTTTGTCCCCATTTTAGACGTTCAAAAATTAAAACTAGAGGCTCTACAGAGCCTGTAATTGCTCACCTGAAACTACATATAAAAATGTGATTTCCTATAGGCTTTCCATAGTAACTATGAGCTGCAATTGTGGCCACGTTTGCAACATTACATCAACATTACATGAGGATCATTGGAAGGTGTCCCAGTCTTCAATCACGTGAAATTTCAAAACAACTGAATCCATCAAATAGAAACCAATTGTTTACAAACAGATGGATGGACCAACAGATGGACGGGCGAAAGTCATGACTATAGCCCTGACTATAAACAGTCAGGCTAAAAATGCATTTTGTACCGAAGAAAAAATATTGCATGAATGGCCCTGGGTGAGGAGGTGTGGTGGGAGCAGGGGTGGGGGAGAGTGGGGGTGTATTAGGGGAGTCCATTTTTTTTTTCCACATGTGGTCAGTCTAAATCCTTCAGAATGCATTTTGAGCAGAGAAAAAAAAAATACCTAACTGGCACCATGGGGTGGGGGGTGATGTTTGTCTGGGTTTTTAACCACAAACTTTAACCAAAACTGTAAAAAAAAGCATTTCTGACGAAAGAAAAAAAAGTGCCTAATTGGCCCCCAAAAAAGGTTCTGCCTGTAGTGACTGAAAATAGTTCAAAATTCATATTGGAGGAAATAAAAAAAAAATGCCTAATTGGGGACGGGGAGGGGGTTGTCTGGGTTTTTAACCAAAACTGTAAAACATTTTTGACGAAAGACAAAAAAGTGCCTAATTGGCCCCTAGTAACTGTAAATAGTTCAAAATGCATATTGGAGAAAAGATGAAAAAAAAGCCTATGGGGGGGGGGGGGGGGGGGGGGTCTGGGTGGGGGTAGGGGGTGGTGGTGTTTGTCTGGGTTTTTAACCACAAACTTGGAGCCATCCTACCAGGCTATAATGAAATCCCTTCATAATTATGGCCTGTGGAATATTCTAAAGGTTTTCCTGCTTCGGGCCTCTGTTGCCGTCACAGTTGCCCAAAAGAGGACATTCTCATCTAGACATTATATGAAGGCAACCTATCAAGTTACAATGAAATCCTCCATAAATATGACGTGTAGACTGCTGTGCTAAAGGTTTTTGGGCTTTGGGCTTGGGCAGCCATCATGGTTGAATGATCACAACCAAAAGGGGACATTCTCATCTGGGCATCATGTGGATTGATCCTACAAAGTTACAACGAAATCCCTTCATAAATATGACCTGTAGACTGTGCTCAAGGTTTTCAGGCTTCGGGCACCTGTAGCCGTTACAGTTGCCCAATCACATCCAAAGGGGGACTTTCTCATGTAGACATTATATGAAGTCAACCTATCAAGTTACAATGAAATCCCTCCATAAATATGACCTGCAGACTGTGCTAAAGGTTTTCGGGTTTTGGGCTCGGGCAGTCATGACGGTTGATAGATCACGCCCAAATGGGGAAATTCTCATGTAGACATCATACGGAGTCATCGTATCAACTTACAATGAAATCCGTCCATATTAATCATGACCTCAGACTGTGCTAAAAGTTTTTGGGTTTCGGGCTTGGGCAGCCATGATGGTTGACAGATCACGCCTAAACGAGGATGTTCTCATCTAGGCATCATACAGAGGCATTCTATGAAGATGCAATGAAATCCCTTCATAAATACAACCTGTAAACTGTGCTAATGGTTTTTGGGTTTTGGGCTCGGGCAGCCATACCGGTTGACCGATCACGACCAAAAGGGGATGTTCTCATGTAGACATGACCTAAAACCTGCATATGAAATTTTGTGACGATCAGATAAGAACTACCGGGTATAGCCTGTACTTGAAGGTTGAATAAAAAACCACAAACTTTAACCAAAACTCCAAATGTCAACTAAACAGGAAAAGAAAAAAAAAACAAAAAAAACACTTGAACCTTCAGTAAAAAACTTTAACCACAAACTTTAACCAAAACTCTAAATGTTAACAGACGGACGGACGGACAAAAGTCATTACTATAGCCTTCACTGTAAACAGTCGGGCCAATGAGGAACGTTGGTGGAGGGTGCCCCAGTTATCAACCATGCAAAGTTTCAAAACATTTGGCCCTGTGGTTTCAGAGGAGAAGAGTTTTAAAAATTGACCAATCAGAATCAAAGAATGCATCTGGCGGACACGTTTTTTCACCCATCAGGAATAAAATGAGTAACAGTTGTAGAGAACCGCTCACAGACAATGCCTGCCAAGTCTGGTTCACATTGGCTCAGTGCTTTTAGTGAAGATGATGAAAATGTGATTTCCTATAGGGTTTCTATAGTAACTATTAGCCACAATTGCAGCCATAATTACAACTCGATGAAGATTAAAATGAGGATCATTGGTAGAGGGGGTTACAGTCATCAGTCACAATAAGTTTTCAAACCATTTGGCCTTGTAGTTTCAAAGAAGACTTTCTTGAAAATGCACACATTTATGAATTCTGTTTCAACAATGAAAGTGTCAATGACACTGTAGCTCAACTTGTCAAGACAAAGACATGCACATGTATAGTATGTGACACGGCAATGACAAACATCTAGGTAATGACCTGATAACAAAGGTACATATAAAGTATTGTAACGGTCTGTACATGAATACTGACCGTTGCCTGTAACAAATGTATAGGTAAAGTATTGTAAAGATGGGTGACAGTCAGATGCTAAACTAGAAAAGAAATCTTTGAGTCCCAGAGTGGGTCTGACTGAACCCCAAAATATTCGTTCTCATAGCACAGTGATAACAAAGGCACCCCAAAACACACTCGTTCCTGTCCCAAGGTGAAGACTAAGGTACCCAAGAAGTTTCTTGAAGATCAGTTCACAAATATGAGCTGTGTAGAAGTTGTGACAAAAAACTGATTGGACCTAATTTCAGTACAAAATGGCCACTGGCAGCCATCTTGAATTTTGGACCGCACCCAGAAACACTCGTTCTCGTCCCAAGGTGATAACAAAGGTACCCAAGAAGTTTTGTGAAGATCGGTTCATAAATACAGACTCTAGCCCGAGCCATATTGACATGTGCACTTACAGTGTATAAGTAGCACTGAATAAATCAAAGTTCATCTAATTTGCATAATTTCTGCACGAGAAAAAAACCCGTACTATATGTGATGTATTCCATGTTACTAAACATTCATACAAAAATTTATTCAAATCAGAACCTTCATACAGAAGTTCTGTACAAAAGGCTGATTGCACGAATTTTGGTACAAAATGGCTGCTGGTGGCCATCTTGAATTTCGGACCACACCCAAAAACATTCATTCTCATCCCACGGTGATAACAAAGGTACCCAAGAAGTTTCGTAAAGATCGGTTCATAAATACGGCCTCTAGCCTGAGCCGTATAGAAGTTGTGTACAAAAAACTGATTAGACCTAATTTCGGTACAAAATGGCCACTGGCAGAAATCTTGAATTTTGGATCACACCCAGAAACACTCGTTCTCGTCCCAAGGTGATAACAAAGGTACCCAAGACGTTTCGTGAAGATCGGTTCATAAATACAAACTCTAGCCCGAGCAGTATTGACATGTGTACTTACTGTGTGGAAGTAGCACTGAAAAAATCAAAGTTCATCTAATTTGCATAATTTCCGCACGAGAAAAAAACCTGTATTATATGTGATGTATCCCATGGTACTAAATATTCACACAAAAAATTATTCAAATCAGCGCTTTCATATGGAAGTTCTGTGCAAAAATCTGATAGCACCAAATTTTGTACAAAATCGCTGCCATCGGCCATCTTGAATTTCGGACCGGACCCAAAAACACACTCGTTCTCGTCCCACGGTGATAACAAAGGTACCCAAGGAGTTTCGTAAAGATCGGTTCATAAATACGGCCTCTAGCCCAAGCCGTATTGGCATTTGCACTTACAGTGCTGAAAGTAACACCAGTTAGTCTAATTTGCATAATTTACGCACAAGAAAAAACCCGTATTATATGTGATGTATCCCATGGTACTGAACATTCATACAAAAAATTATTCAAATCAGAGCTTTCATATGGAAGTTCTGTACAAAAAACAGATTTCTGCATCGTCGGTACAAATGGCGGCTGGCAGCCATCTTGAATTTCAGACCGCACCCCAAAACACTTGTTCTCGTCCCACGGTCATAACAAAGGTACCCAAGAAGTTTCGTAAAGATCGGTTCATAAATACGGCCTCTAGCCCAAGCCGTAACCAATTGTTGACGGACAGACGGATGACAGGCCATGGCATAAGCTCAAATTTGGCTTCGCCAAAGTTGAGCTAAAAAAAATGAAAGTGTCAGTGACACTGCAGCTTAACTTGTGTGTTGTGTTTGATGAAAGGGATAATGTTCAATGTTTATGAAAAGATTATGAAATAAGACAAGAATTGTGATAATTGGGAATATGTTCATTTCTGTTACCTGTATGCTATGTTTTTGATAAAAATAATATGAGGTGTACAGCAGGGCTTGATTTAATCTGAAAATTTTGAATAGCAATTTACTATTCACCCTGGAAAATTGATTAGCAGTTGATCCAAAAGCACTTGAAACTAATAAATCTTGAATAGCAAAATTCAGAAATTGGAGAGCAAAGTGCTATGCTAATCCAGTTAAATCGAGCCCTGTACAGTGTACTAAAGAGCTGAGGGGTGGGTTAATATGACCTCACAGTTAATGTATGTGGCCCTCACAGTTAACGTATATCAACGAAATTTACCAAGTTACAGTGAAATTATTCCAAAACCAGTCATCCTATCAAGTTACACTGAAATCCCTTCATAAATATGGCCTGTAGACTGTGCTAAAGGTTTTCAGGCTTTGGGCCCCTGTAGCCGTCAGTTTTCCAATTGCGTCCAAATGGGACGTTCTCATCTAGACATTATATGAAATCAACCTACCAAGTTACAATGAAATCCCTTCATAAATATGACGTGTAGACTGTGCCAAAGGTTTTTGGGCTTTGGGCTCCAGCAGCCATCATGGTTGAATGATCGCAACCAAAAGGGGACATTCTCATCTGGGCATCATCTGGAGTGATCCTACGAAGTTACAATGAAATCCCTTCATAAATATGACCTGCA
The DNA here is from genome assembly GCA_031216915.1 of Pictodentalium vernedei. Lineage (NCBI taxonomy): Eukaryota > Metazoa > Mollusca > Scaphopoda > Dentaliida > Dentaliidae > Pictodentalium > Pictodentalium vernedei. The sequence continues at coordinate 80,654,638 of CM062292.1, read as the reverse complement.
GACTGTGCTCAAGGTTTTCGTGTTTCGGGCCCCTGAAGCCATCACAGTTGACCAATCACAACCAAAAGGGGATGTCATCATCTAGGCATTATATAGAGTCAAACTAACAGGTTACAATGAAATCCTTCCATAAATATGACCTATAGACTATGCTAAAGGTTTTGGGCTTGGGCAGCCATCAAAAGGGGACGTTCTCATCTAGACATTATTTGGAGTCATCCTACCAAGGTACAATGAAATCCCTTCATAAATATCACATATAGACCGTGCTAAAGGTTTTCGGGCTTCAGGCCCCTGTAGCCATCACAGTTGCCTAATGGTGTCCAAAAGGAGCTGTTCTCATCTGGACATTATATGAAGTCAACCTACCAAGTTACAACGAAATCCCTTCATAAATATGAACTGAAGACTGTGCTAAAGGTATTCGGGCTTCGGCAGCCATAATGGTTGAATGATCGCAACCAAAAGGGGACATTCTCATCTGGGCATCATCTGGAGTGATCCTACGAAGTTACAATGAAATCCCTTCATAAATATGACCTGTAGACTGTGCTCAAGATTTCCGGGGCTTCGGGCACCTGTAGCCATCACAATTGACCAATCACAACCAAAAGGGGATGTCATCATCTAGGCATTATATGGAGTCAACCTAACAATTTACAATTAAATCCTTCCATAAATACGACCTATAGACTATGCTAAGGGTCTTTGGGCTCGGGCAGCCATAAAGGCTGAATGATCACGACCAAAAGGGGAAGTTCTCATCTAGACATTATTTGGAGTCATCCTACCAAGCTACAATGAAATCCCTTCAAAATTATGACCTGTAGACTGTTCTAAAGGTTTTTGGGCTTCGGGCCCCCGTAGCCATCACGGTTGCCCAATCGTGTCCAAAAGGGGACGTTCTCATCTAGACATTATATGAAGTCAACCCAGTGAACCCACCAAGTTACAATGAAATCCTTTCATAAATATGACCTGTAGACTGTGCTAAAAGTTTTCGGGTTCGGGCAGCCATCATGGTTGAATGATTGCAACCAAAGGGAACAATCTCATCCGGGCATCATCTGGAGTAATCCTACGAAGTTACAATGAAATCCCTTCATAAATATGACCTGAAGACTGTGCACAAGGTTTTTGGGCTTCGGGCACCTGTAGCCATCACAGTTGACCAATCACGACCAAAAGGGGATGTCATCATCTAGGCATTAAATGGAGTCAACCAAACAGGTTACAATGAAATCCTTCCATAAATATGACCTTTTGCCTATGCTAAAGGTTTTGGGGCTCAGGCACCCATCAAGGCTGAATGATCGCAATCAAAATGAGACGTTCTCATCTGGACATTATTTCGAGTCATCCTACCAGGTTACATTGAAATCCCTTCATAAATATGACCCTTAGACTGTGCTAAAGGTTTTCGGGCTTTGGGCCCCTGTAGCCTTCACAGTTGCTCAATCACGTCCAAAAGGGGACTTCCTCATCTAGACATTATATGAAGTCAACCCAACAAATTCCTCAATAAATATGACCTGTAGACTGTGCTAAAGGTTTTCAGGTTTTGGGCTTGGGCAGTTGTCACGGTTGGCGGATCATGCCCAAATGGGGAAATTCTCATCTAGACATCATAAGGAGTCATTCTAACAAGTTACAATGAAATCCCTCCATAGTAAACATGACCTGCAGACTGTGCTAAAAGTTTTTGGGTTTCGGGCTTGGGCAGCCATCACGGTTGACAGATCATGCCCAAAAGGGGACATTCTCATCAAGGCATTATACAGAGGCATCCTACCAAGTTACAATGAAATCCCTTCATAAATACGACCTGTACACTGTGCTAATGGTTTTTGGTTTTTTGGGCTCGGGCAGCCGCACCGGTTGACCGATCGTGACCAAAAGGGGACGTTCTCATCTAGACATGACCCCAAACCGTGACGATCAGACAAGAACTGCGGGGTGTAGCCCGTGCTAAAGGAAAATGTGAACAGACTCACAGACTAACAGACTTACGCACACGTGATGGCAATAGCTTATCTTGACTTTGTCAAGTTAAGCTGAAAAATCAGTAAAAGAAGGTTAAATATTTTGAAAATTAGAATGTTCTCAGTCAGTATTCTCTTTCAAAATAGCTTTGGATAGGTAAAGGGTTACAGTCAAACACTTACACATTTTTCTCCAATTTTGTCAAATCTTAAAAGATAAACAATAATTACTGTCATCTAAGCTGACATGATGAGAAGAGAATATAAACGAAAACTTTTCTGGTGTTCCAACCAACTGTCATCAATCAAGATTTACTGATACATTAAGTAACATGAGACTAATAATCAACATGGAGTTGCCATTGGTTACAGCAGTACAAGTCAAAATAAGTTGTGTATGAAAATCCTGTAAACTATGTATCTTTCTCTTCCAACACTTATCAGACCAGAAGCTGACATCATTTTCTGGAAAGCTCTCACTGACTGCTTTCCAGAAAATGTCAGATTCTGATCTTGTCAGGGCAGGAGCAGCAGTTTACTTAATGCATTGCAGTTATGCTACAGCTTATTTTGACTTGTACTGTATACACAATATTAGGGTTTTTTTTCCCAGTTCTCAGTGGAGAAAACTGGAACCAACCTTACCAGATTCTCAAAAACAAGTATTTTGCTGACAGTACTGATCTTCATGCAGACAGAAGAGGCATTGGGTTAAGCATTAGAATATAGCCTCTGGTGGCCACATTTTTCCATCCTCCCAGACCATTCCTGCGAAATTTGCTTCACGTCGACTCAGTAGTTCCAGAGAAGAAGATGAAAATGTGATTTCCCATAGGGTTTCTATAGTAACTATAAGCCACAATTGTACCCATGTTTACAACCCGATCAACATTAAATGAGGATCTTTGGTAGAGAGGGTCCCAGTCATCACTTATGTGAAGTATCAAAACATTTGTCCTGGCAGTTTCAGAAGAGGAGAAGATTTTTGAAAATCCACCTATCAGAATCAAAGAATACATCTGGCGGCCACGTTTTTTAACCTACGGGAACAAAATGAGGAGCATTTCTAGAGGACCTCCCATAGACCATCCCTGCCATATTTGGTTCACGTCGGCTCAGTAGTTCCGGAGAAGATGAAAATGTGATTTCCCATAGGGTTTCTATAGTAACTATAAGCCCCAATTGTTGCCATGTTTGCAACCCGATCAACATTAAATGAGGATCGTTGGTAGAGGGGGTCCCAGTCATCGTTTAAATGAAGTTTTAAAACATTTCGCCCAGCAGTTTCAGAGAAGATTTTTGAAAATCTACCAATCAGAATCAAAGAATGCCACTGGCAGCCATGTTTTTCAACCCACGGGAACAAAATGAGGATCGTTTGTAGAGGACCTCCCACAGACTATCCCTGCCAGGTTTGTTTTCACATCGCCTCGGTTTTTCCAGAGAAGAAGAGGAAAATGTGATTTCCCATAGGGTTTCTACACTACAGTAACTATAAGCTGCAAATGCGGCCATGTTTGTGACCCAATCAACATTAAATAAGGATCGTTGGTAGAGGGGGGTCCCAGTCATCATTTATGTGAAGTTTCAAAACATTTGGCCTGGCAGTTTCAGAGGAGAAGAATTTTGAAAATCGATCAACCAGAATCAAAGAATGCCTCTGGAAGCCATGTTTTTCATCTGACGGGAACAAAATGAGAATCGTCTGTAGAGGACCCCCCATAGACCATTCCTGCCAAGTTTGGTTCACACCGGCTCAGTGGTTACAGAGAAGATGAAAATGTGAAAAGTTTACAGATGCCAGATGACAGACGACGGCAGACGTAAAGTGATGAGAAAAGCTCACATGGCCTTTTAGGCCAGGTGAGCTAAAAAAAAACTGATGAAAAAAAAGATTGTTTTGAAAGGTAAAAGGTCAAGAACGTCGACGTTAAACCTCAAGAAGCTGTTGGAAGCATTTATCTTTCAAGTACATTCAAAGCTTTGGTGTTCTGAACTTTTGAACTGTCAGTGTAATAATCAAGAAGACCGTTCGGCAGTTGCGAACTTGCGAACTTCACAACTGATGACCGGTCTTGATTATTACACTGACAGTTCAAAAGTTTAGAGCCTCAAAGCTTTGAATGTTCCAAAAAGAGGATCATCTTCGTTGTTTACTTGAGCTATGTCAACTGACTTGAACTTCATTTTTAACGACTTCAAAGAGAGGGAGGGGTCATCTAGGTACGATTAATCGATTATTGATTATTTGCGATGATTAATTGATTCCTAAATTAAAAAATCATGACAGCCCTAAATGCTAGTTATTTTCAATCAGATTAATTTGATCTGTGTTTATGAGATAATGAAGAATGTCTCAACAAGTGCAACAATCCCAAAAATTATACATGTAGATTTGACAATATAATTCAATTTTTATACAAAGTCTACTTGCAAATCTGTATATCTTCAAATCAATCATCTGGTGTACAGTACATTTCATCTTGGCAAGAAGATTTTCCACCACAAAAAAATTAAATTTTGGACTGAAAAGCCAAGGCTTTTGACATGCGTATTAAAATACTGGTGCAGGCTACAACACCTTACATCCATTATTTTATAATTCAGATGAGTTTTCAGTTCAATTTGGTACTGTGTGGTCTTTCTGCAATTCCTTCCAAATACATTTTAAGGCCATGATTAGTTAATTTTCAGTTTAGCATTATTCCAGGTTCTCAGAACAAAATGTGGAATGGGGTCAGTAATTATTCATTATATCCTTGTGGGGAAATGGCATAATATATCCCTTTCCACAAGATGCATATTTTATCATTTTGCACTTACACACTGCTTTCTCACATCAGTAGACTGTCTCAGACAGAACTTTCCATGGCCAGGGTTAGAAACAGAACAGACTGTAGCAAAATGTACCATCAACATGAAATGGTGTATTCTCCTAGTCCTATAAAGAAGGTGACCATTTGCAGAGTCAATAATAAAATAAAATACGTTATTTGGGGCAAAAACAAAATGGGGTGAATAAAACATGAAGCAAAATTAAGCAACAATGGCCAACACCACAGAGGTTATGCAAAGAGTATTTTGTTCTATTTTCACTTGAGACATTTTTGTTCAACTTCCACCTAACCCACCTCTCGGGTATACTGAAACATGTATCCCGAATGGGGTAGTAGATCAATGGACATGAGTAACAAACAAGAGGCGAGCCCTTACAAAGCATGAAATTTGAAAAAAGACACCAACCGACTAATTGGTTACAAAAATTTGCTTGATCAAGGTTTAACATGTGAAATATCATAGCTAGCCAATTTAGTTCCAATTTCACATGGCTCGATTTAACTGGATTAGCATAGCACTTTGCTCTCCAATTTCTGAATTTTGCTATTCAAGATTTATTAGTTTCAAGTGCTTTTGGATCAACTGCTAATCAATTTTCCAGGGTGAATAGTAAATTGCTATTGAAAATTTTCAGATTAAATCAAGACCTGTTTCGTCAATACCTTTATCACCTACATATTTAGCCAAAAATTAATATGTTCAAAACAAAATACTGTTGTAACTCACGAATGTTGTTTTAAAATAATTACATTGTTAGAACAAGTAAAAAGGCTTGCCCTAAATTCTCTTGATAAGTACTGAATTATCACATACTGTTTTTAGCCCCTACCTTTCTTCAGGAGGCACCAGAATCGATCTCCCCCAGAGTCTAGCAACTTAACCTTCCCAGTGGTGGGCCAGGGAGGGTGGGTGGGGACTTCCAAATGCAAACTGTCACTTATTGTTTTGGGCCACCGCTGATATTGTATTTCGGGAATGCCATGGTTTATCGTGGCACTTTTTAAGTGAAACGCGTGAGAAACATGATCTCCCGGTGACAGAAGGCAAGCGATACGGTGGTGCGAATAGTAAAGGCAGGGAGTATAGGGTTTAGTGGTCAGTGTCATTCAGTGTTAATCTGTTAATCCTATATGGGCTGACATACATGAACAGGAGGTTGGGGAGGCCCCACAGCGACCACATGATACACAATAATGTGTATAGGAGGCGATTGGAATTAATACCTAATAAATTATTTACGATAATTTTTTTCTGGGGAGGTCTAGTCCTAACTACAGTTATTTGTCCGGGTATCGAACCAGTTTGCATTAATCAAGTGCAAACGTTTTAAAATGAACAGATCCAACACATCTGGCACATGGATACTGAACCAACTCGGTTGTAGTTAACTGTGGCTATTGCTATCCCAAATATTGAATGGAGGATGTTTTAACCAGGCCTGGCATTTTGAAAAATGCAGGAGGGGTAAAAAATCGCTCTCCTCAGTCAGCAATTAGCTTTACACAGCATTTTAAGTATCCAGTTGAACGAACTAATTGAAACTGAAACCAACAGACTACATCAGTGATTTTATTAACTTTACTAAGGTAAAGCAAAATCTCTTAAGACATCTAGATGTCTCACTCAACAACCGAACACACACTTGACAAGACCTGTGTGTGTACCCAGACCTGTTGGGGGGTTGAAGGTGGTAGTGGTAGACGTATGACTTTCTTGGACAACAGGTCTGCTTGAATCTACCGTCACATCCTGGTGCAAGTGCTTCAAGTGACAGGATAGTAGTAATGGTAGTATATTATAGTGTCAATATTCCTTGAATAATTACCCCTCAAACTGTGATGTCAGTTGTTGAACTTGAAACTGACAGAAAAAAAAATATTGCTGTGACCCATTTTGCCTCAAATGATTGCAACTGTGTTTGGGGTATGGTTGCAACCATTACCTTTTACCACTAAACCACTTTCAAAATGAAATTACGCGATGTTATGTGACTTCGAAGTTAAATTACATTTTTGCTTTACAACAAAAATTTAATGTGAGCATAATACATGTAATCTCAATCATCCCAGACCAAAATATTTAGGAGGGCAATTTTTCGCTCTCCTTAATTCTTTCAGGAGGGCAGTAAGGAGAGCTAAAAAATCGCTCTCCTGAAATTGCCAAGCCTGCAAACCCATATCCACTATTCACCATGTAGTATCAATCCATTGTTATTTCAATATGTTGAAAAATTGTGACTGTATTGTATCAATCATGTAACTGTTATTTTTTATTTAATAAATAATAGTTGTTGCTTGGAATGAAAAATAAGAAGAAAACTGAATTGAAAAAAAATATGTTGAACCAGAGTAAATGTGTTGTTCTTTATTGAAGAATGAATCTTCCCAGACCAAATCTTCCCGAGATCGAATCTTCCTGTACCCAGGGTAGTACTCCAGGGCCCAGAACTTGGGGAGGCCTGGGAGTTCAGGACCTTGTACTCTTGGGTCAGGACTGAGAGAGCCCCAAAGTTCTGGACTTTGGGGTTACCATTGGGAGGCCCTCGCCCAGGGACCCTAGACTCTTGGATCAGATGTGAGCACCCCCTCCCACCCAAGCAATTGCTATCAAAAATGGATGGGGATGTTTTAGCCGACAATTAGATATCACTGAAATAACTGGAAGCCTGTATATCGTTATACATATGTTAGTCAACATTCACTACCAGGAACCCGGATAGGGTCGGGGGTGGTGCGGAAGGGGGTACGAGGTCAGGGCTGCAGTCTCAGCTACCAGGGACTGATATAAGCTTCATACGCTGTAACCTTAAAATAGCTTACGGGTGGTGCCTAGCAGTCCGTAACCTGTAGGTTTCCGTAGTGTAGATATAAGGTAAATTATTAAGGTAATCAGTTTCCTCTCGTAAACTAATAATAGGTCTTGAGTTTATAGAAACACGTAACCTCGATCCATGACCTAACATATAGGTTACGCTTACGTCGGACCCTGAGCCACCCCCCCCCCCCCACACACACACCTATTGAGGAGGGTTAGCCATCCTCATCAGGAAAACTGCCCCCTTCATTATGTTCTTGCCCCTATGTATAGGAACACATTCTCCCATGTCAAGGAAATTCTGACGTCACCACTGAATAGGGTGGGACAGGATAGTGACCCCAAAGAGGCCCAGGACTCTGGACTCTTAGTCAGGCCTGCCCCACCACCCTCTCCCCCCCCCCCCCCCCCCCACAAGATATTAATGACACGACACGATTGCAAACTCGTGTTACACATATATTAGCCACCATTCACTACCACGGCCAGGGATAATGTCATGGGGTTGTGCGAGGGGTCCCCCAAAATCGAGGAAACTGCCTCCTTTATTGTATGCTTGTAACGTTGTTGGGAAATATCTTAGCCCCTGCGTCTGGGTGCACAAGCCCCAATGTCGACAATATAGTGGCGTCATCACTGAATAAGGTGGGACTGAATGGTGAACCCAAGGCCTGGAACTTTGGGAGGCCCAGGACCGTGGACTCTTGGATCAGATCTGAATCCCCCTCTCACCCGAAAAACAAGTTTTATGAGTCGCAGAACTAAACTGTTAAGAAGAGGACTGTTCCGTGAATGATGATGATGATGTTATCACGTCAGGAACTGTACAGTCAAAAGGTATGTATCAGTCTTGGCCACTGGATACCCACTTGTCAACTTGACAAGTTTAGACTTGCTGCAAAAAATGTCAGTTTGACGGGGCAAATAAAGTAAATTTCTATCCTAAATCCGCTAGAAGGCTCCATTTAACAGCAAATTTCAAAATTTTCTTGGGAGGAAAACAAAAGTAAACCCCATTCCAGCATCTTGAAGGTAAACCCATTTTCACTTTTGAGAGGGTAAGTTATGATCAATTTGGTGTTTTACTGGGCAAAAACATTGGTTATATGTACAATTTCCTTCATATGTTACTCGGGAAGAAACTCTCACTGCTCTTAATGGTGGGATAGAATCAGAGCCGCAGACGGTCTTGGAAGGGAGGATGTGTAGAATGGCAATCACAGGCCCAATGATAACCGAAGACGCCAAGAGATGGGGGGGGGGGGGGGGGGGGGGGGGGGGAGGGTACACCCCACCAAACTTTTTTGGTAATTTATTATCGGTACCTGTAATTCTGTGTGTATGGTGCATTTTTTTCCTCCAAAGACAATCCTGACCACCACAATTCAGGAAACACCAGTGGAGAACCAATAAACTGAAAAAAGTGGGGTTTTTTTTATATGAATGGAATGTCGTCAGTAATGCAACTACGTACTTATGCCACCTCCACAAGCATCGGAGGTCCGTATAGAAAGTTTTCCCATGATGTTCAGCTCAGACGTATCCATAGGTCTACTTACACTTTTAAATTTTAAAACATCAAAAATCCCTGAGCCCCATCCCCATAAGGGGGCGCAGGGCCCGAGGCAGTTGCCACATGCCCCCCTCCCCCTTCCGGCATTATTAGTGGATACAATGCCACAAAATACCCCATTCTTTAAACCGGAATATCAAAGTTGGGGAGGGGCTGCATATATAGTGAGACACTCTTAACACCTGTATCCTCGTTGATGCATGCCTGCATGGGGGGGGGGGGGGGGGGGGAGGGGGTTACACTAGATCCTATTACTAGAAGATACAAGTCAGGGACCGACCTGGTCATACGCCAGTGCGTATTTGGTTCTGAAACATCAGGACCTGGCTCTTAAATCTCATAAATAGGCTTCTCAGTTGGCGTGTAACTTCTCGGATCATATTTTGATATTCTTTCGATGAATAATCGAGAGAGACACTCTTACATGTATTATATATATGATTATCATTTATCATTGTTGTAGAATGCTTAAGTTAATACTTCAAGTCTTAATTACCAAGCATTAATCTTCACTGTGGTTTCTGATCAAGTCTTGGCTGCCTAAATAGGCAGCCAAGACTTGATCAGAAACCACAGTGAAGATTAATGTTTGCTATAGTGTACTAAATGAAAATGATGAGAGCTATTACATACTTGCAGTGTGTGTTACAAACAGCAGTGTGACTCCGTAAACTGAAATCTGGCGCATGAATTGAAAAAATAGGCTCCGAGGCTAGAGCGTATTTTAAATAGTCCCGATCGGTCCCTGATACAAGTAGATACTAGATTCCCACCCTCTTAGAAATTCTCGGAATATTTTGAAAAAGAAGGAGAAATCAAGGTGGTTTTTAACTAAAATACACTTTTTTCTTTTCTTCTTTTTTGTTACCGGTACTCGCGTTCGATTTTTATGGAGAAATCCAACAATTGAGTTATTCAACTCTAAACTGTTCACATAATGGCCCAACAGCATTAAACAGCCAATTGTTCAATAAGGTAACGAAAAACTAGGCGATAACTTAGGGCAGCTCATCATTGGCACAACTGACGAATTGTGTAATTTACCTGGTTCGGTACCGGTCAAATAGGCTATCTTTTCAAACACATAATTTCTGATGTAAAAATCCTACTGCCAGTTTCATCAGTTCTTGTACTTATAGGCATGTTTTATGGCAAAACACATGTACATTACATTTTTCAGAATCTCATGTAAGGACACCGACACGCGTCAGAAAATATTTTTTCCGATTTTTGGGTTTGGAACGAAATTAGGACACAGATAAGATGCCAATTAGAATCGCAAAAAAAAATGCCAAACATTAAATTTGAGTAATGTTATAACCTACATTTTTTAAACATGAATAATGTATTAACAAATAACAGCTGCTATTTTCCTTCCCAACCTTTTTCGTTTTTAATAGAAACTAAATTGTTTTTTATGAGATTTGCATAACCGGGCAAAAACCGTAACGCCTAACGGACAAACGACTGTATGACCCTCTGGCCGTTACTCATTCACCCCGGTGCGCCTTTATACCGCAGGTCCCCGATTTTACCGCAGGCTACCGCAGGTCCCTCAAAATTACCGCAGGTCCCTTGTTTTTCTGGGTATTATCTTTGTTTTAACTAACAGTTCGAGGCAACTGTCGTCTCGTTGATATTTGGGGGTATTTTACACCAAAAATCAATAATAACGAAGCGTATTTTTCTATTTACGCTATATAAGCAACATAAACTTATCACACTCTTCTCGTCTAAACAACCGCAGCCCCGCAAAATTACCGCAGGTCCCTTGTTTTGCGGGGTATTATCTTTGTTTTAACTAACATTTTGAGGCAAATGTGGTCTCGATGATATTTGGGGGTACTTTACACCAAAAATGAATAATAACGGAGCGTATTTTTCTATTCACGCTATCACGCTCTTCGTGTCTAAACAACACACACGCACACAATCGGAAACATGATTCAAAATATTCCAGCGATGCAGGTTAGCCCAACTTTGTGACATTACTATATCTTATTTCTCGGGGGCATGGCTTTTGGTAATTCATTGCATTTATTGGGCATAAAAGGCCTGCTGTCGAGCCTGACCACAGGTCCCAAAATCGATCGTAAACTACCGCAAGTCCCTTCAAACAGATTTCTTTCGCTAAACAAGATGGCTGTTTCTTCCACAAGTCGAGGGACCTGCGGTATATTAAAACTATCACAAGCTACCAGAGGGCCATATGAATTATTTCCCTGCCCCCCCCCCCCCCCCCAAAAAAAAAAAAATTCTAGCAATGTACCACACCATTCTCGAAACAAGGAACCTGCCAGTGCTGTAGAACAAAAACTATCAGAAGCTATTGCATGGAATTGGGATGTATTACCAAGACAAAAAAAAAAAAAATGTGCTTTCAATGAGAAAGACCAATACAACATTACAGCGGCACTAAACAGGTTAGTTCGTTTTTTAAATATATGCAAAGTCGTTTAATATATTTCTTTGTCCCGCCTTTGGTAACTAAGGTTACCCACCCTAACGGACTAGCATTATAGACGAACGTTGTTACTTAAAACCTTAGACCCCGAAGCCATCGCCATGAGCCGCCGTCGCCACCCGTATTTTATGTCAGCCGCCGCGAGCCACATTTTTTCTTCAGCCAGCCGTATTATAAATCAGCCGCCACGAAATCTGCGCCGGCTTAAGCCGTGTAAATTGTCAACATTTCACTAATTACCCCTTTACCCCAACACTAGTAGCAGACGACACTCTAACAAAATGTCTCGTATAACTAAAAATTTTCATATTTTGCTTCCAAAACATAGATTGTGACCCCTCATTGGGGACGAGCGGTAATAAACTATATTTAAGGAGCAAATGTCCGAGATTCTCCATCGCAACAAGCCGATTCGAATATTAAATGGCTATAAAACCAGTCTTGATGATTATTTTTTTCTGATCAAGTCTATGGTATTAATTACTTTCGCACCATCAGTAGAATAAGAGGATTAATACTTGTGTGGCAATTAATACTATACGTATATTAGTATACAGTAAAACGGTGTTGTCCTGCTTCTCCCACTTTTATTTTCACACCTAAATCTAGTGTTGTTTTACGATTTGGAGTCCGTACCATTTTTGTTAGCTTTTTACTTGATATCCCGTTTCTCCCACTTTCTTATTTTCTCAAGGCAGTGGTGAGTTTGTCTGAGTTTTCTATTTTTTATTTATTTTTGTTTTTTATTTTCTGTCTTTGTTAAAAGGTAATCACTTGATACCAACTATTGAAAACTTGTTTCATTTTCTCATATGTAGCGTTTAAGAGTTAAACAGCTCGTAAGTAAAGAGCTCGTTTTGTGGTTTGTAGCATTTGGTTGCTATCGTATGTCTCATTTCAATGGATAATGTTATTATTTATCAGTATTAACCTGCAGTAAATGACGGAGAGAGTGAAGATGAGGGGGAAAAAACTAAAAGGGACCTGCGGTAGCTTTTATTTTACCGCAGGTCCGTTGTTTTGTGAAGGTAACAGCAAAACAAGTGACCTGCGGTATATTAAAAATATGTTAAGATAACCAGTTTTTGATCATCAACTAAAAACAGTTTCATTATAATTTTTTTACATGGTAATGCATCCCAATTCCAATAGCTTCTGATAGTTTTGTTCTGCCGCAGGTTCCTTGTTTCATGAATTTTCACCCTAATAGTGAGGCTTGGAGTGGGATGAGCAGGGGACTTATGTTAGATCACGATAGTTCTAACATGCCACAGGGAAATACTTAAAAAAGGACCCGCTTGTGATAGTAACGTTTTTAATATACAGCAGGTCCCTCGATTTGTGGGAGTAACAGCAAAACGAGGGACCTGCGGTATATTAAAAATAAATATGCGAAGGATTTAGTGACCTGTGGTAAGGATACCCCCACGGCGCAGACCGGTCTCATCCCTGAATCCCGCGAAACAAAACATTTATCAGTATTAACCTGCAGTAAATGACGGAGATAGAGAAGATGAGGGGAAAAACTGAAAGGGACCTGCGGTAGCCCTCTCTCTCCCTCCCCTCCCCCATAAAACTCTGGTACATTGGCCGAGTTTGGTTTTTTTTTTTGGGGGGGGGGGGCAGGGAAATAATTCATATGGACCCGCGCTAGCTTGTGATAAAGTTTTAATATACCGCAGGTCCCTCGACTTGTGGAAGAAACAGCCATCTTGTTTTGCGAAAGAAGGGACTTGTGGTAGTTTATGGTAGATTTTGGGACCTGTGGTCATGCTCGACAGCCTGCCTTTTATGCCCAATAACTGCAATAAATTACCAAAAAGCCGCAACCAAGAAATACGATATAGTAGTGTTAAAAAGTTGCAACGCTGAAATATTTTGAATCATGTTCCCGAGTGTGGCGGGGGCCACATGGGGTGGGGTGCCATCATGGGTAATTTTCCTGACACATGGCAAGCTCTGAAAGCCTGATGAATTGCATATCGGAATGTTATGTACAATAGAAGACAGTTTTTATATTAGTTATAGTTTTATAGGTCTGCACACGTTGTTTTGACACGAAGAGCGTGATAAGTTTATGTTGTTTATATAGCGTAAAAGAAAAAATGGAAAAATATGCTCCGTTATTATTGATTTTTGGTGTAAAATACCCCCAAATATCAACGAGACGACAGTTGCCTCGAACTATTAGTTAAAACAAAGATAATACCCCGCAAAACAAGGGACCTGCGGTAATTTTGAGGGACCTGCGGTAGCCTGCGGTAAAATCGGGGACCTGCGGTATAAAGGCGCACCCCATTCACCTACTTCCCTGAAAGAGGGAGGAGGGGAAAATGATCTAGGGTCCTAGTTAGGCTGGGGGGAACCCCACAACTACCTTCCAAACATCAGGATTCCCCCAAATGTCTAGTAGCCCCCCCCCCCCCCCCCCCCATCCAATTATAAAATCCTGGCTTAGCCCCTGCCAGATATATAATCCATTTCCCATATGTTCGAAATGGGGAGAGGGGTGGAAGGACGTGGTCGATATAACGCTGGCATATTTCAATGGCTTCACCTATTCCCTCCCAGTGTTTAGGGCCCTTTCCCGGATATTTTTTTCCTTCAAATTCTGAAGCTCTGTCTGAGATCGATTCTGGTGCCTCCTGATGAAAAGTGGGGGGTAAAAAGTTAGTTATGGTTTGCATTTGGGGACGCCCTGAGGAATATCAAAAGCCAAATCAGTAGTGAACCCATGTAAATGAATACTTCTAAGGAGAGGGATGGACGGATCAGGCTGACTTTGTCAATCGCCCCTTGGCTTTGACGTTTGAATTGAATCGCGAAGCTGCTCAAAACGTTTTGACAAAACAAATAATCCCAATTGGATCATTCGTTCCATTCTAAATTTTAAAACATATTATGTCAATTTTGATGGAGCGCTGTCCTCTCACTATACTAACAGTGGTTTCATTTCCGATTAAGGTTGTCAAGTGAATTATTTCTTCCAGTTTTCAAAATCAAAACACAACACATTCACTTCAGTGTTTTCTGTTTTCAAAATGGGAGCGCAAATACACAGCGAACCAATCGCGTTAAGTTTGAAATTGTGACAAAGCGCCTCACGGGAAACAGAGAGTTACCTTCTCTTCCTTTCTTCTTCTCGCAGTTCTTCAGTAATGTGTCGAACTGGAGTTGCCATATCTCTGTGGAAAATCATTCCGGAGACTTAAAATTTGAATAAACTGGTAGTCCCTCCTTCTGTGACTATGTACTCCGTTTGTTTTTTTTGTTTGTGATTGCATTTTCACCGTCAACCAATCAGCGCAGGCTAACGCTACATCGTTGTCCAAAGCAGTGTGACGTACGTTGAAAAACTCAAATGACGTGTTCGGGTTACGACCAGTTGTCACTATCATTCTCTCCCAAACCTGTGACGTTGACGCCATTGGCGGTAGTGTCACTAAAGTAGAGCAGAGGCAATCATTTAATAAGTGTGTGTGGGGGGGGGGGGGGTAATTTTTCCTCCGCAAATAGGCTACTTTTCTTCCCGATTATAAGCTTTCACGTTTTAAGGACTGTTCGTCCTACTAGCAAGTGCTGCCGGTCCTACTATTTAACGAACACAAACGAACATAAACGAACAGAAGAGAAAATAATAGGAAATACAAGTTAAAAATGGTTGAGGGTGCATATGCAGGTATATGTGGGTATATATTATTCGTTTGTAAAATGTTATTCACTTCTGATGAGTATTTTGATGATTAATAAGGTTTATAAAATGTACGACGGCGCGAAATTCTTGTGTTCGTTAAGTAGTAGCCTGCTTGAAGCTGTCGACAAGATGCGACAAAGGTGTGAAATCAATTAGCTGTCTATCTGAGGAAGAATGTCGCTGAGGAAAACAGCGAAATTTAGGTTTGAGAGGATGGCAAGCGCCTATTTTAATCGTGTGTAAAATTGTATCCACGTCTGATGAGTATTTTAGTGATAAATAAAGATTATAGCCATTATTTGGATTGACAAACATGCATCAAACTCTCGCTTTGGATTCCGAGGACGCATCACGGCGAGTCGGGGACAAACCGTGATCTACCCTTAGAAAGCGGAGCAAGACTCGGATACATGTAGCATATTGTACACCCACATAATGATAATAATCTAAAGATCTTACAATATCTTGGGGGATAAGTCATTAAAGCCCAGTTTAAGCTTTCCTGAAAACCCCCGGGTCAGATGTGACGTTAGGTTGCTGGTGTGACTCAATATCTCCTTCGATATGCATACTGTCCTCCAATATGCTCTCCGAAACACCAGTTACCTCATCGCCTCGCCCGGAATCCAAATCGGAAACATCAGAAATGACATGAATTACTGGTGGCACTGGCTGAGATGGAATCAGTGGCACAAAATGATTAGGACTCCATTCTATCTTGATGTCTGGGTGTTCACCTGCCCACAATATCGAAATAGACTTATGTTTTGTGCCAACTCTTGGTTTGAAAACTGTATTAAGTATTCGGATATTTGCATCAGCTGGGCCATTCACTGTTGGGTACACAGATCTTACGGGCCGTCCAATAACTGACGCAACAGCATGCATGGTCCACGCTGAAGATCGGCCTTTTTGACGCGCACACGCATTGACGTCATCATCTAGGGACGGGCTGACAAAAGGAATTTCGGTGTTTTTGTGAAACGAAACATAAAATGACTTATTTAGCAGCAGCTCTATACATGTTCTGACCCGGAGTTCGGTGCTCATTAACTCATCCCCAGTTAAGCACACTGACACTGAATTGAATAGACAATTGCCTTTTGATCTCACAGCAATGGGAACAGACTCGATCCAGTGTGATCCAAGAAGGCCGGACGCCTGTGTATCCCTATTGTAGGACTTCATGGGGTGGTATCGATGGACGTCTGATAACTGAACAAGCGGGAAGAGGCGTAAAAAAAATGCTTCACGTTTTACAGCTTCACAAACACAGATCAAATGGTTTTTCGCGCCGAAGGCGCGCAGGGACGATTTGGGGAGCAAGCCCCTTTCGACCCTCATTAGCTGTAGAATTTGAAAGTGTCCGACCGTGGTAAAGGAGGAGAAGTTGTGGGTTGTTAGCGGCGCTTGTGTCTTTTCTGCTTCTTTTTCAGAGGTGGAGGTTTGGAAGGAGAGACAGTGGTAGTTGGTGTTGTTGGTGGGCTGCCTGATGGTGGTTGCTGAGTTTTGTAGGGTCTGGTCCTAGCCGAGTCTGGAGTGGTTGTGGGTGATTGCTGAGTCTTTTGTTGTTGTTGATTTCTGGCGTCTATTAGTTTTTTGGCTTCTTCGACTTTTTGGAGGAATACTCGGTATTGCCTGTCCATCTTTTGCCTGTGAAGGTCCCCTTGTATCTCGTGTTCCCGTAAGATGTTCTCTATCCTGTCGTCCACGTCCTGGCATTCTGGTTTAGAAGGAAGAGGCGGGTGGGGATCAGGAAGAGGCGAGAGGGCAGCTTCCATTTTCACCTCAGTCTCCACAGACTCTTCCACATCCGACAATACCGACTGGGAAGCCGGCATTTGGATGGGGCTGTCTGTGGGAGTGGGAGGGGAAGTGGTGGCCGCCTCTGGCTCTTTCTTTTCCTCACCTTTCTCTTTTTTCATCTCCAAGAATGCCTCCAAGCGTCGGGAATCCCTCCGCTTGGTGGACGGGCTCTTCTTTATTCTCTTTCCCCTTTCAGGGCCTCCTGACCTACTCGGATGAGGACCAGTGTGAGACGGGATCCTCTCATCAAAGGTACTACCTCTCCCCGAGTAGGGTGGTGATTTCTTATCTTCCTCGATCTTGAACTCAAGAGACAGATGGACGCTCCTGCCTGTCTCCTGGATAGTCCAGGTGACAGGACAAGAGACGCCCAGAGCTGCTATCGTTTTCTTCAGTCGCGCTGGTAGTTCCAGTGTTTCCATAACTGAGATTCTAATTAGGATGCTCGCACTCTGAGTTCAGAGGTGCGAATGGAGCGAATACAGCTTCTTCCAACTTGCCCTCACCTAAAGCAGACATAAACCGCATGTGAGCTAAGTCCCAGTCAAACTTACCTTCTTGAATCAGACAGGAACTACAGAAGAAGTCTAGACTGAACTTTGTGAAGAAGCCAAACTGTTGAGCTCTGAGATTTTCACATTGTGGGTGAAACCACCGACTGCATAAGTCACACCCTATACTTTTGATCTCATGACACTCGTCACCACACAAACCACAAGGATACTTTAGAGAAGACATTGTACTAATCAGATCGAAGATGAGACTGAAAAGTTAGGAAATCAGACTATGTTATATACTTTTGAGTACCCACATTAGCTTGAAATTTATTATTGCCAGAACAACCAAGCTGTACTTCAAACAGGCTGATATGTTTTTGTTCTCAAGACCAAAGTTATTGTTATAAAAACAATCAAGTTGCACTTATTACAAAAACAACTTAACCCCGTTAAAAATCAGAAGACTTGACTGTCAACGATAAAACAGAAATCCAGAAAGATAAGAAAAATAACACGGTTAAAATTTACGCTCTCCAACATTTTAAACTTATATCCCCCCCCCCCCCCCCCTTTTTTTATTTTAGCGATAATCCAACTCGGATTGACAACTGATTAATTTCACACATGTGTCGCATCTTATAGACAGAATTCATAAATTTATTTTGGAAAACTCATTCTTCCACATCAAATATAATTATGGTAAGGCAGTGAATTGAAAAGAAAATCAGAATATATCTACCAAAGAAGTAAATATAATAATTGTTTGGAAAACATAAAAACTCAAAATCCGCCTGATTTGACTTTGTTAAGTCAACCGGTGCCAAGCCCGGGCAAAGGATGAGGGGAGTTTAATTTAAATAAAAAAAAAAACGGGATGGGATGTATGCAGAAGACATCACCGCGAAGCGGTTACTGTATCATGGAACCCACTTCCCGGAAAGAGCCTGGGGTGTCCCCCTCGTTGGAGAGAGTCAGTGTGGGGGGGGGGGGCGGGATTTTTTCTCGGGTCGCGTTTCTAGGAGAGTATGGGTAGGGTTGTCCCCAATGTCGTAGCCACATGGGGCTGGGGGGTGGGGGGGGGGTGGCACTTACCCCCTCCCCAAAACCTAAATCTAGCTGGGTCCCCTTCCAAATGTTTTCCGCCAGTAGACTTAGATTTTAAAATTTTCCTGGGGGAGAACCCCCCCCCCTTCCCCCCCAA
Source organism: Pictodentalium vernedei (assembly GCA_031216915.1). Taxonomy (NCBI): domain Eukaryota; kingdom Metazoa; phylum Mollusca; class Scaphopoda; order Dentaliida; family Dentaliidae; genus Pictodentalium; species Pictodentalium vernedei. Next base: position 80,635,769 of record CM062292.1, on the reverse strand, counting down.
AAAAATTCCTGGAGAAGGACCGCCCAGCACCCCCGCCTTTCGCGCATCTGATGGCTATACCCCCCCCCCCCCCCCGGAAACGTTTTCCTGGCTACGCGCCTGGTTGTCCTCTCTCGTTAGTGGGAGCCCACGTTGGTGGAGGGTGAGCTTGTTCGGGGAAAGTGTTCAGGAAAGCTTAAAATAGACTTTAATGACTTATCCCCAAGATATTTTAAGATCTTTAGATTATTATCATTATGTGGGTGTACAATATGCTGCATGTATCCGAGTCTTGCTCCGCTTTCTAAGGGTAGATCACGGTTTGTCCCCGACTCGCCGTGATGCGTCCTCGGAATCCAAAGCGCGAGTTTGATGCATGTTTGTCAATCCAAATAATGGCTATAATCTTTATTTATCACTAAAATATAGATAGACAGCTAATTGATTTCACACCTTTGTCGCATCTTGTCGACAGCTTCAAGCAGGCTACCACTTAACGAACACAAGAATTTCGCGCCGTCGTACATTTTATAAACCTTATTAATCATCAAAATACTCATCAGAAGTGAATAAAATTTTACAAACGAATAATATATACCCACATATACCTGCATATGCACCATCAATCATTTTTAACTTGTATTTCCTATTATTTTCTCTTGTGTTCGTTTATGTTCGTTTATGTTCGTTTGTGTTCGTTAAATAGTAGGACCCAGTGCTGCGTATGAATTGCACCCATAATATCGTTCGCTGAGGGAAAATTTAGAATGCCTGTAGACTGAAACATATTTTTTTTTTTTTTTTTTTATTTTGTACTTTCAAAAACAATTAGGTCGTGTGTCATCTATCGTAATAAATCTTAATGTAGGCTCTACCTCCTTGCATTAAAATTGCATATACTTATACGAGATTGAGAAAACAGACACACCAGAACAATAAACTACTCAGCCATCTAATTAATTTCTACATTGTTGAACACGGCCCTGATTAATGTTTATTCAATGTTTCTAAGTGAAAGTTTTATTACAAATTCACAAGATTCTTCACTACTGGATTACTGGATTCTGTCAAACTGTACTTTGGACTAATTCAATAATTGATAAGTACCACTGTTTTTATTTTCTGTAAACCCATTTGTGTAAAAGATCTTTGTATCATTTTTTTTATATTAATTTTTTTTAAATTAAATTTCAGAATAGACAAATTCATAGTTATTGTTGCTGATTCTCAGATTTCTTTATGTTAGGGCCTACCAATATCAATAATATTTCCACACCGTAACAGAAATTCTGTCAAACTGTACTTTGGACTAATTCAATAATTACCACTGTTTTTATTTTCTGTAAACCCATTTGTGTAAAAGATCTTTGTATCATTTTTTTTTATTTTAATTTTTTTTCAATTAAATTTCAGAATAGTAAAATTCATAGTTATTGTTGCTGATTCTCAGATTTCTTTCTGTTACCAATATCAATAATATTTCCACACCGTAACACCCAGTCCTATAGGCTATACAGAGTACAAGAGACTGCTTTTGGAGAACCCCCAGAAGTTTCCTGTGTGTAGCACATTTGAGCAGTGATCATAGATTGCTGCCCAAGGCCCTTTTCAGGGCCGCCTAAATAATATAAAGATCGACCCATTGCCCACATTCAAAAGTATTCAGGTCACCACAGTGGTGTTCCGATTACTTTTTAAGCCTGTTTACGTATGATCCCCCTTTCCGTGCGAAGACGGTCACCCATCTTTTTTGACCTAAGAAAGAAGAGACCTGTACTGTGAAAAAACACCACTTTCTTTAGTAAAAGAGCCCAGTACTAAGGCGAAAACAGAATCGTTCTCTCACCATACAGACACCTAGGAGCTAAAGTAGTTATTGATGTAAGGATCACATCGTATCGGATAGTTTTACGCCTAATCGTGATTGAGCGTCCTGCAGTTCATAATGGGGGTAGAATTTATCGATAATTTATGTAAAAACACGGAATCCATATTTTACGGAATCGGTTAGGAATCTGTTACGGAATGCTTTATATGTATACAGGGGGAATCTGATTGAACATTTTGAAGGCTTGAGCGAAGGTATAGCTAGGAAGTAGTGATACAAGTCAATATTAATGGATGGTAGTTTAGTCAATAGCACTGGTACAGGACCGCAATGGAACAAGATTGTTGTAGAAGCTAATGCTAGGACAGATAGACCATAGACAAGTAGATGCCTTGGAGGTTTGGAGATAAGATGGAAGCCGTTGGTAAGACGACAAAAAAGGGATTCTCCAAAAGGTATCCTCGATAGGTATCCTCGAATAATACAATATCAGGTATCCTGAAATACCCGTATGTGCCTATGTGCTAGGGCACACCGTGTCACATTGTGTCTTTTCACATAAGCACATATGACAAAAAAGGGATTTTCATAGTAGGTATCCTCAAATAATACAATACCAGGCCATAGGTATCCTCAAATATCCGTATGTGCCTATGTGATAGGGCACAGTGTGTCACATTGTGCCTTTTCACATAAGCACATATCGTCACATAAAGCATGTGCCTTTGTGCTAGGGCATTGTGTCACACTGTGCCTTTTCACATAAGCACATATGACAAAAAATGGATTCGCATAGTAGGTATCCTCAAATAATACAATGCCAGGCCATAGGTATTCTCATATACCCGTATGTGCCTATGTACTAGGGCACATTGTGTCACATTGTGCTTTTTCACATAAGCACATACAAGCACATATCGGCACATAAAGCATGTGCCTTTGTGCTCGGGCACATTGTGCTTTTTCACATAAGCACATATGACAAAAAGGGATTCCATAGCCACAGGTGTTTTGCAAAAATGGGATTCCATAACCAGAGACGTTTCACAATAAGGGATTCCGTGGGATATGGCCATTGGATATAAGCTTTTATTATACAGAAGGGAGAAAACTCTGCATACAGATTATGGGAAATCAAGCAATCTGATTGGTTAGTTATAATCTATATAAAGGATTTAGATATATGAAACAACAAGAGTACCCAGAATAGTGTCAGAACTGACAAGAATAGACCTGAAAAGCTAAATATAGTAATAATAAACAAAGCTGTTCCTACTAATAGGCTCTTCTACGCTACTGGAGTATACTCCAGAACAAAGGAACATGGTCGGGTAGACGAAAACTATTGCATATATAGATAGAAGCAGAGAATTCTGAAAGAATTCGAAATAGTAAAACTCATCGGGTTGTTTATGGTAATTAGATTAACTCCGATTCAGTCGAACATATCCTCCGAACATACCCCGTCCCATTGCAGAAAAACTGGGTAACATAGTAATCACGTGCTACCTCAGTAACCAAGATGGCGGCCTCCAGTATACAAAATGGACGACGGAAACACGTATCACCCTAACAACACGCGCTGCGCATGCGCACTAACACCACGTACCACCATGGAGATGACGTCATAACATGGCCGCCCACACGGGTTACCATGACAACACAACATGGTGCCACTAGGTCACGTGACATGATATCACTTCCGGGGTCATCCAAACTATGCCTCAAAAGCCCGAGGCATACTACTGGTCTCTAATGCCGTATCTTACGAAAATTCGTTTGCAATTGTTGTTCGTGATGGACGTGATAGCCCTTACTTATTCCCAGTTCCTTATTCGGCATTCGCTATCAACCGATTTTATCGGTTGATAACGAATGTCCGATAAGGAACTAGGAATAAGTAACGGTTGTCACGTCCCCTCATTCGTGGCAGTCAATCATTCGGAGAGTAGCGAAGGTAATATTATTTCGACATGTATTCATAAATGGTGTCATGCTTTGTGCATGTTTACTAGCGATAATGGTTTGTCCAACACCGCTTGCAATGTTGTCTCTCACGAAAATTCGTCTGCATTGAAGTTTTTAATTACAAATTTAAGTAATATCGCGTCAATTCAATTCAATTCAATTCAATCTTTATTTTACAGCATACAAATACAAATAAGAGAGAGAGAGAGAGAGAGTAAAGTTAAAAAAAATATTGAATGATGTAATAATAATATAATAACACTTTGGCCAGCCGCTGATTTGTCGCGGTTCTCGGACGAGAAGGCCATGGTTACCCTGAACTTCCAACTGCTTCCCTATTCCCACGCTTCTCCTCTCCTCCCAACACTCGGAGACGAACTGCTTGATGACATCCCTTACCCCATTCTTCGCAATCTCACCGATTAACATATTAACCCTCTCCTTTGAGTCTCCCCCTAACCACATGTCCTTCATTCTCCCATCCCACTTCCCCATTATACTCCCAGTGAATGTCATTCTTTTAGACTGATACTTTGGGCATTCTAGAAGAAAGTGTTCCATGGTCTCCACCACGTCCAAGTTACACATCTGGCACTCGTTTTCAGTGTTTTTCCCAATTTTTCCCCTCAGCTCCAGGGACCGCGACCCCAGCTTGAACAACAGTGACCCACAAAGGTGCCATCAAGGTACTCTTCAAAACCAGGCTTTTCTTTATCACGCAGGCCACCCAAAGATCTCTTTGATTTGACCCCCTCTCGCCAATTACGGTTACAATCCTCCATGACGCTTTCTCTGACGATCTTTTTGCCCTGGATTGCCCCAACGTCAAGGTCCGAGATCTCCAATGAGTAGTTTTCTACTAGCTCCCTCACTTGGATCATCCACCCCGTCTTGATATTTGAGTTGAAAGTTCTCAGGAACATTACTTTACACCATCGGCGGTCGGGGAGATTTACCAAATATTTAAGATAACCGAGTTTCAATAGGTCTATCCTGTCCTTGATCCTCATCCACCCAAGCTCACCCCTGGTCGCTTCTAGCGCTGCGGCATTACTCGAGCCTGTTATCCATCGGCCTGCATCGTTCTGCAGGATTTCCAAGCTCTTTACGGCTGTGTTGTTTAGGGGTACAACTTCCGTACCGTATGTTATACTTGGCAGACCCACCATTTCCCAAATAGTTTTCCAAACGAAAACCTTATTGAAACTGTTTCTTCCTATAAGTTTCATTTGGTTAATGATTCGCTTCCCCCTCAGAATAAATTTGTTTGTGTGGTTTCGGTAGATGCCTCTTCCTGTGATGTTTATATTTACCCCCAAATACTCGTAATCGCTAGTCTCTCCTATAATAAGAAGTCTACTGCTACCTTCCGGAATGCAGAACTCCCCCACTCTCCACCTTCGAGTGGGGTCCACTTTACGGTCCACGGGTATAACTTTGCTCTTGCTTTCATATAAATGTATACTGTGGGGAATGACATAGCCTTGTGACTGTCATCCCCTAGACAATCAAAATAATTCATGAGAGGTGAGGGACATTGTACAAATACGAGTGCGCGAATGCGCACGAGTGTTTTACAATATAGTCCCTCTCCTCGAATGAATTATTTCACGTAACCGGCAAACGATTACTCTGTTTATTACTTTTCATTATTAACGATAATTATATTATTTAACCCTTTACCTAACGTAACGACCAAAACCGGTCAGCGCTATTCTAAAAAAATCGCCAAGTTTTTTGTCTCTAAACATAGGTTATCACCCCTCATTGGAACGAGCTCGCCGAGCTCGCTCTAATCAGGGGTCATAACCTATGTTTTTGAGACCGAAAAAATGAAAAAATAGTTATTCAAGAATTTATTTGCAAGTGTCATTGGCTTTTCATGTTAGGTAAAGGGTTAAAAAAAACAATGAAGTCCGCATTACACCCACGGCAAAGCGTCTTCGTTTGCGCGCACGGATACACGACACAATTGTTGATTGCATAATTCACTTGTGAAGTTATCGTTTATAATCAAACCCAGAAATCCCAGTAAATCACACTTTGGAAAGTAATAAAATAATGATACAGGGTACGAGAACAAGAATAGATTAGTGGCTAAAATCAGAACTCCCAAATGTACATCAATTAGGATTCAACGAGAAATACAACAGTGATATGACTGACTTGAAATTTCAACAGGATTCAACGAGAAATACAACAGTGATATAACTGGACGTGAAATTTCAACAGGATTCAACAAGAAATACAAATGTGATATAACTGGACTTGAAATTTCAGCAGGATTCAATGAGAAATACAAAAGTGATATAACTGGACTGGAAATTTCAACAGGATTCAACAAGAAATACAAAAGTGATATAACTGGACTTGAAATTTCAGCAGGATTCAGTGAGAAATACAAAAGTGATATAACTGGACTGGAAATTGCAACAGGATTCAACAAGAAATACAAAAGTGATATAACTGGACTGGAAATTTCAACAGGATTCAATGAGAAATACAAAAGTGATATAACTGGACTGGAAATTTCAACAGGATTCAACAAGAAATTCCAAAGTGATATAACTGGACTGGAAATTTCAACAGGATTCAATGAGAAATACAAAAGTGATATAACTGGGCTGGAAATTTCAACAGGATTCAATGAGAAATACAAAAGTGATATAACTGGACTTGAAATTTCAACAGAATTCAACGAGAAATACAACAGTGATATAACTGGACTTGAAATTTCAACAGAATTCAACGAGAAATACAAAAGTGATATAACTGGACTTGAAATTTCAACAGGATTCAACGAGAAATACAATAGTGATATAATTGGACTTGGAATTTCAACAGGATTCAATGTGAAATTCAAAAGTGATATAACTGGACTTGAAATTTCAACAGGATTCAACAAGAAAGACAAAAGTGATATAACTGGACTGGAAATTTCAACAGGATTCAATGAGAAATACAAAAGTGATATAACTGGACTGGAAAGCAAGTTAAAGGTTAAAGATGAAGCTTTGAAGAAAGAAAATGATGAACTTACAATGAACAATTTAAAATCACAGCAAATTTTAAACAGCGAACTTCAGTGCGAAACGAAGAAAAATGTTAGTTCCGCTAAAACAAAACAAATTATGGAGTCTCACTGTTTCAAGCCAAACTCGATCGCAATGTCAGTCACATTAACTGGTTCGGTGCTAGAAACCACTACCAGGGCTCTCAAAAAATGAGGGTGCCAGAGCAAAAGCCAATGTTTTCCTTTCTCATGTTCCTATTCAGTCAAACGCAAGAAACATTTTGTTTATACAAATATGTTCTATTACAAATTACTGGAGAGTGCCTATGGTCACTCTCCAATAATTTGTAATAAAACAAACTTTGAATACCAAATTCAGACCACCAAAATAATCTAGCCCTTAACCAGTTAACGTATGCACAAACTGCAGTGAGTCATTCGTAGAGGAAAGTATTATTACCAATTTTGAAACATCCAACAGGTTTGAGAGTTTAGAAAATTCAGTCAGTGAAAGTGATCAGTCAGAAACGACCGTCGTGTATCGCATTTGAGTTTTAACAGCCTGAGCGACATGCATTGATAAATTCATCTTGTAATTGGGGATTCCGTTCTGCATTATCTGAATGCGCGTCAGTACTGTTGGCAGTTAAAAGTGAATTTGTCAGGAAAGTTTGGATTGGTGGTCTCAGATTAGAAAACCTCCGTGACTGGTTTGTGTGAACAGGTTTTATCGATAATGTGTATAAAATAATAATTCAGGTTGGCATTAATTCTTATCGACGGGAATTCAAACATATGCCAAAGAATTTTCAGGTGTGCTTTCATTCGGGGAATATCGATGCATCAATCAGGGTTTCGTCAGTGCTACCAACTCCAAGTTGAGCTGCGGCGAATAAGGTTCTCTTTGAGCAAATGAATGTAATCGCAGTGTTTGTGATAAAATGAAGGGTATATTTATTGATCACGCGCCAAGCTTTTGAACGTGAGAGGGTTTTGTCAGTCGGACAAACTTTTATGATATTTGGCATCCTATAGTGATCAGGATCTCGAAGTTCATGGGTGAGAAATAATGTATGGTACTCAGAGTCATCGTATTACAATAGGTCTGTGACACCACAGGGAGGGGTTGAAGCGTTTGTAGGTAACTTTCAGAAAATTAATTCACACATAGATCGTTCAGCGATACAAAGAAGGGAGGCAGCAGTCAAAATTGTTATTATGGTTTAACGACACATTAACAGCCAGGGTCATATCATGTCGGTGACAGTTTTACGGGTGGAGGAAGCCGGAGTCCCCGGAGAGAACCACCGAGCAACGACGAGCAGCTGTCAGCTCGCCTACAACGTAACTCTGAACTCTGCACCGCGGCACATGCAGGGTTAGATTGGTTGAAGACATGCGCACCTTCGACGTGCAGTAGGCCTGCGCCGTAGTACACAGCGTCATCGTGTCCTCATGTAGGCAATCGGAGTTAAGTGCCTTGCCCAAGGACACAACGCGGGAGCGCGTTTCAATCGCTGAAATGGTCACCCACCCAACTTCCAAACGCGCTCGATGTTGCTTAACTTCGGTGAGCTGACGAGAACCGGTTACCGCGACCCCCCCCCCCCCCCCCCCCCCCCGGATATCTCTGAACTACGTGCTGTTTTAGCAAATGTAGTGCCTGTAGTTTCACGGGAATGATTCTGTGAAAGATATTTGTTTACACTTCATTCAGATATACCATATATATAAATATATACTGTACACAGAATGTCTTTTTTGAGCAGCAGAACATTCATAATATTTTGATTGCAATTTAACTGGCTCTGCAACAATCATCGAAATACTTATACATTTCAATTAACCCTTTACCCAACGTAACGAAAAAAATCGGCCAGCGCTATTTTCAAAAATCGCCAATTAATTTTCATTATTTTTTCATTTCTTGTCTCAAAAACATAGGTTTTGACCCCTCCTTGGAACGAGCTCGTCGAGCTTGTTCCAACGAGGGGTCATAACCTATGTTTTTGAAACCACAAATAAAAAAAATTAGTTATTCAAGTATTTTTTTTTTTTTGCAAGTGTCGTCTGCTTTCCATGTTAGGTGAAGGGTTAAAAGCAGTTACCTTTTGATTTGAAGACATTGTGCTTATACGACGTATTTACAATACAACGTATACGCAGTGTCATTTTATCGAATCTAAATGTATACAAATTATTTATCGAATATCTCATTTCGGTTTGAGCGCTTATTCTACAGAAATACTGTAAGTATATTCATGTATTCTTGTCGTTGCTATGAACACCCATATGCATAGTCATATCGGTCATTATTCCATCATTTTCAGAACGATTATTAATTTCATGAATTTAGTCCCAACATCACTTTATTTCCCGACTTCAGTTGTATCTAACTTTAGTAATGGTTGAATTAAACAATCCTAGAACTATTAAGACGAAAAGGGCGGTTTTCACAACTTGGAAAGTCCAGTTAGTCACACTACAAGATGCCTTGATATTTGATATATTTTTTATTCACCAGTATACAGAAAATAAAAACGTAATGTACATAAAATGTACAAATCACAATACAGATTTCAAATGAATAAGTTTGAGACCAACAAGTTTACTTTTGTTTACCAGCAGGGAGAGGAATTGACAGATTGACCGTCTTCCTGCCTTCCCCTAAGTAAGGGAGAAAGAGAGTAACATGTGGATAGATAGGAACAGGTATGTAGAAGAAGAAAGTACAGAAAGAAAAGGAAGGAATATCTAGATTGAAAGGGGAAAAAATAAAATAAAATTGTAATGCAACATGAAGAGCCATTATTGTCTTTTAAGATTGATCGACTATTGCATTTGCAAATGGGGGTGTGTGGTAGAAGGAACCTATTGAGATGGACCTTCTGGCTGGGCCCCATCCTGTGCATTTAATACCTTAACCCTTTACCCAACGTAACGGCCAAAACCGGCCAGCGCTATTCTCAAAAATCGCCAATTAATTTTCATAATTTTTTCATTTTTTGTCTCAAAAACATAGGTTATGACCCCTCATTGGAACGAGCTCGTCGAGCTCGTTCCAATGAGGGGTCATAACCTATGTTTTGGAGACAAAAAAATGAGAAAAAATAGTTATTCAAGAATTTTTTATGCAAGTGTCGTCTGCTTTTCATGTTAGGTAAAGGGTTAAGCTACCAGACTGGTCATATACAGCACATTTATCAAATGCATGGACCTGGCGGAACCCGATGGAGAGCCAAGACGAGATTACCAGACAAAGTTACATTGGAAATTAGTAATCTAAAATGCGAGGCTCGTCAGCAAACCATGTGAACCTTTTGCAATATCTTGTTGGTGTTAGCTTTTACGGGAGTATATGGCATGAAGAGGATGGGCTACAGGTCTGGGTATGACTTGGAATGGAATAATACTAGACAGCACAATCCGGGTAGTAAGAATTTACGCAATGTATGTCATTGCAGTATGCTGAAAGGAGCTTTGAAATCCACCTTTTCTTGAACCCTTTCCTGTTGCTAATTGCTCTGATGCCCAGTTCTAGTTCATTCCATAGTTTTGGGAATCAAAGACGGGTAGATTTTCCAAGGTTTCTGTCTCAGTTCTATATCTGTGCGAGAAGCCGACTTGGCGTGTTATTATATTAGTTGATTATTTACAGTGGAAAAGTAATTCACAAAGGATGCCCGAAGATTCCCATTATGCCAATCAAACAAGATTAAGTAAGCATGTAAGTTGAAAAGGTCTTCTAAATACCATCTTTGATAAATAGTGAATCGGTATGAGCATTATATTTCTTATTATTAATTATTCGAATCGAATGTTTCCGAAGTTTAACCCTTTACCTAACCTGAAAAGCAGACGACACTTGCAAAAATAATTCTTGAATAACTAATTTTTCTCATTTTTTGTCTCAAAAACATAGGTTATGACCCCTCGTTGGAACGAGCTCGACGAGCTCGTTCCAACGAGGGGTCATAGCCTATGTTTTCGAGACAAAAGATGAAAAAAATAATGAAAATTAATTGGCGATTTTTTAGAATAGCGCTGGCGGTTTTGGCCGTTACTTTGGGTAAAGGGTTAAAAAGCCGATTGCATGCTTTTGAGGCTTCCCATATTGGAATTCCGTAGATGAAGTGACTTTGTATCAAAGTGAAATATATGCTTTTCATGACTCTATGTGGGGGAATTTTCTTAACTCTATTGAGACTGGAATTGGCAAGAGCAATTTCGAGCAAATTTGGGATATGTGTGCATCATAAGATACATTTTCATCAATATTTATGCCAAGAAATTTTACAGATTTCTCATTTTGTCTATTACCGACCTTGTCAATAATCGGATTATTTATAGGTATATCCTTTTGGGTGTAGTTGAGTTCTTTATGGGTTGGAGTGATAAGTATATATTTTGTTTTCTTGGGGTTCAGGACAAGGCAGTTTGCAGCGCACCAATCAAATATTTTTTGTAATTACTGAATTCTGAGATCAGCGGTTCCATCTCCGCCTCGAATTTTATCCCGTGGTGTCATCTGCATACGATAAGAGGTTTAAGGCTGTAGAATTTTGTATATCATTTTTGTAAAGAAGGAACAATATGGGTCCCAATATCGAGGCTTGTGGTACACCACATGTTATTTCAGATAAATTGGATTTATTCTCGCCGAACGAAACATCGTGGGATCTGTTTTGAAGGGAGCTTTTGAACCAGTTATGAGCATTATCTCTTATACCATAAGACTCTAGTTTTTGAAGTAGTGTCGCATGGCTTATGGTATCAAAAGCTTTTGATAAGTCCAGGAATATCGCTAGGGAAGTGTCTTTAGTAGGTTTATTGTTTTCTGTGGCTGTGTATTTTAACAACTGCATAACATGATGTACAATGATCTTTCCTGAATCCGTATTGATGTAAAAAAAAGACATCACATTCATTTAGAAACTTTATGAGTCTTACAAGTATAAGTTTCAAGAATTTTCATCCTGTCTGGAACTAATCCACGACTGAATGCGCTATTCATAATATGAGCGAGTGGCATTGAAATTAAATTTATTGAATGCTTAAGGCTGTTAGATGAAACGTTTTCACAGTCTTGGCATAATTCGGATTTCATTGAATTTACAATATATGTTATTTCAAAAGGGCACGTAAGCGTGATGAACACGTTTTCCTGTAATCTAGCATTCCGGAACTCGTCAAAGGAGTTCTGAGGTTTGGGTAGAAGTTTTGATGTTTGATTACCTATGTCCGTGAAGAAATTATTGAATTCTTGCGCAATGCCATTGGGCTTACGCATCTTTTTGTCACCAAGACTGTAGAACTGGGGAATAGTACTCTTAGTTTTATTCCTATTGAGCGTGTTATTTAGTACTTGCCATGTTTTCCACATGTCATTCTTGTTTTCTACGAGGATGTTTTTATAATACATAGCTTTGCTCTTTTTTAATTCTATTAAATAGTCGGCAGTGATTTTTGTAAATAGTCGGCAGTGATTATTTCCCGCAAGAAAATAGTCTTCTTTCTTTCTTTTAAACCCAAAATCTCAAATTAGAAGGAAAAAAAGTGAGATATAAAGAGAAAATGCGAAATTAAAATCTGTGTACGAAACGTCCAGGCGTTTTGTGTACGAAACGTCCTAAATTGGCCGTATACGAAACACCCGTGTACGAAACGTCCAGCACCCATTTTTGTAATTCCTAACATTGATTTCTGTTGGGGATATTAACTTCTTGTTGAAGATTTTATTCTCATTGTTGGCTGAGACTAAAAGTCCTTTTGTCATCAATGGCTGTCGTTTCATGAATTTATTATTTGGCTTGATGCTCATCATGGGGAAGGTTGTTTCATAAGCATTCACGTAGATATCGAAGAAGTGTTTGTAGGCTATATTTGGATTGTTAGATTCCATAACTGTGGAGAAGTCACAATGGGTCAGTGGCGACTTGAAGTGTTCAAAACTTGTAAAATTTATTTTTCTTGTAAGGATCGGTTTCGAATTTTCAGGCAGTTGATTTGATAATTCAATATAAAAACTTTTAAAAGTCCCTAAGTGATCAGACAAGTCCATAAGAATTATTTCAGATTCGAAACAATTAGGCTTAAAAGATGTGATCAATGAGGGTAGCGGATAGATTCGTTACTCTGGGTGGTTTGGTAATAACAGGTATGAACCTTTCATGGAACATCAAGTCAATAAAACAGTCTGTTTTGGAATGAGATCCTACTTTTAAAACGTCGATGTAGAGATCGTCCATAATTAGGGCCGCTTTGTTTTCCTTATTGATTATATCAGTTATGTAATTAAAATTATTTTTTGATAGAAATAGATCTATATCTGCTTTCAGTGCAGTATTTGGTCTGTAGATTACACCAACTATTCTCGAAGAATGTTTCAAATTTAATTCAACAAATACAGACTCAAAGACATGTGGTTTGAAGATGGAGAGATCTTGACAAATACTGAAGATAGTAAGTAGGGTGGAATCGGGGATACGAGCGCACCAATTTTTTGTCTCAATCGCACCTCACCAAAAATTTAATTTTTTTGAGCAAATTGCCTTCATCACGATCGAAATGTATGGATTTGTATGATGCGATACATACACGATCACATCGTCACTTTTTCCTGGTTTTTACAGGGTTTGCAGTAGACGAGGCATCGAGGGTTTAACGTTCAATTTCTCTAACGATCAACGTGGATCCGACTAAAATTTCGATGGAATTTTAACAAACTCTATAAAATTCCCCCTCTTAAAAATTCACTTTTAGGTGTGCTCGTAACTTTTGGCGATGACCGTTCTCGGGAAAACACTCCCCTTTTTGCAGAGGTAACACGAACCTGCCATTTAGGTGGACTTTTTTTCGACAGAATACCGCCAAAAAGACACCACTGGTGCGGATGGAAGACTAGCGAACTAACGTCAATTCCCACGGAAAAATGGAGTTCGAATCGAGTGGTGAATTTATTGGTGCACCCGAACCCGCCGGCGATGACGTAGTGAGGTTTTTGGCAAAGAGAGAGAGACATCTTGCAGAGTCTAAAACCCAATCCGGTCCCCGGTTATGTAGATATTGTGAATTATGAGACAGACAGTTGTTTTGACCAACGAATAACAGAATTATCGATCAATCAGCATTGGCTTCATTCTATTTTCATCATAAAATTTAATAACCGTTTTTGTCATTAAAGAAAAAAAATCTGAAAAAATTGTTATTTTTTACATATATAATAAGAAGTAAAAAAAAAAATTACAATTAATAATTATTATCATAAAAGTTTAACAATTCACAAAAAAAAATTGAAAAAATGCCAAAAAATTTTTGACAAAAATATTTTAATAATAATAAGAAGTAGAAAAAAAAACAAAAAAAAGTATTTTTACATCAACAATTATTAAAAAAATAATTCACCCCAAAAAATTGAAAAATCACCAAAAAATTTTTGACAAAAAATATTTTAATAAGAAGTAAAAAAAAAAAAAAAAAAAAATATTTTTACATCTACAATTATTATCATTAAAAAAGCAATTCACCCAAAAAAATTTTTGACAAAAAATATTTTAATAATAAGAAGTAGAAAAAAATTTTTTAAAATATTTTTTACAATTAATAATTGTTATCATTAAAAAAGAAAATACACTCACAAAATTTTGTCATTAAAGTAAAAAACTTGTTAAAAAAAGTTGTTATTTTTACATATATAATAAGTAGAAAAAATAAAAAAATATTTTTTACAGTTAATAATTATTATCATAAAAAAAATAATCAGTCATGACATCAGCAGTACCTAAACAATCCGTATTAAAATTGAAGAGAGTCAAGATATTTTCGAAATACAATAATAAAATTTATAGACTACAATGGCACGATGCCATCGAATTGAAGGAAGTGAAGACAACTGGATTGAGAGAGGAATACGAGAAATATACATTGCCTTTGAAATTGAATAAGACCACCTTGGATTTAATGTATAAATGTCAAGACGATCTATTAACCATTCTCAAGGAAAATATAAAAAATTTTGATGCAGACAATCTTTCTCTAATCTACGGGAGTAATATATATCCGAACGGCTCTAAAGAAGTTGACAACAAATTGAATCTGGTCATCGGGGAAGAACGAACATTCGAGAGGGTGAATCTAGTTTTCTGATGGATTTTTCAGCAGGGAAAGGATAGCTCTCTGGAAAAGGATAGCTTTAAAGTTAACATGCTCATAACGGATGTGAGCATATGATAAAAAAGAGAGAGTTAGTTCATTATAGATAGATTTTAAATCCTGACTCAAAAAGCTTATTAAAGTATTTATCATGAAGTAGTTCTCATTTTTTTATGTTTTTTTTTCTATTTTTTTTTTCATTAAAGAAAAAAAACAAAACAAACACAAATATATATATATGATAAGAAGAAGTTTAACAATTCACAAATAAATTTTTGAAAAATTAAATAAAAGTTAAAATAAATATTATATATACATATTAAATAAGAAGTTAACACATAAAAATGCCAACAATAAAAAAGTACATCATGGAAAAAAAATTATATTTTTCCACCAAATCCGAGTTGAAAAAGTACTGTAGAAATCTAGGAATTAAAAATTATAACTGTTACAAAACCAGAGAACGATTGATCGAAGCCATGCGGAAGGTGACTTCTGATCTTTTACTGGTGAAATTACAAGTCGTTGAACTTGAAAGGTGCCAAATACATGAAAAAAGATGAGTGCATAAATCATTTGCTCGATGGAAAGGGAATGGACAAAAGATCGGCAGTAGTGACAAAAGCAACTCAAATTGCAAACAAAAAAGATGAGAAGATAGCAACGACAAAACAACGTCAACAAACGAAGGTAGAGGAAACTAAGAAGAAGAAGAAGACCATTAAATGAAAAGTGGTAGAGCGACAGAAGGTTTTGAAAGAGAACAATAAAAAAAATGAAAAGTGACGTGGTTCGAGATGACAATTTGTTAGAAAAAAAAAACGATGGATGCAATCGAGAGAGCGGTGAATGAAAAAAGGGTCTCGATGTTATAATGAATATTGTGATTGAAGCATTGAAATCACCATTGATTTTGATAGAATGAGATGAAGCCATCAAAGGATGGTTTAAAACTTTCGACGCGAAGCCCGGTCTCGTAAAAAAAAATCGATCATCAATCGTTCGTGGAATGGGTGAAGGGTAGAGTGTTGGACATAATTCAAAAACATCTAGGTAAGGGTTTAAAATAAGAATGATCTTGTATTGTCTGATGAAAAAGGTCAATGCGAAAACGTGTAAGATTCTGGAACTAGATGCCTATTTCCGATCTAAAAACGAGATTGTGTTCAGAGATGACAAATTAGTTGATGTTTATAAAGTAAAGAATGACAAGATGATGGAATCTATGGCTACTTTTCAAAACAAGGGAAGTAATTGGACGTTCAAGAAGATATTGAATCTTGAGGTTCACGTGGATAGACACGATCCTTTTAAAGCATCTTCCTACATAAAATTACCTTATTTCATATTTAAAAAAACAAGCCATAATCAATGTGAAAAATGAAGATGATAACGAGTGTTTAAAATGGGCGATCACATCAGCCTTGTATCCCATAGAAAAGGATGCTCAGAGAGTTTCCAAGTACACAGAGACTTGTAAAAATCTTGATTGGACGGGAGAGTATTTCCCGATGCGGTTGAAAGATATCAGAGATTTCGAAAAGCTAAATCCCACTGGCCGTGAATGTCTTGGGATATGAGGGAGACGATAAAAAAGAAGTAGTCTAGCCTCTCAGACTGATTTCGCACAAAGAGAGAGAAAAGATTGTTAATTTGTTATTAATTTCAGAGGCTGACAATCAACATTATTGCTGGGTTAAAAATATGAGTTATTTGCTGTCGAAGCAGATTAGTAAACATAAGTGCAGGAGAATTTTCTGTTTTAACTGCAATTCATTCATTTCATAGTCAAGAATCGTTGATGAGTCATCCAGAATATTGCAGCGAAAAGCAATGCATTACCATTAAAATGTCGCAACTACAAAAAAAGATTAGAACCACCATTTGTCATCTATGCTGATTTTGAATGTTTCACAACAAAAAATAAATTCTAGCCAGCCTGACGAGCGTAGGAGTTATGCTGAAAAATATCAGAAGCATGTACCTTCAGGCTATTGTTAATATGTGAAATGTTCTTTCAATGAACGAGAATCGTCGGGACCATTTGTCTATACCAAACATTCAGATGATGATGATGTGGCTCAAAGATTCATAGAAGAGTTACAATCAAAAATTCAAATATTATACAACAAATTTAAAAAACCTAAAGACATGATCATCACGTCACAGCAACAGCGAGAATACAACAAAATCATCAAATGTCACATCTGTAGACAATTATTTGATAATCAGTCTGAAAATA
Source organism: Pictodentalium vernedei (assembly GCA_031216915.1). Taxonomy (NCBI): domain Eukaryota; kingdom Metazoa; phylum Mollusca; class Scaphopoda; order Dentaliida; family Dentaliidae; genus Pictodentalium; species Pictodentalium vernedei. The sequence continues at coordinate 80,618,588 of CM062292.1, read as the reverse complement.
ATAAAAAAGTTAGAGATCATGATCACTACACAGGTCTGTTTCGCGGTGCTGCTCACAACAAATGTAATTTAAGATTTCGAGACACTCAATTCTATCCAGTGATATTTCACAATCTCTCAGGTTACGACAGTCACTTGTTCATGAATAATATGGGTGTTAGCGAGGGGGAGTTGAATTGCATCATGCAAAATGATGAAAAATACATTTCATTCACTAAATGTAAAGTCGTTGATAAAAAGTGATAAAAAGTTGATCAAACCATTGATTGAGAAAATGAGTCCCATCCATAGAGAGATACATTTCATCGATAGTTATAAATTTATGTCACCCAGTCTGGAAAAATTAGTCAACAGTTTGAATAGAGAGAAATTTAAAATCATGAGTAAACATTTTAATGATCGACGAGAATTGGTGGACATTATGTTGAGGAAAGGCATCTATCCTTACGATTACATGAGTGATCCCGAAAAATTTGACGATGTCGCTCTACCTCCTAAAGAAGATTTTTATTCGAAATTATACCAGTCTCACATTTCCGATGATGATTACGAACATGCACAAAAAGTGTAGACATTATTTGACATGAAATCCATGAGAGAATATCACGACCTCTATTTGAAAACTGACGTGCTTCTCTTGGCTGATGTATTCGAAAATTTTCAATGAGTGTGTCATCGGCATTATGACCTAGATCCGGCTTGGTATTTCACTGCACCTGGACTCGCTTGGGATGCCTTCCTGAAAATGACCGAGGTTCGATTGGAATTATTAACGGACATAGACATGTTGCTCATGTTCGAAAAAGCTGTGAGGGGTGGTGTCTCTATGAATTCCACTAGATATGCTAAAGCTAATAATTATCACATGGGAAAAGATTTCGATTTGGGAAAACCGAGTAAATACATACAGTATTGGGATGCTAATAATTTGTATGGTTGGGCCATGAGTCATCATTTACCGATCGGAAATTTCAAATGGGTCGAAACATTGGAAGAGAAAGAAAAATGGAGAGACTATCCTTGTATTCTAGAGGTTGATTTGGACTATCCAGAAATGTTACACATTCCACACAACGATTATCCGCTAGCTCCCGAATGAATAAAAGTGAACGACATTGAAAAACTCATTCCTAATTTAAATCACAAACGCAAGTATGTGGTCTACTGTGAAAATCTGAAACATTTCATCGATCACAGACTGAAATTGATCGACGTGCATCGAATCATTTGATTCGACGAGGAACCTTGGATGAAAAAATACATCGATCTCAACCTGAATTTAAGAATGCAGGATGAGAGCAACTTCGAAAAAGATTTATTCAAACTCATGAACAATTGCATGTTTGGGAAATCTATGGAAAACATTAGGAATAGAACTAAAGTTCAACTCATCATTTCTGAAGAGAAGTCTAGAAAATTAATTGCGAAACCCAGTTATCAACATAGAACCATATTTGATGAAAATCTAGTGGCCGTGCACATGCAAAAGATGCATCTAAGGTTCGATAAACCCTGTTATCTCGGAGTGATCATCTTAGACATTAGCAAGCAGTTGATGTATGAGTTTCACTATGATTACGTCAAAATGAAATTCGATTCGAAAGCTAAACTATTGTTCACCGACACGGACAGTTCAGCTTACGAAATAGAGACTAGGGACATCTATGAGGACATAATGTCAGACGTGAATGAATGGTTCGACACGAGTAATTATCCCGACGACCATCTAAGATTCCAAAGGGTGTCAATAAAAAGGTGTTTAAAGACGAGAGCGGTGGAAGGCAAATCACCAAATTCGAGGGTTTGAGACCTAACGTGTATGCTTATCTCATCGATGGTGAAGAGATCAAGAGATGTAAAGGCATTCAAGCATGTGTGATGAATAAAAGCATTGCTTTCAAAGAGTATAAAGACTGTCTTTTCGAAAATTTGACGGTGTATAAAAAGATGGCTACAATTCAAAGAGAAATGCATGAGATATATACCAAAGAAATCAATAAGTTTGCTTTGATGGCTGAGGACGATAAGAGAATTATATGCAAGGATAAAATACACACTTTCGCACTCAGACATTATTCTGCGATATTTCAACAAAATCAAGAGGATGATGAATGGAGTATGACTGAAGACATCGAAATGTCGTAAGTTTAAAAAAAAATCATGAGTTTATAAATTAAAAAAGAGAATAGAAAAAAAAATAATAAATAAAAAACAAAATAAAAAAACAAAACATATTATGAATAATAAGAAAATAAAACACATATCCGTAGAAGGTGTCGTCTTACCCAACGAACCCCTATCCAACACTGATCTATCGAAAGCGGCAAAAGATTTAAAAATCAAACATTTTTGAGGTGTGTTTTCTAGAGATGCCTTGCCACGAAAAAAGACTGCGATTCGGAATGTGGACTTTTAAATCTGGATGATATCGGAGGTGAGGGTATGCATTGGGTCACATGGCTTTCGAATCAGAATGAAAATTATTATATCGATAGCTGCAGAATCTCACTGCCGATAGAAATAAGGAACTATTTATCATCAGTTATTTACAATATCGAATGAGTGCAAGCGCCGGATCGAGTATTTTTCAGTCATCTATGCCGCTACATTCTCAAGAGATGGTCGGAAGGAGATCACTTTCAAGATATTCCCAATGTTTTACATTAAAGAAAATTGTTTTTGGTATATATATATAGAGAAAGAGATATATAAATAAAAAATTTTTTGGTTGCATTAATTAAAATAATAAAAAATATATAATTTTAAATAAGAAAAAAAACCAAAACATGACAGTAATAAATTCGGTCGCGCTGAAGATAATGAAGGTTCCTCCAGAAAGAAAAGAAGAACCACAGTCGAAATTGTTGGTAACATTGCCAACTTGGATGAACGATACATTCAAAGATATGAACCTCGACAAGAACCTTTAAATTTAAGCAATAAGAAAATCTACAATCTTCCTGAACCGATCGATCAGTCAGATGCTGCGACTAAAAAATATGTCAGTAGAGGAGACGAAAATTTTTGGCAGATGATGAGAGATAATTGCATGAATAAAGCCATGACAGACGATCTCGACTTGAAATCTAAACGAGTGGTGAACGTAGCGGATCCTAGAGATTCGACTGATGTTGCCTCTAAAAGATATGCAGACGACTCTCACGTGAGATTCAGTAAACATCTGTGAGATCACTACGTTCCTAAAGTGATGCAGTCTGAATTGAATGCGAATTCTAACAAGATAATTAACGCACCTGATCCCACAAATCCCAATGATGTGGCAACCAAACAATACGTAGACTTGGAACTGAGAAAGAATAATGTCGATGAGTTAGAAATGAAATTGGATCTGGATGTGGGATTCGATAAGATATTGAATCTGACTCAGATCGGTGATATGGACTCGATGGCGGTCAACAAAGGCTACGTGGATTCAGCCATACAGAATTCTCAGTCCTATCTGGAATCTCAAGTCAACGATTTATATCTGAACAAACAATCCGGAGGAAAAATGGAGGCCAGCATCAACATGAATGGTCACAAACTATTCGGTCTTGATGATGATCTAGAATATGATTCCAGAACAGTCAGTAGAAAGTTCTTGGAAGGAATACGGTTTGGAGAAAAGCTGATATCATGGAAGGTAAACTGGACATGGGAGGGTACGCACTCACGAATCTACCAGATCCCACTCACATGACAGATGCCTGCAATCTGATCTCCGTCGGTGGAAAAGATAAAATACGCCAGATAATTGATCACCATCTGGGCTGAGGAGTGCGGTGCATTAAATGTGGAAAAAGCTGATGGTATTTCGGAAATGGGAGTAGCGGACCATTGCATGGTCTGATAGGATATCCCATGCCTATGGGAGGTGATATCATTCGAATGAGTCTGACTTCTACAGACTTGAGCAATAAAGCAATCGTCAATCTCGTGGTGAACGGTGTGGAATGTGACAAGAGGTACAGAGTCGAAAAGATGAAGGAGCAACATTCGAACACTAGCGTCTTCAGTACGCGTCTCATGGTGCAAATGGGGGATAGGATCAATTTCAAGATGAAAACCAATAATCTCCAAGCTGCCACTTCAGTGGTCTCTCTGTTAATTGAACTGGACCCTCTAAACAAACAGTGAGTACAAATTTTTTTTTTTAAAAATAAGCACTTTTTGTTTTGTGATGTAGGGGAGACAACTCTCAAAAAATATAATTGGATTTTGAGACATTGAGTTTATTCTTTCTCAAAATCCAATTATATTTTTTTTTGTTACTTTTTATTTTGTTTTGGTTTGACATTCCGAATTTGCATAAATTGTTATTTGTTTTGGTTCAGATGACCCCATCCGAATCGACGTTTGGTACCGATCACTTTACCAACCAATAAACGTTCAAGTCTCTCTCTCCTTGTGGGATTTGGTATATTTTTCAACATGCTTTTATCACAGATTCGATGTTTAGTGTAGCACAGATCATGAAAGTAAGCAGCTGAATCCACCCTATTGATGGGTTTGCTCCAAGATTTAGGTGTCAGATCTCGATTCAATCTCTTATTTAATTTTGTGCCAGGTCCCGTGAATTGATGTCCTGGCAGATGCATTTCAATGGGTAGATTATTAATCAATTTATTCGTCAAACCAGCACCACATTTGCCGAATAGCATTTTTGTCGAACCACACATTTTACACGTTCTGTGAAGCATGGGACTTTTATTTTTTGTCAGTACTTTTTTTTAACGTTAACTGTATCGGTAACTCTCTTGCATTTGATGCAATTCATTTTTGTTTTTTGGGTTTTTTTTCGTGTATATATATTTTAATAATTTTTTTTTTTTTTTTTAATTTATATATATTTTTTCTTCTTCTTTTATATATACATTTTTTCAATCGATTGCTTCTGGAATCTTTTTGGGATCCAATAATTTACGAAACGATTGTATCGCTTCTTCCCTACCTTTTTCCATGAGAGAATCCTTCAATTCTTCTTTGAGAATCTGACGACTTTTGACTCTTATCTTCGCTTTCATGACTTCATATTTTTGTTTTTCGTTCAATATGTCGACGAATTCACCATCCGAAATCCTACTGTCTTTCAATGCCATAGAGATCTTATCCAACACAGAATCGATCTTTGCATTGATCTTTGCATCGGCCAAAATGCTGATGTTTTCGTGTTTCTTGGCCTTCACGGATAATTTTTTAAAGAGAAATTTTCCGATTGTACTAATGAATCCGGCAGTCAAAGCCAATCCTTCTATGACCAACACTACTGGAAGAGCAACAATGGTGGTCGACAATAGACTGATTCCGGAAAGGTTCAAACCCATAGAAATCATGATGAGAGTAAAATCCACACCACTCACAAATTTCTCTAATCTCGAATATTTCTTATTGAGCGAAGAACAAGAATCTCTCTCTTGCATCAGATATGATTGAATTCTATTGATTTGTTCGATTTGGTACCTCTGCGCCTCATCATCACTACTTTCTGGTGATAGAAGAGGTGCTGTGGGTTCCACCTTCTCTAACGATGGATAGATGTTTTTACTTCGAAGTTCCATTTTCATTTCATTTTCATTGTATATCTATTATTATATATTTTATGTATTTTATTTTTCACTCTTTATTATTTTAATAAAAAAATTTTTTTATGATATAAAACAGTCTAATGGTAGTGGTTTCCCTTTTTCCAACAAATATTTCAAAAGACGTCCTCTGTCTTCGATGGTGGGATCTGGATGTGCAAACTTCAACTTTTCCAATACAGTAGGCTTCGGAAGTAATAATTGATTCCAACATTTGATCACGTTGCTGCATCGGACGTATTCTAATGCAGGCATGAGATATGCGGTGATGTTGTCTTCCCATTCCATTGTGAGACATGAATGATCAATACGATTAAATTCTTTCTTCTCTTGACAGCCAAGGCACCTTTCGCACGATGTGAGGAAATTGTTCGTTCAAGCAGACCAAGCATAACACAATGTCCATCGAAGATCCCGTTCTCTCTCTTCCTTGAAAGGGTCGAAAGGGTCCGTTTTACTCATAATTATTATATAAAAAAAAACATTTTTTTATTTTATAAAAAAAACATTTTCTATTCTTATTATTCATTTTTTTCTTTTATTATGAATATTATAGGTTTTTTTTATTTCTTATAAAAAAAAACAATTATTATTTAATGGAAAATTTTTTTAGCGGTCTCCCCTTTTCCAACAAATATTCAAAAACGTGTTCCCTGTCTTCGGTGGTGAGACTTCGATGCACTAACTTCAAGTCTTCCGATTTTGTGGGCTCAGGTTCTCCAATGCAAGACACGAATTGTCTCCAACATTTGATCATGCCGTCACATCGGACGTATTCCAATGCAGGCCTGAAATACATAGTGATAGTGTCTTCCCATTCTATCAGAAGAGACGAATGATCAATGTGATTAAATTATTTCTCCTCTCGACAACCGAGGCATCTTTCATTCAAGACGCAAGGAAGTTGTTCATTCACGCAGACTGCGTAAGCTCTGCACAGTGCTCTTCAAAGAAACCAAGCTCTCGATTCCATGGAATCGTTCATCATAATTTTTATATAATTTTTTTTTCTTCCTATTCTTATTATTTATTTTTTTTCTATTATTTTTGTTTTTTAGTATTATTTGTTTTCTCTTTTATATTTATTACGCTTTTCTTTTTTAATAATGACACATCTATTCTTCTCATCATCAAACAAATGAATGAATACTTCTCATCTATTACGATCATGCTTATTATTATTGGAAAGAGATGAGTTTTTTTTTTTTGAATGTTGGAGTTTATGCCTCTCATTTCTCGATAAATCCATCATTTTTTCATCGTAGTCATCAGATTGATACGGGAAATAATCAATAATGATTTTTAACTTTTCAGCAAATTCGATCCACGATCTATTTAATGCAAATGAGTGTAATCCGTGAATAAATTTTATACATTTGCGAATAGATTTCTCAATATTTTCATCACCACCACGATCGAATACGTTACCTATGTTTTTCGCACAAAAATTATATAAAGATATTTCCCGTAATTATAACATTCTACAAATGTCACATTGTATTTTAAACGATCTAGAACATCTATAGTCATGTCATAATCTTGGTAAGACACATTTTCTTCACACTTCATCGTTTCGATATTTTCGAAATAGCTTCGAATTGGGAATATGAATAACAATATTAAAAAAAAAACAATGCTCCACACCAGATTAAACACATATCAAGTATGATTTGTTCCGATTGAATTGTTTCTAATGCATACTCGTGTAAAGATTGTGAAAAATCTAAAAGCTTTTCATAATACGAACGTCTTGTGAACACGTCTATTGGAAGTCGTTCTCTCTCCTTTTGTTTCATTTTTTTATATTTTTGTTTTTTTTAATCATTATTTTTTTTTCTTTTATAGTAACATACCCAAAATGGGTATATTCTTAAATGGTGAATTCTGACCGAACAATAAACCTTCACCAATCGGTTCCACATTCTCTCCGGTCTTCAGATAGAGACTGTCACTATGGAAAGCATTGCCACCTTTTCTCATGGGTCCTAGATACAATCCTTTACCTTCAACGCCTACGCGACACGGCTCCTCCCTTCTTCAAAAATAGTCTGTTTCCTCTCTTCTTCAGAAACAATCCTCTACCCATTATTTTGTCAACTCCTGAACTAGCGAGTCCCGAGAGAGCTCCCATGCCCAGAGCTGGTAACACCGTTTTCATGAGAATGGGTAATGCTTTGGCGGTGAGTCCTGCCAATAGCAGTAAGAAACCGTCTTTCATTCTCAGTCTGTATCTCAATTGGGCGGTACTCAATCTCACTGCCATTCCCGTTCGATTACGAATCGCTTTCTCCATCATTTCGATTTGAGTTTTAGTCCAGGTGATCTGATCACTACCGCCACTCACCAGATCTTTGTGACTGAATTTAAATCTAATGACCTCGCCTCAATGGCTCAATGCTCTGCAAAGTTTAGCTTTCTGTCCTTCAGATATGTTCACGTTTTTAATGATGTATCGACTGCTACTCATATTTGTTGTTGTTTTTTTTTTCACTGGATTATAATTTTTTTTTTAATTAGAAATATTACAAGTTGGTAATTTTTTTTCTAATTATTATAAATATTATATTTTTTAAATTTTTTTTTTATTTCTTATACAAATATATAAAGAAATGAAGAAAAAATTTTTTTGTGAAATGAAAAAAAAAAAAAATTTCAAATTATTTTTATTTTATTTTTTTCAAATTATATTTATTTTATTTTTTCTTTCAAATTATATTTATTTTATTTTTTTTATTTACTTTTTTTCATATCTCTCTCATGTGAAATCGTATAGTCACCCTTTCTTCGCGAAGACCTAACAAATCTCCATTCTGATCCGTCAACGTGGTTTCCAAGCTATACAACGTGTCCAGGATCATGGGTAGATAGACGAGATTTCTAGGTTGCTCCACGATCTTGTAACCTGGAGAAACGTCCAGAAAAAAATGAGTAGATCATAGGCTGAGCGCTACCACCAACGTAACTTCCCGAGATCACATTGACATTCACTAAAATGCTATTGCCCACGAGAATGCCGACCATATTTTCAGATGTGGCATGGCCTCGATACATCTTTCGATTGAATCCAAACATCTTACCGGTCGACTCTTCCGCACTAAAGTCCACTTGAAAATTATCTCCCAAGTCTAATATCGTCTGTAGAGTACTCGTATTGGGAGCAATTCTTATCATCTTGCTTCCATGACCATCGGTCTTCAGTCTCGTCTGGATGTGATGGTTCAGATCGGCTATGTCGTAACTACCTTTGGGAATTCATATCTTGAACCAATCGACTCCATTGGAATACTTGAATGCGTTATTCTTTTCAGTGATGTTGTGAAATGAATAGTAAGTCTCGAGATTAACCAATGCCATCTCGTATCTCTTTTCCTTCTTCAATTCGATGGAAGGTTTGAATTTAGTCGTGAATCGAGTCGTGTCATGACTCACTACGATTTGAAAGGATTGTTTTGCAGCCATATTCTCAACTATCTGTTCTAATAGATGATGTTCTGACATTTTTATTATTATTTATATATTTTGTTTTATATTTTATTGATATTATTTTTTTTATTTTCTTCTCTATTATTATTAGGAATATAAAAAAAATCATCGAATCCACTTCGAAATTTTCCGTTGTTAAATTCACTAGTCAAATCAATCACCACAAAATTGTGAAGTCCTTTGTCCAACACCTTCTTACAAAATTGTCTGAATTCTTCCCTACTCATGTCATTGGCCACGTGATCTCCATGGATGTGATTGAGATTCTTGAGATCCTGACAAAAGAGACACAGAAAATTAGCATTCTCCCTTATTGTCTGTCTGGGTAGTCGAAAATAATTCTGAGACAAATAGAAACAATCCACATTGCTGTGACGTCCTCGAACGTAATACGATTTGCATCGATTCTGTCTCTCCAACAGTAGATCATCAAAGATCATGAGATTCTTATTCTCCAACTTCAACTGTCTAGGATCAGGAACATCGTCGGCATTCTTGTAAAACTGACATTCCACATTCGAACACTCCAAGTTCTCTTGGTCAATTCTCTCGCTGCTCCTTCCAATATATTCAAAGTCTCAGATCCTTCAAATTCATCTCGATTGTCAAAGATTCTCATCCTTAGCTAATTTACACATCATGCACTCTTGAAGCAATCTGTATTCCAGTTGAAAGAGATTCTTGCCAAAAACAAATAATCTGTCGTAATCCAACCAACCAGGTCGCAACAATAGATTCATCAAGATTTTGGTCTTTCCGCAATTCGATTTTCCCACTATCAGACCTCTTACGCTCTTGGGAAGAACTCATCGTTTGACCTCTTGGTCATCACGTCATTCCAAGACATGTCTTTGATTTTCATTTTTTTCTCTAGTTTATTTTTTTACTATGTTTTGAATTATGTTTTTTTTCTAATTTGTTTTATATTTTAATTTTTATTTTTTATATATAAAAGTTTTTTTTATTATTTATAAATCACTTTCAATCCCGATCCTTTCGTCATTTTAGCCAAGTCTTGTATCAGTACAACATCATCATAGAAATCTCTCCAACTTTTTGGTTCGATTCTCGATCGTATTGGCAGGTTGTGGAGTTATCAATTTATTAATCAAAGCATCAGCATCTCTCTTACCGGCTTCCAAAGCTATTCTACCACTCGCTTTGGTCGCAACTTTCTTACCCACATCGATTGCCGTTGTTTTCAAGATTTTGAGAGCGCTCGACGTGATCTGTTTTGCGGCATCGCAGGTGAATTTACGAGTTAAAAATCACATCATCGAATCCACGATGCCCGATCTGCCATAGACATAAGATCTAGCATATCCCCTGTTATTTATCACTAACATTTTTTTTTCAATTATTATTATTATTTTTTTTTTAAATATATATTTTTTTATTTACTTAGTATTTTTGTTCTTTTTCTTTTCTCTTACTATTTTATTATTTCAAACGATTCATCAACTTTTTATAATCCTTTTTAGTCAAGACCTTCAGCCTCAACAATTCGTCGCACACGCTCACTATCTCATTATCCACTCCAGTGTTACCAGCCTCTCTGCTTGCCATCAACAATCTCAATCTCCTCAACAAGGCATCGGGATCGCGCGGAAGAAATATCATGTTGGTCATTCCCTTTTCAGTCGTCAATTTCACGAAATACTCGTTCGCCTTCCATATGGGTTCCACCACATGTTTCCACTTGTAACCTCTCCTATCCTTCGGTCTCATCTCTTTTGGATTGTTGTTCTTTTTCATGGCGTGAGTCTGAACCAGAATGTCTCCGTAATTATTCAAATCATCTTGGGTGTAACTTCCAGGTCTCTTGTGAGAGAGCAGAGTGTGCAATCCGTCGGTCATTTCGTACCTGTTCGGACCGACAGTCAAATAGTAGCCTTCAAACCATATTTGCGTGTCACCAACGAAATCGTCATCACCTTCTTGATGAAATCTGTAAATCTCATCTTTTTCTCTCCGTTGTCAGATCTGACACTACTCGCATCAGTCTTGATCCTCTCCAGATTGTCGAACAAACTTTTTGACGTAACACTACTGAATCTACTGGGATCAGTCTCGATTCTCATCGGAACGAAATCGGAGAAAGTTCTCAGTGAGTACCGGGAATCGAAGCAGTCATTCTCAAGAACCTTCTTTTATGGGTCTCAGTTCCTTGACAATCTCTTTCCTAGCTCGTCCCTGAACCTCGGTGACGGGTCTGAACAACTTGGTCGCCTCTCGTCTCAATCCCATCTCTCCCAATCGCCTGGCCCTTTCCTGCACCTGAATATTCTCCTTACTCCATATTAATTTGCGAACCTGCTCGTCCCTTCGCTTCGACTCTCCGATGTGTAGAAACATTGTTGTATTTATTATTATTTTTTTCTTTCTTTTTTTAATAAAAAATAGTTATTTTTTTTGTATTCTTATTTATTTTTTTCGAATGTTGTTTTATATATATCTTTTGTATTCTTATTTTTTTTAATGTTGTTAGTATATATATTTTAAAAAACAATTTTTTATCGTCCATCTCACAACTCGCAATATCTACATAATCGCGGACCAGCGCGGGTGCACCTCGCACGTTTTAGACTCCATGAGCTATCTCTCTCTCCTTGCCAAAAACTTCACTACGTCATCGACGGCGGGTTCGGGCGCACCGATAAATCCGCCACCTGATTAGAACTCCATTTTTCCACGGGAATCGACGTTAGATCGCTAGTCTTCCATCAGCACTGGTGGTGTCTTTTTGGCGGTATTCTGTCGAAAAAAATTCACCTAAATGTCGGGTCCGTGTTACCTCTGCGAAAAGGTGAGTGTTTTCCCAAGAACGGTCATCGTCAAAAGTTACGAGCGCACCTAAAAGTGAATTTTTAAGAGGGGGAAGTTTATAGAGTTTGTTAAAATTCCATCAAAATTTTAGTCGGACCCACGTTGATCGTTAGAGAAATTGAATGTTAAACCCACGATGCTTCGTCTACCACAAACACTGTAAAAACCCGGAAAAAGTGACGATGTTATCGTGTACATATCGCATCATACAAATCCATACATTTCGATCATGATGAACACAATTTGCTAAAAAAAAAGTTTTTGGTGAGGTGCGATCGAGATAAAAAATGTGGTGCGCTCGTATCCACAATTCCACTCTACTATAGTATCATTTTTTTATGAACATACCAACTCCTCCGCACCCATCGTCGTCACTAGATCGCGTGTCTTTCAATAATGGATGGTAACCTTCAAGAATATAACACGTGTTGGAAGGGATCTGAAAGACTTCCCTAAGACTGATAACATCGAATAAGTTCTCGTCGCCATTTTGGGTCTGAAAGCAAGAGTTTTCATCGCCATACTGATTTTTAAGGTGCATTGTTAAATGTCAATTGATTACATTAGTTGAAACCTGGCATAGCAAGGAGAGTGACGTTCATTTACGTGGGTATGTCCAAGTCGAACTTTCTCGGCAAAAAGGAGATATAGAGGAGGTATTGTCTTTTATTATAAAAAATGTTTCACACCATTTTATGAAAACACAAAAAAATGATAGATGAAATTGCGTTGTGCATTGATTTTAAAGCAGATATATTTGGTTTGGACAACTAAATTGTTTCCATAACTGCATACAACCCTAAATTGGTTTTATATCTACATACGTCCATAAATTGTTTTTGTATGTGCATACGACCCTAAATTGTTTTATATCTGCATACGACCCTAAATTGTTTCTCTGCAGACGGTTATTTTTGCGTAAAACTATTTTCTGATCATTGCCAGCTTGTTACTCACTTCAAATATGATGTTAAATGCAACCTGACCATGGAAGGAAAATACAATTATAAATACCCAAAACAAACGAACCTGAAATGGACATTGGATAGCAATAAGAAAGCTATACAAAGTCTAAATAACAGTAGCATTCTATGGCCCAAAACAAAACTGGAAGATTATTAACCCCTTACCTAACATGAAAAGCAGACGACACTTGCAAAAAAAATCTTGAATAACTATTATTTTCATTTTTTGTCTCAAAAACAGAGGTTATGGTCATAACCCATGTTTTAGAGACAAAAAATGAAAAGATAATGAAAATAAATTGGCGATTTTTGAGAATAGCGCTGGTCGGTTTTGCCGTTACGTTAGGTAAACAGTTAATAAAATGCGGCAAAAGAAGAATTGTGATAATCAACTTAATCCCGACACCACAGTTGATTTTTTCACCAAATTTTTCCACTCTAGGCATTGTGCTACTGGCGTTATTAATGATGATAAGTCTTGTTACTGACTGGAAATAAATATAAGTTGAACAATACTTCTGTCACACCACCAGAAATACTTTCAAAGTTGCACGAATAGAAAAGTGGGAAAGCATCGGGTCCTGACAATATTAGTAACAGATTGTGGGAGACAATTGGTCCATGTATGATAGATAGTTTATCAAAATTCTTCAACCAGGTTTTAACTATGAAATCTAGTTAAAACTTGTTATTATTACGAAATGCAGGCTACTGAGATTAATTAAGTAATTAGCTAAGGTAGAATAAGAATTAATTGGTGGCTATAAAATTAGATGATCAGTTGTTAGAACTAATGTACTGTGGTATACTCAATTTCCTGTAGAGGAATTATTACTACCAATCAACATGCAAGCTGTCAAGTATTGTCGAAAATCTTTGATAAGGTTACTGAAGGTATCTACTGACCTGTCAATCATCCTCTTATTGTTTGATTGTGTTAAATAAAGGCACCTGCCTGCAGGAAGTAAGCACATTCCACAGGTCAGGCAGTGTAAGGAGAACATTGTTATTCCATAATAAGTATAAAAGACTTATATGAGCGAGGGGGAGACCATTTCTATTAACGTGAATGTCCCGATGCACATTCTGCTAGACATAGCACGTACTTTCGTAGTTGACTGCTCTCCGAGACTGTAGAACTTTCAGATGTGTTGGTATGTTAAGTTGTCAGTTGCGATGTGGATGTGTGACCTCCCTCAACTTGTCATAAATTGACAATGGGCTGTCAAAGAGTAATATATCCTGTCAAGTACATACCATGACCAGGTAAGTGTTACTCTTCTAAACACCACGTAATGCTGACTAAAAGCTATCACGTAAACTCTAACATTAACCCTTTACCTAACATGAAAAGCAGACGACACTTGCAAAAAGAATTCTTGAATAACTATTTTTTTAAATTTTTTGTCTCAAAAAGATAGGCTATGACCCCTCATTGGAACGAGCTCGTCGAGCTCGTTCCAACGAGGGGTCATAACCCGTGTTTTTGAGACAAAAAATGAAAAAATAATGAAAATTAATAGCGCCGGGTGGTTTTGGCCGTTACGTTGGGTAAAGGGTTAACATCCTTCAGGTTGGAGCTAATTGAAACTTGGGGATTAATGGTGGAGTATTGTAATGGATCGGCGGAGGTTCTTCTTTGATAGAGGGTGCCTCGATTGACTGACTTTGCTGATGTCCGGTGATGTGGATTCAGCATGATTGAGCAATCTGCACATGGACGGTCACATTCCTCGGTGTATATAACTGCCCACAGCAGGCCAGAATGGACAGTTCCCTCTCAGGCTCCAACAGCTGTTTAGCACGTCATCTGAAAATATTTGGGGAAGCAGATTACTTACTGCTCCAGGTTCGATGCTGTCACTCCATTTTACCAGATTTGACTGTTTAATTTATAACAAGAATTGGTAGAGGTTTGTAAAGACTGTCAGAAAAAGGGGTTGCGGCTTGTCAGAACCACAACAGAATCCAGAAACTTCTGGGTTCAAAGACGCCTGGGGGAAACTGAAGTCCAAACACACAACCACTAGACGATCACCGGGCGTTAACCCAGTCTATGCCACAGACGTCTTTATGATGCCTTATGAACAGGATATAAGCTCAGACCAGACTAACCTATAAGAATTAACCAGTTGGAGGCAGTACAAGGCGATAAAAGTTGGAGGACAAAAACAGAGGAAAAACGCAGGAATTCTAAAAATTATACACTTCACTTGTCAAACTGTGAGTACAACTTTTGGTACATTTTACATTTTATCAACAGAAATGTTAACCTGACACTTTTAAATAATTGCATCCCAATTAACAGAAAGTAAGGTAAAAGCTGAAATAGAAAAGCTTACTACCGGAAAAGCTGCATGTCCAAGAGTTAAAAGGATAATTGACGAAAATAAAAGTCCCAAGTCAGGAGTTGTTGAATCATGAACTTGCTGAGAAGGAACAGCAAACTGACGCCCAACAACGACAGATGCTACAATTAGAAGCACAATTGCAACAAAAAGTGGCTGAGGCGGAAATGGAAGATGAATTTGGAGGATCAGGAGAAACTCGTCGAAAACCTACACCCACTACTTACGCTATCAATAAATTACACAGAACAATAATTAAAGAAAACAAAGCTAATACCACAATTGCAAATGCCACAAAACACAAACATTACACACCCATGTCAGGTGGTTTGATGGGACTCCTCAAAATTATAAGGTATGTGTGAAACCGTTGGAGCATTAGTGCGACACCAACGAGATTTCTACAGAAAAAAGAAATTCCTGACCGCCCAGACGAGTGATTTTATTGTAGGTCACTCAATCTTAAAAACAATAGGTGACTCAATCTTAAGAACAGTAAAAGTTGTTGCGCCCCCACCCCCCCCCCCCCCCCCCCCCCCCCCCCCCCCCCCGCTGAGACGAACACTAAAAAAGCGCGTGCAGGTGTTTTTCTTGTGGATATGTAGTATAATATATATTTTATTGAATATGTTAAATTCTGATAATAGATGCTGCAAACCCAAAGGAAGACCTGTGCGTAGTCTATCTGAAGAAGATGAATACTGAAGTGGGTATCGGGAGGCGAGGAATACTTCATTCTTGTCCGGAACCGGAGCTCCAGCAATGATATAAGGGAAATCTTCCAATTTTGGGGCTTCGCGCTCCGAAATATATTATTGACAACAGTAGTATGTCATGTACCTGGACAGGGATCATTTGGATGATCTCATGTGATGTCATAGTCACGTGACTTGATGGCACCATGTTTGGTTGTCATGGTAACCCTTGAGTGGCCAAGTTGTGGCCATGTTGTGGCATCATTTTCATAGTGATACGTGGTGGTAGTGTGTATGTGCAGCGCATGTTGTTAGGGTGACACATTTTCCGATGTCAATTCTGTATACTGCCGGCCGCCATCTTGTTTCTATTGTAGCACGTGGTTGCTATGTTACCCAAAGTCCTAAATGCTGCAGTAAGTATGGCCAATACAGAAGTGAAATTGCCACCTATTTTAATCATGGAGATAATAAAATTTGCAGTCCACATGACATGCTCAAGAATTCAATAATTTCTTCAACAACATAGATAAACGAACCAGGGAGTCCATTGTGGAATCAAATAAATTATGTTCTGTTTATATAGACGATGACGTCCTGGATAGCATTTATGTCACTCCTGAAGTTATTTCTACTGTTAACAATATGAAAGCCAAGTTTAGTAAGGATTGTAATGGCGTAACAACAAGCCTACTTAAAAACACCATCAACTTATTCGTCGATCCAATAACACACATTATTAACAACTATTTCCTCCAGGGCAAAGTACCTACACAAATGAAAAATAGCCAAGGTAATCCCATTATATAAATCCGACGATAACTGTGACTTTGACAATTATAGACAATTTAGTATACTCCCCGTTTTCTACAAAATCTTGAAAAATATAATGTACAAAAAACTTATTAGCTTCCTAGATAAAAATAATATTTTAAATCCGCATCAATTTGGCTTCAGGAAGAAACACTCCACTATGCACCCATGTCATGCATCTTATTAAACATGTGGCCATGGAAAGCAATAAAAAGAGTAAAGATATCATCCTAGCTATCTTCCTCGACTTATCTAAAGCATTTGATACTATAAGCCATGAAACCTTACTCAATAAACTTGAACAATATGGCATTAGAGGAGTCTGTAAAGATTGGTTTAAGAGTTACCTCTCGAACAGAACTCAACGCTTTAATTATAAAGGAAACGAATCCGACAAAGCCAAACTATGGGGAGCTACAGGGGTCTATTTTGGGTCCATTTTTATTTTTGTTATATGTAAATCTATCTATCCCATTCCTCCTGTCCTTTGCTGAGGACACCACCACATTTTCCTCCGATAAAGATATTAATCATCTGACCAATTATGTAAATGGTGAACTAGCCAAAATCTTTGAAAGGTGCTCTTCAATGAACTCATGTTAAATGCAAAGAAAACGAAATGTATCTTAATAAATCCAACACAGAAGGCTACTCCCATGAACCATGATATTTACATTAACGGACATAAAATAAACCCGGTGGGGCATAATGAAATTGAATACTCTTTAAAATTCTTGGGAATTTTAATGGACGATCATCAATCCTATAAGTATCACATTGACCAAACGTGTACAAATACTGCATGATTAAACTATGCCTTGAATAAAGTGAAAAAATACTAATACACGAGGCAATGGTAGCCTTATATTATGTGCTCACTCATAGCCTATGGCATATACATATGGGGTAACTCATAATCTGTAAAGAAGCTCTTTCTTTAGCCAAAACGGAGCATTCGCATAAATAACAAATGGTATAATACCCACATCGATCCCCTGTTCCTTAGAGATAGCATCCGTAAGGTAGAGGACTTATATAAGGTGCAGTCAACGTTATTTGTTTATGATTGGCATAATAATACGCTACCCGTCTCATTTAAGAATTTCTTCTCGGTGACAAATACGAGATCGTCAAATAGATATCATCTGATAAGTAACCCCACTATGTATCCTCAAAGGGTATCTTATAAAAGGTATTCTCAAATGGTATCCTATAAATGTATCCTCAAATAATACATCACCGTGTCATAGATATCCTCAAATGTCGATATGAGTCCATGAGAGTTGGTAAATTATCCCTCACTGAGGGAATTTCTCATGGCGCCCATGGCCTCATACGACAAAAAAGGGATTCTCCAAAAGATATCTTCGAAAGGTATCCTCAGATGATATATGCCATGTCATAGGTATCCCTCAAATACCGAAATAAGGATAAAAGTCGTATGTTGAGTCACTCGATCAAGTAATTGCTCTATAGCTTATTTGATCGATGGGATTCGAGTCGTTCGAGCAGTATGTGGAGTCACTCGATCGCGCAATTGCTCTATAGCTTATTTGTTCGATGGGATTCAAGTCGTTCGAGCAATACATGTACCTGTTATTGCTCGATAGCTAATTAGGAGAATTTGGAATAGGGTTAGAACTAGCCAGAACAGGCCAGAAAATCTAAATATAGTAACAATAAGCAACTATGCTCCAACTGATAGGTTCTTCTATTCCATACTTATACTCCAGAAAACAAAAACGAACAAGCTCGGGTAGACAGAAACTATTGAACTAATAAAACAATTGTCGGATTGTTAGTGATAATTCTACAAGGCAAACGAAGATTCTGCAGGAATCCGAACAAGCAAACTATTCTTTTGAAATCAAACGCTTCCCCCGAACATACCTCTGCCCTATTGTAGGCCTTTGTAACATAGTGACCACGTGCTACCATAGAAACCAAGATGGCGACCTCCAGTATACAAAATGGACGACGGAAATCACCCCGACAATATGCGCTGCGCATGCACACTAACACCACGTATAACTATAGTAATGGCATTACAACGTGGCCGCTCACGAAGGTTACCAGGACAACCAAATATGGTGCCATTAAGTCACGTGACTGATGTCAAATGAGATCATCCATGAGATCATCCAAATGATCCCTGTTTGGGTACATGACATACTACTGACAAATTTTGAAGCTTGATGTCATGAAATGGTGAAAGATACTGGAAGGAGATGTGCCATGTGCTAAAAATGGTTAAAATATTGGAGTCAGTACCCCTCTCCTTCTGATTCGGGATTAGGTTAGCCCATCTGTCAGGAAAGTTTGCCCCCGTTAAGGAATATATGGTGCCCCTCCTGGAAGACTTCAAATTTATTTTAAATCTGAAATTAGTGAATGAATTCATCATCTTTTTACGGACAAAGCTTTAACCCTTTGAACTCGTAAGACCGATGTTTTGAACCAAGACATAATTTCGTCTTATTTTTTATCTTATTATAAGAGGTCTATACACCGAGCATTGGTGATAAAATAATAACCGCAGTCTGCAGACGGACGTAGACTGTAGTTATTATTTTATCCTCCATGTATACACCTGGAACTTAATTAAGCACCCCCTTTTTCGCAGTGGTGTTATCAGAAACTGTCATTACTTTCATGTAATCTTTCAGATGGCCAAAAGTGACTGTCTGCTGAAAGAATCGTCTAACGACAAATGAAAGACAACACAACGATGAAAATATGCAGTATTGTAATGGAGATAATGATACATATCTGTCACTTATGTTTTTGATAAAAAAATGTTCTGTCGACAAACATGGTGCTAGAACGGTCCATGATGAAACAATGCCGGTAATTACAAAAATGTAACTTGTGTCTCCTGAACACAATAGCAGTGTCTGAGGTTAGTAGCGAGTGTATTCACCAAATGCTCGGATAACAACCTAAACCCTCCTCTTAATGCTACCAGTGAGCCTTCTGATACGGTTCAGAGGCAAATGCCGCCACTCCTCATGCAATGCAGCTTCCAAAATCGACCAAAGTCTATGCAGGTGGATCCCTTGCTTGCACACGACGTCCAAGAAAGTACCAGATGTGTTCTAAGGGATTCAACTCGGGGCTCATTGCAAGCCAAAGTAGTGTTGTAATACCGGTGTTCTGAAGGAATGTTCTTACAGCATAGGAACGATGTGGCCTTGCATTGTCGTCCCGGATGTACCGATGACCATTGGGATTCCTACGTACACTCACGATATCGTGGGAATACAATCATGAAAGAGGCATCCCCAGATCATTACTGATCCTCCACCGTAAGGAACAGTAGGTCTGGTGCTCCTGGACACGTAAGCAGTATTTCTATGCCTCCACACTCTCATGCGACCATCTGTGACGTGAAGCAGGAACCTGCTCTCTAACCAATGGACTCTCCTCCACGTCCTGAGATTCCAATGTTGTCGTGCCACACCACTCCAAAATTAATGTCGTCGTTGATACTGATCGGACAGAGCTGGGCGCTCTATGACCCTTCTGGACCCCATACCCGGTGCTTTGAGACGGTTGCGGACAGTTCAGTTGCACAAACGTATGTTGGAAAGGCAAAGGCTTTTCAAAATCCCACTTGAAACAAAGCATTAACGCCTAACGAGGCGTGCCAGACTCCGATCTGCCCAAGGAGAGGTCTTTTGGGGTTGTCCAGGCCTTGGTCGGTCCTTAACAATAATATAATAAAACTTTGGCCAGCCGCTGATTTGTTGCGGTTCTCGGACGAGAAGGCCATGGTTACCCCCTGTACTCCCAACTACCTCCCTATTCCCACGCTTCTCCTCTCCTCCCAACACTCGGAGACGAACTGCTTGATGATATCCCTAGTCCCATTCTTCCCAATCTCTCCGATTAGCATATTAACCCTCGCCTTTAGTCTCCCCCTAACCACATGTCCTTCATTCTGCCATCCCACTTCCCCATTATACTCCCAGTGAATCTCATTCTTTTAGACTAATACATTGGGCATTCTAGAAGAAAGTGTTCCAGGGTCTCCACCATGTCCAAGTTACACATCTGGCACTCCCTTTCACCGTCTTTCCCAATCTTTCCCCTCAGCTCCAGGGAGACGAACTGCTTGATGATGAACCCTTATCCCATTCTTCCCAATCTCTCCGATTAGCATATTAACCCTCGCCTTTAGTCTCCCCCTAACCACATGTCCTTCATTCTGCCATCCCACTTCCCCATTATACTCCCAGTGAATCTCATTCTTTTAGACTAATGCATTGGGCATTCTAGAAGAAAGTGTTCCAGGGTCTCCACCATGTCCAAGTTACACATCTGGCACTCCCTTTCACCGTCTTTCCCAATCTTTCCCCTCAGCTCCAGGGATCGCGACCTCAGCTTGAACAACAGTGACCCCCCAAAGGTGCCATCAAGGTACTCTTCAAAACCTGGCTTCTGTTTATCACGCAGGCCCAAAGACCTCTTTGATTTGACCCCCTCTCGCCAATTACGGTTATAATCCTCCCCTGACCCTTTCTCTGACGATTTTTTTACCCTGGTTTGCCCCAACGTCCAGGTCCGAGATCTCCAATGAGTAGTTCTCTACTAGCTCCCTCACTTGGACCATCCACCCCGTTTTGATATTTGAGTTGACAATTCTCAGGAACATTACTTTACACCATCGGCTGTCGGGGAGATTTACCAAATAATTAAGATAACCGAGCTTCAACAGGTCTATTCTGTCCTTGATCCTCATCCACCCAAGCTCACCCCTGATTGCTTCTAGCGCTGCGACATTACTCGACCCCGTTATCCATCGGCCTGCATCGTTCTGCAGGATTTCCAAGCTCTTTACGGCTATCTGGTTTAGGGGTACCACTTCCGTACCGTATGTTATACTTGGCAGCCCCACCATTTCCCAAATGGTTTTCCCCACGAAAACCTTATTGGAACTGTTTCTCCCTATAAGTTTCATTTGGTTAAGGATTCGCTTCCCCTTCAGAATCAATTTATTTGTGTGGTTCCGGTAGATGCCTCTTCCTGTAATGTTTATATTTACCCCCAAATACTCGTAATCACCTGTCTCTCCCACACTGAGAAGTTTGCTGCTCCCTTCCGGAATGCAGAACTCACCCACTCTCCACCTTCGAGTGGGGTCCACTTTTCGGCCCACGGGTATAACTTTGCTCTTGCTTTCATTAAGTTCGAGTCTCCATTTACTCCCATATTTCCCAACAATTCCCAGCATTTTCGTTAGCCCCTCTTCGCTTTCTGACACTAGAACCATATCGTCTGCAAAAAATAGCCCTGGGATCTTCAAGTCCCCAACTGCTACCCCCTTCTCGCTACGCAGGAGTTCATCTCCTAAACCTTTGATGTACAATGCAAACAGGATTGGCGAAAGGATACACCCCTGTTTTAAGCCTATCTCCATAGGCACACGTTTCGTTGTAATG
The DNA here is from genome assembly GCA_031216915.1 of Pictodentalium vernedei. Taxonomy (NCBI): domain Eukaryota; kingdom Metazoa; phylum Mollusca; class Scaphopoda; order Dentaliida; family Dentaliidae; genus Pictodentalium; species Pictodentalium vernedei. The sequence goes on along the minus strand of CM062292.1, from coordinate 80,596,436 downwards.
TTTCCCAGGCTAAGTTCACTCTGTACATCTTTATATAATGCTTTCATAATTCCAACAAACTCACCTCCTAAACCCATAGCCTCCAGCTTGCGCCACATACCTTCCCTCCATACTCTATCGTATGCCTTTTTGATATCCAAAAAGGCCATAAACATCTTTTTCTTTTTTGGTTTCGCGGATTCTATCATTTGGGATAGTGTGAAAAGATGATCAGTAACTCTCCTTCCCTTCCTGAAGCCATTCTGGATTTCTCCCAAAAAAACCCTTCTCCTCAATCACCTCCTCTAGTCTCCCATACATGACTTTACAGAAAACCTTTCCAGTGTTGCTACTGACAGAGATCCCTCGATAGTTATCCAAAATGTCTTTTTCCCCCTTTTTGTGAATAAATGTCACTTTACTTTCTCTCCACTCCTTTGGGACCTCTTGATTGTCTATGACTAGATTGAATAGGGCAGTTAGGCTTTCCACGAGTTCCTCTCCCCCTTTTTTGATAAACTCGTTAGGAAATTCATCCACTGTTCCCGCTTTTCCATCCCTTAATTTTGATATCACATTTCGCACCTCCTCCGTTTTAATTTCGCTGCACACGAAGCTCGATAGGTTTTCCTCGACCTGATTCGGACACTCTGGTGGGCTCCCCATGCCCCATCGCTTATCGTTTACCTTTTCCCAGTGTTTGACTAGTCCTGATGCGACTCCGTTGGTTTATTTATGTTTACGGACAAGTCTGCTGATGACAGAATGACTATAGCCACGTTGCCTCCAATAGCTTTGAATGCCATACCTGTTGCATGCATGCCAACGATTTGCTGTCTTGGTGCCTCTGACAGTCTCCTCCTTGCCATGTCAACATTTATTGATAAAAGAAGTGACAACTTTTCTTGTTTTATACCCAGATAGTGCATATGAATGATAGTGTGTTTTGTGACATTCGTGGGAAGCATGCTTCACGTGGACGAAACATCATGTTTCACTAGATGAAATGTACTGCAAGACATAGCAATCATTAAAACATAATAATCAGTAACAGCAACATCACAGTCATGAAACATTTGAGGGGGTGCTTAATTAAGTTTCAGGTGTATATATTTATATTGGACTGGTCAGTCTCAGTGTTAATGTACACAAAGGCGATACCATTCCAGTGAACGAGTGTTCAGATAGTTAGACGACTGTTAGACATGGAATAGGGCACCGAATTTTCTCGGACTTACCGAAAATCAACAGCAGCCCCAGGAACATTTGGCCAATGGAATAAGTCCCCGTCTCCTTCTCCTTTTACCCCCTGCACACTGATGTCAAAATATCTAAATTTCAGGCAGAAAAAATTTCCCATAATGCAAATAGAAATTTAACCAATTCAATCTCGTTTGACAGAGCTCAAAGAGCTCTGTCAAACGAGATTGAATTGGTTAAAATTCTAGAGGCATTATGGGAAAAACAGCTTTCTGAAATTTTGCTATTTTGACATCTCAGTGAAGGGGGTTAATCTGAAGAATTAAATGTTTTCAAGTTCATCATAAAAACTTCATTTGAAGGTTTGAAACGCTTGTTTTGTTTTGTTTAATTGTTGGACATAGGGAAATGTTTGTAAAAACTGTGTTATTGATAGAACCCGTAACAAAATTTAAAGTTTATTTTCAATAACCGACAAGAGTCAACAAAACTGCGAACAATGCAAAAAAAAATCAGAGTAGTGTCCCTTAGTTCACGATCTCAGTCCCGCGACGTGAAATTAGAACACGAAAATGTCCTGTTTTCTTCAGAGAGGTGTGTAACAACCCGTAGTGTAATAATCAACCAGTAGTGTAATAATCAACCAGTAGTGTAATAAAAATTAACCAATAGTGTAATAATCAACCATCAGTGTAATAAAAATCAACCAGTAGTGTAACAAACTTAACCAGTCGTGCAATAAACATCCATGAAAACCAACAATTTTTCAACAAAATTTGAAAAACTTTTGAGGTGGCTCAAATCATAGTTTGGGTACATCTTAACGATTTTTAATCATTTTAATGTTCATTTAAAGGCGCTTTGCAGGTCAAATATCATTTCGTGGGTTCAATACGGAGAGGAAAGGAATGATTTTTATGTGATGTGCGTATTTTCTGGCGTTTAATGTCACTTTCTGTGTTTGTGGCTTTATGTAAATTCAAAGTTGGCTAATTATTTATAGCAATGCTGTGCTTTTGAGAGACTACTTACCCCCGTTGTCAGGTTCTATCATACCAGAAAACTACTTATGGGTGGTAACGTGTGGTATTCAGGGGCTAGAATTGTGTGATCTCCTGCGTTGTCTACAATTATAATATTTAATACAGCCCCGGCGAACTCTGAAGGCCTCTCTCACATCCACCCATTTCAGCCGCTGTATCATTATGCGTGGCTTTTTCCGTCTAATTGATCGTTTTGAATACTAAAATTCGTTTTTCTTCTGGGAATGGTGCTCATCATATTCCTTGAGCATAAGCATTCTACCATATTTTACGAAGGTGCGGTGGGGCTGGGGGGGGGGGGGGGGGTTACCTAAAATCTGCGGTCAGTTATTTTTTTCTGTCTTAAAGGAGGAGGTCGGTAAGAGAGTAGAGGGCATCTAAGGCGAGAGTAGGGTGGATGCTTTGCAGGTCCATTGCCATTTCCGTCTGCCATGTCAAGTGATTGTTCTCGATTACCGAGAGATTACGAGGGTAGAGGGTATCTAAGGCGAGGTGAATAGGGTGGGTGATTTGGAGGTCCACTGCCATTTCCGTCTGCCATGTTAAGTGATTGTTCTCGATTACCAATGGTAGACAGCTATCTAGATACTGTGATGATTTACATTTAATGTAAAAAGCTTGAACTCATTCAACATGCAGAAAATATTGTTTCAGCAGAATTCCTTAATGGGTTAACACTCTACTACATTGGAAGTGTGTCATGAGGATAAATGACCCTCATTTGGGGAGAGAATGGGGGAGGGGCGCCGTCATAGTCACGGTACCCAGGGACGCCATGTTGTGTTGTTATGGTAGCCCGCGTGAACGGCCGTATCGTGACGTCATCCCTATAGGGATATGTTAAGTAAGTGCGCGGGCGCAGCGCGTGTATTTAGGTGAGACGTGTTTCCGCTGTCTATTCTGTCTACTGGTGACCGCCATCTTGGTTTTTATGGTAGCACGTGGTTCCTATATGGACCCAATGGCCTCCAATAGAACGAGGATATGTTTTAAGGGTAAGTTCGATTGGACTAGTGTATAATGAATACCCAAATGAGACCGACAACTATTTTCATCAGGCTCGGATTCGCGAAGAAAGATCGTTTTCTATGTTCTTGGCCTTTCCCTGGCCCGGGTTCTCCCAGAATCCTCGTTTCTAGTGGACACGGACCCATGCCGAGAGTACCACGCTATATGACCTTAAAAATGCGGTGTTTGATTGTACTAGAGTATTTTTACTAAGAGTGGCCTTGTAGGCAAATCTTCGTTTCCACTCTGTTACAGGGTTTTATTAGGTACGGATTATTCCAGAATCCTCGTCTTTATGTGGCTTGAATTCTGTACAGAAACCACCATTTTGACGGCTTAGACCATCTACTGCCCATTCTTAATCTATTTCGGTACCTAGCTATGTCCTTATCATTAGCTCTAGTCCTAGCTAGGTATGACACTCTCGCGACTGACATTTGGGACCCTTTTTCGTTACAAGAGGCCATGAGGACCATGAGGAAATTCCTTATTAAGGCACAATCTGCCATTCATCATATCCTCATCTGGGTATTTGGGAATCACCAGAGCCAGTCTATGGGGACTGGTAAGGACCACTGGAGACAAGTCTTCGGGGACTACAACCTGCTACTATTATCTACTACCAACTCCTACCACTACTACTACTACTAATACTTCCTACTACCACTACTGCTACTACTACAACTACTATACTACTACTACTACTACTACTACTACTGCTACTAACCACTACTTCTACTACTACGTCTGGTTAGTAGTGGTAGTGGTAGTATTAGTAGTATTAGTTATTAGTAGTAATAGAAGTAGCAGTAGTAGTAGCTGTAGTAGTAGTAGTAGTAGAAGTAGTAGTAGTAATAGTAGTAGTAGTAGTAGTAGTAGTAGTAGAAGTAGTAGTAGTAATAGTAGTAGCAAGAAATGTAGTAGTAGTAGTAGTAGTAGGAGTGATAGTAGTAGTAGTATTAGTAGTAGTAATAGTGGTAGCAAGAGATGTAGTAATAGTAGTAGAAGTAGTAGTAGTAATAGTAGTAGCAAGAGATGTACTACATCTCTTGCTACTACTATTACTACTACTACTACTACTACTACCTCTACTACTACTACTACCTCTACTACTATTACTACATCTCTTGCTACTACTATTACTACTACTACTACTACTACTACTACTACTACTACTATTACTACTACTACTACTACTACTACTACATTTCTTGCTACTACTATTACTACTACTACTTCTACTACTGCTACTACCACTACTACTACTGCTACTACTACCACTACTACTACTTCTATTACTATTAATACTACTGCTACTATTAGTAGTAGTAATAGTAGTAGCAAGAGATATGGTAATAGTAGTAGTAGTAGTAGTAGTATCGTAGTAGTAGTAGTAGTAGTAGTAGTAGTAGTAGTAGTAGTAGTAGTAGTAGTGGTAGTAGTAGTAGTAGTAGTTGGGTATTCATTATGGAGCCAGTCGATGGGGACTGGTAAGGACCACTGGAGACAAGCCTTTGGGAACTAGTGGAGATCAGTCTTTGAGGACTACTACCTGCCACTATTATCTACTACTACTACTACTACTACTACTACTACTACTACTACTACTACTACTACTACTAACTACTTCTTCTACCCCTACGCCTGGTCAGTAGTAGTAGTGGTAGTAGTAGTATAAGTAATAGTAGTAGCAAGAGATGTAGTAGTAGTAGTAGTAGTAGTAAGCAAGAAATGTAGTAGTAGTAGTAGTAGTAGTAGTAGTAGTAGTAGTAGTAGTAGTAGTAGTAGTAGTGGTAGTAGTAGTAGTAGTAATAGTAGTAGCAAGAGATGCAATGATAGTAGTAGTAGTAGTAGTAGTAGTAGTAATAGTAGTAGTAAATGTAGTAGTGGTAATAGTAGTAGCAAGAGATGTAGTAGTAGTAGTAGTAGTAGTAGTAGTAGTAGTAGTAGTAGTAGTAGTAGTAGTGGTAGTAGTAGAAGAAGTATTAGTAGTAATAGTAGTAGCAAGAAATGTAGTAGTAGTAGTAGTAGTAGTAGTAGTAGTAGTAGTAGTAGTAGTAGTAGTGGTAGTAGTAGTAGTAGTAATAGTAGTAGCAAGAGATGCAATGATAGTAGTAGTAGTAGTAGTAGTAGTAGTAATAGTAGTAGTAAATGTAGTAGTGGTAATAGTAGTAGCAAGAGATGTAGTAGTAGTAGTAGTAGTAGTAGTAGTAGTAGTAGTAGTAGTAGCAAGAAATGTAGTAGTAGTAGTAGTAGTAGTAGTAGTAGTAGTAGTAGTAGTAGTCGTAGTAGCAGTAGTAGTAGTAGTAGTAGTAGTATAGTAGTAATAGTAGTAGTAGAGTAGTAGTAGTAGTAGTAGTAGTAATAATAGTAGTAGTAATAGTATTAGTAGTAGTAATAGTAGTAGCAAGAGATGTAGTAATAATAATAGTAGTAGTAGTAGTAGTAGTAGTAGTAGTAGTAGTAGTAGTAGTACAGTAGTTGTAGTAGTAGTAGCAAGAGATGTAGTAATAATAGTAGTAGTAGTAGAAGAAATAGTAGTAATAATAGTAGTAGCAAGAGATGTAGTAGCAGTAGTAGTAGTAGTAGTAGTAGTAATAGTATTAGCAAGAGATGTAGTAATAATAGTGTAGTAGTAGTAGTAGTAGTAGTAGTAGTAGTAGTAGTAGTACAGTAGTTGTAGTAGTAGTAGCAAGAGATGTAATAATAATTGTAGTAGTAGTAGAAGAAGAAGTAGTAGTAGTAATAGTAGTAGCAAGAGATGTAGTAGTAGTAGTAGTGATTAGTAGTAGTATATATAGTAGTAGTAGTAGTATATATAGTAGTAGTAGTAGTAGTAGTAGTAGTAGTAGCAAGAAATGTAGTAGTAGTAGTAGTGGTAGTAGTAGTAGTAGTAGTAGTAGTAGTAGTGTAGTAGTAGTAGTAGTAGTAGTAGTAGTAAGAAATGTAGTAGTAGTAGTAGTGTAGTAGTAGTAGCAGCAGTAGTAGTAGTAGTAGTAGCAGTGGTATCGATAAGATGTACCCAAACTATGATTTGAGCCACCTCAAATTTTTTTCAAATTTTGTTGAAAAATTGTGGGTTTTCATGGATGTTTATTACACTACTGGTTAAGTTCATTACACTGTTGGTTATTACACTACTGGTTGATTTGTATTACACAACTGGTTGATTATTACACTACTGGTTAATTTTTATTACACTACTGGTTAATATTACACTACTGGTTGATTATAACACTACTGGTTAATTTTTATTACACTGCTGGTTGGGTTGATTATTACACTACTGGTTAGTTATTACACTACTAGTTGTTACAAGGTGTAACCAAGTATCCTGTTCTACGATGGAATGCTCCTCGGAGAATAGTGCCACCTCTTATATTTTCAATCTTAGATTAGCCCATATCAAAATTTTAATTCTGTAAGAGGCAATGTACCCAACTACTTTTTGACTTTTTCTCCAAAAACTGTATGAATTTATTAAAATATCCCTCCTTTCCGCTATATTAATATTCTAGCGTGTTGCGCCGAGTGGCACCATGAAGAGCTTATGCGTGGAATCCTCTTCTTTCCTATATCCCAGGAAGTGTGCTGAGCGCTGGTCTCCTTTATCACTCCGCTAGTAAAGACAAGATCAGAAGTTAGGTCCAATTATTTATTACGCCATTTATAGATCTTTGTACACTTCCCGAGGCTGAGACATGGGCTTCAGGTGGCCTCCACTGCACTTCCTCTACCCCAGTCGTAAGTAGTTGCGCCGCTCTTATAGCTGGATTAGGGATCCGTGGCTCCTATAACCTCGGTTAAACTTGCTAGGTATTTCCAGTGGTCAGCGTCCCGTCCCACACTAGACGATTCACAAAGTCTCTCTTTGATATCTGGGCTGCATTTCTTGTTACTCTGCCAGGTCACCTGCCAGGACACCAACCAAGTCTCCGAAATTAAATGAAATGGTTTCGCGCGCCGAAGGCGTGCAGGGACGCTGTGGGACAAGCCCCGTTCAACCCTCGTCCCCGAAATTGCGCTGGTTACCGCCTTAAATACACTATCGCCGCAAGTCAAAGCGCCCTAACAAGAAAGATAACTCGGGAAGAGGCGCAATCGGCCACGCTTAGAATAGCTCGGCTACACAGGGAGCCCAAATATGAACCCAGGGTCTTGGATTGAACAATCTTGAATCTCACTTCCCCAAGGATGCTGCATACCAAATATAAAAAAATCTGACCGCTGAATCTGAAGAAGAAGAATTTTTAAGAAAATTCCTCATATTGAACTAAGTTATAATTCGGGCTCCCACAGTGAGCCCAAATATGAACCCAGGGACTTGGCTTGAACAAACTTGAATCTCCCCCCCCCCCCCCTCCAAGGATGCTGCATACTAAATATCAAAAGATACTGATTGGTGGATTTGAAGAAGATTTTTTAAAGAATATTCCTCATATTGAACTAATTTGAACATTTGGGCTCCCATAGAGAGCCCAAATATGGACCCAGGGAATCGATTTCATCAAATATGTGAATCAATCTTCCAAGGATGTTATATGTGAAATATGAAAGCCTTTGGACCAGTGGTTTGGGAGAAGAAGATTCTTTAATGTTTTCCCCATTTCCCACAGTGGTAAAAAATGCTGACTCAGCACTTTTTTCAAAGTCCCGAAAAAGTATCCTATGATAAAACCGATAGCAATTTTTTTTTTACCATTCATTCTTTTGGTCCTAAGGAGGAAGCTTCACACCAAATAAAAATAATTTTCAGTGCAGTGCAGTTTTGGAGATATGGGCGTTTTAATTTTTTTCTATTTTTAGCTCCTGCGGTTCCCATGGGGCGGCGGGAAAAATTTTTTTGGCATAAATTAACTACTTATGTCCCAATAACACCTCATATCAAATTTGGTTCAAATCAGCCTCTCGGGTTGGAAAATAGAAATTTTGAGCGGGGCAAAAATTCTTGCCCCTCCCAAAACAATGGCAAATATAGCCCTAGAACTTACCTTGAGTCTACACCTCAAAAGGAAGCTGCACACCTAATATTAAGTCTCTGCTACTGCTGGTTCATGAGAAGAAGATTTTTTTAAAGATTTAGGCTCCCTTTTGGGCGTGGCCCTATCAAGGGGTCAACTTGCTTTGAACAAACTTGAAATGACATACGATAGAGAACATGCACAGCAAAGTTTGTTGAATTTGGTCCAGCAGTTTGTGAGAAGAAGTCGATAATGTAAAGTTAACGACGGGCCACGGAAGACGGACGGACGACGGACGGAAAGTGATCAGTAAATCTCTCCTTGAACTTCGCTCAGGTGAGCTAAAAATCACCAATTAATTTTCATTATTTTTTAATTTTTTGTCTCAAAAACATAGGTTATAACCACTCATTGGGACGAGCTCATCGAGCTCGATCCAATGAGGGGTCATAACTTATGTTTTTGAGACAAAAAATTAAAAAAGTAGTTATTCAAGAATTTTATTTGCAAGTGTCGTCTGCTTTTCATGTTAGATAAAGGGTTAAATTAACTTACTCCCATACATCGTACTCTGTGGCGAAGCCACAGAGAGTATGATATATAAGGGTAAGTGAGATCCATGTTACCCAAATTTTCAAATCACAATGGGAAATAGGTCTTAAGTGGAACACCGCTTTTGTGAGAAGGTGTGTTCGTACACGTCGTACCTCCCCTGGCTACGCGCCTGTCCACTCTCCGAGCGCGTAGGATGAGTAATCTGGTTAGTATATACAACGGCCATAAAAAGCAATAAAGCCCAACGTGGGGCTTTTAACACTAAACGTAGCCGAATAATATAGACAGACTCCTTCTTCAAATATATCATCTGGAAAAAAGGGATGCCGACATCCCGTCGATTCTCAGAATTGGGGGCCCAAATTCGGGTGCTACGGAACGCGCTCTTTCAATACTCAGATGAGAATACATTAGAACTATAAGAAAACGGTAAGAAAAGGTATTTTCTCCTTGGTCTCATATCTTAGAATTGGTGTGCTATGGATAACGTTGGTGCCACAGAAAGTGCCCGTTCCATACCCAGATGAGTATCCAGATTAGAGCTGTAGGTTAACCGAAACCGAACCGAGGTTTTTAGTTTTTTTTAAAAACCGAAACCGTCGACATCCCGTAATCTAAGGTTTTTCGGTTTTTATTAAATACTCTCTTGCTGCAGAAATTCACAGAATGTAGCCATCCCAGAGTAGTGAGAGTACCCAGACACTGCCAATGGCAGTGTCTGGGTACTCTCACTCCTCTGGGAAGGCTACATTCTGTGAATTTCCGATATTTCAGTTTAGTTGTGTTTGCAGCTTTCCTCAAGTTGTGTGTGGGTGTCAGACCTCGAAAAATGGCCAAGCACAATAAAAGTTCTGTATATTTAGGTAATTATTATATTGGCCTTCCTGATTCTTCATGTATTATAGCTTATTTCGGGCACTCATTGAGTTTCACTCAATTTCACTGCCATTCAGTTATGACTCCGGACATAAGAATGAGTTTTATTGAATTTTATTTGGCCTCATGAACAAACCGAAAACCGAACAGAACCGAGGTTTTACTCCACCTGAAAAACCCAAACCGAAACCGAACAAGAAATTTAAAAACCTACAGCTCTAATCCAGATGAGAGCCACGAAAAGTGTCCAATAAAGCAATAAGGGGAGCCACCATGAAAATGTTACATTTCAACATGATATACTATTAACTTGATATATTCGAGGTCGTAGCTTCTAGAGGTGAATGGGTAATGCAATAGGAAGTGGACAGACGAAGGATGCTGGGCCTGCGTAGATTAAAGGATTAAGTGAGCTTATCATATTGACTGACACTTTTGTTGAGACATTTGAGATATTGCAAGCTGCGGAGTTACTGCTTTAACCTCAATAAGGCCGCCGGGGAGAGGAGGGGGCAGCTGCACCCTTGCCGTGACCTTGAAATTGACCTTGGAGTTACGAAGTTACGAAGTGTGTGACACATCCTCTCAGTTATACATGAGACATGATTTGTGACCTTAAACATATGAAGGTCAAGTATGATCTTGACTTTGAAGATGCTCAAGCAACTATTACTCACAACACACCTCCTGGCTGTTCTTAACCCTTTACCCAACGTAACGACGAAAAACGGCCAGCGCTATTCTCAAAAATCGCCAATTAATTTTCATTATTTTTCATTTTTTGTCTCAAAAACACGGGTTATGACCCCTCGTTGAAACGAGCTCGTTCCAATGAGGGGTCATAACCTATGTTTTTGAGACAAACATAAAAACAAATAGTTATTCAAGAATTTTTGTTGCAAGTGTCGTCTGCTTTTTCTGTTAGTTAAAGGGTTAAACAGTATCTAGATTAAGGGTTAACATTTGTACAAAGTTTGATACTTGTAGTTTGATTCATTTGATTCCTTTTTGAGTTCTGGTGTTGACACGAATGTTGAACGATTTTAAGTGTGCCCCGAAATATGATTGTGACATTTAAGTTAGGAACTCAACTGTGGTGTGTGACACACCCTTCCATTGTCCATTATAATTGTGCGAAGTTTAATGATTGTAACCCCAATAGTTTTCGAGTTGTGCATGAGACATGATTTGTGTCCAAGAACAAATGGAGGTCAAGTATGACCTTGACCTTGTAATTTCGTGGGCAAATATTATATGCGTCATACTTTTTGATAATGGTACATGGATTTGTAGTTTGTTTCGTTTCTGAGTTACGGTGGAGACACGAATAATGGGTGATTTTCAGTGTGACTTGAAACGTGACATTGATCTCAAAGTTATAATTGTATGAAGTTTGATGACTGTTTCTCGGATAGTTTACGAGTCATTTGCTCGGACACACACTTGCACATTCCAATCACTATATGCCCCTCGACTTAAGTCAGGGGGGAGGGGGGTGGTTATAAAATAAATACGGAACCTGACTCCGAATTTAAGAGCGAAAATCAAATTGGTCCTAAGGAGACGTATCGCATTCGTTTTGTCTTTGTTCTCGGTATTTGATCTCCAGTTCTCGTCAAAATCAAACGTGGGAGAAAATAAAGGAAAGGTGCTTTTTCCTTTGTAAAGGTTACCCTTACTTTGGCCAGAAGCAGGTCTTTGTGTTAGATACTAATGTGTTTACAAACAGGACTGGGCAGACGTGAGACAGAGAAGGGACGTTTTCTGGGTATGTTGGCAAGTAATGTCATCATGATGTGCCATAACCCTAGGTCGCCATTCAGCAACAAACTGTCCTTTATATATTGCTATGAACAAGCTAGCTGTCACAAGTGTATATTCCCCTGAATAGTCTACTGGTAGGAAGCATGTATCTTGGCAGTATTTTTATATTACTGTTGGCTGTCTGTACATGCGGCCAACAATAATGAAAAAACACTGTAAAGTCATTTGCAGTTGTGTGCTTGCACAGACGATAGTTACTAACCTAAAAAATAATCTGAGGATAAAGGGTTAATTGTCATAATATTCATATAAATGGTCTTCTTACTCCTAGGATAAAGAAGGGGTTCTTTACTAACACCTTCATGAAAGTCAGTTGTAACGATACTAGTCTAGGAGATACTTCATACTGGAAACTAGTTTAGTTGTCAAGAAAAATGATCGATTTCCTGGGGGCGCGGTGCCGTTGCGGTACCCGGTTCTCGTCAGATCACCGAAATTAAGCAACGTCGAGTCCGGTTAGTCCTCGGATGGGTGACCGTCTGTGCGATCGATTCAGACTCCCGCGTTGTGTCCTTGGGTAACCCGATTGTCCCCGATTAACCCCGATTGTTCACATTGGGGCACGGTGACGCCATGTACTAAGATGTACTGCACGTCGATGGTGCGCATGTCTTCAACCAATCTAATCCTGCCTGTGCTGCCCCCGAGTTATGTAGAGATCAGTGGACGCAACGCATCATTATGTCACAATTATAATTAATGCTTCCATATATCAGTCATGTGCATACATCAGTGTATATCTGTGTTCGTTTTACAACTTACGGGCATCAGCCGGTGTCTAAATTGTAACCAGAGAAGAACAACCACCACAAAGTACATATTATCTGTCGCACGCATCGTGTTTTGTGGGTACCAGTCTTATGGCCGTTCAGGTGTGCTGCAGTTAGTAACGGCTTCCATTCCCAGAGAAAGTATCGAAATCCGATCAATTGTAGAAACAGCCAAGAACGTTGACACATCGTGTCTTCAATGCATGCTGATATACTGTACGTATAATTTTCCGTTCACTGCATACCTAAGGTGATGGTATTGATTCAGATAGATCAAGACTGTTGCGTGAAGACGAATCAATCAATAGGGTGTATCAAACGAGAAATTAGTTCCACCGAAGCCTACAACATGTAATATGACAATTATTTCTTGTTCACCTGCCCGTCACTAAATCTTGAAACGCGTCCCCAATCGATATTCTAATATATTTACACACCTTTTCTACAACATATACATGAGTCTCAGATGCTTAACCCTTTACCTAACCCGAAAAGCAGACGACATTTGCAAAAATAATTCTTGAATAACTAATTTTTTTCATTTTTTGTCTCAAAAACACAGGTTATGACCCCTCGTTGGAACGAGCTCGACGAGCTCGTTCCAACGAGGGGTCATAACCTATGTTTTTGTGACAAAAAATGAAAAAAATAATGAAAATTAATTGGCGATTTTTGAGAATAGCGCTGGCCGGTTTTGACGTTACGTTAGTTAAAGGGTTAAAAAAAAAGTGCACCTACCATGTAATCCATCTTTGTGAGTTTTAAATCTTCGGATGAAAGGGATATTTGTCGTGTAAATTCTTTCCTCGCTTGAATAATGTTTTTTGAAAATGAATAATTACCTAAAATAAATAAATAAATAAATAAATAAATAAATAAATAAATAAATAAATAAATAAATCTGGCAGGTAGATTGTCGCCTTACTATTGATATATTATCCATCACATTCTGCAAGGATGTCAGTTCTTGGTGGTAGTCATCCAACACCGATACGACGTCTGAGGCATTCTCGTGCTAACACAGTCACCCAGAAACTTTCAGATACTCTTAATTGAGTATGCTTCATGGAGACATAGCTATTTCGTCGCCTGACTTTCAGCCCTGGTCACTGAATAATAAAATGCAATATTTAGAGATTATTACATGGTTAGTTTCATATAGACAGAGATATCAGCCCGAGGAAACTTCATATCAGCCTAAGACCGAAGATCGAAGCCTGATGTGAAGTTACCGAGGGCTGATATCTAGGCCTTTATGAAACTAACTAAGTTACAATCTCTTTGTTTATTAACTAAAACAGATAGTTACATACAATCTCAGATCTATTACAGTTTTCTGACGGTGTTATTATTTCTCATTCTTTTCGCTTAGGCCGAAGTTTTCTCTTCTCCTGCTCCCAGTTCAGCTATCCGAACGACTACCTCGTCTCCCACTTCTAAACGAATCTGCGCTAACAACTCTGAATTTTAGTTTGAGAAGAATGTTCTGTACAACTCTCTTCTTTCTTCTCGTCATGTACCGAGATTATCAATTACCCACCATACAAAAACTACTCCATTTTGCCTGGTAACGCCAATTTCACTAATTGGTTGCTTAAGACAAATAACGACCAATGATCAAAGCATTAAAAACACTTATTGTCAAACTACTACTGTGCCAAATGCTTACATATTCAAAAAACATCTTTAACCCTTTGAGACTTTAATTATCCTGACGTTCAAACGTCACTGGGAATTCAGTTTCAAAATGCGACGTAAAACGTAGGAAAGTACAAATAACCAGATATTTTTCACATTAGTGATTATCTGGTTGAGGGCTAGATTATTTTGGGTGGTCTGAAATTATTATTCAAAACTTGTTTTATTACAAATTATTGGAGAGTGCCCAGAGGCACTCTCCAATAATTTGTAATAAAACAAATTTGTATGAACAAAATATTATTTGTGTTTGACTGAATATGAAATTTTAGCAAGGAAAGTGTTGGCTTTTGCTCCTCATTTTTTGAAAGCCCCGATGGTGGCTTCTAGCACTCAACCAGTTAAGAAGTCTTGAACAGGATTATATTAGTATTTTAAGCTGTGATAACATTTGGCTCAACGGTTGTCACTGAGCACTATTCGGGAGAAAATAGGAATTGAGGTTAAAACTTTAAAAAATCGAAAAATAATAAAACAAATGACCACAAAGTATCAACGCGCTGTTTGATTTCGTACGTCATAAGACGTACAAAAGTATCAAAATGTTAAAGGAATGATTTACGAGTCTGGGGGGTGAGGGAGGGGGGGGGGGGGGTGAAGACTGAGTACTTTAAAAACCAAGTTCCTAAGACAGTACATTGGGTACAGACAGAGAGCGTCCATCTTTATCATCAGTTTTAACAATGGCTGGACAGACACAAACCGCTTTTAGATTCGCGATTATTAGTTAACATGTGAATCGTTTTATTTTCTTTTTAACTTTTCGCGGGAAAACCAGGAAAATCTGCAATCTTCAAGTAAAGGTAAATATTACTAATTGTTTTGGGCTTTTTTGTGCTTCAGTATGAATTTACTTGTTTTCATTCTTCAGTAAAACTGATACACTTGAAGATGACTTTACTGAGCTACTGAAAATGAATGCTGAGGTGAAACATGATGAAAAGGACAAGGTCAAGAAAGAACCAGAGAAGAAAGCAGCCATGTTAAGCATTCATGTCAAAGCAGTTCTTCAAGAAATTGTTACTGGTGCCTGTGGCACATCATCGGAAAAATAAAGGTTACTATTATTTTTCACTCTTTCTTTGATAGTGACACATTTGTGAATTAAAATTGTATCTTCCTCGTGTGAACCTTGCAATAACCCCAGGAAGTAGTACCTTCATCTTGAGGACCTTGCTGGAACCCTCGGAAGTGAAATTGTCCTTCTTTACGTTGAGAGACAGGTTATGCCATTCTGGAATAACAGGAACTACTGACATGTGTCCTTTGTATCTTCTTCAATGAAACCCCATGAAAAACCTGTAAGTGGGACAGTGCTTGTTTTTCTTGTTATATCAACAATGTGCGCATCGTGACATATGATACAGACACTATCATTTCCATTAATACAATAGCCTAGGTGGTAAGATTTACTAATTTTTTTCCTGGGAAGAATAAAAACTTGAAAATTGTTATAAAGAACCATTCGCTAAACAAACAGCCAAAGTGTACACTTACTTAGTTACTTCTGATTAGTTCACCATTGAAAGCCAAGTTTCCCTTTGCGACTTTTAATAAACGAAAACAACAGACAGCTCCCCGAGCTTTCTGTTATTTTCGTTTACTAAAACTGACAAAACGAAACTTGGCTTATCTTCTACTGGTGTCATAGAGGTTTTCTCAACAATTACGTGCTTCTTAATTGGACCTTCCTCGCACGACTAATAATTTCAGGGGAGATAACTTTATTGAAAGTTGATTTTCATGACAAGAGAAGTCAGGGTTGCTTAACCCTTTACCCAACGCAGACGATTTCAAAATTTATTATTTTAAATATCATTTTTTAAATTTTTTCAAAAAATTTCAACAAAACCATATCATGTGACCCCTCTTTGGAACGAGCTCGACAAGCTCGTTCCAAAGAGAGGTCACATGATATGGTTTTGTTGAACTTTTTCGAAAAATAATATTTTTTTCAGCTGCTGAATTTGCATATTACGCGGGCGGATGCGGGCGATTCGTTGGATAAAGGGTTAAATAATCCCAACTGACAGAATGTAACTGGACTGTTACTTTTTGTTCACTAATTAAGTATCGTCTGCGTTGGAGGGCGCGGTGGCTCAGTAGGTAGAGGTGCAGGCTGCAAGCCGAGAGGTCCTCGATTCGAATCCAACCTGCGGCAACCGCGTTGTGTCCTTGGGCAAAACACTTCATCTCCATTGCCCGCGTGGGGGCACGGTGGCGTTGTGTACTATGACGTACTGCACGTCGACGGTGCACTTGTCTTCAACCAATCCTAACCCTGCGCTTGTGTGGAATTAGTATGTTGGGGAAATGACAGTTGCTCGCCGTTGCTAGGTGGTTCTCTTCGGGTACATCGGCTTCCTCCATCCGTAAAACTGTCGCGGCCATGATCAGCCATTGTGCATAAATATGTGTGTGACCTTAAACACCAATAAATAAATAAATAATAAATAAATCGTCTGCGGTTGCAACCTTGAGCAAAATGGGTTTTGCCAACCTTTGAAGCTTAACGTCCATCCATATTGGATCTTTCCATTGATCCCAGATATCGTATGATATCGAGAACGCGCAACCAATTTCACGCGCCGACGGATCATTTAGGGCATTATATATATAACCTATTTCATCTCGTACAATGACGAGAATTTATTAGGAATTTTTCCATTGATTTCTGTTTTTCGAAGAATAGAGTAAATCACTTTAAAGAATGCTGCTCAACAACATAATAGTTGAAAATGAACGATAAATGGACTGATGAATCGGTGATGTGTGACCTCTGTAATTATACTGCACACTCCCATGACCTCATCGAACGCAGTATTCTTCATCTCAATGATTTTCGATGTGGGATTCCACAATGACAGTGTTGTGTTTACAATACGCTGTACTCGGCGTCTGGTTTATACTGCATTCTGGTTTATATGCATAAATTATATCAATAAATGCAGATTTCGACACAATGACATACTGAAATTTATTTTATTTTCATTCGTTTTTCTTTCCCCAAACACTCACCCAAAATGGTATTCCACTCCCAGCATCGTATTCCATTCTCAGCAATTATTTATTTATTTATTTATTGGTGTTTAAGGTCACATGGTTATGCACAATGACTAATCATGACCGTTACAGTTTTACGGGTGGAGGAAGCCGGAGAGAACCACCGAGAAACGACGAGCAGCTGCCAGCTCCCCAACATCTTAACTCCGCACTGCAGCACAGGTAGGGTTAGATTGGTTGAAGACATGCGCACCATAGACGTGCATCACGCCTTAGCACATGGCGTCATCGTGCCCCCATGTGGACGATCGGGGTTAAGTGCCTTGCCCAAGGACTCAACGCGGGAGTCCGAATCGATCGCTCAGACGGTCACCCATCCTAGGACTAACCGGGCTCGACGTTGCTTAACTTCGGTGATTTGACGAGAACCGGTTACCGCAACGCAACCGCGCCCCTCTCTCAGCAATGACGGGTTAATTTTGGGGGATTTTATGGACATGTTTTCAAAGTAACCATGGAATCAATTATGAAAGGTTGTGTTGGGAAAACAAATACTTAGAAAATAAAATAAATACAAAAGTTTACTGCAGCGATTCGAGTACGATTTTATCCTCTCGTGTACTGCGCGGCCCACTCGAGGATAAAAATCGTATTCGTGTCCGAGCAGTGAACTATATCGTCGGCTGAGTGCTAGAATGTTCTATGTCCCGTAAGGGACATAGAACATTCTAGCACTCAGGCGACGTATTGTCTTTGTATGTTCCTCTTCTTGAATCAGCTCGTAGTGCTGATTCCAATTAGATGATGCTTGGTTGTTCAGTATGGTAGCATAGTATGGATTGTCTGTACCCTTTGGATCTTTCAGTCTTCAGGGCACCTGCTGGTTGCCTGAAGCCATCTAATGTACCGCCCTGCTGGTATTGTGCTATTTACCTACATTTTGATTGTTCTTGAATGCTCTCCAGTACCACAGAATGGCATAATAGCACGTACGTTACAGCCCTTATGATCCCCTAGACCCCATATTATAGCTGTATGTGTGACTCCTATGGCCCAGTCTTGACAAATGTGGATATTTGTAGACTATTGGGGACAATTCGCAAAGCAACATTGTTTGGGATTTATTCGGAATATTGCGTACTGATGTCAGAAGTTAGTGGTTTGGGACTATCGGGACCAAGTATTGGGTGCTGATGTCAGCGGTTTGGGAACTGCTTGGGACATGGGGAGGGGGTGGAGGGAAATAGTGGCACGGGTACTTTTGAGGAGTACGTGGAGCTGTTGTGGACGTAAGATAGTGGTTGTTTGTGAAACACATTATAACTTATTGCGCTGAGTTGAAGGTAACATGGTCTGAGGCTTGCGGCTCGGAGCTTATGTTCAACAGAGACGCCCCGAGCCGCAAACCCCACACCATGTTACCGTCAACTCATCACAATAACGCATGTGTTCCAATAAGACACTGCCCGTAGCCCAAAACCTACATCGAGAAACACGACAGGCTTATTTACTAAACTTGTGATCGTTAAAAGTTGCCTTGTTCAAGGCAACTTTTAACGATCACAGATTTAGTAAATAAACCTATCCTGTACCCACGACAGAACTGGATAAATAATCAATAAACCAGATAAACACATTCCATCTTAGTTCAAATCGTAAATCGGTTTGTAAATTAAACGACACTTCATCCGGAACACCGTCTGTTGCACGCGTGAAAAATCCAGAAAAATGAAGCGACTCGCTAGTCACTCCGTTGATGAAGCATGTACGAAACGGGCGACATCATTTCAAATATTTCGCGTGTTGATGTCAGACGGTAACATTTGCTACTGGAGTCGTAAACATAAAAGAAATTACGCTAGCTCTCATCCAATGAGAGGGCGAGGATTTTACTCTTATTGGAGCATATGTAGTAGTTGTTGGTGAAGTGGCGTGTTTGTTTAGTCGTTTTAGGGGCTGGGGTAGTAGTTGTAGTGGTAACTTTTGAGACTTTTGGTTACAGAAGCATCTCCCATAAAATAGTATAGCTTGGCACAATATGCACAATGTATAACATTCATAATGGATGGAAATACTGACAAGAATTCCCTGATTCTCTGAATATCTCTAGGAAAAAGTGGTGGCTTTTCGAAAATGTTTTCGGAAAAAATTTGCGATAACAAAAATTAGAGGTCGTGGATGCTAAATAATGCCAAAATTAACGCTCCTTGAACGTTTTCCGCCCCGCCTCTTATTCTGTAAATAATTTTGCAAATGTCGTCTGCGATTCGTGTAAGGTAAACACTTTATGAAATGAATGACTCTAAAAACGGAGTAGATTAATTCAGTTCCACTTAATAAAACAATTGATTCAAATATAACGACTCGACGTTGACTTCTAACGTTACGTGTCTATTGGACGTGTTGTGAGTGATATTTCCGTAATTGGCTATTTGAGTCTGATATTAGGTGATAAATCCCTTTTCTATGAAAGTTACTCATTATTTTGATAACGTAATATGCTTTTATTCATTTCACTAATCCTTTTGGGAGCATTGGGGACTACTTTTTAAAAATGATCAACCTCTTCTCGGGTGACTCCTTAACACTTCACCTAACATGAAAAGCAGACGACATGTGCAAACAAAATTTTTGATTAACTAATTTTTTTCCATTTTTTGCAGAAAAAACATAGGGTATGACCCCTCATTGGAACGAGCTCGACGAGCTCGTTCCATAGAGGGGTCATAACCTATGTTTTTGAGACAAAAATGAAAATATAATGAAAATTAATTGGCGATTTTGGAGAATAGCGCTGGCCAGTTTTTGCCGTTACGTTGGGTAAAGGGTTAAACCCGAACTTCAAAAGAGGTAAAGTTCGATTGTTCTTTTACATACCGGAAGTAGTCCGAGGTATACACAGTTGTATTCTTGTGCGAAGCTTGAGCCCTGACTTTCGATCAAATTTCATACACCACATATCGGAAAAAATATGGCTTCTTGCAGTGACTGCCCTGCGAATTCGATAGGTAAACTGACGGAGAAATGAAGGGGACGATGACGGGTTCAAGTATTGACGCAACTGGGGAGTTTGTTTGTTTTAGACGGACACTCTGCCAACTTGCGCATTGTTTTTAGCATCGTAATTCGAGTCCTAATAGGAGGCGCGGTTTGTCAGTCCATTGAAGCATCTTTTGTATCGTTTGGGGAATCAACTGATAAATAATAGAATCGAGTTCGCTAAAGTCGACCTGAGCCGAGGTTTACTGAGGCTCAGATCGATTTTCGTGAACTAGGACCGAAATCATATCAAATCGTGACGAATTTAAGATTATTTTCATCTCATAGTGTGTAATTTAACCATTTATCAAACGTAACGGCCTAAAACTGGCCTGCGCTGTTCACAAAAATCGCAGATCAAATTTTAGAAGGCCTATTATTTCATTTTTGTCTCGAAAATATAGCTTAAGGCTCTTCATTGAAACGATCTCTTTGATCTCATTCCAACGGGGGTCATAAGCGATGCTTCAGAGGCAAAAAAAGAGAAACTCTTTAGTTATTCGGGAAATGTTGGGTTTTTTCGCAAATGTTGTCTGCTATTCGTATTAGGTAAACAGTTAAAAAATGTATATAGAATATACCCATAGAAGCTTGGTGTACCAAATGTTCACCACGAGTGGTGAAGTAGTGTTAACAGCGAGCTTCTGGCGCGCGGTTAACACCATTTCATCACGAGTGGTGAATATTTGGTACACCAAGCTGCTTTGGGTATATTTTATTTATACCATGATCGTCAGATTATTAAGAGTCACTATTATTTTTTCTCGATTTTACTGAGCAGCAGACGTACATACGTGCGAATCTGTTTTTGTTTAAATGAGCATCGGTGGGCGGTAATTCCGTTGTCAGTTTTATCGCCGAAACGAAATGGAAAAAGAAACTGAGCCTTTTTCATTTTAATAACATAACAACATACTATTTCGAGTTATGGATGTTTTATTAACATGAGACAATGTATGTTTGTTAATTTTTGGCATGTTATGAGGTAAATCCATTTAAAAATAATTGCCACTTTCATTTCACTCTTCGCGAGACGACGTGCGATAAATTTAGATAAGTTTGCATTCAGATCGACGTGACCAAAGGTCAACTTGGATGTAATTCTACTGTAGGTGTAAATATTTACTACTGAAATCCCATTGCTGGTGTGTTCACCACGGTTGGTGTGTAAAGCTAAAATTTATGTCATAGGCTTTTCATATATAGTGGAACAGGTAATCATGGTACAGTGGAGCCCACTTAATTGGATATCTCTTAATTGTATATCCCTGTTAATTGAATATAATTTTCAAACACAAAACCATTTACCATACCCTCAGTACAAATTTGATCTGTTAACTGCATATGGGTTGTAGAGTAAACTCCTGTTAATTGTATATAAATTTTGTAATATGTCGAAAAAATTACTGTGGCATGCACCAAATTCCCCTTATTTATCAACCTTTTTGGCCTCACTACATCCAATACAGGCATTTATTCTATTATATCTTGTTTGACAGAGCTCAGTGAGCTCTGTCAAACAAGATATAATAGAATAAACGCTCAGTTTACCTCCAGAACACAGGACACTGATGAAATCCCTGTTAATTGTATACTCCTGTTAATTGAATAATTTTCACTGGCAAAATGGATATTCAATTAAGAGGATTCTACTGTATAAATAGAGGATATCTGATATCTACGCTATTTTTGTGAATATCGAAAATTTATCTCATGAGTGTGGACCTGAAAGTTTTCTTTTTCACGATCGCTTGCGCGAGTGAAAAATAATATTTTCAGGTCCACACGAATGAGATAATTCCGGATATTCACTAAAATAGCGTAGATTTTCTTTTTATTATATGCGACGTGACATTTACTGCGCAATATTCAGCCCAATTCGACTGCAAACACGTACGTTTCAAAACAATGACAAAGATCATCTGATCGTTCCTTCAAAGCGAAGTCACGGTGATGCGCCGATGCGTGACGTCATTTTGGGAAGCTGCTGAGGGATATTCCTCGTTATCCATCAAGTCGATGGATATCGAGAAATATCTTTTAAATAAATTGCGATAATTCACAGGCTAGCATATAATGAAAGATAAGAATAATTCAGTTCTATTCCCGACGCCAACTCACTCACAATGTTACAACGTTGTCTACTGACGTCACGCGTATTTAGACGCTTCTGAACGATATTTCCGTAATGAACTAATCAGAACTATGAACTGTTTGATGGTGATTGTGTGATAAACAGAATCTTCAACTCATACCCAGAGTACATTAACCCTTTACCCAACGTAACGGCCAAAACCGGCCAGCGCTATTCTCAAAAATCGCCAGTTAATTTTCATTATTTTTTTCATTTTTTGTCTCAAAAACATAGGCTATGACCCCTCATTGGAACGAGCTCGTCGAGCTCGTTCCAATGAGGGGTCATAACTATGTTTTTGAGACAAAAAATGAAAAAAAAAGGTTGTTCAAGAATTTTATTTGCAAGTGTCGTCTGCTTTTTCATGTTAGGTAAAGGGTTAAAACTTTGCGAAACTCATTCTGTAAATTTGGTCCATATTTCACCAAAGCACGGGAAGCTCGTTTTTGGCCTAAAATAAGTTACAAATAATCTTTTTCCAGAGCCCCCATATGGTCCTTTTGAATGCCGCATGCAGTCTTTTCATAACCAATGAAAACTTAAAAACATCAAAATTGAATGGTTTATGTCTGATATTTTAATAAAATTGATAAATTCGTCCCTTGAGTGACACAAGACTTTACAATGCTTTAGCATTGCAAAACCTTCAAGCACTCAAAGGATGAAAATACACCACCATCCATGCTATTCTGTAGATTATGAGACCTAAAACATAAAACAAACCAAGAACAGGAACTTTTGATGGCAAAGAAATAATTACAAAAATAAAAACTAAAATAAAAGACCGCCCACCCACATAAAATTTTATTAATAAATCGTCTGAGAAACAGAAGATCTAGTTTGTGGGGCCTTACTGATGGTGACTTCGAGTTTTATATTGGAGCGATGGCTAATTGTTCTGATTTTTAACTACCTGTTTTTAAAAACGATGTCTGGTTGGAAAATGTCGTCTCGGTGCAGCAAGATGAAGAAATAATTGACAGGCTGCTTACCACATATGCTTAAGGCAATTTTCTATCATTCAGCTCCGTGGATGCTAAATATGGACTAATTCTCTTATACATGGCGTAACTAATTATTTGCAAATATTTATCTATACATTCAGTTCAATTTCAGCTCAAACAGATCCAGGGTATGTTTGCGTCTGTGTATATATTTTGAACGCACTTTTCCAGATTTCAGTCTCTTGTAAGATTAACCTAACACCTGACGTAACAGCCAGAACACGCCAACGATGTGCAATAATATTCACCAAAATCGTCATTCAAATTGTCTTGAAACATACCTTTTGACCCCTTATTGGAAAGAGCTCAACGGGCTCATTCCAATGCGGGGTCATAAGGTATGTGTTTGATGCAAAAAATGAAAATTTGTGGTACAAGAAGTTTTTCTGCTTGTCTGTTATTCGTGTTGGGTGGGGCACGGTGGCTCAGTGGGAGACTATGGACTTCTATGATGGAGGTCCCGAGTTCGATCCCCGTCCGGAACGACCCGCGTTGTGTCCTTGGGCAAGGTACTTTATCCCGGTTCCTACATGAGGGCACGGTGACGCTGTGTATGAAGGCGTACTGCACGCCGATAGTGCACATGTCCTGAATCGCTGTAACCCTGCCTGAGCGGAGCTTGAACTGAGTTAGAATGTTGAGGAGCTGGCAGCTGCTCGTCGATGCTCGGTGGTTCTCTCCGGGTACTGCGGCTTCCTCCACCCGTAAAACTGTTAGGGTCACGATTAGCTATTGTGCATAAGTATGTGACCTTAAACATCGATAAATAAATAAATAAATAAATATTCGTG
The DNA here is from genome assembly GCA_031216915.1 of Pictodentalium vernedei. NCBI lineage: Eukaryota > Metazoa > Mollusca > Scaphopoda > Dentaliida > Dentaliidae > Pictodentalium > Pictodentalium vernedei. The sequence continues at coordinate 80,572,551 of CM062292.1, read as the reverse complement.
TTGGGTAAAGGATTGTTAATTCCTTATGTATTATTATTTTATTTATTAGTGTTTAAGGTCACATATCTCTGCACAATGGCTAATTGTGACCGCAAAATGCATTTAAAGTCAAGTCTAACCAACTATTTATACTCATGTTGCCCATTAACCTTTTACCCAACGCAGAAGATATCAAAATTTATTATTTTAAATATAATTTTTTAAAAAAATTTCAAAAAATTTCAACAAAACCATATCATGTGACCCCTGTTTGGAACGTGCTCGACGAGCTCGTTCCAAAGAGGGGTCACATGATATGGTTTTGTTGAAATGTTTCGAAGACTAATATTTTTTCAGCTGCTGAATTTGCATATTACGCGGGCGGATGGGGACGATTCGTTGGGTAAAGGGTTAATGATTTTCGAGGACTTCCACCCCAGGCATTTGTGATCAGGTCCCATTTAACTAATAAAACAGAGCATGTTTACCATAGTAAACAAGCACTGCTTCACTTCTCTCTGAGTCCCACGGAGAGAAGGGTTGTTAACTGCAGCATCTGTTGTTTATATACAAGCATGTCAATAATATTAAGTGTTACCAGCGCTAGTTTTGTGACCGGGGAACTTTGGTCACAAAGATATTTCGTATCAGAGATACGACTTGAGAAACTATAGAGACTAAAAAATCTTCACATTAAACAATAAATTTATTCAATAGACTTCAGCATACACATAATGCATAGCGCAATTACATGTATCTGTAATATGATAATATGATCCAATAATTCTTAAAACAAGTTACAACAAGTTTTGTCGATCTGACAACAAGAAGTGACATTAATAATCAGGCCTGGCAGTTCAGAAAATCAAGGAGTGCAAACAATTGCCCTCCTCAGTTTGCTTGGTAGTGTAATTGCACCTGTAATTTTTTCAATACAAAAACTTGTATGCTGTTTTGGTTACAGTACGTAGAGGTGGATTGTAACTCAATCACCTGTAGAGTGGAGGTATCACTCGAGCATCAAGGTACTACTCTTAAATTTCGGACAGAATCATAAGAAGCACAAGCCAAGTTTCAACCAATGGACCTCCGGGTTTAACCCGCAGGTCAATTGGCTGAAACTTTGCTTATGCTAATTATGCTTTGCACCATGTGGGGTCCAATAACATCAGGGAGAGGAAATCAGTTCGTTTGGTGGACACATACAAGGACCTAATTAGTAAGCTACTTAGCAGGAATGCTCGGATAATCGTTTCAGGGGTGCTCCCCGTTATGGGTGGTGGGAATGAGAGGAACTCACGGATTTTGGCACTAAACGAGGAGCTGGAAGAGCACTGTAAAGACTTGGGAGTACATTTCATTGACCACTGGGATTCATTCTGGGGACAAGGAGAGTTGTATGGGCGAGACGGATTGCATTTAAGTAGGATGGGTACAGACCTGCTGGGCCAAAAAATTCTACAGGTGGCTGGGCCTTTTTTGGAGAAAAGGGGGGTAGGGGACCACAGCCGATAACCCAGAGGGGCACAAATGCTGGGAACATAGGAAGAACAACAAACATGCACAATACAGGGACATACCAGGGTTATAATAATGTGCCAGTGATGACAAAAAAAACAAAGATTCATTAAGTTTGGGTACTGCAACATCCAGGGTCTGCACAAGAAAGTAAGCGAAATATCAACAATGATGGACGAAGGAGACTTCGATATAATGGGTCTAAGTGAGACGTGGATACGACGGGATGAGCGGGTTGATCAGATAAAGGGTTGCGTGTGGATAGGAGCTGGGCGAACTGAGGGTCAGAAACGGGGTGGGGGTGTTGGCATCTACGCTAAAGAGGAATTACAGCCCTCATTGATTACAGATCTCACAGAAGCAAGGACTCAGATTCCAGTATCCAACGAAATAGTATGGGCAAAAATCAAGTTAGGAAGCAGGAGTGTTGCCGTTGGTGTTGTATACTTAGCAGTGGAGGGAAGTAAGCCCGAGTGGAATGATTCAATATATACAACTCTTAGATCGAATATCACAGAGCTTGGTAGCAGAGGGTTCATGGGCACATCGGGGATAAGGAGGAGGGCATACAGGGAGGTGATAGGAAAATTAACACGAATGGGAGGAAGATGTTGGACCTATCAAAAGAGCTTGGTTTAAAGATCCTGAACAGGGATGCGAAATGTAAGGGTAAATGGACCTGGGAGAGGAACGATAAGAAAACAATAATTGATTATATACTCACTGACATTGGCGTATGGAGGGAGGTTATAGATGTAGAAATAGATGACGAGGGAAAAAATGACTTGGGTAGTGATCACAACCTGATAACAGTTAAGATTATGGGCAAAAAGACGAATAGAGACAGAAATACCTTCAAGGAAGTTTGGGGACTAAAACAAGGAGCCGACTGGAAGCAGTTTCGGGAAAAACTAAAACCAAATCTTGATTGTATACCTAGGGATGCAAATGTTCAGAGTATTTCAGATGGCATAGTAAATAGCCTAACAGAGGCAGGGAAGGAGTGTATAGGAAGGGTGAGGGTCCCAACGAGAGAGCTTGGATACAGGGTTAACGAGGGACTGAAAAAGGCTATAAAAGAAAGGAAGGTAAAATGCGCTGCTTACAGAAGAAGTAGGAAGCTTAAAGGGGTGGATAACAATGACACGAGACTAATGAAAGGAGAATATGAACTGGCACGGAAAAAGGTGAATGAGATAAAGAATAATAATAGGAAGGAGCGCAATTGCAGTCTTGCCAGAACAATAAAGAAAACGGGGTGTTCGAGCTCAAACGTATTTTGGAACTGGGTAAATAAACGGGGGAAAAGTAGTGTGCAGAGTATCAAAGTGGATGGGGACAGTACAGAAGATAAAGGCCGTATCGCTTCAGAGTTAGTCAAGCACTGGGAAAAGATAAACGATAGGCGATGGGGCAGTGGGTCCCCACCAAAAAGAAATACACTGGTGGAGGAGAACCTATCCAATCGTGTTTGTAGCGAAATAACGGCAGAAGAAGTGCGGAACGTGGTCTCGAAATTAAAAAATGGTAAAGCGGGAGGGACTGATGAAATTCCGAACGAATTCCTCATAAATGGAGGGGAGGCACTTATTGAAGTCCTGACAAACCTTTTCAACCTGGCTCTGCGAAAGCAAGAGGTCCCCAGAGAGTGGAGGGAAAGTAAGGTGTCGTTCATACACAAAAAGGGGGATAAGGAAGTTCTAGATAACTATAGGGGGATATCAGTTAGTAGTAACATCGGAAAAGTATTCTGTAAGGTCATATACGGTAGACTAGAGGAAGTTATTGAAGAGAAAGGTCTTTTAGGAGAAATTCAAAATGGTTTCAGGAAAGGACGAAGAGTCACTGATCACCTATTTACACTCACCCAACTGATAGAATCAACAAAGGCTGAAAAGAAAAAGATGTTTCTGGCATTTCTAGATGTGAAAAAAGCGTACGACCGAGTGTGGAGGGAAGGTATGTGGCGAAAGCTCGAGGGCATCGGACTGGGGGGTGACTTTGTGGGAATCATGAAAGCACTGTATACAGATGTGCAAAGCCAACTCAGTCTAGGAAATATCACTACAAAACGAGTCCCTATGGATATAGGCCTCAAGCAGGGGTGTATCTTTTCACCGATTTTGTTTGCATTGTATGTTAAAGATTTAGGGGACGAACTAATTCAGAGTGCGGAGGGGGTAAATGTTGGAGACATAAAGATACCAGGCTTATTCTTTGCGGACGACATGGTGTTAATGTCTAGAACTGAACAGGGGCTAGAGAAACTGCTGGAAATTGTTGGTAGATATGGGAACACTTGGCGGCTCGAACTAAATGAAAATAAAAGCAAGGTAATACCCGTTGGACGCAAGGTAGATATGACGAAGAGATGGAGAGTGGGGGAGTTCTCAATCCCCGAAGGGGAAAGCAAACAAATCACTGTAGGAGAAACGGGAGAGTATGAGTATCTAGGGGTAAGCATAAATATAACGGGAAGAGGGGTGTACAGAAATTACTCAGCCAAACTGATTCTGAAGGGGAAAAGAATTCTGAACCAACTAAAACTTTTAGGGAAAAATAGTTTCAACAAGGTCTTTGTGGGGAAAACACTGTGGGAGAGGGTGGGTTTACCAAGTATAACGTATGGCACGGACGTGATTCCATTAAACCAAACCGTTATTAAGAAGTTGGAAAGTACTCAGAATGATGCCGGCAGATGGATAACAGGGTCGAGTAATGCTGCAGCTTTGGAAGCAGTAAGGGGGGAGCTTGGGTGGATGAAAATCAAGGACAGGGTAGATTTGGGAAAACTGTGTTACTTTAACTACTTGAGAAACCTGCCTGAAAACCGGTGGTGCAAATTGATGCTCGATACCATTTGGAATTCTAATATAGAAACGGGGTGGTCAAAACATGTGAGGGAACTAATGGACAATTACTCTATAGAGGTCACAAACATAGAAGTAGGAATGAAAGAAGGCAAAAGGTTTGTCAAAGAGAGAGTCATGGAAGATTGCAATCGAAACTGGCGAGCAGGGGTTAGCGTGAAAAGATCACTGCAGGGGTTACAATATAAAGAAAAGCCAGCTTTTGAGAAGTACCTAGATGGCACCTTTGGAGGGTCACTGCTGTTCAAACTGAGATCAAGATCACTGGAGCTTCGGGGAAAAATTGGGAGAGATGGGGAAAAGGGATGCCAAATGTGCCACTCTGGAGTAGCGGAGACCCTGGAACATTTTCTCTTGGAATGCCCACAGTATATACCTCATAGAATAAAATTTACTGGAAGAATAATGCAGAAGTGGGGTGAAGAAACAAAGGATAGATGGCTGAAGGGGGACACGAGGGAGAGGGTAGGAATGCTTATTGAAGAAATTGAAAAAGAGGAAGTGAGGGACACTATTAAGCAGTTTATATCTGAATGCTGGGAGGAGAGGAGGGGAAGAGGGGGTGGGGTGCAGGGGGAATGATGGCCTTCTCTTATGAGGACCGCGACAAATCAGCGGCTGGCCAAAGAGTTATTATTATTACCAAATTAGCATTTACTGCTTGAGAGAAATCATCACTCCACAGGTTATTTATTGACAATACACTCTCTATTTACTGTATATTCCCTTCAAGATATTGCTATTGTGACTGAAAATTATTATTCAAAATGTTGTCATCAATTCTTATGTGACTGTCTTCTGCACTCAAAATGTATCGAAATGCGACAGAATGGGTCATGAATTATTGCATATCAACGCAACATTGACAAATGATAATAGATTTTAAAGGCAGTCCCAAACAAGTCTGGCATTCCAGAAAATCAAGGCGTGCAAAAACGTGACCTCCTCAATTTTTTCTAAGCGAGCAGTAGGCGTGCAACACTCCTGCACTCCTAAAGAATGTCAGGCCTGATTAATAATATTATATTACAACCACTATTTATTTATTTATTTATTTATTTAATTAATTATTTATTTATTTATTTATTTATTTATTGGTGTTTAAGGTCACATATTTTTGCACAATGGCTAATCATGACCACAACATGAGTATCAACTCAAGACCAGGGAGGAGCGTTAATAAGCCATGTTGCCCATTTTAGAGAGGGTTTGTACCTCCCAAGCATTGATGACTGGGTCCTATTTTACCAGTAAAACAGAGCCTGTTTGCCGCAGTGAACAGGCACTGCTTCACTTCCCGGGGTTCCCCCGGGGATATTACAACCACTATAAGCCTTGATATTTACGTTTGTCATTTGGAATTAGTATTGTTTTATGTTTCCATTTATGTTGATTTTGTATGTATAAAGCAATCTGCCTTTGTTCTGGTGTATTTGTTTAAAAAATCTTATCTTATCTTATCTACTGCTGATGGGAGCAGGTAGCCAACCTCTTCGTCGAACGTTCTTGCAACCCGCTATCGGGATTTAGTTATTTACTGGAGGTAACGTGCATTTATATGTACGATTTCCAAGTAACATAACTAAAATAGAACAACAAGACCTAAAAAGTTAAAAATCTGTTTCTCACGCCCTCCCGCATGTTCCTTTGGATGTCGCATGCTCTCTTTTTAGAACCTAGCGAGTCCAAAAAAGGATTCTTCCTTTCACTGATGCCAACCTACCTATGAAGTTTCATGAACGTGGGTTGAACCATTATCAAGTAATCACCCAGAAACCAATTGTTTTGATTTACTATGTTCAGGGTCACTGTGACCTTGACCTTTGGCCTAGTAAGTCCAAGATATACAGAATTCTTCCTCTCACGAAGGGCAACCTACATATGAAGTTTCATGAATGTGGGTTGAACCATAGTCAAGTTATCATCCGCAAACCAATTGTTTATGATTTACTATGTTAAAGGTAACTGTGACCTTGACCTTTGATCTAGCGAGTCCAAAATAAATAGAGTTCTTCCTCTCACCGATGCCAACCCACCTATGAAGTTTCATGAACGTGGGTTGAACCATTATCAAGTGATCATCCAGAAACCAATTGTTTTGATTTACTATGTTCAGGGTCACTGTGACCTTGACCTTTGGCCTAGTAAGTCCAAGATATACAGAATTCTTCCTCTCACGAAGGCCAACCTACATATGAAGTTTCATGAATGTGGGTTGAACCATAGTCAAGTTATCATCCGCAAACCAATTGTTTATGATTTACTATGTTAAAGGTAACTGTGACCTTGACCTTTGATCTAGCGAGTCCAAAATAAATAGAGTTCTTCCTCTCACCGATGCCAACCTACCTCTGAAGTTTCATGAACATGGGTCGAACCATTATTAAGTTATCATCCGGAAACCAATTGTTTACGATAGCCCGCCCGCCCGCTCGAGCGCCCGCCCGCCCGCCCGCCCGCCCGCCCTCCTGCCCGCCCACCAGCCCGTCCGACCGCCCGACCGAACAAAAGGCCCGCCCGCCCGGCCCGCCAGTCATTCATTAAACTAAAAGTCGAGTTTAACTTCGTCACAACTCAACTAATAAAAAACCGCCCGTCCACATGCAATTTTAAAAGAAAATGGCCCGCGAAACAGAAGATCTACATTGTGGGGCCTAAATATTCTATAAAAATATTGTATTATAGTAATCAAATGGGCATTATAATCGACTTATATGTGTAAAAAAATGTCTTGATGCGTTAATTCATCTATTCATTAATTAATTCAGCCTGTTATTATCAAAGTATCTCAATTAATCCATTGTTTCTGAACTCCAGCTCTTAGCATGGCGATAATATCTCGCTGTCTCTAAAAATTATGATACCTGCCATTTGAGTACAACCTTCCTAAATATTTTAGAAACCAGAAGTGGTTCTCATTTAGCACTGGTAAACGTAATATACGAAAGAAATAAACTGACCTCACATTATAAACAGAGCAGGATGTGGGGGGGGGGGGCGGCGGGTGCTTCAAAAAATTCCTCTACACAGGGCCGAAAAAACTTTTTTCCGCCTCAAGACCACCCACCACCCCCTTTTTGGGAGGATTTTTTTTCCTTACTCACAGGGGGTAGCAACACCCCTCAACCCAGTTCAACGCCCCTAAAAATGAATCCTCACCACAAAACCATCAGGTTTTTAGTCATTTTAATGACCCATTTCTGCTATTCCACTTTTTCTAACACAAAAAGGGAGATAATTCACCCAAAATTTATAATAAAAAAAAACAAAAACCGCAGCATATTTTGAGCAAAACCAGAGATAAAGAAGATAAGTACTTCATGTCTGCAATAATTTAATGGTACGTAATTGTTCCAAAGTATATCTTATAGTGTTTTAGCATGGGTTATTGAGCTGACAAGCTCAATTATATTCACTAACTTGAGTAGATGTGTACGATGTAGCTCCCTGACACAGTGTTGTCAATGTGTTCTTTTGGCCACTCGTGCAATATGCTACAAAACCTAGCTTTTTTAAGTCATCCTTAGAACACTTGGAGTGATCATCAGAATCGAATTTAGATTCAATGGGATCTTGGAAGTGAGTTTAGATGGGTTGATGGGGTAGAAAAGGGCGAAAAACATATAGGGCATACATGTACACTGTGTTGATGATGTCTTTCTAACCCACCAGCGCCAGCAAGCATAATGATTTTGTTCAGGAATTGACAAACTTGAACATATACCCTGACTTGAATCCTAACCAAATATCAAATTCACCGTGAATCGTGGGTTACGCGTACGGCACAACTCAAAGGGTAGCCCGTGGACTGTTTAACCCTTTACCCAAAACAGGCGATTTAAAAATTTATTATTTTAAATATCATTTTTTTAATTTTTTCAAAATATTTCAACAATACCATATCATGTGACCCCTCTTTGGAACGAGCTCGACGAGCTCGTTCCAAAGAGGTGTCACATGATATGGTTTTGTTGAAATTTTTCGAAAAATAACATTTTTTCAGCTGCTGAATTTACATATTACGCCGGCGGATGCGGCCGATTCCTTGGGTAAAGGGTTAAATTTGTAGTGAAGCACCATGCAGATACCGATGCCAGTACCTCTATATAGTATAGTAGACTGCGAGCCTTCTTTACTTACACAACCTGGTCGACTCGGTCGGGGTAAACTTTAATGGAGTTCGGTGCAAGTTTTAATCTGCTATCGACCGTGATCGAGAGATAATCTCAAGTACTTCTTGAAGAAAATGGGCTATCATGAGCGTGACTTACGGGTCTATCACTTCAAAATCCAAAGTCCAGGATAGGCTAGAATAGATGGGATTATTCGGGGAGGTAGGGGGTGCGATTGTACATGTATGATCAAGCTAGACCTAATATGGATGGCCCACATTCTGGGTCCATTTGTACATGTAGCTCTCATATCTGTAGAGAAACGTATTTTTGTATAAAATATGTTGTGAATTCTTTGTTTAACTGATTAACTTCATGCATGTACTCATCTTATTATTTCCCCAGTTAGCCTCGGTCTGACTTTTCTATTCTAATTTTTGATTTTCACAACTGTCTTTCCTCATTATTTGTTTGTTCTTATTGTTGTTTTTTGTTACATAAATGATTTATGCGATTAAAAATTTGATTTTTTTTTTGTGTGCAACACTGGTTAACTCTTTTGGCGCGACTAAAGTCGACAGACGGCAGACTGCGGAAAGGTACTGCAGTAGTAATTTTAGCCAACTATGTGTGTCTATTCCAAGTGCTTTTAACCCTTTACCCAACGCAGACTATATCGAAATTTATTATTTTAAATATTATTTTTTTCAAATTTTTAAAAAAAAATTCAACAAAACCATATTATGTGACCCCTCGTTGGAACGAGCTCGTTCCAACGAGGGATCACATGATATGGTTTGGCTAAATTTGTTTTAAAAATAATATTTTTTCAACTGCTGAAGTTACATATTACGCGGGAGGGATGCGGCTGATTCGTTGGGTAAAGGGTTGAACAAACATACGTATTCCTATGTTTCATGCACCATTTATGTCCTATCCATGAACAACGATATCGTCACTTGAAAGTATAAAGGTGCCATTTAAATATATGCAGGAAATCATTTGAAAAACTGTCAATGAGATCATTTGAACATCTTTTAAAATAATAACGCTTTAGTCTAACAACCTATACTTTTTGTAAAATTCCTGATGATTATTAGGCGTTAAGAATTCTGTTTCTCAGATTATTCCGCGCCAAAAGAGTTAAGGGTGTGCGATATTAACCACCAACTGTTTGGTGGTAATCATCTCACCAAATTTGAGTTACAACAGCTGGCTATCAGGCACGCGACTATGCCACATACGCACTAATTATCCCGAACACCATTAAAACACCCAAGGACGTATCTAGATAGATTGCAACAGAAAAAAATGAAAAATGTGATGCGAGAAAAAAAGTGACTTTTTTTTTAGAAGGCACGACCCACCTACCCCGCCCGGTGTAGAGGGATATTTTGAAGACCCCCCCCCCCCCCCCCCGAACCAGGGACGTGGCTAGAGGTTTCCGATTGAGGGGTGTAGGGTAGTGAATGTCCAACTAGGGAGAGGGACCGGGAGAGGAAACACCCTCTCGGTCCCTCCGCGTAGTTGGAAATTCTCTGCCGAGAAAGATTTTGAAAATGAAGCCATGAAAGGGGGCATAAAATTGATTCTAGTAACTGAAATGCCAACGCCTTTATGATAGAATTATCAGGTTATTATTATTTGGTATTCTTCTGGGAATTAAATATGTGACAAGCACGTGCCCAAGCTGAGAACTTTGCAATTCACACTGTCCTAACATTAAATCAGATCTTACGCAGGAATGATCAATTTTCGATGTTTCATCATTTTGTAACTGTGAATGATGGAATTAACTCGGGATAACGATTTTACATGATGTGACTTTCTAGGAGTGCATTTCGAGGATTTTTTTATTACGATAAGTAAACGTACTACAGAAATCTCGTACCGATTGACATCATGCATACTTATGAAGCTCTATATTGTGTACACTGTAGTTGTAAATAGTAACAGAATCTTTGCCGAGTTGGAATTTTGGGAAGTAAAGGAGACATCAGCATCACCAAAGAAGCTCTACAATCCAGATAGATGTAATTTCCAACTACTCATGGCTTGCCTTTCCGAATTTCCAACTATAGGAAATTTTGGCCAGGATTGGGGGGGAGGTGACACACACCCATAACCCCCCCCCCCCCCTGTCGCCACGTCCCTGCCCTGAACATAGACGAACAGTCTGAAGAGGAACCTTTCTGCTCTGTCTTTTTCGTCGTCATTGTATTTTGTGGGTAAATTGCCGAACGAGCTGGTGTACGCACCTAGGTAACCCTTCTTTGTGTAACGAACATTCTCGTCGACGTGATTGACAAAAGAGACGCATCCTGGGCGGGTCTACTTACGTCATTTGGCTGAGTGCTTTTATCCAAGTTAACAGTGGATAAAGAAAACGTTTGTTTACTTAAGCCTTTACCTAACATGAAAAGCAGACGACACTTGCAAAAAAAATTATTGAATAACTAATTTTTTTCATTTTTTGTCTCAAAAACATAGGTTATGACGAGCTCGTTCCAACGAGGGGTCATAACCTATGTTTTTGAGACAAAAAATGAAAATATTTTGAAAATTAATTGGCGATTTTTGAGAATAGCGCCGGCCGGTTTTGGACGTTACGTTGGGTGAAGGGTTAACTTAGATTTCTTCTCAGTGTTGGAAGCCGAGGTACAATGATGCTTATGAACATTTCCACTACTTCCACGGACGTAAACTTCTCTTTGTTTCCTTATAATGGGCAGAGTAGATTAAGTGACGGTGAATTTAGCTGACCAAATTTATATGCTGAAAAATAATAATAAAAAAACCTGTTGAACTCCTGCCAACCTCAACATCCAAACGCCCCTTGTCGAGAATTCAGTCCAATTTAACAATGGAAACTTTGTATATTTTTTGTATATAGATACGTTCAAGTTGTTATATCCTCTATGTTTCATATTTTCAACACTGCAGACGCAAACGATCGAGGTGAATTGGTTCTTAAATACCTTTATGTTTCAGAAATGTAATGTAATGTGCTTCTGCAAAATAGGAAAAACAGGACGAAATCACTTGTCACTAAACTCTCTGCTTATAATCAAGTACTGTCTCCAACAGTTGCGACTTGATAGTAATAACAGACATTATGACGGGTTGTGTAAAATTAGAAGAGATCCAGACAAATCAGAATACACTGCAAAAAATATAGGTTCTCTTTAGAACCAAAACTGGTTCTAATCTTGTCCCTGAGATGGAACCAGTTCTGTTTAAACAGTATTTATTTCAAATTAAATAAATTTATAAAGATTAACATTAAATATTAACAGAATTAAACATTGAGGGGGTTTCAGTGGTAAGTTTAGATCTTATACGAGGTTGTCTCAAATCATTATTAAGCAAATGAGATATGAACAGTTGGCATATCGAACCAGTTTTGGTTCTATACAGAACCAAAACTGGTTCGATATGCCAACTGTTCATATCTCCTTTGTTTCAAAATGTTTGGCGACTGCGTTGAATAAGCTCCAAGTTGACTGCTGAATCTACTTCAGTTCATGTAATATTCTGTTAGAATTGAATGCCAATCTTGGTAAATTTATTTGATTTGAAATAAATACTGTTTAAACAGAACTGGTTCAATCTCAGGGACAAGATTGGAACCAGTTTTGGCTCTAAAGAGAACCTATATTTTTGCAGTGTAGGATCTTATAGAATTATATAACCAAAGAACATGCGAACTAGAGTCTAAGGAAGGTTCACTATTTAGAAACGCAAACCCTGAATGTAAATATATATTACCCGTCGAGTTTCAGTCAAAACATATTAACCTCCAAGAACAATTCTCAGTATTCCGTTTAAACTTCCAGAGCCTCGGAGGCCATTGGTACGCGCTAAACGAGTTACTAACCAGTCTGCAAGACTCAGAAAATATCTTTGACAGTAACTAACTGAGATTTAATCCACAGCTACCTAATATTTCTTTTGTTCTCTGTCATGAAAACAAGCCCTATAAAATCACACTAAGTACGGTTTTGATGAGAACAGCTCAGTAAAACAGTACCAATATCTGGATATTGGGACGGTTTTGAAACAGTCCCAATAACTAGATATTTGTATGATTGTCACGGTACTGTAATCATAACCATTCAAAAGTAAAGATGCTGTAAAAGAGGTGTGAAAAACTTTCTAACACATGAATTATCGACAAGCTTTTCTCGACAGAGCAACTGAATTGAGTGTGCATCGTGTCCAAATTATAATGTACTTTTTAATTTTTTGTGCTTTTAATAACCAACAGCCCTGGTAACCTAAAAAGGACTCCTGTGGAAACCTCGGAAGTGAAGCAGCGCTTGTTTGCTGTGGTAAACAAGTAAAGTTTTACTCGTAAAATAGGACCTGGTCACCAGTGCCCGGGGTAGAAGTCCCCTAAAATGGGCAGCATGGGTGTAAACGATTGGCTAAACTTGACTTTACACCTTTTTTGCGGTCACAATTAGCCATAGCTGCAGAAAAGTGACCTTAAACACCAGTAAATAAATAAATAACCTAAAACAACCGCCTTTTTTCAAATATTAAGACGGCAATCAGGCACCACCACCCGCCACCCCTAAGGTAAAGCGAACCTCTTCTTCAGATAAAAAAAATATTCTTCCAAATGCTTTAAAAATAAACGATTATTAAATTTATCTGCCGCACTTTCGATGAGGGATTGAATAAGTGTTCCACCCTTGAGCTGAGACATTATATTAGCGGGAGAACAAATTACGTCATGATGTGAGTTCACTTCGAAGCCACAGATCTGTTCACAATATCTGAACTCCTGATGCGTGTCATAACTTCAATAGACTTCCTAGCAAGCAAACAATGGGTTATGCCCATTTTTTTCGGGGGTAGAGCAAGCAAAAAGTGTTTTAAAATGTGGTTTTACTCGTGTCAAACTTTCTAAAATATGATTTGTTTTACTTTTGTTAACATTGAGGGGCTGTGGATTAAATCACATATATCACTATTTTGTGTACTATATGGGTAAATAATTGTACAGTTGTGCAGGTGTCCTCTAATATTTGGACTCGGCTTCGCCTCGTCCAAAATATCTCCGGACACCTGCACAACTGTACAATAGTGATATATCTATTACCTTTAATGTACCACCCAACATCTCTTATTCCTTAGACGGTTATTATCCACTCGTTATGAATATGCGACCCGAGGGAGACGACGGGCAGGGTGAGGTAGGACTGTGTGTAAAGGAGGGTACTAATTACAAAATATAGTACCCGATCTGTCGATTTTTGTGCCACATGTTATTGAATTCCAATTTAATGAAATAAAAATAAATAATTCAATCAACATAATAGGAATCATCTATCGCCCAAATACCACACCCAAAGCCGACTTTCATGGTCAACTTTTCTCGTCATTCACATCGACTTACGAAAAGGTTATCTTCCCTGATTGCCAAGAATTGGCTGGCAAAAGTTAACACAAATTGAATGGGGAATTTTTATATTTCTCAAAATTATATAAAACCTATGAAAGTTATATTCGCTGTGCGCATCACTCCTTTAAGAACAATATGTGTGCTCTCAGTTGGTGATATTATCGAACGATTTCATTTGACCAATTTTTCCCCACGTTGATTTAAAATGCCACTGTTATTTCCTGTATAATTCCTTGTAAAATGATCGAAAATTGCATTTTCGTCAACTTTTAGCGTTTAATATATTTTTTGGCTTTATATTAGCAATATGAAGCCAAAAAGTATATTAAACGCTAAAAGTTGACGATGATAAAACCAAGAAAAATGTTATTGTAGTGAAAACAGTTAAATCCGCAGCCAACAATATCAGAAAGGTTTACGCGTGAGTTCAAATGAAAAGGTGTGATAACCCCTAAGCGTCTTAATTAATTTCTGGTCAACCACTTAAAACAAATTCTCGTAAAACTAAAAATTAATTTTTGGCTTCCAAAACATAGGTTATGACCTCTCATTGAAACGAGCGAGATGCGCTCGTTCCAATGAGGGGCCATAACCTATGTTTTGGAAGCAAAAAATGAAAATATAAAAAAATTGAACGCCGATTTTCGTGTATGCAGCGCTGACCGGTTTGTTCTCAGCTGATTTCTGCGCTTCAGACGGTTTACCCCCATTAGTCAGACACCCATTTGTCATACACCCCAGCTGTCAGACATTTAATTAGAGATTAGCTGAAGTTAAAATAGATGATTACCTATTGTTATAAATGAAACAACCCAGATATATACAATTTGAATAAAATTTAGTTTCAACATTTTGTTTGGTACTTTTTTTTGTTTTTGTTGACATATAATCAAAATACCTTTTAAATATTTTCTGAGAAATAATCAAAACATAAAAATCAAAAATATATTGTGTAATAACACTGATAACTTCAGGCTTTATGGCGCAAAATTCAAGATTTAGGTTATGCCCGACCTTACAGAGAAGAATCTGAAGTTGGACAATCGCCTAAATTCATCACTACTTCATCGACATCCTAACCTCTTCAGATTCATAAATATAATAAAGAACATTGAAAAGGCAGAGAAAATCAAAATTGCTCAAATGGACTTTGGTGCTGCTTCACCTCCCGGAAACAGGTTTACAGGGGAATTGACAACAGCCTGGACCGCCTTTAGGAACAACGAGGACAGGGAACAAAGTCTCCAATGGAGTTCCTTGTTTATGATGTGTACCTCACATTTTTCATTTTGTTACATTTTTTTTTATAAAACATGTTTTTTTGTTTATTTATGTTAAGTTATCATGAAATATGATTATTTTATTTATTTACAATAAAATGAGTCTAAATATTTTCTTTTTTGTACTTCATATTTTTCATTTTATTGTTGTTTCTGTTTATTTAACACAAAAAAATATTTTGTATGATTATTCATGTCTAGAAATCTTTTCTTGTTGTATTTCATATTTTTTGTTTTATTGTCATTTATTTCCTATTTATTTTCTTTGTTTAATAAAATACGAGTTTCTGTTTATTTATTACAAAAGATATTATTTATTTGTGCGATTATTCATGTTATTGTCATTTATTTCATAATTTTAATTTATTGTGCCTAGAACTCTTCTTATTATACTTCATATTTTTTTTTATTTTATTGTCATTTATATTCTATTTATTTTCTGTTCATTTCTAAAACACACTGGTGAAGAAATAAATCACTAAAAGCTAATTAATTGTTTCTTTTCTGTCTAACTTATTGGAATATCCCACTTTATTCTGAAGGTGATAAGTAAGGGATTAGCTATTCAAACAAACCAATAATTTGTGATTATAAACTGTCTGACAACTGGGGTGTCTGACTAATGGGGGGATACCCTTCAGACAACTATTCCCTGGCAATCAAGATTTCATTCACACCTTTCAGTGGTTCAGTGTTAATTGGATTATAGTTAAGACTCCAGTATTTACAAGGGGAGATAACTTTCCCAAGAGTCAATATCTATGACGATAAAAGTTGAGGATGGACCTTTTATAACCAGATTGAATGAGATAACTGACCAAATTAACCACGAAAACACGAAAGCTTACATTATGGGGGATTTCAACGTCGACCCTCTTAAATCGTCCTCACATTGCCAAACCAAATTCTTCTTAGATTTAACGACCAGTCAGAGGCAGTTACCGTAAAAAACAAAACCAACTCGTGTAACAAGCCACTCAGCAACATTAATTGATCATATCTACTCAAACAATATTGTACCCGATTCCTTCTCTGGAATAATTATTACCGATGTCTCCGACCACTTTGGTACCTTCCACATGGAGACGAACAGCAAAACCAGAGATCACCATGAAGCTAATTATGCCCACAGCTTTAGTCAACGCAACATGATCTCCTTCAAACGGATATTATCGGAAAGTGACTTTTCGCCGGTTCTTGATTCACACTGCCCCAGTCATGCGTATGAGACATTAAACGAAATTTATTCTATAGCATTTGAAATATCATTCCCACTTAAATGGACAGAAGTAAAGAAAGAATTCATCAGAAAATAATCCTGGATGTCCAAGGGACTTTTTACCTCGTCCATCAACAAAGCTAAATTTTATAATAAGAATCTGAAATCCCCAAGTGAACAAAATAAAACAAATTACAAAAAGTAAACTATTGTAAAGTATTCAATAAAATAAAGAAAAAAAAGTAAGGCAATGTACTTTAAGAAAATACTCACAGAAAATAAGAGTAACTTGCGCAAAACCTGGAAGATTTTAAATGAAACGATAAAAAAGCTAAGCGCACATATAATATACCTACTTCCTTCACCAGATGTAATAACGAGATAATAATCGACCCCTCGGAAATTGCCCGAGAGTTCAACACTTGCTTCGCAAACATTGGCACACGCATTAGTGACAAAATAAAACTTTTCAAGACTTCAAAAATTCGAATGAACGAAACAATTTCTTCATACACCCACAATCCCATCTGAAGTTATAAATGTTACTAAATCGATGAAACCCTAACAAAGGTGAATACTGTAATGGTATTACAACGAGTGTTCTGGAAAATACAGTATATCTGATCGCCCACCCCCTCTCCGATATTAAAAACAAGTCATTTCCAAAGGGGGTGGTTCCTGATGCAATTAAAATAGCCAAAGTGATACCGGCATTTAAAACAGGCGATGAAAGCATGTTTACCAACTACAGGCCAATAAGCATTTTACCAGCATTCTCAAAAGTACTAGAACAAATAATGTCGAATAGGGTTGACGGTTTTTTAAATACATTTGACATCCTATATCCCCACCAATACGGTTCCAGGAAAATTACGGACCGATTCGTCCCATATTTCAACTCTTGAAAAATGTAGCTACAGAAAACAATAAAACAAGTAAGGATATCACTCTATCTGTATTCATTGATTTCTCACAAGCATCTGATACGATAAACCACGAAATATTACTAGTCAAAATGGAGAGATATTGCTTTATGGGTATTCGTAACGATTGGTTCAGAAGCTTCCTTCAGAACAGGACTCAATATGTAAAGTATGCAGGGCATCAATCAGACCTGACTAAAAGCGGCGTTCCACAAGGTTCCATATTGGGCCCTATTTTATTTTTATTGTATACAAACGACATTGCCTATTCATCTTCACTTAATGCTCTTTTCTTCGCAGATGATGTATCGTATGTAGAAATATTGGTTAGAAATGTAAACAAAGAGCTTGTTAAACTACATGATTGGTGTTCTGCAAATGAACTTGTCCTAAATGAAAATAAAACAAAGTACCCATTAATTAATCCCGCGCACAACTCAAGTAGTCCCTGTCAAACAAATATTTATATAAAAAATCAAAAGCTTCAGAGAACCAGCTCCAATGAAACTGAAAAAAAACATTAAAATTCCTTGGAATCACTACCAAGCTCACATATAAATATGCGCCAAAATTAGTCCTGCAAACTGTGCCCTAAACAAAGTGAAAAAAATTCTACCACACAGAACAATGAAAACCCTATACTATGCACTTATCCATAGTCATCTAATATACGGAATTCAAATACGGGGCAACTCCAAACATATCAAAAAACGTTTAATGTTACAAACACTCATTGCGAATAATTAATAATGCTCATTTTAAAGCCCATACTGATCCTCTATTCAAGAAGGACAACATACTTAAAATAAACGATCTTTACAAAGTCTATGCGAGTCTGTTTATTCAAGATTGGAAAGTAAAACATCTCCCTGCGCCTTTTGACACGTTTTTCACGACAACTCATAACTCTTCCCGCGTAATCACAAGACAATCAGAATTAATTACAATTAATAGGACACGTACAACATCCCTAGATAAACTGCTCTTTTTTCACTTTCCAGATTATAGAATGACTTGAAACTGGAAATAAGAAACATTCAAAAAAGAAAATAGAAGCCTTTTCAGAAAGAGTCTAACGTTGCAATTTGGGTCTACATACTCTGATTATATTCAGTGTAATAACCCATTCTGTCCTGATTGTCAGTTCAACACCCACTAGTTAACAAACCACTTAGCGTTCTCATCCAGTAAATCTTCATTAGACTCGCACACATTAGAACACAGGTCTATCTATATTTCCTACTTTGTCTGATAATCTCGTCTGCTTCATATGCTGTCTCAACTACCAAGTCTTATCAATCAAGATTGGCACCAACCGCTGTGAATAACAACTAAGAATCGCTCATAACTGAATATTAGCCATACACAAAAATCT
Organism: Pictodentalium vernedei; assembly: GCA_031216915.1. Taxonomy (NCBI): domain Eukaryota; kingdom Metazoa; phylum Mollusca; class Scaphopoda; order Dentaliida; family Dentaliidae; genus Pictodentalium; species Pictodentalium vernedei. Next base: position 80,553,865 of record CM062292.1, on the reverse strand, counting down.
GTTTCCGTATGCAGTGTTGATAGAAATATTTGTTGGGGAATGGCAGGTAGTTTATCCTAACACATACAAAAGCCGGAGTACCGAGGGTGAACCACCAAGCACCTGCCGCCAGCGGTAGGTAACCAGTGGCGGCGCCAGAAAATATTTCATAGTGCAGGAGAGGTGGAAGTTGGCAGCAGGTTCCCCATGAAAGGGGGTACGTCCGCAAGTAGTCTTTCGGGATCATAGCATCATATAAATAGCATTGGGGATGTGATAACCGTTACTTATTTCCAGTTCATTATTCGACATTCGTTATCAACCGATAGTTTTTCTTATAGGCGATGACAGGTCGAAGATTCAAAGGTTCATTTAATTTAGCATTGGTTAAAATGAATTCATCTCTTAACATTTTTGCTATTTCGATATTCATTCTGTTGTCGATTTTCAGTGGTTCGAAATCAGTAGTTTCAGCTGGACTTTCGAGCTTTTTCAGAGTTTGAGATTTCAGGCTACGCAAAAAGCGCAGTGAGTACCCCCTCGATCTGAAGTACGCCCGAATTACTCCACCAAACTATGACAGGAGAACTTTGGTCACAAAGGTATTTCGTACCAGGAATCTCACTTCAGAAACTACGGATACTAAAAGTCTTTACACTGTGTAATTATCATGTGAGTTGTTCCGTTTCACAGTCATGGCGTGCCCTATCTTTAACAGCTATCAGTCAAGTTTCGATGGCAGATCAAAACTGTTTAAGCATGGTCAAGCAAGATCTGTGGGTCAAAAGGATAGATTAGATAGATGGTTCAATGACTTTCAAGAATAAGGAGGTTAATATTTAGGATAGCGGTAGGAAACCAGTGGCGGCGCCAGAAAATATTTCATGGTGCAGAAGAGGTGGAAGTTGGCAGCAGGTTCCCCATGAAAGGGGGCACGTCCGCAAGTAGTCTTTCAGGATCATAGCATCATATAAATAGCATTGGGGACGTGATAACCGTTACTTATTTCCAGTTCCTTATTCGACATTCGTTATCAACAGATAGTTTTTCTTATAGGCGATGACAGGTCGAAGATTCAAAGGTTCATTTAATTTAGCATTCGTTAAATTGAATTCATCTTTTAACATTTTTGCTATTTCGATATTCATTCTGTTGAATGTTAAAGTGAAAGGAATGATGGATCTCCTTTCGCATCCTCCCTTTGATGTGTTCATACCAAATAGCCAGAGGGTTTGAAGGGTATTGATCCAAAAAGCTTCACGTTTTTTTTTTCTAAATTCATCCGTTTCTTCTAATGTGTCTTTAAATGGTGATTGAGCAATAGGATAGATTTCGAAATCGTCCAAAGAATGGCCAGGAAGGTTAAAATGTTGTGCTACTGGGTCATCAGCATTATGTTTTATATCCTGTTTGTGTCTAGTAGCACGTTCTCGGAAAGGATTTTGACTTTGACCGACATACTGCTTCTGACAGCGCTTACACGTGATAAGGTAAATAATATTTGGTGAATCACAATGGAGGGGGTTACAGATCTGATGATGATTTTTCGTTTGTTCGCAGGAAAATTCCCCTTTCTGATTAGGTATAAAATTCTGCAATCTACAACGAGACTTTTCGCAATTAAATACCACGCCATTACCATTCTGCAACGGTCTGTTGTGTTCGATTTTCACTGGTTTGAAATCAGTAGTTTCAGCTGGACTGTCGAGCTTCTTCAGAGTTTGAGATTTCAGGCTACGCAAAAAGCGCAGTGAGTACCCCCTCGATGTGAGGGCGCCAAATAGAGTAGAACAAGCCTCATTGAAATTTACCTTATCACTTGAATTGCGGTAGAAACAAATGAGCTGTGATTTAATGATACCTTTAAATGTATGTTGAGGATGAAATGATTTTGTGCGTGCGTGCGTGCGTGCGTGCGTGCGTGCGTGCGTGCGTACGTGCGTGCGTGTGTGCAATTGCCAACAATAAAGGGTTTATTCCACCCATAAAACATTCTAAATGATGATGTTCCCGTTTCCCATGCGCCCGTTTGTTTTAAGCTTAAAATAGTGTTGAAATACTACCAAACAGCTGAAACAGACTGCCTCTCCTAACCACACTAGTGAAATAGAACCCGTTTAGAGTTGCGTGTTGAACTGGAGTGAAATTCCTGACAACTGAGACGCCTTCGGGAATTTTTAAAGACAACTCGGGATCTTCTGGATTGGTGTGTGTTCTCTTTGGGAGACACACACAAACAAGGGTGTGGGGGTGAGTATGTAGGAGTGGAAGTTATTGGTGAACGGTGGAATGGGGCAAATAGGGGGGGGGGGCAAAGTCGATACAGGGACCGACCTGGGCATGCGCCAGTGCGTATTTGGTTCTGAAACATCAGGACCTGGCTCTTAAATCTCAGAAATAGGCTTCTCGGTTGGCGCGTAACTTCTCAGATCATATTTTGATATTCTTTCGATAAATAATCGAGAGAGACACTCTTACATGTATTATATATATGATTATCACTTATCATTGTTGTAGAGTGCTTAAGTTAATACTTCAAGTCTTAATTACCAAGCATTAATCTTCACTGTGGTTTCTGATCAAGTCTTGGCTGCCTAAATAGGCAGCCAAGACTTGATCAGAAACCACAGTGAAGATTAATGTTTGCTATAGTGTACTAAATGAAAATGATGAGAGCTATTACATACTTGCAGTGTGTGTTACAAATAGCAGTGTGACTCCGTAAATTGAAATCTGGCGCATGAATTGAAAAAATAGGCTCCGAGGCTACAGCGTATTTTAAATAGCCCTGATCGGTCCCTGCGATATTTATGCTACCCACGCAGCGCCGCTATTGGAGGTAACCTATTATTGAGGAATAGGTTTAGCAGTGCTCATCTATATTCGATCATTATGCAATAACTTCACGTTCTAAGATCCACCCGCACCTCTCCTCCAAACAAATATTGAAAGAATAGTCGTTTTTTCACAAATGTTGAAAAAAGCAGCAATGTTTACTAGTGCTTTTGTGAGCAGTAATGGTGATAAATGAACATGAAAAGCAGACGACACTTGCAAAAAAAATTCTTGAATAACTAAATTTTTTCATTTTTTGTCTCAAAAACATAGGTTATGACCCTCGTTGGAACGAGCTCAATGAGCTCGTTCCAACGAGGGGTCATAACCTATGTTTTTGAGACAAAAAATGAAAATATTTTGAAAATTAATTGGCGATTTTTGAGAATAGCGCTGGCCGGTTTTGGCCGTTACGTTGGGTAAAGGGCGATTGGGAGACTACCACCGAAAGTTCTGCCATTGTTGTTCCATGCTATGTTTATAACAAAAATTCACAGACACCCCCCTCCCACCCGCAGACACACAGTGGATGGATTGTCACGCCATTCCTTAATCATAGTTTCCGGATTCGTCCCCGTATCTCACAAGTCTTTCCCCTAAATTTCGATTTTTCTAGATTAATTCCACTTCATGAGTGATAAATAGCAAATTACTTTACTGGCATCGCCAGACTCGGCTCATTTACTATAAATTAGACAGAGGCGTATATAAGAGGTTGTATTGAAGTTGTCACCCCCTCCCTCAATAATATGTCACACGCACACAGTCGGTCATACAAATGAACGACTGAGAACACCTATCCGGACTGTTGGAAGCCCAACATGACCAATTTGGAATACAAGATGTTGGTGTGTCCGTGCGTCTATGACTACTTTATGTGTTTATCCACTAACAGGGAAGCTCGGTGGCTCATTGGTAGACTGTTGGACTTCTATGCTAGAGGTCCCGAGTTCGATCCCCGTCCGGGACGATCCGCGTTGTGTCCTTGGGCATGGCACTTTATCCCGGTTGCCTACATGGGGGCACGATGACGCCGTGTACTAAGGCGTACTGCACGTCGATGGTCACATGTCTTCAACCGCTGTAACCCTGCTTGAGCGGAGCTTGAACAGAGTTAGAATGATGTGTAGCTGACAGTTGCTCGTCGTTGCTCGGTGGTTCTCTCCGGGTACTCCGGCTTCCTCAACCCGTAAAACTGTCACGGTCACGATTATCCATTGTGCATAAGTATGTGACCTTAAACCCCAATAAACAATAAATAATAATATATCTACTAATAAATTACCAAGAACTCTTGGGTTTTTTTTAACTATAATCCTTATAAACCAATATTCAAGCTACATCATCAAGGCATTCCTTCAACGAAGGCATGCCTTGGTGATGTAGTTGAAATATTTTAATAATAATAACTATTCGGTTCGTAGCTTATTTGTCGCGGTTCTCTAACTAGGATTAATCCAGTTACCCACGGGGGAATTCCTCCTCCTCTCTCCCTCCTAAACTCCCAGCATTCAGTCAAAAACTGTTTCATAATTCCCCATTGACGCCTTCTCGATCTCCGCAACTATAAAATTTACCCTTTCCCTCATGTCATTCTCATCCAATTATCCTTCATGTTTTCATCCCATTTTTCCATTAGTTTCCCAAGGTGTTTTGCTCTACTGGGCAAATATTTGGGGCATTCTAAAATAAAATGTTCCAGGATGTCAGCAGACGTGTAAAACAGAGTAATTGGGACATGTCTCTATTTCTTCGGTTTTAGCAGACGCATCTGACAAATCAGCACACAATTTGGGAGTCACATACAGCAAGCAGGTCTGTTTTTATACACAGTGTAAATATAAAAAGCAGATCTGCTGAAAGCACGTCTGTTTTTTCATCTCTGTTAAAGCATAGCGTGTAAATTGGCCTTTACATAAAACGAAACAGAAGTTATAATAAACAACTTGCACAACAGTTTCTTACGTACCAATTACGGCAAATATCGGTACCACAGCTGTAACTCATAAATTAACTTTTAACCTGCTGAGTCTGAATGTCCCATAAACAGTGTTCACGCTATCGCGTGTATATTCAGCCAATTACATTAAAAAATTTTATTTGGCGCGAAAAAATCTTCGTTGGCCAAAATTTTGGCACTAAAAAAGATTCTTTCACTTCTGAAGGAAAGCCATTGTGGCCGTGAAGAGCGCGATCTATGATAAAACAAAACACACTCAAAAAATTATTACTTCTTTTGTCAATAAGGTGTTGGAAAAAGTGTCTGGAAAAACGTTCAACGTTAATAGTCAGTTGGTGGGGGATGAGACATTATTTTTTTTTTTCTTCAGTAAAACATTGTAGGTTGTCAACTTTACGAAAGGTAGCATTTAATTAGATAAATACTTTATACCGTCGCGAGTGATTCGCGGCGGTATGAAGTATTTATCTAAATAAATGCTACCCTTTGTAAGGACTCACAACCCGCTATGTCAAGCAGGGGCGTAGGAAGCTTATAATATGGGGGTGGGGGGTATTGTAAACGGGAGCTTGAAGGGGACAGTACGGTCGCCTTTGGCGGCCCGCTCTGCGTAGCCAAACCCGGGGGGAGAGTGTGGGAGGGAGATACCAGGAAAATTTGTGAAATATGAACTACTGAGAGCTCATTTCCTCGCTTCTCAAGTGAAAAAATCAAGGTATCGTTGCTGTTAATTTTTGGTGTTTATCCCTTTTACCTAACATGAAAAGCAGACGACACTTGCAAAAAGAATTCTTGAATAGCTAATTTTTTCATTTTTTGTCTCCAAAACATAGGTTACGACCCCTCATTGGAAAGAGCTAGACGAGCTCGTTCCAATGAGGGGTCATAACCTATGTTTTTGAGACAAAAAATGAAAAAAATCATGAAAATTAATTGGCGATTTTTGAGAATAGCGCTGGCCGGTTTTGGCCGTTACGTTGGGTAAAGGGTTAAAGGAGGATGTATGTCAGAGAGGAAGATGTTAACCTGTTGAGCGTCAAATCAGTCAGTGATATCGGCTACCAACTTTTCTATGCACTCCAAATGGTGTAGGTCATATGTCAAGTAGATTCACATTAATTATTCGATCAATCTGTTATTATCTTAAGACCAATCGATTTTTCCCCTGATACAAGCTAAAACATCTAGACTGATACAAATTTGTATCAGCCACAGTAACGTCTGCGAGCAAGTGCGATCATTCGATTGAGAACGAGGAAGTTTAACTGCACTAATTGAAAACTGATTACGTGCACATGTCGAGGTCACCGTTTTGATGACGGTCATTACATGCTAAATAAATCACCAACTCAGCAAAATGAATTAGACAAGATCAATTTTTGCCATGATGATATTTTCATATAGGCCTACCATGTGTAAAGCTGAAATATAAAACAAAGAAACACACAACTGAAACACTACTATAAACTTCGACGGTTATAGTAAGTCTGACAACGAACGAGGATTACGTCACACAGCTGAAGAACGTAATACTATGACGTCATCACGATCTTCATTCATAAAAGCAATCAATTCATAAACGCTGAATGGGTGGTTTTCAAAATATATGTGAACAGGCCAGGACAGGGAGGAATATTGTAAGATAAATTGGTTATTACTACCAAGAGGGTTTTCGAGATGGTAATATAAATTTGACACCACTGTGTTGATAGAAAAACAAGCCTCGTTGGTGTCCTTAGTACCTAAATGACTTGCAGCGACACCTAATGTGAACACCATCTCGACTTAATACAAGTTTCTCGATCAACACCAGGGGCACCGGAACGGCCCAAACACTGGCACGACCATAACACACAGATCCCTGTTTTTTTTTAATTATTGCCATCGATTATGTGGGGAAGAGAAAAAAATGACAGTGCATGCAGTTCGTCTTTCGAGGAACATAATATGACAAAATTCCCTGCCAAATTGCCATTTTGTCATATTATGTTCCTCGAAAGACGAACTTTAATGTGCGGGGGCTCTGGGCGTCCGCCCAGTCTGCCAATTTGTAAATCCGGCCCTGCCCCCAGAAAATGTTTGAAAAATGACCTCTATCAGACCAATTTTGGTGCTACTTCTTTAGTATTCTAACCGCTTCCGAAGCGGTTGGAATACCAAAGAAGTAGCCCCCAAAATCTCCTCATCTTACGTTAAGTCGTCATTAATAGCCGCTATTGTGTGCCCAATATTAAAGAAACAAGACGATCTATATGCGTGCACTATTTTCGGATATCCGCCAGAACAAAATTAAAAAATCATAGCCTAGTTATTTGATATGAATGACGTTCGGCTAAAGGTCGATCACAAAAATGTCATGATCGGCAGATGTTTTGCCCCGACATTGGTCGGGGTGGTCGGGACGGCTCCGACGCCCCTGAACACATAGTGGTGATAACATATATTTATCTAAACGCAACAACAGGTAGGTCTATACATGCAGACAGCCATCAGTCTCACCATTAAAAGAATCAGTGACATATATGTACAACTAAGTTGACCGCCCTTTTCGCTTATCTATGATTTCGTCAGAACTTTCCGAGTTCTGTCGGATTTTGTTCCGTGATCAATTGTCTGTCCACTCTGGAAATAATTGCCAGTTCATTTTTTTAAACTCGATCAATTTATTTGGATCAGACAGAGAGGTACACACCCTCCCCTCCCATTTATTAGCGTTTTGACTCCAAAACACTCATAAAATCAAGTCATGGCTGCTGCAAGGTGGCCATATTTTGTTTTGATAAAAAAAAGTATATATTTCGAGTTGGGTATCTACAAACTATTGTTAAACGAATGCGATTCGTATTTAGAAAAATATATTTCCTTAACAAGGTTTATTAATGTGTCTACTGGGGATGAAGGAGGGGGCTATATGGTGCACCATGTGTATTTAGCATGTCACACCGCAATATTCTTAGGAAAAAAACAACAGTAAAAACACCACAAAGATTATTATGTGAAATAAATTGCATAAACGCAGATTCACGTTTATCACATTCCACGCGAACTTTTGACTTAGCCTGTTTCTTTTCTCAGTATATACCAGGCGCGTAGCCACGATTCTGAGCTCTAACTAGGACTCTCCGGTCGTTGCCCCCCCCCCCCCCCCACACTTACATTCAAGAGGACAACGACCCGCAAATTTTAGTGCTCTGAGAGCGAATTTGATGCATTTGAAGCGTGTGTAGCCCCTATATTGGAGACCATTTTGGGGCTCTATGTTGTGTGAAACTTGCATTGGACCAAAGGTCTTTTTTGGGGGGCAGCAAAAATTTTAGGGGAGGGCAAGGCACCCCCCCCCCCCGCCTCTGCTATATACCTAACAGTGTACAGTATTTGCCTAACTACATAAAGAGTTGGGAAAAATCGTTGGTACTTTAATGACTTCCACACATCAATTCTTCTTTGTGGATATCAGTCGAAAATTTAGTCTTGAATTTAGGGCTGCACGGTATATCGATAAACCGATATATTCCGGTATTCAAACCAATATCGATTGAATACCGGTGTAATTACAAAAATATCGGTTTATCGTCATTATTTATGTACCCAAAATTTAATTTTCAAGATGTCTTGAGTTTTAACTGTACCCCAGACTGAATAATATTATCCCTTTACCCAAGGAATCGTCTGCATGTGCCCGCGTAATATACAAATTCAGTAGTTGAAAAAAGAATTTTCAAAAATTTTAACAAAACTATATCATCTGCCCCCTCATTGGAACGAGCTCGCTGAGCTCGTTCCGATGCGTGGTCACATGATATTGTTTTGTAGAAATTTTTGGAAAAATCTGATAAACTATTATTTAAAATAATAAATTTTGATATCGTCTGCGTTGGGTAAAGGTGTTTCAACCCCAATGGTATTCATTCTATTATTGCAATTTTTCAGCAACCGTTTCAAAGAACGAACAGCAGCTTATTCCACTCCTAACAGTATGAAGAAGAAATAATGCCACACCTCCAATATACATTTTTATTTACTTGAGAACAGAGCAAAAAATCAATGAAAACACAATATTTACATGATAATATTGTGCAGTTTTATGGGTATATAGTGCTATAAACTGTGTGCTTTTGTACACCTCGAAGGCAAAATTTTCCCTTCAAAAACACAAATTAGAGCTCATAAAATGGAAGAAAAAAATATACCCATAACATGTTAGTTTTCAAAGCTCTCAGAGTTTTGTGAATAAAAAGACAGTACATTAACCCTTTCATACACACTGACCGAAGTCACTCAGCCCTGTACAATACATAACAGCGTGGAATGTCCCTAAAACACCTGCGTAGTGGCGCTTCCACAGGAGTGGTGTCAAGTTCCGTGAAAGCACAAGTAAAGTTTCAATCCCGAGGTCCACTGGCTGGGGGTTGTCATGCAACAAATAAGAGAAAAATTTCAATAGGAAGTGAAGTGCCGTCCTTGAACCCATTTTTTTCTGGGAATTCCAAACAAATATACACAAATAGTCAACTGCATTTTTAGACCCAGTAAATACTCAGATCATCTCTTTTTCTAGTATTCAGCTCTGATTTAAAAACCTAATAAAATGCGCTAACCCTTTACCTAACATGAAAAGCAGACGACACTTGCAAACAAAATTCTAATTTTTTTCATTTTATGTCTCAAAAACATGGGTTATGACCCCTCTTTGGAACGAGCTCTACCAAGAAACATTCAAGTTGAAATGAAGCCATGAAAAGGTGACATAAATATGATTTTAGTAACTGAAATACCAACACATTTATGATAGAAATATCAGGTTATTATTATTTGGTATTATTCTGGGGATTGAATATGTGCTAAACAAATGCTCAAGCTGAGTACTTTGAGCAATTCACATTATCCTAAAATTAAATCAGCTCTTATGCAGGAATGATCAATTTTCGATGTTTTATCATTTTGTAACTTTGAATGATGGACTTAACTCAGGCTAACGATTTTACATGATGTGCTTTTCTTGAAGCGCATTTCGAGGATTTTTTTTTATTACGATAAGTGAAGTACTATAGAAATCTCGTACCGATTGACATGATCAAGCATTCGATATTGCGTACACTGTAGTTATGTAAATAGTAACAGTTAGAATGTTTGCCAATTTGAAACCGAGTTGGTATTTTGGGAAGTAAAGGAGACATCAGCATCACCAAAGAAGCTCAAAAATCCAGATAGATGTAATTTCCAACTACTCATGACTTGCCCTCCGAATTTCCAACTATAGGAATTTTTGGCCAGCACCACCCCCCCCCCCTCCCCCCTGTCGCCACGTCTCTTGTTGTAGTCTTCAGTCTACCCATGCCCATTATTTTTATGAAAGTCAAAAGATAGTCACAGTTATATATATAGTCGGTAGAGTAAATGGACGGCATTCTCCACAATACCAGGAAAACAGAATAAGCCTTATCTGAGATTACACCAAAATGTCAAAGGCTCATAACTCAGAAATAACGTGTTATCTCGATTTTTCATGATAATCGAACCTTGGGCAGCATCCTTTGTGGGACAGATAAACTATGTTTGATACTTGGACTTTTGTCACACACACACACACGCACACACAGTCCGTGATACAAACGGAGGGCCCGTGGTACTCGGTTCACTCAATTGGTGGCCCAGTATTTGGAGTACAGTGCGTGTTAATTGAATTAGAAGTTGTGCCAGAACAAAAAAGGCCTAAAAAAGTTAAAAATCTGTTTCTCATGCCCTCTCGCATGGTCATTTTGGATGCTGTATGCTCTATTTTTATAATCCATGCAAAGTTAAAAAAATAAAAATTAAACGGATTATGTCTTATATTTTACCCAAGTTAATAAAATTGATAAATTTGTCCCTCGAATGCAACAAGGCTTTACAATGCGTTAACATTGCAAATCCTCCTTGCCCTCAAGGGAAGAAATACACCACCACTCATGCTATTCTGTAGATTTTGAGGCCTAAAACATAAAACAAACCAAGAACATGAACTTTTGTTGGCAAAGAAATAATTACAAAAAATATTAAATAAAATAAAAAACAGCCCGTAGACATGCAGTTTTACAAAAATGGCCTGAGAAACAGAAGATCTACTTTGTGGGGCCTTATATGTATATTTTATTTTTCCACAAATAAATTTCCAAGCATTAATATTGAATTGAACTGAATTCTTTAACAATAATTTATTTATTTATTGGTGTTTAAGGTCACATACTTATGCACAATGACTAATCTTGACCGTGACAGTTTTAATGGTGGAGGAAGCCAGAGTACCCGGAGAGAACCACCGAGCATCGACGAGCAACTGCCAGCTCCTCAACATTCTAACTCTGCACAAGCTCCGCTCCAGCAGGGTTACAGTAGTAGGTGATAACTCAGAATACAAACACACCTGTACATGTACGTGTACGTGTACACGTACATTCGTGCACACCTCCATAGGATTTAGTGTTAAACTCATGTACTTGTACACGATTTGAACGTTTTTAGGGTGTTTTAGAATCCACTTTGCGGTTTCAAACACCACTGAATTGTATCCTAGAGTGAAAAAAACGCCCGTAGTTTTACGTACACGTACATGTACCGTTTTGATTGAAATCGGCAAATGGATTTCTCCCATAGGATTCAGTGTTAAATTGCGAGCAAAAAAACGTCTTGTCGTTTCTAAATCATCGTCTTGCCGATTCTAATAATCCGCGTCAGTAGTATGTAATGTGGTTTTGAGGGAAAGGTTGCAGGACCTCGGTGCAGGACCTCGGAAGTGACGTCATGTCACGTGACCTAGTGGCGCCATGTTGTGTTGTCATGGTAACCCGCGTGAGCGGCCATGTTGTGACGTCATCCCCATAGTGATACGTGGTGTGAGTGCGCATGCGCAGCGCGTGTTGTTAGGGTGATACGTGTTTCCGTCGGCCATTTTGTATACTGGAGGCCGCCATCTTGGTTTCTCTGGTAGCACGTGGTTGCTATATTACCCAATTGTTCTGTAATAGAACGGGGTATGTTCGGAGGGTATGTTCCTTTGTAGAAGAGTAAATCTAATTACCACAAACAACCCGACAATCCATCCAAATCACCAAAATCCACCCGAAATCACCGAAATTGACTTTATTTGATACGGATTTCCTATTTTATCTGCTTAGCACGTAGTGCTATAGTACCGAGAGGCTATCGGGGGTGCATTCGATTGAAGTGGAGTAATTTTCTGGTTTGGATTTTCCCAGAATCCTCATTTAATTACCCAAATAAACCCGTCAAGTTGTATTATTTAGAATTCTTTAAGAATCCTTTTTTTTGGATCCCATGACGTTTTATTTCCTTATTAAGAGTAGCACGTAGTGCTATAGGACAAATTTACCCAGAAATCCTCTGCTTCTACTTGGAACTATATTTTTATAAATTCCTACACTCTATTTTTAGTAACATCCTTAACTGACCCCCTAATTGTTAGTGTCTATATTTAGCAATTTCTTTAAATGACCCCCCTAACTACATGATTTTAAATAATAAAATTAATGAGGAACAAGATGTTTTTACACTGACCAATCAGAGCGAAGTTAATCCACCAATCAGATTTCTGGATTCCCATTGTGTTTCTTTCCCATTACTTTCTATACTAATTTTCTAAATTTCCCAACTTTAACCTATAATCCTATAGGAAACAAACACAAACACCCATCGAGAATGAAAATATCGATGAAAAAACGTTGTGACGTCGTGACGTTTTCAAAAACGTCCGTCACGTCTAAATAAATTCCGGAGAAGAATAACGTCGCGTCATTCTGTTTCGATCCTTCGAACTGAACACATCGCTAGAGAGTTTTCTATAGCAATTTTGCCTTTGCAAAAAATTTATGAAGATGTCTGAAGCTGCTACTGCCGTTACCAGAACTGATGTCGACGCCTGTGAAGAGTGTGGGAAGACCTTTACAGACCGCTGCAACCGAAACCGCCATGTGCGTACCAAGCACGCCACCGGAGAGAAGAAGACCCACGATTGTACCAACTGCAACAAGACCTTTACGAGGAAAGAGTATCTCCTTGACCACCTGAAGAAAAGTTTGGAGATATATACATGTATGGAATGCGGCCAGGAGTTTAACCAACTACTCCATTTTAATCGACACAAGAGCGTTACCCACCGACCAGTTCCTGTACCATCTAAAAGGAAGACTGATGAACCGAAAAGAGGACCACCTAAACAACCACGGACCACGACGACCACCCATTATGATGTTGACCCAATGGAGTTTGAAAAGAATATGATGTCTGAAGAAGAGCCAGATGAGATATTGACCGTGTACGAAGATAACTGGAGTTCTATTAGAACAAGCCACATGATGAACAGAAGAGTCCAAGACCAATATAACTACCGGATCAACGATGTGAACCTGAAGATGATGACTGATGAATTGATGACTACCATATTTCTGCCACAACAGCTAAGATTTAAAATTAATCTGAGTTTTGGTTTTATCCTGCGACACAATGAAACGAATGAACTGAAGTATTACCATCCATCACAAAACAACGCCCGGGTACTTGATGTTCCACAACTTGTATGCTGCCAAGAAGACTTTGAAGAATTCCTTGATGATGTCATGGAAGAAGATATCCTAGAATGGGCCAAATTGAAACGACCCAACATCAAATGGCTTGTCGAGAGAGTTACCAACGTCACATTTTATGTGAACAAGCTGAAAGACCACCCAATTGGAATGGTAGAAGATCTTCCTGACTACATTCTCCAGAACAAAGCAGTAAATGCTTTGGTGAAAGATAGAGCTCGCCATTTTACCTATGAAGACAACCTGTGTATTTTCCTCTGTTTAGCTTTATGGAGTGGTTCCATAACAGACAACCTCAACTATACAACAGATGCCATGTACAACAAGTATTCAGAGAAGCCAAAGAATGAATTCCGTGGAGTAACTTTAGCCGAATTACCTGACTTGGAGAAATGTTTTGAAGTAAATATCCAAGTATATGAACTTGTCAAGAATGCTGATGACCAAATTGTTGCCAAATTAGTACAGAGATCTCACAGAAAGTATGAAGATACCATGTATGTGAACGTTTACAAGAACCATTTTAGCTACATCATCGATATAGACCAATACTGCAAATCCTTTGAATGCCGCAAATGCGGCAAATTATGGAAGACCTCCTGGGCAATAAATCGTCACGAGAAAACCTGTACAGATGAAGTAAATTACCAGTATGTTGGCGGTGTATACCATCCATCCCAGTCCATATTTGATCTGTTAGAAGACGAAGGTATAGAAGTATCTGAAGAGAAGAAGTTTTATCCATACCGTGCAACGTTTGATTTTGAAAGTTACTTTGTCAAATCCAGTCTACCTGCTGACAGTGATAAACTGATATGGGAAGCAGAACACCGATCATTGAGTGTTAGCATATGTAGTAATGTTCCAGAATACCAAGAACCGAAATGTTTTATTACAAATGGAAATTCTCAAGAACTTGTTGAAGAAATGATGACATACCTCACAGCTATTTCATCTCATTGCCACCAACTGATGCAGACCTATCATGCTTGGACCTTGTTTAAACTCAGACAGAAAATTGATGAAACGCTGGAAGCGGAAGCCAGAGCTACTGGAGAAGATACATCCAAGATGCACCCTTTACAAAAATTGGAGAAGAAATTTCAAGATTACCTGCAAGAGATGCCCGTCATCGGATTCAACTCTGGAAAATATGATATGAATGTAGTCAAGCGTGAACTGATGACATACCTGAAGAGACAGAATCCACTCAAGTTTGCAGTGAAGAAATCGAATAACTATATGTGCGTCTCGACAGAATCTTTCAAGTTTGTTGATATTTGCAACTACCTCGCTCCAGGATTCAGCTATGACAAGTTTTTGAAAGCATTTGGCTGCTCCGTGACGAAGGGATTTTCACCATATGAATGGATTGACAGCTTGAACAAATTGGATCAAGACCACCTACCAGACCATGAAGCCTTCTACAGTTCTCTCAAGAAAGAAAATATATCCAATGAAGAATACCAGTACTGCCAGCATGTATGGAACGACCTGGAGATGACAACTTTCCGTGATTTTCTGATCTGGTATAATAACCGAGATGTAAAACCATTCCTTGAAGCAGTTGACAAGCAGTTTGCTTTCTACCAAGAACGCCACATCGACATGTTTAAAGATGGTATCAGTGTTCCGGGCCTCACGTTGAAATACCTGTTCCAGACCATGAATGATGACACTTACTTCACGTTATTTAACCAGAAGAATAAAGACTTGCATCACTTGGTGAGAGATAATATCGTTGGTGGACCTTCAATTATCTTCAACCGATACCACGAGAAAGATGTTACCCGAATCAGAGAAACAAAATATGGCAAAGAAGCAAAACCATGTGGAAGTATTATAGGCTTTGATGCGAATGCATTATATCTTTGGTGCCTAATGCAAGAGATGCCAACGGCTTGGAGTATTAGACGTCGCGAAGAAAACCAGTTTAAACCAGAACATCCAATGAAGTATGGTAAAATGGCTGAACAATGGTTAGAGTTTTTATCCATGAGAGATGACATCCACATCAGACATCAGTTTAACGGAGCTGAAAAAATGATTGGTCGAAGACAGTTGCCTGTTGATGGTTGGCGCAAAGAGACACAGACTGTATACCAGTTCCATGGCTGCTTCTGGCACGGACATACCTGCATGAAAGATAAGAATGGCCTTCCTATCATCCATAATGAAGTCAGAGATAAACCGATGAAAGAACTGCTACAAGACACCCGTACCAATGCAAAGTACATCACCGATTTGGGCTATAAACTTATTGAAATCTGGGAGTGTGAGTGGAGAGAGATGAAGAAGATGGATGCCACACTCAAAGCCTTCCTGAAAGAGAACTTTTCAGACAAAATAGATGGTGCGATGACAGAGAAAGAAATACTGAACAAAGTGAAGACCGGTGAACTGTTTGGTTTAGTCGAATGTGATATACATGTACCAGATCACCTGAAAGAGTACTTTGAAGAGATGACACCTATCTTCAAGAATACAGATATTTCCATAGATGATATTGGTGAACACATGAAGGCCTTTGCCGAGAAGAATGGAATCATGAAGAAACCCCGTAGAAGTTTGATCGGAAGCTATGGAGCAGAAAAAATGTTATTTGCAACCCCTTTACTGCAGTGGTACCCCCAGCATGGTATTGAAGTTAATCACGTCTATCAAGTTATCCAATATAAACCAAGAAGATGTTTTGAAAAATTTGGAGATGAAGTATCTGAAGCAAGAAGACAAGGAGATGTTGACCCTGACAAGTCGATCGTTGCCGACACCATGAAGCTGTTGGGAAATTCTGGATATGGCAAAACCGTGACCAACAAAGAGAAGCATCGACGTGTGTGCTATTGCGACGACGAAGAAGTTACCAAAGCTGTAAATGACATGTCCTTCAGAGCCTTGAATCCATTAGATGAAACATTATATGAAGTCGAACTCAACAAGAAGTCCATCAAGTTGGATCTGCCACTTCATATCGGATTCTTTGTTTACCAGTATGCGAAACTCCGGATGCTTCAGTTCTATTATGATGTCATCGATACTTTTATCAACCGCCAAGATTTCGAATATGCTGAAATGGACACAGATTCTGCATATATATGTACTTCGTCACCATCCATAGATGAATTAGTGAAACCAGAGAAGAGAGTAGAATTTTACAAAGAGAATCACAAGTGGTTTCCATCAGAGTGTTGTGATTTCCACAGAGATGATTATGTGAAAACCAAATTAGAAGGCAAAGAATGGCTGTCACCCTCATGCTGCCAAGAAAGAAAGCGTTTTGACAGGAGAACTCCAGGCTTGTTTAAGGTAGAATGGCAAGGAACCGGCATCGTTGTACTGTGTAGTAAAACATATTATTGTTTCGGAGCCACCAATAAATTCAGTTGTAAGGGAATCAGCAAACGCCACAATGATTTGACGAAAGACAGATATTTGCAAGTTTTGAAGACTCAACAAAGTGGATCTGGCATCAACCGAGGATTTGTGATGAATGACAACACTATGTATACCTACCAGCAGAGCAGAGATGGACTATCATATTTCTACCCAAAACGAAGAGTTTTAGAAGATGGAGTTAGTACCATACCACTAGAGATTTAAAGAAGAAACAATTGAGTGAGTGTCATATTTTTCTACAACCTGAACCAAGTCTAGCTTTTGCCTACAAAAAAATTCCTAAAAAAAACGAAATGGTTTTTAGGTGGTCTACTCAATCATATTAGGCTCATCAAATTTTTAAAGTCCTTTATGGCATTCTCTAAAGTCCTTTATGGCAGTCCTCATAAAGTCCTATATGGCATTCTCTAAAGTCCTTTATGGCAGTCCTCATAAAGTCCTTTATGGCAGTCCTCATAAAGTCCTATATGGCATTCTCTAAAGTCCTTTATGGCAGTCCTCATAAAGTCCTATATGGCAGTCCTCATAAAGTCCTATATGGCAAGTTTTTTCTCAAAGTAAAAAGTCCTTTATGGCATTCTCTAAAGTCCTTTATGGCAGTCTCATAAAGTCCTATATGGCATTCTTTAAAATCCTTTATGGCAGTCCTCATAAAGTCCTATATGGCATTCTCTAAAGTCCTTTATGGCAGTCCTCATAAAGTCCTATATGAGACTGCCATAAAGTCCTTTATGGCATTCTCTAAAGTCCTTTATGGCATTCTCTAAAGTCCTTTATGGCAGTCCTCATAAAGTCCTATATGGCATTCTCTAAAGTCCTTTATGGCAGTCCTCATAAAGTCCTATATGGCAGTCTTCAAAAAAAAATTCTAAATGGCAAGTCTTACAAGGCAATACATTTTTTTCTAGTGTAAAGATTTTTTCAATTTTTTTATTTATTCTAATACAGAGAGATTTTTCATCATTATCATCATCATCATCATGTTCCTGATATACTTTAGGCTAACCCTATTGGAAGTGGAGGATACTTCTTTAGTTTCATTCAAAACTTAGTTTCATTCAAAACTTTTTAGTTCCATTTATTTTTTAAAAAATGTTGATTCATGGTATCTTTTAGGTTACACCTATTGGAACCAGATGATACTTCTTTATTCAAAATTTAGTTTCATTCAAAACTTTTTAGTTCCATTTATTTTAAAAACATGTTGATTCATGGTATCTTTTAGGTTACACCTATTGGAACCAGATGATACTTCTTTACTTTTTAGTTTCATTCAAAACTTTTTAGTTTCATTCAAAACTTTTTAGTTACATTTATTTTAAAAGACATGTTGATTCATGGTATCTTTTAAGTTACACCTATTGGAACCAGATGATACTTCTTTACTTTTTAGTTTCATTTCATTTTTTTTTTTAAAGTTGATTCCTGGTGTCTTTTAGGCTACCCCTATTGTATAACCAAAGGAATAAATCATCATCATCATCATTACTAAGAAATTCTCTGTTGTAAATATTTAAAAGAAATGAGAAATTTTTATGATAGAAAAACTAAATTGCTAAGTTGGACATGTTGTTTTCGTTTTCTTTTTTTTGATGAACAAAAAAAAATTCCTTCAAAGCGGATACGAACTGTAGGGGGTGGGAATGCACTCGAGCTATTTGACTTATCTCCATTGGACAGAGGTTTGTAGCTTGACCTGTCCCAAGCCAGTATAAAATGCAGAGGGCCATATCCTACAGTTTAAGGATCAAGATTGCAGTTTGATCGCCAAACTGACCAATCAGATCGAAGTTAATCAAACATTCAAATTTCTGTATTCTCATTGTGTTTCTTTCCCATTACTTTCTATACTAATTTTCTAAATTTTCCAACTTTAACCTATAATCCTATAGGAAACAAACACAAACCCCAACCAAGAATCAAAAACTCAATCAAAATTTGTTCAACTGGGGTAATGTTTTCAATCACGTCCGTCAAAGATATATAAGATTAGGCAAAGCATGGACTTGGCATCATTCACGATCGAACCATTGACCAGAGAAGATGTTCCGAATTGGCACCAAGCAGACTTATGCTAACATCACCCAGTACCAGGGTGAACTGAAGATTCATCTCAGAAGATACTTTGAGGGAAAAGACCAGAAACCTTATCCTACGAAGACTGGTATTGCTCTATCTTTAGAAGAATGGAATGCCTTGAAATCTCAAATAGAAGAAGTAGATGCAGCCATCAAAACCCAACAAACAACTTTAACTGAAGACACTAAACCTACTAACCATGAAGACTTCAAAAAACCAAATCAAGAACCACCTTTGAAGAAGAAGAAGAAGATCACAGTGAGAATAACCCAACCACGACCATTGATCGTTGATGAAATTGATAGTGAACTCAGGCAAGTTCACTTGCAGCATGAACTTTGCTTGGCATATGCTCATTTTGTCGAAGAGAACATTGACACTGTAATGAAAGAAAAATGCTATGGATGTACAGTCGACCACCCACGTCAGATTCAGCATAATGTATGCCTAATGATGTCTGAAGAAGAGAAGATTATAACATGTTTTAGTGACGCACTTGAAAGAGTTAACAAGAATGATGTTCATCTACTGTGGCACCATAATACTTCTGGAATGAATCCACCACCAGTACAGAAAGAATATGAAGATATGTTCGGGAAACCTCTCACAAATGAACAGAGACGTTGTATTATGGATTTGGTGATTGAATTTATGACCATCAAGAAACCTGTTACAATTGGATTCTAATTGAAGATGTAAATAGATGTTGTAAATAGATGATTTTTTTTTATAAAAAAAGAAGAAAAAAGAAGAAAAAAAGTATAAAATGAAGAAACAAGAAAAAAAGGTGGTAATGACGCTTAAGTTATTTGATGTTTATCTTCTTGACAAATATCAAACAAACTTAAACTGTCCCCAGCCAGTAAGTCAGAGGGCCACCAATTTTAAATATTTTTTGGATGACGGTTCATATTGGCCACCTCTCCAAAAGGTATAAAAGGGGGAGTAGTCCCCACGTTCAGTGGGGGCCACCTCCCCAAAAGGTATAAAAGGGAAGTAGTACCCACATAGAACAACAAAGATGGATCCTCGTTGGAAGCATCCATTCACTTGTTTATTGTGTGGTCCCACGGGTAGTGGTAAATCATCCTTTGTAAATCGGGTTATTCAAAACATTCAAAATATTATATCACCTGTCCCAAGTCACATCATTTGGTGTTATAGTGAATGGCAACCATTATACAATACTTTACCCCAAGTAGAATTCGTAGAGGGTCTCCCCCAAGAATTAAAATCTGATAGTTTAGTCATATTGGATGATCTGATGCTCGATGCAGATGTTCGAGTGTCTAGATTATTTACTAGAGGTAGTCATCACCGTAACATTAGTGTGATCTACATTGTTCAAAATTTATTCGATAAAAATAAAGTCCATAGGACTGTAGCTCTCAATAGTCATTACATGATCTTGTTTAAAAATCCTAGGGATCGTTCTCAGATCTCACACTTGGCAGCACAGATGTATCCTGGTCATTCCAAGTTTCTGAGAGAAGTTTTCGAAGATGCCACTTCGACACCATATGGTTACCTTTTAATAGATCTCAAACAAGATACTCCTGAACACATGAGATTAAGAAGTCACATTTTTTCCAGGGGAAACCCAATATGTGTACCTCCGAAAAGTATAAAAGGGGAGCAACAAGTCTGACTCGAGTCAGAAGCATGTCTGACCGTCTCAAGTGCAACATCGCTCTTCTCAAGGTTCTTATTAAATCGAAACCCGCACTCGTCAAATCCATACTAAAACATGCAGACAAAGAATTGATAACTTGTTTGTGTGACTGTGCCTCGAATATACTGAAGGGAGCAGTACCTCTGACCAAAGCTCAGAGAACCAAACTCGTTCGTCAGAAACAACTAGTGAGGGCAGTGGCAAACAAAGGTACATCTGACAAAAAGAGGAGGCAAATCTTGCAGAAAGGGGGATTCTTGGGGGCATTGCTACCTCCTGTACAATTGGGTGCTGTTAAAGGTATATTTGGATGATGGAATATGCAAAGAAGATGGCTTTGGTAGAAACAAGGGTATTGGAACGTCTACAAGAAACTCCAAGACAACCGAATGAACTGGCTGTTTCATCACTGGATAGAGAAATGAGAGATATTCTCGATGCCCCTTTTCTTTCGGCTGATGAAAAGATGTAAGTGGGGGGAGGGCAGGCACCACGAGCAAGTCGGAAGCAACCGTGGGAGTCCCAATATGGTTACAATGTGCTGCGCATAGAACTTGTGGCTGAGTTATGTGTATTCCGCCAGGACTAGTTCTCGTGTTTATTCAAGCATACGACTCATTTCAAAAACTGGAGTCTGATAAGTGCTGTTTGTCGTGTAATTCAGTTTATTTAGGTCAAATCGTGATTCGACATGCTAGCTATGTATGATTCATAGCTTCATCCATTAATCTGGGTGAGTCATTGTTGACATTAGAGTGTATCCGTCTGACGACAGTTAGGTAATTCAGACTAACGTTGGTGATACGATAAATAAGTTAGACTGTATCGGCGACCTTTATACAATTGATGGTCGGTTAACTGTGATATAGGCGTCGAGTGCACCTGTGATTCACAGTGAAGAAAAGAAGCACGTGTTGTTTGGCTGATACGATGTACATCAGGGACCGTGATACAATTAGTGGTCCATTAACCGTAATATAGGCATCAAATGCGCCTGTAATTTCTCGGTTAATTATCGTATGGGCGCTTGTGTTTATTCCACTAAGCGACACAGCCTATCTTATGACGGCGTGTAATATGTTTTATTTGTGACATCGTATCAGTATTTGGCATGCGTAATAAGGCACATTTGTGGAGGCATGCTGAATTGTTGAATGCAGGTGCTTTTAATTCAGACTAACGTTGGTGATACGATAGATGCGTTAGAATGGATCGGCGACCTTTTTTCAATTGGGTGGTCGGTTAACTATGATGTAGGCGTCAAGTGCACCTGTGATTCACAGTGAAGAGGAAGAGCACACGTTATTTGGCTGACACGATGTATATTGGGGACCTTGATATAATTGCTGGTCCATTAACCGTGATATAGGCGTTATGTGCGCCTGTGATTTCTCGAGTAATTGTTGTATGGGCGCTTGTGTTTATTCCACTAAGCGACTCAGCCTATATTATGGAGGCATGTAATAAGACGACGCCAAGGCTGTAATTGTTTCCAATAATGGATGCTGCCCTTTTAGGAAGGAATAATGTTTTGCATATAAGATCGTATCAGTTTCCAGCATAGTATATGACCATTCTAGCCTGGATTGTTATTGTTTCCAATAAATTGACGCTGCCCTATTATTGGGCCGATACAATGTTTTGTATATAAAATCGTACCAGTTTTCAACATGGACTAGGACCTTTTAAACGGCCTATCAGTATGAGCTAGCTGCATCATTAGAGAAATGCGCTTCTGAATTATTAGGCTCATACCATTATTTGAGTAAGTAACTGTCATCAAACAGGGGGATATTGTCCCATGACGGAAAGCGACTGAACGTTTCTATACATTTGTGCTTTCTGAGCTTGTGGAGCTTGGAGCTCGCGATAAAAGAGCTGATTTCAGTATAGTACATTGAAATTCGTATGTGCTTCGGTATAACATTTGTTTAGCCTGAAGCCTATTGGTACTTGTCCGGAATTTAATCCGCTATGCCTGACTAGTTTCAACCTTTACGGTTTTATCAAAGAAACAAATACCTCAAGACTTCAATTTGTGTAAGTCTGAGACTACCGATTCTTGGTCGGTAATGTATTGTGGTATATAGGAAATATAGGTCGCTATGGGTGAGCGCCACTTGATACCAATTCGTTGAATGTTACAGCTTTCAGACATGGCTGAGACTTGAATTTGAACACTGCTGTTTTTCAGGTTCTGAGTAATATATTATCAACTGTTTATTGTAATTTCATATATTGCTATTTCAAGGAAATATGATTGATTTTCGGGAGGCGTTGCCTCGACCGTTAATTATGTTTCACACCTTATTCTGTTCGTGTCTGAGGACCAGGTGTTTGTGCAAGACTGAGTGTGTTTTGTTTGCACTCGATTGTTTATGCCTTTTTATGGCTTGTTTGAAACAGCTCTAATTGGAGAACTGAAGTGACTGTCGCACTTTATTGACTTGACTGTCGCTTATGTATGCACTTTAGTGTTTGTGCATTCGTGGCTCATTTGAGTTCGTTCTAATTGGAGAACTATAGCCATTCTAGCAGTCTTTTAGGTCGACTGTCTGAGACGCTCAGTGACTTGTATGTCGCTCTCAGAAGTTTCAAAGCTTGCAGGAAATACACAGAAGACTGTGTATAACACGGGCTTGTGGTGTGAAACTCCGATTCAGTTTCTAAATCGACCGACAGGCTCTGCTGTCTGGGATAGAAACCGTCGAGCGATGAAGCTTGCAAGCAGGCTGGAGGTACACAGGCTGTGTACGACACGGGCTTGTGGTGGAAGCTTCAGGGTTTGGCAAGCTAGCGGGCAATAACACACATTAATGCGTTAGCACTGGCTTGTGGTAGGCAAACCCCTGTTGGCTATGTGTAAAGTCTGCAAGCAGGCTGGGAGTATACAGAAAATTCTATATACAACACTGGCTTGTGGTAATGAGACTTTACGGTTTCGAAGCTGGCAGGCAATGTCACATAAATGTGTATTGCACGGGCTTGTGGTAGCGAAACCTGTGATAGCCAACACACTGAACATAAATAAATACAATACAATAGTGTAAAACGCGAGAGTGAAATAGCGATTAAATCAATCGAAAAATGCGAATGTGCAGTCGCGATACCTGGTGTTTGATACAAACGAATCTCAGTGGTTTCGTATTCACGTGTGTGAAAATCATAATCGTGCATTGAGAATCAAATTTGTGGAAACTTCAACAGTGTTATCGGTTAATTAAAGATGGCGTCCGAGCTGTACGTGTAGTATACGTGGAAATGAGAGATATTACCTCAATATAATCAAATTTTACAAAGACACTTGACATTTCAACAAAAGTTAATGGCTCCTCGACCAATTAAAGTCGAATTCGAGAAGTCGAAGACGAAGACATTCTCGATTCTGTACCTATGACAATGAAGAGAAAGGGCAAGTTGTTGTTGAATCGTATTAGAAGTGACCCAAATATATCTTGGAATGAGAAGGGTAAATTAGTCTACAAAGATCAAACAGTGGTAGGGTCGAATGTAACAGATCTTCTAAACGATTTACTTAGAAGACGAAAATCTTTCCAACCAAAGGGATGGGAAATGTTGGCCGAAGCTTTGAGATAGTAACATACCCCAAGAATTAATTGGTCATAAAGAACGTTGGGATTTTATGACACAGGCACCGATAAAGTCGGAACCAAAACAACCAAAGAAAACAGAAACGCCAAAGTGGACCGAAAAAAAGGTATAAATAGAGTTGACACTTGAACAAGGCAGTCATGGAAGCTTTGTACTATGATTCTGAAGTGCCTGGTAGTTTTGGTGGTGTAGACGCTCTTCGTAGAGCGTCCAAGAAAAAAACCAAACAAGTTGTAAAATGGTTAGAGACTCAAGACACATACACTCTTCACAAACCTGTTCGTCGTACATTTCTTAGAAGAAAAGTAATAGTTAGTGGTATAGATGCACAATGGCAAGCTGACTTGGTAGATGTTTCAAACATAAGTAAATTCAACAAAAACATAAAAATTTTGTTGACATGTATAGATGTATTTAGTAAATATGCTTGGGTGATGCCATTACAAAACAAACTTGGTGATTCCATCGTGAAAGCGTTTAGTAAAATTTTCAAACAAGGTTGTAAACCAGAAAAATTACAAACTGATCAAGGCAAAGAATTTCTAAACAGAAAATTTCAGAATTTTCTCAAAGATCACAAAGTCGACTTTTTCACTACACAAAATGTGGAAACAAAATGTTCCGTAGTAGAAAGATTCAATAGAACTTTGAAAACCAAAATGTGGAAATATTTTACCAAGAATGATACACTAACTTTTCCACTTCAAAACTTGGTGAAATCATATAATCATTCTCATCATCGCAGTATAGGTATAGTGAACCTCTGAAGTTTCTTCAAAATGGAAGAAGGATCGAACGGTTCTTGGCCTCTGTTTGGTAAAAAGAATTCCAAGGAGCGAGATCACTTATTTTTCACAAATAATCATTTTGTATATCATCATCATTACCAGTGTCGTTAATCTCACTCTCGAAAACACAGACAGCAAGTTGTGGACTGCTCTCTTGAGTAGTAGCATAGGATATTTGTTACCAAATCCAACCATTAAGAAAAAGTAATGTTTTATTTGACTCTACCAAGTAATAGTTTAATGAACGTGTTTCCAGAAAACACGTTGACTACGTACACCACTCAGTTATCACAACCAGTGAATCTCACGGGAGAATGGGAAGTTGGTCTGGCAGAGATTCAGTATCCAAATACTTGGTTCAATATTCGTGGAGAAGAAGCTTTCGTTACAGTGTTCTGGTCTTCGAAAAAGAATTACCGACTTACTCTCAAGTGTAACGAAATGCCCTCCATGGAGCGCGTCGGGTTAACCTCCGTGGGGCCTGTCGGAGTCATATGATTGCACTTGGGAGTCTTGGTTCCCGAAGTGTTAATGTGTTAATCAGAGTGGCCAAGTCCTACTTGGTAATAATTCTCTGTTGTATAAACTTTAATAAGTAAACGCTGTTTTCAGGCACAAGTTATGTAATTTTATTCATATTCCTAGTATATTTGCATTGCATAACATCAGTGCAACTGACCTAAAAAGTACTCTGCGCACTTACTATAGAAGTGGAGCACGAGACACGAAATTAGACAATAGTCTGACCTAAAGGAACCTTACTAAGGTGTTTTCGACAGAATTTGCAATTATGACTGGCATAATAGCTAGTAAAAGCCTAACCTATAATAACCCCATCAGAATGCTTTTGACAGATTTTAGCATTGTATACTGACCCGACCTAACCTCAACACACCCAGTATCAGTTTCAGCTCTGAGAATTGTGCAATCTAGCACGTTCGCTAGGCGGCACTGTCGGTTTTGAAATTGTACACCTACTAAATGCCAATGTCCTTTTAAATGCGAGAACGCATACTCTTAGCATAGGATACCCACAGGATGCCCTACTATCCCGGAATGGCGGTAGGGGGTTAAGAAATACCTCTCCGCCATCTTGGGGTATAAGTGGTGTTTTATGGTGTTTTATGACGTCAACTGAAACAAGTTTTATCGTGTTTTATGACGTCCATTGATACAAGATATGCACGACTATGCACGAATCAAACTGTATTTAAACCCACGGAAGCACCCGAGTAGACACTTCTCTCTTTGGTCTTCCGTCGTACAAGAAGTCACTCTCCTACTCGTGGAAGGACGCCGCCGAACGCTGCCAGGCCAGACAACAGTTCCAGACACAGGACGCGATGAGAGCGATGCGATAATTTCGACTTAGTCTCATTTCGTATTTTATATATTTTATAAATTTACCAGAGAGAGAGAATATTTCAGTTTAAATTATAGGAACTTTATTTAGGGTTTAGTGAATAAACATAGAAAACTGTAAGTAACTTTTATGTGTTTTGAATTCACCCTTTCGCTGCGGCTGCAGTATCAAGAATTGTTGCAGACTCTACAGAAACTGGTTGCCTCCTAGACTGAACACTTAAATTGTCCTGTGGCCACTTGCCACGATTGTAGTCCTAACCCAAATCCACTAGACGATCATTTTTCCGGGGTACTTAACCCTGCTATGCCACATCAAGGAAGGTCGTTATTCGGATCCCATTGATGTGATACGAGCTATCAATGATGTTAAAGAATTACTCTTGCCTCGTCACGATAAGGTAGCTTTTGAACTGGATAGAGTGACTGGTAAAGTTCGTATCACGGTACGTGATGGAGTCGTGGTCACATTGAGCCCTACTCTTCAAAATATTTTGGGATTTAATGAGTGTGTTTTTAAATCAGGAACTTACAATTCTTCCAGAGTTGCCGATGTCAACCAAGGATTTTATTCACTCTATGTATATTGTGACTTGGTTCGTGACCAAGTCGTAGGAGATACAGGAATACCACTTCTTCGTATCGTACCCGTACGTGGAAAATATGGGGATATCATCTCTAAAACATTTGAGAATGTGTATTATGTACCGGTAGAACAAAAAAATTTCAGTACCGTCCAGGTGTATATAAGGGGTGACACAGGAGCCATAGTACCATTCGAGTTCGGGAAAGTGACAGTGACACTTCATTTCAGAAATCGTAGATCTCTTCATTTCACATAAACATGACTTACTGTTGTAAGTCCAAATTATACGAAGAATATTACACGAAACAAGCTGGGAATGGTCTACCGGCTTTTTCTGGAGTTCAAATACAGAGAGGATACGGTTTGGGGAGTATATTGGGAGGACTGAAGAATATGGTGTTACCTTTATTGAAAACTACAGCCAGGACCGTGGGAAAACAGTTATTGAGAAAAGGAGCAGCCTTTGCCGAAGATGTCATTGAAGGGAAAAATGTAAAAAAGGCAGCAATCAAAAAAATCAAAGAGGCTGGTGCAGGAGCTTGGAATGAAGTAGTTGGTGGTTCAAAACCACCCGGTAGGAAAAGTATAAAAAGGCCCGCACCACGCAAAACTAGCAAATCGACAAAAAGAAGGAGAACTGTTCAGACCCAAGACCATCTCGGTGCATGATGTCTCTCATTAATGAAAAATCTTGTGAGTGTGTCAACAGCGAACTCGACTTGTTTTCCATACCACCAACACAGACTAGTGTGGAACATGGGCAATGGGTAGAACACAGGCCTTTGGCGACTATAGGAAACAGTGGTCCAATAGAATTCCACATTGCAGGATTAGGAGATGATTATTTGAATTTGGCACAGACATACTTGTATGTTAAAGCAACGGTTGTAGATTCCAATGGGGCATCAATTGCACCCGATGCCAAAGTGGGCCCAGTCAATTTATGGATGCATTCCTTATTTAATCGAATCGATATCAGCTTGAATGAAAAACTGGTATCTCCTTCCAACAACACTTATCACTACAGAGCTTTCATAGAAACTTTGTTGAGTTATGGACCAGCTGCCAAGAAGTCACAACTGACTAATACATTATGGTACAAGGATACGGCCGGACACATGGAAGATTTGACAGATGATAACAAGGGATTTCTTCTTCGAAAGAAATTTATAGAGAAAAGTAAAATCGTGGACATGACTGGAAGATTACATTTGGACATGTTTTTCCAAACTCGTTACTTGCTGAATGGAGTTAATGTTCATGTTAAAATGAATAGAGCCAAAGATGCTTTCGCATTGATGACCGATACCGCTACATACAAGATCAAAATTCTAGATGTATCCATGTTTGTACGCAAAGAGAGACTCCAATCATTCGTGAGAATGGCTCACGAGAAAGCACTAACAAAAGCAACTGCAAAATATCCTATCGATCATGTGGAAACCAAGGTGTTTTCAGTGCCGAAAGGAAATCTGAGCATTACACGAGAAAACTTATTTTTAGGCCAACTACCTAAACGCATTGTAGTGGGATGTGTAGACAACGATGCTTTCAATGGAAACTTTTCAAAGAATCCATATAATTTCAAGAACTACAAAATCAATTACTTGGCATTGTACGTGGATGGGCAGCAGATTCCAGCCAAACCATTACAACCTAGATTCGAACAACAAGAAGTGGCGAGATGTTATGCAACTCTGTTCCAAGGAACTGGACAAATGTATGAGAATGAAGGAAACCACATCAGCTGAGAAGAGTACATAAATGGATACACCCTATTCGTATTCGACCTGACTCCAGATCTATCACATGGACAACACTTCGATCTGGTGAAGAGAGGAAACTTGAGACTAGAAGTCCATTTCGAAAACCCATTACCAACCACAATCAACGTACTGGTGTATGCAGAATTCCAGAACATCATAGAAGTGGATAAGAATAGACAAGTAATCTTCGATTACTCAACATGAACACGTTGCAGTTAGAGAATGCACTTCGATCAGATAGTTGTTTGAAGAGAATATGTTTGGGTGTATTTTCAAGAAACAAATTGCCAAGAAGATTACCAGATCACAGACCAGTGGCTTTGATAGCCAACACGGATCCAGACCACAGAAAAGGAGAACATTGGGTGGCTCTCTTTGTGAGTCACCACAACGCAGAATACTTTGATTCCTATGGATTACCACCACAACACAGACCATTCGAGAATTTCCTGAAGAAGAATTCCAGATATTGGAAGTATAATACGAAACGCCTTCAAGGACCATTACCAGTGTGTGGACAATACTGTTTGTTTTACTTGAAACATCACTGTCGTGGTGTACCGATGGAAACCATATCCAACATGTTTACCACTGATCTAATGGATAATGATGTGTTGGTTAATGACGTCATAGAGGAAACCAGTCACTAGATGTCGCTGCATTGAAGGAAAACTATAAAAACTGGTGCACTTGGTGTCCAGCTCATTTGTGTTTCGACAGCCAAAGAAGAAGGATGTCTACTAATGTGACCGTCTTCAAACTTAACAACGATTTACAGATTCAACTGTTCAAGAACGACGTTGGGTTCCAGTTTACCACCAGAGATTGGGAACAAGTGACCAAAGCAGTGGATATTGCAAAGAAGAGAAGTCTTGAAATAGGAGAACCCAAACCAAAAAGAGAAAGAAAACCAAAGAAGAATGAAGATAAAAAGGATTGAAGAATGTTCACTATTCCATGTTTGATCAGGATGGCACTGAATGATTATCAATCAAGAAACCAAGAAACAAGAAATCCAAGAGACTTTGTAGAGAGAATGAGCGTTTCATTTGAAACGTATTTTCGTGATGTTCCGCCACCGGTACTGGAGCAGTTATTACGTGGAGAAGATAAAATAAGAAAGACACCAGAACAAAGACCACCAAAACACATCAAGTATGCATTGGAGGAAAATCGTCTCAAGACATTTCAATTCATGTTACAAAGTGAAAGTGTGAAAACCCCGAATGAACTGACAAAAGCTGGATTCTTTTATTTGGGGACAGGAGACAGAACTCAATGTTTTCATTGTGGTATTATTGTTCGTTTCTGGGAAACCGAAGATGAGGTTATAGAAGAACACAGAAAATATTCTCCAGACTGTTACTACATTCATAATTTACCACCTGAATTCATGGACGTTGAAAAAGAAGAAGAAATGGCCATCAGAGAAGAAGAAGAAATGGACACATCATTTCAAGAAGAAGAAGATTCACGGAGGACAAAATGTAGTGTGTGTTTATTAGCTGAAGCCAATGTCGCTCCGCGACCATGTAACCATTTGTGCCTGTGCAAAGACTGCTGTAAACCACTCAGAAGATGTCCAATCTGCAGAAAGACTGTTTATGAATATCTGACAATCTACATACCATAAAAAGATGTATTTTTGTTGTTGAATAAAAGAAATTTAAATTTATATTTAGTG
The DNA here is from genome assembly GCA_031216915.1 of Pictodentalium vernedei. Classification (NCBI taxonomy): domain Eukaryota; kingdom Metazoa; phylum Mollusca; class Scaphopoda; order Dentaliida; family Dentaliidae; genus Pictodentalium; species Pictodentalium vernedei. The sequence goes on along the minus strand of CM062292.1, from coordinate 80,523,567 downwards.
TTGTTATTTTTTAAACTTTCCATCGAAGTACAAAGAAAAATCAAAATGAGGGATAGTAAATTAGACCTCGTACGACACATCTGTTGGGTAGATCCTTATTTATTTTATTATTTAAAATCATGTAGTTAGGGGGGTCATTTAAAGAAATTGCTAAATATAGACACTAACAATTAGTTAGGGGGTCAGTTAAGGATGTTACTAAAAATAGAGTGTAGGAATTTATAAAAATATAGTTCCAAGTAGAAGCAGAGGATTTCTGGGTAAATTTGTCCTATAGCACTACGTGCTACTCTTAATAAGGAAATAAAACGTCATGGGATCCAAAACAAAAAGGATTCTTAAAGAATTCTAAATAATACAACTTGACGGGTTTATTTGGGTAATTAAATGAGGATTCTGGGAAAATCCGAACCAGAAAATTACTCCACTTCAATCGAATGCACCCCGATAGCCTCTCGGTACTATAGCACTACGTGCTAAGCAGATAAAATAGGAAATCCGTATCAAATAAAGTCAATTTCGGTGATTTCGGGTGGATTTTGGTGATTTGGATGGATTGTCGGGTTGTTTGTGGTAATTAGATTTACTCTTCTACAAAGGAACATACCCACCGAACATACCCCGTCCTATTACAGAACAATTGGGTAACATAGCAACCACGTGCTACCATAGAAACCAAGATGGCGGCCTCCAGTATACAAAATGGCCGACGGAAACACGTATCACCCTAACAACACGCGCTGCGCATGCGCACTCACACCACGTATCACTATGGGGATGACGTCACAACATGGCCGCTCACGCGGGTTACCATGACAACACAACATGGCGCCACTAGGTCACGTGACATGACGTCACTTCCGAGGTCCTGCACTGAGGTCCTGCAACCTTTCCCTCAAAACCACATTACATACTACTCGCGTCTGTACACGATTTTAACACTGAAACCCTATGGAGGCGTACACGAAGATCCACTTGCGGATTCTAGGTCGGAAATCGACTCGTGTACAGACGTGGTGTTAGAATCCGCAAACCCACTGTCGCATTTCCCAAAGTAAAACTAACGCATGTTATTGCGAGGTAATCTTAATAAGCACTTAATGGAAAATGTTTTGAATGAAGAATGTTGCCAGGATGTTAGAATCCGCAAACCCACTGTCACGTTTTCCTGAAGTAAAAACTAACACATGTTATCATTATGACTGAATGAGGTTTTCGTTCAAAAGAGTCAATTATAAAATATGATCTGTAAAAAATAGACATTCGTGTCTTGGTTCGATGTGACGAAGAGAAATTGAGTTTAGACATCGTTCAAAAGAGTCGATTATAAACATGATCTGTAAAATAGACATTCGTGTTTTGTCTTGATGTAAAGAAGAGAAATTGACTTTAAGCGTCCGTTCAAAAGAGTCAATTATAAAATATGATCTGTAAAAAATAGACATTTGTGTCTTGTTTCGATGTGACGAAAGGAGATTGAGTTTAGAGACAATTAGAGAAAAGAATCAGAATTTTTGTGAAGTAATCTTAATAAACACTTAATGGAATGTTTAAGCGCATTTTCCGCTCAATTAGGTTTTGAGTGGTAAAATTTTTAATATATTCACGATAGCGATCAGAGAGATTTGAAATGAATGAATAAGTTCCTTTAACGTTAAAATTAGAAAAAAACAGTTTTTCTTTTGCGTGTTGAAATGTCATCAAAGGGATTCTCTCTTAATTCGACACTGAGTGAATGGTTCTTTGATATGTGAATGAAATTCCTTTGACAAAACGTAAATTACTATCAAAATGCGTTAAATCAGAAACCGGTTTGTCATGTACTGCTTAAACGTATTTTTAAACTTCTCCAATTCAATCAACACTGAGTTGAGATGTGAATATTTTTAGTTTATTATATTAAAGACGGAAAGATTTTTATTAACTTAAAAATATAATTAAACATTTAATTTTGAAAATAATAAAACAATTAAAAACGAAAAATGTTTTTACAGATGGATTCTAGACACCGAGATCGAATTTTAGAAGAGTATGAACGTGCTAAGAAGGGCATTCAGTCGGCTGACAGAAGCAGACGTCTTGGTGAGATGGAACTCAAACGCGAAGCCACAAAAATATTTAAACCCGTGACAGAGGGTCAAGAGCGAAGCAGAAAGGAGATAGTCAGAGAATTGAGACCCATAAAGGAGAGTTCTTTGAGAATGGGTTCGTTGCCTCTTAGTTTTGGAAATTGGCATTCCGTTCAATCTACACTGGATTACGTTCCCACGGGAATTCAAACAGAGACCGACACCGATACAGCTTCGACTATGACCACTGATAGCGTCGCATCGTCTGATGATGATGGCGGTAAGAGAGATCTGTTGTATGGATTTTATAAGGATTCGGAGGGGAGAACTTTTATTGGAGACACAGAAATAGAAATTGGTGATGATGAATTGATCATTGGTTCGAACAAATACGAATTGACTGATGGACTGCGCAGATTGCTCCTTTATGACAAGCCTAGCGATTACACGGAACAGGATTTCGACAATTATGGCGACATTCTGGTTCAGACCCACGCTATGAAGAGCAAATAACGATGCCAGAGAGACGAGACCCAAAGCCAACAGAGGTTACAAGTGGACGAAAGTGGTGAAACCCATATGGGATATAAACAAGAAGTTCATCGAATCGGTGACTGGCAAAGGGGTGAAAACCACTTTTCTTCCGAGCGATTCTGATGCTCTGTCTCAGAGATTGAAGTTTGTTGATGGCGAGCAGACGGGCTGGTAACACAGGATTAGATAATTAGATAGTTACTATATCTGACGAATTGTTAAGACAGAAGGTTTTGAATAAAAACCACTATAAAAGGCTGATGAACGAATTGAAGGATTGATGTGTATATAATAAGTAGAGAGAAACAAACAAACAAACAAAAATAAAACAGTAAATTTTTACACTAGAATAATAAAAGTACTTAAACAACAAAATGATTTACCAGTGAAAAAACAAAATATATTATAAAAATAAAATATGTTGGTGATAAAGAACAGGGGATACGTCAGAACTTACGTTCAAGGCGGTTCTGGCATCTTCGATTCTATAATGCGAGCGTTCACGAGCGATGCGGGTAGAAAACTCGCATCGACCGCGTTTGAGGTCGGTAAGAAGACGGCTTTGGATGCTGGTAAGAAAGCCGCTTCCGAGGCCAGTGGAAGGATAGCTTCTGTGGCTGGCAAGAGGGCAGCCGATGCATTGATCGACAAGTTGATCAGTCCGCCAGCGAAGCGAGCTGCGTTAGAGCGAACGCCGAAAAGTTGGAAAGATTTTAAGGATGCTGTGGTACCCATACAAGATTTAGCCAAAATGACGAGTGGATCTGGATTGAAGAGAACTCACAATGGTGTGATATAAATAAATAATAATATTAAAACAACTAAGTTTGAAAAAACATAAAAAATTGTGTTTGAAAAGAATCTAAAATAACAAACAAAAAATAAAACAAAAGATGAACATTAAATATATGTCTTGGAACGACGCCGCGACCAAGAGGTCGAATAACGAGTTCTTTCCCAAAAGCATAAGAGGCTTGATAGTGGGAAAATCGAATTGTGGAAAGACCAATCTGTTGATGAATCTGTTGTCCCGACCCGACTGGTTGGATTACGACAGATTGTTCATGTTTGGCAAGAGCTTGTTTCAACCTGAATACAGATTGCTTCGAGAGTGCATGGATCGTAGATTGCCCAAGGACGTCATAGCCAGAATCTTTGACAGTAGGGAGGAATTCGACAAGAGTGAAGCTCCACTTTCGACCATTTTGGACGGTGCGGCGATGGAGCTGATGAAGAGAAATGCATCTTCGAACGTCGAGTGTCAATTTTATGAGAACGCTAGCGATGTTCCGGATCCTAGAGAACTGAAATCGGAAGATAAAAATCTCATGATTTTCGACGATCTGCTTTTGGAGAGACAGAACCGATGCGAATCGTATTACGTTAGGGGTCGACACAGCAACGTGGACTGTTTCTACCTGTCGCAGAATTATTTGTGATTGCCCAGACAGACGATAAGGGAGAACGCTAATTTTCTATGTCTCTTTCGCCAAGATCTCAAGAATCTCAATCACATCTACGGCGATCACGTCGCAAACGACATGAGCGCGGCGGAATTCAGGAGATTCTGCAAGAGGGTTTGGGATGGTGAACTTTATAATTTTGTCGTGATCGATTTGACAAGCAAATTTAATCACGGAAAATATCGGTGCGGATTCGACAAGTTTTATGTTTCTGATGATAATAAGATAGAGCGTGAAAATAAAATATAGAAAATAATAAATCTTCAAATAATTAGTTTTGAATAAAAAAAAAATAAATTAAATATAATGTTTGAACATGGAGAATTGTTAGAACGGATAGCCGAGAATATGGCTGCAAAACAATCCATTCAAATCGTGGTGAGTGGCGATTCGACTCGATTCGCTACGAAATTCGGACCTTCCATCGAATTTAATAGAGAGAAAAGAAACGAGATGGCGTTGGTGAATCTGGAGACTTATTATTCCTTTCCCAACGTCACCGAAAAGAATAACTCGTTCTAGTATTCCGACGGAGTGGATTGGTTGGAGATTCGAATTCCCAAAGGGAGTTACGAAATAGACGATTTGAACAATTACATTCAGACGCGAATGAAGATGGATGGAAAGGGAAGCAACAAGATCAGACTCGCTCCCAATCCTAATACCTTACAGACGATGTTGGATTTGGAAGATAATTTTTGAGTAGATTTCAACATGGACGATTCTATAGGCAAGATGTTGGGATTCGATCGAAAGGTGTATCGAGGCCACGTGGCATCTGAAAATACGGTCGACATTCTCACAGTCAATAGCATTCTGGTGAACGTGGACGTGATTGCTGGAAGCTACGTGAATGGTAGCGCTCAACCGACGATCTATTAGTTCTTTCCAAACGTGTCGCCGGGTTATAAGACCGTGGAGCGACCTCGAAATTTAGTTTATCTACCAGTGATTTTAGACACGTTGTATAGTCTCAAAACCACATTGATGGATCAAAATGGTGAACTGTTAGATCTTCGCGGAGAGAGGGTGACGATACGATTTCACATAAGAGAAATATAAAAGCAAAAAAAAAAAAAATATTGTGTATATATATAGATAACAAAAATAAAATAAACGCAATATTAATTTTACAAAATTATTTTAATATAAATAATTACTATTAAACAAGAAACAACTGAAGTAAATATATTTTAAAAAAAAGAATTATGACCGAATACGTGATTAAAAACGTGAACATATCTGCAGGACAGAGGAAGAAACTTAAGAGAGCGTTAACAACTCAAGGCGAGGCGGTGAGATTCAAATTCACTCACGAAGATCTGACGAGAGGGGGTCAGGATTCGATCGCCTGGACCAGAAGTCAAATCAAAAGGATGGAGAAAGCGATTTGTGATGGAAGAGGGTTGACGGTGAGATTGAGTCCCACTCAATTGAGATACAATTTGAGAATGAAAGGTGGTTTCCTACCGCTATTGGCAGGAATCGCTGCAAAAGCATTACCCTTCGCCACAAAGGCACTACCCTTTCTCAGAAAGACTCTCGGCGTGGGAGCTCTCACGGGACTTACTAGTTCGGCAGTTGAGAAATTAATGGGTGGCAGCGGACTGTTTTTGAAGAAGGGAGGAGCCATGTGTCGCGTCCACGTAGACGACAGCGGTAAAGGATTGTATCTAGAACCCGTTAGAGGTGGCAATTCTCTGAGAGGAAACGGTCTCTATCTGAAGAGTAGACAGAACGTTGAGCGACTTGGCAAGGGTTTGTTGCTCGGTGAGAATTCGCCATTTAAGAATATACCGATTTTGAATATGTTATTATAATATAAAATTATATAATTATATAAAATATAAATCATAGAAAGTATAAAATAATATATTTATAATGGATAAAAAAGGTGGAGAAACAATTAGATGATAATGACGAATATCGCGAGACAGAATGCGAAAAAAAAAAAAAAAGATGTGGAAAAATGGTTAGACGCTAATGATGGATATCTAAGGAAAGAACTGATGAAAGAGTTAGATAAATAGCGGGATAGACGGTTGGAAATGAAAAGAATGAGACGCTTTCCACCATCACTACTACCTTCTGAAGAGAATGGTAATGATGCGAGTGTTACCAAGATATGCACAACATTCGTTCATAATTATGATTCGGATAAACAAATGTGTTGTTATAAAAACGTATCATATTACAAAAAAAAGAAAAAAAGAAAAGAAGAATCGATGCTGAAATTTAAGAAAAAAGGAAACGTTATTATATTTTATGGGTAATAGTGAAGAAGGAAAACAAAAAAAAAGTAATGAGATCTAAAAGATGATCTCAGTACTTTTTTTTCTCCTTTTTCTTTCGCTAAAAAATCAATCTCTCTATTGTTTATATTTCCAAGCCCGTTATTAGCATGTTGACACTCGTGTTTTCAAGATGATCTCATCACGTTTTTTCCTTCTTCTTCGCTAAAAAATCAATCACTCTATTGTTTATATTTCCAAGTCCGTTATTAGCATGTTTAATTTATGAATTCTTGCAAATAATGTATATTTTAAATTTTGTATTTAAATAATAATTTGTTAAAAAAGTTTCTCTTTATATATAAATAAAGTTAAATTTTAACATCCTTTTTTTTTTTTTCGTATTAATTCAATTTTTTTTCACATTAAGAACATATAATTGATTAATTCTTTTTGAAGGAATTAAAACATATTATAAACAATTTTAAAACTTTTTAACAAATTATCATTAATACAAAATTCGAAAAAAAAAATATTCTTACAAACTCAATTTTGAGATAAAAACAATGATCAAGTCCAAACATCCGAATTATAGTTTAGAACGTGCAAGACTTCAAACGTTTAAAAATTGGCCTTCGCATCTTGCTCAAAAACCCGAAGATTTAGCCGCTGCGGGTTTCATTTATGTGGGTAAAAGCGACAAAGTTAAATGTTTTTGTTGTAATATACATTTGATAAATTGGGAACCTCACGACAGACCTTTACTAGAACATATAAATAATATTAAAAAAGGTGAATGTGATTATTTGAACAAGATCATAACATTGGGATTGATTAAAATTGAAGATGAAGAGTGGGATAGAAATAAAAACCAAAAATTATTGATGGATATGTTACAATTAGGGTACACTAAGGAACAATTGTACAAGCATTAAATAACGCAAACAAGACCTTATCTCAATTTTTAACTTTAGAACATCTGACTAAATTCATGACACAAGCAGACGAGTTATTGTCGTGTGTCGAAAACGAGTCAAGCAACACAAACACTTGTCTGCTTTGCGAAAATGTCGCAAACGTTTTGTTTCTACTGTGCGCACATTTGTGTTATTGTAAGGAATGTTATTCTAGAGACGAGAAAACGTGTTCGTTCTGCAAACAAGAAATAAAAGCGATCATAAATTGTTTTGAATAAAAAACATATTAAAGAAAAAAAAATTGAATTAAAAAAAAATCTTTTTTTTTATATAAAGAGTAAAAACTAAACTTTTTAAACAAATTATTTAAATACAAAATTCGGAAAAAAATATATTCTTACAAAATGAAGCAAACAGATAAAAAAAAATTGAAAAATTTAAATGAGAAAACCGTACCTCAGTTAAACAAGATTTGTAAACTATTAAAAATTTCACATTTCAGAAATCATAGAACTAAATCAAAAAAGATTGAAGTCATACAGAAACATTTGCAAAACGATGGAAAGGCAAACGAAATGCCGATAGCAACGACGTCAAAAAATGCATCGGTTGTGAAAAATGAGAAGACGAAGAAAAAGATAGTAAAAGGAATCGAAATGCCGACGTCGAAAAAAACTAAAAACATTTCGATTGTGAAAAATAAGAAGATGACTAAACGAAAAGCCATTGAAGAAGAACTTCAAGTTTCCAAAGAAAAGAAAAGAAAAACTAAAACGAAAATGAGTGATGCACTTCAGATTCTAGGCAAACGAGATATATCGAGCGAAATTCGACGAGCAATAGACGAAAGGAAAAGAATATCTAGTGCAACTCGCCACGGAACTATTTCAATCGAAGTCCGTGGAACGGGAGAGTGCGATCAAAGGCATTTTTAAAACTTTCGACGTGGTTCCCTCGTTGAAGAAAATCGATCCGAAATTGTTCATGGAATGGGTGAAGAAAAAAGTATTGGATTTGTTTCACAAATACATGAATGTGGGACCAAAAATTAAGATGATACTCCATTGCGTGATGAATAAAATTGACGTGAAGTCCGGCGAGAGCATCGTGAAAATGCATATTTCAGATCTAACGTTGAACCCGTATTTCGAGGTTCAGATTTATTGGACGTTTTCGAAAAGATGAAAGACAAGATGTTGATGTCTCTCACGAATTATCAACATGAAGGTAGTAATTGGATGTTCGATGAGGTGTTGAAACTCGAAATTCACATAACTAAAAACGATTTGTTGAAAGGGTCTTCCTACGTGAAATTACTGTATTTCCTAGCTAAAAAACACGCCGTGATCAACGTGAAAAATAACGATGATCAGTGTTTTAAATGGGCAGTCACCTCCGCTTTATACCCTGTCAAAACGAACCCTGATAGAGTTTCTCATTACGAGGAGACTTCTAAAAATATCAATTGGACCGGAGTGACTTTTCCAATGCAGTTAAAACACATCGAACGTTTCTAGGCTCAAAATCCCACCATAGCGGTGAACGTCTTGGGATACGACAAGGAAAAATGAACGATCTATCCTCTCAGATAGACTTCATATCTCAGAAGAGAAAAGATGATTATTTTATTATTGATTTCGAACAGTGACAATCGTCATTATTGTTGGGTTCCAAATCCGAGCTGATTACTGTCGAAACAAAATAATAAACATAACGGAAAGATATCTTTATGTTGCAATTGCATGAACATGTTTCACAGCGAAGACTCGTTGGCGAAACATCAGGAATATTGCAATGAAAATCAAGGTGTTGCCGTCGAAATGCCCAAACCTAACACCATCGTGAAGTTTGAAAATCACAATAGAAGGTTAAAAGTACCATTCGTCGTGTACGCCGATTTCGAATGTTTCACTGCAAAAATGAGTTCCTGTCAACCCAACGCTCTTCAAAGTTACATCGAAAGATATCAAAAACACATACCTTCGGGCTATTGCATTTACGTGAAATGCGCTTTCGTCTCGCAACATGACATAGGTCCCTTCACCTACACAAAACAGTATGAAGACGATGACGTGGCTCAAAGGTTCGTGGAAGAGTTAGAATCGAAAATTCAAATGTTATACGACAAATTTAAAACTCCGGCAAAAATGATCATCACGCGAGAGCAGCAGGACGAAAATAACAGAGCCACCGAATGTCACATATGCAGACAATCATTCGATGAGAATTCGAAGGAAAATAAGAAGGTCAGAGACCATGATCATTACACGGGTCTGTATCGTGGTCCGGCACACAGCAAGTGTAATTTAAAATATCGAGACGCTGTTTTCTATCCGGTGATGTTTCACAATCTCTCGGGTTATGACAGTCATCTGTTCGTGAAAAATCTCGGCACCTCACACGAAGAATTAAATTGCATCACAAACAGTGAAGAAAGATACATTTCCTTCACGAAATGGAAGCTCATGGAGAAGAAAAGAGTAATCAACGGAGAGACGTTGAAAGAAAAAACGAAATTCATTCGTAGAGCCATAAGTTTCATCGAAAGTTTTAAATTCATGTCGACCGCTCTGGAAAAATTAGTCAATAACATGAGCAAGGATAAATTTAAAATCATGAGCGAACATTTTGGAGAACGAGTAGACGTCATGTTGAGGAAAGGAGTCTATCCTTACGATTACATGAACGTTCTAAAGAGATTCGAAGACACCGCACTACCTTCGAAAGAAGATTTTTATTCGAAATTATACGAATCCGACATTTCCGACGAGAATTACGAACACGCTAAAAACGTGTGGAAATCATTCGATATGAAAACCATGAGAGATTATCACGATCTCTATCTGAAGACTGACGTTCTGCTCTTGGCAGATGTGTTCGGAAATTTTCGAGACGTCTGTTGTCGAAATTACGATCTGGATCCCGCTTGGTATTTCACCGCACCCGGTCTAGCGTGGGATGCTCTGTTGAAGTCCACCGAAGTCCAATTGGAATTATTATCCGACGTGAACATGTTGCTCATGTTCGAAAGGGCTGCGAGAGGTGGCATCTCGATGATCTCTCACAGATATTCTGAAGCTAACAATCCCTACATGAAAGAAGGTTTCGATTCGAAATGGTCGACTAAATACATACAGTATTGAGACGCCAATAATCTGTACAGTTGGGCTATGAGTCATCCTTTACAGATTGGAAAAGGAACCGGAAGAGATGCAAAAATGGAGAGACTATCCTTGCATTTTTTAAGTTGATTTGAACTATACGGAAGATTTACACGATCCACACAACGATTATCCGCTGGCTCCCGAACGAATGGAACCGAACGAAGGAGACAAGGAAAAACTCATTCCCAATTTATTTAACAAACGTAACTACGTCGTCTAGAGCGAGAATTTGAAACAGTACGTCGATTACGGGATGAAATTAATCAACATACATCGCATCATTCGATTCGATGAAGAGCCTTGGATGAAAAAATACATCGATCTCAACATGAATCTCAGAATTCGAGCCGAGAACAATTTCGAAAAAGATTTCTTCAAACTCATGAACAACTGCGTGTACGGTAAATCGATGGAAAACATCAGGAAGAGAACCGACGTTTGACTAGTCACGTCTGAGAAAAGAGCTAAAACATTAGTGGCGAAACCCAATTACAAACACCGAACCATATTCAACGAAAATCTAGTGGCCGTTCACATGCAAAAGACGCACCTGAAGTTCGACAAACCGTATTATCTTGGACCGATCATCTTAGATATCAGCAAGCGATTGATGTACGAGTTTCACTACGATTACGTCAAACGAAAATTTGGTGATAAAGCCAAACTACTGTTCACCGACACGGACAGTTTAGTTTATGAGATAGAGAAGAAAGATGTCTACCAAGATATATCTCAGGACGTGGTCGAGTGGTTTGACATGAGCAATTATCCCTGCGATCACCCATCCAACATTCAATCGAACGACAACAAGAAGGTGTTGGGTAAATTTAAGGACGAGAGCGGCGGTAAACAAATCGTCGAATTCGTGGGCTTGAGACCCAAACTGTATGCTTATCGTCTAGAAGATGATGAAGAGATCAAGAAGTGCAAAGGAGTTAAAGCGTGCGTGCTGAAGAAAAACATCTCTTTCCAAGAGTATAAAGATTGTCTGTTAGGAAGTGGTCTGGTGTATAAGACTATGAAACCGATTCGAAGTGAAAATCCCGACTTGTATACTGAAATAGTCAACAAGATTTCGCTGACAGCTGACGATGATAAGAGATTCGTGTTAGACGATAAAATAAGCACTTTGGCACTCGGACATTGGACTGTGGATCTAATTAGAGATGATATGAATGTGGATGATTGGATTCTAGATATGATTGTGGATGATAAGATTCCAGATATGATTGTGGATGATAAGATTCCAGAAAATCAAGAAGAATTAGATGGATTCAAAATTATAGAAATCGATAGTGACATCGAGAGAGTTAGTTTAAAAAGAAAAAGAAAAAATTTTTAAAAAAATAACGTCATTTTTTAGTGAATTATAATAAAATAAATAAAAAAAAATATATATACACATTATGAATAAGAAAATAAAGATATCCGTAGAAGGTGTCGTCTTACCTAACGAACCCCAATTCTTAAATTCCGAAAACGTTCGAACTAAGAGAGACAAACTACGTTTGATATCTCTTTTTGCATTGTCTTTTTTCGCAGGTAGCGAAAAAGACGTATTTGAATATAATAGATATTTGCAGTTGTTATTCCTGTTCAAAAAATTGTCAAAAGATCAAGAGAAATACATTTACGACACGGTATCTAAAAAATTTCATTCGTTAAATCACTACAAAACAATCGAATCTGTTCTACTAAAAGATGGTAATATCAGGATTCCAGAAAATCAAGAGGAATTAGACGGATTCAAGATTATGGAAATCAATAGAGACATCGAGAATGTTAGTTTAAAAAGAAAAAGAAAATTTTTTTAAAAAAATAACGTCATTTTAGTGAATTATAATAAAATAAATAAGTAAAAAAATATATACGCATTTATGAATAAGAAAATAAAGATATCCGTAGAAGGTGTCGTCTTACCTAACGAACCTCTATCCAACATCGATCTGTTGAATGCGGCAAAAGATTTGAAAATCAAAGATTTTCTAGGTGTGTTTTCAAGAGATGCCTTGCCGAAGAGAAGACCTCGGCAATCGGAATGCGGAATTTTAAATCTAGATGATTCATCGCGTGAAGGCACTCACTGGGTGGCGTGGATCAAGAATGGGAAGAAGAAAACTTATTATTTCGACAGCTACGGAATCTTGCCGACAAAAGAAATAAAGACCTATTTCAACAAATCGATGGTTCGTTACAACACGGAACAAGTGCAATCACCAGATCAAGTGTTTTGCGGTCACCTGTGTCTCTACGTTCTCAAGAGATGGTCTGAAGGAGATCGATTTCAAGACATTCTCAATGATTTACATTAGAGAGAGATTTTTTTTATAGTATATATAAAGATAAAAAATTATTTTAAAAATTTTAATCGAATAAAAACGAAAAATAAAATAACATAGTTCATTTTTAATAAACTGCATTTTGAATATATTTTTTCTAAAACAAAAAAAATCCCTACAACAACATGCCAGTCGATAAATTTGGTAGAAGTGACGACGAAAAAGTCAACCTAAGAAAGAAGAGGAAGACGTTTGAAGTCGACGATGGCTACGATGTTGCCAACTTGGATGAATGTTACGTTCGGAGATACAAACCTCGAGAAGAACCTTTGAACATGATCGATAAGAAGCTCTACAATCTTCCCTAGCCAATAGATCTCGCAGATGCTGCGACTAAAAAATACGTTGACAGGGGGAACGACGATTTCAAACAAATCCTGCTAGATAATTACGTGGATAAAACCATGACCGACGATCTCGATCTGAAATCCAAACGTTTGGTGAACGTCGCGAATCCCATAGATCCCACCGATGCCACAACCAAGAAATACGTGGATGACACTCACGCGAGATTCAGCGAACACCTGAGAAATAGATACGTTCAGAAAACGATGCACTCGTAATTGAACGCCAATTCTAACAAGATAACGAACGTGGCCACTCCCACAAATCCCAAGGACGTGGCGACCAAACACTACGTAGATCTGGAACAGAGAAAGTCTGACAGACGAGAAATGAAATCGGATCTGAATATGGGATTCAACAAGATATTGAATCTGTCGAAGATCAACGACACGGATGCAGACTCAACCGCGGTCAACAAGGGCTACGTAGATTCTGTCGTGATACAATCACAAGAATACCTACAATCGCAAGTGGACGATCTCTACCTGAACAAAGAATCTTGTGGAACCATGGAGGGTGGCATCAACATGAACGGTAAGAATTTATTCGAACTCAGTCATGATCCCGAATTCGATTCCAGTGCGGTCAGCAGAAAGTACGTGGACGACAACTCGGTCTGGAGAAAGAGTGACATAATGGAAGGTAAACTAGACATGGTTGGACACGCGCTCACGAATCTACCGGATCCCGTGAACATGACGGATGCCTGCACCCTGATTTCGGTGGTGGAGAAAGTCAAATATGCTAGACAATTGATCACTGTGTGGGCCGAAGAGGCCAGCACCTTAGATGAGGGAAAAGCTGAGTGGTCTTTCGGAAATGGAGGTAGCAGATCGAAACATGGTCAGGTGGGATATCCCATGCTGCTGGGAGGTGAAATCCTTCGAATGAGTCTGGCTTCCTCGGATTTGAATACCAGAGCGGTCGTTAATCTCATGGTGAATGGTGTAGAGAGCAAAAAGAGATACAGCGTCGAAAAGACTGAGAATCAACACGTGAATGTTAGCACGTTCGGCACGCCTCTCAAAGTGAACACCGGAGACAGGATTCATTTCGTTACGAAAACCAAAAATCCCAAAGCCGCCACTTCCGTGGTGAGTCTACTGATCGAACTAGTTCCTTTGAACAAACAGTGAACGCGTGGAAAATAAAGAATTAAAAAAAATAATGTGTGATTATTAAAAACAAAAAAAAAAGTAATGAGATTTAGAAAGATGTTCAATCTCTCTAGATCACATTACTTTTTTTATTTTTTTTTGTTTTTTTTGTTTTTTAATAATCACACATTATTTTTTTGTTTTTTATTTTTTTCACACTCGTCTCTCATCGAATGATCGGCATCTTATTTCCGTCTGATTCGAATTGTAATTCTCTAGCCGACAGGACCAGGGCGAAGGCTTCAGTTTTTCTCGGAACGTTCCTATCGAATTGCATCTTGATCTGAATGTCTAAGACGCTACTCTTGAGTCATTCACTCTGTTTACTGACATCGAATACAAACATGGGATACATCGACTTGTATTCGCCGGGAGATATGTTAGGGTTGCTCATCAATTCGTCTAGACCGTGATACTTCTTTCTAAAATCAGCGGCGTCGCCGTACAGTCTGCAGAAATCGTTCTTGTCGAACGATGCATTGTAATCGATTGCTGGATATCTCGTGGCGTTCAGAAACACTTGCATGTTTCTCAAACTGCAGTGATTGAACAGTGACGCATTCTTTTCCAGAGACCCGTCCCTATCAGTCTGAAACGCAACCACGATAAAACGCGGTCTCTCGGAAGCGGATTTCACCGTCAATCTCCAATTGAAGTGATTCGTAGAGGGAGGAATGCTAGCTGTGTCACACTGTCTCATTCTAAATCCCACGGGTAATTTACTCTTGGATTCTATGATCTTGTAGAGACGCGCTTTCTCCGCGATTGAAGGCTCCATGTGCAGAACGAACCACGATATCTTGTGTAGAGTTATCTAACCCGCATTGGTCGCAGTGAGTCTCACTATTGCATTGTCGTTTCCTTTTCGAATCAACGTCAGATTGTGTTTGAATCCGTACATGATCTTGTTTTAATCGTCCGCAAATCTGAAGATGTGTTTCCAAGGTATCCTGAATGAAAACGTTCCTTTAGGTCTGGACGTCTTGACGACGTAGTCGAATATCAAGGCGGCGCCGGCGCTAGCAGGGAGGATGGTGTCTTTCACCCACAACTGATTAAGTCCTCTGGATTTCGAAAAAATCATCAGGATACGTCAAGAGTCTAAACATCGTGGTAGCCTGACCGAGATGAAACACAGATTCTATCTCTTGTCCGGATAGCATGTATTTTATATTACTGAATACATGCATGATGCCATTATTGGCTAGAGTAACCGTGTCGTCGTCGACGTAGTCGCTCCCATCTTCCTTGGTGAGACGTCCCTGCACCACTATGTAACTCTTGCTAGGGTGTATGAATAGATCTTGAGTTTCAACGTTGATTCTTATCTCTCCCACATTTTTCAAACTCGTTCCGGTTACCGGTTCGTATTCGTGAACCTCATTTTCTTGAATACTTTCATCTTTCACTATGCTTTGTGCTATATCTAGTATATTTGTCATTTTAAAGGATTTTTAGTTTTTTGTTTATTAATTAACTTGCTTTCTTTATCTAAAAAATAGTTTATAATTATTTTTTATTATTATTTTTTTCTCTCTTATATATATGTGTGTAAACAAGAAAATGTTAAAGAAAGTAAATAAAAAAAAAATTTGTTTTCTTTATCAAAACTTTGTCTTCTGTAATTGTTGTTCGTAAAACTTTCCAATGATCTCTTCTCCGTTCTCAAGAGATGGTCTGAAGGAGATCGATTTCAAGACATTCTCAATGATTTTCATTAGAGAGAGATTTTTTTATAGTATATATAAAGATAAAAAATTATTTTAAAAGTTTTAATCGAATAAAAACGAAAAATAAAATAACATAGTTCATTTTTAATAAACTGCGTTTTGAATATATTTTTTCTAAAACAAAAAAAATCCCTACAACAACATGCCAGTTGATAAATTTGGTAGAAGTGACGACGAAAAAGTCAACCTAAGAAAGAAGAGGAAGCCGTTTGAAGTCGACGATGGTTACGACGTTGCCAACTTGGACGAACGTTACGTTCGGAGATACGAACCTCGAGAAGAACCTTTGAACATGAACGATAAGAAGCTCTACAATCTTCCCAAGCCAATAGATCTCGCAGATGCTGCGACTAAAAAATACGTTGACAGGGGGAACACTGATTTTGAACGAATCCTGCTAGATAATTACGTGGATAAAACCATGACCGACGATCTTGATCTGAAATCCAAATGTTTGGTGAACGTTGCAAATCCCATAGATCACACCGATGCTGCGACCAAGAAATATGCGGACGACACTCACACGAGATTCAGAGAACACCTGAGAAATAGATACGTTCAGAAAACGATGCACTCGTAATTGAATGCCAATTCTAGCAAGATAACAAACGTGGCCACTCCCACGAATCCCAAGGACGTGGCGACCAAACACTACGTATATCTGGAACAGAGAAAGTCTGACAGACGAGAAATGAAATCGGATCTGAATGCGGGATTCAACAAGATATTGAATCTGTCGAAGATCAACGACATGGATGCAGACTCAACCGCGGTCAACAAGGGCTACGTAGATTCTGCCGTGATACAATCACAAGAATACCTAGAATCGCAAGTGGACAATCTCTACCTGAACAAAGAATCTAGCGGAACCATGGAGGGTGGCATCAACATGAACGGTAAGAATTTATTCGGACTCAGTCACGATCCCGAATTCGATTCCAGTGCGGTCAGCAGAAAGTATGTGGACGACAACTCGGTCTGGAGAAAGGGTGACATAATGGAAGGTAAACTAGACATGGGTGGACACGCGCTCACGAATCTACCGGATCCCGTGAACATGACGGATGCCTGCACCCTGATTTCGGTGGTGGAGAAAGTCAAATATGCTAGACAATTGATCACTGTGTGGGCCGAAGAGGCCGGCACCTTAGATGAGGGAAAAGCTGAGTGGTCTTTCGGAAATGGAGGTAGCAGATCGAAACATGGTCAGGTGGGATATCCCATGCCGCTGGGAGGTGAAATCCTTCGAATGAGTCTGGCTTCCTCGGATTTGAATAACAGAGCGGTCATTAATCTCATGGTGAATGGTGTAGAGAGTGATAAGAGATACAGCGTCGAAAAGACTGAGAATCAACACGCAAATATTAGCACATTCGGCACGCCTCTCAAAGTGAACGCCGGAGACAGGATTAATTTCGTTATGAAAACCAATAATCCCGAAGCCGCTACTTCCGTGGTGAGTCTACTGATCGAACTAGTTCCTTTGAACAAACAGTGAACGCGTGGAAAATAATGAATTAAAAAAAATAATGTGTGATTATTAAAAACAAAAAAAAAAGTAATGAGATTTAGAAAGATGTTCAATCTCTCTAGATCACATTACTTTATTTATTTTTTTTGTTTTTTTTTGGTTTTTTAATAATCACACATTATTTTTTTGTTTTTTATTTTTTTCACACTCATCTCTCATCGAATGATCGACATCTTATTTCCGTCCGATTCGAATTGTAATTCTCTATCCGACAGGACCAGGGCGAAGGCTTCGGTTTTTCTCGGAACGTTCCTATCGAATTGCATCTTGATCTGAATGTCTAAGACGCTACTCTTGAGTGTTCATTCTGTTTACTGACGTCGAATACAAACATGGGATACATCGACTTGTATTCGCCGGGAGATATGTTAGGGTTGCTCATCAATTCGTCTAGACCGTGATAGTTCCTTCTAAAATCAGCGGCGTCGCTGTACAGTCTGCAGAAATCGTTCTTGTCGAACGACGTGTTGTAATCGATTGCTGGATATCTCGTGGCGTTCAGAAACACTTGCATGTTTCTCAAACTGCAGTGATTGAACAGCGATGCATTCTTTTCCAGAGACCCGTCCCTATCAGTCTGAAATGCAACCACGATGAAACGCGGTCTCTCGGAAGTGGATTTCACCATCAATCTCCAATCGAAGTGATTCATGGAGGGAGGAATGCTAGCTGTGTCACACTGTCTCATTCTAAATCCCACGGGTAATTTACTCTTGGATTCTATGATCTTGTAGAGACGCGCTTTCTCCACGATCAAAGGCTCCACGTGCGGAACGAACCACGATATCTTGTGTAGAGTTATCTTACCTGCATTGGTCGCAGTGAGTCTCACTATTGCATCGTCGTTTCCTTTTCGAATCAACGTCAGATTGTGTTTGAATCCGTACATGATCTTGTTGTAATCGTCCGCAAATCCGAAGATGTGTTTCAAAGGTATCCTGAACGAAAACGTTCCTTTAGGTCTGGACGTCTTGACGACGTAGTCGAATATCAAGGCGGCGCCGGCGCTAGCAGGGCCGACAGTGTCTTTCACCCACAACTGATTAAGTCCTCTGGATTTCGAAAAATCATCAGGATACGTCAAGAGTCCGAACATCGTGGTAGCCTGACCGGGATGAAACACAGATTCTATCTCTTGTCCAGATAGCATGTATTTTATATTACTGAATAGATGCATGATGCCATTATTGGCTAGAGTAACCGTGTCGTCGTCGGCGTAGTCGCTCCCATCTTCCTTGGTGAGACGTCCCTGCACCACTATGTAACTCTCACTAGGATGTATGAATAGATCTTGAGTTTCAACGTTGATTCTTATCTCTCCCACATTTTTCAAACTCGTTCCGGTTACCGGTTCGTATTCGTGAACCTCATATTCTTGAATACTTTCATCTTTCACTATGCTTTGTGCTATATCTAGTATATTTGTCATTTTAAAGGATTTTTAGTTTTTTGTTTATTAATTAACTTGCTTTCTTTATCTAAAAAATAGTTTTTAATTATTTTTTATTATTATTTTTTTCTCTCTTATATATATGTGTGTAAACAAGAAAATGTTAAAGAAAGTAAATAAAAAAAAATTTTGTTTTCTTTATCAAAACTTTGTCTTCTGTAATTGTTGTTCGTAAAACTTTCTGATGATCTCTTCTCCATCCAAAGCTTCGATTTCGTAAGTCACTGGATGGGTGTGAAATATTTTGATTAACACAAAGATTTCCGAGGTCCATCGAGGAGTATAACCCTTTTCGAAGTGCTTCTTATAAGCGTAAATTCTCACTCGATCACCGACCGCAAATTTCGGCGTTCTAGACTTCTTCCTGATCTTAGATCTCTCAGGATATAGATTCGCGTAGACCTGTTTTTCGTTTCGAGGATCGCTAGCTTCCGTGGGAGTCATCTTGATCGATCTATGTCGGGTGTTGTTGTAATCTTTAACCAGACCGTTCAGAGCGTATATGTATTTCTTGGTCGAATTCGCCGTGAAGTATCTGTGCATCTAGTCCTTCATTGTTCAATTCCAACGTTCCACCACGCTGGCTTTCTCTTCGTTTTCGATCGAGTAGAGGTCTACCAATCGATGAACGTGCTTGTTGTAGAATTCCTTTCCCTTATCCTCCCACAATTTACTCGGTTTTTGAGAAGACGAGTCGAACACGCTCTTCAGAGCCTCGGTGACACAATGTCCCGATTTATTCTTCAAAGCTCTGATCCAACCGTATTTGGAAAACACGTCGATGACCGTCAATAGATATTTGACGCCCTTGTTCCACCTCGAAAACGATCTCATGTCGACGAAGTCGGCAGACCAAATATCATCCAGGCCCTTCACGAACACCCTTCTCTTTCGAAATTTATGCACTATGGGTTTGTGTAACTCCTCAGTCAATTTGCTCGTCAATAATCGTTTCTTCTTCTTTTCAGATGCGCTTTTTTTTTTAATGCCCCATCCGAATCGACGTTTCACACCGATCAGATTGCCGACCAGCGAACGTTCCATCTTCTCTCTCCTGGTCGGATTCGATATGCCTCACAATTTCCCCAACATGTTTTTGTCGCAGACATCGTTGCGAGTCTTGGTGTTGGGATGTCCAGCGTAGCACAGATCGTGATCATACGCGGCCGTGTCCACCCTATTCACAGGTTTGCTCCAAGATTTGGGAGTCAGATCGGCGTTGAGTCTCTTGTTCAATTTCGTTCCGGGTCCCGTGAAACTGTGACCGGGCAGATGCATTTTGAAAGGTAGATTATTGATCATTTTATTCACGATGCCTTTACCTTTGCTCGCATTCTTTTTTTTGACGAAGCGTGTCTTGACAGAACCACACACGTCACAAATTCCACGAAGCATCTGTCTGTCGTTTTTAGTTCGCACTTCTCGAGAATTACTCGTCTCGGTAACTCTCTTACGCTTTACGCAATACATTTTTTTTAAGAGTTATTTAAATTAATTTCGTTTTTTATTTTATATATAAATTTAATAATTAATTAATTCTGTTCTTATTATATATATTTTTTTTTTTTCAATCGCTGCTCTTGAGTTCTATCATCTTACTGAATTCCTCCCTGGCCTCTTTCCTCCCCTTTTCCACGAGAGAATCCTTCATCTCTTCCTTGATGATCTGACGAGTCTTGATTCTCACGGCTTCTTTCATGACATCGTATTTCGTTTTCTCGCTCAATATTGCGAAGTATTCTCCGTCTGATATCCTACCGTCTTTCAACACCATAGAGATCATTTCAGATATCGTGTCGATCTTGGAGTCAGCCAAGACGCAAATCTTGTCATGTTTCCTCGCCTTCAGATATAATTTCCTACTCAAAAAGTTTCCGAGCGTGCCAAACAACTCCTTCTACGGTCAACACGATCGGAATGCCGACCGCGGTCGACAACAATCCGATGCCGGCCGCGTGTAAACCCATGGAAATCGTGATGAGTGTCGTGTCGATCGCGCTGACGAACTTCACGAAACGCGAATACTTCTTCTTGAGAGAACGACGAGAATCTCTCTCTCGAGTCAGATACAATTGGATTCTACTGATTTGATCGATGCGATATCTCTCTCCTCTTTCTCTTTCTTCTAACGACGGTGCCGTCAGCAAAACATCGATCGGCTTCTCATCCTCGTCGTCCACTAACGTTGGATACAATTTATTTCTGGTTCTCATTTTTGTTTTTTTTCTTTCTATTATTAGATAAAAAATTTATATGTGTATTTATTTTTATTTTCTTTTCTCCCTTATTTTATATCAACGAAAAAACTTAGACGTATGCTTCATTGAACAATAATTTCATGATGCATCCCTTATCTCGTAAAGTCAGACTTTTGCACGCCAATGTCTGTTCTTCCGAAACTGTGGGCTTGCTTTGATCCTTACAGAAGAGTAATCTCTTCCAAAACGCGATCACTTCATTGATTTGAACGCGTTGGAACGCCGGTTCAAAATACTTGACAACCATATCTTCCCTTTCCATCCACAGACACGAATGATTCTCGTGATCGAAGTCTAGGTGATCCCGACATCCGACGCATCGTTCTAACAACAGACGACCTAGTTGTTCGTTCACGCAGAATGAGTAGGCTCTCATCAGCATTTTTAAAAGAAACCTTACTCTAATAGTCTGAGAATCGCTCATGATTTACGTATTTTTTTTATTATCTATTCGATTTGATATATTTATTTTTTTTAAATAACTATTTATTTATATTTTTTTTCTCTCCTATATATCAATAAAAACGTGACAGTGGGTTTGCGGATTCTAACATCCTGGCAACATTCTTCATTCAAAACATTTTCCATTAAGTGCTTATTAAGATTACCTCGCAATAACATGCGTTAGTTTTACTTTGGGAAACGCGACAGTGGGTTTGCGGATTCTAACACCACGTCTGTACACGAGTCGATTTCCGACCTAAAATCCGCAAGTGGATCTTCGTGTACGCCTCCATAGGGTTTCAGTGTTAAAATCGTGTACAGACGCGGATTATTAGAATCGGCAAGACGATGATTAAGAAACGACAAAACGTTTTTTTTGCTCGCAATTTAACTCTGAATCCTATGGGAGAAATCCATTTGCCGATTTCAATCAAAACGGTACATGTACGTGTACGTAAAACTACGGGCGTTTTTTTCACTCTAGGATACAATTCAGTGGTGTTTGAATCCGCAAAGTGGATTCTAAATCACCCTAAAAAACGTTCAAATCGTGTACAGGTACACGATTTTAACACTAAATACTATGGAGGTGTACATCGATGTACGTGTACACGTACACGTACATGTCAGGTGTGTTTGTATTCTCAATTATCACCTACTTACAGTGGCTGAGGAAGCACCATCGACGTGCGGTACACCTTAATACACGGCGTCATCGTGCCCTCATGTGGGCAACCGGGATAAAGTGCCTTGCCCAAGGACACAACGCGGGTCGTCCCGGACGGAGATCGAACTCAGGACCTCCAGCATAGAAGTCCAACCGTCTACCACTGAGCCACCGTGCTCCCTTTATTTAACAATATAAATGTTACAAAGCATAAATTTAATGTTGTACACATATTATTACCACTTCACAGGGCATTCTCTAGCAGATTAAAACGATTTTACCTTTACGGTAAACGTGTATAATGCGCAGTCTCAAACCGGAAGTTGTGTGTTAACCTGGTTAACGGCCCGCCCCCAGATAAATATTTCGAAAACGCCTCGGCTCCGATTGAAGTTTCAAACGCGCGTTTAAATGTAATGAATATCACATATTTGTGAACTTTTACCATTTGGTCATGAATTAATAGATTTGGAAGAGTTCAGTTGAGTGTAAATAGCTCATTACAAGTTTTGGGTTGTAATGTTTTCAGGAAGAGGCCAGTCTTTCGTGTCATATTTTCGAGGCGAACAAAATATATTCAAATGAGTATTTAAATGAATATTTAAATGAGCACGTGACGTTTTATTTATAAAAAAAACAGACGACACGCGTGTTTTGACTTTTGTCTTGTGCCAAGTTGTCTGTAGTTGATGAAGAATCTTTGGATTTAACCATTTTAGAAGTGGTAATAATAGTAATAACGAGATTTTGTTGAGCGTCCCTGTTTATTAACGGCCCTCCTGGGCCGTTAACAGCCCTCGACTTCGTCTCGGGCTGTTAATGGACCCTCTGGCTGTTACTCATTCCTGTCGGGCCGTTAATAAACCGTAACGCCCACCCAAATCATGTTATTGGTATATTAACAATGATATCTTGATTTTTTACAATTTAGTAAATAACATGCATATTGTAAGGAGGCAACATGGCCAACAACGCTGTCTTCCCGTTGCCTCCTGGAGAGTAAAATTGGAATATGAATGATGAAAAGGGGAGAATGAGGGGTCGTTTATCAGAGAGGCATTTTAGGAGGTAAAAAAAAGAAGAAGAAAAAACCTAAAACGGCATTATAATCCCAACTGACTAATATTCCAACCACGCCATCAAGGCATCTTGTCGACGCTGCAAATTACAGATGCCACCTTTTCGATCATCTCTAAAAAAATTAATTTTCGTTCTGTCCTAATGTCAAGGAAAAAAAGATAAGATGTTCAGGTCGACAGATCTATCTGTTCTCACACGAACGATTGAGATCAATTCCACTTATATTTGAAGCAACTATCAAGATCACTGTACCAGACAACATTGCTCTACTTCATGAAGATTTTTAACTCTTTTCCTGACAGGGAAAGCAGACGAACGAGCTCGTTCCAACGAGGGGTCATAACCTATGTTTTTGAGACAAAAAATGAAAAAATAATGAAAATTAATTGGCGATTTTTGACAATAGCGTTGGCCGGTTTTGGTCCTTACGTTGGATAAAGGGTTAAATCGGATTAACTCCTTTTCCTGTTTATTCGTGGTCATAGAAGTCAGCTGATAGTGGCCGAAAAGGAGAGCAGATATGCCAGAAAAAAAAATAGTTCGTTTATCAATTAATCCATGAAGCTGAACTCATTGCTTTTAAATGTTTCCAAAACAATTGGCTTATCAGTTTTATTAAAATTCTTGAAATGTGTACTTTGTGGATGACCTTCATTCATTATTCCCCAGCCTTTGCTGGATATTTATTTATTTTATTTATTTATTTATTTATTTATTTATTTATTTATTTATTTATTTATTTATTTATTTATTTATTTATTTACTCGGGATTAATGCCATTAACCTGTCCGATACAAGGTGTCCCTTGTGGTAAAAAGTGCGGCACTTTCAACCACAAGGGACACCTGGTATCGGACAGTTTAACGGATGGAGGAAGCAGGAGTACCCGAGGAAAACCGCCGAGCAACGGAAATTAATTGTCAGACTTCCAACGTACTAACTCCGCTTAAGCAGGGTTAGCATTTGTTGAAGAGAAATGCGCCATCGACTTGCATTACGCCTTAGAACACAGCGCCAACACTCCCCCACGTGGGTAATCGGGATTAGGTACCTTGCTCAAGGAGAGACGCATTTACCCCTGGCGTGGATCGAACCATGGACCTTGAAGCCCAGTGCCGTAATTACTGAACCACCGCGCTCCCTATAGTCTTTGCTGGGCGACGGCATTGCTAAATGGGTGGGCGTCGCGAAGATACCCGACTCGAGTAGGGAAAACCTAATTTGTCGACCGAGATGACCCAAGTCACGACTCTGATAAAGTATCCCCACTACCAGGGCCGGGGTGAGGGTGGGGGCTTGGGGTAGTAACCACTCAGGAGTCCGGGATTCTTGGGTCAGGCCTGGGTCCCCCAAAGTTCTAACTCCTGTGTCTAGCCTGGGCCCCCCGTTCCCCGAGCGAGAATCAGCAAGATAAGTTACCTGTCGTATTGGAATACTTACTAGTTGTCACTCATGTAAAGAAGGAATGGGAGTGCCCTGTGGAGATGCTCAATCTGTTAACCCTTTACTTATCAGAAAAAGCAGATGACACTTGTAAACAAAATTATTTTCATTGAGGGGTTATATGCTATGTTTTTTAGGAAAAAGAATGAAAAAATAATGAAAATCGAATGGCAATTTTTTGTGAATAGCGCTGGCCAGTTTTTGTTGTTACGCTGGGTAAAGACTTAATGGTCTGTTATCGATATACATATGCACCAGACCAGGCCTGAAAATAAGCAGTCTGATATTTGCAGAATGAGGTCCCCAGAGGTTGAATTTAATGATGCTATCCCATACAGTGGGACAATTTATCCTCTGGGTACCTCTTTCTGTATAGTTTTGAGATCCTGATTCAGATTGTGGTTCACAGAGGGTAAATTTAGTGATGCTACACATTTTGCAGATGCCAGTCTGCTTATTTTTTGGCTTGCACCAGACCCGGTGTTATCACTTCAAAAATTCTTCACTTCAAGAATCTGCATCTGCATCACTATCCCGGCACTTTCGAAAAAGCGCAATTATTGAAACTGTGTTCATGGATAAATGGAAGTAGTCGTGCATAGACTTCTCCACCAAACCTGGAAATAAGCAGACTGTCATCCACAGAACGAGGTTCCCAGAGGATGAATTTGGTGATACTACCCTGCACAGCATGTATCCTCTGTGAACCTCAATTTGAATCAAGGCCTCAGACCAAAACAAAAAGTGGAACCCAGAGGATATATAGGGGGATTCTAGCCCACTCGCTCCGGGTTCTAAGGGTAGATCACGACTCGCCTTCGACTCCTCGTGATCTGCCCTTAGAACCCGGAGCTCGACTCGGATACATATTTTGTACATCCACATAATGGTAATAGTCTCTATGTATCATTTCAATTTGATTGGACGACATAAATGTGGTGAAATCAAAATATCTGTCATGTTCTTCAAATTCGACTGATAAAAAAACCGTAATGCTATTGCTTGGCAGAACTCAAAACGCCATCGAGGATAAATGGGACTGCCGATAGTTCTTAAAATCTGCAGAATAGATGGGTTTTTTATTGATCTTTAGAGCATGTGATTTGGTTAGACAGTTTCTGAAAGTGCAGTAAATAAAAAATCTAAGAAAGGTTATTAAAACGAGTCATACGACTTCACAATAATTTCTCTTCATTGCTCAAATAAAATGCTTGTCAGCCGAATGCAAAAACCTTCATCTTTTCAATTTGTCAACCTGCTGAAGAATTGCTGTCAACGAGAAGCGTGTTGTGTTGATAGGCAAACTCATTACTCATTCGACCCAGTTCCTTCTCATGTTCATACTTGGTTGATTGAGTATCTTTTCTCATTTACCTGCTCGGATGCATTTGATAAATGAACAGCTATCATTGTAAACTAAATTGGGCATAAAATATGGTGCATGCGGGCATGACACAGGTGTTCTTAACAATGTACTCAGATCAAACTCTGGGTTGCTAGTTTTCCAGATCTTTGGTACTGCAAGATACACAAGGAGGTGGGAGTTGATGACTAAGCTTTGAAAACAAGTTCGTAAACCAGTTTAGTTGAAGTCCTTAACTCTTTACCTAACGAATCGTCCGCATCCGCCCGCTAATTTGCAGATTGAGCACTTGAAAAAAATATTTCAACAAAACCATATCAAGTGACCCCTCATTGGAACGAGCTCGTTCCACTGAAGGTCCACGTGATATGTTTTTTGTGGAATTATTTTTTTGCAAAATTTAAAAACATAGTAATTAAAATAATAAATTTTGATATTCTCTACTTTGGGTAAAGGGTTAATTATTTGCCCAGCATAACTTCCACATCAGACCAACGCTATTCACAAACATTGCAATTCAAATTTTATCTTCCCTTCATCTCTCAGCTCAGGGATGTAACATTTGTCACAGAAAAGAGAGTTTAACTTTAACCACAGCATACAGACATTTGAATTTACTGCACATTCAAAACCTGCATATTTTTCATATTTTTATATTTTATAATGTGTCAGCTGCCCGTAACAATTGGCCGCTCTCAAAACAAGAGATAGAGAGAGAGAGAGAGAGAGAGAGAGAGAGAGAGAGAGAGAGAGAGAGAGAGAGAGAGAGGAGATAGAGAGAGAGAGAGAGAGAGAGAGAGAGAAAGACAATTGGCCGCTCTCAAACAAGAGAGAGAGAGAGAGAGAGAGAGAGGACTATTTATTTATTTATTTATTTATTTATTTAGGTTTTAACGACATTTTCGACAGCCAGGATCACCTCGTGTCGGGCAGTTTTACGGGTGGAGCAAGCCGGGGTACCCAGAGAGGACCACCGAGAAACGGCGGGCAACTGCCAGATTCCCCAACGTACACTAACTCCACACAAGCAGGGTTAGCATTGGTTGAAGACAAGTACACCATCGATCTGCAGTGCGTCTTAGTATACAACGCTACCGCGCCCCCGCGTGGGAAATTGGGATTAAGAGTCTTGCACAACGCGGTTGCCGCAGGTGGGATACGAACCGAGGACCTCTCGGCTTGTAAGGCTGCATCTCTACCTACTGAGCCACCGTTTCCCGAGAGACAGAGAGATCAGAGTCAGTTAAGAGGTTCCAAAAGTGATCCCTGAAAGGAATGGAATTTTATTATGAAGGGCAGTTTAAGTGGTGTATTGACTCATTTCAAGGGAAACATTCACCTTCCTTGAGTTAGAAGTTCCTTTTATGACGTTTTATCCTTCCAGAATACCCCAAACTAGCACTCTGGCCACCAGATGGCAGTTGGGTGCCGACAAAAAGATGCACTGACGAAAACCGAGACGATAGTTACTACCAAATGTTTGTTTCCGATATTTGCTGTCATTATGTCTAAAAACTACCTCATACACGCTTAGCACAAATTTTGCTTCTCTCAAACTCTTGGCAGTATTATCGATGCCAATAACTCTCCATGCTGAATTCCACCATCACAAGAACCCCACTCAGCACTGCTCAAGACACTTTGTGTATGAATTTGAATTCAAGATGAAGAAACTTGCACTAAATGTGTTTTTATAACCTTTTGAACCCGAGAGACCGCATTCGGCCAGGATCGAGAGACAACTTGAATCGTAACCCAGATGGTTCCTCCGCGAATTCTTATTGTAGACAAATCAATATTTTTAACGTGCAGCCCCAAGGGTTGAAAATGTTAATTGGTCTACCCCCAAATAAAAAATAGGGACTCTTCCAACTGCTGGTACTTAACTGGCGTTGAAGATACCATCAGGGTTAAATTTTTAAAAAAAATCCTCTTTTTGCTTCGAAAACAAAGCTTATGGCTCCTTATAGGAACGATCTCGACGAGCTCGCTTCATTTGGAATCATAAGCTATGTTTCGAAAGCAACTTGTAAAATGGAAAAAAAAAGATTCAGCAAGTTATACAATTTATATTAACGTTTATTCCAGTGGCGCGGGTATGTGAAATGACCTTTGTGACGGTAGTTTTCATGACCACGATCTTCTTGAATACTACGAAGGGATCTTTAGCCTGTGCAGAATGTACATGTCTCTCTCTCACAGAGACAGCTATTTTACGTCCCAACCTCATAGTACGGTACACTGTAACAGCATCAACCTCCACAAGTGATGCTAGTAGTATGTCTCGTATGTTTCAGGTCTAGGTTGGATGATCTCATGGATGGTCTCATGTGACGCCATAGTCACGGGACCCAGTGGCGTCATGTTTGATTGTCATGATAACCCCCGTGAGCGGCCATCTTGTGACGTCATTGCCATAGTGATACATGGTGTTAGGGCGCATGCACAGCACGTGTTGTTAGGGTGATACGTGTTTCTGTCTTCCATTTTGTATACTTGAGGCTGCCATCTTGGTTTCTATGATAGCACGTGGTTGCTATGTCACCCAAAGGCCTACAACAAGGCAGTGGTATGTTCAGAGGGTATGTTCCTTTGTACAAGAGTAGTTTCCTGATTCGCAGAATTACCACAAACAACCCGACAATCCCTCCAAATCACCAAAAACGACATTATTTACTACGGATTCACCCAGAATCCTTTTAGGACCGCCGTACCATGGCTTATAATAGTAGCACGTAGTGCTATAGCACCGAGAGTGCCCCCCCCCCCCCCCCCATATTGCTATAGGACCATTCCTTTGAGTACTTTACTTGGCTCTGATTTCCCACTAAAATCTCGGTTTCTAATTGTGTATCTACAAGCTATGTCATGACTTCCCACATCTCATTATAAAGTATTCCGACGCTCCTAGACGTGTTTATGTTCTGTTGTACACATTAAATGTAGCACATCAGCACATGCTGGATGTGCCGATATGTGCTTATGTGAATATTCAAAAAATAGATGAAAGTCATAATTAGACCTTCAAGAGTTATTTAAAGAAAAATTAATTTTTATTTGAATGAGGACTGATATTGGGAAATTTTTATTTGAATTGTGAAAAATCATGCCAAATTGCCATTGAGAAAGGGTCCCATATTCGGCTTCTGTAGACACACAAAAAAATCAATCCTGGCAAATACTTCCGAGTAAGACTTCTGCTTCAGAATACTGATACAAGTTAACCCCTTGAAACCTAAAGTCGAGTCTGCTCATCTCCTATTCTGTACATGAGGGACTCATAATGCTGTTTGACCAATGGTGGACAGGGAACATCTTACAACTAAGCAGTTATTTTTAGTAAAGTGTCGTCTGCCTATTCAGCCAGACAAAACTTGACTAAAAACAATTGCTGGACTATAAGTCTTGATAACTGTTAATGTTCAATAAATTCTCACTTATTTCTAAGGCTTGTATACGAAAGGGATTGTATTTTTAGCACGAATAACAAATAGAAAGTTTTCTACAAAGAAGTATGTAGCAGTCACGTAAAATATCTAACAGAACAAAGAACAGATTTTATTTAACAACGCAGAGCAACAAACATTAAAACTTTAAAGCATCCTTTAAAATCAAAGACTTTTAAGGGTAATTCCCAAATTTCAAGACTAAATACATTTTCAATTTATGACCTTTTAAAGTTTCCAAGAAGCAAAATGAGACCTGATAGAGCTACCATTCTGGCCAGCAGCACTATGACATAAAATATATGCTTGTGACATCTTTTTCCGTTGCAGCCTGGAAAAAAAAAACATTCTCGAATTCTTTTTCTTTACCAATGTCAGTCCAAACCATCAATACCAATGCCGACCGAAAGCCGTCCTAAGTACCACATACAGATCTCAAATTACCTTTAACACTTTACCCGGTCGATTTATTGCTGCAAACATACTTAAACGGCCCTTTCCATCAGTCATGGTGCTCAGGCTTGTAGACACTTGACACGGTGCGAGCGTTACGCCTTCACAACAGTCACAGTGTTTAAACTTTTAGACACTAGAAACGATGCGAGCGTTACATCTTTACGACAGCTATCTAGAGTGTTTAGAACTTTACACACCAGACACGATGCGAGCGTTACGCCTTCACTACAGCTAAAGTGTTCAAAGCTTTCGACCCTGGATACGACGCGAGCGTTACACAGTTACAACAGCTATAGTGTTCAGGCCTTTAGACACTGGACGCGAAGCGAGTGTCACGCTTTTGTAACAGCCAGGTTGTCCCGACTTTTAGACACTAGACACTGTGTCAGCGTTACACCTTTCACAACAGCCACAGTGTTCAAACTTTTATACACTAAAAACGATGCGAGCGGTATGCCTTTACAACAGGTAGAGTGTTCAGAACTTTACACACTGGACACAGTGCAAGCGCTACGCCTTACAACAGCTTGAGTTTTCAGACCTTTAGACAATAGACACGATGCTAGCGTTCGCTTTTACAACAGCTAGAGTGTTCAAACGTTTAGACACTAGACAGACAGTCACAAGTTCTCGGAACCCTATGTTATTTAGATTCCTGGGGAATTAGGGGTGTCCGTAGGTGTGTTTTGAAAGTGGGTCACGCCCATATCTCGGACATGGTGCGACCTACGGACCTGGAATCAACACCAAATGAGTCGACATACGACGGAGGTTCAAAATATGGGTCAAGGTCACTGAGGTCACCCAGGGGTCATTGAGTGCATTTTTTCACAATTGCTGGAAATCACATTTTTGACCCCACTAATGCATTCCCGAAGTTCGTACATGCATTATGAGGTCGCCCAGGGGTCATTGAGTGCATCTTTCAGAATTTCTGGAAATCACATTTTTGGACCACCTAAAGCATTCCCGAAGTTCATACATGCATGTTTACGTTAAAGAAAGTGGATATGGCCAAAACTTTTGAAAGTGGGTCATGCTCATATCTCAGGCATGGTATGACGTATGAACCTGGGACTAACACCAAATGAGGCAAAACTCAATAGAGGTTCAAAATATTGGTCAAGGTCACTGAGGTCACCCAGGGGTCTATGAGTGCATTATTCAGAATTGCTGGAAATCACATTTTTTGCCCCCCCCCCCCCCCCCCCAATGCATTCCCAAAGTTCATACATGCATTTTTAGGTTGCAAAAAAGTGTAACTCGAACACGAATTGTCCTATCTCGTGCTCGTTGACTTTTGTCATATGGACAGACAGTCAAAAGTTCTCGGCATCCTATGTTTTTCAGGTCGATAGAGCTCTTGAGTAGGCCACATGGTTTTCACAGTCTCTAATTTCCTGTAACAGTAAACTATCCCGAAGCAATACTATGTTATATTTATTCACACTGGAGACAATACAAACAAATTAGATAACAGAAGGAGAGTTAGCTGTCAAACGTTAAATGTTATCTTGCTTTTTTAATCAGATGTCAGTTCCTCAAACGAAGTTGAGAGAAACTCTTCGCTTTGCAATGAAATAAAGTATAAATTATTCAGTTCAATGCTCTTAACCCTCTCAAAACTTCAAAGTGGGTGCCTAAGATTTTATTTCATGCAATAATGATAACCCTTTCCATACTCACATTACTGCTCTAAACATCATTCAAATAAGTGGCAGATCAAAAAATTCCATTTCTGATTCATTGATCTAACCCTTTGAATGCTGTGCACATATATGTTTTTTCGGGCTTCTTGGAAAAATTTATCTGATTCCTGTATGAATATCTTTAAATACTATTAACCAAAACCTATTTCTGATTTCTTTAAAAATATTTCACCCCCCAAAATAAGCCTTCATAAAT
This sequence comes from Pictodentalium vernedei, assembly GCA_031216915.1. Classification (NCBI taxonomy): domain Eukaryota; kingdom Metazoa; phylum Mollusca; class Scaphopoda; order Dentaliida; family Dentaliidae; genus Pictodentalium; species Pictodentalium vernedei. The sequence goes on along the minus strand of CM062292.1, from coordinate 80,491,575 downwards.
TCTCTTTCTATTTTATTTATTTTTGATGCTTTAACCCCTTTCACAAAGACTTGAATTTACTGTTTCTCTAGTTCTTCTTCTTCTTCTTCTTCTTCTTCTTCTTCTTCTTCTCTTCTTCTTCTTCTTCTTCTTCTTCTTCTTCTTCTTCTTCTTCTTCTTTGTCTTCTGAGCACTTCCTTGTCCGCACGATAACTCGACAATGAATTGTCCTATCTCGTTGAATTTTGGCATACGGACAGATACTCACAAGTTCTCGGCACCATATGTTTTTCAGATTCCTGGGATATTAGAGGTGTCCGTAGGTGTGTTTTGAAAATGGGTCACGCCCATATCTCAGGCGTGGTATGACCTATGGACCTGGGGCCAAAACCAATTGAGTCGACACTCGATGGAAGTTCAAAATATGGGTCAAGGTCACTAAGGTGACCTAGGAGCCATTGAGTGCATTTTTCAGAATTGCTGTTAATCTCATTTTTGGATCCCCTAATGCATTCCCGAAGTTCGCACATGCATTATTACACTAAAAATGTGGGCGTGGCCAAACATTTTGAAAGTGGGTCACGCTCATATCTCAAGCATGTTATGACGTATGGACCTGGGACCAACACCAAACGAGTCGAAACTCGATAGAGGTTCAAAATATGGGTCAGGGTTACTAAGGCCACCCAGGGTCATGGAGTGCATTTTTCATTGCTGTAAAGCACATTTTTGGACTTCCTAATGCGTTACCAAAGTTCAAACATGCATTTTTACATTAAAAAAAGTGGGCATGGCCAAAAATTTTGAAAGTGGGCCACGCCCATAACACAAGCATGGTATGATGTATGGACCTGGGATCAACAGCAAATGAATGAAAACTCAATAGTGGTTCAAAATATGTGTCAAGGTCGCTGAGGTCATTGAGGGGTCAATGAGTGCATTTTTCAGAATTGCTGGAAATCACATTTTTTACCCTGTAATGCATTCACAATGTTTATACATGCATTTTTATGTTCAAAAAGTGGACGTGGCCCAAAATTTTGAAAGTGGGTCATGCTCATATCTGAAACATTGTGCGACATATGAACCTGGGACCAACATCAAATGAGTCGAAACTCAATTGAGGTTCAAAATATGATCACGGTCACTTAGGGCACCTAGGAGTCAATGGGTGCATTTAAAAGAATTGCTGGAAATTACATTTGTTTAGTCCGCTGATGCATTCCTGAAGTTCATACATGCATTTTTACATGAAAAATCGTCAAAATTGTCCTTTTCTGATTCCTTTGTAATACTGAGCACAGAAATTATTTCCAGTTTCTTGAAAAATGAAAATCTTTAAATGCTTCTTACGAAAACTTATTTCTGAATTTTTTAAAGATATTTTACTCCTGAAAATTAGTCTCCATAATTTTTTATATAATTTTGTTCTGATGCTTCCACCATTTTCACACAGACACGAATATACTGGTTGCGGTAAATTCTGTTTCTCTAGTTCAATTATAATTTCAATGTAACAATGTGTTGGGTCAAAATTATAAACAATGATTCTGTGGTCTACCCTGTATGTTGGGCTCTGCTTAACTGGTTGCCTTGTTCAGTGGCAATTTCAGATTATATGTATCACATTGCACTAAGCCGAAATTAGGTCTGTAGCTTTAACTGGTAGAGTGCTGAATTATTTTTTACTGTCAAAATTTGTTCACATGTTTTTGCCTCGTTACAATTTATGGAAGAGTGCTTATTGGCACTGTCCCATAAGTTGTAACATGGCAAATTGCTAACGACGGACTAATTTGACTTTAAAGATAATATGAAAGAACGTCCACAGAAAATCAAGCCTTTAACCCTTTACCCAACGTAACGGCCAAAACAGGTCAGCGCTATCAACAAAAATCGCCAGTTAATTTTTATTATTTTTTCATTTTTTGTCTCAAAAACATAGGCTATGATCCCTCTTTGGAACGATCTCGTCGAGCTCGTTCCAATGAGGGGTCATAACCTATGTTTTTGAGACAAAAAACTGAAAAAAATTAGTTATTCAAGAATTTAGTTTGCAAGTGTTGTCTGCTTTTCATGTTAGGTAAAGGGTTAAGATGAGGTAGCCTACCTGCACTTCAGAATAAAGCCCAGTTGTGGGCTTCCAGCACTCTACCTGTCAATTTTATCGCATCGCATCCGGATCTAAAGGCAGTTAGATTCCATAGTAACAAAACTAAAATTTTAGCACATCTCAGAATTTCCAAAGCTAAAGCATTTTCAAAGTATTTTCTGATTTATTTAATCACAGCTTTTTAATTTTATTTCTCGAAACTGGTAGCTTCAAAAATCTCGGGCAATTTTCGAACACACACCAAGCTCCAGATGACGTTTTGGAAGTTAGTTGGAAATTTTCATTATACTTTCAGCGATTTCTAGATAATTGTAATAAAGACCGAGGGTCTGAAAAGAAAATAACGGATAAAGCGGGAGGGATAAAAATTGCCGGTACAGCACTGAAGAAGATTTTCTGTGCTGAAAGGATCCACCATTCACCTTTAAAAAATAATTGACGGATAATTTATGGGACCCATGCCCCAAAAGTCAAAGAAATTGGTTTTGACAACCCATTCCAGTAAATCCTAACAGAGTAAACTTGGGGCCATTTATCAAATAATTTTGGGGGCATTTTCTTTGGATTTCAGTCGCAGTTATAACACCATGTGAAAATTGAAGGTGTGTACAGCGGGTAGTTTTCACGGGCGGTGAGGCTTCGATAATTACAGCCTGGGGACTAATAACGCCAGAGCTATCCAGTAACTAAACTTCCGAGACATCGCCGTAATAATGTGACGGGAGAAGTAGATTGGTATTGACTGGAAGGCGCTGACCAGTAGATGGTTATACGGTAGCAAACGATCAAAATAATATTTGGTCTGAGACAGTGGCATAGGAACCAGGAGGAGGGGGGGGGGGGAGGGGGGTAAGGGGATATTTACCCCCTGCTCCCACCCCCCCCCCAAAAAAAAATTTCCAAAACTTTTGTAAATCATGTCTACATCTACACGAAAATAACAACATACATCTGCATATTCTACATCATACAGGCGCACATAAAAATTGTATGATCTACACCATTTGCAGTGCATAGAACAGTTGGTAGCCGATGTCACTGACTGATTTGACAGGTTAACATCTTTCTTTCTGACAAACATCCTCCTTTAACCTTTGACCCAACGTAACGACCAAAACGGGTCAGCGCAATTCTCAAAAATCGCCAATTAATTTTCATGATTTTTTTCATTTTTTGTCTCAAAAAATTAGTTATTCAAGAATTATTTTTGCAAGTGTCGTCTGCTTTTCATGTTTGGTAAAGGGACAAAAACCAAAAATTAACAGCAACGATACCTTGATTTTGTCACTTGAGAAGAGAGGAAATGTTTCAAAATATTTAAAAAATATAGCTTATGCCTCCTCATTGGAACGAGCACGTTGAGCTCGTTCCAATGAGGGGTCATAAGATATGTTTTTTATGCATTTTATGCTAAAAATTTAAAAAAAATAGTTGTCCAATAATTTGGTTTGCAAGTTAGGTAAAGGGTTAACTGTTGGATCAAGCCAGCTTACCAATAAGGAAGCACGCCAACTCGCGTTCTCCAAAAAAGAAAGAGCAAGAAGTCCGAACGGATCTTGACCTCCAGTCGGAAATAGAGGACATAGAGTGAGATTACTTACTTTTCGTAAATAATCTTACTGTACATCGTGTCATCACCAGGGGCGCGGTGGCGTCGCGGTAACCGGTTCTCGTCAGATCACCGAAGTTAAGGAACGTCGAGCGCGGTTAGTAGTTGGATGGGTGACCATTTCAGCGACTGATTCGCGCTCCCGCGTTGTGTCCTTGGGCAAGGCACTTCACCCCGATTGTCCACATGGGGGCACGATGACGCCGTGTACTAAGGCGTATTGCACGTCGATGGTGCGCGTGTCATCAACCAATCTAACCCTGCCTGTGCTACAGTGCGGAGTTACGATGTTGGAGAGCTAGCAGCTGCGTCGTCGTTGCTCGGTGGTTCTCTCCGGGTACTCCGGCTTCCTCCACCCGTAAAACTGCCACGGCCATGCTTAGCCATTGTGCATAAGTATGTGACATTAAACACCAATAAATAAATAAATAATAAATGTCATCACCAGAGTTATTAACCTTACTCTCGTGAACACCGACAGTAATTTGAGTACTAGGTCAGGATATTTGTTTCCAAATTCAACCATCAAGAAAAACGATCCCATTTTTACATTCATGAACGTGCCTCTTGAAACACGCTGGCTACGTACCCAGTTATCACCGAAGGTGAATCTAATTGGTCAATGAGAAGTGGATTTGGTGGAGATCCACTATCCAAACTCTTGGTTTAATATTCGTGGTGAAAAGTGTACGGGACTTCGAAAAAGCATTACCAGTTCACCCCGAAATAAATAAGGTCGTTATTTGGAAGCCTGTGGCGTAGGGGATGGGCCCACAGGGCCCGCATTGCGGGGGGGGGGGGGGGGCTAGAAGGGCGGCCTCAATCTTGAATGACGTCCCAACGCTGGAAGAAAGAGGGAAAGGAAGAGAGAGAGAGCGAGACTGTGTACCAAATACACATAATTTTAAACTCTCACTTCCACACGACGTACTCTTTGCAGTCTATGTATTATTATTTTAACCCTTTACATAACTTAACGACCAAAACCGGCCAGCGCTATTCTCAAAAATCGACAATTAATTTTCATTATTGTTTTCATTTTTTGTCTCCAAAACATAGGTTATGACCCCTCGTTGGAACGAGCTCGTTCCTACGAGGGGCCATAACCTATGTTTTTGAGACAAAAAGTGAAAAAAAGTAGTTATTCAAGAATTATTTTTGCAAGTGTCGTCTGCTTTTCAGGTTAGGTAAAGGGTTAAGTGAACGCTACATCATTGTAACTGATAGGGGTGAGAAATGAACAATCTACATACATGATGCCTCTCAAGTCACACATGTTGGGCGTGCACGTGTGTATCGTTGGATGGTAGGGGTGAAACTTAAAACACATAATGAAAAAATCTACAAAGTCGTACTTTTAGAATCGGTCCTATAGGCTATACCTTCATTTAATTTATGGCGTATGTACTACGTAAAATCTGGTATGCTGTGCACGGTAACAACACTAAATTTGTTCCCGTTTTAAAGGCAACCACCATTTTGAAAGGGCTCCCGTCTCTATATCGCTGGGGGGGGGGGGGGGGGCATTTTCCGCTACGCTACTATTGGAAGCTACTGATGTGATATGAATACTACTGACTCAAAAGTGCTAAAAAAAAATTCATCCCGCCTTGTCATGATAAGACAGGCTTTGAATTAGATTAGGTGACTGGTAAAATTTGGATCAGGGCACGAGATGAGATCACGGTCACATTCAGTCCCATTCTATTTTGGTTTTAACGAGTGTCACGGAGTCCGTGTTCACATCGGGCACTTTCGAATATTTTCGCATCTCCGACGTCAAACGAGAATTCTAGTGGCTCCACGTCTACTGTGACTTGTTTCCTTACCAAGTCGTGGGAGACACAAGACTTCACATCGTATCCGAACTGGGAAAACATAGGTGCATCATCATCCATTAAGAACGTGTACTACGCAACGGTGTTGCGGAAGGACTTCAGCGGTGTCATAATGAATATAGGGGCGGAATGGGAACCGGTGTGTCATTCGAACTTACAAAGGTGGCTGTTACACAACATTTCAGAAGGCGCCGGTGTCTTCATTTCACGTAAACTTGCCTTACTGCTGTAATGCCAGTAAAACGATCATTACACGAAACAAGCCGGTAGCGATCTGCCAGCATTTTCTGCAGCTCATCAATAGAGGTTATCGTTTCGGTGGCATATCAGGACAGCTGTAGAACGTCGTGCTACCTTCACTGAAAACGAGGGACAGAGCCGTGATTGGACAGTTAGTGAAAAGGGAAAAGCATTTGCTGGATATGTCATGAAAGGGAAAATGTGAAACAGCCAACCCTCGAGACTATCAAAGAAGAATGTGTAGATGTTTTGAAGGTTGTGGATAGCTCGAATCCTCTAAGCAAGAAATGTATAGAATAGCTAGCACCACGTAATGCCGATAAAACGTAAAAAGGAAAGAGAACGATGAAGATGCAATATCTCTTTTGGCGCATGATGTCTCTCATCATCGAAAAATCTTGTGAGTGTACCAACAGCGAACTCGACTTTTCGATACCATCACACAGACGAGCGTGGACCGCGAACAATGGATAGAACACGGTCTTTTGGCTGACAGAGGAAACTGTGGATAGACAGAATTCAGCATCGCGTTGGTGTACGATTATTTGAATATGGCACAGACATACCCATTAAGACGAAAATCGTCGATCCCAACGGCGATTCATTTGCAGCCGATGTCGAGGTGGGACTGGACAACCTATAGAAGCATTCCCTATTCAGTCAAATCGACATCATCAGTTCGAATGAGAAACTGGTATCTCCTACCAACAACACTTATCACTACAGAACCTACATAGAAACGCTGTTGAGTAGTTAAGGGCCAGCTATCAAGGATTCACAACTCACGAGTACCTTATGGTACAAGGGCGTGGTCATACATAAGGAAGACCTAAGAGAAGATAACAATGGCTTTCTTAGAAAGATTTCACGGAAAGATGCCAAGTCGTGGACATGACTGGACGATTACCTTTGGACCTGTTTTTTTTCTAACACGTTTCCTGCTGAACGGAGTTAACCCTTTACCTAACATGAAAAGCAGACGACACTTGCAAAAAAAATTCTTGAATAACTAATTTTTTTCATTTTTTGTCTCAAAAACATAGGTTATGACCCCTCATTGGAACGAGCTCGACGAGCTCGTTCCAATGAGGGGTCATAACCTATGTTTTTGAGACAAAAAATGAAAAAAATAATGAAAATTAATTGGCGATTTTTGAGAATAGCGCTGGCCGGTTTTGGCCGTTACGTTGGGTAAAGGGTTAACGTTCACACAAAAATGGGCGATTCATACGCAGCGTAGAACCGCCACACCGTAGTATATTTCCAGGGATTACTAATCTGTTTTTACAGATTACTAATCTGTTTTTACAGATTACTAATCTGTTTAAACAGATTACTAATCTGTTTAAACAAATTACTAATCACTTTTTACAGATTAACTAATCTGTATTTACAGATTAGTAATCTGTTTAAACAGATTAACTAATTTGTATTTACATATTACGAATCTGTTTTTACAGATTAACTAATCTGTATTTACAGATTACTTAGTTAATCTATAAATACAGATTAGTTAATCTGTAAAAACAGATTAGTAATCTGTAAAAAACAGATTACTAATCTGTTTAAACAGATTACTAATCTGTAAAAACAGATTACTAATCTGTAAAAACAGATTGGTAAGAACATTTCGGAATCGTACGCTGCCGTACGATTCCGAAATGTACAAAATCAAGATTCGAGATCTATCAATGTTTGTGCGCAAACAGACTCAATTCTTTCGTGAGAATAGCAAACGTAAAGCAACGGCAAATATCACATCAACCATGTTGAAACCAACGTGTTTTCCCCTGTGATTAAACGCAAAGTGGTGGGATGAGTGAACAACAAAGCTTTCAATATCAACATTTTGTAGTTTGGAGCATCCACACAACTTCAATTACTTGGCTATGTAGGCGCGCAGTGGCTCGTTGGTAAGAACATTAGACGTTGAACCGAAAGGTCGATAGTTCGATTCTGATCCGCGCCAAATGGGCTGTGTCCTCGGGTAAAACACTTAATCCCGATTGCCCCCGTTTAGTTCACGGTGGTGCGGTGTACTAAGGCGTACTACAGGTCGATTGTGCACATGCATTCAGTCGTTGTTTGCCGCTTCTTTGTTGTTTCCTGGTGGTTCTCCGGCTTCTTCCACTCGTAAAACTATCATCCACGATATGGCCATGGCTGCTGAGGGTGGTCGTTAAACCCCTATAATCAAACAAACTTGGCTTTGTAGGAGTGTGTTGAACAGATTCCTGCAAACCTCGGCAACTTCGATTCGATCAACAAGGAGTGACGAAGAATTACCCTCTAAAGTCGGTTGGGTCATTAATTAACCCTAATAAATTGGACTGAGTGAATATGAACCCAACTGGGCTCAAATTCACTCAGTTTATTTAGGTTAATTTTTAACCCAATCGATTTTAGATTGTATGCGATCCAGTTCCCAGAGACATGAGTAGTAGGAGAGGGATGGATCGGCCCCGATTGGCAGGATCTCATGTGACGTCATAGTCACGTGACCTAGTGGCGCTATGTTTGGCTGTCATGGTAACCTGCGTGAGCGGCCATCTTGTGACGTCATCCCCATAGTGATGCGTGGTCCTAGTGCGCATGTGCATCGCGTATTGTTAGGGTGATACGTGTTTCTGTCGGCCATTTTGTATACTGGCGGCCGCCATCTTGGTTTCTATGGTAGCACGTGGTTGCTTAGGCTTACAACAAGACGGGGGGGTATGTTTGGAGGATGTGTTCGATTGAACAGGAGTAAATGTAATTACCACAAACAAACCGATAATCCTTACAAATCACCAAAAACGAATTTATTTATTTCGGATTTCCCATTTTATCAGCTTAGCACGTAGTGCTATAGTACTGAGGGGCTCCGGGTGAGTTCGATTGAACTAGAGTAATTTTCTGGCTAGGATTTTCCCCAGAATCCCTTTTTTGGACCGCCATACCATGGCTTATAACAGTAGCACGTAGTACTGAGGGACCCCTTTGGATTATAGCCAACTGATAGACAACCTCCATGAAAGCCTATATCATTCAGGTTACCAAGACAACTAAACATGGCGCCGCTGGGTCACGTGACTATGACGTCACATGAGATCCTGCATGAGATCCTGCCAATCGGGGCCGGTCCATCCCTCTACAACTACTGACATGAACGAGAAAACCACATTGGCTGAAAAGAGATATACACTCTCCGTCTTTGACCTGACTGCAGTCCGATCACGAGAACAACACTTCGATCTGGTGAAGAGAGGAAACTTGAGACTATAAGTCAATTTCGAAGACCCTTTATCAAAATTTGGAAATAACGAATGATGGGAGATAATCCCTCAAGTGGAACACACATTTTGTGGGGTGGTGCGCTCCCCAACCCCTCAACCCTTGATCCTGAAGCACATTTTAAAATTATAAAAATGTGTTAGATGTATTTCTTGTGTAAATTTGTCTTTAAGGAATCGTCCAACAAAACTTTGGGAAATGTTTTGGAAATTTTCACCAATGCCCACAATACTGATAAAAGAATTAAACAAAGTCATATTATATATCAAAGTAATGACTAGAATACAAGGAAATGAAATATATTCACTTTGTCACGAGAATTTTTTTTTTTTTTGACGATTTTGACGACAGACAAGCTATCTCTGGCATAAGTAACGAATTGCAAAAATCACGGATAGATCGGTAATTCCAATGACAAGGTTTCAAATAAATGACTTTGAACTCCAGACTCGGAGAAAGCACATTTTATCATTTCGTCACCGATATGTTACAAACGCCCTGATGAAAAATGCACGAAAAAGAAATGAGCTTCCATTTGAAAACCATGCCTGGAAATCGGTCACATGACGGCTTGTAATCATATAGAGTAAATCGTGAACTTGGGCAAAATATTGTTTTCAAAGATATGAGGACTGCAGAAACTGCCACACTCTTCTCAAACTGCAAGGCGATGGCACTGAAAACGCTCAATACATTCACGGGGGAAAGTTACATTGACAATCCCATTAATGCGAGATAAAGTCGAAATTGTAGGACAACTTTTGGTATCACAGTAGGCTACTAAATATTTCCCCATAGGCGACCATTATAACGTTCAGGCGAAAAAAAAAATGATCGCATCACTTTAACTTCGGCATTCAAATATATTTGTCAAATATAGACCTTCGGACAACTTTTCTGCCCAGAAAACGGGGGAGTCATGCAACAAATAAGAGAGCAAAACTGACAGGAAGGGGAGTACCGGTCACGTGCAAACATTTTTCAGGGAATTCCCAACAAAAACCCACCAATAGTCAAATTGAATTTTTTAGGTCCAAAAAGTTATCAAGTCACCCTCTTTATTTATCTGGAATGTTCAACAATAATGCAAGATGACAATAGAATGCTTCAAATGTTTATTGAAACAATATATTTTCCCAAGGCTGCTTAGTTTTAGAGATTGCATCATTTCTGATGTGCAACTTGTCAAGGCGGGTAACTCTAATTCAAATACAGCCGACATTTCGTCGCCTGAGTGCTAGAATATCCTATGTCCCCTATGGGACATAGGACATTCTAGCACTCAGGCAACAATTTGTAAAAGCTAATGGATGTGGATGAGCTGCACTGAGTTGATTATGAAAGTCATGAAACTATTGGTGGCGTGGAGACAAAGCGTCAAGAAAAAAGACTGAAAAGTCGCGAAATTGCTAGAGACTCAAGACAATTTCACATTTCCTGGAAGAGGGCGATCGTTAGTGGTATTGATGCACAAGGTAAAGCTTACCTTGTCGATTTAACAAACACCAGTGTAATATAATAATGACACAAAGTTTCTTTTGACGTGTATAGATGTGTTCAGTACATATGCCAAGGCGATGCTCCTTAACTGATAGAGTACTGAGAACTCATATTTGTGTTTTATTCAGAAGTGAAGGTGCCCCAACTTAATGGTTTCATATTCTGTTGGTGAGCGTCGTATTATCTTGGACTGAAAGTATTTGCCTTCACAAGCCAGAAAATAAGCAGATATTCATCTGCAAAATGAAGTCCCCAGAGGGTGAATTTAGTGATGCACAGCAGGGTAGCATCACCAAATCTACCCTCTGGGAACCTCAATCTGAATCAGGTTCTCAAAACTAAACAAAAAGAGGCACTCAGAGGATAAATTGGACCACTGTATGGGTAGCATCATCAAATTCACCCTCGGGGGACCTCATTCTGCAAATATCATACTGCTTATTTTCAGGCCTGTGTCCACATGGATTTGCCTTGTTACAATTCATGGGAGAGTGTCCGCAGGACCCTCTCATAAAATGTAACAAGGTAAAGAGGTGTGAACAAATTTTGATGATTAAAAATAATTCAGTCCTCTACCAGTTAAGGACAAACTTGGTAATAACTTCGCCCAGGCTTTTACCAAAAGTTTCAAACACGGTTGCAGGCCATTAAAATTACAAACTGGTCGAGGCAAAGAATTCTTAAACAGAAAATTTAAGAAATTTCTAAAAGACAGGAGTCGACTTTTTCACAACACATTACGTTGAAACGAAATGTTCCACAGCAGAAAGATTCTTAAGAATTGTAAAAGCCAAGATGTATCGCACACAAAAATGTTTACAAATCTGGACGCGTACTCCAAGAACGTTGTCGGGGCAAGAACACAGAACTGTTCGCAAAGTGGTTAGAATACCCCCGCTTCCTTTAATAGTGGATGAAGAAGAGTCACATACACAAGGAAGTGAACCAGTTCGCGTTCTCCTAAAAGGAAGGAGCGGGAAGTCCGAACGGATCTTGACCTCCAGCTGGAAATAGTTATACTCTATTACTTTCCAAAGTGTGATTTACTGGGATTTCCGGATTTGATTATAAACGATAACTTCACAAGTGAATTATGCAATCAACAATTGTGTCATGTATCCATGCGCGCAAACGAAGACACTTTGCCGTGGGTGTAATGGGGACTTCATTGTTTTTTGTTTTTTTAACCCTTTACCTAACATGAAAAGCAGACGACACTTGTAAAAAAAATTCTTAAATGACTATTATTTTCATTTTTTGTCTCAAAAACATAGGTTATGGCCTTCATTGGAACGAGCTCGACGAGCTCGTTTCAATGAGGGGTCATAACCTATGTTTTAGAGACAAACAATGAAAAAATAATGAAAATTAATTGGCGAGTTTTGAGAATAGCGCTGGCCGTTTTTGGACGTTACGTTAGGTAAAGGGTTAAATAATATAATTATCGTCAATAATGAAAAGTAATAAACAGAGTAATCGCTTGACTGGACTGGTTACGTAAAATAATTCATTCGAGGCGAGGGACTATATTGTAAAACAATAAGCTGGTTTGAGTGAAAATGAACCCAACCAGGTTCATATTCATTCAACCCAGTTGATTTGAGGTAATTTTTAAGCCAACCGATTTTAGAGTGTATGCGATCCCGTTTACCGGGGACTGGAGAGATGAACAGGAATGAAGGAAACCACAATGGCTCAGAAGAGATGCACACTCTCCGCCTCCGGCCCAACTGAAGGCCAATCACGTGGACAACACTACGATTTGGGGAAGAGAGGAAACTTGAGACTAGAAGTTAATTTCGATGACCCGTTGACGGCCACGATCACCACAGGGGTTGAAGCCAAAGTACTCAGTACTCGAGTACCAGTTTTTGCGTAATTCTCGTTACTCGATACATCGTGCTGTCTGTGGCTAAGCCAGTGAGATCGCCCCATTTTATCAAAATTTTTAAATAACAAATGATGGGAGATAGTCACTCAAGTGGAACTTCCATTTTGAGGGGTGGTGCAGTCCCCCCCCCCCCCCCCCCCCCCGCGCCTATTAGCCTGGTGCAAATTTTAAAGTGATAAAAATGTGTCAGATGTATTACCAAAGTAAACAAGCAATGCTCCACTTACTGGAGTTACCATGGATGGTGGTGGTGGAATTTTGGCCGCAACGCCAAACAAGTCAAGTTTTGTCAATCGTTCATATTTGTGCTGCCCACTTGAAGGACTTTCACATTGGACGTCCGACAACGCGTCATATTTTACCATCAGAATCGGAGTGCGGTGGCTCAGTGGTAGACTGTTGGACTTTTATGCTAGAGGTCACGAGTTCTATCCCCGTGTGGAACGACCCGCGTTGTGTCCTTGGGCAAGGCACTTTATCCCGGTTGTCGATGGTGCACATGTCTTCAATCGCTGTAACACTGCTTGAGCGGAGCTTGAACAGAGAACGTTGAGGAGCTGACAGTTGCTCGTCGATGCTCGGTTGTTCTCTCCGGGTACTCCGGCTTCCTCCACCCGTAAAACTGTCACGGTCACGATTAGCCATTGTGCATAAATGTGTGACCTTAAACATCAATAAATGAATGAAGAACCATCAGAATCGAGGAGTGATCGACGTCTTGGGTCCTAGGTGGAAATTGTATCCATGTATTCAACACCAGTGTACTGCATCTGTAAACCAATCAACAGTGCGCCAGACTCTGCGCCTTGGAAAGTCTGTCGAAAGCGTTCCGAGCATTTGTGTCGGATGCAGGAAATTTTCCAGCAGATAATTTACACAAGAAAACACATCAGAGATGTTTCTATCCTATTAGGAAAGGGTCCTGGTCACTTGTTGGGAATATTCACGTCGTGTAGGACAATTATTTATTTATTTATTTATTTATTTATTTATTTATTTATTTATTTATTTATTTATTTCAGTGGTGTTTAAGGTAAAATATTTCAACACAATGGCTAATCACAACCTCAATATGGATATAAAGTAAAGTCCAGCCAATCGTTTATACCCATGTTGCCGGCATTGGTTACCGGGTACTATTTTATCAGAAAAACACGGCTTCTTTACGCAATAAACAAGCACCGCGTCACTTCCATTGACTCCAACGGAGATTTTATCAGTCTCAGCAACCAATTAAATTCTACCAAATCTACAGTAGTAGCAGATATATTTAAATTACAGGAATATTCCTAGAGATTAAAGCAGAAAGTGTTGTTTCTTTTTTTCATACTTCTTTGAACAGTTTTGTAAGGGATTTAACCCTTATTCACATAAAGACCCAGATATTTTCAAAATATTTTTTGTTCAGATTAAGTCTTTATCCTGTGGCTTTGCAATTGTTTCTGTACACCATGGTAGTTGTTTTGGGGTAAGCCTTGGCTACCTAAAAAGGCAGCCAAGACTTGCCCAGAAGCAACTACCATGGTGAAATGAGAGACACACGACACTTGACCAGTATCGGGGGCAATACTTACATTTATCATATGACTCGTCCGTTTTGTTCACTTTAAAACATTTGATATTTTGATTTCATATTAATCAGTGATAAATAAAGCCTTCCGTCAGTTTCATTGGTCAATTTCAAAACTGGATAATTTGATTGGCTAAACAAAATACAATTGGGTCACATTTGCATAATTTCATTAGGGAGAATTTATGTTATCTGTCCTATTTAGGGTGGGTTGTATTGTATTTATCTTTTATCTACAAGAAAAACGCCATTCATTTTTTTTATATTTTCACTTTTTGCTTCCAAAACATAGGTTATGACCCCTCACTGGAACGAGCTCGTTCCAATGAGGGGTCATAACCTATGTTTTGGAAGCAAAAAATGAATTTTTTTAGTAAAACGAGGATGTTTTTTCCAAGCGCCGTCTGCAACTCAAGTTAGGTGATGGGTTAAAAAGTCATACTAAGTGGCTAATTTGTGCGTGTGTGTGTCATATGATAAATAGAATATGAAATGAGTGTTTTTCTCATATAATATTTATGAAACTCGTCCGAATTTTCCGTTTGGTCTCGCCAAAACGGAAAATTCTTAGACTCGTTTCAAAAATATTATATGAGAAAAACACTCATTCTATATCCTCTATTTATCTGCGGACTCACATTTCTGAAATGTAGCTACCAACTGTGTTCCTACCTTGTAAGTGTGAACAGTTTGATTGAGAATTTTGTTGTTGGGAATTGTAAAAAAAAACATGTTCAGATCTCACCGGGAATGGTCCCCGAATTCGGCCACCGTCGTCACCCAGAAAACAAATGTCATTGCTTGTAGACAAACATCTTCACCAAAAAGAGACAAGGAATTACTAAACTATATTTCAAGGACTCTCCGACTTTTTCGGAAACAAGTATGAATTTCAAACTCTTTCAGTGATCTGGAATTTCAGTTGTAAAACTTAAGGACGAGCACGAGAACGGTATTTGTTTATTTATTGGTGTTTAAGGTCACATATTTCTGTAAAATGGCTAATCGTTACCGCAACATGGATACAAAGTCAAGTCTAGCCAAACGTTTATACACATGTTGCCCATTATAGAGGCATTGGTGACCGGATCCTATTTTACAAGTAAAACAAAGCTTGTTTACCACACTAAATAAGTACTGTTTCACTTTCCGGGGTTCTGAGGGGAACGAGCATTGTGGTATATTAAGGATATCTAGTGTGTTTGAGTGGATACCGAAAATTATCTCATGAGTGACCGAGACAAATGTTTATTTTTCGTGAGCGCTTGAGCGAGCGAAAATTACCATTTATCTCGGTCACAAGCGAGATTTTCTGTTTATTATACGCTTTTTATAATAATAATTAATAATAATAATAATAATTTTCAGCCTAAAATCCACAAAATGTGCTCTTTGGCTTTACACACAAAAAAAGTCAAATGATTTCTCATCTACATATTGGTGTAGAAAGCTTGTTTGTGGAGATGTCTTTTCAAAGCAGCTTTGAATCACTCAGTTTCCTGTGGTAGTCTCAGGTGACTCGGTAAAAGGTTCCAGAGGTTAGGGCGGCGATCAAAAAGGCCCAGTCACCTGCGGATGCTAATTTTGAAACAGGTTGGACCAAGGTGTGTGAGTCCGAAGAACGGAGGTTTCTGGCAGGTGTGTAGTATGTGACCAGATCTGAGAGATATGACGGCGCCAGGTCATTTATACATTTATATGTCAGAAGGATTATTTTATATTGAATTCTTTGTTGGACAGGAAGCCAGTGGAGGTCAGCTAGGGTAGGTGTTATGTGACACGACTTCCTATTTCGAGTTACACACCTAGCAGCACAAGTTTGGATATGTTGAAGCTTATCCAGTGACGCCTCTGATAATTCTACTCGCTTCAACCTTGAATTGATGCTTGAAAGTAAACAGCGCATTCAATCATTGATACGCGAAGTGATCTGATCGATAATCGGAACAGACAGCGTCTTGCGATCTGATTCAGCTGGCGGGTTTCTAGTCCAAACATGGCCAGAAAGTCCGTAATATAAGTTTTTGGTTTGGTACGTCCTTTGAAAGGACGTACCAAACCAAAAACTTATATTACGGACATTCAGGCCATGTTTGGACTAAAGAGTTTCATGCATCAATTCAAGGTGAATACGTATTGAATTATTGCTGGAAATGATCGGTATCCACTCAAAAACACTAGATTTACTTTTTATTATACGTCTTTAGAATAAATTGATCATTTCCAGTGATAATTTGACTCGTATTCACTTTGAAGTGATGCTTTGAAAGGCGCCATTTTGATTGATACCGTGAAAGTGAAAATTTCTTTTTCTTCACAGTGGAGGATACGATTTCTGTCTTTCCGCAATTTCTTCGATAATCTATCGTTTAGCGTATAATAAAGGGAGTTATCTCGTGTAGCTGGCCGAACGTCAATTAACTAATTAAGTGCTGCAAGTCCATATTCCGACCCAACTGATAAGTACTGATGCTGTGGTTAGAAGGCTTCATATTCCATACATGTAGTGTATGTTCTCTTATTAAAAGCAAGGCTGTCTAGTTTAAATAGGATATGTAAAGTTTAAATTTATTGGAGAGTGTCTGTGTCCACTCTTCAATAATGTTAAGCAAGACAAATCAAGGGGAATTAGTTGGGACAAAAAATATATCTAGCATTCCGCCAGTTAGAAGAAAAAAATTATTTTTTCATAATTTTATAATTTTATGAATATCAAAAAATATCACATAATCTACAATGTATTAAGACAGCTCGTTTTTGTGCTTAAAACTACTTCTGACAGGTATACAGGTTGTATTGCGAAATGCAAACATCAAATGCCAACAAAAAAGATTAACTTTTAACCTAATGATATTCGTAAATAGTTTATTAAAAAATCTTCTGTTCATGAAATGCCCAGACAGAAACTTCCTTAATTATGAACGAAAGCTCTGCCAGATGTTTTTTAAGACTCGTCGCGTAGACTGTCAATTGTACTTTCAGCGACGGATCTTTTTTCTCAGTTTATTTAAATTTACCTGCATTTTCAACAAACAGGGCCATGTAGTGTCGAGCAGTCTGACGGGTGGAGGAAGTCAGAGAACCACCGAGCAGCAGTGAGTAGTTTTCGGACTCTCCGGCGTTCTAACACCGCACACGCAGGGTCAGCATCGATTGACAGCAAACTGTCCACGTGCATAAGTCTTTGCACATGGCGCCACATTTCTCTCACTTGAGTTATAGTGAGTACGTGCCTTGCCCAAGGTCACAACGCAGATGATGGGGTCAGGATCGAACCAACGACCGTTCGATCTGAACAGTGAAGATTAGAAATAATTTCATCCCAAAGACATTTAAGACTGTAGCACTAAAATATGCAAGCTCTCAGGCCACAAGTCTAATTATGTTAAGAATCCAAAGCTCTTATGGCCAATGTGTTTACCCACTTTTCGTTGAGTTTGCGCGCGCAGACTACCACTGATGTCATGTGACATACGTTTTCTCACAAATACACAGATATCCATTTACTTATTGTAGTTTAACTGGTTGAGCACTGGAAGCCACTATCAAGGCTTTCAAAAATGAGGATGCCAGAAAAAAGCCAACATTTCCTTGCTCATGTTGTATATTCAGTCAAACGCAAATAACATTTTGTTTATATACGTTTGTTTTATTACAAATTATTGGGGAGTGCCATTGGGCACTCTCCAATAATTTTTAATAAAATAAACATTGATGAACAAATTAGGCCACCAAAAATAATCTAGCCCTCAACCAATTAAGGTCACTTATTTCTTCGCAGCAGCTAATCGTGACCGCAGCATGGAGATAAAAGTCAAGTTTCGTTCATCGTTTATACCTATATAGCCCATTCCAAGCATTGGTGAATGGGTCCTATTTTACCAGTAAAACAAGCTTGTTTACCACAGTAAAAAACTGCTTCACTTTCCGGTGTTCCCACGAGGGATACAGATATCATTTCGTGCTCTATTTATAGACACTCCAACAAATAAGTATTTAATTCACATTGCGATATTACCACAATTAGTGGAACTACAAGGCGTTATCATAAAACTGCTTTGATGACCAGCCTCCATTCAGAATTGCTTAATAAGCAAACATCTCTCATGGTATTGGTAAAGTCATCAAAGATTCTGTCAAAATATTCCAGATGAATTGTCCTAAACATAGGCCAAAGACAATGGAAAGGCTAGACTGGTTCCAGGCCATAACAGCGTTGAATTCCTTTCAGAATTCGACTGGTGGCGTGGGAGCTTCTCAATTTGCCGTTATTCGTGTGTCGTTCGTCCTTTATATACCGTTCGCCGACGGACCACAGAGACAAGCTAATAGATTTTCTTGAAAATATCGAGATCCCCCCCCCCCCACCCCCACCCCAATCTGCCCCAAGTGAGCCAATCAGACTTGCCTTCGTACCAGAAGTGAATACCACCAGCCATGAGACTGTAGTCTAAAAAACGCGGAAATATACAGTGAAATTGTTTGCATCTAAGGGAAATGGGAAAAAAAAGGAAAACAAAAAAAAAAAGAAAAGAAAAGAGAATCGATCAGGTCCCAAAGTTTGTTCGTGGTTAAAATCTTTAAGCAGCTGAGTATTTTAAAGAGTCTCAAATGATACTTATTTCAGTGGCATGCAAAATCCTGTCATGGAGAGGAATATCTGCCCGCAGAATGCAAGGATTTTAACGTTTTCAATACCGTGCCATCTCATGCCGGACAGTTTTATGGATGTAGATCGGCGGAGCACCCCGAGATAACCACTCTGCGACAATGAGTAACTGTCAGACACGCAACTCACTAATCCCTCACAAATATGATTAGCAACGGTTGAAGACAGTACACCGTCATTACGCCATACGTAGTCTGAATTTATTCAAAACTTGTTTTATTAAAAATTATTGGAGATTGCCAATAGGCACTTTCAAATAATTTGTAATAAAACAAAAATATATAAACAAAATATTATTTGTGTTTGACTGAATATGAAATATAAGCATTGAGAGTGTTGGCTTTTGCTCTGATATCTTCATTTTTTGAAAGCCCTGATAGTGGCTTCTAGCACTCAACCAGCTAAGAAGTCTTGACAGTAGGATTATTTTAGTACTTTAAGCTGTAATAACATTTGGCTCAACGGTTGTCACTGAGCACTATTCGGGAGAAAATAGGAATTTGAGGTTAAAACTTTCAAGAAATCGGAAAATAATAACAAAACAAATGACCACAAAGTATCAACGAGCTGTTTGGTTTCGTACGTAATAACACGTACAAAAGTATCAAAGGGCTAAGAACGTGAATGATAAACTATTTACGAAACGCGAAAGGGAGACACTGTCTTGCAAACAAAATTCTTGAATAAGGCTGTAATAAAACAAGAGGCCCCACGGGGCCTGAAGAGCTCACCTTGAACAGAACACGAGTCCAAGAATGAGTCTACATTAAGCAATCCATCTTCATAGGATTCATTGTCAATCATTGAGCACCTGAGGAATGACTAAAACAGTCCGAGCATCATGTCTTTTCTTCAGTTGATCATAATGTAAAATGTGGAGCTCCCTTATGAAGCCCCTTGATACAACCTATGTGGATTAATCTTAGTTACACACCTCTAGAGGGTACTGAATACAAAATTTCTAATTCTTCAGCAACAAGGCCAATTCCGTCTCCCACAGTGAGCTCAAATATAAACCCGGGCTCTCGATCTGAACAAAGTTGAATCTGACCTCCCCAGAGATGTTGTTTTCCAAATATGAAAACATTCTGACTGTTGGATCTGAAGAAGATTTTTAAAGAAATTTCTTCATATTGCATTAAGCTAAAATTTGGGCTACCACATCGAGCCCAAATATTAACCTACGGACCTGATGTGAACAAACTTAAATCTGCCCCCCCCCCCCCCTCTCCCCAGAGATGTTGTATACCAAATATGAAAGCATTCTGACTAGTGGATCTGAAGAAGATTTTTATAGAAATTTCTTCATATTGCACTAAGTTAAAATTCGGGCTACTATAGTGAACCCAAATATTAACCCAGGGAACCAATTTGAACAAACTTGAATCTGACCCCCCAAGAGATGTAGCAAACCAAATATGAAAGGATTCTGAGAGGTGAATCTGAAGAAGATTTTTGAAGAAACTCCCTCATATTGTACTAAGTTAAATTTCAGGTTCCCATATGGAGCCCAAATATTAATCCAGGCACTCGAATTGAACAAACTTGAATCTGACCCCCATAGAGATGTTGTATACCAAATATGAAAGCATTCCAACTGGTGGATCTGAAGAAGAAGATTTTAAAGAAATTTCCTCATATTGCACTACGTTAAAATTTGGGCTACCATAGCGAGCCCAAATATATACCTAGGACCCGATTTGAACAAACTTGAATCTGACCCCCCCCCCCCCCCCCCCCCCTTAGAAATGTTGTATACCAAATATGAAAGCATTCTGACTGGTGGGTCTGAAGAAGAAAATTTTTAAAATGTATCCCCCATATTGAACAATGTTAAAATTTGGGCTTCGATAGCGAGCCCAAATATATACCTAGGGATCTGATTTGAACAAACTTGAATCTGACCCCCCTAGAGATGTTGCATACCAAATATGAAAGCATTCTGACTGGTGGATCTGAAGAGGATTTTTTTAAATTACCCCCCATATTGAACAAAGTTAAAATTTGGGCTTCTGTAGGAAGCCCAAATATTAACCTAGGGACTTGGTTTGAACAATCTTGAATCTGACCCTCAAAACAATGATGTATACCAAACATTAAAAGATTCTGACTGGTGGTTCTGAAGAAGAAGATTTTTAAAGAATATCCCCTATATTACCCTATGTTAAAAATTCTGGCTCCTGCAGTGAGCCCAGGTATGAACCAATGAGCTTTCTTTCAACAAACTTGTATCTGACCCCCCTATGAATGCTGTATACCAAATATCAAAAGATTCAGAAGATTGGTTCTGGAGAAAAGATTTTTTAAATTTTTTGCAAATATGCTGACTCCGCATTTTTTCGATGCCCATGACAGAACACCCTAATATAACCGATGGCATTTTTTGAGCATTCAATTCTACTGGGCCTAAGGATACTTCATACCAAATAACAGCTCTCTGTTCCGTGTCGTTTGGGAAATATGGGCGTTTGAAAATATTTCTATTTTTAGCTCCCAGGGTTCCCATGGAGATGCGGGAAATTTTTTTTGGCATGGGTCAAGTACTTATGACCCAATAATACCACATACCAAATTTGGTTCATACCGGACCATCGGTTCAGAAAATAGATATTTTGGGCGGGGTCAAAAATCTTACCCCCTCCCATTACAAAGCCAAATATTGCTTCACGAACTTCGTTTGAACAAACTTGATTCTACACCTCAAAAAGAAGCTCCATCGCAAACATCAAGTGATTGTAACCCTGGTTCTTGAGATTTTAAAAATATTTTGGAGCATTTTCCCCCCACTCCCTCCCTATGGGGCTGGGCCTGTTGAGTTGAATAAAAATGCAATGCCCCTTTGGGACCATCACTCACACAAACTTTCACTTGAATTGGCCCAGTGGCTTTGGAGGAGAAGACCTAAACATGGTGTTGACGGACGACGGACGGACGGACAGCGATGAGATTAGCTCAGTTTGACTTTGTCAAGATGGTCTAACAAGCATACAAAGTTTCAAACCGATCTGATCATAAATGTGCCGTGTAGGGCATGCCAAAGGAATATACCGATACCTGACTAAACTAAGTTCAAAGGTCGTTGCCAGCGGCAATATTTTTTGATGGAAATGGACGAAAATCAATAGCTCCCATCTAGAGGTCACTCCAAACAAGCATGCCAGATTTCAAAGCAATCCGAGTTGCCAGCGGCAACATTTTTTGACGGAAATGGAAGAAAATCGATAGCTCCCATCTAGAGCATACCAAGTTTCAAAGCGATCCGATAATCAATGTGCCCTGCAGGGTGTGCCAATGGTAATTTTGATGCATAACTGCACTAAGTTCATCAAAGATTGTTGCCAGCGGCAACATTTCTTGGCGGAAATCGAAGAAAATCGATAGCTCCCATTTGGAGGTAACCCCAAACAAGCATACCAAGTTTCAAACTGATCTGATCAAAAATGTGCCCTGTGCGGCGTGCCAAAGGAATATATTGATGCCTGACTAAAGTCCAAACGTCGTTGCTAGCGACGAAAATCAACAGCTCCCATCTAGAGGTCACTCAAACAAGCATGCCAGATTTCAAAGCAATCTAATCATAAATGTTTTGACGGAAATGGAAGAAAATCGATACCTCCCATCTAGATGTCACCCCAAACAAGCATACCAAGTTTCAAAGCGATCCGATAATAAATGTGCCCTGTAGGGTGTGCCAAACGGAAATTTTGATGCATAACTGCACTAAGTTCATCAAAGGTTGTTGCCAGCGGCAACATTTCTTGGCGGAAATCGAAAAAAATCGATACCTCCCATCTTGATGTCACCCCAAACAAGCATACAAAGTTTCAAAGCGACTCGATCAAAAATGTGCCCTGTGCGGCGTGCCAAAGGAATATATTGATGCCTGACTCAACTAAGTTCAAAGGTCGTTGCCAGCGGCAACATTTTTTGATGGAAATGGACGAAAATCAACAGCTTCCATCTAGAGGTCACTCCAAACAAGCATGTCAGATTTCAAAGCAATCCGATAATAAATGTGCCCTGCAGGGTGTGCCAAATGGAAATGTTGATACATAACTGCACTAAGTTCATCAAAGGTTGTCCAGCGGCAACATTTCTTGGCGGAAATAGAAGGAATCTAGAGGTAACCCCAAACAAGCATAACAAGTTTCAAACTGATCTGATCAAAAATGTGCCCTGTGCGGCGTGCCAAAGGAATATATTGATGCCTGACTAAACTAAGTTCAAAGGACGTTGCCAGCGTCAACATTTTTTGATGGAAATGGAAGAAAATTGATAGCTCCCGTCTAGAGGTCACCCCAAACAAGCATGCCAGGTTTCAAAGCAATCCGGTCATAAATGTGCCCTGTAGGATGTGCCAAAGGGAAATATTGAGGTCTGCCTAAACTAAGTTCTAAGAACGTTGCCAGATGCAAAATGTTTTGACGGAAATTGAAGAAAATCTAGAGGTCACCCCAAACAAGCATACCTAGTTTCAAAGCGAACTGATCATAAATGCGACCTGTGAGGTGTGCCAAAGGAAATTGTGTACGTTCGTCGACAGACGAGAAGTGAAGGCAATAGGTCAGCTTGACTTTGTCAAGTTTAGCTAAAAAGAAACCTGAAGACAGTGCTAAGGGAATCTCGACCACGTGCCCAAACAGCGTTAACGGTTGAGCGATCGTTACCAAAGTACGAGTCTCATCTAGATATCATACGGAGTTATCCTAAGTTACAATGAAATCGCCTAAATTTGAACTGTTGACTGCGCTGAACAAATCTAGGTCACGTGCCTGCACGTCCGTCACAATTAACCGATCACGGCCAAAATAGGACGTCCTCATCTGGACATTATGGAGTCATCCTACCAATTTACAATGAAATCCCTTCATAAATACCACCTGTTAACTGTGCTTAAGGAATCTAGGTAACGTGCCCCCTGCGGCCGTCACGTTGACCGTATCCGACCAAAATTGGACGTTCTCATCCAGACATTATACGGAGTCATCCTTCCAAGTTAAAATAAAATCCCTTCATAAATACGACCTGTAGACTGTGCAGCCGCCATGGTTGACCGATCGCGACCAAAATGGGACGTTCTCACCTAGACATGACTCACAGACTTCCACACGCGTGGTGGCAATGGCTTATCCCGACTTAGTCAAGTTTAGCTAATAAAATGGGACGGTGCGACTGTTCCGTCCACCTCCAAATTCAAGCTTTGACCATCTCCTTTTATATGAAATGCAATCAGACATTTATCGTCCCGTGGGTGGGGCTATCCTGTCATGGAACAACACGGCACTCCGGTAAAAGATAAATGCCATCTTAAGAATTTCAGAACTCAAAAAACCTCGGTGTTGTAACAATTTTCAATACTGCTCAGATAGCGGATTCCATCACTGTTGTAAAATATAGAAGCATCCAGTTCCAGCAAGATTAAAGGAGTTTTTTTCAAGCAAGAAAGGTTATTCAAGAAATGATAATCATTTTTTCAATTTGTTTTATTTAAAAAAAATGTTTGAACAAAGGGTTAAATTAGCACTTACATTCAAGTCATACGATGGGAGATACAGCAATTATAATGATTTTGTAAATATACATTATCATGACAATGTGCATGTCCTGGAATCTGTATCAGATTGGAGGTTGTGTTTACAATCAGGTCGCAACAAGCCCGCTAGGGCTCATTGCAATCCGATTGTTAAAAAACGACCGAGAATCTGATATAAATTACAGGCATGCATTTGGTCATAATACATTTATCTAACAATCCCGTTACATAAAGCACGTTTCCCCGTTTTTTCTGTTTAAGTCGGGTTGGAATTGGTCAAAATTTTGCATTTTATATTTCAATGCGTAATCACAATGCATATTGCCAGTGATATTGCTTTCATGATGTAGCGTAATGCAATAGTGCAGTGCTTACCGGAAGTTGAATCTGTCCGATACCGAATCGGAACGGAGGGCGATGCTGATACAAACGTTTTTTCAGAGTTTTTGGGTGCAAATTAAGTTGGTTATTAGATAAATAAATGTGTGCATGTGAATGTCTGTAAAATGACCGTTCCCTATTTGTTCATTTATTGGTGTTTAAGGTCACCTACTTCTGCCCAATCGTGATCGCAACATGTCTATAAAGTAAAGTTCAGTAAATCGTTCATACCCACATTGCCCTTTTTAGAGGATTTCCACCCCACGCATTGGTGACTGGGTCCTGTTTTACCATAAAACAACAGAGCTCGTTAAAAATTACTCTTCACTTCCCGGGGGTTTCAACGATGGGGGTAGAAGCATTCCCTTTCATGGACTTATTAAAGGCCCTACAACAGCCAAATTCAAGGATTTTCAAGGCCAAGTCTTCACTAGTCGGAGTCCCTACTAGGATCCCGTTACCATCTCCTCCCACTTCCCTTCAAGGGAATTGGAGGAGGGCTAATTACCACAGGGTCTAGTTAGAACTACGCCTTTACTATGCGATAAATATACATTATTATGACCATGTGCATGTCCTGTAATTTGTATCAGATTTGAGGTCGTGTTTACAATCAGATCGCAACGAGCCCGTCAGGTCGAGTTGTGATCCGATTGCAAACACGACCGAGAATCTGATACAAATTACAGGACATGCATTTGGTCATGATAATACATTTATCTAACAATCCCGTTACATAAAGCCTGTTTTCAGTTTAAATTGGGTTCGAATTGGTCAAAATTTAGAATTTCATATTTTAATGCGTAATAACAATGCTGATATAGTCACAGTGCGGTTTCTACCGGAAGTTGATTCTATATGATACGGAATCAGAATGAGTCGTCTATATAACTAATCGGAACACATTATGTGATACGTACCATTTCTCGTGATTTTCAGGACAAAATCTATATGATTGTTAGATAAAACAAACTATATAGTATTGATTCCTCATTTTTATTCATGGATTTTCAAGGCCCCCCTTGTCCATTTTCCAGGATTACAAGGCCTTGAATGCGCCTTAGTCAAACTGATGGTCGTTCCTCGAATACATGGCTTCACGTGAACCATGCATGCCTTCTTACCTTTTTGGTAACGCCAGAGGTTCTTCTAGCCTCTCATGGAAAGATAGAGACCCTTGCAATGGGGAATTCACATCATGCTGGGATTTTTTTTTTTTCAGTTCAAGAAACACACAAAGATTAATAAATATTACCTTCAAATTGAACCGAGAACACTTGACAGGACTACATTCTGTGGCTTTACAGTTGTGTCGATACACGACTTGCCTAGAAACAACTGTTAAGTTACTTGGAATGTAACTTTCAAGTGAGTGTATCTCAAAACTCTGTTAGGGCTCCTGTTCTGTTGCAGTAAAGGGTGGTCAAATTAGGCCTGTAGGGGTTAACCCTTTACCTAACATGAAAAGCAGATGACACATGCAAAGTTCTCGAATAACTAATTTTTTTTTCATTTTTTGTCTCAACTAGAGCGCACTGTCACAGTGCCGAAGCTGCGACGATTCGTGCAACGCCAATGATGTTTTAAAACTCGCTGGTGACAAAAGAACTCGTTGGTGACAAGTCTATAAATGTGACAGAAATTCTCCGAATGACATGCACTATTGAGAGGGTGTAGACATCATGAAGATACATTTGCATACCAAGTATGGTGTCATTCCATCAAGTATTATAGGAGTTATGGTGTTTTTTAAACTCGTTGGTGACAGACCGACCGACAGACAGACAGACCGACATTGCCACATATTGTGCTGCTCGTCGCAGCTAAAAACATAGGTTATGACCCTCTTTGGGACGAGCTCGTTCCAAAGAGGGGTCATAACCTATGTTTTTGAGACAAAAAATGAAAATAATGAAAATTGGCGATTTTTGTGAATAGCGTTGGATGGTTTTGACCGTTACATTGGGTAAAGGGTTAAAGAAGAACATGTTGTTTGCCCTTGAATTAAGACGCTTTGTGTTCTTCGTTAAGTAGGTAATTATTGGTTTTCTGAGGATTTATGATTGACCACTCAGTTCAGGACACCGATTGTTAATTGATTTCTTTTGAATGGGGACTGAAAACTAGTAATTTTTTATCTGAATTGGGAAAACTCATGTCAAAATCCCTTTGGGAAAGGGTTCCATATTCGGCCCCAATTGACACTGAAAAGAATCCATGCAATTTCGGGTGTTCCTCAAACAAAAACGGGCACCAACAATTTCAGGAACCAAATTCAAAGACTTTTGGGGATTCAATTCAAGACTTTTTTTCATGGACCACATTGCACCAAATTCAAAGATTTCCAAGGCCCTTTAATATACTAATTACATCACTGAAAATGTACAGTACGAGCTGAAATAAGATGCAGGATAACCAAGAAAATGTTTCATCCCTGGAGTGCGAAAAGGTGACATCTGCAATACTGATGCATTGCAGTTGGCACCTTGTCGTACTCGTGACGATTTGTCTCACATTTGTTAATTGATGGCGCTACCAGAGTTGTTCCAAGAAAGGCTTTCAAATACTTTCAAGGACCTTTCGGGGCTTCGTGCCCATTTCCAACGCCTTAAAAATAAATTTTCGAATTATGAGAAATTTAAGGTTCCATAGCTACCTTGAAAAATAAACCGTAAAATTAAGTACATTGAAATATTTTTTATTGAATATATCTACTGTCTTGTGGAATATGTACTTGGTAAAAACTTAATCAATACTACAATGATTCAATGTATACAAAAGTGACCTGTGGTCAACATCTGTCTCAAAAGCAAGAAAAACATTCTGTGCATTTGTCCCTTCCTTGTTTATCTTGGAATCATGTTACTCAATGCATATAAAAGTGACCTGTGGTCAACATCTGTCTCAAAAGCAAGAAAAACATTCTATGCATTTGTCCCTTCCTTGTTTATCTTGGAATCATGTTACTCAATGCATATAAAAGTGACCTGTGGCCAACATCTGTCTCAAAAGCAAGAAAAACATTCTGTGCATTTGTCCCTTCCTTGCTTATCTTGGAATCATGTTACTCAATGCATATAAAAGTGACCTGTGGTCAACATCTGTCTCAAAAGCAAGAAAAACATTCTATGCATTTGTCCCTTCCTTGTTTATCTTGGAATCATGTTACTCAATGCATATAAAAGTGACCTGTGGCCAACATCTGTCTCAAAACCAAGAAAAAGTTCCATGCATTTATCACTTCCTTATTTATCTTAAAAGCATGTTACCAGTCTTACATATTCATGTGGGTTTAACCCTCGAGTCACCATACAGCCATAGAGTCCAGTAAGCCACTAACAGTCCCTTTTATACTGCTCTGAAAAAAATTGTCCCAAGTGTATTCTTCTTTGTGAACTCGACTGGTAGGCTGCATTTATCTTGACAGTGTGTTTTCATCATTGTTGGCTGCCTGCACAGGCAGCCAACAATAATGGAGAAACACTGTTAAGTCATCTGCAGCCGTGTAATCGTATATATGATAGTTGTTAATGTAAAATACTCAGAGGACTTGAGGGTTAAAGTCACTTTCATTCATGTTGCTATAGCAACATAATTATAATAAATAAATAGGGCCCTGTGAAATCTCAAATTTCGAGTAGAATCGAATCCCGAATCAAATCAAGTCAGTGGATTTCGAACCGAATCTAATCTTACTATCTTCACACTAAAAACTAGAGTTAAAAACTACACTTGAAGTGCTGTATTTAACACTTACTAAGTGCTGAACTAGCACTTTGTTCAAGTGTAGATATCCCAGAACTTGACAGGTGTCACAATAATACCACTTGACAAGTGTAATGTCGTGACACTTGAGCCTGATCCGCGTCATCTGCGTTGTGTCCTTTTAATTATGTACCCACCAAGCGCAAATCAAATTATGGACGATTCTGGAAGAACCACCGATGCTGGACACGTGGGAAGCGCCATCCATTCAAGTTTCAGATGTCTGACGATTGTAATGTCTAAGTGTTGTCTAAGTACTTAAAGCATTGCACTTTGAGTGTTAAAATCAAACCCTAAGAGTTAGAATGGGTTTAACACCTTGAAAGTGTCAGTTTTAACACTTTAGTTTTTAGTGTGTTGGAGTTTTCGATGTTGCATTTTCTTACAACCGTAAATAATACCAGTCTCCACCCAAGTTTTGAATACAATGGAGACTCGTCTGCTTAACTGGTAGAGTGCTAAATTATTTTTGGCTACCAAAATTTGTTCACATGTCTTTGTCTTGTTACAATTTATAGGAGAGTGTCTACGGGCACTCTCCTATAAATTGTAACCAGGCAAATCTTAACAGATTAATTAAGGTCACTTCAAGGATAATATGAAGCACAGCCGCTTAATGTGAAGCCTTTAAGTTGCAGTACCTACACTTCAGAATAAAGCCCAAATATGGGCTTCCAACACTCAACCAGTTAAGCAAATCTGTCAAAAACGGAATCGAAAGTAATTTCTGAAGCATAACCTCCTTGACCTCTTCTATCATCGGGGCTCTTGTACAGGAGACCTGATGAGAGTAGATTTCAAGATAGCGGGACATTTCGTAGGCTTTCGAGAATATCTCGACTTTTCGAAACGAATCGAAACATTATGACAATTTCGAATTGAATCGAATTTCGAAGTTTCGCTGACCTTATAAATAAGATCAATTTTAGCTGATGATTAATGATTATGGTGGTTACATTTATATCTCAGGGTCGGCTACTTTCTAAACTCTCCTTCACCATTAACTGTTTAATAAGGCTAATGTAAGGAGTTCAAAACAATGTACCTTTTTCCAATAGTGTCTTGGAGCCAACACATTTTTTGGCAAGCTGACAAAATTCTGTTATGTAGAACATTGTTGCCAAGCGCACAGAATGACGTTCCAACAGCATGTGACATGATAGCATTTCATCATCAATGACAAGTTTACGAGAGCGCCTATTTTCAGGAACAGGACATGGAACAGGAACGGGTACCTAATCTCAAGAATGCAGGAACAGTAAGAAAAGAACATTATTGTGCGTAATTGAACAAACTTCACTTAAATGTTTGTCGACCACCATAACACAATAGTTCCGCTTTTTCATCCACGCCAGCCATTAGATAAAATAGATTGTTGACGACGTGTTTTTCTCTGCGTTTTCAATTTACACAGAATACACAGGAACTGTTACCGGCGGGACAGCTACAGTTAAAACTAGAAGACCGGTCACGAACCGTGCGCTTATCTAGGCTTAATTGAGCGTAGGAATTGCCATATGGAATAGCATCCAAAGCACGGCAGGTTCTCCTGGTTACTCATAGCAAACACAGGTAATGTTTCTGCCAATGGACCTCCGGGTTACCCGGAGGACCGTTGGCTGAAATAGTGCTTGTGTACGGGCCAAATGTACAGAATTTGATAGTCTTACTATGGTCATAAAGCGAAGATTAACGCACAGATCGACGTGCTATTTGTGCGCATTTCATGACAGGACTTCTAGTTTTAACTGTAGAAATTAACACATGTACAAAATCTAACGACCAAGATAAACTGTTAAGAAATTTAGGGAAAGTATATAGTAACAACAAATGTAAAGAATAATTAGGATATTGTTGACATGTACCAACCAGCCCATTGTTTTATTAACAAAGCTGCACGCACGTTCACCAATCGCGTTTGGCTGTTGAAATCTTCTCCCCTGCAAATTAATCGCTGTGAATTTCGTGTAAATTAGAAACCCGCAAATACCCCGCATTCTAATTTCGCTGTTCTGTTGGGAAGAAAGGTGAGGTTCGTGGTTTTCACCTGGTAAGAAGCCATTAATAATCGCGAGCCCAATTTAACTTTTTAATGAACATTTTTTTCTGTTCCTGCATTCCTGAGATTAGGTACCCGTTCCTGTTCCATGTCCTGTTCCTGAGAATAGTACCGCCCCAAGTTTACTCCAAGGTAAGCTTTAGTTACCACATTGGAAACAATGGTGATGGTTTAGATAAACCAATGATCTGCAAGGGAAAACGAACGGGGCTTGGCTCCTAGCAACGCCTTGTACACTTACGCCAAACAGGTGTTAGCCTTTTGAAGAAGACCACAGTGCAGGTCCAATCAAATTGGAAAAGTTTTATCCAGAGAATAAGTACACCCTGCCACCATCTGGCCATGATTATGAATAATAACTATTAACTGGTAGAGTGCTGAAGGTCATATTTGGGCTTTACTCTGAAAAGCAGATGCCATAACTTAAAGGCTTCACATTCTTTGGATGTGCTTCGTATCTTTGAAGTGGAATTATTTAGTCTGTATGAATCTGCCTTATTACAATTTATGGGAGAGTGCCTATGAGTAACAGGCTAAAAATATAAGTTTTGATGACCAAAATAATTCTACACTCTACCAGTTTAGCTACAGTTATGATCGGCAAGTCTACCAACTGAGGGATTGCTTTTGCAATGATATCTTGGTATGACTTGGTTGCCGTCTTGGGCAGCAAACACTTTTACAGAAATAAAAAAAAATCAAACATCTGAAGGTTAATCGAGATTAGCAACAATAAAACATGCAGTACAAAAGCACTCTTTACCCGCCCCAACCCAAGCCCACGAGTAAAGTCTGCATTCCATGCACTGCGCCAATGGTATTCCTCAATTTTTACAAATTTCAAATAAAAAGAATATTTAAAGCAACCTCAAACCCATTTTTCAGGAGATTTTCACACACTGCTGATGCCGATGTACTTTGACAGTCTAAATCCTGTGGTATTACAACTGCTTCTCTGCACTGAAACAACTTCCAAGGAACTTACCCTGAGAGTGATGGTTGGGGCACCTGTTCAATGCATAATAAAAAAGAGAACCAAGTCGGAATTAATCCATCACTGTGTTATATAGCCAGTGCGATTAAAGCAAGAAAAAAAATATATTAACTGAATCTTAAAACTTGAATGGTTAAATGGAAAATGTACAACATTTCAGTGCGTTTCCATTAACTGCATCCTTACCAACAGAAAACCTCAAAAATAATTCCATGTGAATGATGAACACTAAACTATTCGCCATACCTTCTGTTAGAATATGAACCGTTTGTTTACTCCTTGGAAAAAAAAAGTTGCTGTCCATCAGAAATTGAAACAGTCTACCAAAAAACTTCACGTTGCAGACTTTTCGGCCTCATCCTTCTCGATATGATTATTAATCCATGTCCTGTTTGGGCACCAGAGTTTACCAAAATCTGGTCTATGGCTATTCTTGATGATTGCATATTCGGTAAAGTTGGCATTAAATTGACAGTAAAACAACGAACAGTGTTTTACAATTTTCCTGTTTCTGCTTGTCCACTGAGGTGCTGTGAATTTAAATTCCAAAGAAAGCACCACAATGATGTCGGTACGCAATTTGAAAAAAAAAGTCTGATCATCCATATATTGAGCAATGGTTTGCAATGGACTCTCGTGCCCAAGGTGCCGAGATAGATGTCTAGTTAGAAAATGTTCTCAATGTGTCTGAAAGATTACATGGTGGCATTAACTTTTAGATGCCGCGGAATGAATTTATTGAACATGACATACGGCGAAAAACTTTCAGTAACACAGGTGCTTCAAGTTCTAGTCAAGTGCCGTCTGCCTATTCAGGCAGACGACACTTGACTAGAATCACCTGCTCAGTGTTTAATTCTCCCCAGCCCAAAGATAGCCGAACCGTCACATCCAGATTACCTGCTGTATTACATCACAGGCAAGAAAACTCGACCCCCGGCTTCTAAGAGTTAATTGTAGGGGGGGGGGGGGGGTGATGATTTTCTTTAAACGGTAACAAATGTCGAATATATCCTAGAAGCCTGACCCCTTGAACACTAATATACATACACTGGTATCATAAATGAGGTCAACCATGACTTAATACCTCCCCCACCCCCATGCTGGTTTGTCATGAGACCAAAGGCATTCAAACTG
Organism: Pictodentalium vernedei; assembly: GCA_031216915.1. Taxonomy (NCBI): domain Eukaryota; kingdom Metazoa; phylum Mollusca; class Scaphopoda; order Dentaliida; family Dentaliidae; genus Pictodentalium; species Pictodentalium vernedei. The sequence continues at coordinate 80,459,024 of CM062292.1, read as the reverse complement.
TACTACTGATGCTTGAGTAAGAACAAAATGTTTATACGAACAATAAATCATATAACTTTCAAAATTCAACAAGAGCACCGCCAGGCATGGCGAAATATAAACGTTAGCCATTTTGAATTGTACCAATTTTGGTTGAGATCAAATGATCCAAACTGGAGTTATCGGTCAGAAACCAAAAATGTTATTAGACGACCGAATTCTAAGTCGAAAAAGAACCATAACTCATGTAAAAACAATTCGACGGAACCCATATTCGAACTTGTATTACTAGCTGGGTAATATACATACCAACTTTGGTTAAGATCACATAATCCAAACTGGAGTTATCGGTCGGAAACCCAAAATGTTAATGGACAGAAGGACGGACAGATTGATCACACAATACGACCGTTTTTCAAATGGGCGTATAAAAAGGCTGTAACTATAGCGAAGATTAGTGGACAAGACTCGCCCCATGTTGATAGCCTTTCTACCAAACTGGTCTATCATATCAAATGACATTCAGATAGAACTATTGTTTATTGTTCATTGGTGGTTAACGTCACATATTTATGCACTATGGCTAATCGTGACACAACATGGAGATGAAGTCAAGTTTAGTCAATCGTTGATCAACATGTTGCCCATTTTAGAGGACTTTCACCCCAAGCATTGGTGACTGGGTCCTATTTTACTAGTAAAGCGGAACTGGTTTACCACAGTAAACAAGTGCTGCTTACTTCCCGGGGTTCCCACGGGGAGATAGAACTATTAATGCTGGAGTTGGCACAGATCGTGACACAGAGGTATAGATGGTTACAGGGACCGAGGTACCATTCAGCTCTTTCCTAAGAACCCTCCTAATTGGAGGTCGATGGCATAATACCCACAACAATGCTCATGTTGTCGGTGGAAAGTAAACAAAACAGCACGCAAACTTAAGTTTTCTTAACCCTTTGAACTATAGTGGTATCTTCCATGTCAGTTCATATGCAGCAATCAGAAGAGTACATATTCATTATTTGGGGGTAGATCAATCAATATTTTCAACGTGCAGTCCTAAGGCTGCAAGTTGAAAATATTGATTGGAAACATCATCCTTAACTTAGGAGGTATCCTACTTATTAATGAAAGTTTAACGTACAGTACGTGGAGAGTGGATTGTAACTAAATCACCCGTGGAGTGGAGTTATCACCCGAACTATAAATTTCAAATTTTGTGTATATCGACTAAAACACAAGCAATGTTTCAGCCAATGGACCTCCGGGTTTAACCCGGAGGTCCATTGACTGAAACTTTGCTTCTGCTTGTTATGATTTGCAACAAATTTGCAATTATTGCGTGGGTGGAATCTTCACTCTGCGGGTGATTTAGTGATAATACACTCTCCACGTACTGTACCATGTCCCTGGGCTGGCAACACGGCCTATGATGTTCAAAGGGTTAATGTTATTAGGTGGGGATCGACAGAGGATATAAATTAACTCATCTCATAGGGGGGGGGGGGGGGGGGGGGGAGGTGATCAAAGGTGACCAAAACATATCTAATGACATTTCCAAGACCGAATAATTATCCCTTGGTTCGGAATTCGAGCTCCTCGTCTTAGTTGTCGGAGAAAGGAGGGGTAGGAAAGCAAGCGGGTTAAGACAGAATATGAACTGGTCATAATCCACGCCTGGGCAGTGATGTCCACGAATGCGTTTACCAGGTAATAAAGATCAGCAGCAGCAAATTTTTAATTTATAAAGCACCGGGTCGTACCCGGTGTTTCATCAATTAAATTTTTTATGATTATTCCTATAATTAATGTTGGGAATCTAATACTACTGTGTCCATGGAAATATTGCCCACCTGTGCAAAGTGACCAGTCCACGGCGACTGTACTGTATGTGCAATTAACTTCCTGCACACTGAGAACAAACTACTGAACTTTTAAGTTGCAATTTATTCCACATTTTTGCCTCTAAAAAATAGCTTTTGGCCTCTTATTGGAACAAGAACACTGTGCTTATTCTAACAAGGATTCATACGCCACGTTTATAAGCAATAATAGAATGTCTTAGTAAGATTGCAGGCGCCATCAGCTTGTTGTGAACTTGTTTTAGGCAACAGTTTCAGTAATTTCCACTCTATTCAAACGTTGGTGACTTCTGTGCCCAATATGCTAGAAAAAATAAGTCAAGTTTTTTGCTTATATATAAATGATTTACTGATGGGAAAACAATTGCAGTAAACAGGAAACAGTATTTCATTAGACTGTGTACAATCTATCGAATATTGTCAAATATATTCCAGCATGAGTCACTCTTCCAGCTTCCAATTCCTTTCATGTTTCTTTACCCAACAAATCTGATAATCTCACAAGCGAAGAGAAAAAAAAAGAAAAAAAGAAGACGCCAACTGCAAACTCTCAAATTTTTATTCAAATTTCTACACAAATGTATGATTCAACCTCCTCATGGGAATGAGCTCAACAAGCACTTTTAGCCGAGAGGAAACAATTCCTTCATTTGGTTTCAATGTTTAGCATTCTTGAGTAATGAATAGGGTGCCAATTTGATTTTTACCCCAACCTAACAAAAATGATAAAAAATAAGCCAAACAACACATACACAAACCACCAGAAAAATTTTGCTTCACTTTCATATTTTCTTTCAAAACATGGTTTATGGTTAACACTGGCTTCTGGTTTGTATCTGGTCAGGCTTCAGATGAAATTTAGTCTTACGACAATGAAGCCATTTTTGGATAGAGTGGAACCCTGTTAACCGTTTACATAACATCTGTCCATTTAATTTTCAGATTTAGCAGTTGAATTTTTTTTTTTTGTTGGTTTCAACAAACCCTATCATGAGACCTCTCATTGGAATAAGCTGATATATGGTTTCGTTGAAGTTTTTTGAAAAATTGAAAAAAAAAACAATAATTAAAATACTAAATTTTGATATTCTGTGCAAATTTGGTTGAAGACCTGTTATTTGTCCAACAAAAGTTCCTTGAAACTTTTTCATAAATTACCAAGACTTTTCAAGAGCCAAAAGTTTCCAAAATTCAAAACCATAACTTTTGAGACTTTTACCAAGTCTGTGGGAAGCCTGCATTCATTTTTTTTTTAATCCTCAAACTACAGTACGTGGAAAGTGTATTATCACTAAATCACCCGTGGAGTGGAGACTCCACCCAAGTAATTACTGCAAATTTGTTACAAAGCATAACAAGCACAAGCAAAGTTTCAGCTAATGGACCTCCGGGTTAAACCCGAGGGTCCATTGGCTGAAACATTGCTTGTGTTTTTAGTCGATCTATACAAAATTTGGAAGTTATAGATTGGGTGATAACTCCACTCTGCGGGTGATTTAGTTACAATCCACTCTCCACACACTGTAAGCTTATTCCAAGCAGGAATTAATGCAGGAATAATCAGTTTGGGTTTACTCTGACATGGTTTATATGTGAATTTTCCACTGAAGGCAGAATACCCTTTCCATAACCAAAAGACAAATTGAAGGTTATTCAAGGCCATTACTCAATTTTTTTCAAGGCCCTCCAGTACAACAGCCAAATTCAAGGATTTTCAAGGCCCCCACATCAAGTACAATACGTGGAGAGTGGAATGTAACTAAATCACCCACAGAGTGGAGTTATCACCCAAGCTATAACTTTCAAATTTGTACATATAAAAAAAAATACAAGCAATGTTTCAGCCAATGGACCTCCGTGTTTAACCTGGAGGTCCATGGGCTGAAACTTTGCTGGTGCTGGTTATGCTTAGCAATAAATTTGCAATTATTGCTCGAGTGGAATCTCCACTCTGCGGGTGATTTAGAGATAATACACTCTCCACGTACTGTAGTCATAAGTATTCTATGGTCATTACAACCATCCACCCACTTCCCTTTAAGTGGGAGGAGGGAGTAATAACCAGAGGGTCCTAGTTAGGACAACCTTCACGAACTATAGCATATAAATCTATCTAGTTAGCCTAATGTGTTTCGTTTACATTTTTATTCAATGAATATTCAATGCCTCCTGGCCCATTTTCCAGGATTCCAAGGCCATGAATGATCATTATTCAAATTAAAGACCATTCACTGAATCCAAGGCCTAGTGGGAGATGTTACACAACCACTTCTCTTTGGAACCATGTCCCAAATTTTGGTGTTTGACCTCCTTCGTGACAATTTCACGACTTCACATGTCCCAAATACTTTATTCTGCATGGAGTGTTGTGGTCATTATCAAATATTGCTTGGTAAAGATTTAGCTCCATTTATAACTACAAAAAATCACATTCAGTTTGAAACAAATTTCAACACTGTACAAGGTGAATATTATCAAAATTATACAATAAACTGCACTGAAGTTAGTAGGGAAAGTATGAAATCTTCATATAACCTAGCAATAAAGGGTTTGGTGATTTCTGATAATGGAACTGAATTTAAAAAGTATATTTAATGTAAAGAAGCAACCCTTTGTAACTGGTAGAAGTGAAGTAGCAATCAACTTACTTGTCATTAAAAACATATTCATGAATAGATGTTTTATTATAATTTCTTGATGGGGGCTTATCAGGCACTCCATAATAGAATGTTCCAAAACAAATCTTCCTGAACAAAATATGTCTTCTTGTGGATATGAAAACATTCAAACATAAGGTCTCTTGAGTGGAACAGGGTGTCATCGGCAATGCTTATGCACTGCAGATGGCATCTTTTCCACACAAGAGACGATAAAGGCTTTATTGTTGTATCAGCCTTTTCATCAAGTCAGAGTAAATTCTGGCACTGCAACAAAAAAACATTCACCTAACGAAATGGCCATAAACTGGTCGGAGCTATACACAAAATTTGACCTTCGAATTTAATTATTTTTTCAAATTTTGCCTTTGAAAACAAGGCTTTGGACCCATCCTTGGAAAGTGCTTAGTGAGGGGACAATTACTCTCCAGGCCGGAATGTGAGTTACGGTCATGGTAGGCAACCATAGCGATATTGTGACCACAGCACAAGTAGAAAATAAAATTTAACAAACCGTTTATACTCATGTTTTCTCACTTTAAGGCTTGCACCACAGACATGAATTTCTAATGCACATTTTACGAATAAAGAATTTGTCTACCAACATAAATAAGCACTGCTCCACTTTCCACAATTCTGACAGTGACATTTCCAATGAGTCACTCAACAGCACACCAGAAGAAATTCAAAGAATGAGCTGTGATATTTTGGACTTCTCAGTTGTTGGCCTTGGCACTACAAGTTTCAAACACCCAAACTGTTGGGCATCAATCTGTGGCTACCAATATAAGGCTATTTATAAATTTTCTCCAATTCTCATGATTTATATAACTCAAGCTGTCAAGCAACCAGTCAAATTCTGTTAGGAATCCAATGCTGTTAGGGGGCTGTTTCTTTTCCACTTTTGGTGGAGTTTATGCTTTACTCACAAAGATATAGATATTCTTTCATGCACCAGTTAGAGGAATTTTTGGGGGCACCAGTTATAGATATTCCATTCTATAACTATTTAATTCACCTTGAAAACATCAAAATATTAACATATTTGGTGAAACATGGTTGAGTGATCATAAAACTACAGTTGTTGTGAGTCTTCATTTATAATTATTTAGTCAACAAACATGGTTCGATAGTATTGGTAAAATCATCAAAATCCTCGACTCAAAACATTTCTTGCATTGACTGAAAGAAAATGAATGTTTATGGCCTTTTTTTTAGATTCAACCTGAAGAATAGAAACAGAATCATAAGTTTGCTTTTCCAAGCAACTGAAATATTTCATCCAATTAAATCCAAACAAAGGCAATGTGCTATTTAAGGGCGAGATTGTTTCTCTGGGTCCCTCAGAGCATCAAATTCCTTACAGAATTTCACTGGTGGATTGAGATCCTGATAACAGCTACGATTTAATGAAAGTTACATCATCACTAAAAGAGAATGCTCTACCTTGATAAGCAAATGCTATTTCACTTCCCATGGTTCCCCATTAAATAAAATATAAATTAAGTTCCACTCTTAGAAAACTGGGAGTGACAAGCTCACTGGTCGAATATATCTTAACAATTCTGACAATTCACAATAGCCAACAGCTAACAAAAACGATGTGTAATCTTAACCCTTTGAACGCTAATGGTATCTACCATGCCTATTCAGTGTAATCACTTGGAAGAGTCTATATTGGTTACTTGGAGGCGGGGGGGGGGGCAGAGAGATCAATCAATATTTTAAACGTGCAGCCTTGGGGTTGCATGCTGAAAATCTTGATACAGTTAAAACTAGAAGTCCTTCATGAAATGCGCACAAATAGCACGTCAAACTGCGTGTTAATCTACGCGTTATGACCATAGTAAGGCTATCAAATTCTGTACAATTGGCATGTGCACAAGCAATGTTTCAGCCAATGGACCTCTGGGTAACCCGGAGGTCCATTGGCAGAAACATTGTTTGTGTTTGCAATGAGTAACCAGGTGAACCTGCCGTGCCTTGGATGCCGTTCGATATGGCAATTGCATGCAATTCATACGCGCAATTAAGCCTAGATAAGTGCACAGTTCATGACAGGACTTCTAGTTTTAACTGTAGGTCTACCACACAAATCACTGAGCAACTATCTACTTTATGAATTCCGAGTCGTATCATGATTCGGACCGGTAAAGCAGTCTTTCTGGTTCAAAGGGTTAATTTACCAATCAGTTATCATTTTTTCGTACTTTTTTCACAATATCCAACAAAACATTTCATGATCAAATAAAAGTGGAAAAGTCATCAAATTGCATTAATGGTCAACACATTCTTCTATTTGTGTCTGATACCAGAATATCTAAGAAAAATTAATGTAGAGCAGATTATATCTTTGGCAACTGACATTTTCTGCCTTCAATGGAAATTATCAATACTTCCGACACATTTTCACTCCAACTTTATTTTCTTATGGACACAAAAGGATCGTCCCGGATGGGGATCGAACTCGCCACCTCTAGCACAGAAGTCCAACAGTCTACCGCTGAGCCACCACGCTCCCTGCAGAAAAAGTGATTCAAGATGGAATTAGGCCATCCAAGGTGTTCAAGGACCTGTACAAACTGATCTTGAGAATCTTAATTGCATTTTGTCTGAAAAAGCTTCTTGAGCCCCGCCAAACAATGCATAATGAATTCAATTCTCATTTATTATTAGAAAAAGGATATAATAAATAAAAGTTTTGATAACAAAATTAAATTAATATATTTTGTTGACAATTTGGTTGTTCAATTATCAGTATTCCACCATTATATACATGTAACTTAACGAGATACAACCCCCCTAAAAAAACACCTGAACATCGATTTTAGATTTTTTAACATTTCAAAAAGCAACTGTTTCCCATCATAGGAAATTAACCAATTCAATCTTGTTTGACAGAGCTCATTTAGCTCTGTCAAACAAACTTAACATGGTTAACCCTTTACCCAACGTAATGGCCAAAACTGGCCAGCGCTATTCTAAAAAATCGCCAAATAATTTTCATTATTTTTTTCATTTTTTGTCTCAAAAACGTAAGTTATGAACCTATGTTTTTGAGACAAAAAATGGCAAAATAATTAGTTATTCAAAAATTTTTCTGGCAAGTGTCGTCTGCTTTTCATGTTGGGTATTTAGTAAAGGGTTAAAGCCTTAGTAACATTATAGGGAGAATTTGCTGCTTCAAATTTTGGTGTTTTGACATCAGGGTGTTGCAGTGGTGGGGGTGGGGGTAAAGTGTTAATCAAGACTTTGCTTTCAACTGCAGTTAAAACTAGTAGTCCTGTCATGAAATGTGCACAAATAGCACGTCAATCTGCATGTTAATCTACACTTTATGACCATAGTAAGGCTGTCAAATTCTGTACATATGGCCTGTGCACAAGCAATGTTTCTGCCAAAGGACCTCCGGTAACCCAGAGGTCCTTTGGCAGAAACATTGCCTGTGTTTGATATGAGTAACTAGGAGAACCTGCCGTGCTTTAGATGCCATTTGATATGGCAATTGCTAGGGCTGCACGGTAATTCGGTATTTTACCGAAACTCGGTATTTTTTCCGATACCGAGTAAATACCGAGCAATTTTCAACAATTCCTACGCGCAATTATGTCTAGATAAGCGCACAGTTTGTGACAGGACTTCTAGTTTTACCTGTATGCAGTTAAGTTTCTTCTATTATAAAACACTAACACTTTGCACTCTATAGTATCCTCAAATGTCAACAGCATAAATGGACTGAACAGAGAAAAAATTATTCTCATTTTACAGTCGAGAACGGGAGAGGAGAGGATTAATATTTTGACCTTTTACGTAACACAGTCAGAAGACAGACTTCAATTTTTTTTTTCTAGGATAACCGACAGTTTTCCTTATGTGCCTCTACAAGCTCGTTCCAAGTAGGGGGTCAGAAGCTACATTCCAGTGGAAAAACTTCATAAAATATTAAAATCTGAATGACAATTTTTGTGAACACTGACCAAATATTGAAGTTATGATTGGTAAATGGTTAAGACCCACACAGAGTCATGATACAGTAAAAGATTCTGAATGGGAGATGAATATTTCTACACAAATAATGCAAATTTTGTAACAAACATTAACTCTCTGCATGCTGATATTGAATATTCCTGCCCAGGACACAACATATCTTGCCACTAAAATTCGAACACATTCTACCAAATTTTATCCTGAAAATTGAATACATTTTTTGACCAAACGTTTTTTTGATTCAAATTTTCATGAATTTTTTAACAAATCTAGTCATGGCTGCTGTTAAGCAATCATGACTAGATTTGCTGAAAAATATTTCAAAATACTCCAAGTGTTTAGAGTTGAAAGGCAAAAGCAGAGTTTCAGTTAATGGACCGCCAGGATGAATCCAGATGTCCATCCGTTGGAATTCTGCATGTGTTTCTTACAGCACTGTGATCTAAAAGGCATTCTCTTTCAGATCCAAAGATTGCAATCTGCTCACTTCATACTTGAACTAGTGGATATTGATTTAATTTATTTATTGGTGTTCAAGTTCACAATTTCTGGAAAATGGCTAATAGTGACCACAAAGTTTAAGTCCAGCCAATCGTTTATACCCATTTTAGAGGACTTCCACCACAGGCAATGATGACTGGGTACCAATAAAACAAAGCACAGCTTCTCTTTCCGGGGCCGCCCTAAGTTCAATAATTCTAACAAGGCTCCTCTGGTCATTACCACCTCCTCCCACATCCCCTGAAGGGAATGTGGGAGGAGGGTGTAATGATCGGCGAGTCCTAGTTATGTATTTATTTATTGTTGTTTAAGGTCACATACTTCTGCACAATGGCTAATCATGACCACAACATGGAGATAAAGTCAAGGCCAGTCAATCGTTTATACCCATGTTGCCTATTTTAGAGGACTCGCACCCCAAGCATTAGAGACTGGGTCCTATTTTACCAGTGAAACAGAGCTTGTTTACCACAGTAAACAAGCACTGCTTCACTTCCCGGGGTTCCCACAGGGGCGAGTCCTAGTTAGAACTACACCTTCACGAATCCTGGCATATAAAACTATATAGTTATATTTGCTTCATCATACATTTTTATTTCATGAATATTCAAGAATTTACAAGGCCTCCTGGCACATTTTCCTGGTTTTCAAGGCCTTGAATGGCCCCAGTCAAATTAAAGGCTGTTTCTTAAATCCAAGGCCCTGCAGGGCTCAAAATAAGTGGTTTCGCATCGCTATTTGCTATGCAAAACATGCTAAAAGCTACTCAATTTTCAATTATGTATAGCATTTTGCGATACAATATATTCAACTGCAGCCTAATAGGCTGCAGTTGAATATATTGTATTGCAAAATGTAGAAATGAAAATTTGCAACAAACCTTGCAAGCTAGTTCACTGATGCTTTACCCATGATATAAGATTAACTCTCTGTCTCGCATGAGCAACTTCATATGTAACGTGAATTTTATTACATTTAAATTTAAATTCATCCTGCACTGCTTCTGCATTTTGCATAAAATACCCAATCAAAGTAACTTTAAGCCCATCAAATTAAGAAATGTCACGCATTTGGAAATATCTAAGTCCATGCAGTTGTTAAAGGCAGTTCAGTTGAGAAACATAGCTGGAATGGATGGACATTATTCTATCTGCTCAGAAGAGTTCAAATCAAAACAGTATGGCATAACTCCGGTATACAAGAACTGCTATGCAATTTAAACAAAATGCTATTCATTTTTCGGAAATGTGTAGCATTTTGCTACGCATAGAAAAAAAGTTATTTTGAGCCCTGCCCTGTGGGAACCCTGAACGAACACAATGATAGGTCTCAAGTCAATATAGAACTACATGGCAGTTCCAACAATATTCAGGCTTGACCTACTAATATTTCAACTGTCTTTCCAAGGCAAGAGCTGTGATCCTAAAAGCAAACAAAATTGTGACTGGCTGAAATTCTCTTTTCACTTTTCTCCCCACTGAACTGAAGAAGTTCACCCATTGGAAGAGAAATGCATGGACAATGAATTTGAGATACTGTTTTCATTGTTTTTCTTGATTCAGTCTTGATAGAGTAATATTTTATTTATGAAACACTTTACAGATCACAGTACTGCAATTCCACAATTAACAAAAGTCTAAGGCCCCACAAAGCAGATCTTGTTTCTCCGGCCATTTTTTGTAAAATTGCATGTGGGTGAGTACTTTTTTTTATGTTACTTTTGTAATTATTTCTTTGCCATCAAAAGTTCATGAGCTTGGTCTGTTTAACTGGTAAAGTGCTGAGTTTTTTCTGACAACAAATCAAAGCTCATCATATACTGCTCTATTACATTTAATTGGATAGTGCCTTATAGGCACTATCCAATTAAATGTCAGAGAGCAAGGTATTGTATAAAAAATCTGATTCCTATCAGGGACAATAAAGGCTTCCTCAGGCAGAATGTAGCTGCAGACAGTTATTACCTGTCACTTTTAGTGAAGCCCAAAATAGGGCTTCCAGCACTCTACCAGTTAATGTTTTGGGCTTCATACTATATTGAATAGCATAGGTGGTGGAGGTGGTGTATTTCATCCCTTGAATGCAAGAAGGCTTTTCAATGATGAAGCATTGCAAAGCCTTGTTGCACTCAAGGGAGAAATTTATCAATTTTATTAACTTAAAATAAAAATGTCGGACATAAACCACTGAATTTTTATTTTCTTCAGTTTGCATTAGTTATAAAAAGAGAGCATGTGGCAGCCAAAAGGACTATGTGGGAGGGCCTGAGAAACAGATTTTAACTTTTTTGGGCCTTATTTTAACTCAATACTGAGCAGCCTGACAGTTGATTTAATCCTTATCCATACGATTTTGACCTCTGTTGCGTATTTTAATGTGACATACAGTATGTTCTGGTATGTGCAGATTAATACAATCAAACCACTAGAAAGAACCAAGATTTTGAATCTGATTATTGAATTACAACTGTATTATAATATTTTTTATTAAACTTCCTCACATACAAGCAAATACAATGGGCACCTCAGATGGTAAAAGCTGATGTGGCAGGATAAGGGTGATAAAAAAAAAGCTTTAAAAAAAACATTTTTGGTGGTATGATCTATTTTACAATGATACAAGAAGCTTGGTGAATTCAGTTTCCCTGTTGATATACTGCAAGCCACAAGCAACTGGAGAAAAGTCTCAAAGTCTTTTCCAGAGGAATGTCATGAGCAAATCATCAATTTTACCCAATGACACGGGTTTCACACACAATTTTCTGAGTGACATTCCAATATTTACGAATGCTAAATAACGAACAAAAATTTCAGTACTTTTTAGTTACATATCAATGTTATACTGAACATGTACAATATCCTATTACCTTATAATCGCAAACTGTACATTTCATTTGATGCCATTTACTCCAAACTTGGATGACGAGGGAATAAAATAATATATTGGTGTGGTGTATCCTTTGGGACAATCCAAACCAAAAATTTATTTTCGTCTTTCTGTTCAAGTTTGGGCTAGAAGCCAATCAGAAGCTAGCAGTGCTACTCACACACGGAACTTGGGTTTCTCTAATCAGAAATGTTGGAAGATGCACTTTCCGTGTATTGACAGCAGATTCCCTTGCTATTATTCCATTTTAATGTTTGTTTTTTCCCAGTGTTTGAAATGCAGAATTATTTCTTAGCACTGTTAATAAACCAGATACATCTGAAAAGAAAGGAAATGGTTTCACTGAAATGTGCACAGCACATAGCCACAACTTAGGGCCCTGCGAACATTCGAGATTCAATTCGATTTCTGATCTTAAGTTAGTATTCGGTTCGATTCGAAATCAGCAGTCCAATTCGTTTTCCTTTGAATCTTTTCACTGGAATTTCGCTTGATATTAGTCATCTTAGTCGTCTCACAAAATGTATAGCCGAGATAGAAATTGTACATAAATAATGTACAAAATAAAGACCGAGGGTAATTTCCGCTATTTATTAACATAAAGCATGTGTACCCATGTCACCTTCGTTTCACCAGTCACTACCACTACTAAAATCAAATATAAAGTTCCCAAGCAATATCGACGATGAGCTCACGGTTGCTAGCGGCTAGCCCCATGTAGTGCCCAATACAGAATTCTCACATCCGTTTTCTGTTTTTGAACAAAAATCCTTACTGGGTGATATTCCAACTACATCAAGGCATGCCTTCGACAAAGGCATCAGGCCTGAAAATAAGCAGTCTGACATTTACAGAATGTCCCCAGAGGGTGAATTTGCTGATGCTATCCTATACAGTGGGCCAATTTATCCTCTTGGTACCTCTTTTCTGTTTGGGTTTGAGACCCAGATTCAGATTGAGGTTCACAAAGTTAAATTTAGTGATGCTACCCTGCTCTGCAGGGTAGCATCACCAAATTCACCCTCTGGAGACCTCAATTTGCAGATGTCAGTCTGCTTATTTTCTGGCTTCAAAGGCATGCCTTGATGACGTTGTTGGATTATTTAATCAGTCGGGACTTCAATACGCCTGTATTCGATTCGAGATTTGATTTGATTTTGAATAATACTTGATTTGATTCGAATCAAAAATATGTGATTTGAAGGGCCCTATCACTACTATAAAAATAATGCTCTGTTCTCCAGGAGTTTCCAGTACCACTGAAAAATGATATTTTCCCATAGCTTTCCAGGATCTGGAAAGCTAATTTTCATGTCACTGAAATCTCTTGAATTAAACAGAGGGCCTTGAAATTCCCTCAGTGTAAACCCAAATGTCATTTGGGTAGAATTCACTTTGTTTGGTCCAAATTTGGCCAATGTCACTTTAATACGATGTTGCAGAGATCAGAAGTGACCAGTTTCCAATGAGATGTTTATTCTCTTTCTTTGCTAAATATCAAACTCTACATCCAAGTTCCTATTTGCATAAATAAATAAATAATAAATAAATTATATCCTCAGATGTTATTTATATCACAATGTTTCTTGACTGTTGTTGAGTAGATTTTCTATATGATTCTCAGTTTGTGAGACACGGCCATATTTTAAAAGACATCGGTGCGTGCCATCAATATGGATAAATCTTAGGGCCTTATCCACAAATTCGGACCAATGAGGGATCATAAGTCATGATGCTGAAGAAATATAATAAATGAATAACTATCAATATTTTGTGCTGATTTTTGAGTAGCATTAACCCTTTACCCAATGCAGATGATTATTTATTTATTTATTGGTGTTTAAGGTCACATATTTCTGCACAATGGCTAATCATGACCACGACAGTTTTACAGGTGGAGGAAGCCGGAGTACCCGGAGAGAACCACCAAGCAACGGTGAGCAACTGTCAGCTCCCCAACATACTAACTCCACACAAGCAGGGTTAGAATTGGTTGAAGACAGGTGTACCATCGACGTGCAGTACGCCTTAGTGCAAGCGTCACCGTGCCCCCATATGGGCAATGGGGGAGAAGTGTCTTGCCCAAGAACACAACATGGTTGCCGCAGGTGGGATTCGAACCAAGGCCCACTCGGCTTGCAGCCTGCACCTCTACCTACTGAGCCACAGCGCCCCCCAACGCAGATGATATCAAAATTTATTTTTTTAAATGTCATTTTGTCAAATTTTTCAAAAAATTTCAACAAAACCATATCATGTGACCCCTCTTTGGAACGAGCTCGTTCCAAAGAGGGGTCACATGATATGGTTTTGTTGAAATATTTTGAAAAATAATATTTTTTCAACTACTGAATTTGCACATTACGTGGGCGGATGTGGCCGATTTGTTGGGTAAAGGGTTAAGTGGATTTAGCGGATTCAATTGGTAACAGGGTTACTTAATAAAAGGAGGTTTAGTATCCTGACCTGCTCAAACTAGAATTCCAATAAAGCAAGTAACAGGCCTCAATTTGTTTTCCAAAAATTGATTAGCAACTTTTTTGTAGCCCAGATTGAGGGCCTAAGGACCCTCTGGGTCAACCATGGTTCGATCCGGAATAAGAAAATTTAAAAAACTTGACCTGAAAGACAATTTCCTGGCATCTGGGATTTGTAGTCCAAAACTGGTCTTGAAGGTCGTAATTTATTTCTTTATGCTGGTACGTCCTTCAAGGATGTAACAACATAAAAATTAAATTACGGCCTTCAAGTCCAAGTGTGGACTACTAGGACTGTAATTTAGTCTTACTTTGAAAGTCAATTTTCCAGCTGAATGAAGAGAAATTATTTTATTGTCACTCACTAGTATTCAAGTGCTCGAGGAGACTAGGTAAAAAATCTATTGCTATGATTTAGGTTGATCCCATCTTTAATATATCTCCAAATTCATCTTATTATATCCTACACTATCGTAGTGTGTGTCCTCTAGAACACATGAAAAGTGACATTTTGTACTTTCAGTTTCACGAGACGTGTGTTGAAACATCCCAGAAATAGGTAAAATGTGTGTCCAAGACATTCTGGTTCGACACAATCCGCCCCACCACCAATCAGAAGCTATATGCGCTCCACAAGCTACATATGGTGGCTCATAAAAAAAAATATTACACACTTTGCACCCTTATACATCATACCATCCAATTCATCAATTGTGAGAATACTTTTGTGTTCTAACATTTTATCCTGAAGCAAAAAAAAAAATGCTAACCAATTTTAGCTATGGCATCGCAGCTCACAATTTTTGGTTCGCATTTTGCGATGCGAAATCAAACAAATCGAGGCCCAAGTAAATCACTCGCCCTACTGAAACTGATCGCAGTTCAGAAGACAAAAATTGTTGGGTTGAAAAAGATTATATAAATCTCACTTTCAGTGGTCTTTTAAATATTTGGTCAATAACAGTCCATGTATGGGGTTTTCACCGAAAATCTTACAATAAACAAATATTAGTTGATCATGAATGTTCCCCAAAAAGGGATTTTGCTCAAATATATAAATATATTCACCACACAAAATAAAAAAGTTCATGATGGATACATCAAGAGTTATGTTACACACAATGGTTCTTTTTACAGATTTGGGAAAGTGCATGACAGAAAAATGAAACTAAAAATACACTTAAAAGTACAGACATTTAAAAATCAATTGCACAACTCCATTGCACAGTAGCATTCAAAATGTTTTGCCATTCAAAAGGCAACTCTTTCTGATCTCCTAAAAATTCACCTTAATTCAATTCAGAACATAAATCCATTCCAATCTAACTGCAGCCAATCCATATTTATTTACGGATGTTTAACTCTTTTGGCGCGGAATAATCTGAGAAACAGAATTCTTAGCGCCTAATATTCGTCAGGAATTTTACAAAAAGTACAGGTTGTTAGACTAAAGCGTTACTATTTTAAAAGATGTTCTATTGATCTCATTGACAGTTTTTCAAATGATTTCCTGTATATATTTAAATGGCACCTTTATATTTTCAAGGGACGATATCGTTGTTCATGGATAGGACATAAATGGTGCATGAAACATAGGAATACGTATGTTTGTTCAACCCTTTACCCAACGAATCGGCTGCATCCCCCCACGTAATGTACAACTTCAGCAGTTGAAAAAATATTACTTTTCAAAAAAATTCAACAAAACCATATCATGTGACCCCTCGTTGGAACGAGCTCGTCGAACTCGTTCCAACGAGGGGTCACATGATATGGTTTTGTTGAATTTTTTTTTTTTGAAAAATTTGAAAAAAATGATATTTAAAATAATAAATTTTGATATCGTCTGCGTTGGGTAAAGGCTTAAAAGCACTTGGAAATGGACACACACAGTTGGCTAAAATGACTACTGCAGTACCTTTCCGCGGACTGCCATCTGTCGACTTGAGTCGCCTGTCGTGCCAAAAGAGTTTAAAATCACAAAATTGTGAACCAAGGCATGACCATTAACATGAAGATAAATAAAGTAAAGTTTAGTAAATCGTTTAACCCATACTGCCCATTTTAGAGGACTTCCACCCATGCATTGGTAACTGGGTGCTATTTTACAATAAAACAGTGCTGCCAATCTATATTTATTTATTTATTTATTGGTTTTTAAGGTCACATATTTCTGCACAATGCCTAATTATGACCGCAACATGGAGATAAAGTCAAGTTTAGTCATTTGTTTGTACCCCTATTGACCATTTTAGAGGACTTCCACACCAAAGCATTGGTGACTGAGTCCTAGTAATTTACCAGTAACACAGTGCTTGTTTACAACTTGTTTAATAACTGGATAGACAAATTTATCAATTTTATTAACTTTAAGTATCAGACATAAACCATTTAATTTTTATTTTTTTAAATTTGTGTTGGTTATAAAAAGAGAGCATTATTTATTTCTTTTTTGATGTTTAAGGTCACATACTTGTCCACAATGACTAATTGTGACCACAGCATGGAGATAAAGTCAAGGTCAGTCAATCATTTATGCCCCATGCCTATTTTAGTGGAATTGCACCCCAAGCATTAGTGACTGGGTCCTATTTTACAAAATGACAATGCAGCAGGGCCAAAGATAAACAGATTCTGAACTTTTTTTGGCCTTATTTACTCATGTTTAGGTCATTTTCAGCATCTATGGCTATACCACACCTGATACACAAGTAAGTTTGGCCCCTTGTTTATATCTTTGCTGCCCACTTGGGGTCCTTTGTCAACAATGCATTGGGATCAGGTACTATTTAACCAGGGAAACAGAACTTGTTTGCCACAGAGATGAAATGTGCCTCTTCCCAGAGTTCCAGTGGGCAATCAATGAAAGAGAAACTGGTAGGATTAGGCTATTAAAAAAAAATCTTGTTTCTCAGGCACCTTCCTCATCATAAGAAATCTGTCTCATCACCTTTTTTTCACCTGGAAATCTCTTCTATAAATGAATATTTAACCCTTGAAGAGCCAATTTCCAACTTTTACGACCTTAGAACAGGTGTCCTTAACACACCATCATGAGGAGGTCCTGTTTACAACAGACAAATTAGGTAGGCAGTGGTTTCTAGGAAAGTCTTGGCTGCCAGTTAAGGCAGCCAAGACTTGACTAGAAATCACTGCTAATCGACTGAACGCAGAGGCTGTGGCTAGTAAGAATTCAGGACACTTGTCCAGGCCATTAAGGGTTAAACAACTTTACCTTGTTTGACAGATTTCAACTGAAAACACTGGTTGCCATACAACAGAGTAAGTAATTAAATTTCTGATTCCAACTATTTTCAGGAATGTTTCGTGAAATAAAGAAAAAAAAAGCATAAAATTGAGGAAAAATTGCCTGTGAAACAAATTTTTTTTATTATAGGCCTTAGTAATGATTTAATCCCACAATTCAAAACAGAAATTGGAGAACTACCTTACAAATTCGAAATGAATTCCAACCATTTTATGAAGATAGCAATGTGTATGGCGATTTTATTCAAAAACATTGGTCTGAAAGGGTCACTGAATTATCATTATTCAAAATCCATTAGGTGATAAAACACTTTAACTGATCACACACGCAACTTTACTATGAACCTTATGGTTAGTGTTCAACCGATGATCGGAACCGGCCACCACAATCGGCTGATTATGGGCAATCGGATGACAACGGCAATGGCTCCTGGAACATCGTTTCAACCGATTGTTGCCAAGCAATTTCTGATTTTTCTGAATCGCATTTTATTATCTTCTGCAATTGTTAATGTAAAATGATGTCGATGATACCATTCAATAAAGTTGAGAAACAACCACAATGTGTATTCCTAATCTCTCTAGAAGCCCCTTTACGGGATATACATCTTAAAGGAATGTAAAGCTTACAACTGAGCACACTTGCAGCAATCGCCAGTTCATACCGGAAAAGTGAAGGATGCACTCCATTGACTCAGGTCGCAGTAAAATTACCAGTTGCGTGCACTTGGGCGGTAAACGTGGCTCTGAGAGCGCGTGACTGGTAATTTTACTGGGACCCCACTCAACGAAGTTTAACACTTTGAAAAATGTTCAGTTTAATGTAATTCTTTTGAGCTTCGACTTGTCTTGTAGTGCACGGTATTACAATTGGAATTGGCATCAGAATCGGCCGATTGTGGGCTCAAATAACCGGTAATCGGTCAGAGACCATTTTTGGTAATCGGTTGGACACTACTTATGGTAAAAATAAATAAATTAAATAATAAATAAATATGACTTTAAACTGAAGTGTCAAGTGGATTTGTCTGGTTTGTTAGTTTAAATTGTACTAAGTATCTTCATAAATAATGGCTCAAATTTTGTTGTTGAGCTCCTTGATACTGGCAGATATTACAGCCTGGGGCAGGAAAACTCTTCCCACAGAAATTAGGTATAAATTGGGCAATTTTTTCCAGGGTTTTCTTTCCTATGTAAATATTGATAATGTTGAACCGATTGTATGTTTAGGCCATGAACCAATGTTCGATTCCTTGGAAGAGGTAATCGACCGAGTACGGTTGTTGATTAATTTTCAGAGAGTGTACGTACTTATTTTGGTGGAAAACACAAAAATATATACATGGTTCATATGGATATCTGAGAATCAAATTCAATCTCTAACTCTTTACCCAATTAACAGCCAAAACAGGCTATCGCTATTCTAAAAAATTGCAAATTAATTTTCATTTTTTTGTCTCAAAAACATAGGTTATGACACTTCACTGGAACGAGCTCATTCCAATGAGGGGATCATAACTAATGTTTTTGAGACAAAAAATGAGTTATTCAAGAATTCTTTTTTACAAGTGTCATCGGCTTTTCATGTTAGGTAAAGGGTTCTGCACTTTCCAAGGACTGAGTTAACGATTTTCAAGGACTATTATTGTGTGCTACAGTGCACACAGTTATGATGGCCAGTCACATCCAGTCAATTTTGTATCATATTTAATGACACGAAATTAGCAAACGTCAAAAGTGAACTTTTAAAAAATTAATTTCCCCAAATGCAAAATTCTTTTCACAACCTACCTTATAAAATGATCAATCTGAATTTTCTCTGCATTACCTCAGCTAATTTGAATCCGTAATCTATCTATAAATAATATTTTAATGATACTGGAAAAAAAAAAACAAAACACTCTAATCGTTTCAGTGCTGGAAATGAATAAAATTGACGGGTGCAGTTTCAAGCTCCTGTGAATTCAGAAACGGGAGTAAATTGCAATTTTAGTATATGAATTTTAGAGGAAATACTGTCACCAAACACAAGAAACCTTACCCCTTTGAACACGAGTGGAATCTTCCATACCAGTTCAATGGCGGCAATTAGAAGAGTCCATATTCATTATTTGGGGTAGACTAATCAATATTTTCAACATGCAGCCTCAGGGATACTCATTCATTCAGCACTTAGCAGCCATCCAACACAACAATGACTATGATGTTCCTAGACTGGAAAAGCGACCTCTCAGTTTCAAAGGTTAAAGATGCAATGTTACTCAGGGAAGATAAAATTGTCACAGTGGATGTTCAAGGAAGGTGATACTGTAAAGTGAAGGTCATTTTCTTCATATGTATGAATTTTAAACCTGTGGTATCAATTATAAGTTTACTAATTAGCTTCCGTGTCAATGTACAATGATGAAGATAAGTCGAATGATAAACAAAAACATTTATGCTGCACCCCAGGCCTGTATACATCCAGATCTCTTAAGCGTAGCAAGGAAATTGGAAGTTCATATATGAGAACAAAATGTTACCACCAGTAAGAATGCACAAACATCACAGTGTCGATTTAACTAGTAGTGTCTGTAACGCTATGCTTCACCTCACGCCTACTGTTCTTGCGCTTCAATATTTGAGAGTGGGATAATATCTAATAATTTTTGCATCTCTACCCCTCAGGCCTAACTGGGCTCAAAGCCCAGGTCAGCCTCGAGTATGATGTAGGCATTTTCAGATTTACAATACCACTTATAAATTAAGCCCGAGAAAACTGTACCTCATTTGTAAATAAGGCATGTCAGCTTGAGCTGGGAGGTTTTGATTTTCAGATTCACTTCGCTTCAGTTTATCTGGGTGTTCATAACATTTATTACATGCCTGTTCTATGTAATCCCCATCCACAGCAACGCTAAACCATGCAGAAAATGAAAATCTGTTCTGCACATGTGAGGAATGGAAATCGTTGACAGACTATTTTAATAAAGAAGCAAAATTTCAACGGAATTACCACAATTACAATTTGAATCGCTAGCGATAGCTAAAAATTGTCCCCTGAGTTCCAATGTGTTCTATGAGCCTGTAGGCACAAAGAACACATTGGAACACAGGGGACTAAATAGTAACACAGGTTCACCTCGCAAATTTGGTTGGCGATAAAATGTATTATTTTTGTTGATAGTTGTCAAATGAATTGCTGAGTGTCCTTCTAATAATGTCAGTGTTTGTTATAGACGTGAAGGCGTGTAATGAACACAGAACGACGCGCATGTGTGAATGGGTTAATCCATAATGCACTTGTGCCATCACAGAAGGATAAAACTCGAGGCCTGTGGCCTCTCGTTCTATCCTTCAATGCTGGCACTCATGCCCAGGGTTCGTACACCCTTGAGAAAAAAAAATTCCAGGACTTTTTCCAAGCATCTTCTAGGACCTTTCCAGGAACCTTCTGATAACATAATGCTGACCCATACTTTTATACCTGTTTATAACATAATATTTACCGATGCACGATTAAGGAGGCACGCTCTATTTTTTATGAAAAAAATACTTTATGCACTTTCACTCTACACAATTATGCAAGTTATTACAGCATTTTTTTTTTTCATAAACACGCTAGATTATTGACATTACTTATTTCTCAAGCATTTTCCAGGCCCTGCAATTTCATTTTTTTTACTTCAAGCACTTTCAAGGACCTGTACGAACCCTGATGCCATATCGATTAACCCATTTACACACGTGTGTCATTCTGTGAATGTAGCAAATAACACTTCTGGCTTCGTAACTTGAAGAAATCAGCAATAGTTTGCACTACGCCACTCAATACAAAAAGCCGTGTCTATAAGTATCTCCATTGGGTTCAACCTAACTACTCTTTGATAATTCTTAGGGATTCCAGATCAGTTACTAAATTAGGGAAAAATAAATAAATTGTCAAAAATCTACCGAAGAATGGACTAAGTAAACTCATGTCACAACATCATCCGTTTTGTTTTGAATAAAGCATATTTCCAACAACCCAGAACAGTCCAAGTTCAATGTTTACGATAAGTCCATAGGTTAACTTTAGGTGTTGCAGAGCCTTAGTTCACACTAATGCCACCGTTCAAGCATACCTTCTTAGTTCATTCCAGAGAAAGAATTCTTAAGAATGTTCAATCTCATTCTGAAGAGCATAACACCAAGTTAACCCTTAACCCAATGTAACGGCCAAAACTGGCTAGCACCATTCGCAAATTAATTTTCATTATTTTTTCATTCTTTGTCTCAAAAACATAGGTTATGACCCCTCGTTGGAACAAGCTTGTCTCAATGAGAGATCATAACCTATGTTTTTTAGACAAAAAATGAAAAAAAATAGTTGTTCAAGAATTGTTTTTGCAAGTGTCATCTTTTTTTTATGTTAGGTAAAGGGTTAAAATCAGTTTTCCAGACCTGCACAAATTGGGAGATTAAGGTGACCAAAAAGCAGTTACATTTTCCAGGCAATCCCTTTTTTCAGACTTTAAGCTATCAGGGTTCCTGCAGGCAAGAACTGATAAAATTCAAGGTTATTCAAGGACATTTCTTGACATTTTTTAGGACTTTTCTAGTACTGAAATGGTTAACCGCATAACCGGTTTGAAACAGGTTATCTACCAAACCGATTAAAAAAAACGTCAAAGGGTTATCCGAAATATCGATAGTGATCATCATTCCATGGCTAAAAGGTAGTAAATCAGCCACTTCTCCTTTGGGATAGATTACACCTCAAAGCAGTGCTGTAGATATTGAAAAATAATCGTCTTTGGCATTCAAGACTTCGTTAATGATCGGCAATTTCCGCGAGATCTGAGTAAGCGCAGAAACTATTACATAGTATGTATACAAAAGAATGTTGTCGAGTACTCGACAACGTTCGTTTGTATACACACTACAGAATAGTTTCTGAGAACACTGCTTTCCAATTCCAAAAGTTTTGATCCTAGATTCGGTGAAATAATGGCTACGATTAACCGGATATTATCTGGTTATAGCTCTCGGTTAGTCGGTTGTGAAAATGAGCCAACCGTTTCAGCCCTAGACTTTTCAAGGCTCCACAAGAGCTGAATTCTAAGAATTTTCAAGGTTTCACAATCACTAGTCCTAACTTGGACCCTACGATCATTACCTCCTGCCACTTCTCTTGTAGTGGGCGAAGGGGCAATGACTGGAGGGTCCAAAGTTAAGAACATGCCTTCAGAAACTCTGCCATGTAAAACGATATGCTGACAAGTTATGGTAATGTGCTTTGTCCGTGTTTTCATTTTGTGAATATTAAAGGCTTTTCAAGGCCTTCTGGCTCATTTTCAAAGATTTCAAGTCTTTAAACAACCCTTAGGAAAATTCAAGGCCATTCCTTGAATCCAAGGCAACGTGGGAACCCGAGCTAGAGAAAGGTAAAAAGGAAACCTGATTCAGCATTGACTGTTGCTGTAAAGACCAAGATGAAAGTGTATTATATCACAGCAATTTTTACCAAAGTTTTATTACCATTATAATTAAAACCCAAGAGCCACTCCCCCCTTCGTCCCCACCCCCAACACACACAAGAGGAAATTTTCTTTTTATTTCTATGAAATCACTCAAAATCTTTCAAAACTCATTATACAGAAAAGAAAAAAATCAACCAACGAAACAATCAGTTACTCAGTCTGTGCAGGCCTGTTATCTTTCTGGTCAAGAGGATTTCCCTGAGCCCTGGCAAAGCAAGTAGTCTAAGAGTGGTTATCAGTATTTTTTAGTAATTCTCTAAAAGTAACTTCTAGCACTACAACATTGAAAGGAAATTATTTTCCCCAGAAACAGACTTTAATCAATTACAGAAAACAAGCAATGTCTATTTACAAGAAAGAGTCTGGTGGAAATACTTCAATAAAAACTGCAAAAACCTCAAAAACTGTATACCAGATATCGGGTGTGCAGTGCCTCAGTGGTTATGGCAATGGACTTCAAACTGAAAGGTCCATGGTTCGATCCCCGCCAGGGGCAACACATTGTGTCCTTGGGCAAGGAACTTAATCCCAATTGCCCACATTGAAGCATGGTGCCACTGTGTACTAAGGTGTACAGCACATCGATGGTTTGCTTGCTTTTAACCAATGCTAACCCTGATTGTGCGGAGTCAGTATGTTGAGGTGTCTGACATCACTCACCACTGCTCAGTGGTTCTCACTAGGCACTCCAGCTTCCTCCACCCATAAAACTGTCCGACACGGGGTGATCCTGCAGCCAAAAGTGTCATTAAACCAAATAAATAAATAAATACTGTCTATCAGACATTTCTACCAGTGTAGTGTAACTAACTTATTCTGGATTGCATACTGACTGAAACTTTTTCTACAGTGGCAGTAAAAATAAATTCTTGGCTAAAACAAGGAAATATCTGTCCCATTTTCCCATCAAGGAAGCATGTCATTGGCATAATTTCTTGGGAATCTCTCTTGAACAGCTCCTGAAAGATATCGAGCAAATACACACACAAGTCAATGGCCCAACATTTTTTTTTTACCCATTAATCCTGTGCACAAAAATCCGGCTTAATTTAGATCTGTGCGGTACTAAAATTTCAAGTTTGGTTTCAGTCTTGAGATTTTTGGAATGATTTATCTTGGCAACGGTATGCTGGATATGGTATTCGGCATTAACCCTTTACCTAACATGAAAAGCAGACGACACTTGCAAAAATAATTCTTGAATAACTAATTTTTTTCATTTTTTGTCTCACAAACATAGGTTATGACCCCTCATTGGAACGAGCTCGTCGAGCTCGTTCCAACGAGGGGTCATAACCTATGTTTTTGAGCCAAAAAATGAAAAAAATAGTGAAAATTAATTGATGATTTTTGAGAATAGCGCTGGCTGGTTTTGACCGTTACGTTAGGTAAAGGGTTAACAACATACATGTACAAACACCAATTCCATCATTGGATGGTATTTTTGGTATATTCTCCAGTGTAGATCATTGTTTCAACAAAGAATTGTCAAAATACTGGAAGTTGCACTGGCACTTTCCACTCGTTTGTATTTTCAGCTTTTTTGTTACAGCAAATGACAATGGGAGAGTGCCTTCAAAAATGCATAGTCCATGGACTCTTTGTCTTTTATAATGCTCATGCAAACGATTGTTAAATACTACACCCCATAGCATTTGTTTGTATAAGCTCCATAAAATAATTTCTGCAGATACTACTTGTCAGGCTCAACTGTTTCAATATTACAGTCAGTAGATGCAGATAACCGTTTATTGCAGTGTACCCAAGGGTGATTTGGAACTCGGCTACCCATAAGGGATGCACTATTTGGATAACCCTGTGTTCAATTCCTCCAAAGGTTATCCAAATTTTTGAGGATAACCCTTTTTTCTCTTTCATCTAAAATCACCAAATTGGAGTTTCAAACAAATTTATCACAAATCCTTTTCGATCAGTTGATTTTTCTCTTTCTGTTTTGGGGGGATTTGTTTTGTTTTATATTTATTGCTTTTCAGTTGTTGGGGATTGCTCTGAATTTAATGGAACACGTTTTCACTTATCCAATGGGTGGTGTATTTTGAAGACCTAATTTATCCATATGACCAGTTATATACTTGACCAATGAAGGTTGGAGGGGAAGGTGGTAGAGAGAGACACCACAATGTGCTTGGGGCTGGATGGAAGTTCAACTGAACAATGCTAAAGACAGACATTTTATTTTTGTGTTCATCAACTTGTAGAGTGCTGGATGCTCATATTTTGTCTTTATTCTTAATTCTTAAATGCGGATGCTGCAACTAAAAGCCTTCAAATTCTGCACTTATTATGCCCCCTCCCCCCCCCCCCCCCAACTTGGTTGGAGGGGGTATCTAGTGGAGAGTTGCGTACGTTCGTAAGTTCGTGCATAATGCAAATGTGTCCGTCCAACATATTTGTTGCTCTAGCATGGTCATTATTTGTCGGATTCAAATAATCTTTGCCTGGTACGTTCATGCGTACCGCAAATGTGTCCATCCAACATATTTGCTGCTTTAGCACGGTCATTATTCGTCGGATTCAAATATTTTTTGCCATGCTTGTCCGTCAACATAGGGGAACGGATCCTACTGCAGAATTAACATCTTCGCATAAACATTTATGGAGTTATTTTCCCTTGTTTAACTTGGGGGATTACTATTGAAAAATGTGTCCGTCCAACATATTTGCTGCTCTAGCTCTGTCATCATATGTTGAATTCAAATACTTTTTACAAAGCTTGTTCCTCAGCATGGGGGAACGGATCCTACAGTAGATTTAATATCTTCGCCTGAGCATTTACAGTGTTATTTGCCCTTGTTTAACTTAGGGGATGATTGAAAAATGTGTCTGTCCAACATATTTGTTGCTCTAGCTCTGTCATCATACGTTGGATTGAAATAATTTTTGCTGTGCTTGTTCATATTATTATTTATTTATTTATTGATGTTTAAGGTCACATATTTATGCACAATGGCTAATCATGACCGTGACAGTTTTACGGGTGGAGGAAGCTGGAGTACCCGGAGAGAACCACCGAGCAACGACGAGCAGCTGCCAGCTCCCCAACATCGTAACTCCGCACTGCAGCACAAGCAGGGTTAGATTGGTTGAAGACATGCGTACCATCGACGTGCAGTATGCCTTAGTACACGGAGTCATCGTGCCCCCACGTGGGCAATGGAGATGAAGTGTCTTGCCCAAGGACACAACGCGGTTGCCGCAGGTGGGATTCGAACCGAGGACCTCTCGGCTTGCAGCATGCACCTCTACCTACTGAGCCACCGCGCTCCCTGTTTATATTAGTACATGCAGGCACATGTCATGCTTTTGATGGCAAAATGCTATCCATGGTATTGCAGGAGGGGGCATATGCCACACTTCACGTTACTCTTGTTATTATAATTGTGCTTCATATTTATCTTTGAAGTGAAATTATTAAGTCTGTTTGGATTTTTGCCTTGTCGCAATTTATGGGAGAATGTCCTTTATAAATAATTCAGCACTCCACCAGTAAAAAAGAAAAAAACATTCACAAAAAAGGGGCACAATGGTATTGGGGGGTTATCTTGACTCAAAAGGATTGTGCACATTTATTTGCTCGACCTTTGTGATCTTAAGATTTCAATTTGTGCATCCTCGCCCATACACTTATTGGCTTGTTCAAAAGAAACTTCAAAACACAGTACGAAAATTTGCTAAGTTAGACAGACGAGTGGTCTAAGAACTGCCGATTTGTTGGTTATGTCGTAAAGTTCCCACTGGACTTACATATGAGGGTCAATGTCGACATTCACTCAACCAAATCATCCCTAGAGTACAAGGTGCACACAGTAATGTCCAAGGCACCTTGTTGCACTTCAGGGCAGATATGACCAAATACCAAGCACTCTGAATGAAAAGTAAATTATTTAGAAAATAAACTGGTGAAAATTGTATTCTGAGGTGTTGATTTCTTTCAAAAACATTCATTCAGTGATGACATCATGATGAAGGCATTTCTTCCTCATAAAAACGTCTTCTTTTGATGATTATAGGTCACTTCATACCTGGACAACCTGAAGAAGTGAATACAACATTCAACAACCAACAAATCCTATGACTGAGCTCTTAGAAGTCTAGCATTAACACTTAAAATCGATTTTAAGTTTTCTTGATTTTTCTTTGCTGCTGTGAAGGAACCAGGACTGAATTTTATGGAATGCTCAAAGCAAATGAAGCATAGGAATCATTCATGAAATGATTTATCCAATTTATGGGGATATATATAGTTAACCCTTTACCCAACGTAACAGCCAAAACTGGCAAACGCTATTCTCAAAAATCACCAATTAATTTTCAATATTTTTTCATTTTTTGTCTCAAAAACATAGGTTATGACCCCTTGTTGGAATGAGCTTGTCAAGCTATTTCCAACGAGGGGTCATAACCTATGTTCTTGAGACAAAAAAAGAAAAAAATTAGTTATTCAAGAATTTGTTTTGAAAGTGTCGTCTGCTTTTCATGTTAGGTAAAGGGTTAATCAGATACAGGGGACCATCTCCATTCTTGTGACAGGAGTACTACTGTCTTGGTGGTAATATATGTCAGCAGAATGCAACAAGTTGAACTATCGAAATAAAATAGTTACCTTAACCCTTTACCTAACATGAAAAGCAGACGACACTTGCAAGAGAAATTCTTGAATAACTAATTTTTTTCATTTTTTGTCTCAAAAACATAGGTTATGAACCCTCGTTGGAACGAGCTCGACGAGCTCGTTCCAACGAGGGGTCATAACCTATGTTTTTGAGACAAAAAATGAAAATTAATTGGCGATTTTTTAGAATAGCGCTGGCCGGTTTTGGCCGTTACGTTAGGTAAAGGGTTAACCCTTTGATACTTTTGTATGTCTTATGATGTATGAAATCAAACAGCACGTTGTTACTTTGTGGTTGTTTGTTTTGTTATTATTTTTCGATTTTTTTCAAGTTTTAACCTCAATTCCTATTTTCTCCTGAATAGTGCTCAGTGACAACCGTTGAGCCAAATGTTATCGCAGCTTAAAATACTAATATAATCCTGCTGTCAAGACTTCTGAGCTGGTTGAGTGCTAGAAGCCACTATCAGGGCTTTCAAAAAATGAGGATACCAGAGCAAAAGCCAACAGTTTCTTTGTTTAAATTTCAAATTCAGTGAAACACAAATAGTATTTTGTTTATGTAAGTTTGTTTTATTACAAATTATTATTTCACTAATGTGAAAAATATCTTATTTGTACTTTCCTATGTTTGACGTCACTTTTTGAAAAACTTTGAAGAAACTGAATTCCCAGTGACGTTTGAACGTCAGTATAATTAAAGTCTGAAAGGGTTAAAACAGGTGCTCCCATCAAAATTTTCCTGACAATGGTCTTATGTGGAGTGCTGGCTGCCATCACCTGACTAATAATTGCAGCCATGCTATTAAGAGCTCCAGGTAGAGGCATTGTGAAAATTGTGCATATATTTTGTTAATCAAATTCAGGATTATTATTATTTTATTTATTTTTTGGTGTTAAAGGTCACATATTTCTGCATAATGGATAATCAAGACTGCAGCATGGAGATAAAGTCAAATTTAGTCAATCGTTTATACCCATGTTGCCCATTTTAAAGAAATTCCACCCCAAGTATTGGTCACTGAATCCTATTATACCAGTAAAACACTGGCATTGTGAAAATTTTGGAAAACAGTCCAATTCTTAAGGATTAATAACACCCTTTCGTCGTATTGATACACCCTCTAACAGAGTGTTGATTGCTATTGCAATCTGGCAATAATACAGCAATAATCAGGTGTTAAGAAGATATTCTTGCATTTTATACACTTTTCCCTCATCAGAAAAAATAATTTGCAGGAATATTTTCCCATAAATTGCCTCAAGTATTTAAAAATATCTCCATGCTTCAAAGCCTGATCAACACTCAAAGTTATCATTCCTTAATATAGCTGTATTTTGTTAACATTATGGCAAAAATATGGCATTATTAAGGCCTCTTTCCACTTTATGACAGGCTGTAGCATATGTAGACGACACATGACGAAGTGCATAGGCATGTGTTCTATTATAAACATGTTGATTAGGGGAATACAAGAAAATAGTCTGTGCACCCCTACAGTTAACATATAACAATAAGAGAAGGTCTTAAGCCCTGGGTTCTATAAATATTATAATTCTGAATTTTTTGTGTATCATGTCTGCAATTAGGCCTTAACAAATATTGGTTCTCCCTACAGTATTGCTATGGAATTGTCTAGCAATGAAGTGCTACAATTCCTCAGTTGAAGATAATTGTGCCCAAATTATGCAGAGTTTAAAGCTTTTTCCACAGTTTTGCAGTCTTTCGGCAATATATAGTTTGGCCAGGTTTCCCGGATGATTGTAATATAGCTTAGAGCTTACCTTCGACCAAATGATGCAACAGATAAATAATGTTTAAAATACCAACAGAGTTCACCATAGAAAAGCAATCGGCGTCGACAGTGTCGTAAACGTAAACGACACTGTCGACGGCGACTGCTTTTCTGTGGCAATTTCTGTACATGTATGATCATGCACTTAAAGCTTGAGATCTATTATATTCATGTTTGTGGCATTTCTCGGTAAACTCCTTGCATAATTTACATTCAAGTAGGACTCTGGCTCGACACTGAGAATCCTTCTCGAGTTAGTCGAGTAAACTTACATCAAAGGGTGGTGGGAACCAGTGATAGTGGTGAAGACCTATAACAAGGGGTTGTCATTTTATGACAGGGGACCTAAAACCCAAAACCGATGCCAAGAAGAAGAAAATACCAGCACTTTTCCTCCAACCATTCACGCCACATCCACATTTGCCGTTGTGCCCAAATTAGACTAATTTAAAGGTCTGCTGCCCACTTTAAGGGAATTCCACCCCAGGCATTGGTTCTGGCTTTTATTTTATCAGTTGAGCAAAACTTTGTTTCCGCCAGTAAATGAGCACTTCTAAAAATCGACTGCACATTGCTTCAATCCTTTACCCAATATGAATAGCAGACAACACTTGCAAAAATAAAATTTCTTGGATAAAGCCCAACAAAGTAGATTTTTATGTAATATTACATGTGGGCAGGCATTTTTTTTATTTCATTTTCTATTTTTGTAATTATTTCTTTTCCATCAAACGTTCATGTTTTTGGTTTGTTTTTGGTTTTAGGCCTCATAATCTACAGAAAAGCATGGGTGGTGGTGTATTTTACCCCTTGCATGCAAGAAGGCTTTGCAATGCTAATGCATTGCAAATCCTTCTTGCACTTGAGGGACAAATTTATCAATTTTATGAAGTTTGGTAAAATATCAGACGAAAACCATTTAATTTCTATTTTTGTTATGTTTGCATTGGTTATAAAAAGAGAACATGTGGCAGCCAAAAGGACCATGCAGGGGAGGGGGAGGGGCCTGAGAAACAGATTAACTTTTTAGGTCTAACTAAACTTTCTAAATTTTTGTCTCTCAAAAGTATAGCTTATGACCTCTCTATGGAATAAGCTCATTCCAAAAGGACTAATAAGCCTTTTTGAGACAAAAAATGGAACATATAAAATCTGAAAGGCAGTTTTTTGTGAATAGTGCTGGCTGCTTTTTGTTGCCACACAGGGTCAAGAGTTTAAAAAAAAAAAAAAAAAAAAAAATCTACCTAATCAGTGAAAGAGAATGTGTACACCATATGATGAAGAAAGAGGTCTGGTTGCTATAAAGATTCTATTCACATAATGACAGGGGTAGCTTTTGTGATTGCGTTTATCTGCTATAGCAACACTGATCTGCTGTGTCATTTTGTTTGAATATGCCAACTATTCGGGCAAATTTCAAGGACTGTGTGCTTGAATTCAGGAAATAACTAAACAGTTTCAATTTGCTTTGACTGAAAACTTTCAAGCATACATAATAGATCGAGGACACTGAGAGAGTATTTATTTCTTTATTGGTGTTTCAGGTCACATATGATATTTCTGCACAATGGCTAATCGTGACCGGACAATGGAGATAAAGTGTAGTTTAGTCAATTGTTTATATCCATGTTTCCAGTTTAGAGGACTTCCACCCCCAAGAGTTTGATGGCTGAGGCTGATTTTACCAGTAAAACAGCTTGTTTACCACAGTAAACAAGCACTGCTGCACTTCTTGTGGTTCCCATGGCGGTAAACAAGCACTGCTTCACTTCCTCAAGTTCCCACAGGTATCTGAGAAAGTAACCCAAATCCATTTAGTTAATGGTATTTCACCCTTTGAACACTAATGGTATCTTACATGTCAGTTAAAAGGCAGAAATTGGAGTCCATATCCATTATTTGGGGGTAGAGCAATTAATATTTTCAACGTGCAGCCTTCAGGTTGAACGTTGAATATATTAATTGTCCTACCACGCAAGTTCACTTAGTTGCCATCCTACTTAATGAAATTATGATGTATCGTGTTCCTGGACTGGAAAAGCGGCCTCTCGTGTTGAAAGAGTTAATGTCACTTTTAGCATCAATGGATATAGTAGGGCAGCAAGACAAGTATAAACTGAAGGTTAGACAACTGTTTACACCTATACTACTCATTTGCAGCACAGGCACTGGTTACCAGGTCGTATTGTGCCAGGGAAACTAAAAGTTTACAACAGCAAAGATGTACTGCCCCATTTCAGGGTATTTCCACTGGGAGATAAAACCACTGTAGGACACAAGGAAACTTATTGCCAGTAGGGCTGAAATGGTTGACTCATTTTCACAACCGACTAACCGAGAGCTATGACCAGATAACATCTGGTCATCCTTAGCCATTACTTCACAGAATATGGGATCAATACTACTGAAATTGGAAAGCAGTATTTGCAGAAACTACTCCATAGTGTGTGTACAAACGAACGTTGCCAAGTACTCAACAATGTTCGTTTGTATTCACACTACGGAATAGGTTCTACAGTCACACAGTACCAGCACTCATGGAAATAGCCGATCTGTAATGAAGTCTTGAATGCTTATGTTGATTATTTCTCAAAATATACAACGCCGCTTCAAAGTGTAGTCCACCCCAAAGGAGAAGCAGCAGATTTACTCCATTTTAACCCATTACGCAATGCAGACAATATCAAAATTTATTATTTAAAAATCTTTTTTTTTAAATTTTACAATTTCCACAAAACCATATCATGTGACCCCTCATCGGAACAAGCTCGTTGCAAAGATATGGTCACATGATATGGTTTTGTTGAAATTTTTTGAAAAATATCTTTTTAGCTTCTGAATTTGTATATTAACCCTTTACCCAACGATTTCAAAATTTATTATTTTAAATATTTTTTTAAATTTTTTCAAAAAATTTCAATAAAACCATATCATGTGACCCCTCTTTGGAACGAGCTTGATGAGCTTGTTCCAAAGAGGGGTCACATGATATGGTTTTGTTGAAATCTTTTCGAAAAATATATATTTTTTCAGCTGCTGAATTTGCATATTACGTGGGCGGATGCCGTATGCGGGCGATTTGTTGGGTAAAGGGTTAAGCAGCAGATATGGCAGATTTGTTGGGTAAAGGGTTAACAGTGGAATGACTATTGCTATCACTATTTCGGATAATAGGTCGGTTAGGTAGGTGACTGGTTTCAAACCAATTATCCATTTCAGCACCAGCTGCCAGTTGTCAAAATCAGAGGGTCTCATGTCAAGGAATGAGAACACGATGCATACTTGAGTTTCATCAAGGCGTACTAAACTAAAATGCCATTCAGCAGTAGGGGTGGGAGGAGTACATCAAATCTGGGAAAAGTCCAATGATCTGTTATAAAGAAATCATCTATACAAGTATTACTTCTGTTTGTAGTGGTATATTTTGTAAACACGAGGCAGAATCATAACGCTACTGTTACTAAGTAACAAGGTATTTTTGCAATGGGCAGGAAAAACCATCTTCAGCAGGCAAAGAGTTAAACGAACTGAATACTAATGAGGACTGACAGTTGTATTTCTTCAAGTAATTCAGATTCTACCATGCATAACATCATAACAATCTGCACATGCACAAGGAGAGGCTTTATTAAGGTGTGGAAACCAATCCTTATACAATTAACATCTTTCAATTCTATATCCCTCAACATTTTTTAACAAATCTATTTACATATGGTTACTGAAGCAGATGACATGAAATTTGTTGGGACAATGAGTTCAGATTCTCAGTCTACAGTTCAAGACTGAAAGGTACAGAAAAATTACAAGTTTTGCTTGTTGAGAGAAAACAGGGTCTACAACATTAACAAACAGATTTTTGTTCTCAAAACACACAATAACCTATCCAGCCACTTACTACGTCAGCCAGAAAATAAATGAAATTCAGACATCAAGTGTTCACCATACGGTTCACCAACACAAAAAGGAAAAATGGAGCCCCAGATAAGATTATTAACCCAAAGACTTTTCGGCAACACTTTTTTTTTGGCCCACAAGGAAACTTTTCCAAAACATATTCCTAGGTTTTCAAAGAGTTCTTTTCCCAGTGCTCTGTTCTGACAAATAAGAAGCAGTTGGCACAAGCTCTGGTAAAAATTAATATTTAATATCTTGTACAGAACTGATCAAAAACTGTTATTAACTAGAGATACTGTGAGCAAGCTCACAAAGTGATGCCCCCCCGCGCCTGAAATGTATAAATTAGATTATCTCCCCTTGGAAATGTCAGACCGTAATCATATTGCTTCATGCACATCTTCATATGGAGTTCTTCCATTGTGCAAAGTTTCATGAAAATTCTTCAAACGGTTTAGGAGTTGTGCTTATAAGGACGGACAGACGAACGGAAGGACAGATGGACGGACGGACAGGGTGATTCCTATATACCTCCAAACTTTGTTTGCGGGGGTATAAATATTAGTTTGACAGTTCAGCTTGTGCAGGGTTCCCACTGATATCAGAAAATCAAATTTAAGCACTTTTTAAGGACTCTGACCATGATTTTTTCAAGGACTGCTATTAGTTTGATATGAACTTACAACATTGCAACACAAAGAATTTCAGTCTTGAAGACTTGGTCTCTGGAAAACACAACCAGTTAGATATATATCGTTCCTTGAGTTCAATAAGGAGCCATCTGCAATGCTAAGGCATTGCAGATGATGCCTTGTTGCACCCAAGGGACAACATGATAGAGATCAAATAAACATGATTCCTGACCGATTTTGTGACATCACATGTTTGTGTGGAGGGTTATCCAAAGATGTACTTTCTCTGAGGTTATAGGTAAACTGAATTTAAGGACTTTTCAAGGGGAGTGATGGGAAATCAAGTACTTTTCAAAACTTGAAACAATTTCAAGCACTTTTCAAGAGGCCAAAATTCAAGAATTTTTGAGTGGGAACCCTGTTGTACAGAACTGTGATTATAGAAGTAGGTGAATTTTTCTTTGAAAGGAAGCATTTTTATTCATGCAATATTCAATAGCGAATAAGTGCCTTTCCCAAGGACAACGCAGTTACCACAGGTTTGAAGTCCAATGCCGTAACAAGAGCCACCACACTCCCTATTCATGTAACTGATTATCAATATGATATTAACTCTTTCTACCCCGCCGTCGAAAAATCAAAATTTCATGAAACAAGTTTTCCCAATAAGGCCCCACACAGGCATTTTTTAGGCCTCATAAAAGTAGATTTTCTGTTTCTCAGGCCATCTTTTGTAAAATTGCATGCAGGCTGGGGGGGGGGTTATTTATTTTTTGCCATCAAAAGTTCATGTTCTTGGTTGTTTTATGTCTTAGGCCTCATAATCTACAGTCCAGGTCAGCATGGGTGGTGACTTTAATGACTTATACTATGGGGGGTAATGACCTTCAAGAACCTTTTCCCAGTTGTGTGCGAGTCAGTCGAAGTTCTCAAAATGAGGGCCTGGATTTCAACTTTATTCTGGTTAACACGCAAGCCAGAACACTAGGGTGGAGTAAGATTGGGGGGGGGGGATTGGAATCATCATCCTGAGGTGGATTTTTTGTTGTATTTCTTATGCGCCAAAGACACACATTACGTACACAAATAAGTCCTGCAAGGGTTGTTGATTCCTATCCCCCCAAACTCTACCAGAGTGAATGAAGCTGACAATTGTAAATAAAAATATCATCTTTGGCGGTCTGATAACTTTGTTTTGACATTGTTTTTTGTCAAAGCATTCACGTCATAATGTAACTCAAACATGCAATGTCCAATCAGATGCATTCTTACATGACGTTCTTACGTGTAATCCATATTCCACACGATGTATCTAGAACATTTCCTAAGATCTATATTGTATCGTCTAACATTGAATACGCACATGGTATAAAAATGTGGTATAAAATGCAAGCCGAAACCAGACCAGAATCAAATGCCAATATTCTTCCACTTTTGTTTTTCATGTAAGAAGCCAAAACCAGACCAAAAGCAAATGCCAATATTCTCAACTTTTGTTTTTCATTCTATGTCCAGGAAGAACTATTTTACCATCTTGACTTTGGCAATAGTCTGGATAAATTATTTTGTAGTGACTAAACTCACAAGAGAAACACCCTTGTCAAACCATTTAACCTCTGGCCTTAGAAAGAGAAAAAAAACCTTGACAATATCTGACTTCAAGCAAACATTCAATGAATTAAATAGGGCTAGCATGATTATGAAATTTCATGATCAACTTTTGAAGAAGAATAATCGATTAACCCCCTACACACTGATGTCAAAATATCGAGATTTGAAGTAGCCATTTTTCCCATAATGCAACTGGGAATTTAACCAATTCAATCTTGTTTGACAGAGCTCATTGAGCTCTGTCAAACAAGATTGAATTGGTTAAATTTCTAGTTGCATTATGGGAAATATTTGCACCCTGAACCTTAGATATTTCAACATCAGTGTGCAGAGGGTTAAAGTCTACTTTAATCATACTCTGTGACCACTAGAAATAATTATACAGAAAACAATATTTTTGGTCATTAGTTTCTTGTTCCGGACATTCTTTGGGAAAGTAGGTATGCTGCATGCCTACTGCTCTCCAGGGAAAATTCAGACTCTTGACCATCTCAGGCCCAAACCTGAGCCAAGGCTCAGGTTTGGACCTGAGGTAGTCAAGAGTCTAATAATAGCCACATTGAGATTTAAGAAGGCAATTGCACTCCTTGACAAACTGAGAAGGGCAATTATTTGTACTCCCATACTTTCTAGAATGCCAGGTGTCACATGCTGTACATGTATCTTTATACCTCTTTCCCATATCAATTACAATGCATTTTGATATTCTACAGCCTCTGACACTTCTTACGAGCATGATGTGGAGGAAAGTAATAACTAATAATTCATCATTAAAGGAGTGATGAAAACCAATAAACGATTAGTTGACTTCTCGATTCATCACGACAGACCTGGAATTAAATTGCTTCAAACAATCTTTTCTCATTCACCATCTTTAAAACTATTCCCCGAAATCTTGAAGCTGTATAAACGAAGAACAATATTCATTGCACAATTATCCACCAACAGTTAATCAGAAAGACAAGACATTTTGCATTAAGAGTCTTGTGTAGAACAGAATGGCTTTTAAGTTTTGAAGCCAATATTTATTGACCATGTATACACTGTCACAAAACACACATTTTATGGTTCTTTGCCAGCCGTACAAATCTTGGATTTAAATGGCAAACATTTTGTTACCACTGAATGTAAGACAAAAGTTGGTTTAATCTTTTTCTTTTTTTCCCCCAAAAGGTTTATTTTATAAATATCATACAAAAAATCTTCTCACTAAATCCACATATAATGAGTTTTCTTGAGCGTTTTAAACAATAAGACTATTATGTAGGAAATACCGTCGATATTACACACGTCAATATTATTCAACCACTACCATCTTCCAGCGCAGACCCGCGACCTCACACAATTCTGTCATGGGGTGACAGAACTCCATTCAGACTTTTAGCCAGTGACAAGGCAAGATTAATCGAGTCATTGCACCATAGAAGAATCTTTTGAACTGTCGACATTTCAGTT
Source organism: Pictodentalium vernedei (assembly GCA_031216915.1). Lineage (NCBI taxonomy): Eukaryota > Metazoa > Mollusca > Scaphopoda > Dentaliida > Dentaliidae > Pictodentalium > Pictodentalium vernedei. Next base: position 80,421,886 of record CM062292.1, on the reverse strand, counting down.
TTTATTCCTCTTGCAATAATCAAGTTGTCTGTATCCATGGAAACAGCCTCCATTCTCCCACACAAATACATACTGGATATTGGCAACAAAATAAATTATACTAGAGCATATCAACAATTCAACAGACATAAGGCTTGCTAAGAGTTCAATTTGTCGAGAATCACACATGTAGCAAGTTAAGAATGATCACAAAATGCACACATTTTTTATATTCCAAGACACAACAAGACAAAATAATACAGAGCTGTCACCAACGGTAACAAACATACGCCATGCTTGTTGAACATTCTCCTATTTGGAGGTCACAAATGGCGAAGAGAAAGTGTCATTTTATTTAGAAGATGAAGTTAAATGCATGAAGTTAATCGGACTCAAGGACACTTTCACGATTTGGTAATTTTCCCATAATCCATAGGGAGTGGGTTTTTTGTTAGTTCAGACGAGATTATACTCTTTGAGGTTTAATTGAAGAATTGTGTCTTTCACAGCTGCGAATACAAATCTTATGTTTTCTGTATCTGAAAAGAGAAGAAAAAATAGAATCTGAATGAAGAATTCTTTATCAGTCAAGTAAGGCCCCACAAAGTGGATTATCTGTTTCTCAGGCAATTTTTTGTAAAATTGCATGTGGGAGGCATTTTTTGATTTTATTTTTCATTTTTGTAATTATTTCTTTGCCATCAGAAGTTCATGTACTTGGTTTGTCTTACGTTTTAAGCCTCATAATCTACAGAATAGCATGGGTGGTGTATTTCGTCCCTTGAGTGCAGGGCGGCTTTGCAATGCTAAAGCATTGCGAAGCCTTGTTGAACTCAAGGGACAACTTTATCAATTTTATTTATTTGGGTAACATAAGACATAAGCCATTTAATTTAAAAAAAAAAAAATTGCATAGGTTTTAAAAACAGAGCATGCAAAAGCCAAAAGGGCCATGTCGGAGGCCTGAGAAACAGATTGTTAGGGTTTAAAGTTGTTTAACCCTCTTCACCCTTGATGTCAAAATACTGAGATTTCACACATTGTCTTTTGATAATACATACTGTTATAAAGTTGTCAAAAAATATTCAATGGTTAAGTTATGGCCCGGACAAACAAAATGTGGAGGACAGATGGACAAATCATTACCACAAAAGCTCCACTGACACTTCTCCGGCAGAGCAATCAAAATGGCTGGTGGCTGCTATTTTTGATAATCGTCAAAGCCCAAAATGTAATAATATATTTTTTTGTTAATAAACACCTCAGAATTGAGTTTCATTATCATAACTTTTGTCCTTGAAATGAGCTTTGATTTGGGTGATTATTTTTTTTTTTGTAAAGATGGGAACACTTTAAAACTAAGTTGGCTGGCTAATTTTCATAATGTGTGCATGAGAGAAAATCCTGTATGTGAAAGTTGTTTTCCAAACCAATGAATTATCAAAATCGAAAGTTCGTGCTTGAAAACTGTAACTGCTATTTTTAGAACAAAATGGCTGAGGCCAGCATCATGTTCATCCCCGCTACACCATTGTGTCAGATCACTCTTCTGTTGATCCATATATGTTTGTATGGGCTAACCGATGGATGTTTAAACAGATGGACAGACAAAGTACTGCTAAGATGGACAGATATGTATTAGCCAGTATACCCCCAATTTTATAAGTAGGGGTATAATTACATACAGAATGCATGTGACAGCTGAAAAGGAAGTAACTGGTCTCTAATTATTGGTCATAATGCCATACCCAGTATATTCTAACATACGATGTTCCTGCTCTCTGGAAGTCTGAAATCAAGTCAACATGCCATGTTATTTATCTACTGGTTTAAGGTCACATATATCTGGACTATGGCAAAATGTGACCGCAACATGGATACAAAGTCTAGTCCAGCCTATCATTTATACCCATGTTGCCCATTTTGGAGGACTTCCACTTCAGGCATTGATTACCAGGTCCTATTTTACCAGTTAAACACAGGGTTCCGACAGGGACCTTGATTTTAACTGGTGCCCTAACACTGATGGTACACAAAGTTATGAACAGAAGAGGACATATAATCTAAGCAGTATTTTTTTTATTGGGGCTTTAATGACACTTTTGATAGTCAAGAGTCACCTCGTGTCTGGCAGTGTAAGGGTGGACAAAGACGGAGTACCTGGAGAGGACCACCAGGCAGTGGCAAGCAACTATCAAACTCCCCAACATACTTATTAAGTCAGCAAAAGCAGGGTTAGCATTGGTTGAAGACAAGTGCATCAGTGACGTGCAATACGGCTTAGTACACAGCGCAACAACAAAAATAAGCAGTTGTACCTTGTCAAGCAATGCCTGCCTTTGTGGGCAGACAACACCTAACAATTCCAGACTGTAAATGTCGAAAGTTTTTGATGTTCAAAAAGTCAACTACACTTCCCTACACATTTCTACTAAAGTTCTTATTTAAGAATTGATTAATATAGTACTATATTAACCCTTTCAACCCCGGTGGTATCTTCCATGTCAGTTCAATGGCTGCAATTGGAAGAGTTCATAATTATTATTTGGGGTTAGACCAATTAATATATTTAGACCAATTAATATATTCAATGTGCAGCCCTAAGGCTGCACATTAAAAATATTGATTGGTCTACTCACACATTCACCTAGTAGCCATCCCACTTACTGACATTATGACATAGCTTGTGACCCAGCCGGATAAACAGCCTCACAGCAGCCATGACTAGATTTGATGAAAAATTTGTCTTAAGTTTAATTCAAGAAATAATTTGTGAAACAATCCATCCACTTTACAGGGGTATAAGTTGATGAAATGTGCAAGCATTATACTTAATTCAGCAGCAAGAGATATCCTTCCTTGGAAGGAATATCCATTAGCAGCATGCAAGGAGTTAAAGTCCTGGAGATTTTGATACATTTTTACTGTATTTTGGAAGTCTTCATCCCACAACTTGTTTCTTGGCAAGTATTGGCGGCTACCTGTGATGGAAGCCAAACTTGCATAGAATCAAATGCCAAGGTACTTGGAATGTAACTTTCAAGTTTCCCCCAAAGACTGCATGTTGGAGCATCTGTTCTGCTGCAGTAAAAGTGACCAAATCAGAATTAGGCCTGTCAGGGTAAGGTTTGTGGAGGAAAACAAATTTTCCAGGCTTCAAGAACACTATCTGAAATCATAACTGAAGATTAAAGACCTCAAGATATCTTAATTGACAAGCATTTTTGGGACTAATGAATTGAATGTTCATTTTTATCATATGACTCATCTGTTTTGTTCACTTTAAAACATTTGATATTTTGTTTTCATATTAATCAGTGATAAATAAACAAAAATAAAACTGGGCCACATTTTATAATTTGCATAATTAGAGTTAGGAGCTTTCATTTGTCAATTTCAAAACTGGACAATTTGATTGGCTAAACAAAATACAACTGAATGACATTTGCATAATTTCAGTAGGAAGAATTTATGTTATCTGTCCTATTTAGGGTGGGTTATATTGTATTAATCTTTTACCTACAAGAAAAATGCCATTCATTTTTTTTATATTTTCACTTTTTGCTTCCAAAACATAGGTTATGACTCCTCATTGGAATGAGCTCGACGAGCTCGTTCCAATGAGGGGGGTCATAACCTATGTTTTGGAAGCAAAAAATGAAAATTTTTAGTTATACGAGGATGTTTTTTCCAAGTGCCGTCTGCAACTCAAGTTAGGTGATGGGTTAAAAAGTCATACTAAGTGGCTAATTTGCGCGTGTGTGTGTCATATGATAAATAAAATATGAAATGAGTGTTTTTCTCATATAATATTTATGAACCTCGTCCAAATTTTCCGTTTGTGCTCGACAGAGGCTTACCAAAACGAAAAATTCTTAGACTCATTTCATAAATATTATGAGAAAAACACTCATTCCATATCCTCTATATATTACTGGACAGCAATGAAGTGTCAATACACGACAGCTTAATTTGACCAAGAAGGGACTAAACTAAATAGAAAGTTCCAGTAATTCCAAGTCATTCACTCAAGTTTCTACAGACAAGACATCACACTAAAGCTACACAAGAAATCTGAAAAAGATTAGATGAGGGATGTGACCCGTAGAGTGCGCAAATGGAATTGCTGACAATTTATATGCCAAATCCAAGATGGATGCTGGCAGTTGTTTTTCAACAAAATTCAGAAAAAATTGATAGCCCCATCTGGACATCACACCAAAGCTACATATGAAATTTGAAAAAGTTTGGGTGAGAGGTGTGGTCTGTAGAGTGTGATTATAACGGAATTGTTGACATTATATGCCAAATCCAGGATGGTCACTGCCGGCCACGTTTTTCAATTAAATTCAGAAAAACTTTATAGCTCCCATCTTGACATCACACCAAAGCTACATCTGAAATTTGAAAAAGATTAGGTGAGAGATGCGGCCTGTAGGGGGTGCTAATGGAATTGTTGACAATTTATATGCCAAATCCTAGATGGCCACCAGTGGCTATGTTTTTCAATGAAATTCGGAAAAATTAGATCGCTTTCATCTGGACATTACCCCAAAGCCAAGAATGAAATTTGAAATTGATCAGGAGAGAGAGAGAGAGGCTGTGCGGAAGGAATTATGGACAGACAGAGGTACGGATGTACAATGGACCACAAGCCATCTCAATAGCTCATACTCGACATGAAGTTGAGCTAATTATCAACAACAGAATATCTGTTATTTGAATATCTCTTCACTAAAAACAATCAGTCAACTCAAGAGGATTAAACTGTAGTATTTAGTGTTAAATTTTTTTTTCATCTTTCACAAATATCAGGAGAATCAATTATATTTAGGGCTGAAACGGTTGGCTCATTTACACAACCAACTAACCGAGAGCTATAACCGGATAATATCCGGTTAACCGTAGCCATTATTTCAGCGAATCTGGGATCAAATTTATTTATTTATTGGTGTTTAAGGTCACATACTTATTGCACAATGGCTAATCATGACCGTGACAGTTTGACGGGTGGGGGAAGCCGCAGTACCCGGAGAGAACCACCAAGCAACAATGAGCAACTGTCAGCTCCTCAACATTCTCTGTTCAAGCTCTGTTCAAGCAGGGTTACAGCAGCTGAAGACATGTGCACCATCGACGTGCAGTACACCATAGTACACGGCGTCATTGTGCCCCCATGTAGCAACCGAGATAAAGTGCCTTGCACAAGGACAAAATGTGGGCCGTCCCGGACAGGGATCGAACTCAGGACCTAAAGCATAGAAGTTCAACAGTCTACCACTGAGCCACTGCACTCTCAACAACGTGATTGCCACACTCTATCAGTTAACTGCTAAATTACTTTTCAATGGTCATTTGTAACAAGAGTATTTTTTTTCAAAGTCATCACACTACCTGCAAAAAGAGCGTTACTTTTTAGCAAGATACTGCTCATAATTGTTATGCTGCAATTTATTGGAGAATGCCAATTGGCACTGTCCAATAAATTGTAACAAAATAATTTAATATCAAATTTTTTCTTCAACTGCTGAGACAACAACAGATTAGAGCAAACAGTGTAAAACCATTATAGTGGCTTTCAGCACTTCTCAGTCGAGCCCTGATAGTGGATTCTAGCACTCAACCAGTTGATGAATACAAAAATATAATGTCTCTGTAGCATTGTTAAGTTGATCATCCTTCCATGAGTAGATTGTTATGTCACCACCACAAACCCCTTCAACCTGCAGGTGATTTTAGAGGAGCAAGAAAAGGTTTCCTAGAAATATTTTGGATAACTTTTGGACGTTATATACAAATGTAATGAGACTGGTAAAAGATTTATGACTTGGCTTACCTGTTGCACATGTGAAATGAGAATAAATTATTTTATCTGGATCTGGGTTGAGGTCAACAAACATTCGTAATATAAATTCTCGTGCTGCCTGCGCATCTCTCTTTGGACCTGAAAAATTGGAAAGCAAGTAAGTGTATAAGCAGTCCAAATACTGATTTCTTCTAGTCTCAGCCAGGCTTAAAAACATAGAAAGAACAAAATCCATCCAAGTTGGCTTGGGAGCCAGCCCAAAATGTTGAATATCTTAATATTCTCCTTTCATCCATCATAATATTGTTACCAAGCAAAAAGTTCTGAGTGAAATATTGAAGAAATATATCAAAAGAAATAAATGCCAACATTTTTTCACTTCTGTCAAACTTATTCATTTATTGGTGTTGAAGGTCACGTAGCCCAAAAAACACCCACAGACTCCACAAAAAAATTATCAAAGTGGAAGTCCTTCAATATTTAGCAATGTTAGATAAATAAAAGTCAACAATTCTGGCTACTGAGCCTGAAGAAAAAGATAGTCAAAAAAATTTAATCTGGTTTTATCTTTTGAAAACCCAATCACCATTTGTACAAACCTTAATCTTGCCTTAACCCTTTATCCAATGCAATGGCCGAAACCAGCCGGCACCATTCACAATGAAAGTGTCAATGACACTAGCTCAACTTGTGTAAGACATGTACATGTATAGTATGTGACACAGCAATGACACACAAAGATATCCAAGAAGTTTCGTAAAGATCGGTTCATAAATACGGCCTGTAGCCCAAGCCGTATTGGCATTTGCAGTTACAGTGCTGAAAGTAACACTAAATAGATCAAAGTTAGTCTAATTGGCATAATTTATGCACGATAAAAAAACCTGTATTATTTGTGATGCATCCCATGGTACGAAACATTCACACAAAAAATTATTCAAATCAGCGCTTTCATATGGAAGTTCTGCGCAAAAATCTGATTGCACCTAATTTTGTACAAAATGGCTGCCAGCAGCCATCTTGAATTTCGGACCGGACCCAAAAACACTCGTCCCACGGTGATAACAAAGGAACCCAAGAAGTTTCGAAAAGATGGGTTCATAAATACGGCCTCTAGCCCGAGCCGTGTTGACAGCGCGATGGAGGGACAGACGGACGACAGGGCATGACAATACCTCAAATTTGGCTTCGCCAAAGTTGAGCTAAAAATCATTCAATTTTCATTATATTTTTCATTTTTTGTCTCACAAGACATAGCTTATGGCCCCTCATTGGAACGAGCTCGTTGACCTCATTCCAAATGAGAAGTCATAAGCTATGTTTTTGATGCAAAAAGTGAATACAATTAGTTGTTCAGGAATTTTGTTTGCAAGTGTCACCTGCCTTTTGAGTTACAGTATAGCTGCTGTGTACTGGTCACTTTCCATGCATGGGCAATATATCCACGAACGCAATAATATTAGATTCCAAACACTCGTTATAGGAATAATCATCAAATATTTAATTACAACCCTGTGCTTCATTAATTGAAATTTTACTGATGCTTTTTATTACCTGGTAAACGCATACAGGGACATCACTGCACATGCGTGGCTTACGACCAGTCCACGGTGACTGTGCTGTAGGTAAAGGGTTAAGATGATTCTGAACTGAATTTGTTGAAATCCAACTAAGCCGTTTCAAAATTAATTGAAGAAAAAAAGTCAGCAGAAAATGATAAAAAAAAATAGGCCGATGAAATCGTCAGATGTGTACCCATACGCGCAATGAGTAGAAAGCTGTATGACGGAGGGCCACCACGGATGCCGACATTATGTACACCCTACATGATATGGGTACATATAGAAATGGATTGGAGGAGTGACTAATTTGATGGATAAAGGGTTTTAATATCTCCGGATCAAATAATCAGATTAACATAAAAAACTATACAGCACAGCACATCAGTAACCTGAATAAATATATAAAGTAACATGACAATCAGACTGATATTTTTTGAGTTGTCTCATGCCAAAGGGAATGGAGGAATTTTCAATTTGAAGGATAAAGGGTTAATATCTCAGGATCAAATTATCAGATTTACACCAAAAACTATACAGCTCGGCACATCAGTAACCTGAACACAAATATAAAGTAACCTGACAATCCAAGCAATATTTTTCAAGTTATCGAATGCCAAAGGAATTGGAGGAATTTTCAATTTGAAGGATTAAGGATTAATATCTCAGGATCAAAATAACAGATTTACACCAAAAACTATATGGCTCGGTACATCAGTAACCTGAACACAAATATAAAGTAACTTGACAATCCAAGCAATATTTTTCAAGTTATCGAATGCCAAAGGGATTGGAGGAATTTTCAATTTGAAGGATAAAGGGTTAACATCTCGGTAACAAATCATCAGATGTACACCAAAAACTATACAGCTCGGTACATCAGTAACCTGAACACAAATATAAAGTAACTAGACAATCCAAGCAATAGTTTTCAAGTTATCGAATGCTTTGCAAAGGGATTGGAGGAATTTTCAATTTGAAGGATAAAGGGTTAATATCTCAGGATCAAATTATCAGATTTACACCAAAAACTATACAGCTCGGTACATCAGTAACCTGAACACAAATATAAAGTAACTAGACAATCCAAGCAATATTTTTCAAGTTATCGAATGCTTTGCAAAGGGATTGGAGGAATTTTCAATTTGAAGGATAAAGGGTTAATATCTCAGGATCAAATTATCCGATTTACACCAAAAACTATACAGCTTGGCACATCAGTAACCTGAACACAAATATAAAGTAAGTTGACAATCCAAGCAATATTTTTCAAGTTATCGAATGACAAAGAAATGGATACGGACGCCGGACGGACAGACGGACGGACAAAGGATGGACGAACGACGGATGGCCACCACGGATGCCAGCATTATGTGTACCATACATAGTTTGGGTACACATAAAAAACAGCCATCTGAGAAAATGTGGATCTCATGACCTGTACAATGACCACAAAGGAAATTGGGAGTTGGGTGCATATATATTTATGCAAGGATGAGATATATTCATGAAAATTTCAATATTTAGGCCCCAAAAAGTAGATCTTGTTTCTCAGGCCATTTTTTGTAGAATTGCATGTGGGCGGGTATTTTTTTTCATTTTTGCAATTATTTCTTTGCCATCAAAAGTTCATGTTAGTTGATTTGTCTTGGTTTTAGGCCTCATAATCTACAGAATAGCATGGGTGGTGGTATATTTTGTTCATTGAGTGTAAGAAAGCTTTGCAATGATAAATTGCAAAGCCTAATAGTAGTTGCGCTCAAGGAACAAAATTTATAAATTTTATTAACTTGGGTAAAATAACAAACATAAATCAATTAATTTTTATTTTTTTAAAGTTTGCATTGGTTATAAAAAGAGAGTATGTGGCAGACAAAAGAACCATCTGGTAGGGCCTGAGAAACATATTTTTAACTTTTTAGGCCTACTCCTCTTGTCAATATGCACCATTGTATTAAGTTTTATGTCAATTGGTCCTGATTTAATCAAGTTTTGGTGATTTGAGGATTTTTTGTCACGAAACTGTTTTACAAACTGAGATGGTTGTCCAATTTGCATGACATCTGAACAAGGCAAACAACCCATACACATTGTTATGTACATTGTGTGAGTGGTTTTCCATACCAAAAATAATCAAAATCAAAATCTCATTTGGAAAGAACTTGCTTAAAAGGTTTAATCGCTACATTTGGAACAAAATGGTCATCGAAATATATCCACGCTTATCATCTAATTTCTTTTCTAGCATATGATTTGCAATTGCACCAATACATTAAATTTAGGAAATTTCAAAAGCCAAAATACGAAATTTGTCAAAAAAAAAACAAAACAAAAAATCGGCTGCATATGATCCAAACTTGGGACTTTTTAAGCCACAAACTCGTTCCACACCTAAAAAATTATTTGAAAGCCTTAGGGTTAAAGTTTGCTCTTCTACCGCAACTGACAACTGCATGTTATTAGCATGGTTGAAAAATGTGTTCAAGGCCCACACAGGCAAGAACTGATAAAATTCATGGCTATTTTAGGCCATTTCTCAATGTATCTCAGCATTTTTCAAAGCCCTACAATTACCAAATGACTAGGATTTTCAACAGTCCTACCTACAGTTAAAACTAGAAGTCCTGTCACGAACAGTGCGCTTATCTAGGCTTAATTGCAGGTTGGAATTGCGTGCAATTGCCATATCGAATGGCATCCAAAGCACGGCAAGTTCTCTTGGTTACTCATAGCAAACACATGCAATGTTTCTGCCAATGGACCTCCGGGTTACCCGGAGGTCCATTGGCTGAAACATTGCTTGTGCACAGGCCATATGTACAGAATTTGACAGCTTTACTTAAGCCATAACGCGTACATTAACGCGCATATCAACGTGCTATTTGTGCACATTTCATGACAGGACTTCTAGTTTTAACTGTAGGACCCTCCAGTCATTACCCCCTCTTCTCACTTCCCTTCATGCGAATATTGCCTTCACTAGTCCTAACTGGAACCCTCCAGTCATTACCCCCTCTTCTCACTTCCCTTCATGCGAATATTGCCTTCACTAGTCCTAACTGGGACCCTCCAGTCATTACCTCCTCTTCTCACTTCCCTTCATGCGAATATTGCCTTCACTAGTCCTAACTGGGACCCTCCAGTCATTACCCCCTCTTCTCACTTCCCTTCATGCGAATATTGCCTTCACTAGTCCTAACTGGCACCCTCCAGTCATTACCCCCTCTTCCCACTTCCCTTCATGCGAATATTGCCTTCACTAGTCCTAACTGGGACCCTCCAGTCATTACCCCCTCTTCTCACTTCCCTTCATGCGAATATTGCCTTCACTAGTCCTAAATATTGCCTTCACTAGTCCTAACTGGGACCCTCCAGTCATTACTCCTCCTCCCTCTTCCCTTCATGGGAAATGGAAGGAGGGGAAAATAACCAGAGTCCAAGTTGAGACTTCACAAGCTCTGGAATGTAAAACTTTATAATTACCTACTTCGTTAGTATTTTTATTTTGTGAATATTTCAAGGATTTTCAATGCCACCTGGTACTTTATCCAGGATTTGAAAGTAGTGACGAACCGATAATTGGAATTGGCAATCAGCTGGTTATGGGTCATCGGCTGATTATGACAACCAGCAGTTAAAAACCAGCAGTTTCAGGTTATTCTATATTTAACTCTGACTATTAAAAATCCCTTTGATATCTGACCAACTCAATAAAGTTTCCCATTAAAAACGCGTGTTGTGCATAGCAGAAAATTTAGGGATTTGCAGAGCAGAGATATTACGGAATTTACCAATTCCAATCGGTACGAGATTGCCTCCATTTCCCAAAGATTGTCGAGTTCATGTAAACATTAGAGAAACACATTAAGGGAGGTAACCAGTTGAAAAAAACATTGAATAATACATTGTGACATACGTGTAAACCATGTGTCATACGACTTCACAACACACATTAAAATCAATATTATTATTCATTTGAGACACAAAGTATGTGTGCTAAGTATATTCCTGGTTCATACAACCAAGTGTATTATGTCCTAACACAAAACCGAATTAACACTATTTACCAGAATACAGCACAATCTTTATGAGAACAATATCGTGTGATTGTATCATAAATAACAATCTTTTCTACACACCCCAACCTTGCTTAATACTGCCCAGCACTAAATATGCATTCTCTGAGAACTTATGTGGTATTAAGCTTTCGTAATTGATGATTTATCAATGAAATTCTGTAGTTTCACAGACACCAACAAATTTTCTTCAGTGTCCTACTTCAACCATCGGAATCGGCATAATCGGCAGAGAAATAACCGGTAATCGGTTGATAGCAAGTTTTGATAATCGGTTCATCACAATATAAAAGCCTTGAATAATCCTTAGTCAAATTCAAGTCCGTTCCTTGAATTCAAGGCACCGCAGGAATCCTGTGTGTTCTATGAAATGATTCAGATTTCAATTAACCTTTTACCCAACATAGTGACCAAAACCGGGCAGCGCTATTCTAAAAAATCGTCAGTTAATTTTCCTTTTTTGTCTCAAAAACATAGGTTATGACCCCTCATTGGAACGAGCTCATCGAGATCGTTCCATTGAGGGGTCATAACCTATGTTTTTGAGACAAAAAATGAAAAAAATTAGTCGTTGAGAGAATTTTTTGCAAGTGTCGTCTGCTTTTCATGTTAGGTAAAGGGTTAATCTTTTGTTTGTTGTCTGATCAGAGCCTATCAACACAAACAAGTGTTTGACCACCGAGGTGGTATTAGTCCCCTACGGCGCTTTTGTGACATAAGGTGTTTTTGTCACAGAAGACACTAGAGTATATAAGCATCTTGGATTTTGAAAAAAAAATATTGAGCGTCCCCCAGTCCTTCGATTTTGAAAAACCCAGGTGCACATTTAGTTGCTCGCTGCTTTTGGGATTCAGGCGCGCACTTTTTGTGGGGCGCGCAACATCAGGCTTGTACAAATTTTTTCCAGACTCACTTGCCCAGGGGCAACTGAGTTGTAAAATTCCACTTGCCCCCAGTAATTATGTACTTTCAGGTCATAAATGAAATATAAATCAAATTTTGTTTGGGATTATTCAACATTATTTTGAAACTCAGTTCGTTTTAGAATGAAAAACTGTTCAATTCCTGTCAAATCTGTCAATATTTTACATAATTTCCACTTCGGAAAACCCCCACTTGTGTCAGTGACTGACAACACAAAAATAGTATTGACGTGACGCAGTTCGCGAATAGAACCAATGAAAGGCTTCAGTCAATAAAAGTGCAGGGATCCCTTGCTAAATTTAGGTTGTTGAGCAACATTGCAGTAACGTGCCGTTCTATTGGTTTAAAACCCAAGTGAGACCTGCGCAGATCATGTTTATTTTCCAGTCTCATATCACCAACTTGTCAGTGTAAATTGAGAAAGACTTCAAAATTTCCCAATTCTGTCAGCTCTTTAAATAAATATAAACACATCAACCCTTTCACCCATAACAATCAAGCTGTTTTTCACCGGGTTGAAAACCACACTAATGAAATTCAACTGAATGGATTAAAATGGTTAAGAGTGACGGAGTCAACTGGGAGCTGGTCAAGTCAAGTCGTACTGTTGAAATGGTTCTGTCCATTTTACGTCTTTTTTATGATGGGCTTGTCTTATTTTCGAGCATGTATTTTACTTTACCTGTAAGTTAATGTATAATACATTTCAATAATTGGAGAATACATTTTTCTTGATGTACCGGGCCCCCCAAAAAGCGCGTCTTGTAAGTCAACTTGCCAATTTCCAAATGTCACTCTGATTGACATATTGGACACACCTACGACGCTTTCGTTCATTCTCTCATAACAGATTTTGCAACAGTCAACTCAACTAAAACTGACAAGAGGGCATTGACGGTGATTGGCCACGCCTCTGAAACACTTCATTTAAAAGTCGACAAGCGAACTTAACTTGTGTCATGACCAGATGACTGAATCTGACGAGCGGATAATTCCTACATGCATTTGTACTCACGCGTTAGTACAGTTACACGCATATCTAAGATGATCTTCAAAAAACCGTCAAACTTCAAAGCGTTAACTGCTGCTTTGATGTCGGGTCAGTGTGATAATATTGGAATGAAATTAACGCACCGACTTGAGCAAGATTTTCGAGGCGCGCTTTTGATCGCTCGCTGGTTTTGAAATCTGCGTGCGCCATGGTGCGCAAGCGCCATAGCATGCCTCAAAATCGAAGGACTGGTCCCCCGTAGGGGACTAATAAGAGGGGTGTGTCCATCCCCATTAGTTCACCAATGCATGGCATGCAATAAACCTAGGCTTGTTAAAAATCTGCTAAAAAAGTCCGGTCATGTACATGCATAGCAAAACAGTCCACAGTGACAAAAAAGTCCAACATAGCATTAAAAAAGTCCAAAATCTCAAAACTTAGATGTGAGTCTTCCATGGAAGACGTGTGTCGCCTGCACTATATTTTAATATTTCAGACAGAATTCTAAGTGGAAAAGGGGCATAACTCTGGAAAAAATACAGCGGATCAAAAAATAAAATTGGAAACGCACAATGCCATTATGTGATAAACAATCACTGAAAGTTTCATCAAAATCCATTCATAGGTTAAAGAGGAGTGGCGGATAAGAGAAAGTGTGACGCAGACGATGACGCAGACGACGCAAGACGACAAAAGTAATCCCTACTTCGTGGGGTGGTGACACAAAAATGTCTGTCCAAGGGTTAATGTCATCTTATATTGATGCATTTAACACATATATGAAATATAAAAGCCAAAGCATACTGGTGGTAGCCTCCACTCATGTAAAGCAAAACAGGTCAGAAATTTCCACACTGACAAAAAAGTCTGACATTGCAAAAACACTAAAAATCGATAAAATATCACTGGGTAAGAAAGGTCAATGGGTAATTGTAAGCCATAGAAACACAGTTTGAGATGCATAGCATCAGGGCTGAAAGTCAAAGTGGACTCGTACAATAACTTTTACACAGGTGTTGATGCAGATGCGCCTCAGGTCATGACATAAGCTCACACAACTTCGCTGGTGAGCTAAAAACACCATATGTTATATTTTTGGAAAAATATTTTCAAAGTTTTCTTCAACCTTTAAAGGCCTGAAGATTTTTCATGCATTTTGCCACTCTAAGACAATTAATTATCTGTGGCATTGCAATTGTGTCTGGGCAAGTCTTGGCTGTCTATAGAGGCAGAAATGACTTGTCCAGAAACAACTGCCAATATACTTAGAATGTAAGATGCAAATTTAGCAGAAGACTGCAAGTTGGGGGACGTGTTCTAATGCAATGAAAAAAGACCAAAGTCGGAAATAGGCCTTTAACTGGTAGAGTGCTAAATTATTTTTGGTCATCAAAGTTTGTTCAGAAGTCTTTGCCTTGTCGCAATTTATGAGAGAGTGCCTCTGAATTGCAACATATCAAATCCTTACAGACTAAATTTCCCTTCAATGGTAATATGAAGCACATCCACAGAGTATAAAACCTTAAAGTTATGGTACCGGTTCTTCAGAATAAATCCCAAATATGGGCTTCCAGAACTCTACCAGTCAAAGGTTAAAATGTGATGACAAGAAATTGGGACGAATGGAAGCCTTTCCTATATTCCCTTCTGACTATGTGGCGAAGGATTATAAACCAATGAAAAAACTGCAAGTACTACTAGTTACAAATCTTCTGTAAATAACTCTTCACCAAATTTGACCAACAAACAGCTACACAAAAATTGTTCAAATAACTCAAGTGTACCATTTTTTGCCTTTAAAATATATATTATGGTCCCTCACTGGAATGAAGGTTTGGGTCCTGTGAAGCTTAAATTTCGGGTAGAATTGAATCTCAAATCGAATCAGGCACCAGTATTCAAATCGTATCGATCCAATTTTCAAATTGTGGACATTGCACCTTCTTACAACTGTCAATATTGTCAGTCTCCACTCAAGTCTTGTGTGCAACAGCGACTCGAGAAAATCAAGCAAAAAAGCGGAATATTCCCAAACTGAATGAGTGTAATTTTGGAAGCGGGACCTTCTTGAACTCTTCTTCTGTCATCAGTTCTCCTGTACAGGAGGAGGGGTGGGGGGGGGGGGGGGGGGGGGGGGGGGGGCGTGTCCTGTACAGGAGACCTGATAACAGAAGAAGAATTCAAGAGACACTTTGTAGGATTTTGCGAACATTTTGACGATTAAAAAAAATCGCATCAGCAAGATTGAAATCAAATCGAATCATGGGGACTATCAAATTGAATCAATTTTCAAAGCTTTGCAGGGCCCTACTGAAGGTGACAGGCTCGCTCTGATAAGAGGTCATCAGCTATGTTTTGCATGTAAAAAAAAAAAAAATCCCGCTCAGGATCACAGATCCAATGTCGAGTTGTGACCTTGACCTTTGACCTGGCGAGTCCAAGGTCAATAGGGTTCTTCCTCGCACCAAGGCCAACACACCTATGAAGTTTCATGACTCTAGGTTGAACCACTATCAAGTTCTCATCTGGAAACCAATTGTTGCGATATACTATGTTCAAGGTCACTGTGACCTTGACCTTTGACCTGGTGAGTCCAACATCAATAGGGTTCTTCCTCGCACCAAGGCCAACACGCCTGTAAAGTTTCATGGCTCTAGGCTGAACCACTATCAAGTTATCATCCGGAAACCAATTGTTGCGATATACTATGTTCAAGGTCACTGTGACCTTGACCTTTGACCTGGTGAGTCCAAGATCAATAGGGTTCTTCCTCGCACCAAGGCCAACATACCTATGAAGTTTCATGACTCTAGGTTGAACCACTATCAAGTTATCATCTGGAAACCAATTGTTGCGATATACTATGTTCAAGGTCACTGTGACCTTGACCTTTGACCTGGTGAGTCCAAGATCAATAGGGTTCTTCCTCACACCAAGGCCAACACACCTATAAAGTTTCATGACTCTAGGTTGAACCACTATCAAGTTATCATCTGGAAACCAATTGTTGCGATATACTATGTTCAAGGTCACTGTGACCTTGACCTTTGACCTGGTGAGTCCAAGATCAATAGGGTTCTTCCTCGCACCAAGGCCAACACACCTATGAAGTTTCATGACTCTAGGTTGAACCACTATCAAGTTATCATCCGGAAACCAATTGTTGCGATATACTATGTTAAAGGTCACTGTGACCTTGACCTTTGACGTAGCGAGTCCAAAATCAATAGGGTTCTTCCCCTCACCAAGGCCAATCTACCTATGAAGTTTCATGAATGTGAGTTGAACCATTATCAAGTTATCATCCGGAAACCAATTGTTTAAGATTTACTATGTGCAAGGTCACTGTGACCTTGACCTTCGACGTAGCATGTCCAAAATCAATAGGGTTCTTCCTCCCACCAAGACCAACCTACGTATGAAGTTTAATGAATGTGAGTTGAACCACTATCAAGTTATCATCCGGAAACCAATTGTTTACGCCCGCCCGCCCGCCTAAGCGCCCACCCGCCCGCCCGCCCGCCCGCCATTCACCAAACTATAAGTCGAGTTTGACTTCGTCACAACTCGACTAAAAAAGCAAAAAAATTTCAAGGGTGATTTTTGTGAATAATGCGGACTGGATATGGGAGTTACATTAGGTAAATGGTTAAACAGAAATAGCCAATTAACCATCCTGCTTCGGAGATGAACAGTCCATATATACCTTTTATGTAAGAACTTACCATCAAATTCAGGAAAATAGTCAATTAAATGTGAATGCATTATTTTCTCTTCCAATAAATCTTTCTTATTTAGAAATAGTATTACAGATGAATTTTGAAACCATGGGTATGTTATAATTGTTCTAAATAATGCTTTGGATTCTTCCATTCGATTCTGAAATGAGAAAGTAGTGATATTTATTATTATTATCAAAGAACCAGGCAGCACAAACACATATAAGAAATTTACAATGGTGACAAGAAAGCACAGTACCCAGCCAGCAACAGGAAAAATCATTATTTCCCCCCAAAAATTTCAACTCTTTGTAACAATCATGCCTAAAATCATGTGGGGCATGGTGGCACTGTCACTGTGTACTAAGGTGAACAACACGTCGATGGTGCACCTGTCTTCAACCAATGCATAACCTGCTTGTGTGGAGTTAGTAAGTTGGGGAGTCTTACAGTTGCATGCTGTTGCTAAGTGGTTCTCTCCAAGTAGACCAGCTTCCTCCACCCATAAAACTGTCATTAACACTGGCTGTCGAAAGTGTCATTAAAACCCCTAATAAATGACCCAACAAACCTGAAACTGGGTTTATATAGTCTAACCTTGATATACATCTTGGATTAAATTGTTGACATTATATGTCTTCACTGTCTGGCTACTTTAGCTTTAGAAAAGAACTCTGGATTCTCCAAATGATATGAAGAGTGAAGACCTTCATCTGTAGGGCATACACTCAAGAGTGACGATCTAAAAGCTGCATGAGGTAAAATGAAGTGTCAGATGGGGGCAGAGGGGGTGCCATTTTTCTGCTAGTGGCAGCAGAAAAATATGTCTGTTCCCTCCCCCAACTTCATACAACCTGGCTATACCAATAACAACATGGCTAAAGTTCATGTGAGAATCAGAATTAATCAGCGCACGATTCTCGAAAGGAAAACAATGAGAATCAACTTAGATTCTCACAAAATGTTCATTTGATTCTTATCATAGATTCTGAAAGTGTCCTTTAACCCTTTACCCAACACAGACGATTTCAAAATTTATTATTTTAAATATTTTTTAAATTTTTTCAAAACATTTCAAATGAAAGTGTCAATGACACTGTAGCTCAACTTGTCAAGACATGTACATGTATAGTATGTGACACAGCAATGACAAACATCTAGGTAATGACCTGATAACAAATGTACATATAAAGTATTGTAACGGTCTGCACATAAATACTGGCCGTAGCCTGTAACAAATGTATAGGTACAGTATTATAAAGGTGGGTGACAGTCAGATGCTAAATAGAAAAGAAATCTTTAATTCCCAGAGTGGATCTGACTGAACCCCAAAATATTTGTTCTCATAGCACAGTGATAACAAAGGCACCCCAAAACACACACATTCCTGTCCCAAGGTGAAAACAAAGGTACCCAAGAAGTTTCGTGAAGATCAGTTCATAAATACGAGCTGTATAGAAGTTGTGACAAACAAGAGGCCCCACGGGGCCTGAAGCGCTCATCTTGTACAGAACACAATTTAAACAGAGTCCAATGAGTCTACATTAAGCAAGCCATCTCCATAGGCTACACTGTCAATCCTTGAGTCCCTCAGGAGTGACAAAAATAATCTGGGCATCATGCCTTTTCTTCAGTTGATCATAAGTAAAATGTAGAGCTCCCCTATGAAGCCCCTTGATACAACCTATGTGGATTAATCTTAGTACCTCTAGAAGGTACTGAATACAAAATTTTTAATTCTTCAGCAAAATGGCCAATTCCGGCTCCCATAGAGAGCCCAAATATTAACCCAGGCTCTTGATTTGAACACAGTTAAATCTGACTTCCCTAGAGATGTTGTGTACCGAATATGAAAGCATTCTGACTGTTGGATCTGAAGAAGAGAAATTGTAAAGAAATTTCTCCGAATTGCACTAAGTTCAAATTTGGGCTACCATAGCGAGCCCAAATATTGACCTATGCATCCGATTTGAACCAACTTGAATCTGACCCCCCTAGAGATGTTGTGTACCAAATGTGAAAGCATTCTGACAAGTGAATCTGAAGAAGAAGATTTTTGAAGAAATTCCCTCATATTGTACTAAGTTAAATTTCATGTTCCCATATGGAGCCCAAATATTAACCTAGGCACTCGAATTGAACAACCTGGAATCTGACCCCCCTAGAGATGTTGTATACCAAATATAAAAGTATTCCGACTGGTGGATGTGAAGAAGAAGATTTTTAAAGAAATTTTCTCATATTGCACTAAGTAAAAATTTGGGCTACCATAGTGAGCCCAAATATATACCTAGGGATCTGATTTGAACAAAACTTGAATCTGACCCCCATAGAGATGTTGCATACCAAATATCAAAGCATTCTGACTGATGGATCTGAAGAAGAAGATTTTTTTAAATTATCCCCCATATTGAACAAAGATAAAATTTGGGCTTCCATAGGAAGCCCAAATATTAATCTAGGGACTTGGTTTGAACAATCTAGAATCTGACCCTCATAACAATGATGTATACCAAATATTAAAAGATTCTGACTGGTGGTTCTGAAGAAGAAGATTTTTAAAGAATATTCCCCATATTACCCTATGTTAAAACTTCGGGCTCCTGTAGAGAGCCCAAATATGAACCAATGAGCTTTATTTCAACAAACTTTTATCTGACCCCCCTATGAATGCTGTATACCAAATATCAAAAGATTCTGATGATTGGTTCTGGAGAAAAGATTTTTTTAAATTTTTGCAAATATGCTGACTCAGCATTTTTTCGATGCCCCATTACAGAACACCCTAACATAACCGATGGCATTTTTTTTTACCATTCAATTCTACTGGTCATAAGGATACTTCATACCAAATAAAAGCTCTCTGTTCCGTGGGGTTTGGGAAATATGGGCATTTGAAAATATTTCTATTTTTAGCTCCCAGGGTTCCCATGGGGATGCGGGAATTTTTTTTTTTGCATGGGTCATGTACTTATGACCCAATAATACCACAAACCAAATTTGGTTCATACCGGATCATCGGTTCAGAAAATAGAAATTTTGGGCGGGGTCAAAAATCTTACCCCTCCTATTACAAAGCCAAATATTACTTCACGAACTTCGTTTGAACAAACTTGATTCTACACCTCATATGGAAACTCCATAGCAAATATCAAGTCATTGTACACACTGGTTCTTGAGAAGAAGATTTTAAAAATATTTGGGTGCATTTTCCCCCACTCCCTCCCTATGGGGCTGGGCATGCTAAGTTGAACAAAAATGAAATGCCCCTTTGGGACCATCACTCACACAAACTTTCACTTGAATTGGCCCAGTGGCTTTGGAGGAGAAGACCAAAACATGGTGTTGACGGACGACGGACGGGAGGCGATGAGATTAGCTCAGCTTGACTTTGTCAAGATGAGCTAAAAACTGATTGGACCTAATTTCGGTACAAAATGGCCACTGGCAGCCATCTTGAATTTTGGACCGCACTCAGAAACACTCGTTCTCGTCTCAAGGTGATAACAAAGGTACCCAAGAAGTTTTGTGAAGATCGGTTGATAAATACAGCCTCTAGCCAGAGCCGTATTGACATGTGCTCTTACAGTGTACAAGTAGCACTAAATAAATCAAAATTCATCTAATTTGCATAATTTCTGCACGAGAAAAAAAACTGTACTATATGTGATGTATTCTATTTTACTAAACATTCATACAAAAATTTATTCAAATCAGAACTTTCATACAGAAGTTCTGTACAAAAGACTGATTGCACTAATTTTGGTACACAATGGTTGCTGGTGGCCATCTTGAATTTTGGACCACACCCCAAAACACTCGTTCTCATCCCACAGTGATAACAAAGGTACCCAAGAAGTTTCGTAAAGATCGGTTCATAAATACGGCCTCTAGCCTGAGCCGTATAGAAGTTGTGTACAAAAAACTGCTTAGACCTAATTTTGGTACTAAATGGCCACTGGCAGCCATCTTGAATTTTGGACCGCACTCAGAAACACTCGTTCTCATCCCAAGGTGATAACAGAGGTACCCAAAGTTTCATGAAGATCGGTTGATAAATACAGCCTCTAGCCCGAGCCGTATTGACATGTGCACTTACTGTGTGTAAGTAGCACTGAAAAAATCAAAGTTCATCTAATTTGAATAATTTCTGCACGAGAAAAAAACCTGTATTATATGTGATGTATCCCATGGTACTAAACATTCACACAAAAAATTATTCAAGTCAGCACTTTCATATGGAAGTTCTGTGCAAAAATCTGATTGCACCTAATTGTGTACAAAATGGCTGCCATCGGCCATCTTGAATTTCGGACCGCACCCCAAAACACTCGTTCTCGTCCCACGGTGATACCAAAGGTACCTAAGAAGTTTCGTAAAGATCGGTTTATAAATACAGCCTCTAGTCCGAGCCGTATTGGCATTTGCACTTACAGTGCTGAAAGTAACACTAAATACATCAAAGTTAGGCCATACAAAGTTGATTGTCTGTTTCTCAGGCCATTTTTTCCAAAAAAGCATGCGGGCGGGCAGGGTTTTTTTTTTCTTTTTATTTTCTCCAGAGAGGTTGTTTGTGGTAATTTGACGCCTACCCAAACATCTGGTGGACCACGCAAAATTTTGCAAATATATTGGTTATTCACCATAGGGGTGTTGGGTCGTAAATGAAGTGGGGTTTGAATGTTTGTTTTTTCAGTGAAACGCGAAAATTATAACACAGGACGAAAGTCACGATACGCCTCGTGGGTGAAACGTCTCGGGTTGAAACGTCTGAGCAGGGCTCGATTTAACTGGATTAGCATAGCACTTTGCTCTCCAATTTCTGAATTTTGCTATTCAAGATTTATTAGTTTCAAGTGCTTTTGGATCAACTGCTAATCAATTTTCCAGGGTGAATAGTAAATTGCTATTCAAAATTTTCAGATTAAATCAAGCCCTGCTCAGGGACAAATCAAATGTCGAAGTGCCAACTTTCAGAGATTTATTTTACCCCCCAAAAAAATCCTTTCACAACCTGCCTAATAAAATCGTGAATCGCATTTTTTCCCCATTATATTCAAAATTATCACAACCCATTTGAACGGGCAGTTCATCCATAAATCATATTTTTTTTTTGAAAATCTGAAAATGAAATACAAAACAAATGTTTGCGTGTTTTTATTAACCAATTCGACGCACATTCCTGCCTATATGCGATTTATTTTCAACTATGACTGTTACTTTTATATCAAGCAACGGTTACTATTAGTTATCCAATTATCCTGCATCTCAAATGCATTTATTTAAATTAACTGGGAAACTCTTAACGATTTCAAATAACAGTACACAAATTCCCAATGACGGCCATTTACAATACAAATGTTACTAAAAATAAATGCCAGGAGACTGTGTTCCATTCATCATTGCACCTGACTTTGCATACATTCTGAGGGTTGGTGCGAATCAAATGTGGTGCGAATCGAGTCAATCGACCATTCCCCTTTGTGACTGTTTGTTGTCAGACTGAAAGACACCTTCCTTCTTGCTGTCATTATGACTTACCTTTTACAGAATAAAACACTTTCTGTCGTGAATATTGCTAAAACCCACCCACTTTATTAAAGTATGATGTCGAAAAAGCTTGAAGTGTGTTAATTTAAAATTTGCGAACGCATCGATATCGATTTACCGAAATGAGCACAATATCTCAATTTTTTTTGAAGATTTTTTGGCGTCATAAAAAGGTTGCATGCGCACCAAAAATGACCATGTGCGCGGGCCTGAGAAACAGAGGTTCTTTTTTTATGGCCTTAGTCTAATTTGCATAATTTACGTACCAGAAAAAAACCCGCATTATATGTGATGTATCCCATGGTACTAAACATTCATACAAAAAATTATTCAAATCAGCGCTTTCATATGGAAGTTCTGTGCAAAAAAACAGATTTCTGCAACGTCGGTACAAATTGGCGGCTGGCAGCCATCTTGAATTTCGGACCGGACCCCAAAACACTCGTCCTCGTCCCACGGTCATAACAAAAGTACCCAAGAAGTTTCGTAAAGATCAGTTCATAAATACGGCCTCTAGCCCGAGCCGTATTGAATTGTTGATGGACAGACGGACGACTGGCCATGGCATAAGCTCAAATTTGGCTTCGCCAAAGTTGAGCTAAAAATGATATTTAAAATAATAAATTTTGAAATCGTCTGCATTGGGTAAAGGGTTAAGGTCACATACTTCTGCACAATGGCTAATCAGGACTACAACAAGGAGATAAAGTCAAGGTCAGTCAATCGTTTATACCCCATGTTGCCTATTTTAGAGGACTCGCACCCCAAGCATCAGTGACTGGGTCCTATTTTACCAGTGAAACAGAGCTTGTTTACCAAAGTAAACAAGCACTGCTTCACTACCCAGGGTTCCCATGGGGTAACTGAGCCCTTAAGGGTGAAACTCTGGTAAATATATAAATATGAGTTTGTGTTTCACCATGGAATATATACTGGTAACACTCACAGGGGTTTAACCATTTACCCAATGAAGACGATTTCAAAATTTATTATTTTAGCCATTTGGCACATTAGATTCAAGTGAAAAATTATATTACCCCAAATTCAAGGAGGTATATGTTGTGCCCAAATTAGGAGAAGGCTACCAAAGCTTATTGTAACATTCTAAAATAAAGATACAGGTTAAGAAATACTTTTGTACGTTGAATAATAGGTCTTAAAAAGTCCTTATTATATTCTATTTGTATGTATATTGACTAATCATATAGTTTTTCATATTTTGGGCCCATTTTTCACTTGAATTTAATGTGCCAAATTAGGTGAATATAAAGGCCTGTTACCTAATGCATGCAATATCAAAAGTTGTTATTTTTTTTTATCTCTTCCCAAATTTCAACAAAACCATATCATGTTATGTGACTCTTCAGAGGAACAAGTTCTTTCCAATGAGGGGGTAACATTATAAAGTTTTGTTGAAATTTTTTTTTTTTTTAGTTTTTTTTTTAGTTGCTTAATTAAGTTAATTTGTTTATTATACAGGCGGATACACCAAGTCATCAGTTAAAGAGGTTTCCAGGGCCTTCCATGTATCTTTTCAAGGAGCTGGAGATGAGAATGTTAAGGATTTTTAAGGATGTTCTAGGTCAAAAACAAAGCAGTTTACTCCAATGGCCACACAGTTACATGACAATTCAAGCTAATGGAATTTGTACTCAATGTGTCCTATTTTTAATATCACAATCATAACCACATTCAAATTCACATTTCCATTCTGTTACTGGGATGCACATATTTAATATTTAAGATAACCCCAAAAAGGTTATGCCAAAAAAAATTTGTTCAACCCTTTGTAGACAAGATAACCCCAATCCCAATACCCTCTGTTTTGTCAGTGTTTTTCTTTTAACAGATTGAGTGCAGAATTACTGGTCATCAAATTTGTTAACTTGACTTTGACTTGTTACAATTTATGGGAGAGTTCCTTGAAGAGACTTTATTTATTTATTGGAGTTTAATGACATTTTTGACAGCCAGGGTCACCTCGTGTTGAGCAGTTTTACAGGTGGAGGGAGTAGTGCTGGGAGGTTAACCGAAAATACAACTCGGTTTCGGTTATTTTAAAACACTGACCGACCTGAACGTGAGATAACCGTCAATCAGGACATGCACGGTTATTTAACTTAACAACCTAGAAAGCTGTCACTTCATGTAATGTGTTAAATAAAAAGGGCGGAAGTCACAGAAAAAAATCAGAGCCCAGTAGGCCTGATTAATAATTTCTTTGGTTGTATAATATAATAGTATTTATGTATTAAATAAACTTTCTTTCGAATGACAAATGAATGAAATGACAAATAACAAGAATGTTACTAAGGCAACACATGCCCCCCCCCGTGACCTTCACCTTGCAGATGTGGCGGAAACTATTATACACGACACACCTTCTGACTGTCCTTAACATTTGTAAAAAGTTTCACTATTGTTTTATGCTTCGTTTCTGAGTTATGGCTGAGACATGGCTGAGACACACACACACACACACACACACACACACACAGTCGGATACACGCACACTTCAATCACTATATGCCACCCGACTCAAATCGGGGGGCATAAAAATCACCCCATTCAGTGTGAGATTGAAAGCGCCACCTGGCTTTGGACAAAAATAAAACAAACATTGAATTATCAAAATGACCACACACTTCACTTGAATGCAATATCCATGCAACTGCTGGCCACAATCAGTAATTTCTATGTATATGTTTGAAAGGAATTAAAAAAAAAACAGCTGTACACTATACTTGCACCAATAACATTTTCAAGACTGCAGGCCAAGATTCAGGGCTTTCAGTATCAATTCAAGAAGCTCCACACGATATTCATTAATTTTTATGACCTTCAACACCAACGGTAAAACACTGTATCTAGAAAATGATCAATTTACCAAACGTGGTTTCCTTTGCTGAACTGAAACTTAACACTCGCTCCGTATTTATACTGTCTGATATATTTATTTCTACATGTATTTTTAAAAGATTTAACCTCAAAATAAGTTTCAAATTCACAGTTGAAGTCCGATAAAAATTAGGGTTACAATGACCTAAATGAGCGATTTTTAATTTGTAAAAGTTTTCGAATCCGCATAATTGTTTAGGGTCGGTGGGGGTACCCCAAACAAAGGGATTTCTTTTCTTTGGCTTGACATTTCACAACATTACATCTTCAGCATATTTTACCCATGTTGTGCATTGCTACTACAGCATTTTCCTCTTGTTTTTGTGGGGGGGGGGGGGGGGGGATGGGGGGAGGGGGGGTAGGTGTGTTGGATTTGGGGGCTGCCAATGTTATTCAACTGTATATCCAGGGCTTTGTGAACAATCTTCATTCTTCTGGATTAATGGTTCACTGTACATGTGTTGCACTACATATAAGCTCATAACTTTAGAAAGGGGGAAGGTACTTGCACTTTTATTAAACTAATAATGGGAAAAAAACCCATGTGTTTATAGTGTTTAATACTTGAATATTTTTCTCTAAAAAAAAAAACAAAACCAAAAGCGGACTCAACTCTTTTAAAAACTAGAGGCCCCGGGGGCCTTAGGCACTCACCGAATGTTCCATACTGTTAAGACACAAATTTTATCAAAAGCTATTCTTAAGGTTCTACAGAGTAAATCTATACTCTCTGGAGCTAAAACATCAACAGGACTGAATGGGACAATGCTGCTGATCAAATATCAAAAGATTCTGCATGATGGTTCTGAAGAAGATTTTTAAAGAATTTTCCTTGAATTGCACAAAGAAAACATTTGAACACGCCCCCATAGTGAGGCCCAATATTGATCGAGAGACTCAATTTGAACAAACTTGAATCAGAACCTTATTAAGATGCTACATACCAAATATCAAAAGATTTTGCCCACTGGTTCGAGAGAAGATTTTTAAAGAATTTTTTCTTAAATTGCACTAAGTGAAAATTCACGGCCCATAGGGAGCCCCAATATTGATCGAGGGACTTGATTTGAACAAATCCGAATCAGAACCATACCAAGATGCTGCATACCAAATATCGGAAGATTCTGCCAACTGGTTCTGGAGAAGATTTTTCCTTAAATTGCACTATGGAAAAATTCATGCCCCTTTTGGGAGCCCCAATATTGATCAAGGGACTCGATTTGAACAAACTTGAATCAGACCCACTCCAAGATGCTGCATTCAAAATATCAAAAGATTCTGCCCACTGGTTCTGGAGAAGAAGATTTTTAAAAAATGTTCTTAAATTGCACAAAGTAAAAATTCATACCCCCATAGTGAGTCCCAATATTGGTTGAGGGACTCGATCTGAACAAATCTGAATCAGACCCATACCAAGATGCTGCATATCAAAAGATTGTGCCCATTGGTTCTGGAGAAGATTTTTAAAGAATTTTTCTTAAATTGCACTAAGTAAAAATTCACGCCCCCACAGTGAGCCCCAATATTGGTTGAGGGACTCGAATTGAACAAACTTGAATCAGACCCATATCAAGATGCTGCATACCAAGTATCAAAAGATTCTGCCCACTGGTTCTGGAGAAGATTTTAATAATTCTTCTATAATTCATACGGTGCTATCAGAGTTATGCCCCATACAGAGCCCCCAAGGGATGTGGCCATTTCATTTGAACAAACATGAATTGCCATATAGTAATGAACATCAACATGAAGTTTCGGGAAAGTCGGACCAGTGATTTCTGAGGCGAAGTCAGTTGAAAAATGTTCACGACGACGGACGGCAAGTGATAAGTTAAGCTCCCTTCGGTGAGCTAAAAACAGTAGAAACCAAAACCATGGAAAAATTTCATAACCTCCCAACACTAGGAGGAAGCCAGAGTGACCAGAGAGAACCATCGAGCAATGGCGAGCAACTGTCATGCTCCCCAATGTACTAACTCTACAGAGTTACATGGCATTGGTTGAAGACAAGTGCACCGTCCACGTGCAGTATGCCTTAGTACACAGCGTCACGGAGCTCCCATATGGGCAATTGGGATTAAGTGTCTTGCCCAAGGACACAACGTGGTTGCCGCAGGTGGGATTTGAACCAAGGGCCTCTCGGCTTGCAGCCTGCATCTCTACCTACTGAGCCATCGTGCTCCCAGAGACTTAATAATTTCACTTTCAAGACAATAAGATGCATACCTGCAGAACATGAAGCCTTCAGGTAGCGACACCTGCACTTCAGAATAAGGACCAAATATGGGTTTCCAGCACTCTACCAGTTAATGATAACAAAAATAAAATGTCCATCTCAGCCATTGTTCACTTTGATCATCCTTTACGAGTACATTGTGATATCTGCAAGACCTACCCCTGGTCAGGTATATAATTGGTCAGTTGTATAACATGGGTCTACAAAACACACTAACCATAAGGCATGTGAAAGCATAATCTCTTAAATTCAGAGAACTCCCTGACTACTAACAGGCAATAAAATTAATATCAAAAAGAAAACCCCTGCAGAAAACAAAAATGGAAAGAAAATTAACAATTGACAGTTGGAAAGAGTTTAAAATAAATGTGACTGAGCCCACTCCAGAAGTTTTCAGCTGTTCATCAAATTCAAGGCCAGTGAAATGTAAACAGGTGAATTACTTACTGCAGCATTCTACTTAATAAATTAGGAACTGGATATTGTTTGGAGTTGATTTTTTGGGGTTATTATACTTTTATTAATAAACTGTGTACTCTTTTAATGAGATACATTTATTTATTTATTGATTTATTGATGTTTAAGGTCACATATTTCTGCACAATGGCTAATCATGACCCTGACAGTTTTACAGGTTGAGGAAGCCGGTGTACCCGGAGAGAACCACCAAGCAACTGTCAGCTCCCCAACATACCAACTCCTCACAAGCAGTGTTAGCATTGGTTGAAGAAAGGTGCACCACTGATGTGCAGTACGCCTTAGTACACGCCACCGTGCCCCCACATGGGCAATGGGGGTAAAGTGTCTTGCCCAAGGACATAACGGGGCTGCTGCAGGTGTGATTCGAACCGAGGACCTCTCGGTTTGCAGCCTGCACCTCTACCTACAGAGCCACCATGCCCTCTAATGAGATACATATTTTTTCTTTATTAAAAAAAATAAAATATCTCATGCCAGACTGACATTTTTGTTTTTATTAACCTCATTTCTGAACCTGACAATAGAATAACTGTAGGTGGCCTCTTTTACAATCATGTGCTATTAATAACTGTCTAAATCACGTGAACAATGAAAATCATCTCAATTGTTGAAGAATCAAAAAAAATTTCCCCCTTTTTCCCCTGGTAATTGTTTGAAACAAGAGGCCTCAAGGGGCCTTAATCGCTCACCTGATAAAGTGGTTCAAAGAAGATCACACTCAGTTCGTCATGGTTCATCAACACAGCAGAGGAATGAAGTTATGAAATTATCCATAACTCCAGTGTCCATGTCATATGATTATTATCATAGGTCTTCCGATTCTATCAGCTGTAGACCAGCACCACCAAACTTCCAAGGGTTATTATGTCACTGCAGTTTGAAATGCAAATTTTATGTCAAAACACTGAGGGATGGATTTGAACAAACTTGCCCCCCCCCCCAACCCCTTTCCACCCCAGAAGAGAGCCCAAATTTTAAGGCAGGAACTCAAATTGAACAGACCTGAATCTGATCTTCCCAGAGATGTTATATACCAAATATGAAAAGATTCGGATTGGTGGTTCTGGAGAAAAAGATTTTTGAAGAAAACCCTCATATTACACCAAGTTAAAATTCAGGCTCCCACAGGGAGCCTACATATTAACCCATGGACCCGATTTGAACAAACTTAAATCTGAATCCCCTAGAGATGTTGTATACTAAATATCAAGATTCTAGATTCTAATTGATGGTTCTGGAGAAGATTTTTAAAGAAATTCCCTCATATTGCACGAGGTTAAATTTTGGAAGCCCAAATATTACCACAGGGACTCGATTTGAACAAACTTGAATCTGACACAACTGGAGATGATGTATACCAAATATGAAAGCCTTCTGAATGGTGGATCTGAAGAAGAAGATTTTTAAAGAAATTTCCTAATATTGCACTAAGTTAAAATTTGGGCTCCAATAGAGAGCCTAAATATTAACCCAGGTAACTGATTTGGACAAACTTGAATCTGAACCCCCACCTCCCCCTAGAGAGGTTGTGTACCAAATGTGAAAGCATTGCGAGTGGGGATCTGAACAAGAGTTTTAAAGAAACTTACTCATATTGCAAAGAGGTAAAATTTGGGCTCCCATGGGGAGCCCAAATATTAATGGCTGGACTCGATTTGAACAAACTTGGATATGGCTCCCTAGAGATGTTGTGTACCAAATATCAAAAGATTCTAATTGATGGTTCTGGAGAAGATTTTTTAAAACACTTTTTTTCAAATCTATGAGTTATGTCCCATGTGGTGCCTACTGTGGGCACGGCAACTTTATTTGAACAAACTTGGATTGAAATATGATAAGGAACATGCACATCAAATTTGGTTCAGTGGTTTATGAGAAGTCGATAAAGTAAAGTTAATGCCGGATGACAGATGGATGGACAGACGGGCAGAAAGTGATTAGTAAAGTTCCCCCAAGATTTGCTCAGGTGAGCTAAAAATATCACCTTCAGCAGTCTGATTACTTTCTTGCTTGACACTGTTTTGTGTTGAATTATTTAATGCACGTTCACTAAAATGTGTAACATCCAATCACAAGTATTCATTCCTCCATGCTGTTCTTGTCAAGTTGTGTGTAGTCCAGATTCCATGCATGATGTACCTAGAACATTTCCATATACCTTGTTGTAGAGATGGGCAATATACCGAAAAACCGAACCGATACCGATATCATGAGGACACCGAAAAACCGAACCGACCTAATCTTTGAATACCGAAACCAACGGTATTTTCAATTTTCCCTGTGCATTCACTATTTATAAGGCCTTGGTGAGGATTGATAGCAGTTGAAGTGTTCATTTTCATGAAAGAAGTGACTGATTTTATTTTTCAGTTTTGTTAAGCCTTAAGGACCAGGGCAGTTGTACTAAATTATCAATAGTCTACGACCTGTACATGTCCAGTTGCTTAGCAGTGATTTCTAGCCAAGTCTTGGCTGCCTTAACAGGCAGCCAAGACTTGGCTAGAAATCACTGACCAGATCATTTTACTACTGTCATCAGGCCCACCTAAAGATGACATCTTCAGGACACACATTCTATGATTACAGACGCCTTAAGTGAGCTTGAAAAGTTAAGGCGTATTTAGAACAAGTCACCAAATTACTGTAGATATGATCTGTGTTGACAAAAGATTGACAATGTTGAGCCCATCAACAATGGCATGTGTAGCACTGTGATAGAATGCTACAAGAACAACTTATTCTGTATTTTTTCGGACATGGATTCCCCTTTGGTACTATCAGTGAATCTAAAGTCACATACCGAATACCGAACCGATACCGCGGTACGCCCACACAAAAATACCGAAACCGATACCGAACTCAAAATTCCAATACCGCCCATCTCTACCTTGTTGTATCATGTAATGTTGAATATACATGGCAATCAAGGTATAATGACTACTCCACAACTAAATCATTTAGCAGACAGACAGGTTTGCAGGTAAGAGATAGCTATGTAACTTAAATCTGCCCACCTTGGTGGAAGGCACTTGACAAATAATTCAAGATCTTCAACATCAATATACATAAGAGGATAATATTCACTTCACTTTAATTTCAAAAGTGGCACTTGAGTGGCTTGACTGACAACTGGTGTTGATACTCAAACTACAAAATGAAATGAACGTGTCAATGACACTACAGCTTAACTTGACTGTGTGTGGTGTTTGATGAAAAGGATAATGTTCAATGTTTATGAAAGGATTATGAAATAAGACAAGAATTGTGATAATTGAGAATATGTTAAGTTTTGTACCCTACATGCTATGTTTTCAACAAGAATAATTTGAGGTGTAGACTGCACTGAGGAATTGAGGCCTGGGTTAATATGGCCTCACAGTCAATGTATGTCAACCAAAGTTACCAAGTTACAGTAAAATCATTCCAAAACAAATCATCCTACCAAGTTACAAAGAAATTCCTTCATAAATAGAACTTGTAGACTTTGTTAAAGGAATCTAGGTCATGTGCCCGTCCGGCAGTCACGGTTGGCCAATCGGGACCAAAATAGGAGTCTCATCAACATATACCGAGTCATCCTACAAAGTTAACGACATCCCTTCATAAAAACTACCTGTAGACATTGCCAAAGGAATCTAGGTCACTTGCCCAAATGACGGTAACAGCTGACCGGTCATGACCAAAATACGACAGTCTCATCTAGACATACTGAGTTATCCTACCAAGTTACACTGAAATCGCTTCATAAATATGAACTGTAGACTATGCTAAACAAATCTAGGTCAAATGCACAAGTGGTCATCATGGTTGACGAGCTCGTTCCAAAGAGGGGTCATAATCTATGTTTTTGAGACAGAAAAAAAAAATAATGAAAATTAATTGCCAATTTTTGAGGATAGTGCTGGCCAGTTTTGGCCGTTACATTGGGTAAAGGGTTAAGGTCACATACTTCTGTACAATGGCCAATCATGACACAACATGGAGATAAAGTCAACGTCAGTCAATCGTTTATACCCCATGTTGCCTATTTTAGAGGACTCGCACCCAAGCATTAGTGACTGGGTCCTATTTTACCATAGTAAACAAGCACTGCTTCACTTCCGGGGGTTCCCACGAGGCTTCAATCATTGAAAAACCACAACTGATTTTACAGCAAAGATGATCAAATACCCTCATTTTGTGTATAATTGTGGTTGATCATCTTCAATAACATCTCTCATGGTGGTTTTTCACTGATCAAAACTCTGCATGTCGGTCGCGGTATTTTTATTTTCGATTTAAAGTGAAATTACAAATTATATGGGTATACTGGCTGAACATTTCCATTCTCATAACAACATTTTTAAAAGTCTTAGACCATTTCTATTGAATGTTGATGACATCTGGAGCAGTTTCGTGTCGAGACTGAACTTCGAAATAGAATTCCACAAACAACAAAGTGCAAAAAAAAAAAAAACCCAAAAAACAAACTATTTCTCTAACCTCCAACATGAAAAGATATACCTGAAGGCATGTTATTTATTTGTGCTTCCTGTTCCCTTTACAACGATTGGCAACCGTGTTTATCCTTTTTAGCTCAATCCAGAAAGGTACCTCACGTTTATTATATTGTTTATGAACTGCGAGATAATTGCAGTTTTGCAACAACTACTTCCAACTTGTAGTGTACATGTAAATTGTTTCGATTAACTGACATTTTTACCGTTTATACTTTTGGTCATATTCTTGAGTGTGGATCGGCTATCTATTCCTTTCACACAATTACAAGAAGAATCGTGTTTTAGATTAAGTTCATGTTTGGAGCTGAATAATTACATCCATGACTATCACACGTGTTTCACATGCAGAATTTGCTTCTCGCATTTTACGTGTAATGACCAATCACGGAAAATGTGAGAATCATCCACGATTGCCTGTGAAAAAGTAACCATCCACGACGACTACTGTAAAACATGGCAAAATATTTTGAATAGAAAATTATTTCTGTAATTGTTTCTTTTAAGAAGTAATTAAAATAATGGGCATACAGTTAAAACTAGAAGTCCTGTCCTGAAATGCGCATAAATAGCATGTCGATTTGCGCGTTAATCTACACATTATGACAATGGTAAGGCTATCAAGTTCTGCACATACAGCCTGTGCACAAGCAAAGTTTCAGCCAATGGACCTCCGGGTAACCCGGAGGTCCATTGGCAGGAATATTGCTTGTGTTTGCGATGGGTAACAAGGAGAACCTGCCATGCTTTGGGTGCCATTCGATATGGCAATTGCACGCAATTCCTACGCGCAATTAAGCCAAGATAAGCGCACAGTTTGTGACAGGACTTCTAGTTTTAACTGTATTCAATCATTTTCAAAACTGAACTGAAAGAGGGATCAAACTAGAACACCTACCTCATTATCAGATTCTACTAAAACCTGATCATATTCACTTAAGGCGACTAAAAACATTATGGACGTCACATTTTCAAAACAATGAATCCACTTCCGACGCTCCGACCTTTGGCCCCCAACATCAACCATTCTGAAATGAAAACAATATTTTTTTGAATATGAATTATATTAAAAAAGTGATATTAGACAAGGATTTTTCAGAACAGTTCTACGCATCTGACTTTTGTTTGCAGGCAAGACTACCAATAAGAAACAGGTTTATCAAAGCTATTTTTAACCCTTTACCCAATGCAGACGATATTAAAATTTATTATTTTAAACATCATTTTTTCAAATTTTTCAAAAAATTTCAACAAAACCATATCATGTGACCCCTCGTTGGAATGAGCTCGACAAGCTCGTTCCAACGAGGGGTCACATGATATGGTTTTATTGAACTTTTTTTAAAAATATTTTTTCAACTGCTGAATTTGCATATTACGCAGGTGGATGCTGCCGATTCGTTGGGTAAAGGGGTAAAGAAGAGCAATTTTCCAATTACATAAAGTATCAGTAATTTCTCAGAGGTGACTATACAGTACAGATGGCAAGTACAGAGCAAGTAGATATTCCACTCAACAAGTGACATGAAGGCTATAAAAAAACACAAGTATAAAGTCAAGTGCAGCAAACCGTTTATCTGGTTTTCCGCTGGGGGTAAAATGTTGGGGCCTTTTCGTGCCCAGGGGTAAACAAAGTTTGGCTGTATTATCAATGATGTCAGCCGACAAACCATGCAGGATCCACAAGGTAATCAACGTGCCCGAGTTTATGTAATTAACTGATTCAGGGCTACAAGCCACTATCATGGCTCTATTGAAAAGTTCTAGAAGCCACTTCAGTGACTTTGCATTCTATGCATTAGCTTGTTTGCTCAGCAGCAGAAGAAAACTTTTTATTAAATTGTTTTGCTGTCTGTGTCCTTGAACTTGATATGACCTTGGATCAAACTCGTGACACCTGAGTCATGAGCAATAATTGTACCAAGTATGAACAAGATCTGCCAATTAGATTAAATTATATGGACCATACAAAAATTATAGTAAAATATTGAAGTTTTCTTGACTGTGACCTTGACCATGAGAATATGATCTTGGGTCAAGATCATGACACACTCTTTGATTATGGTCAGTAACTGTGTCAAGTGTGAATAAGATCAGTCATATGGATCAGATTATTGAGACTGGACGAGGGCAATATAGCAACATCCAAATAATATTTTTGTGACCTTGACATGGCCTTGGATCAAGGTTAAGACACACTATTCAGTCATGGGCAATATTTGTTTGAAGTATGAACAAGATCTGCCAATTAGATCAAATTACATGGAGCGGACAAAAATGAGAGTAAAATATTGGTTTTCTTGAATGTGACCTTGACCATGAGAATAATTATGACCTTGGGTCAAAATCATGACACAACCTTTGATTATGGTTAGCATCTGTGTGAAGTATAAACCAGATCAATCCTATGGATCAGATTATAGAGACCGGACAGGGGCGCGGTGGCGTTGCGGTAACTGGTTCACGTCAGATCACCGAAGTTAAGCAATGTCGAGCACGGTTAGTCCTTGGATGGGTGACCATCTGAGCGATCGATTCCGACTCCAACGATGTGTCCTTGGGCAAGGCACTTAACCTCGATTGTCCACATGGGGACACGATGACGCCATGTACTAAGGCGTACTGCACGTCGATGGTGCACATGTCTTCAACCAACCTAACCCTCTTGTGCAGTAATGCGGAGTTACGATGTTGGGGAGTTGACAGCTGCTCGTCGTTGCGCGGTAGTTCTCTCTGGGTACTCCGGCTTCCTCCACCCGTAAAACTGTCAACAACACGGTATGACCTTGGCTGTTAAAGTGTTGTTAAACCCAAATAAATAAATAAAGACTGGACAAGGGCAATATAGCAATATCCAACTATTAATTTTTGTGACCTTGGCCGTGACCTTCACCTTGAAGGTAGGACCTTATTATGACTACGACAAACTGTCTAGTGACAATACATAAGGTTACAAAGTTTTGTTAAATAAGAGGCAGCTACTCCTAGACAGCTCTTTATGCCACAGAGCTCATATTTTTAGAGTAGGAAGAGTCATGGGCAAAGATGGTGGCCGTAGATGAGTGTAGGATCAGAAGTAGAAGTACGAGCTCCGAGAGCTCACGAATATTTGCATTTAGGTAGATGAATTTACCTGTTGTGGAAGGCAAGCCAAACATAGATAGAGTGGGCTTTGCCTGCATGAACATTATTCTGAGATAAATGGGGGGAGAGGCGCAGTGGTGTCGTGGTAACCGGTTCTCGTCAGATCACTGAAGTTAAGCAACGTCAAGCGCAGTTAGTAGTTGGATGGGTGACCATTTCAGCAACTGATTCGCGCTCTCACACTGTGTCCTTGGGCAAGGCACTTAACCCTGGTTGCCTACATGGGGGCACGATGACGCTGTGTACTATGGCGTACTGCACATCGATGGTGCGCATGTCTTCAACCAATCTAACCCTGTCTGTGCCGCGGTGCAGTTACGATGTTGACAGCTGCTCGTCGTTGCTTGGTGGCTATCTCCGGGTACTCCGGCTTCCACCACCCAAAAAACTGTCACAGACATGATATGACCCTGGCTGTTAATGTGTCATTAAACCCTAATAAAATAAATAAAACCAGAGGCTCAAGTGAGCCTGAAACGCTCACCTGGCTCAAGTTGTCAAAAGAGATTTTTTTGATTTGCTAGGACACAAGCAAACAAAAGGCAACTTTTTTTGGCCATTCATTTCTGCTGGTCCCAGGAAAGCTTTCTATCAATCTCTGTTCTGAGATTTTTTGTTTTTGTTTTTCAACTACCGTGGTTCTCGCTACCTCCAGCTCACCCCCCCCCCCCCCCAAAAAAAAATGAAAGTGTCAATGACACTGTAGCTCAACTTGTCAAGACAAAGACATGCACATGTATAGTATGTGACACAGCAATGACAAACATCTTGGTAATGACCTGATAACAAAGGTACATATAAAGTATTGTAATGGTCTGTACATAAATACTGACCGTTGCCTGTAACAAATGTATAGGTAAAGTATTGTAACGGTGGGCGACAGTCAGATTCTAAACTAGAAAAGAAAACTTTGAGTCCCAGAGTGGGTCTGACTGAACCCCAAAATATTTGTTCTCATAGCACAGTGATAACAAAGGCACCCCAAAACACAATCGTTCCTGTCCCAAGGTGAAAACAAAGATACCCAAGAAGTTTTGTGAAGATCAATTCATAAATACGAGCTGTATAGAACTTGTGACAAAAAACTGATTGGACCTAATTTTGGTACAAAATGGCCACTGGCAGCCATCTTGAATTTTGGACCGTACCCAGAAACACTCATTCTCGTCCCAAGGTGATAACAAAGGTACCCAAGAAGTTTTGTGAAGATCGGTTCATAAATACAGCCTCTACCCTGAGCCGTATTGACATGTGTGCTCACATTGTGCAAGTAGCACTGAATAAGTCAAAGTTCATCTAATTTGCATAATTTCTGCACGAAAAAAAACCCCTTAGAATATGTGATGTATTCCATGTTACTAAACATTCATACAAAAATTTATTCAAATCAGAACTTTCATACAGAAGTTCTGTACAAAAGACTGATTGCACTAATTTTGGTACAAAATGGCTGCTGGTGGCCATCTTGAATTTTGGACCACACCCAAAAACACTCGCTCTCATCCCACGGTGATAACAAAGGTACCCAACAAGGTTCGTAAAGATTGGTTCATAAATATGGCCTCTAGTCTGAGCTGTATAGAAGTTGTGTACAAAAAACTGATTAGACCTAATTTCGGTACAAAATGGCCACTGGCAGCCATCTTGAATTTTAGACCGCACCCAGAAACACTCGTTCTCGTCCCAAGGTGATAACAAAGGTACCCAAGACATTTCGTGAAGATCAGTTCATCTAATTTGCATAATTTCTGCACGAGCAAAAACCCCGTATTATATGTGATGTATCCCATGGTACTAAACATTCACACAAAAAATTATTCAAATCAGCGCTTTCATATGGAAGTTCTGTGCAAAAATCTGATTGCACCTAATTTTGTACAAAATGGCTGCCATCGGCCATCTTGAATTTCGGACCGGACCCAAAAACACTCGTTCTCGTCCCACGGTGATACCAAAGGTACCCAAGAAGTTTCGTAAAGATCGGTTCATAAATACGGCCTCTAGCCCGAGCAGTATTGGCATTTGCACTTACAGTGCTGAAATTAACACCAAAAAACATCAAAATTAGTCTAATTTGCACAATTTACGCACGAGAAAAAAAACCGTATTATATGTGATGTACCCCATGGTACTAAACATTCATACAAAAAATTATTCAAATCAGAGATTTCATATGGAAGTTCTGTACAAAAAACAGATTTCTGCATCATCGGTACAAAATGGCGGCTGGCAGCCATCTTGAATTTCGGACCGCACCCAAAAACACTCGTTCTCATCCCACAGTCATAACAAAGGTACCCAAGAAGTTTCGTAAAGATCGGTTCATAAATATGACCTCTAGCCCGAGCCATAGCCAATTGTTGACGTACGGACAGACGGACGACGGGCCATGACAATAGCTCAAATTTGACTTCGTCAAAGTTGAGCTAAAAATGGTTTGTTCATGGCATCAATAAAATCTAAGGAACCCACACTGCAGTTTTGAGAGGGTTAAATTAAGGACATGCACACAGAAATCAGATCAATGTTTTCCAGCATTGAAAGGGTTCATTCAACATGGAATAACTGATATGTGCACAGTAGTGAAAGAGTTCATCATGAAATAAAATCTTTGGAAAAATACACACTGAAGTCATGAAAGGGTAAAATTGAAGATATTCATACAGGAATGAGATCAGATCAGATCAGAAAAATACATCTACAGTATTGAAAGGGTTTTTGCTTGTTCATGGCATCAATAAAATCTTTGGAACCCACACTGCAGTCTCGAGAGGGTTAAATTAAAGACATGCATACAATAACAAGACTCTACTGCCCCCCACCCCCCCCCCCAAAAAAAAAAATGAGATGAGATTTTTAAAGGTTTATAAGCTTTTGGGGCATAAACCAGAGCAGCTGCTTCAATTAAACAAAATTGAAGGGGTATACTCCATAGATGGTCTGTGCAATTTTTGTTTGAATTTGGCCTAGTGGTTGTGGAGATGTCAAGTTTGCAAAAAGTTAACGGATGACGGCCGACTGACGCCAAGTGATGTTTAAAAGCTTGCACTGACTTGCACTCAGGTGAGCTAATAAAATAAATGGAGGGGAGCTCTTAACCCCCAAGTGGCGACTGCTTGAGTGAACAGCATCCAGTGAAGTGATGATACATTAGTGGCTGTATGACGGCAATGGTAGAGTGACATTCCATCACATGTTAGAGGCTAGGCATCCAATAAAGTGACAATATGTTAGTGGCTGTGCAACGGCAGTGATAGAGTTCAGTTCCAGTTTGTTCATGACAAGGTGACCAGAGACAATACATTGAGCCGAGAAGCTCAAACACCAGCGACAAGGAAGAAGCAACCATCGATAACAGAGAACATGGGCTCGCAAAGTGACTCAAAAACTGTGTGGGTGGGGTGTGAATGACACTTGTTTTTCTTTTAGTCATTTTCTCTTATGTTAGTCACAAGTTACTATATTTTGTTTACATGTATTAAAATTGATATTTTCAGTAAACCCCTGTTGATTAATGCTTTTCAATAAAATGTCACTGACCCAGTCAGGATAAGAACCCCAACAAAAACAAAACTGGCAGGTTCGACACAGTGAGACATACGTTCACACGGGGATTCAGTTGACACTCCTGGTGTCGAGGTTGAAGACGAGGCGCAAATCTATTTCTCCCAGCAACGACAAAGTCTGGTTTCCGATACAATGAATAAAAAATTTAATTCACACAACAAAAATACAATTACAGAGATTTTAAGTACAGGCCTTTAGATTACCCCAAATTCAAGGCGGTAAAAGCTGTGCCCAAAATAGGAAACATGCTAAAATACTGTCCTTGATATTTCTCAGTTTAATGTATTTCAAACTTTACAGATAAGAGGGTTTTTTCTCATGTTTATGCTGTGTAAAGTTGCTTTCAGTTTTGAAAATCAACAATATCTCTTGAAAATGAAATTTTCAGTAATTTGGGCCCATTTCAAGCCTAAAAAAAAATATGACCAAAATATGGTACGGCCACCGTGGACTCGTCACTTTCCACACGTGGGCAATATTTCCACAGATGCAATAATGTTAAATTTCAAACACTAATTATAGGAATCATTAAAATTTTGCTGACAATGATTTTTATGAACTGGTAAACGTATGTGTGGACACCACTGCCCATGCATGGACTACAACCAGTCCATGGTGATTTTACTGTAAAGCAACCCAAAGGCCTGTTAAGTATACAGTTTGATCAAGAAATTTAAATTTTATAGTAAATTTCCTTTCTTATTATACCTACCACAATTGTTTACTACGGGCTTGCACTATAGTGGAAGTCCCTAACTCGGATAATATACTCTCTATTTTTGTCTTTCCCAAGCAATTTGGGAAAGAAAAGTGGTGCAAAAGCACCAAGAAAAAAATAAGCCAAAACTGGGTTCAGTGCAACAGGCGCAGACCCAGTACGGGACGCTCTCTTACCCGTATAAGAAGACGGGAGGGCATCTATGTAAACAATTGTGGTAGGTATAATAAGAAAGGAAATTTACTATAAAATTTAAATTTCTTATCAACCTACCCACAATTGTTTACTACAGGCTGAATCGACAATAGGCTGGAGGGAATCGCATAACCAACCAACACATAACCCAAGTGCACTGGAACCGTGAAGCAGATGGAAGAGGTCCAGAGGCTTATCAACCATAGCATTACAATCATTAGTAAAAGACAATGAGAGGAGGCATATGGGTCTGTGTGACACACAGACAGAAAAGAGCAGTAATACAGGGTTAAAAAAATTGAAAATTTGCAGGACCCATAAACGGGTCCCGCCAATTTTTTTTTGAGGGACCCTTTTTTTTGGCGGGACCCATTTTCACATTTACTCAAATTCATGTACAATACTACATGCATTATATTGTTACATTCAGTGGATGTATTTTGATGTTTGAAATTGAATGCAGTAAAGTACTGAAGAATGAAATAGTGTTTTCTTGTTGTTATTACTACAGTGGATCCCGCTTAATTGGACACTCAGAAGAAAATATACATATAACCGGTGTATACAAATAAGCGGGATCTATGAAGGGGCGAGTAATTCTGGCCAGGCTCGGTACAAAATCTGAATCATTATGATTCAGGGATTCACTTCAATGAGTTGCCATCATATGAAAAGGTGTGCTTTATCATGAAAGTTTATGTTTGACTTATAGACTGAAGTCATGAAATAAAAAAAAATATCCCATTTGTGCATTGACGTTCGTGTTTTTATTACTCCATGTACCATAGTAAAATTTAAAAGGACAATCGTAATGTTGACACACTAAAACTGTGTAGTGTTTCAACAGTTGTGGTAATTCGCCATCTTCAAACATGTTTCCATTGATGATTCCAACAAACGTGTTCACATTCAAAACTCCATGCACATGATAGTGGCTGTGCTGTGTACAAATCACACGTTTGACACGGACTGCAACTCATGTTTTGGGTGAATACAGAATAGAAAGACAACTCGGGTGCTTCCCATCAATCACACTTCATTTATTCGGGAATTATCACAGACTTTACTTATAGTCTTGTTTTTTTTTTCAAATGGATCGATGCCGATCTCACGCAAAGGGGGTAACAATACTACAATTTGGATGGAGGCCTGCACTGAATTCGAGCATTATGAGGGATTGAGGGAGATTTATGCATGTTTGGTAGAGATGGGCAATATACCGAAAAACCGAACCGATACCGATATCATGGGGACACCGAAAAACCGAACCGACCCAATCTTTGAATACCGAAACCAACGGTATTTTCAATTTTCCCTGTGCATTCACTATTTATAAGGCCTTGATGAGGATTGATAGCAGTTGATGTGTTCATTTTCATGAAAGAAGTGACTGATTTTATTTTTCAGTTTTGTTAAGCCTTAAGAACCAGTGCAGTTGTACTAAATTATCAATAGTCTACGACCTGTACATGTCCAGTTGCTTAGCAGTGATTTCTAGCCAAGTCTTGGCTGCCTGTTAAGGCAGCCAAGACTTGGCTAGAAATCACTGACCAGATAATTTTACTACTGTCATCAGGCCCACCTAAAGATGACATCTTCAGGACACACATTCTATGATTACAGACGCCTTAAGTGGAGCTTGAAAAGTTAAGGCGGATTTAGAACAAGTCACCAAATTACTGTAGATATGATCTGTGTTGACAAAAGAATGACAATGTTGAGCCCATCAACAATGGCATGTGTAGCACTGTAATAGAATGATACAAGAACAACTTATTCTGTATTTTTCTGACATGGATTCCCCTACTATCAGTGAATCTGAAGTCACATACCGAATACCGAACCGATACCGCGGTATGCCCACACAAAAATACCGAAACCGACACCGAACTCAAAATTCCAATACCGCCCATCTCTAATGTTTGGGAAATTCAAACTGATCGGGATCAATTGGTAAATGGAACTTGATTAATGCTATATAATGTCGGATGTCAAGTGTTGGTTTCCATACCTCACGTTGCATTCACAAGCAATTTGGGTCAGTGAATAATTTTTTCCATCAAAAATACAAAATACGTGAATCAGAATCAAATCACCATTTCGTGGCTCACTTTGATAAAATAAACTATCTGGTATTTGAAGAATTATTTATATTTATTTACTTATTGGTGTTTAAGGTCACATACTTATGCACAATGGCTAATCGTGACCGTGACAGTTTTACGGGTGGAGGAAGCCGGAGTACCCGGAGAGAACCACCGAGTAACGACGAGCAGCTGTCAGCTCCCCAACATCGTAACTCTGAACTCTGCACCGCAGCACAGGCAGTTAGATTGGTTGAAGACATGCACACCATCGACGTGCAGTACGCCTCAGTACACAGCGTCATCGTGCCCCCATGTAGGCAATCGGAGTGAAGTGTCTTGCCCAAGGACACAACGCGGTTGCCGCGGGTCGGATTCAAACCGAGGACCTCTCGGCTTGCAGCCTGCACCTCTACCAACTGAGCCACCACGCCCCCATTTGAAGAATATATATTTTATAAAAATGGGTATTTTTGGCACTTTGTCTGAATATTCGAAATGGGAAAACACGTGGCATGAAAGCGGGCCAATTCCCTGTCAATGGCATTGGTTTCTTAATTCATATCCCTCTAGGGACTATTCGAGCAAGACACATGCGCAGTTGCCAGCATTCTATTTGTGCTTGGGAATTTTCAGAATGCGCTCTGCATGTCAAATGGATCAAGTATATTTTGATTCCAGGGAATATTTATCTGCATGTCAAGTTAAATAAAATTCAACTTTGCTGGGCCAGTGGACGGTGATGTCTCGGAACAAACCGTCCACGTCTCACTGTTATTAATTTGCAAACAGA
The DNA here is from genome assembly GCA_031216915.1 of Pictodentalium vernedei. Lineage (NCBI taxonomy): Eukaryota > Metazoa > Mollusca > Scaphopoda > Dentaliida > Dentaliidae > Pictodentalium > Pictodentalium vernedei. Next base: position 80,378,671 of record CM062292.1, on the reverse strand, counting down.
ATTCTTGAATAACTAATTTTTTCATTTTTTTCACTTGCAAACAGAATTCTTCAATAACTAATTTTTTCATTTTTTGACTCAGAAACATAGGTTATGACCCCCTCATTGGAACAATCTCGTTCCAAAGAGGGATCATAACCTATGTTTTTGAGACAAAAAATGAAATATGCAATAACTAGAGGCTCAAAAGAGCCTGTAAGCGCTCACCTGGAACTAGATATAAAAATGTGATTTCCCATTGGCTTTCCATGGTAACTATGAGCTGCAACTGTGGCCATGTTTGCAACATTACATCAACAATTTAACATTACATGAGGATTATTGGTACAGTACATGGAGAGTGGATTGTGACTAGATCACCCATGGAGTGGAGTTATCACCCGAGCTATAACTTTCAATTTTTGTACATATCAACAAAAAACACAAGCAATGTTTCAGCCAATGGACTTCCTGGTTTAACCCGGAGGTCCATTGGCTGAAACTTTGCTTGTGCTGGTTAGGCTTTGCGAGAAATTTGCAATTATTGCTTGGGTGGAATCTCCACTCTGCAGGTAATTTAGTGATAATACACTCTCCACGTACTGTAGAAACTGTCCCAGTCCTCAATCAGGGGAGCTTCAAAACATTTGAATTTGCAGTTTCAGAGGGATAGATTTTTGCAAAATCCATCAATCACAATCAGAGAATGTCTCTGGTGGCCATATTTTCCAACCAACAGGAACAAAAACTGGATTGTTTAAAGGGCTTCCTATAGACCATTCTTGCGAAGTTTGGTTCACATCGGCTCAGTAGTTCCAGAGAAGAAGATGAAAATGTGATGTCCCATAGGGTTTCTATGGTAACTATAAGCCGCAATTGAAGCCATGTTTGCAACCCGATCAACATTAAATGAGGATCGTTGGTAGAGGGGGTCTCAGTCATCAACCATGCAAAATTTCAAAACATTTGGCTCTGTGGTTTCAGAGGAAAAGATTTTTCAAAATCCACCAATCAGAATCAAAGAATGCCTCTGGCGGCCATGTTTTCAAACCAATGGGAACAAAACGAGTATCGTTTGTAGAGAACCTCCCATAGACTATCCCTGCCAGGGTTGGTTCACGTCGGCTCAGTAGTTCCAGAGAAGATGAAAATGTAATTTCTCATAGGGTTTTTCTATATTAACTGTAAGCCGCAATTTTGGCCATGTTTGTAACCCGATCAACATTAAATGAGGGTCGTTGGTAGAGGGGGTCCCAGTTATCATTTATGTGTAGTTTCAAAACGTTTGGCCTGGCGGTTTCAGAGGAGAAGATTTCTGAAAATTCACCGACCAGAATCAAAGAATGCTTCTGGAAGCCTGGTTTTTCATCCGATGGGAAAATGAGGATCATTTGTAGAGGACCTCCCATAGACCATTCCTACCAAGTTTGGTTCACACCAGCTCAGCAGTTACAGAGAAAAAGATAAAAATGTAAAAAGTTTACAGATGCCGGACGACAGATGCCAAGTGATGAGAAGAGCTTACAAGGCCTTTTCGGCCAGGAGAGCTAAAAATTAGTTGGCGATTTTTTAGAATGGCGCTGGCCGGTTTTGGCCATTATGTTGGTTAAAGGGTTAATACTAAGTCCTGCAATATTTATAACATATAGTATTACTCCCATGAATAATATTGATTGAAACACTAAAAAAAAACTTCATCTAACGAATCATCCATATCGACAATTTACAAATTGTGCAGATGAAAAAAAAATTTAAAAAATTTCAGCAAAACCCTATCAAATGACCCGTCATTCCAATAAGGGGTTACATGATTATGGTTTTGTCAAAATATTTTGAACAAGAGGCCCCACAGGGCCTGAAGCGCTCATCTTGTACAGAACACAATTTAAATAGAGTCCAAGAATGAGTCTACATTAAGCAAGCCATCTCCATAGGCTACACTGTCAATCCTTGAGTCCCTCAGGAGTGACAAAAATAATCTGGGCATCATGCCTTTTCTTCAGTTGATCATAAGTAAAATGTAGAGCTCCCCTATGAAGCCCCTTGATACAACCCATGTGGATTAATCTTAGTACCTCTAGAGGGTACTGAATACAAAATTTTTAATTCTTTAGCAAAATGGCCAATTCCGGCTGCCATTGAGAGCCCAAATATTAACCCAGACTCTTGATTTGAACACAGTTAAATTTGACTTCTCTAGAGATGTTGTGTACCGAATATGAAAGCATTCTGACTGTTGGATCTGAAGAAGAGAAATTGTAAAGAAATTTCTTCGAATTGCACTAAGTTCAAATTTGGGCTACCATAGCGAGCCCAAATATTAACCTATGGATCCGATTTGAACAAATTTGAATCTGACCCCCCTAGAGATGTTGTATACCAAATGTGAAAGCATTCTGACAAGTGAATCTGAAGAAGATTTTTGAAGAAATTCCCTCATATTGTACTAAGTTAAATTTCATGTTCCCATATAGAGCCCAAATATTGACCTAGGCACTTGAATTGAACAACCTGGAATCTGACCCCCCTAGAGATGTTGTATACCAAATATAAAAGCATTCTGACTGATGGATCTGAAGAAGAAGATTTTTTTAAATTACCCTCCATATTGAACAAAGGTAAAATTTGGGCTTGCGTAGGAAGCCCAAATATTAACCTAGGGACTTGGTTTGAACAATCTAGAATCTGACCCTCATAACAATGATGTATACCAAATATTAAAAGATTCTGACTGGTGGTTCTGAAGAAGAAGATTTTTAAAGAATATTCCCCATATTACCCTATGTTGAAACTTCGGGCTCCTGTAGAGAGCCCAAATATGAACCAATGAGCTTTATTTCAACAAACTTTTATCTGACCCCCCTATGAATGCTGTATACCAAATATCAAAAGATTCTGATGATTGGTTCTGGAGAAAAGATTTTTTAAAATTTTTGCAAATATGCTGACTCAGCATTTTTTCGATGCCCCATTACAGAACACCCTAACACAACCGATGGCAATTTTTTTTACCATTCAATTCTACTGGTCATAAGGATACTTCATACCAAATAAAAGCTCTCTGTTCCGTGGGGGTTTGGGAAATATGGGCGTTTGAAAATATTTCTATTTTTAGCTCCCAGGGTTCCCATGGGGATGCGGGAATTATTTTTTTTTGCATGGGTCAAGTACTTATGACCCAATACTACCACAAACCAAATTTGGTTCATACCGGACCATCGGTTCAGAAAACAGAAATTTTGGGCGGGGCCAAAAATCTTACCCCTCCTATTACAAAGCCAAATATTACTTCACGAACTTCGTTTGAACAAACTTGATTCTACACCTCATATGGAAGCTCCATAGCAAATATCAAGTCATCGTACACACTGGTTCTTGAGAAGATTTTTAAAATATTTTGGAGCATTTTTCCCCACTCCCTCCCTATGAGGCTGGGCATGCTGAGTTGAACAAAAATGAAATGGCCCTTTGGGATCATCACTCACACGAACTTTCACTTGAATTGGCCCAGTGGCTTTGGAGAAGAAGACCAAAACATGGTGTTGACAGACGACGGACGGAGAGCGATGAGATTAGCTCAGCTTGACTTTGTCAAGATGAGCTAAAAATTTGAAGAAAAAAAATAACTAAAACAACAAATTTTGATTCTGTGTGCATTGGGTAAAGGGTTCACATCAGTCCATGATATAGAGCTTTGGAATGATCTCGAGAATTTCCAAGAAGCACCATCAAGATTTAGTATTACAGTGGAGCCCACTTAATTTGATATCTCTTAATTGTATATCCCTGTTAATTGAATATAATTTCCCAACACAAAACCATTTACCATATCTCCAGTACAAATTTGACCTGTTAATTGAATATAGGTTATAGAGTAAACTCCTGTTAATTGAATAAAAAATCTTGTAAAATGTCGAGAAATTACCCTGACTCTCCCCAGTTTTTGTTTGTTTATAAACCTATTTGGCCTCAGTGCATCCAATATCGGCATTTAATCTATTATATCTTGTTTGACAGAGCTCATGGAGCTCTGTCAAACAAGTTATAATAGAATAAATGCCAAGTTTATCTCTAGAATACAGAAAAGTGACACAATCCCTGTTAATTGAATACTCCTGTTAATTGAATAATTTTCATTGGCAAAGTGGCTATTCAATTAACAGGGTTCCACTGTATCAGTTAAGAATGAAGATATTCTTGCTTGCAGTTATCACAATTTCGATTTTAGTCTGGTCCATCAAGTTGTGTAGCAAGTTCTGTCCCCTCTGGGGAATAATGTCACATCACACTCTTCTGAACTTTTGTCAAGTTAATCTAACAAAAAAACTCTTAAAGATTTACCTGAAAATTATGCTATCCAAATCAAATGGATATTCTATAATACCCGTTGTGGGAACTCTGACCCTAAGAATATCTTGTTCTGTAGGTAAATAATCATTTGTTGCTATTCTATCAAGACTATCCAAATAGCTGAAAAAAAGAGAAAACAAATATTTTAAAACATAGATGAACCAAAGAGGCATGCATCTCAGATCTGGGGTACAGCTTTGGAGTGGCTACCATCAGACATGGCTCAGATTACAATTACATTGATGAAGACAAGTACACAATTCAGCTCAAAATTTGCAATAATTAACTGATAATTCCAGTAATTAACTGCATACTGATGGCGGATATTCCTGCCCAGGAAGGAAATCTCTAATCATACACATAAGAAACAAGAGGCCCCATGGGGACTGAGGGTGTGCTCACCTGACATGTTAGCCTAAATATAAAACCCAGGTAACTGATTTCAATAAGTTGCATCTACCCCTCCTTAGAAAGCTTATACAATATATCCGAAGATTCCGACCAGTGGATCTAAAAAAAAAACAAGAAAAATGTTACTAAGGTAACACATGCCCCCGCCCCCCCCCCCCCCCCCCCCACCTTGACCTTACAGACCTGGCTGTGGTGTGTGACACATCAACCCGTTGTCCTTTATAATTGAGCGAAGTTAGATGATTGTAGCCCTAACAGTTTTGGAGTTTTGCTTGAGACACGATTTGTAACCCTGAACATAAGGTCAGTTGTGACCTTCACCTTGCAGATGCGGTGGAAACTATTATACGTGACACACCTTCTGACTGTCCTTAACATTTGTAAAAAGTTTAACAATTGTACTATGATTTGTTTCTGAGTTATGGCTGAGACACGAATATTGACCGATTGTTAGTGTGACCTTAAAATGTGACCTTGACCTTGAAGTTGCGAACCCGGCTATGGTGTGTGACACATCCTCCCATTGTCCTTTATAATTGTGTGAAGTTTGATGACTGTGGCCCTAACAGTTTTCGAGTTATTGGCTCTGAGACACACACACATGGACGGACACACGCACACTTCAATCACTTTTTGCCACCCGACTCAAGTCGGGGGGCATAAAAACATTTTTAAAGAATATTCCTCATTTTGAACCTAGTTATAATTTGGGCTCCCATAGGAAGCCCAAATATGAACCCAGGGACTTGGCTTGAACAAACTTGAATCTCACCTCCAGTGGGATACCGTTTTCCAAATACCAAAAGATTCTGAGTGGTGGATGTGAAGCAGAAGATTTTTGAAGAATATTCCTCATATTGAACTGAGTTATAATTCAGGCTCATATGAACCCAGGGACTTGGCTTTAACAAACTTGAATCTCACCCTCCTCCTCCCCCCCCCCCCCCCCCCCCCAAGGATGTAGCAGCACACCAAATATCAAAACATTCCGACTGCTGAATCCGAAGAAGAGTTTTAAAGAAAATTCCTCATTTTGAACGAAATTACAATTCGAGCTCCCACAGTGAGCCCAAATATTGACCTAGGGACATGGCTTGAACAAACTTGAATCTCACCCCCTAAGGATGCTGCATACCAAATATCAAAACATTCCGACTGCTGGATCTGAAGAAGATTTTTAAGGAAAATTCCTCATTTTAAACTAAGTTATAATTTGGGGTCCCACAGTGAGCCCAAACATGAACCCAGGGACTTGGCTTGAACAAACTTGAATCTCACCCCCATAAGCATGCTGCATACCCAATATCAAAAGATTCTGCCCGCTGGATCTTGAGAAGAAGATTTTCAAAGAAATTTGCCTGAAATGCACCAAGTTCAAATCCGGGGCTCCTATACTGAGCCCAAATATGAACCCAGGGGACGATTTGAACAAACTTGAATCAGATCCACCCACAATGTTGCATACCAAATGATAAAAGATTCTGCCAGTTTGATCTGGAGAAGAAGATTTTTTCAGAAATTTGCCTGAAATGCACTAAGTTTGAATTCAGGCTTCTATAGTGAGCCCAAATATGAATCCAGGGGGCCGATTTAAACAAACTTGAATCAGATCCACCCCATAATGCTGTATATCAAATATCAAATGATTCTGCCCACTTGAAGAAGATTTTTTTAGTAATTTCTCTAATATATATATGGTGCTATCGGAGCTATGCTCCCTATGGAGCCCCAAGTGGGCATGTCCATTTCATTTTTGCAAACTTGAATTGACATATGGTAATGAATATCCATGCCAAGTTTCGAGCAAATCGACCTAGCGATTTCAGAGGAGATGTCGTTTGAAAAAAGTTCACGGCGACAGACGGACGGCAAGTGATAAGTTTAGCTCCCTTCAGTGAGCTAAAAATTGAGGATGTTTAACTTAAATTGTTTAATTTAATTTAAATTGTGCCATATAAATTGTTCAGTCTTTTTGACCAATGGTGTCTTCCGGTGTCATAAATTCATGAATTTTTAATCAAATCTGGTGAAGGCTGCTTCTCCAGCAGCTATGACTATATTTTATGAAAACTATTTTAAAGTTATTCAGTGGGTTAATAGTAAGGGCAATAACTACACTAAGAAAAATCAGACCACACTATTTATTTATTTATTAGGGTTTAACAACACATTAATACAAGGTCACATCATGTCGTTGACAGTTTTATGGGTGGAGCCGGAGTACCTACGAGAGAACAACTGAGCAACGACGAACAGCTGCCAGCTCCCCAACATCGCAACTCCGCACTGCAGCCCAGGCAGGGTTAGATTGGTTGAAGACATGCACACCATCGACGTGCAGTACGCCTTAGTACACGGCGTCATCGTGCCCCCATCTGGACAATCGGGGTGAAGAGCCTTGCCCAAGGACACAACACGGGAATCCGAATTGCTTAGACGGTCACCCATCCAAGGACCAACCGGGCTCGGTTTTGCTTAACTTCACTGATTTGACAAGAACCGGTTACCGCAACGTATCCGCGGCCACATCAGACCACACTGATGTTTGTACTTGATCAAGATATTGTGCAACACTCAAGTCTCATATTCCGAATACGAATCGAGTTAACAAACATCTGTTTTTGAGTTATCATGCCAACAATCTCCACGATCGCAAAAATAAGATCCATAAATCAGCTAAGAAAAAATCAGAGCACATTGGTTTTCAAACTTTCTGAAAATATTGTTCTGAAAGATTCATACCAAATGTCAATTGAATCAGTTGAGATGTTTATTCATGTCAGTACACTATCAAACTCAAAGTTCATGAAAATAAGGTACCGGGCATTTAAGAGAAAATAACTCCAGGAAAAGTCAGACCGCATTGGTTTTAAATTGGTACATTTTATTTAAAATGAAAGTGTCAATGACACTGTAGCTCAACTTGTCAAGACAAAGACATGTACATGTATAGTATGTGACACAGCAATTACAAACATCTAGGTAATGACCTGATAGCAAAGGTACATATAAAGTATTGTAACGGTCTGTACATAAATACTGACCGTTGCCTGTAACAAATGTATAGGTAAAGTATTGTAAAGGTGGGTGACAGTCAGATGCTAAACTAGAAAAGAAATCTTTGAGTCCCAGAGTGGGTCTGACTGAACCCCAAAATATTTGTTCTCATTGCAGTGATAACAAAGGCACCCCAAAACACACTCGTTCCTGTCCCAAGGTGAAAACAAAGGTACCCAAGAAGTTTTGTGAAGATCAGTTCATAAATACGAGCTGTATAGAACTTGTGACAAAAAACTGATTGGACCAAATTTCAGTACAAAATGGCCACTGGCAGCCATCTTGAATTTTGGACCGCACCCAGAAACACTCATTCTCGTCCCAAGGTGATAACAAAGGTGCCCAAGAAGTTTTGTGAAGATCGGTTCATAAATACAGCCTCTACCCTGAGCCGTATTGGCATGTGTGCTTACATTGTGTAAGTAGCACTGAATAAATCAAAGTTCATCTATTTTGCATAATTTCTGCACGAAAAAAAAAAAAACCTTACAATATGTGATGTATTCCACGTTACTAAACATTCATACAAAAATTTATTCAAATCATAACTTTCATACAGAAGTTCTGTGCAAAAGACTGATTGCACTAAATTTGGTACAAAATGGCTGCTGGTGGCCATCTTGAATTTTGGACCACACCCAAAAACACTCGCTCTCATCCCACGGTGATAACAAAGGTACCCAAAAAGTTTCATAAAGATTGGTTCATAAATATGGCCTCTAGTCTGAGCCGTATAGAAGTTGTGTACAAAAAACTGATTAGATCTAATTTCGGTACAAAATGGCCACTGGCAGCCATCTTGAATTTTAGACCGCACCCAGAAACACTCGTTCTCGTCCCAAGGTGATAACAAAGGTACCCAAGACATTTCGTGAAGATCAGTTCATAAATACAGACTCTAGCCCGAGCCGTATTGACATGTGTACTTACTGTGCGTAAGTAGCACAGAAAAAATCAAAGTTAATCTATTTTGCATAATTTCTGCACGAAAAAAACCCTGTATTATATGTGATGTATCCCAAGGTACTAAACATTCACACAAAAAATTATTCAAATCAGCGCTTTCATATGGAAGTTCTGTGCAAAAAAAATCTGATTGCACCTAATTTTGTACAAAACGGCTGCCATCTTGAATTTCAGACCGCACACAAAAACACTCGTTCTCGTCCCACGGTGATACCAAAGGTACTCAAGAAATTTCTTAAAGATCGGTTCATAAATACGGCCTCTAGCCCGAGCCCTATTGGCATTTGCACTGACAGTGCTGAAAGTAACACTAAATACATCAAAGTTAGTCTAATTTGTACAATTTACGCACGAGAAAAAAACCTATATTATATGTAATGTATCCCATGTTACTAAACATTCATACAAATGAAAGTGTCAATGACACTGTAGCTCAACTTGACAAACTTGAACTTGGTAAGTTATAAATGAAATGGCAAAATTGAAGATCATTGGTACCAATGTCATTTTTTTTGCCAGTGGCAACATTTTTTGACAGAAACCGAAGAAAATCTATAGCTCCCATCTAGAGACCTCCCCAAACAAGCATGCCAGGTTTCAAAGTAATCCGATCATAAATGTGCCCTGTGGGTGTATAAAAGGGAAATATTGTGGTCTGACTAGACTACATTCTAAGAACGTTGGCCGTGGGAACATTTTCTGACGGAAATGGAAGAAAATCGATAGCTCCCATCTAGAGGTCACTGTAAATAAGCATACCAGGTTTCAAAGCAATCTAATCATAAATGTGCCCTGTAGGGTGAGCCAAAGGGAAATATTGTGGTCTGACTAAACTAAGTTCTAAGAATGTTGGCTGCGGCAACATTTTTTGATGAAAATTGAAGAAAATCGATAGCTCCCATCTAGAGGTCACCCCAAACAAGCATGAAAGGTTTCAAAACAATCCGATCATAAATGTGCCCTGTAGGGTGTGCCAAAGGAAAATATTGAGGTCTCACTAAATTAAGTTCTACGAACGTTGGCCGTGGCAACATTTTTTGCCGAAAATTGAAGAAAATCTATAGCTCCCATCTAGAGGTCACCCTAAATAAGCATACCAGGTTTCAAAGCAATCAAATCATAAATGTGGCCTGTAGGGTGTGCCAAAGGGAAATATTGTGGTTTGACTAAACCAAGTTCTAAGAACGTTGGCCGCGGCAACATTTTTTGACGTAAATTGAAGAAAATCGATAGCTTCCATCTAGAGGTCACCCCAAACAAGCATGCCAAGTTTCAAAGTAATCTGATCATAAATGCGACCTGTGAGGTGTGCCAAAGGAATTTGTGGACGTACGTACTAATGTACTAACATACTAACGTACGTACGCCGACGGACGAGAAGTGATGGCAATAGCTCAGCTTCACTTTGTCAAGTTGAGCTAAAAATTATTCAAATCAGAGCTTTCATATGGAAGTTCTGTGCAAAAAACAGATTTCTGCATCGTCGGTACAAAATGGCGGCTGGCAGCCATTTGAATTTCGGACCGCACCCAAAAACACGCGTTCTCGTCCCACGGTCATAACAAAGGTACCCAAGAAGTTTCGTAAAGATCGGTTCATAAATACGGCCTCTAGCCCGAGCCGTATCCAATTGTTGACGTACAGACAGACAGACGACGGACGACAGGCCATGACAAAAGCTCAAATTTGGCTTTGCCAAAGTTGAGCTAAAAATTAGAAAGACCAGAATGTAAAACTGGTGCCGTTTTTGATCAGTTACTGAGTCCGACCAAACAACACGCAGCCAGTCTCCAACTTCCAAGCATTTTCTCAATTTCAGGCAACAAGCTAAATCACAATAAAAGTAATTAACTGCCAAAATTTGATGCTAGACTATTTTTCAACCCGATACCGAATTCATTTTTAATCTGGTCCCAAGCACTTTTACATGAAGTTTCACAGCCTCCCTTAAATTGCTTGTGCCATAGGCATCTGAATGCAATGGCCCTCGGAAATTGCCGAGTGAGGGCCAATTTCCATCGGCATATTTTTTGCTGAGGGGGTGGTGGAGAATTACCAGGACTGATTTAACCAATGTTACATTTTCCAATGATTGTGTAACATTTTTCAATCATAATAAAGTAGACACGGAGAGTCAAGTTTTTTATGACTTCCTGCTGATAGGGCGCCAATTCAAATTGCATGGATGAAGACTATCGAGTCAATGAGTTCAAAGTTCGCCAAAATTAACTTATAACTTTACTAATAAAAGTGCAGCCATACTGGTTGTAGTACCAAATATCAAGTGAATCAGCAGTCCTGGAAATAAGACGGGTGCTCCCGTCAGCACCCGTTGAAAAAAATTATGGAGCACTAATATACTGTGAGGGCATATAAATGTGTGTTGTTTTGAGGAAGCAGCACTGCGCAGCCAGTGGCAAGTAACTGTCACAATTCAGCAATTTCTTATAGCCCCTTTAGCCAATCGGTCGCTTTTCAAGCCAGGAACATGATACGTCATAACGTCATTAAATAGGATAGCTGTTTAGTAAATGTGTGGGGTAGAGCAATCAACATTTTCAACGTGTAGCCCGTAGGCTGCACGTTGAAAATATTGATTGGTCTACCCCCAAATAATGAATATGGACTCTTCCAAGTGCTTCCATTGAACTGGCATAGAAGATACCACTGGAGTTCATTCAAAGGGTTAAGGTTTCTGGTGTTTAGTGACAGTATTCCCTCAAAAATTGATATACTAACATTTTACGGGTGCAATTTACTCCCGTCTTTGAATTCACGGGAGCTTAAAACTGCAGCCATCAATTTTGTTCATTTCCAGCACTGAATCAGTGCACATTTTCTTAATTATTGTGCCAACTAGCTCAAAATTAATGAAAATTATGTAATCACGACTCCATTAAGAATGAAAGTGTCAATGACACTGTAGCTTAACCTGACTGTGTGTTGTGTTTGATGAAAAGGATATAATGTTCAATGTTTATGAAAGGATTATGAAATAAGACAAGAATTGTGATAATTGAGAATATGTTAATTCCTGTTCCCTGCATGCTATGTTTTCAATAAAAAAAATTTGCGGTGTAGACTGTACTAAAGAAGTGAGGGGTGGGCAAATGTGTCCCTCACATTTAATGTATGTCAACCAAAGTTACCAAGTTACAGTGAAATTATTCCAAAATGAGTCATCCTATCAAGTTACAATGAAATCCCTTCATAAATACGGCCAGTAGACTGTGCGAAAGGTTTTTGGGTTTCGGGCTTGGGCAGCCATTATGGTTGACAGATCCTGACCAAAAGGGGACACACTCATCTGGATGTTATACAGAGTCATCCTACCAAGTTGCTATGAAATCGCTTCATAAATACGACCTGCAGACTGAGCTAAAGGTTTTCAGGTTTTGGGCTCAGGCAGCCATCATGGCTGACCAATGGCGACCAAAAGGGGATGTCCTCATCTACGCATTATACCGAGTCATCCTACCAAGTTACAATGAAATACCTTCATAAATGCGACCTGTAGTCTGTGCTGTTGGTGGTGGTTAACGTCACATATTTATGCACTATGGCTAATCGTGACACAACATGGAGATGAAGTCAAGTTTAGTCAATCGTTGATCAACATGTTGCCCATTTTAGAGGACTTTCACCCCAAGCATTGGTGACTGGGTCCTATTTTACTAGTAAAGCGGAACTGGTTTACCACAGTAAACAAGTGCTGCTTACTTCCCGGGGTTCCCACGGGGAGAGTAGTCTGTGCTAAAGGTTTTTGGGCTCGGGCAGCAATCATGGCTGAATGATCGCGACCAAAAGGGGACGCTCTCATCTAGACATTATCTGGAGTCATGCTACCAAGTTACGATGAAATCCCTTCATAAATATCATCTGTAGACTGTGCTTAAGGTTTTTGGGCTCCGGGCCCCTGTAGCTGTCACAGTTGACCAATCGCGACCAAAAGGGGACCTTCTCATCCAGACATTATATGGAGACATCCTACCAAGTTACAATGAAATCCCTCCATAAATACAACCTGTAGACTGTGCTAAATGTTTTCAGGTTTTGGGCTCGGGCAGTCGTCACGGTTGACAGATCATGACCAAATGGGGAAGTTCTCATCTAGACATCATATGGAGTCATCCCACCAAGTAACAAGAGGCCCCAAGGGGCCTCAGGGCGCTCACCTGACATGGTAGTCTAAATATCAACCCAGAGAATTGATTTCAACAAGTTGCATCTGCTCCTCCTAAGAAAAGCTTATACCAAATATCCAAAGATTCTGACCAGTGGATCTAAAAAAAAGAGAAGATTTTTAAAGAATATTCCTCATATTGGACTAAGTTATAATTCGGGCTCCCACAGGGACTTGGCTTGGCTTTAACAAACTTGAACCTCACCCCCCTAAGGATGCTGCACACCAAATATCAAAACATTCCGACTGCTGGATCCGAAGAAGATTTTTAAAGATAATTCCTCATTTTAAACTAAGTTACAATTCAAGCTCCTACAGTGGCCCTAGAGGCTTAGTTTGAACAAACTTGAATCTCACCTCCCCCCCCCCCCCCCCCCCCCCCCCCCACCCCTAAGTATGGTGCATACCCAATATCAAAAGATTCTGCCTGCTGGATCTTGAGAAGAAGATTTTCAAAGAAATTTGCCTGAAATGCACTAAGTTCGAATTCAAGCTTCTACAGTGAGCCCAAATATGAATCTAGGGAGCTGATTTGAACAAACTTGAATCAGATCCACCCCACAATGTTGCATACCAAATATCAAAAGATTCTGCCTGCTGAATCTGGAGAAGATTTTTTAAGAAATTTGCCTGAAATGCACTAAGTTCGAATTCGAGCTTCTATACTGAGCCCAAATATAAACCCAGGGGGGCCGATTTGAACAAACTGGAATCAGATCCACCCCACAATGTTGCATACCAAATATCAAGATTCTGCCCGCTGGATCTGGAGAAGAAGATTTTTTAAGAAATCTGCCTGAAATGCACTAAGTTTGAATTCGAGCTTCTATACCGAGCCCAAATATAAACCCAGGGGGCCGATTTGAACAAACTTGAATCAGATCCACCCCACAATGTTGCAAGCCAAATATCAAAAGATTCTGCCTGCTGGATCTGGAGAAGATTTTTTTAAAAATTTGCCTGAAATGCACTAAGTTTGAATTCGAGCTTCTATAGTGAGCCCAAATATGAATCCAGGGAGCCGATTTGAACAAACTTGTATCAGATCCACCCGACAATGTTGCATACCAAATATCAAAAGATTCTGCCTGCTGGATCTGGAGAAGAAGATTTTTTAATCTTTTTCCCATTGCCTACAGTGTTAAAAAGTGCTGACTCAGCACTTTTCAAAGTCCTGAAAAAAGTACCTTGTGATCAAACCGATAGGGATTTTTTTTCACCATTCTATTCTACTGGATAAAAGTAAGCTTTATACAAAATAAGAATTCTCTGTGCCGTGTAGTTTTGGCGATATGGCAGTTTTAAGGTTTTTCCTATTTTTAGCTCCCGAGGTTCCCAAGGGGCAATGAGAAAATTGTTTTTTGCATCAATCAACTACTTATGATCCATTATCATCTCATATCAAATTTGGTTCAAATCGACCCGACGGTTCTGAAAATAGAAATTTTCCAAAATTTTTGCCCCTCCCATAACGAAGGCAAATAATGCCCGACAAACTTCTCTTGAACAAACTTGAGTCTACACCTCAAAAGGAAGCTGCATACCAAATATCAAGTCTCTGCTATTGCTGGTTCTTGAGAAGCAGATATTTTAAGAATTGGAGCATTTTTGCCCCATCCCTCTGCACAATGAGCCGAAACCTAATTTGACAAAAAATCAAAATGCCCTTATATAACCCCTACTCACATGAAATTTCATTAATATGCGGCCAGTGGTTTGGGAGAAAAAGACCCAAACACCACCTTCACGATGGACGACGGACGAAAAGTGATCAGAATAGCTCACTCTGACTTTCAGTCAAGTGAGCTAACAATGAAATCCCTCCATATTAAATATGACCTGGAGATTGTGCTAGAAGTTTTGGGGTTTCGGTCTTGGGCAGCCATACCGGTTGACAGATCATGACCAAAAGAGGAAGTTCTCATCTAAATATTATACAGTCATCCTACCAAATTACCAAGAAATCCCTTTATAAATACGACCTGTAGACTGTGCTAAAGGTTTTTTGGTTTTGGGCACAGGCACCTATCATGGTTGACAGATCGCGACCAAAAGGGGACGTTCTCATCTAGACATGACCTCAAATCTGAAAATGAAATTTCGTGATGATCGGACAAGAACTACGGGGTGTAGCCTGTGCTAAAGGAAAATGTGAACAGACTAATAGACATCCGCACACGTGATGGCAATAGCTTATCCTGACTTTGTCATGTTAAGCTAAAAACTGGATTGCCAAAATTCATGTTATTTATTTATTTGTTGGTGTTTGAGGCAGTTTATTTTTGTACAATATTACAGCATGAGTGAAAACTTTCAAAACTGAACTTGCACAGTCTGCATTAAGAACATAACACAAAACAATTCAGAATTTAATACCAATGTTTTTGAACAATCCAATGCTTTAGGTTTTAAGCGGCAATGACTTTTAAGCGGTAGTTAAACAGAACAGAAAAACTGAATTGGGAACAATCAGAGCAAGAAAACCAGAGTTATGGCATTTATAATATGCAATTTCACACGCCCTACAACCTCTTTCATCTCAGTAATCATCTCGTCATCACATATATTTTATTGATATGTTAATAAATTGTCTTAACCCTCTAGGTAAAAAGTATGCATAATAGAAAGCATTTTTTTTATTCTAGAGGGTCCATGTTTTATTTAAATCCAAACCTGTTCCTGACAATCAACTAGAAAACGCTTATTTGCTTGACAAACCAGATCTTTAACTGGTCGAGTGCTAAATTACAGTTAAAACTAGAAGTCCTGTCACGAATAGTGCGCTTATCTAGGCTTAATTGCACGTTGGAATTGCACGCAATTGCCATATCGAATGGCATCCAAACCACGGCAGGTTCCCCTGGTTCCCCATAGCAAACACATGCAATGTTTCTGCCAATGGACCTCCAGGTTACCCGGAGGTCCATTGGCTGAAACATTGCTTGTGCACAGGCCATATGTACAGAATTTGATAGCTTTACTTGGGCCATAACGCGCATATTAACGCGCATATCAATGTGCTATTTGTGTGCATTTCATGACAGGACTTCTAGCTTTAACTGTAGTTTTCAAAGGTGATTTGTAACACAAGAATTTTTTTTTTCAAAGATGCAATGCTGCCAGCAACAGAAGCCTTAAGTTTAGCAAGATTTTGTTCATCAATATTTGTTTTGTTACCATTTATTGGAGTGCCTGTTGGCACTCTCCAATAAATTGTAACAAAACAATTTTATGTGAACATTTCCTGATCCACTGCAGCATAAATGACAAGCTAATACACGTAGTGTAAAGCCACTAAAGTGGTTTTCGGTGCTCACTTTTCAGTAAGGCCCCTTCCTTATCCTTTACCTAACATGAAAAGACGACGATACTTGCAAATTCCTGAATAACTAATTTTTTTTCATTTTTTGTCTCAAAAACATAGGTTATGACCCCTCTTTGGAATGAGCTCAGTGCCACTGAATTTCGAATTGAATTTCGAATCGAAAAGCGAATCGAATTTCGTCGTTAAGAAATACGATATCGGGCGGAATTTTTCTCCTCGGATAACTTCCTTTTTATATGCTCGCTGTACATGTTCGAACTGATCATAGAAAAAGGTCGAAGAATATAATAAACACCATAATTCACATTCCTGTAGCAGCCTAGGATGTTTATTTTTCGTGCAATACGAGAAGGTTGTTCCCATTTGTTAACGCCTCGTGGGAATAATCCTCCGCATGTTACTCAGAAATAACCATCGTTACTAGCCTTCGCTGAAATAGCTTGTGCGTGCAACGCCGGGTGTTTCTTGAGAAGGTGGTTCCATAGGGGTGTCGTCGTGCCGGCTGAGTGTGCTTCATACACAACATTGCACTCAGTACACGTTTAAGTCTCTGCGAGTTTATCGTGCATAAAATATTTGTGGACCGCAGATTGAGGCTGGTTTGATGCCATATTGAAGAATGAAGTCACACAACGTTCTAAAGAGTATAATCCCACAGAACAGAATGACGCTCGATTCAGGCTAGCAAATGATCGAATCCTTACCTAAGTATTCACGTGCTTATTGGTGAACAACATAGTTCAGTGAGTTGTCGGCATCGCTTTGAAATTACCGTTTGAGTGACTTGCGCTCTTCTCTGCGTAATCAACATTGCCACAATTTATTCGCAGACCAGTGTCGGCAAAAAACCTTTGATGTATTGTAACCGCCTGTCTACTCACAAAAAAAAAAACGGAACACAGTGTTGATCGAAGTTATGCATTGATCTAGTGATTACTTGAGTGTACCAACGGGACATTTGCGACAAAATAACGTATAACATATGATGGATCCAGATCGTGTTGTTATTAATATATGCACTTTAATTCATCAATTTCAACGGGTGATAAATATGGGAAATCTGAGGGTTTCCGAGCGAGTTTATGATAAAAGTAGGCCCATTTCAAACAATTGTCAATTTGAACACATTCGAATTACTATGTTCGAATGGAATCGAATCGAATAATGAAGTTCGAATCGAATTTCGAATCGAATTTCGAATATTCGCAGCCCCCTAGAGTTGCACTTACAAGGATGGACAGATGGACAGACGGATGGACAGGGTGATTCCTATATACCCCCCAAACTTTGTTTGCGGGAGGTATAAAAACTAAGTGAAAGGAACTCCAGATTATTTAAAGGGTTCCCACTGATATAAGAAAATCAAATTTAAGCACTATTAAGCACTTTTCAAGGACACTGACCATGATTTGCAAGGAGTGTTATAGTTTTGAACTTACAACACCATAGCAACCCGAAGAATTTCAGTCTCGAGGACCTCTTCTCTGCAAAACCCAACCAGCTTGAAAAATATATCCTTCCCTGAGTTCAACAAGGAGCCATCTGCAATGCTAAAGCATTGCAGATGATGCCTTGTTGCACTCAAGGGTCAATATAGAGATCAAATAATTGTGATTCCTGACAATTTTGTGACATCACATATATGTGGGTGGGGTTATCCTAAGATGTATTTTCTGAAGTTACAGGAGTGATGGAAAATCAAGTATTTTTTCAAGGATAGAAACAATTTCACACACTTTTCAAGGAAGCAAGCCTGAAAATAAGCAATCTGTCATTTACAGAATGAGGTCCCCTGAGGGTGAATTTGCTGATGCTACATGTATCTCATACCGTGTTCCAATTTATCCTCTGGGTACCTCTTGCTGTTTAGGTAGGGGTTCACAGAGGGTAAATTTTGTGATGGTTGAGCAGGGTAGTATTACCAAATTAACCCTCTGAGGTCCTTATTCTGAAGATGACAGTCTCCTTATTTTCAGGCTTGCAAGAAAGGGGCCAAAATTCAAGAACTTCCCATTTGAGTGGGAAACCTGATTTAGCTTTATAATTACTGTTCAAGTTATCACATATTGATAATCATGAAACTATCAATAAATGAGTAAAAAGTGCAATAACACTATCAATTTTCAATAAATCAACACTTTTTTCAAATTTGTCAAAGACAATGTCAATATTAAGCTGTATGCCGAAAGTTATTGAAATCTGATGATTACTTTTCAAGTTATCACATAAACATCAAAAACAAAGTAAAACAGAGTGCACAAATCACAAATAAGGCTATAAATTTTTAATAAATCAACGTGATTTTGTGATCTTTGATCTAATTCATGACAGCGTTAGATTAAGAAGCACATAAAGCATTTATTGAAAGCTGATGTTTTCTTCACATGTGAAACATTAAAAATGCCGATAGGATCATCGATCCAATGTCGAGTTGTGACAGCACAAAAGTGGGTTTAATCATTATCAACTTATCGTCCAGAAACCAACTGTTTACAATTTATTATGTTCAAGGTCACTGTAACCTTGGCCTTTGACCTAGTGAGTCCAATATAAATAGATGTCTTTCTCTCACCTAAGCCAACCTACCTATGAAGTTTCATGAATGTGGGTCCAAACCATTTTCAAGTTATAGTCTGGAAACCAATTGTTTATGATTTACTATGTTAAAGGTCACTGTGACCTTGACCTTTCACCTAGAAAGTCCAAAATAGGGTTCTTCCTCTCACTGATGCCAACCAACCTATGAAGTTTCATGAACATAGGTCAAACCATTATCAAGTTATCATCCAGAAACCAATTGTTTATGATTTACTATGTTCAGGATCACTGTGACCTTGACCTTTGACCTAGTGAGTCCAAAATAAATAGGGTTCTTCCTCTCACGAAGGCCAACCTACATATGAAATTTCATGAATGTGGGTTGAACCGTAGTTAAGTTATCATCCGAAAACCAATTGTTTACAATTTACTATGTTCAAGGTCAGTGTGACCTTGACCAAGCACGTCCAAAATTAATAGGGTTCTTCCTCTCACTGATACCAATCTATCTGTGAAGTTTCATGAACATGGGTTGAACCATTATCAAGTTATCATCCAGAAACCAATTGTTTACGAGGCCCAACGCCCGCCCGCCATTCATCAAATTATAAGTCGAGTTTGACTTCATCACAACTCAACTAAAAATCCAGCAAGAGGATCACAGGTTCAGAAGTCGAGTTTTGACATTAAGTTCTGAAAAAATAGGCTATTTATAGTAACAGTGACCTTGACCTTGGAGTCCCAGACTCCGAAATCAATAGGTGTCTTCACTTTCTATAAGGTAACCTCTGGTATAAGTTTGGTAAAGGTGCGTCAAATAGAACTAAAGTTATTGCCCGGAAACCAATTTGTCACAAAATATTTTATTGATAATACCAATGACCTTGACCTTGGGGCCCCAGACTCCAAAATCGATAGGTGTCTTCCCTTCCTATAGGGTAACCTGTGGTATAAGTTTGGTGAAGATACACGGAATAGAACTAAAGTTATTGCCCGGAACAATTTGTCAAAAAATATTCTATTTATAGTAACAGTGACCTTGACCTTGGAGTCCCAGACTCCGAAATCAATAGGTGTCTTCCCTTCCCATAGGTAACCTCTGGTATAAGTTTGGTAAAGGTGTGTCAAATAGAACTAAAGTTATTGCCCGGAAACCAATTTGTCATAAAATATTCTATTTATAGTAACAGTGACCTTGACCTTGGAGTCCCAGACTCCGAAATCAATAGGTGTCTTCCCTTCCTATAGGGTAACCTCTGGGATAAGTTTGGTTAAGGTGCCTCAAATGGAACTAAAGTTATTGCCCGGAAACCAATTTGTCACAAAATATTCTATTTATAATTACAGTGACCTTGATCTTGGGGCGCGAGACTCTGAAATCGATAGGTGTCTTCCTTTCCTATAGGGTAACCTCTGGTATAATTTTGGTAAAGGTGCATCAAATAGAACTAAAGTTATTGCCCGGAAACCAATTTGTCACAAAATATTCTATTTATAGTAACAGTGACCTTGACCTTGGCGTCCCAGATTCCGAAATCAATAGGTGTCTTCCCTCCCTATAGGGTAACCTCTGGTATAATTTTGGTAAAGGTGCGTAAAATAGAACTAAAGTTATTCCCTGAAACCAATTTGTCACAAAATATTCTATTTATAGTAACAGTGACCTTGATCTTGGGGCGCGAGACTCTGAAATCGATAGGTGTCTTCCTTTCCTTTTGGGTAACCACTGGTATAATTTTGGTAAAGGTGCATCAAATAGAACTAAAGTTATTGCCCGGAAACCAATTGTTTACGCCCGCCGGTCATTTCATCAAACTATAAGTTGAGTTTGACTTTTGACTAAAAATAGGGGATCAGCATTCTACATGATGGGTCGCTTCAAGAGGAGGGGGGGGGGGATGTGGCATGTGACACCTTTGTTAGCAAAACAAACTACAAATGGAAAAATTAACACGCCCAATCCTGTTCAGAAAATGGGAGATGTGAACTCAACTCATCAAAAGGATATAGGTGTATTACGTGCATGATCATTTGTGTTAAAAGTTTTAAAGTAATATTATTAATATGGTAAATCCTGGTTGAAAACAAAACTTTACGTTAAGAATTCATTGAAATGTGACTGCTAAAGTCGAAATCAATTTGCATACAGTATCTTCGGTGCTTTCAATGCTTTGCAAAGCCACACTGAGCTTCCAAAAGTTGAACATTCCAAATGCATTGATATAACCAAAGTATTGTCAATACCTCTGCCATAGGTGTTTCAATAGTTGAATTATACATTACATCCAACAAGGGCAATAACTCTTAAATACCCTGACACAGTTGGTTTGAAATCCCCTTCATATTATCACCCAAACTCTATATGTTAAATGTGGAAAAACAATCTTTAAAACAGTTTCTTTGAAAGGAGACAACAAAAAATGGTAAGTGATTGATGGCAGGAAATTCTAAGTCCAACAAGGGCAATAACTCTTAAGGAAATACTTGGACACAGCAGGTTCCCTATCCCAATCAAGATATCATCACCAAAAAGGCTATATATTAAGTGTGGTAAAAAAAATCTAGAAATAATTTCTTTTCAGGGCTCATATTTCATCCAAATTTGGGAGAATCCATTTGGATTCCAGCGAAAATGGTTTTGAGAATCCATACCAACTAGGAGTGTTCCAGAATCCCATCAGGCCATCATGGTTGAACACCCGTTGTATAAAGATAACACATGTTAGCCCTTTACCAAACACAGCTTTTTTATTTTTTTTTTTTTTTTTATTAACTGAATTTGATAATTTTTAAAAATATATGCAATATTTATCAACAATAAACCTTACAAATACGGATGCCACTGTAACTGCCACATTGAGCAGATTCCAACAACAGTCATATTTATACAATTTTATTGATAAAGGGTCAGCATATTTTAGGCTTGCCACGATTATGAAATTCCATTGTCGATTAATCAGAGCCCAAAATCGACTTTTTTTACCACGTTTTTTAACAAAGGGTTGACGAAAACGATATGGCTGAATGGTCCTAAAGGTAGGTATAACCAGGCGTTTGGCCGTGTACATTTCAAATAACATGGTGACATACCCGGTAGTCAACGATCCATCATTCCCACATTATAAGGCTTGAAGAATGTCGGAATGATCGTTTTGTTGACCATATTCTGTTAAGTTGGTCGATCGTCTGCCATACCGTTAAACAGTAATACACCCTGACGCCCAAAATTCAGATGAAACATAACAGTGAGCAGCCAGAAGGAACTAGGCCTGATCCGAGGGAGAGGGTTTTACAACTTACAAGGACTATTCTGCCGGACCCTGGAAGGGCACTGAGGATGTAAAAAGTCTGCCCCCCCCCCCCCCCCTCCTTCCGCACACACACTCACGATAATTAATCAATGGTGGGAAACGTTGTGATTTTCGGGTTTCTAACACGAAAGAGTGACCCAAGGGAACTAACTCTAGTTTTCTGATGCAAAATAGATTAAATATTTTGTATTACAAAATTGGCGATGCAAATTTCATCAAACGCAGCGAGTTTCATTTCGTGTTGTTCAAAGTAAAGATTTATGAGCAAAGAATGGTTATTGGAAATGTTGCTGACATGACGAGAGCAGTAATACTTGAAAATAACTTTCATATTTTCCACCCCAAAAATCATTAAAGTGGGAGGTAATTACCGCAAACATTTCCGAATTGGACTTAGAAAAATGACAATGTATTTGGGTGGGGGGGGGGGGGGGGGGGGGGGAGGGAGCTGAGGCTGCCCTCCTTTACCTCCATATGGTCTACCACTGTCGTTTATACATCCAGAAAAGTTCCCATCATGTATATACAGCGTGATCACGTTCTGGCAAGGCAGTGGTGTCGTTATAAATGCGGTGGGGTAAAAAAAAAAGTCGGCTTTAAAATTTTAAGTCGATCAATCGGCATGACCGACGATTAGTCGACTTTTTGCATAATCACGGCAAGCCTAGCATATTTCAGGTCATGTTAGACTGGCATTGGTTAATTTGCTGCTATGTTAGATAAAGGGTTAAATTGGCTCAACTGTTTTCACATGGCTCCCAGCAGAAGTGGAGCAAAAATCTACATGGATTCTCGTGGGTTTTGTTCCGTGAATGTTTGCGTGAATCGATTCTAGGCAAAATATAAGCCCTGCTTAACGTGATGACAAAAGAAATAGTAATGTGTTAAAAATAAAATTCTATGTTCAACGAGGGCAATAAACTGTGTGGTGGGGGATAAAAAGAATACCTACATTTTATGAGCAAGTACCAGTATTACTGTATTCGTCCCTGCAAGGAAATCTAAATTTTATTTCCCTGTAGTCACTCATGAGATAATTCTGGTACCTACTTAAAAACAGCAAATACGAACTTCAGTTGTAACTGCAACTACTGTGCAGTCGTCGTGAACTGGTTGTGTGTGGACAGTGATGTCTACCGATGTGTTTACCAGGTAATAAAAATCATCATCAGCAAAATTTTAATTAACCCTTTACCCAACGTAACGGCCAAAACCGGCCAGCGCTATTCTCAAAAATCGCCTATTAATTTTAATTATTTTTTTCATTTTTTGTCTCCAAAACATAGGTTATGACCCCTCATTGGAACGAGCTCGACGAGCTCGTTCCAATGAGGGGTCATAACCTATGTTTTTGAGACAAAAAATGAAAAAAAATTAGTTATTCAATAATTTTTTTTGCAAGTGTCGTCTGCTTTTCATGTTAGGTAAAGGGTTAATAAAGCACCAGAATGTTGTACCCGGTGCTTCATTCATTTAATTTTTGATGATTATTCTTAAAATCAAGTGTTTGGAATCTTATTATTGCATCCGTGGAAATATTGCCCACGTATGGAAAGTGACCAGTCCACGGCAGCCGAACTATAAAGCATTATCACTTAGCACTATCCAACATTATCCTGTGGTCAGCAAATGGTAATATTGTTTGTTGAGCCCTAAAATTTCTACAGCACAAGCACATAAGGGTATGAACCTTTGTCCTCCCATCTGGGTGGTTGAGTTCCAAAAGACTCTGGGCATACGATATACAAACTGCCGTCATTAGCTCCAGTGAAATTCTTTCAAAAGTGGTATAGTTTAACCATTTACCTACAGTTAAAACTGGAAGTCCCGTCATGAAATGCGCACAAATAGCACGTCGATCTGTGCTTTGATCTACACGTTATGACCATAGTAAGGCTATCAAATTCTGTACATATGGCCTGTGCACAAGCAATGTTTCAGGTAACCTGGAGGTCCATTGGCAGAAACACTGCCTGTGTTTGCTATGAGTAACCAGAACATGCCGTGCTTTGGATGCCATTCGATATGGCAATTGCATGCAATTCCTACACGCAATTAAGCCTAGACAAGCGCACAGTTTCTGACAGGACTTCTAGTTTTAACTGTAACAAATCGGCAGAATCCACCTGTGTAATATACAAAATCAGCAGTTGAAAATCAATTATTTTTTAAAAAATGTCAACAAAACCATATCATATAACCCCTCATTGGAATGAGCTTGTTGAGCTCGTTCCAATGAGAGGTCAAATGTTATGGTTTTGTTGGAAGTTTTTCAAAAATTTGAAAAAATATTTAAAATAATAAATTTTGATATCGTCTACATTGGATAAAAAGGGTTAATGAGACTTGAGACACTTGAAGATCAGAAAGTAGCATGAAACAAACACTTTTATTTCCAGAAACAAATTCCAACTGACTCACAACTGTGACAATTTACAATTTTATAGTGTCGTCAAAGGTTCTGGATATGGCTTTGCATTTTGCATCAGGTCTTTACTCAACTATTTATTTATTGGCGTTTAAGGTCACATATTTATGCACAATGGCTAATCATGACCGTGACAGTTTTACGGGTGGAGGAAGTCGGAGTACCCGGAGAGAACCACCGAGCAACGACGAGCAGCTGCCAGCTCCCCAACATCGTAACTCCGCACTGCAGCACAGGCAGGGTTAGATTGGTTGAAGACATGCGCATCATCGACGTGCAGTACGCCTTAGTACACGGCGTCATCGTGCCCCCACGCGGGCAATGGAGATGAAGTGTCTTGCCCAAGGACACAACACGGTTGCCGTAGGTGGGATTCGAACCGAGGACCTCTCGGCTTGCAGCCTGCACCTCTACCTACTGAGCCACCGCGCTCCCTTTTACTCAGCTAAAAAGATATCAAAATTTGTTACTTTATAACTATTTCCACATTTTTCAAAAACATATATGAGACACGTCATTAGAACAAGCTTCACAAGCTCTTTCCAATGAAAGTCACGATATGATTTTGTTGAAATTTTTTGGAAACATAATTTTTTTTACAGCTGCTCAATTTGTAAATTATGTAGGCAGATGCAACAGATTAAACAGGTAAAGGGTTAAATTTAACCCTTTACCCAATGCAGACAATATCAAAATTTATTATTTTAAATATCATATTTTAAATTTTTTCAAAAAATTTCAACAAAACCATATCATGTGACCCCTCTTTGGAACGAGCTCGACGAGCTCGTTCCAAAGAGGGGTCACATGATATGGTTTTGTTGAAATTTTTCGAAAAATAATATTTTTTCAGCTGCTGAATTTGCATATTACACGGGCGGATGCAGGCGATTCGTTGGGTGAAGGGTAAATGGCAAAATATTTTTTCTCAAGGACCACTGTATAGTTGTGTGGTATTGAAATTTCGAGTTCTGTTTTGGCATCGCTATTTTTGTAATGATTTACCACTGTATCGGTATGAAATTTGGTATCCACATGATACATCAACGCACACCAATACCAATATCAAATATTTTTTATATACTACCCAGCTGCAGATCCCCCGTTTTACAGCAGACAAAGCCACCAAATTGTAAAATTGTTGTAAGTGACACAGGCAATTGTCATCGGTCATTCGATGTAACAAAACAGCCGAGAGAAAATACTCCCTGCATATTTTTTCTCAAATTTTTGTTACATCAAATGACCAGAGGTGACGACTGCCTTTAGAAATACACAATCCGTGGGCTCTTCTTTTCATGAATTCTGCAAAATATTCTGTTGTTTACCCTCTTAATTTTTAACAAATGTCCAGAAAATATTTCAGTATCGAAATTTCTGTATTTTGAGATTCCCTCGGTGCAGTAACTTGGTACTGACTCAGTACTATGGTATACCGCCCATTTCTTGACTACTGTTTTTTAGAACATTTCTAGGGCTGATTTTGGGGCCTTAGCCAAGATAAAATGCATGGATGCTGGATATATTGTTATTCTTAACATTTCAATATTATTTTTTTCAAGTACTTACTATTTTGCTGAATCTGTGAGTTGATATTCTCTCCTCCTGTCGTAACATTCTTGAATGCCTGAATCACTCCATAACTGACTGATAGCATCTACAAATTGTTTTTCAAAAGTTGTGACTGTTTCATAATCTATTTGTTTTATCATATTACTATTTTCCTGAAAAAAAGTAAAAAATTGTTCATTAATCTTCATTCTTCTAGATGGAAGAATCGATCACTGATATTGAAGAGTACAATGATCGACAATCATTCGTTCAGTTCAGAATCAAATTAACTAATTCATAAAAATCGTCTCTTGAGCTGGGATGTTTTTCAGTTTTCTGGTTCAGGTCCAGTTTTGATGCAAACCAGAAAACCGAAGTGCCAAATCGAGCAAAAACTGACCGAATGGTCTTACTGTGTTTGTGCATAGAATTAAACTGATCCAACTGTTTTACGGAGAGGGAACTGGACCAATGGTACATGTCGACTTTGGCCATTTAGTTATCGAGCAAAGGGGCAAATACATCGTATTCTTATTGTTAAATCTTCTCTCTTATTGTCTTGTCCAAGAGAGGTACAGAACAAGGCAGTCTGGAAATGAGACGGGTGCGGATGCAATGCTCCAACAGCACCCGTGTTTTCTATTTTACAGGACCTAAAAAATGCACTTGTTGAAAAATATTGTAGAGCACCAATATACTGTGAGGGCACATAAATGCGTGTTTTGAGAAATCAGCACTCTGTGACCAGTGACAAGTTACTGTCATAATTCAGCAATTCCTTTGAACACTAGTGGTATTTTCCATACCAGTTCAATGGCAGCAATTAGTGGTCTACCCCACACATTTACTGAGCAGCCATCCTATTTAATGGCATTATCATTTTCCTGGCTAGAAAAGCGGTCACACATATTCAAAGGGTTAAGGTTTAACCCTTTACCTAACATGAAAAGCAGACGACACTTGCAAAAAAAATTCTTGAATAACTTATTTTTTTCATTTTTTGTCTCAAAAACATAGGTTATGACCCCTCATTGGAACGAGCTCGACGAGCTCGTTCCAATGAGGGGTCATAACCTATGTTTTTGAGACAAAAAATGAAAAAAATAATGAAAATTAATTGGCGATTTTTGAGAATAGCGCTGGCCGGTTTTGGCCGTTACGTTGGGTAAAGGGTTAAGGTGTTTGGTGACAGTATTCCCTCAAAAATTCCTATACTAACATTTTATGGGTGCAATTTACTCTCGTCTCTGATTTCGCAGGAGCTTAAAACTGCACCTGTCAATTTTGTTCATTTCCAGCACTGACAAGTCCAAGTTAGTTCAAGTTACGGAACCTGAAGTGATGTTTACTATATGTTCTTAATACATTGAAAAACTGAGCTGAAACAGAAGATTTTTCCTGAAACCGAATCTGGAAAAAACAAAAAGCCCAGCTCTAATCGTCTCTTTTAGGGTTTTGCTTTGTTTATAATCACATAACTTTGACAAACGGGGAAACCGATGTTCTTGAAACCACCTGGCTGTATCGGCCTAAGTTATGGTCTGAATCATCCAAAACTAGTCTGATTTGAATTGTACATGGTCCGAATCGTCCAGATCATACACGATATGGACGCACCAAATGATTCTTCCTTTTCACATCATATTGGTTGCAAAATGGTTGAAACAAATGTCTGTAAGATTTGTTTCTTCATTTTCCTTTCAAGGCAAATTTATCTGTATTACAAGGCAACTAACTGGTAACCAATTAAAGGTTGCAAAAGATCTGTCTACATGCGATAATTTTTTATGTTGTCTTTGTATCAATTATGAGCCATTAAGCCCATTACCTCATGGTACATTGTTCCAGTTTTAATACTGATAATTATCTGTTTTTGTGTAATCACATTTTTTCAGCGGAGATTAACCCACATATGTGAGGGTTTAAGCAAGGCCAGCTGAGAGGTCAATGACGGGCTGCAATCCCCTTCCTCATGAAACTTGAATATTCACACCAAAAAGGTTAAATATTCTGGTCGGTGACCCCGATTCCTAACGTCTTTGATCTTCAAAGTCGCCAAGAAAATGTTGTCTACCATTCTATAGAAATAGCAGCAAGAAACAGGATCACAATATGTACATTCATTTGTCTGAACAACAGAGCCCCTGAGCACATCAATGGGACTGTAAGCATCAAAGAAAAATGAATAATGGGGAACGAGTCGAAATACATGACATCTCTTTTTATGAAGGTATTCGTGTTCTTAAATGTCTAGAAAAAGCTTGAACACTTTCTAAACACCTTGAGACAATCTGTATAGGTCATTCGCCTTTCAGTCCGTCGGTTTACAGCCTTGTGTGTTGATACTATTGAAAGTTTAAAAGCGATACTCTGCTCAGTCAATCAGTCAAAGACTTTGCAGTTGTGTCAGTACCTGTGTACTTGGCCCCATTACACTTGTACTTTTGGCATCCGTGTGAAAAAAAAACTTTATTTTAGAAGTGCCTTTTGTAAAATCCTTCTTTATGACTCACTGAAAGCAATTGGCAACCTTATTTCTGAATTGCTTTGATTAGGGCCCTGAGAATTCTCATTTCTGACTTGATTCGAATACAGAATCGAATCTTGCAAAAAGACTTGAATCTGAATCAAATTTATTTCTTCGGCAAATAATCTATTAAGAAGCTTTATTGGAAATTCTCTTTGTCTTATATCATAACTGCATTGAACACCCACAAAAAGAACGGACATCGGAGCCATCATAGTATTCCACTGTTTAGCTCCATCATAGGGAAAAGGGAAGAATCCAAGACGAAACAGATATATACAATTCTTAAATGGGTGGGAGGAGTCAATATTATGACACACAGTTTATAATGTCAGGTTCAAAGGCAGATCTGACTGAGAGGTATTCAGAAGAGTCCGTTGGAATTTCATCCGACATCAGCACAACTGAATAGTGCCGGTAAACACCCCCTCTATTGCCTGTTAATGGGCAGTAACTTTATCGACTTTTAACCCTTTACCTAACATGAAAAGCAGACAGCACTTGCAAAAAAATTCTTGAATAAGGCCTAAAAAAAATAAAAATCTGTTTCTCAGGCCCTCCCACATGGTCCTTTTGGCTGCCGCATGCTGTCTTTTTATAACCAATGTAAACTTCAAAAAAAATAATAATTAAATGTTTTATGTCTGATATTTAACCCAAGTTAAAAAAATGATAAACTTGTCCCTTGAGTGCAAGAATGCTTTGCAATGCTTTAGCATTGCAAAGACTTCTTGCTCTCAAGGGACGAAATGCACCACCACCCATGCTATTCCGTAGATTATGAGGACAAAAACATAAACCTTGAACATGAACTTTTGATGGCAAAAAAACAATTACAGAAATAAAAAATAAAATAAAAAACCGCTCGCCCGCATGCAATTTTACAAATAATGGCCCGAGAAACAGATGATCTACATTGCGTGGCCTAACTAATTTTTAAAACATTTTGTCTGAAAAACATAGGTTATGACCCCTCGTTGGAACGAGCTCAATGAGCTCGTTCCAACGTGGGGTCATAACCTATGTTTTTGAGACAAAAAAATGAAATGAAAGTGTCAATGACACTGTAGCTCAACTTGTCAAGACAAAGACATGTACATGTATAGTATGTGACACAGCAATGACAAACATATAGGTAATGTCCTGATAACAAAGGTACATATAAAGTAATGTAACGGTCTGTACATAAATACTGACCATTGCCTGTAACAAATGTATAGGTAAAGTATTGTAAAGGTTGGTGACAGTCAGATGCTAAACAAGAAAAGAAATCTTTTAGTCCCAGAGTGGGTCTGACTGAACCCCAAAATATTTGTTCTAATAGCACAGTGATAACAAAGGCACCCTAAAACACACTCGTTCCTGTCCCAAGGTGAAAACAAAGGTACCCAAGAAGTTTTGTGAAGATCAGTTCATAAATACGGGCTGTATGGAACTTGTGACAAAAAACTGATTGGACCTAATTTCGGTACAAAATGGCCACTGGCAGCCATCTTGAATTTTGGACCGCACCCAGAAACACTCGTTCTCATCCCAAGGTGATAACAAAGGTACCCAAGAAGTTTTGTGAAGATAGATCGGTTCATAAATACAGCCTCTACCCTGAGCCGTATTGACATGTGTGCTTACACTGTGTAAGTAGCACTGAATAAATCAAAGTTCATCTAATTTGCATAATTTCTGCACGAAAAAAAAACCCTTACAATATGTGATGTATTCCATGTTACTAAACATTCATACAAAAATTTAATCAAATCAGAACTTTCATACAGAAGTTCTGTACAAAAGACTGATTGCACTAATTTTGGTACAAAATGGCTGCTGGTGGCCATCTTGAATTTCGGACCACACACAAAAACACTCGCTCTCATCAAACGGTGATAACAAAGGTACCCCAAGAAGTTTCGTAAAGATTGGTTCATAAATATGGCCTCTAGTCTGAGCTGTATAGAAGTTGTGTACAAAAAACTGATTAGACCTAATTTCGGTACAAAATGGCCACTGGCAGCCATCTTGAATTTTAGACCGCACCCAGAAACACTCGTTCTCGTCCCAAGGTGATAACAAAGGTACCCAAGACATTTCGTGAAGATCAGTTCATAAATACAGACTCTAGTCTGAGCCGTATTGACATGTGTACTTACTGTGTGTAAGTTGCACTGAAAAAATCAAAGTTCATCTAATTTGCATAATTTCTGCACAAGAAAAAACCTGTATTATATGTGATGTATCCCATGGTACTAAACATTCACACAAAAAATTATTCAAATCAGCGCTTTCATATGGAAGTTCTGTGCCAAAAACTGATTGCACCTAATTTGGACCCAAAAACACTTGTTCTCGTCCCACGGTGATACCAAAGGTACCCAAGAAGTTTCGTAAAGATCGGTTCATAAATACGGCCTCTAGCCTGAGCCGTATTGGCATTTGCACTTACAGTGCTGAAAGTAACACCAAAAAACATCAAAATTAGTCTAATTTGCACAATTTACGCACGAGAAAAAAACCCGTATTATATGTGGTGTATCCCATGGTACTAAACATTCATACAAAAAATTATTCAAATCAGAGCTTCCATATGGAAGTTCTGTACAAAAAACAGATTTCTGCATCGTCGGTAGAAAATGGCGGCTGGCAGCCATCTTGAATTTTGGACCGCACACAAAAACACTCGTTCTCGTCCCACTGTCATAACAAAGGTACCCAAGAAGTTTCGTAAAGATCAGTTCATAAATACGGCCTCTAGCCCGAGCCGTATCCAATTGTTGACAATTGACAGATGGACAGACGGACGACGGGCCATGACAAAAGCTCAAATTTGGCTTCGCCAAAGTTGAGCTAAAAATAATGAAAATTAATTGGCGATTTTTTAGAATAGCGCTGGCCGGTTTTGGCCATTACGTTGGGTAAAGGGTTAAGGTCTTTCGCTTGACAGACGATTTTCACATGATTGACCAGTTCTCTGGGTGCATATACAGTTAAAACTAGAAGTCCTGTCATGAAAAGCGCATAAAAAGCACGTTGATATGCGCGTTAATGTACGCGTTAAGGCCCAAGGAAAGCTATCAAATTATGTACATATGGCCTGTGCACAAGCAATGTTTCAGCCAATGGACCTCCGGGTAACCCGGAGGTCCATTGGCAGAAACACTGCATGTGTTTGCTATGAGTAACCAAGAGAACCTGCCGTGCTTTGGATGCCATTCGATATAGCAATTGCGCGCAATTCCAACGTGCAATTAAGCCTAGATAAGCGCACTATTCGTGACAGGACTTCTAGTTTTAACTGTAATGAGCAAGAGAAAACCCAGTGTCTTTTTAATTGCAAAAACCCTGCCGTTATTACATGTTGCAATGGTGATTTTCCGACTTCGCGAGTCGAATCCACCGGAACAATGTTCCAATTTCCTCTCGATGAATATGTTTAAACTAATTGCGAGGATTCAAAAAGTTGAATCCATGTTAACGGACAACAAATCGATTGAATCCCATGAAAGATTTGAATCCCATGAAAGATTTGGATCCCAATCGAATCTTGAAGCTTTGCAGTGCCATAGATTTGATGTACTGATTACTCTGAACATCGCATGATTGACGACTGATATTGGAATTCCATAGCAACCTTGAAAGGTGAGGTAGATCCCTGCCAATATTCGATTCTTCAAGTCAAAGTCGAGTCGATCAAAAAATTCGAGCCAAATTGGAGTCGAAAATATAATCAGGAATATAAAAATCGAATATGAAAAAACTTCCCGAAATGTCTTGGTATATGTACATTTAATACTGGCTAACTTATCAAAAACAATGCAAGGAATTTAGCGTGAGCCGATAGCACATGGAACTTACAGTGTATTACCAATGTCATTTGGAATCATGCATGTTGCGTGATTCCAAATGACATCGGTAATACACTCATATTTTACAGTGGATAAAGCTACAGCTATATCCACGTGTAATACATGTAAAACTTTCTACAAAACCCAAGCAACAGGGACAACATCTCACCTCTGGTACACTTCAGTAAGAGGCATCCATCGCTTCATAAGGAAAACTGGACGTGGCCAAGCTTAAAGTCGAGAAGGGAGCAAAGCAATCACAGGTACAGTTAAAACTAGAAGTCCTGTCACGAACTGTGCGCTTATATAGGCTTAATTGCGCGTAGGAATTGCGCGCAATTGCCATATCAAATGGCGCCCAAAGCATGGCAGGTCCTCCTTGTTACCCATAGCAAACACAAGCAATGTTCCTGCCAATGGACCTCCGGGTTACCCGGAGGTCCCTTGGCTGAAACTTTGCTTGTGCACAGGCCATATGTAAGAATTTGATAGCCTTACTATGGTCATAACGCATAGATTAACGCACAAATCGACGTGCTATTTGTGCGCATTTCTGGACAGGACTTCTAGTTTTAACTGTACAAACAGATTCTTTTTCTCTTATTCAACCATGCGTTCAAGTGTGCTGCATTGTTAATTACAAACTCCTAAATGTTAGCATGAATGTGTGGATAAATCATCAGCATAATGCCAAAACAATCCTAATGTGGCTTTTTTCAAACTGGAAATATCACGTACGAAAACGCACTCGGACACCTAGTTTCGGCTAACTTGGGTCGAATTTGATGTTCAGTCGTCTTTAACAACATTTTTTTTGGCAAGTTCGAGTCGAAAGTCGAGTCGAAGAAAAATCCATATTTGCAGGGGCTGAATGAGAGGGTTACCCGGAGGTCAGCAGAACACAGTTTCTAGTGGTTATGCTGCATCTTGTACTGTAAATTGTAAGATAAGCGATACAGCATAGTGCAACCCATTTGGTTTGATTCCTTGTGTGACCTGGAAGTTGTTATTTCTGTCACCACAAGGCTTTCTGAAGAAGCCACCCTCGGCAGTATTTTTGCTGTGGTTATTTTTTGTTTCCTCGGCACTGTTGATTGCTGAGGGTGAATTACCAGGGCTGATCTTCACTGCCCTGAATTAGGGATCTGCAAATCACAATTTTTTTCGAACCGAATGTCAAATCAAATTTTGTCTCTGATGAAGATATTGAATCGAATCGAATCTCGAATCGAATTTTAATGAACAAGTTATTTGCTTAGATGCTCAGGCCTGGCAGTCTTAAAAATGCAAGAGGGCTAAAAATCACTCTCTTCACATGGACTAGGGGAGAGATCAGCTCTCCTCAAGCTTACATACAGTTAAAACTATAAGTCCTGTCACGAATAGTGCGCTTATCTAGGCTTAACTGCACGTTGGAATTGCGTGCAATTGCCATATCGAATGGCATCCAAAGCACGGCAGGTTCTCCTGGTTATTCATAGCAAACACATGCAATGTTTCTGCCAATGGACCTCCAGGTTACCCGGAGGTCCACTGGTTGAAACATTGCCTGTGCACAGGCCATATGTACAGAATATGATAGCTTTAATTGGGCCATAACGCGCATATCAACGTGCTATTTGTGCGCATTTCATGACAGGACTTCTAGTTTTAACTGTAGCTAAAAGTGGCAAAATGAAGTTGTACTATTAATGAATTCTGCATAGTGGGCTTTGTACATTTTATCTGGCGCTACTAACATGGAAGTCTCTGTGAGATGGCTACACTGCCCCTCCCACACGTCTGGGCCTTGGCAAGGCCCGGAGGTGTGCGAGGGGCAGTCTGGCCATCTCGCAGAGACCACTAACATAGCAGAGATCTGAAACAGGTACATTTGGGGATGAATATTTACTATATTAAATTGCGACTGCTGCTTGCATTCATTATATAACCAGCATTCAATCCGTATTTGTATTAGGAGTACGATGGGGATGTAACCAGCATTCAATCTGTATTTGTATTAGAAGTACAATGGGGATGTACGTTGTAACTGCAACAATACCCAAATTGATGTTGCAAGAGAATGTTCAGTCATCTCGGAATCTCCCCAGATTGGAGATCAAACCCATGACCTCCAGCATGAGAGACCAGCACACGAATCCACTTTGTCACCACCTCACTCCCTTACTCCAGTCTGTTTGCATGGGTACAAAACGACTCAGTGTGAAGTGACTCAGTACGAAGTGGTAAAGGAATGAAAGTGTCAATGACACTGTAGCTTAACTTGACGTGTGTAGTGTTTGATGAAAAGGATAATGTTCAATGTTTATGAAAGGGTTATGAAATAAGACAAGAAATGTGATAATTGAGAATAAGTTAATTTCTGTTCCCTACAATGTTTTCAATAAGAATAATTTGAAGAGTAGACTGTATTCAAGAATTGAAGCCTGGGTTGATGTGGCCCTCACAGTTTTAATGTATGTGAACCAAAGTTATCAAGTTGCAGTAAAATCATTCCAAAACGAGTCATCCTACCAAGTTACAATGAAATCCCTTCATAAATATGAGTCGCAGACTTTACTGAAAAAATCTAGGTCATGTGCCGGTCCGGCGGTCCCGATCATGACCAAAATAGGATAGTCTCATCTAGATATCATACAAAGTTATCCTACCAAGTTACAATGAAATCCCTTCATAAAAACAACCTGTGGACAGTGTTAAAGGAATCTAGGTCACGTGACCAGATGGTGGTAACGAATGACCGATCGGGACCAAAATACTACAGTCTCATCTAGACATCATACCGAGTTATCCTTCCAAGTTACAATGAAATTGCTTCATAAAAATGAACTGTAGACTGTGCTAAAGGTTTTCGAGTTTTGGGCCCATGCTGCCGTCACAGTTGATTGAATGCGACCAGAAGGGACGTTCTCATCTAGACATGACCTAGAGCCTGCATATGAAATTTTGTGATGATCGGACAAGAACAACGGGGTATAGCCTGTGCTAAAGAAAATGTGATCAGACTCACAGACTTCCGCATGCACTTTGGCAATAGCTTATCTTGACTTCGTCAAATTAAGCTAACAAAACGATGTAGGGGACGAAATGGTAAAGGAACAAAAAGATCTGCAGCCCTATTAGTCGGCCACTCACGATGACTGTCTTTGTAACGCGTCGCTTTAATACCGTTGATTAAGGTTGATGGCACTTCCTGACTTTAATTTTGAGCCTATTTTTGAGGACAAGATTGTATAGTTCGTAGTGTTAACATGTCACTATCACCACAAAAATGCACAATTAGTTGTATCAAACTGGATATTCTGAACTCTTTCCTAAATGAAGATCATTATTCAGTGATAAGTGGGTCTGAGAAATTATTTATTGGTGTTTAAGGTCACATATTTATGCACAATGGCTAATCATGACCGCAATAGTTTTACGGGTGGAGAAACCCGGAGTACCCAGAGAGAACCACCGAGCAACTGTGACCTCCCCAACATACTATCTTCACACAAGCAAGGTTAGCATTGGTTGAAGACAAGTGCACCATCGACGTGTAGCATGCCTTAGTACACAATGCCACCGTGCCCCCCACGCGGGCAATGGAGATGAAGTGTCTTGCCCAAGGACACAACGCGGTTGCCACAGTTGGGATTCGAACCGAGAACCTCTCGGCTTGCAGCCTGCACGTCTACCAACTGAGCCACCGCGCTCCTCATCTGAGAAATTAACTGCACGTCGTGCACGACCCATAGAGAGTCTATAGTCTATACTACTAAACAAACAACTAAACATTGCCAAGTACTCAATTAAATATGAATTAAACGTGTACATGAATAAAGTGTCTAATGTCAATTTTATCCAGTTTTTGTTGGAAATGTAACAAATCGCACAGAGCACGACCGATTCGAAAAAAAATTGAATCTTAGGACTGATTTGGGATCAATCTCAAAGCAGAGGTATGATAGCAAATCGAATCTAAAATATTTGCAGTACCCTACGCTCAATGTACGACGATTCGGTGTCAACTTTTTATTCCTCGATACACTGCATCTCAAGATGATGAACCAATGTGTCAGAAGTTCAAACATACAAAGATTTCAAAGAGTCATAATCGTGGGGGTTGTGATATATGTTATAAATAAATGTCAAAATATATTTACCTAAACTAATTTTACTTTTTGGGCCGTGATGTTACTACATAAAATAACCAATTCCATGTCCGTGAACAACCTTAATTCAACATTTTTCTAACCACAACCGGGGAGAGGTGAATGAGCCTGGTTACCAGACCTAAAACTGGCCTAGCAGAAACCTTGGGGCCTTGGACGAACACAAATGAGTCAAAATTGGATGGAGGTTCAAATTATGGGACAAGGTCATTGGGGTGACCCAGGGGTCACTTACTGCATTTTTTATTATTGCTGGAAATTTTATTTATAATCACCTACTGTACAAATCAAAATATGTTGTATGATAACCACTAAAAGCTATGTACCTTTCTCTTTTTATACACTGATCAGACCAGAATCTGACATCAGTTTATGGAAAACTCTCACTGAGTGCTTTCTGCAAAATGATGTCAGATTCTGGTCTGATCAGTGCAGAAGCAGCAGTAGACTTAGTTTATTGTGGTGGTCATGCTACAAATTATTTTGACTTATACTGTAATGCATTACCCAAGTTCAAACAGATGCCCCGAGAAAATTATTTTTGGGGCTAATTTTGAGGCCTTTCAACCTTGAGAAAGTGAATGGCCGGCATTACCAGTAAAGTAGAACATTCCTTCCACACTGAACAAGCACAGCGCCATTTACCACTATTCCCACATGGAAATGAGTAAGTTCAATAGAGAAATATCAGTATAATCAATTTTCCAAATGCTTGAACGACTGCTCTTCTGGATATCCCTCTTCTACTATTGATTATTGCTTGTCAATACTTTCATTTTCTACCTATAATATTGAATTAACCAACTGCATCTAGTTCAACCGAGCTGGTAAAGCACTGAACCAATTATCTTGATATTGAAAAAAAATTGAAAGTCTGGGTTGGGTTATAATATTGGCCCCTCCAGGGGGAGATCAGGCTAAAAAAATAATAATGGTTTGGTTCCGGTTACCCGACCAATCTTAATCTTGCACCCAGATCCTAACAAATTTTTTAATGAAATTGAAAAAGAAACAAACGACGACACAAATAATGCTGGGTGGTGTTTTGGTATACCAATTTATACATATAATCTGTATCATGTTAAAAACCGTCGCCAACAAATTAAATCATAATTGGTAATGGTTTAACCGAAGTCGTTTTAACTCTGGTATGCAAATTTCAACTTGCTTATCACGGTTTACAAGAAGTGAATTTACTTCACTGGTGTGGATTACATTTTGGTCTTTCCCTTTTAACCACCCTGTCTACCCTCGCAGACCATGCAACCTTTCTTTATTACTTTTCATTCCAAACTGTTCAAGTGGTTTGTCTCGACAGTCACCATTATGACGAAAATGATAGAACATTGTTTACCTCAAACTTGTCAGAAACAAGTTGAGGTGAAAAGCCACAACCACATGTATTGTATTACACAAAGCATGCATAGTCAGTCACATTGAACATTCAACCAATCGCATTCCTGCTATTTAAAACCAGGAAATTTTTCTTTCGAAATGCCAAGGGATTCACTGTAGTTTTACACTTCAACTTCAAAGTGATTGGCTGTTTGCACACGGTGTCGAAATGATTGCATCTTGCCTTCAAAATAGTTTGCATGCAAGTATTTGATACAAGACCGAGGCAAGGTACTCCGTTTTCAAATAAACAAAAGCAAGTCATTTGTGCTTAGTCTGCCAAGATAAATATGATGATACTTAACCAGCCTGTCACAATCACTTAAAATGTCAATATATTTCATGTGCTGAGGTGTGCTAATTTTAACACATCCTGTGATAAAGTGAGACTTGCGAACGCTCACTTCACTTCAAAATCTGAGGACAACTGACGATAATATTATGAAGACACCTCAGAGTCCGTTTCATTTCGATGTTGCAGAATTACACACAAAATGTCCACTGCAATCGCAAATAAAGCGTCTGCTGATAAACTTGTCATTTTGGGTGTAATTTTGAAATTCAGACTCAACAGAATATCAAAGCAGTATATTTTAGTCATAACTAT
The DNA here is from genome assembly GCA_031216915.1 of Pictodentalium vernedei. NCBI lineage: Eukaryota > Metazoa > Mollusca > Scaphopoda > Dentaliida > Dentaliidae > Pictodentalium > Pictodentalium vernedei. The sequence goes on along the minus strand of CM062292.1, from coordinate 80,340,053 downwards.
TGGAAGAATTTGGTCCTAAAAATTAACTCAAGCACAAATTCAAGGGAAAAAAAAAGAAAAAAAAAATATCCCGACCTACCAACACGATTTTTTCTGGCATGTAACTGGAACCAAACCATTAATTTTTTGGGGCCTTTTAGAAAATCTTCCCTAGAAGGCATGCTTCGATGTTGTAGTTGAAATATTACCCAGGAACAGGTGCGAGACTTACCAGCACTGCACTGGACTAGTTGCTAGCAACAGCTTACCGTCAACCTTGTTTGGAAACTCTAACTTTGTTTTCAACATTGGTAGATACTAGTCAGACTAGAATTAGCATGGGAGGTGGCATGGGTCAGATGCTTTTTATGTTAACTTTATATCGATGAAATTATACACATTTTTTGAGACGTCAATGGCTAATACCAAGCTGTAATTCTTGTGAAAAGATTTGAAAGGAAACAAATCGGGCACAGTTGATTTCAAATCAAATCGAATGTCAACTTATGATTCAAAGTCAAATCAAATATCAAAGATTTGCAGGGCCCCAAGTATCATGACATGTAAGATATTACATGTGCTGAAAGCATGTATAGTTAAAACTAGAAATCCTGTTATGAAATGTGCACAAATAGCACGTTGGTCTGCGCGTTTACGCGTTATGACCATAGTAAGGCTATCAAATTCTGTATAGATGCCCTGCGCACAAGCAATGTTTCAGCCAAGGGACCTCCGGGTAACCCGGAGGTCCATTGGCTGAAACATTGCCTGTGTTTGCTATGAGTAACCAGGAGAACCTGCCGAGCTTTGGATGCCATTCGATATGGCAATTGCGCGCAATGTTTGTTTGTTTGTTGGTGGTTAACGTCACATATTTATGCACCATGGCTAATCGTGACACAACATGGAGATGAAGTCAAGTTTAGTCAATCGTTGATCAACATGTTGCCCATTTTAGAGGACTTTCACCCCAAGCATTGGTGACTGGGTCCTATTTTACTAGTGAAGCGGAACTGGTTTACCACAATTGCGCGCAATTAAGCCTAGATAAGCGCACAATGCATGACAGGACTTCTAGTTTCAACTGTATGTAAGCTTGAGGAGAGCTAATCGCTCGAAAGGTTCACTCGCACCATAGTACAGATGGAACACTTGTAAACTGTGCAATGAATCAATCAGAACGGCTACAGTTCCATCACAATTACCAAGTTTCAAGGACAAATCATCCATAAGTACATACGCCTCAGTAGCCAGATAAAAAAAAGTGGGGCTCAATGTGAGCATTACAGTACAGTTGTAAGCCTTTAACAAGCCAAGACCAATACCTGGTCTGGACCTGCGTTGCTGCATGCAATGGCTGCACGGCAGATCTGAAAATTAGATACACGATACAACTCATCATTATGAAGCTGCACACCAAATATAAAATCATTCCCTTTCATAGAAGCCAAGAAAACTTTGACGGAAGAAGTGTTTCGGACGGACTGACGGACGGACGGAGTCGAGCAGTTACTAGACCTGCTCTGCCGCTGGCGACGCAGGTAAAAAAACACTCATCAGTGATGGAAAGACACACCAACCTCGTGATATGATCTCCAACACACTGGTCACAATATTATTACGTATCCTGATACAGCTGATGCTGTTGAACAAATAGTTAGGGCTGCCACGACTATGTGATTAATCGACTAACCATTGGAAGGTGCTAAAGTCAACTATTATTTGTCATAGTCAACTATTTTTTTAGTCAAAAACATCATGCCCCTGAATGGTAATATTGGTAACGTTTCTAGGTACCTGTTATTCTTTGTATAATATTCATTGTTCATATCACGAAAATAGGCAGTAATTTTGACTTCACCCTCGCATATTATCTCAAGAAATGAACGCTGTCATACTTAAACTCTGCACTGGATCAAGCTATTGTGAACAAATTTGCCATCTTAGAACCATTCTGTCCTAAGTGCACTCTTATTTAGACTGCAGTTTGGACAGAATGGTTCTGAGGCAACAATATTGTTGATAACCCATGTTAATTGTTGCCATTTTAAATCCAATAATTTTAATATCAAAGCGGATCGAAGTGGAATTTACTGACACTAAACTAGAGGTACTGTGAGCAAACTCACAAAGTGATACCCCCCCCCCCCCCCCCCCCCCCCCAAGCCTGAAATGTATAAGTTAGATTATCTCCCCTTGGAAATGTCAGAACGGAATTATATTGCTTCATGCACATCTTCATATGGAGTTCTTCCATTGTGTAAAGTTTCATGAAAATTGTTCAAATGGTTTAGGAGTTGCGCTTACAAGGATGGTCAGACGGACAGATTATCTCCCCTTGGAAATGTCAGAACGGAATTATATTGCTTCATGCACATTGCCATATGGAGTTCTTCCATTGTGTAAAGTTTCATGAAAATTCTTCAAACGGTTTAGGAGGAGTTGCGCTTACGATGGATGGACAGATGGACAGACAGACGGACAGGGTGATTCCTATATAGCCCCCCAAACTTGTTTGCGGGGGGTATAATTATTGAATGAATTTCCATACTTTGAAGTGTTAGCATCACGTGACACAAATCCTTGAATACAACAGTATACTTAAAAAGTGTTGTCACAACTGAATTTGACCAAATGGGGGGTCTGTTATTATGTTTGTGACGGTGCGTCAATATATTTTTTCTGGCACGCATCAAGGATTCAAAAAATTTGGGGGTGTCGGAGAAATGCTAGCACCACCACTGATTTAATTTGTGACGATGTGATGATGTACACAAAATGTTCAAGCTCAATTCTTCAACTGTTCGGATTTGGTTCACATCAGCACTTTAAACCAGGCCCCAACTAAAGTTGATTACGTCAATAAGGAATTCTCGGTAAACTCTAGTTTTAGATGATCTGATTGGCTTGACTAAACACTGCGTGCTATACTCCTAGCAATTTTATCAACGACAGATTCGAGATCCCCAAAATGACCCAAATGAAAACTTCCAAGTCCAGATGATGCTTTGATTTTCACTTGTGTTGTCAGGATTTTTAACTGCATTTACTTGTACCTCGCTAAATTCCACTGTACATTATGCTTAAAAGTTAGAAATTTAGTGGTAAGAAATTCTAGTGTGAATAATGTCTACCATGTACCTACACATAGCCTAAGCTGCCTGAGTAATCACACTAAGTAATACAGGCATTAACATGATTAACTTTAAGAATCGTATCCATTTTCACACAGAAATCGCGTTGACCCAGCTCTACTAAACAAACCGACTCGAAGACGGTCCCAAGTGAGGTTTTTTTTCCGAATAAATTATATTTTCGTTCTGTATTTGCTTGTGTTCATGTGGTGTTTACCATTTCTGTTATGAGAGCTCTCTTCAAATGAACAAGCTTGTGTTGACTGGTGGTCAACACAACAAGCAGTAAACCATCTAAATGATCAACTGATCAGTTAAGTTGAATCGCAAATGCAGTCCTGGTAATTCATCCTTGTTTCCCCGGCAAAAAAAATTGCTGTGGAAAACTTGTGCTTCTACGGCAATTGCTGTGAAGTTCAAGATACTTGTGTACATAATCCCAATCAATGTGCAGAATCTTTCATTCAATTAGATCATGCCAATATCATGAACCATTTGAATGCCGAGAAAAAATCTTGGATGTTAGCAGGTGGCTTGCTCAATATGTACACCCGGTAGTATGAGTGAAAGATGCAGCATAATCACAAACTAAGTACCTCACTGCTTCTATGTTAATAACACCAGAATCTGACATCAGTCTCTGGAAAGCTCTGCAAGAGCTTTCCAGAATCTGATGTCAGATTCTGGTGTTATCATCATAGAAGGAGCAGAACACATAGTTTCTAGTGGTTATGCTGCAACTTGTACTGTAAGATTAGCAATGCAGCGCAGTGCAACCCACATGTTTTTATTCCTTGTGTAACCTGGAAGTTGTGCAATTTCTGCAACCACAAGGCTTTCTGAAGAAGCCATCCTCGGCAGTATTTTTGGTGTAGATATATTTCGTTTCCTCAGCATTTTCCACGGCACTGCTGATTGCTGTGGGTGAATTACCAGGGCTGCAAATGAGAGTTTCATATTCATGCGTTTTAAGAGCAGCTCAGGGACCAACCTTTTAAGTAGCCAGTGTGAATTTTACTACCAAAATTCAGATTTGGCGCCTGCATCTTAAATACAGGCTTCTAAGTTGGCTTGTAACCTGGAGACCCAGTTCCTCCACTGGTTACTTTCGGCAGCCAAGACTTGACTTGGAACTAATATGAAACTGAATGGTTACTGTGGAGTAATAAAATTATTATTCAATCATTTGAGAAACAGCTTCAATTGTGCCTAAAAAGGGTGTAATTAAAGGTAAATCGGGAAACCGGAGGTCCATTGCCAGAAACATTGCCTGTGTTTGCAACGAGTAACAAGAACTTGCCGTGCTTTGGATGCCATTCGATATGGCAATTGCGCGCAATTCCTATGCGCAATTAAGCCTAGATAAGTGGACAGTTCATGACATGTCTTCTAGATTTAACTGTATTTGGGCTTTATGAAGTTGCTGCAACTTTACAGCTTCATGTTCTGTACATGTTCTTCATATTATCTTTGAAGTGAAATTATATCATCTGTGTGGATACAGTTAAAACCAGAAGTCCTGTCATGAAATGCGCACAAATAGCACGGCGATTAGCGCGTTAATTTAAGGGTTATGACCATAGCAAGGCTATCAAATTCTGTACATATGGTCTGTGCACAAGCAATGTTTCAGCCAATGGACCTCCGGGATCCCGGAGGTCTATTGGCAGAAACATTGCCTGTGTTTGCTATGAGTAACCAGGAGAACCTGCCGTACTTTGGATGCCATTCGATATGGCAAATGCGTGCAATTCCTATGCGCAATTAAGCCTAGATAAGCGCACAGTTCGTGACAGGACTTCTAGTTTTAACTGTATGCCTTGTTACAATTATAGGCACTCTCCCATAAAGTGTAACAAGGAAAAACACGTGAACAAAATCAATAATAAATCACTCTATGGTTAAGAAGTAAATCTGGCTTTTACATTTCAAAAGTAATCTCCAAGTCTGGCTCTTATTTTTAAATGCTCAGGTCGGTCTCTGGAGACACTTGAAACTTTCCACATTTCGCAACCCAATATGACTTAACCAGAGTAACCACAATCATTTAGTTGAATTTCTAGAGTTGAAACAGTTAGTTGACTAGTCATAGTCAATGCGATTTATAACTGTAGTCGATTACAAAATCACCCATCGATTAACCGTACCTTCTCCCTCCTGAATCCACCAGTCATCATTGTGTTGATGTTTCCGGCTTGTTATGCCATGATCATGGACCAGGTGATCAAGATCTGATCAAGAATGAAGCTATGTCAGCAACAGCGTCTTTTATGTCTCAACTGTAACAATTGTTTGATATTCTGGGTTAACTGCACTTTTAGTCTCTGTAAGAATCCTTACCACTTCTGGCCAACCTGGACTCGGTTCGAGCCCAGGTAGGTTTGATGAGGTAATGCGTCTTACAGAGGCTGCCGCATGCCTAGTATTGCCTACCACTTGCAAGTACCATTTGCATCTGTCACATTTTCCACGTATAAATTTGGCAGTTTGCTCACATCTATGAGTTATCAAGCAAAAATAAGCGATTTGGCGTTGACAGATGCTAAGTCTTTCACGAAGGCCTTTCTCACTAAAAGTCCTATGTTTATAATCACACATGATCAGTAGTGATGGATATGAGGATCAATGACAGATTGACGACCGGTAGACATCAGAAGTGGGAATAATGGGTTGCAACTTTAGAGACATTCTGTTATGAATTAGAACCACGAATACCGGTGGAGCGGATGAAGTCGTGTTGACTAATTGACTAATGGTTGGTGATTAGTTGACTATGAAATTCACTAATCATTTGTGGAGACGAGTTATAAGCTTTCAGCTTACAGTCGAATCCACCAGCTTGTTCTATTCACACTATATTGTTCAACCCTTTACCCAACGCAGATATCAAAATTTATTATTTTAAAAATCATTTTTTTAAATTTTTCAAAAAATTTCAACAAAACCATATCACATGACCCCTCTTTGGAACGAGTTCGACGAGCTCGTTCCTACGAGGGGTCACATGATATGCTTTTGTTTAAATTTTTTGAAATATAATATTTTTTCAACTGCTGAATTTGCATATTACGCGGGCGGATGCGGCCGATTCGTTGGGTAAAGGGTTAAACAAAATTCACTAATCATTTCAACACTATGGATTTCATCAAACAGATTAATTTTTAAAGGAGAAAAGTTTGATATATTTATATTTATTGAATGATTTGATGGATTTTCAGTTGTGCATGTCGATTTACACATAACGAATCAAGGATGTGAAGCTTTGAAGAGAGCATGTCATGTGCATGCTCACACTGTTTTTAGGTATCACTGAACTAAATATTTTCCTATAGGCGCCCATTATAACGTTCAGGCAAAAAAAAAAATATTATCGAATCACTTTAATTTTGGCATTCAAATATCTTTGGTCAAGTATAGCCCTTCAGACAACTTTTTCTGACCCCAAAACAGGGGGTCATGCAACAAATAAGAGAGAAAAATTGACAGCAACGGAAGTACTGGTCACGTGCACATATTTTTCAGGGAATTCTCTACAAAAACACACAAAACGTAAATTGTATTTTTTTGGTCCAAAAGTCATCAAATCACCTTTTTTATCAGGAATATTCATCAATAACGCAAGATGTCAATAGAATGCTTCGAATGTTTATTGAAACAATTTATTTTCCCAAGGCTGTTTATTTTTAGAGATTGCATCACTTCCAAGTGCAACATTTCAAGGCAGGAAACTCTAATTGAAATATTTAGTTCCCTGATACCTTTAACAAACAAAACTGTCACATTGCATTGTAACATATACAGTTAAAACTAGAAGTCCTGTCACGAAATGCGCACAAATAGCATGTTGATATGCACGTTAATGTACGCGTTATGACCCAAGTAAAGCTATCAAATTTTGTTCATATGGCCTGTGCACAGGCAACGTTTCAGCCAATGGACCTCCGGGTAACCCGGAGGTCCATTGACAGAAACATTGCATGTGTTTGCTATGAGTAACCAAGAGAACCTGCCGTGCTTTGGATGCCATTCGATATGGCAATTGCGCGCAATTCCAATCCGCAATTCAGCCTAGATAAGCGCACTATTCGTGACAGGACTTCTAGTTTCAACTGTATTTGGCATGGAATTCCTTGTAAGTTTATCAATGAAGCATTTGATTGGTTCTATTTATGAACTTGCAAGCCAGTTCATCAGTCACTGACGGAGGTCCACTGGCAGAAACATTGCCTGTGTTTGCTATGAGTAACCAGGTAAACCTGCCATGCTTTGGATGCCATTCCAAATGGCAATTGCGCGCAATTCTAACGGGCAATTAAGCCTAGATAAGTGCACAATTCGTGACAGGACTTCTAGTTTTAACTGTAATATGAAAATTCAGAAGCTGAAAAAACAATATTTTTCAAAATATTTCTTCAGAACCATATGATGTGACCCCTCTTTGTTACAAGCTCGTTCCAATGAGGGGTCACGTGATATGGTTTTGTTGAAACGTTTTGAAATCTTTTTTAAAAATATTTAAAATAATAAATTTTGATAGCGCCTGCATTGGGTAAAGGGTTAAAGAATGCCCATTTTTAATTTTTGATTTCAAAGGCTAAGTAAGCTCATACTTAATATTTGCCCAATGAATGCTCATTAATTGCATTGAAACAACTTTCTGGCTGTTGGCAGACCTTTTGAAATGTATTGCTGCTCACACCACCTCAGAAAAATTCACAGTGACGGCACATGTTCTGTCCTCGTTGCTTGGGCAAATGACTGTGCCATTGCAAAATTGTGCTGTGCAATGAGTGAATTAACCAGTCCTCTAGGAAATTGCCTCAAATCCCACAATTCAGTGTTATAACACTCCAATCTGCAAATTGCATGCACCAGTAGTAATATGGCACCCCTAGAGTGATTTAAGCAGGGATGTTCAGTGTTGTGGCTTGTCTCTGACTTTCAAACGAGCAGGCGTGAGGCAGCAAAGACCTCACAAGACACCACTGCCTTGTCAAGCAGTCAAAGTGTTACCTTATTATGAGAAGCAAAAAATAAGCAGAATTCTCCAGGACTACAAGGACTAGAGATGGGCAATATACCGGAAAAACGAACCAATATTGATATCATGGAGATACCGAAAAAACAAACCGAACCAATCGTATACCGAAACCATCTGTATTTTCAAATATTCCTACATTTTACAGTTAAAACTAGAAGTCCTGTCCTGAACTGTGCGCTTATCTAGGCTTAATTGCACTTTAGAATTGCGCGCAATTACCATATCGAATGAGATCCAAAGCAAGGCAGGTTCTCCTGGTTACTCATAGCAAACACATGCAATGTTTCTGCCAGTGGACCTCCGGGTTACCCGGAGGTCCATTGGCTGAAACATTGCTTGTGCACAGGCCATATGTACAGAATTTGATAGCTTTACTTGGGCCATAACGCGTATATTAACACGCATATCAACGTGCTATTTGTGCGCATTTCATAACAGGACTTCTAGTTTTAACTGTATAAGTCTTTGGCGAGGCCTGACACCAGTTTAAGTGTTCATTTCCATGAGAGAATGACTTTTTTTCAGTTTGTTAATCCTCTAGGCTTGGGCGATTGTTCTGAATTCCCATAAAACAACCTGCACATCTCCAGTTGCTCAGCTGTGATTTCTAGTCAAGTCTTGGCTGCCTATTAAGGCAGCCAAGACTTGACTAGACATCACTGTCTAGGTGTTTGGTCTACAGTCAGCAGGACCTCCTAATGATGGCATGTAAAGGACACATGTTCTGGTGTGTTTGGAACAAGGCACAAAATTACTGTAGATATGATTTGTGTTGGCGAAAGAATGTCAATGTTCAGCTTATTGCAGTGGCATTTTTGGTGCTGTGGTAGAATGATACAAGAACTTGGTCTGTATTTTCCTGGTGTGAATTCCCCTTTGGTACTATCAGCAAATCTCAGTGAAGTCAGATACTGAATGCCGAACCTATACCGCAGTGCACCCCTCTCAATGTACCGAAACCCAACACAAAGTTTCAATACCACCCATCTCTTAACAAGGACACCTTCAAAATCTATGACAGAAATCAAATGAACATTTTGCAAGAAACAAAGTCGATTGTCATTGTTTCCCTCGTGAGAATCTATACAGTTAAAACTAGAAGTCCTGTCACGAACTGTGCGCTTATCTAGGCTTAACTGCACAAAGGAATTGCGTGCAATTGCCATATCGAATGGCATCCAGAGCACGGCACATTCTCCTGGTTACTCATAGAAAACACAGGCAATGTTTCTGCCAATGGACCTCCGGGTTACCCGGAGATCCATTGGCTGAAACGTTGCTTATGCTCAGGCCATATGTACAGAATTTGGTAGCCTTACTATGGTGATAATGCGTAGATTAACGCCCAGATCGACGTGCTATTTGTGCGCATTCCGTGACAGGACTTCTAGTTTTAACTGTACCTGCTGGACTGCCATATCCAAAGACAAGTTATTAGATAACTTTAGAGTAAAAAACAGAATACAGAAATATTTCTTGAAAACTTTGCAAGCAATCTTTGTTCATCCTGTTTTGTCAAAAAGGTGGAATCATGGGTCCTATCAACAGTCAATACCAATGAATAGACCTTGATGAGGTTACTGTTTAAGCAATAGTTCTTGCTTTCTGTTGAAATGGAAAATTGTGTAAATTTCACTTAATGAATTGCCTGCCAATCAGAGGGCTGTCTATGGTACAGGAGAATTCAAATTAAAATGCACGCATGCACACACTGGATCACACTGCATTAAGTTCCTCCAAAGGTTATCAATCCAAACTTTTCTAGGACAACCATTTCTTGTTCTGGTAAAATCACCCAGTTCAAACAAATATATCGTAAACTCTTTCTGACTATCAACTGTTTTCTTTCTATTTTTGTTTTTGAATTTTTTTATTGTTTAATTTTTATTGCTGATCAGTGGTCAGGGATTAATCTGAATTTATGGGATTATGCTTTCACTTGCCTTAAGTGTGTTGTCTTTTGCAAACCCAAATTATACACCCGACCAATTATATACTTGTCCATTGAAGAGGTGGATGGTGGAGACATAATGTACTCGCAGAAGGAAGATCAAATGAACAATGATAAAGACAGACATCTTATTTTTGTGTTCAATAAATTGTGTAGGGATAGATGCCCATATTTGGTCTTCATTCTGAAGAAATTCATATGCTGTGGATGTGCTCATGGCCGGATCCAGAGATGATTTGATACCTGTTATAGGTGTGGGCACCCAAACTCTGGAGGCCAAATGTCCCCAAATTCCTGCATGAAAATATCATTCAACTTTGCAATTTCCCAGTTTGAAGCAATTATTTACAAATGCAGTCTACAAAAAGCACTTCACAACACATGCAGTGGTCTCATCTTCTGTATTAAAACATAAATTTATTTGGGGACATCCTCAATTGGAAAAAAAAAAGCGTCCCCCAAAAATTCCTGGATCTGTCCATTGGATGTGCTTCATATTATCTTTGAAGTGAAATTATTAAGTCAGTCTGAAATTGCCTGGTCACAATTCACGTGAGAGTGCCTCTAGACATTGTCCCCCAAATTGTAACATGCCAAAGACAAGTGAGCAAATTTTGAGGAAAAATAATTCAGCACTGTATCAGTTATCAGAAGAAAAAAAAAACACTGACAAAAGAGAGCAATGGGAATGGGGTTACCTTCTCTCAAAGGGTAATGCAAACTTTTTTTTATCATAACCTTTGTACAGCTGAAACTAGAAGTCCTGTCATGAAATATGCATAAATAGCACGTCGATCTGCGCATTAATCTACGCATTATGACCATAGTAAGGCTATCAAATTCTGTACATTTATTCATTTATTTATTGGTGTTTAAGGTCAAATATTTGCACAATGGCTAATCGTGACCACATGAGTATTAACTCAAGACCAAGGGTGAGCGTTAATAAGCTATGCTGTCCATTTTAGAGAGGGTTTGCACCTCCCAAGCATTGGTGACTGGGTCCTATTTTACCAGTAAAACAAAGCCAAATTCTGTACATATGGCCTGTGTACAAGCAATGTTTCAGCCAATGGACCACCGGGTAAGCCGGAGGTCCATTGGCAGAAACACTCTGTGTTTGCGATGAGTAACCAGGAGAATCTGCCGTGCTTTGGATGCCTTTGGATATGGCAATTGCGCACAATTCCTAAGCGCAATTAAACCTAGATAAGCGCATAGTTTGTGACAGGACTTCTAGTTTTAACTGTAGGGTTATCTTAAATTTCAATCTGTGCATCCCTGAACATGTCATTCAAGAATTTATTTATTTATTGAGGTTTAACAACACTTTTGACATTTTGACTTTTGACAGCCAGGGTCTCGAGAGCTAGCATGATTATGAAACTTCATAATCGACTTTTGAAGAAACATAATCGATTAAAAGTAGACTTTAATCATACACTGTGACCTCTCAACACAATAAGGAAAATGTTTTGCATCATTGGTGCCTAAAGTTGTATCTTTATATTATCAGACTTGTAAATGAGACTCCCAACTTGGCCAAGGAAGGGCACATGATAGTCATGCATCTCCTTTTCAAATCTACTCTGAAACGAGTAATTTGGTGCAATTCAGGTGCTTCCTGTCACCTTTGTGATTTCCATATGCATTAGGACTGATAAACTTACAAGCATTGAGACAATAAGCTGTTTAACTTCAAGAGATCAGTGGCATTGGAAACAGGTGAACAACATAATTTTTTTTATTCAATTACATGCAAATAAGACAAGCCAAAATCTAACATCATCATCAAGTTGTTTAATAAAACAGACTCAAGATGTAAATCGGAATTGACCTACAGTTAAAACTAGAAGTCCTGTCGCGAACAGTGTGCTTATCTAGGCTTAATTGCGCATAGGAATTGCGCGCAATTGCCATATCGAATGGCATCCAAAGCATGGCAGGTTCTCTTGGTTGCTCATCGCAAACACAGGCAATGTTTCTGGGAATGGACCTCTGGGTTACCCAGAGGTCCATTGGCTGAAACATTGATTGTGCACAGGCCATATGTACAGAATTTGATAGCCTTACTATGCTCATAATGCGGAGATTAACGTGCAGATCGACGTGATATTTGTTTGCATTCCATGACAGGACTTATAGTTTTAACTGTACTACGCACATACAACAAATAAACTATGCAGAAACTTGCATGAATGAGAAAGGGGTGGTGATGTGGGGGTAATGAGTATGGTGGGGATGTGATTTGTTAGATTCTACCAGTGAAGACAAAATAGGGGACAAAAGATTTATTTTTTTCAAATTTATTTGTGGATTATTCTAACCAAAAGACATATCTAGAACGACTTGCCACAGTACACAGAGCATAGGCTCACTGAAACAGACCTGGTAATTCGCCCTCAGCAATCAGCAGTGCCGAGGAAAATGACAAGGAAACGAAAAATATCCACAGCAAAAATACTGCTGAGGATGGCTTCTTCAGATGGCCTTGTGGTGGCATAAATTGCACAACTTCCATGTTACACAAGGAATCAAACAAGGTGGGTTGCACTATGCTGTATTGCTAATCTTACAATTTACAGTACAAGTTGCAGCATAACCACTAGAAACTGTGTTCTGCTTCTTCCATGTTGATAACACCAGAATCTGACATCAGTTTTTGGAAATCATTTACCTTAGAAATAAATTTGAGTTAATTTATTTCTAAGGTAAATGATAAAATATTTCAGTTGTTTCCTTTCCCTGCTGTGCTGGGTAATAAAACACTGTTTCTGCCAACCATCTTACAATGACACGCGCGATTGGTGCTATAAGGCATGTCATTCTTATCCATCCTAATATGTGTGATTTCTATTGTAGCCTTATTCAGGACTTGCCTTGAGTCGGGGCTGATCAGCCCAGGCCCCGAGATGAGCCCCGAGGAGCACTAGCTGGGGGCTTTCAAAACCGTGTTTATTTTTTTTGTGAATATGGAAGCGTTTTTTTTTGGAAATAAAACATAAGAAAATACAGTAAACTTCCATGTCTCCCAAGGAAGTTTTGAATTTCGCCCCCAGTGTTAGCAAAGGCAACTTGAGGAATGACAAGGCGACTTCTTCGCCCTAGTCGCCCACTCAGCTGACCCCTGCCCCCTGATGATTTTCACACAATCAAACAGCTTTACAGCAATTGCCGTAGAAGCACCAGTTTTTCACAGCAATTTTTTTGCCGAGGAAACAAGGATGAATTACCAGGACTGTTATGTTAATAATTACAGTTAAAACTAGAAGTCCTGTCCTGAAATGCGCACAAATAGCATGTCAATTTGCGCGTTAATCTACGCGTTATGACGATGGTAAGGCTATCAAATTCTGCACACATGGCCTGTGCACAAGCAAAGTTTCAGCCAATGGACCTCCGGGTAACCCGGAGGTCCATTGGCAGGAACATTGCTCGTGTTTGCTATGGGTAACAAGAAGAACCTGCCTTGCTTTGGGTGCCATTCGATATGACAATTGCGCGCAATTCCTACGCCCAATTAAGCCTAGATAAGCGCACAGTTCGCGACAGGACTTCTAGTTTTAACTGTATAATTAATAGCAGTGTTTGAACACACACCTTTTGGACATCCCGAGTCTGTTGGCCTTCCCCAATTTTTCTCAAAAGCCTCAAACTGCCTTGCGTACAAACCCACCCATCAGTGCATCCAGGCATTGAAAATATTTTTAAAGGGTCGCAAAATTAATATAGGGTTGGTTGGGTTACCGGATTCACACAAGTATTCTTATTTTTGTCTATGTGGTTCAGAAATTTTGCATGAGCACCTGAGATTGGTACAGTTAAAACTAGAAGTCCTGTCACGAATAGTGCGCTTATGTAGGCTTAATAGCGCATTGGAATTGCGCGCAATTGACATATCGAATGGCATCCAAACCACGGCAGGTTCTCCTGGTTACTCATAGCAAACACATGCAATGTTTCTGCCAATGGACCTCCGGGTTACCCGGAGGTCCATTGGCTGAAACATTGCTTGTGCACAGGCCATATGTACAGAATTTGATAGCTTTACTTGGGCCATAACGCGCATATTAACGCGCATATCAACGTGCTATTTGTGCGCATTTCATGACAGGACTTCTAGTTTTAACTGTATGTACTGGCTGTCGACTGACAAAACAATATCACTTTCTTTTCATTGAAGATTTGCGATTTAAGATTTTATGTCACTTCATTCAGTGTGCAGAATTGACAAAGACGCTGAACATCATGGTGTGTAGGTGCACAGAAAAATGTGTGTGTGAGGTTATATTCTCGCCCTCCTAAGACTTGTGCATGGTGCTCTAAGCTTGCACCTGAAATTCGAGGAATGCAGCTGTAATAACGTATTTGAAAAGAAGAGATGTGAACCCATAAAATGCTTTCCTTATTGTTGTTTCCAGAGGTTACAGAGAATGATTCAAGTCGACTTTTGAAAACTGAAGTTGATTATGCGTACTGTGATGATTAGTCGACTGTTCGATTAATCATGCCTCCCCTATGGGTAACCTTGTGCCAGACAGTTTTATGGATGGAGGAAGCCGAAGTATCAGGAGAGAACCACCAAGCAACTGTCCAACTCCCCAACCAACTCCATACAAGCAGGGTTAGCATTGGTTGAAGACCGGTGTACCATTGATGTGCAGTACGCTTTAGTAGAGTGCCACTGTGATGCCCCCCCCCCCCCCAACCCCTCCCCCAATGGGCAATTAGGATGAAGTGCCTTGCCCAAGGACACAATGCAGTTACCCAGGCATGGAATCAACCATGGGCTTTTCGCTTTCAAGTCCAATGCTGTAACCCATTCAGCATTACTTCAGTAGACTTCCTACTCACCCTTTTGGAATATGCTGGTAGTGAGATTTGAAAGTTTCTTAATATCTGGAGGCTTTACGTATAACAGGCAGGGATTCTTCTGCCCTCTTTGGGAAAGGGTCTGGGGCCCAAGCAATTGGGAAATTTTAAATCGTGAAGGCTCCAATTGGGAATTTGTTTGGGAGAAGAAGCACACAAAGAATAAGAAATGTTACCTTCATATTGAACTGAGAACATTTAATACAGAAGCTACTACATGTATATAGTGATGAACCGATAATCGGAATCGGCAATCGGAACTAGCCGGTTATGGGGCATTGGCCGATTATGACAAGCGGCAGTTAAAACCGGCAGTTTTCGGTTATTCTTTATTTAACACCGACTATTAAAAATCCCTTTGATATCTGGCCATTTCAATAAAGTTTCCCCATTAAAAACGTGTGTAGTGCACAGCAGAAAATTTAGGGATTTTCAGAGCAGAGATATTACGAAATTTACCAACTGCAATCGGTACGAGATCGCCACCATTTCCCGAAGATTATAGATTTCATTTAAACATTAAAGAAATGCATCAGGGGAGGTAACAAGTTAAAAAAAAGAACAGTGAATAATACAAACTGACATACGTATAAACCATGCGTCATACAACTTCACAACACACATTAACATCAAAATTATTATTCATTCAAGACACAAAGTATGTGTGCTAAGTATATTCCTGGTTAATACAGCCAAGTGTATTGTATCCTTACACAAAACCGTATTAACACTATTTACCGGAATAAAACAGAATCTTCACGAGAACAATATCGTGTGATTGTTATCGTTAATAACCATCTTTTCCCCACACCCCAACCAAAATGCAAATATTATTTTGGCAAATACTGCCCAGCACTAAATATGCATTCTCTGAGAACTTATATGGTATTAAGCTTTTGTAATTGATAATTTATCAACGAAATTCTGTAGTATAACAGGCATCAACAGATTTTCTTCTGTGTCCTACTTCAACCATCGGAATCAGCATAATCGGCAGAGAAATAACCAGTAATCGGTTGATAGCAAGTTTTGATAATCAGTTCATCACTACATGTATAGTGCATGTAGTACATTTTATAACAACCAGTTGCTTGAAATAATGATCAGTCTGTAATCTCTATTAAATAAATTGTTCTTACCCTATTAAATGATCAAGATATTTACGCGATATTCTACATTTTGTGGCTTTGCAGTTGTGTCTAGGCAAGTCAGGCAGCCAATACTTGCCCAGAAACAACTGACAAGGTTCCTTGGATGTAACTTGCAAACGTATCTAAAAACTGCATTTTGGACTTTCAAGAATTAAAAAATTAAATTTTTATTTGAATGAGAACTGAGATTGGGAAATTTTTGGTTTGAATTGGGAAAAATCATGCCCAAATGCCATTGGGAAAGGGGCCCATATTCAGCCCCTGCAGACATCCAAAAGAACCCCTGACTGCCTATTGAATCCTGAGTGTTATTTTCAGTTATTTTTCTTGATGAAGTCTTGATTTCATAGAACAGTGGCGCCCATTTAAATTGGATATCTCTTAATTGTATATCCCTGTTAACTGAATATAATTTCCCAACACAAAACCATTTACCATACCTCCAATACAAATTTGACCTGTTAATTGAATATAGGCTATAGAGTGAACTCCTGTTAATTGAATAAAAAATCTTGTAACCTGTCGAGAAATTACCCAGACTCTCCTCCCCTGGTTTCCTTTGTTTGAAAACCTATTTGGCCTCAGTACATCCAATACAGGCATTTAATCTATTATATCTTGTTTGATAGAGCTCATAGAGCTCTGTCAAACAAAATATAATAGAATAAATGCTAAGTTTATCTCTAGAATACAGGAAAGTGATACAATCCCTGTTAATTGAATAATTTTCATTGACAAAGTGGCTATTTAATTAACAGGGTTCCACTGTATTTTATTTTGACAAATCCACTGGTGGGAGTGTCATGACCTGATTGCGAAAAAGACCATTTTTATTATCACTGTACTGTACGTCATAATTACAGGGGAACCTAAAAGATCAGTGATGCCCCACATATTACTGATCGATTGAGTCACCCTATATGAAAGCAGTGAAACAGGCCTGGCATTCTTTAGGGGTGCTGCACACCTATTGCATGCCTGGAATGAAAATGTCAATGACACTTTAGCTCAACTTGACAAACTTGAACTTGGTAAGCAGCCCTTGAAATTGGCCATTTTTTACGACGGCAGTAAAGTGCCATCGCAAATCAATTTTGCGATGGCAGTTTCGACGGCATTTTAAAATCAATCTTTTTAACTGAATAGGCCTGTCAGTGTGAGTACGATGGCAGTTGTGTGCTGTCGTAAAACTAGATTACGACAGCATTTTGCGACAGCATTGCCATTTGCCGTCGCCAATTTCAAGGGCTGGGTAAGTTATAAATGAAATGGCAAAATTGAAGATCATTGGTACCAATGTCATTTTTTTTGCCAGTGGCAACATTTTTTGACAGAAACCGAAGAAAATCTATAGCTCCCATCTAGAGGCCTCCCCAAACAAGCATGCCAGGTTTCAAAGCAATCCGATCATAAATTTGCCCTGTAGGGTGTACAAAAGGGAAATATTGTGGTCAGACTAGACTAAATTCTAAGAACGTTGGCCGTGGGAACATTTTCTGACGGAAATGGAAGAAAATCGATAGCTCCCATCTAGAGGTCACCGTATATAAGCATACCAGATTTCAAAGCAATCTAGTCATAAATGTGCCCTGTAGGGTGAGCCAAAGGGAAATATTGTGGTCTACTAAACTAAATTCTAAGAATGTTGGCAGCGGCAACATTTTTTGATGGAAATTGAAGAAAATCAATAGCTCCCATCTAGAGGTCACCCCAAACAAGCATGCCAGGTTTCAAAGCAATCCGATCATAAATGTGCCCTGTATGGTGTGCCAAAGGGAAATATTGAGTCTTCTGACTAAATAAGTTCGAAGAACTTTGTCCGCGGCAACATTTTTTGACGGAAATTGAAGAAAATCGATAGCTCCCATCTAGAGGTCTCCCCAAACAAGCATATCAGGTTTCAAAGCAATCAAATCATAAATGTGCCCTGTAGGGTGTGCCAAAGGGAAATATTGTGGTTTGACTAAACTGAGTTCTAAAAACATTGGCCGCGGCAACATTTTTTGACCGAAATTGAAGAAAATCGATAGCTCCCATCTAGAGGTCACCCCAAACAAGCATGCCAGGTTTCAAAGCAATCCAATCATAAATGTACCCTGAAGGTGTGCCAAAGGGAAATATTGAGTCTTCTGACTAAACTAAGTTCTAAGAACTTTGGCCGCGGTAACATTTTTTTATGGAAATGGAAGAAAATCGAGAGCTCCCATCTAGAGGTCTCCCCAAACAAGCATACCAGGTTTCAAAGCAATCTGATCATAAATGTGCCCTGTAGGGTGTGCCAAAGGGAAATATTGAGGTCTGACTAAACTAAGTTCTACGAACGTTGGCCGTGGCAACATTTTTTGCCGGAAATTAAAGAAAATCGAGAGCTCCCATCTAGAGGTCACCCTAACTAAGCATACCAGGTTTCAAAGCAATCAAATCATAAATGTGCCCTGTAGGGTGTGCCAAAGGGAAATATTGTGGTTTGACTAAACTAAGTTCTAAGAACGTTGGCCGCGGCAACATTTTTTGACGGAAATTGAAGAAAATCGATAGGTCCCATCTAGAGGTCACCCCAAACAAGCATACCAAGTTTCAAAGTAATCTGATCATAAATGCAACCTGTGAGGTGTGCCAAAGGAAATTGTGGACGTACGTACTAACATACGTACATACGTACATACGTACGTCGACGGACGAGAAGTGATGGCAATAGCTCAGCTTGACTTTGTCAAGTTGAGCTAAAAAATTGTGGAAGGCAATTTTTTGCACAACCTTGATTTTCTGGAATGCCAGACCTATTTGGGACTGCCTTTAAAATCTATTTATTATTTGTCAATGTTGCATTAATTTGCAGTAATTCATGACCCATTCTGTCGCATTTCAATACATTTTGAGTGTAGAAGACAGTCACATAAGAATTGAATACAATATTTTGAATAATGAGAATATGTGTATGCCAATTTTTTCCACTATGTAGCTGAATATAGTACAATTTTTAAGTCACAATAGTAATACCTTGAAGTGAATGCACAGTACATATAGAGTGTATTGTCAATAAATCACCTGTGGAGTGATGATTTCTCTCAAGCAATAAATTACACTGTAATTTGATGCAAAGCGTCATTAGCATAAGCAAAGTTTCAGCCAATGGACCTCCGGGTTAAACCTGGAGGTCCATTGGTTGAAACTTGGCTTGTGCTTCTTGTGTTTCTGTATGAAATTTAAGAGTAGTACCTTGGGTGATACCTCCACTCCATGGGTGATTGGTTAACAATCCACCCTCTATGCACTGTAACCAAAACAGCATACAAGTATATGTATTGAAATAATTCCAGGTGCAATTACACTCCCAAGCAATCTGAGGAGGGCAATCCTTGATTTTCTACACTGCCAGTGAAAACAATTCGAGATATGGGCAATATTCCGAAAAACTTAACCGATATCGATAACAGGGATCTACCAAAACACCGAACCAAACCCATCGCTGAATACAGATATTGACTGAATTTCCATATTTCCCTACTTTCGGTACTTATCAGGCTTTGTTAAGGCTTGATACAGTTAAAAGTAGAAGTCCTGTCATGAAATGCTCACAAATAGCACGTCGATCTGCGTGCGCGTTAATCTACGCGTTATGACCCTAGTAAGGATATCAAATTCTGTACATATGGCCTGTGCACGAGCAATGTTTCAGCCAATGGCCCTCCAGGTAACCCTGAGGTCCATTGGCAGAAACATTGCCTGTGTTTGCTATGAGTAACCAGGAGAACCTGCCATGCTTTGGATGCCATTCGATATGGCAATTGCACGCAATTCTAACGGGCAATTAAGCCTAGATAAGCGCACAATTCGTGACGGGACTTCTAGTTTTAACTGTAGCAGCTGAAGGGTCCATTTTCATGAGAGAAGTGAATGATTTTCTTTTCAGTTTTGTTAACTCTCAACTCGCTGGGTAATTTTAAAATATTTTCATCAAATCAAGTCATTACAGCTGGTCAGGATTGAATCATCAACTTTTCAGTTTAAAGTCAATCTAAGCACTGAGCCACCTTGTTCCCAACACTTCATGACTTCTCTACCCTTAACAGTAACTATTACTATGCCTCGATTTGAAAATTTAAATTAGTAGGGCTATCTAGTGGAGACCTCTGTCTGTCCATTCCAACATTTTCCCTTGCAGTCCTGGGAATTAGCGACGGCATTTGGCAATGCCGTCGCAAATGCCGCCCCCGTGGAGCATGACGGCAGCATTTTCTTGCCGTCGCAAATGTCCGCCCAAATATTTTTTACGTGTCCCAAACACCTGAAGTCCATCAGAATTGATCATCCAACCCCACATAACATATGTTTTATAGGCGTAACTGGTCTATAAAATCAATATTTGTGGAGATATCCATTATTTATTAATTTGAAAGAAAGATTGTACAAAATGTATGTTGTTGAAAAAGTGTTCGTAACCAGTTGTTTGTCATTTAGTTGTGCTCTTTGAAAGAACCCCGTTGTTGACTGAATACACGTTTAAAATACCACTGGAATTCCTGGGCAATTCCCCTTGACGTCACATCATTCATAAACACAACCAATCAAATTCGTCGTTCTATAAAAGTAGCGCCAGTAAGATATACTTATCGTAATATTATAACGTCCATGAATACACAAACATCCGACTCACTAGAACAACGCTTTAATGACATGTTCACACAATCATGAGAAAAAACACAAAGAATTGAATTCAATACAAAAGAGGTCACTTCTATAGGGGGGATGTTCAATAATTGTTCATTGGAGTAATTACAGTGACGATTAATGGTTACAATAGCCTAACTGGCCTAGGCTAAATTAGTGTACTGGGACGACGCGGCAGTTCTATTGGTCACTGATGTAAAACACAATGGAGCACGTGGTCATGTTCTATTTTAATATTAGCATTCTCCATGTATGGCATGTGTGAACTGTACAGTCTTTACGAAGCTGAATTGGAAAACAATCAATCAGTTCAATAAAAAAGTAAACGCATTGCTCATATAAAATAAGAGTGAGTTGGACTAAAATTCTTGTTGTGTTTAGTGGGTACGAGTTAACTCGCCCCAGGTTCATGACAGGTTTGGGTGCAATGCAAATATTTCTGTCTCCAACAGTTACTGTCAAAACCGATAGGCTGTCTGATGCGTGGATGTGAGGTACTGGCGTTTAAAATTAAACAGGACAACCAGTCAATCAATCGATCGATCACTTAATCGAACTACAGCATGTCCAATTGACCACCCGTCAATGACCTATTGTCTACATGAATGCAGCTGTTCTGATTAACGATTATTATTCACTTTGTGTCATCAAAACAAGTCAATTGAAAAGTGCCGTCGCTGATAAAAATTTGCCGTCGCAGAATTTTTTACGGCGGCAGTTGTGTGCCGTCGCAATATTTTCTTAATTCCCAGGACTGCCCTTGTATCTCAACCACTGCTATTCTGATCTGAATGATATCTTGTACTTCTAGAGCATCATGTGGTTACAATATCTGTGTGGCGTGAATTTCTCCCACACACTTCTTCCCTAGTTATGGCACTTTTCACTCTTTCAACTTAAATTTTTTTTTGCAGTCTCGGGCATTAGCTGCGCTTTGTTCCTTAGTATACTGATTTATCGTACAAAGACAGTTTAATATCAAAATTACAACACCTGAATATAATTTATTACAACAAAAGCCAATAGACAATAGAATATCTTCCGAAATATACATACAACTTTATAAGTACATAATTTGCAACAGCATCTAAGCTGAGAGGAGCAGAAAACAGAAAAATTAAATCCCTGTCACTGTGAAGACCTTTCTATCCCAATGATCCATTCTTTAACCACGTACTGGACATTCTAGCCCCAGGCCAGGGCACAAATCGTCCAGTGCCCAAATCATCCAAAAAGGTCTGAATCTTCGGCAAAAATCCAAATCATTCATGATCCAACAGGAATGCTCTTGGGTATTTACAGAGGTTGAATATTGGAACCTTTTCCCAATGGTTTTAGGGCATGATTTTTCCAAGTTTCAACCCAAAACTTACCAGTCTCAGTCCCTACTCCAACAAGCAGTTACAAGCCTTCAGAAAACCAAAAATTTCCAACTAAGAATGCCTCGTAGAAACAGAGCGGAAACGCTTAAGGGGTTTTCTTGATCGATTAATCATGTCGATTAATCTTGGTTAACCGATTAATTACTTGTCCAAATAGATATCTGAATAACTGCCATACCGTTAATGATTTACAGCATGAACTCATTACCCAACACAACAAACAAAACCGACTAGGCCTACAGTTAAAACTAGAAGTCCTGTCATGAAATGCGCACAAATAGCACGTTGATATGCGCGTTAATGTACGCGTTATGGCCTAAGTAAAGCTATCAAATTCTGCACATTTGGCCAGTGCACAAGAAATGTTTCAGCCAATGGACCTCCGGGTAACCCGGAGGTCCATTGGCAGAAATATTGCATGTGTTTGCTATGAGTAACCAGGAGAACCTGCCGTGCTTTGGATGCCATTTGATATGGCAATTGCACGCAATTCCAACGCGCGATTAAGCCTAGATAAGCGCACTATTCAGGACAGGACTTCTAGTTTTAACTGTATATACAAAAATCTCCATTCAAATTTATTATGTTTTCAATTTTTGTCTCAAAAACAATAGCTTATGACCCCTCACTGGAATGAGCTCATTCCAATGAGGGATCATAAACGATGTTTTTGAGACAAAAATTTAAATTTTTTAGTAATTCAAGAATCTATTTTGCAAGAGTCGTCTGCTATCTGCATTGGGTAAAGGTTAACTTAAGAATGACCAGTTCCAGCTACTGATACAGTATAATGATCATGCAAGTGAACAAGTATGTCACAGGGACCAGCCGTGAGGGCGACTAGGGCGATTATGTCGCCCTTCTAAGTCCAAAGTCGCCTAGAAAAATAGTCAGGGCGATTACAAGTCGCCCTCTAAGAATTGGCCAAAATGAGAAAAGGCTGAAATGAGTGATCCCAGGTTTACACAAAAACGATTTTTTTCAAGAATCGAATGTGCTTCAGTGTGATAAATGGGCATTTTCATTCGTCAAATAAGCGACCATTTATTTGAAATTACACAACAATCACTGCTTTTTGCAGATTTTTTATTTCTACAGTAAAACCTGTCTTGGGAGACCACTGTCTTGAGAGATCACATGTCTTGAGAGACCACATCTGCCGATTGGTTTTACTCTATAATGAACCTGCTATGGGAGACCACCTGTCTTGGGAAACTACTGTGACCTGGTACCAACTTGTATTTTTATGCCATAATGGACCTGTCTTGAGAGACCGCCTCTTGAAGACTGAAACCATGACAAAAATTTTGTACCTGTTCTGGAATTGGAAAATCCATTGTGGTTATACTAACATAATTAAAAGTATTAAAAGCTCTATTCAGTTACATAACTCATTAAAGATTGAGATGTTTTTATAAGACCCTTGTGAAGAGGTTAGGATTATTGCTGAATAAACAATTTCGTACATACCTGAAATGTGACAGATAGGATTATAAAAATAAATTTGTGTTGAAAATCTTCAATGTTTTTATAACAGTCCATTTCAATTTGTTACAAAAACTTCATAAAAAAGAACAACTACAAAGTAATTACAAAAATCCATTCTTCTCCATTTCTGAATTTTGTGGTTGGTTATTCACCGACTTGAGAAAACCTGAAACCTGTTATGAGAGACCACCTGCCTTGAGAGACCACTTTTGTGTGGCCCAAAGGGTGGTCTCTCAAGACAGGTTCTACTGTATTTTGTTCCGTTTCAGTCAGAGCTTCAATTGTCGAAATGAAAATAGGTGACTTACGCAACTCAACAAAATAACCCAGTTTGAAAGTAGGTTACCTCGCTTAGGATGCGAAAATGTATACACAACGGACGTATTTTCTAACTCTGTACTTTGATTTCGTTTTGCTGACGTCTGTTAACTGTTGGGCCATCTATTCCCAGAAAAACACGAATGGAATTGAAACACATGAAAAAAAATGAAATGACATTTATTTTACAAAATACTCGACCACAGAATGTATTTTGTTTATTAACTACCAAAGTACCTTCCAAGCAACCTTCTTGCATCTGATCCTGTTCACACTTTCAGACTTGGAAAATTATTAGCTTAGTAGACTTCAAGCCAGAAAATAAGCAGACTGTCATCTGCAAAATGAGGTTCCCAGAGGGTGAATTTAGTGATGCTATCCTGCACAGAAGGGTAGCATCACTAAATCTACCCTCTGTGAACCTCAACCGTAAACAGGGTCTCAAAACTGATCAGAAAGAGGTGCCCAAAAAGATAAACTGGCCAGCTATATGGAATAGCATCATCAAATTCACCCTCTGGGGACCTCATTCTGCAAATGTCAGACTGCTTATTTTCAGGCCTGGTAGACTTTGGTGAAAGGCAACCACAGGATGGTGCTGGGGGGGGGGGGGGGGGGGATTGGCATGAAGAAGAGGGGAGGAGTCATGAAGGAGAGGGTAGCAGTGGGGGATTTTCAGTCAATAATTACATTGTGATTTTTTAACCTGGCATAGATGCGTCATAGACAACTGGGCCTGGATTAATCGGATGATAATGGAGGACCACAAGCTGAAAATATGAAGGGGCGGCAGGGGGTGGTACATAAATATTCTTAATTTTCCCCACTTGCCTATGAAGTCTCCCTACTGGGCTCTGCAGTCTCCCTATTTTTTCTGGAGGGAGACATGAAGTCTCCCTAAAATTCCCCCCTAGGCTGGTCCCTGGTATGACATCACGTAACTTGTATGCTTTACTCTCATATAACTGATGTGAGTCAGTGTGACAATGTTTGCCTGTTTTGGAACAAGTTTGTTCCTTTGTTAACCCAGAAAATACTGTAGTTCAAAATAACGGTTACTTGATCAATTACTCTTTTGATCAATCAAGACGTTGATCATTGGGTAATCAATTAATTGGTTAATCATTTCAACTCTACGTGGAAAGTGTCTGAATTCAAGGGAAAACAAAAGGTTCTTCTTTAACCCTTTTATGACTTTGACCACTTTAGTTTTTACCGTTTCAAAACATGTCACTTGAAAG
This sequence comes from Pictodentalium vernedei, assembly GCA_031216915.1. Taxonomy (NCBI): domain Eukaryota; kingdom Metazoa; phylum Mollusca; class Scaphopoda; order Dentaliida; family Dentaliidae; genus Pictodentalium; species Pictodentalium vernedei. Next base: position 80,314,825 of record CM062292.1, on the reverse strand, counting down.
AAATAATTTTGAAAAGTATTCATATTTGTATTCATGAATACATTGTAAAGTATTCGTATTCGTATTCAATACATTTGAAATTTGTGTATTCGTATTTGTATTCATCAAATTTTAAAGTATTCGTATTCGTATTCAATACATTTACAATGTATTCGCCCCAACCCTGAACAAGTGACCCAACAAGCAGTGTTTAGATACACTTGCAGGTTACATTTCAAGAACCCTGTCAGTTGTTTCCAGGAAAGTATTGGCTGCCACTATTGGCAGCCAATACTTGCCAGTTCAGTAAAATGCATAAATATCCCCACGCCTTGAAAGGTTAATAGTAAAAGAACAGTTTAACAGAGATTAGAGACTTCATTAATCATGATTTCATGTGACTGTTATGAAACTTACAGCATGTAGTATACATGTACTGGCTTCTGTATTAATGTTTTCAGTTCAATTCAAAGGTAATTTTTTTTCTTCTTCGTGTTTCTTTTCCTTCAAAGCAAATTCCCCAACTAGTCTTCAGAATGTTAAATTTTCCCAATGACATAGGCCGAGACCCTTTTCCTAAAGAGGGAGTCTGCCCCAGCTGTCCGCAATCCCCACAAGGATGTGCAAAGAACATCCCTGAGTCCCTGACATCTATTTTTTATTTTATTGGGAAACAAGGATCAGTTTTGGTCTCCGCCTTCAACAAACACCACTTGAATCTATTCCTCTGTTTGTTTAACTTGCTTCCTTATAGTAATTCTCGATTTAAAACATTCAATGTCATAATTTGTTGACAATATTGTCGCACATGTGTTTATCATAAATGGAATTGGGTTCCGATCACAGGCAAAATGAAACTGAAGGTCCAGCACATGGAATGAACAAAAAAGTTCAGAATGAAAAAACAAAACAACAGCCAATGATATCACTAACAGGTGGAATTAAAAACGAAATGCCAGACAGAAATCCAGCAATAGCCAGAAAACTTACATCCCATTATGCAACCTATTTGTTTGACGACCCATTATACATTACCACACAAGAAAATAAGTGAACTATATTCAACATTTCCCAATTCAATCTTCTTCTGTGCGAACATATGACCTGCACTCAAAATACAAACCTCTTTGAAATCCATATTATTCATGAATAGAACATACCTCATTCCTAGTGGGATCTTTATAGGGGATATTTAATGTGTCCATAGCTCTAATCAGTGAATGCATTGCCATGAATATATTCTGATACACTAGGTTGATAAAGTTCCTTCTGTCATCTGCTGAATATCCTTTACCATGGATAATCCTCATTTGTTTTATGAAAGTACTTTTTCCACTCTCTCCAGTTCCTGGAAATAAAAGTACAAAAATATATTAAGTGATTTATTAAAGAAGAGGTCTCAAAAGAGCCAGAAGTAGGACTGAAACCCAGGGCTTATATTTCGTCTTAATTTGTGAGAATCCATTTGGATTCTCGTGAAAACGGTTGCGAGAATCTATACCTACTATGAGTGTCCCAGGATCCCATGACGCCACCATGGTTGAACCACTGTTGTATACTGATAACACATGTTAACCTTTTGACCAACACACCTTTTTAATTTTTAAAACTAAATTTGATAATTTTTAAACAATAAATAAATGATAAAATAATTAAATAAACAATATTTACCAATAAAATCTTACAAATATGAGCCGGTTCCAACGACAGCCATATTTGTAAGATATTATTGGCAAAGTGTCAGGATATTTCAGGTCATGTTAGCCTTCTATTGGCTAATTTGTTGCCGCTGTGCTAGTTAAAGGGTTAAATTGACTCAATGTTTTTCACGCGCATCCTAGCAGAGGTGCAGCAAGAATCTACATGGATACTCGCCGGTTTTATTGCACGAATCGATTCTCAGATTCTCGTCGAAATATAAGCCCTGGGTACAAACATGAAACCCAACTCAATATACTTTTTACTTTATTATTTATTAGGGTTTAACGACACTTTAGACAACCAGGGTCACCTCGTGTCGGACAGTTTTACGAATGGAGGAAGCCAAGGTACCCGAAGAGACCCACTGAGCAATGGCACGCAACTGTCAGGCCGCCCAACATACTAACTCTACACAAGCAGGGTTAGCACTGGTTGAAGATAAGGCTCCCCAACATACTAACTCCACACAAGCAGGGTTAGCACTGGTTGAAGATAAGCGCACCAACCACGTGCAGTATGCCTTAGTACACAACGTCACCGTGCCTCCACATGAGGGCAATGGGGGGGTGAAGTGTCTTGCTTACTTACTTCTTTAAAACCAAAGTTTAATCTAGGTCCTTTTGGGGCAAAATAAAGCCTCATTCCCAATTGGGTACATGGTATAAAATAAATTCTCAATTTGTAGTACAAAACACCATTATCCCCAAACTTATACAGCATAATCAGGTTGCATAGCCATTGTTCATTATCCCCAAACTTATACAGCATAATCAGGTTACTTTCATCATGCAACGAAAGTAATTCTTTAAAATAATAATATATAAATAGCCAGAACAGCATACATGTTCGAAGTTTCATTTTTTACCGCACAAGATCGATTTGGGTGGAGGGATAATATTGAACGAGAAGCCGAAGGCTTAGAGTTGAATATTATGACTCCGCTCAAATCAATCGAGTGCGGCATGCCTACAGTGTACTAAAACAAGAGGCCCCAGGGGGCCTGAGGGCGCTCACCTGACATGGTAGCATAAATATCAACCCAGGGAATTGAATTCAACAAGTTGCATCTGCCCCCTCCTAAGAAAAACTTATACCAAATATCCAAAGATTCTGACCAGTGGATCTAAAAATAAAGAAGATTTTTAAAGAATATTCCTCATATTGAACTAAGTAATAATTCAGGCTTCAACAGGGAGCCCAAATATTAACCCAGGGACTTGGCTTGAACAAACTTGAATCTCACCTCCAGTGGGATGCTGTATACCAAATATTAAAATATTCTGACTGGTGGATCTGAAGAAGATTTTTGAAGAATATTCCTCGTATTGAACTAAGTTATAATTCGGGCCCCCACAGGGAGCCCAAATATCAACCCAGAGACTTGGCTTGAACAAACTTGAATCTTACCCCCCTAAGGATGCTGCATACCAAATATCAAAACATTCGGACTGCTGGATCTGAAGAAGATTTTTAAAGAAAAATTCCTCATTTTGAACTAAGTTATAATTCAGGCTCCAACAGTGAGCCCAAATATGAACCCATGGACTTGGCTTGAACAAACTTGAATCTCACCCCCATAAGGATGCTGCATGTCAAATATGAAAACATTCCGATTGCTGAATCTGAAGATTTTTAAAGAAAAATTCCTCATATTGAACTAAGTTATAATTCGGGCTCCCACAGGGACTTGGCTTCAACAAACTTGAATCTCAACCCCCAAGAATGCTGCATACCAAATATGAAGAAAAATTCCTCATATTGAACTAAGTTATAATTCAGGAACATGGCTTGAACGAACTTGAATCCCCCCCCCCCCCCCCCCCCCCCCCCCACAAGGATGCTGCATACCAAATATCAAAACATTCTGACTGCTGGATCTGAAGATGATGATTTTTTAAAGAAAATTTTGAACTAAGTTATAATTCGGGCTCCAAATGTGAACCCAGGGACTTGGCTTGAACAAACTTGAATCCCCCCCCCCCCCCCCACCCCAAAAGCATGCTGCATACCAAATATCAAAAGATTGTGATTGGTAGATCTGAAGAAGATTTTCAAAGAATATTCCTCATACTGCACTAATTTAAACATTTGGGTTTCCATAGAGTGCCCAAATATGGACCCATGTGAACATATGAAACAATCATTCAAAGATGTTATATGTGAAATTTGAAAGCTTTTGGAGCAGTGGTTTGGGAGAAAAGTAGTCTTGAATGTTTTTCCCATTACCCAGAGCGTTAAAAAATGCTGACTAAGCACTTTTTCAAAGTCCCAAAAAAGTACCCCATGATAAAACCGATAGCAATTTTTTTGGACCATTCCATTCTGTTGGTCCTAAGGAAGCTTCACACCAAATAAGAATTCTCAGTGTCATGTAGTTTTGGAGATATGGACGTTTTAATGTTTTTCTATTTTTAGCTCCTGCGGTTCCCATGGGGGCGAGAGGAAAATTTTTTTTTGCATAAACTTATGACCCAAAAAGCCCTTATATCAAATTTGTTTGAAATCAGCCTCTTGGTTTGGAAAATATAAATTTTGGGCGGGGCGAAAATTCTTGCCCCACCCATAGCGAAGGCAAATATAGCTCCTCGAACGTCTCTTGAACAAATCTGAGTCTACACCTAAAAAGGAAGCTGCACACCAGATATCAAGTCTCTGCTACTGCTGGTTCATGAGAACAAGATTTTTTAAGATTCAAGCACACTTTTTGGGCGTGGCCCTACCGAGGGGTGAGGCAACATGATTTGAACAAAATCAAAATGCGATGCCATAACAAACTATTATCTCAAATATCAATTAAATTGGTTCAGCGGTTTGGGAGGAGATGACGCAAACACCATGTTCACGGGCGACGGACGGTGAGTGATCACCACAGCTCACCTCACTGAAAGTCAGGCGAGCTAAAAAAAAAATACTAATCAAAAAAAAAATACTAATCGATTTTGGAGGGATAATATTGAACTTGAAGCCTTCGGTTTCTTGTTCAATATTATCCCTCTGCTGAAATCGATCTTGTGCGGTAAAAAATGACAGTCCGAACGCGTATGCTGTTCTGTATTTTTAGCACGCCTGCAGTTTACTAAAAAAAATATTAAAAACACAAATTATTTCCGAAAATAACCAAAATGTAAAAAAAAGAAAATAGTTAAATGGTCTACGCATGTAATCAGTATTGTTCAAAGACAAAAGAACAAAATTTATTGTTCGCTTCGGTTTTTGCAGAAAAAGCGTGTATCTTACAAAAATAAAAGCACAGGCGTGCAATAGAATTCTTTCATGAACATAACTACTCAATTGCCAAATACTTATAAAGTGAACTTTTGTAGAAAATATTGGAAATATAAGGGTATTTTTTTAACATCAAAAAATTGTGGTTTTGCCAACAAATTAAGGCCCTGCAAATCACACGTTTGATATGAATCTAATCTCGAATCAAATCACATCTATTAATCTAAATCAAATCGAACCTTGAATCGAATCAGTACAGTACTTCATAAACTAAAATTCTGTTGATTATTTTTATAATCTGGTAAATGCATGCGTGGACAATTCTGTTGATTATGACCAGGCCACGGTAACTATGCTGTAGCAATGAGCAGAATTTGTCAACATGCAGTTAAAACTGGAAGTCGTCATGAAATGCGCACAAATAGCACGTCGATCTGCGCATTGATCTACATGTTATGCCATAGTAAGGCTATCAAATTCAGTACTTTTGGCCTGTGCACAAGCAATGGTTCAGCCAATGGACCCCCAGGTAACTGGGAGGTCCATTGGCAGAAACATTGCCTGTGTTTGCTATGAGTGACCAGGAGAACCTGCCGTGCTTTGGATGCCATTCCAGGCCTGCCATTTTCAGGCGAGCGATTTATTCGCTCGCCTACTGCTCGCCTTAAAAAAACTTGAGGAGGGTCAAAACTAGCCCTCCTGGCTTTAGAAAATAATGCTTACCACAACAACCGATTCCTGAAACTCACATCTTTTCAGATTTCTGCTATATTAGTGGTCCCTGTAAGATGGCCACACTGCCCCTCCCACACCTCCAGGCCTTGCTGAGGCCTGGAGGTGTGGGAGAGGCAGTGTGGTCGTCTCACAGAGACTGTCTTGTAAGCAGCACCAAATAAAATGTACAAAGCCCACAAGACAGAAATCATTAATAGTATTGCCACTTTTAGTTTTTGTAAGCTTGAGGAGTGCTAATCACTCTCCTAAGCGGTGCGATGGGAGCGATTTTTTGCCCTCCAGCATTTTTAAGAATGCCAGGCCTACCATTCGATATGGCAACTGCGCGCAATTCCAAAACGCAATTAAGCCTAGATAAGCACACAGTTCATGACAGGACTTCTAGTTTAACTATATTGCAGAAGGGGTTAACCCTTTACCCAACAAATCGCCCGCATCCATCCGCGTAATATGCAAATTCAGCAGCTGAAAAAATATTATTTTTCGAAAAATTTCAACAAAACCATATCATGTGACCCCTCTTTGGAACGAGGTCGTCGAGTTAGTTCCAAAGAGGGGTCACATGATATGGTTTTGTTGAAATATTTTGAAAAAAATTAAAAAATGATATTTACAATAATAAATTTTGATATCGTCTGTGTTGGGTAAAGGGTTAAACAACTAGTGTTCAACAAAGCCTGCTATTTGGTGCAATGGTTATGTAGTAGCATTCATACAATTGATGACTACTGCTTTATTATTAGTATGTTATTCTGCAAAGTAAATAGTGGTAGAGTAATTACCAGTTGATTACTGACATAAAGCCAATACTAATTATCAACAAGTAGTTTTCAGATATGTTTCTACAATACTTGTTATCAGACTGGCATTCAAAAGAACGACAAACTGAATGTAGACAGAATGATTTAATCCCAAAAGAAAATGTCCAATAGGCACAAATGCTCCAGCTCAGCGATGACTGAAATCCAGAAGCCCACATGAGCCAAAAGTACTCACCTGGATCAAGTTGTCTACAAGGGTATTCGTACAGAGGGATCAAAAGATGGAGGAAAAAGAAAGTGTCACCATGGACACAGGGATTCTTCTGCCATCTTTGGGAAAGGGTTCGGGCCCATGCCACTGGGAAAATGTGCATCATGGGGGCTCCAATTAGAAATTTGTTCTGGAGGTGAAAAGAACATAGTTAAAACGAGAAGTCCTGTCATGAAATGCACACAAATAGCACGTTGATATGCGTGTTAATGTGCGCGTTATGGCCCAATTGAAGCTATCATATTCTGTACATATGGCCTGTGCACAGGCAATGTTTCAGCCAATGGACCTCCGGGTAACCCGGAGGTCCATTGGCAGAAACATTGCATGTGTTTGCTATGAGTAATCAGGAGAACCTGTCGTGCTTTGGATGCCAATCGAAATGGCAATTGCGCACAATTCCAACGCGCAATTAAGCCTAGATAAGCGCACTATTCGTGACAGGACCTCTAGTTTTAACTGTACAGACCAAGATATTTTACATTTAAATTGAGCAGAGAACATTAACACAGATGCCTAAGCAACTGCATGTACAGTTAAAACTAGAAGTCCTGTCACGAATAGTGCGCTTATCTAGGCTTAATTGCGCGTTGGAATTGCGTACAATTGACATATCGAATGGCATCCAAAGCACGGCAGGTTCTCTTGGTAACTCATAGCAAACACATGCAATGTTTCTGCCAATGGACCTCCGGGTTACCCGGAGGTCCATTGGCTGAAACATTGCCTGTGCACAGGCCATATGTACAGAATATGATAATTTAAATTGAGTCATAGCGTGCACATTAACGCGCATATCAACGTGCTATTTGTGCGCATTTCATGACAGGACTTCTAGTTTTAACTGTATACTACAAGTAAGTTTTATATCAAACAGTCACATGGAATCATGTTCACCTCACTCTCTGTAGTCTCTATTAAACTGTTCTTATACTATTAAAGCGGGAGCATGGTGGCTCAGTGGTAGACTGTTGGACTTCTAAGCCAGAGGTCCCGAGTTTGACCCCCATCCAGTACGACCAGAGTTATGTACTTGGGCAAGGCACTTTATTCCGGTTGCCTACATGGGGGCACAATGACGCTGTGTACTAAGGCATAATGCACACCGATGGTGCACATGTCTTCAACCGCTGTAACCCTGCTTGAGTGGAGCTTGAACCGAGTATGTTGAGGAGCTGACAGCTGCTCGTCAATGCTTGGTGTTCTCTCCGGGTACTACGGCTTCCTCCACCCGTAAAACTGTCACAGTCACGATTAGCTATTGTGCATGAGTATTTGACCTTAAACGCCAATAAATAAATAAACACTATTAAAGAACTTGTCATTTGCCTTTGAATTAAGAGACTTTGTTAGGAAATCAACTGGAGTCCTGTCCTTGGTGGTCGTAAGGCCTTATGAATACCCAGTTCAGGGCACCAGTTGTGCATTAAATTTATCTACAAGGCATACAGTTAAAACTAGAAGTCCTGTCATGAAATGCGCACAAATAGCATGTTGATGTGCGCGTTAATGTGCACATTATGGCCCAATTAAAGCTATCATATTCTGTACATATGGCCTGTGCACAGGCAATGTTTCAGCCAATGGACCTCCGGGTAACACGGAGGTTCATTGGCAGAAACATTGCATGTGATTGCTATGAGTAACCAGGAGAACCTGCCGTGCTTTGGATGCCATACGATATGGCCATTGCGCGCAATTCCAATGCGCAATTAAGCCTAGATAAGTGCACTATTCGTGACAGAACTTCTAGTTTTAACTGTAAGGGTATTAGTTTTGAGGGATCAGAATGAATCTGCCACACCCACACCCGTAATTTACAAATTGATTAGTGGAAGAAAAATATGATTTTCAAATCATTCCCACAAAAAAAACATTTTTCTTATTGGAATTTAACTTATGGGTGGAGGAAGTCTAAGTGCCCAGAGAGAACCACTGTGCAGTGGCAAGCAACTGCCAGACTCCCCAAGATACTAACTCCACACTAGCAGAGATAGCATTGGTTGAAGACAAGTGCACCATCGATGTGCAATATGCCTTCAGTACAGTGCCAACTGTGGGCAGTTGGGATTAAGTGTCTTGCCCAAGGTCACAATACAGTTATTCCTGATGGGGATCAAACCATGGACCTTTTAGTTTGAAGCTCAATGCCATAATCACCGAGCCACCGCACTCCCTAAGAAAACTCATAAAGCTCATTCCAATGAGGGGGTTATATTGATCTAGTCTTGTTGAAATTCTTGGGAAAATTTGAAAAAACAAGAAGAATGTTACTAAGGTAACACATGCCCCCCCCCCCCTCCCCCTTGTGACCTTCACCTTGCAGATGCTGCGGAAACTATTATACGTGACACACCTTCTGACTGTCCTTAACTTTTGTAAAAATTTTAACAATTGAACTAGGATTCGTTTCTGAGTTATGGCCGAGACACGAATATTGACCGATTTTTAGTGTGACCTTGAAATGTGACCTTGACCTTGATGGTACGAACCCGGCTATGGTGTGTGACACATCCTCCCATGGTCCTTTATAATTGTGTGAAGTTTGATGACTGTGGCACTAACCGTTTTCGAATTATTGGTTCGGACACACACACACACACACACATGGATGGACGGACACATGCACACTTCAATCACTATTAGTATATGCCACCCGACCTAAGTCGGGGGGCATAAAAAAGCAATGATGGTCTATCGCCCAGTATACCCCCACTGTGGCATACCGCCTAGTCGTGTGGGTGACTGAAAAGGGGCATTCAATTTTTTGGAGTAAAAAAAAAAAATCCAATATGACCACGAGTCGGCCATCTTGAATCCGATCGGGGAAAAAGATTATGTCACGCACTGCTCCTCATCATGTTGATCATTTTGGTGAAGTTTCATGAAAATGTGACTAAAACTGTGGAAGTAGTTCACTCCATAAGTATTTTGCAAAATCCAATATTTCCTCCAGTCGGCCATCTTGAATCCGATCTAGAAAAAATTTATGTCATGCACTGCTCCTCATCATGTCGATCAACTTATATTGAGTTTCATGAAAATGCAGCAAAAACTGTAGAAGTAGTTCGCTCCACAAATATTTTGTGAAATCCAATATGGCCACCTGTCGGCCATCTTGAATCCGATCTGGAAAAAAAATTATGTCACGCACTTCCCCTCATCATGTTGATCATTTTTGTGAAGTTTCATGAAAATGTGACTAAAACTGTGGAAGAAGTTCGCTCCACAAGTGTACATGTGCAACGGACCGACGACAACAGACTGACCGACCGACCGACAAGTTGACACCTTCCTATATACCCTCCCTAAACTTCGTTTTGTGGGGGTATAATTAAAATAAACAATTTTGACATATGTGCATTGGGTAAGTTTTGGTCATTATTTCCTCAATCTGGACATTCTTTAGACATGCAGGTATGCTGCCTGTCTACTGATCTCCCAAGGAAAATTCAGACTCTTGACAATCTCGGGCCCAATCCTGAGCCCTCACGCAGGTTTGGACCTGAGGCGGCCAAGATTCTAACAAGGGCAATGCAAAGCGTGGACCACAGCCCCTGACCTGCAGGTAAGTTTGAAGTAGCCTTGAAGGTATTGCAGGTCAGAAAAAATTTCTAAGTGGAAAGAGTGAAAACAGAAAAAGGGCCCTAACTCTGGGAAAAACTAGTGGACAGAACCCGTTCCTTGCACATATCCATTCCTCCATGCAAGTTTATCAGCATACCAAAGGAGATCTAAATCCGAGTGATGGTTTTGAAACTACAATGCAAAACATTTGTACGGACAGACGGAGGGCTTTACTAGATACCTCGGTGGAATAATAACAGCCACATTGAGATTTAACCCTTTGAATTCCAGAGGCCATTTTTCCAGCAAGGTCACAAGCTACATCATAATCAATGTCATTAAGTGGGATGGCTACAAGGTAAATGTGTGGTGCAAACCAATCAAAAACCTAGGGCCACACATTGAAAATATTAATTGGTCTTACCCAAAAAAAAAATATGGACTCTTCCAATTGCTGCCATTGAACTGACATGGAAGATACCACCAGGGTTCAAAGAGTGAAGAAGGCAATTGCACTCCTTGCCAAACCGAGAAGAGCAATTATTTGTACTCCCATACTTTCTAGAATGCCAAACCTGGTGTAATGTGTTGTATCTTTATACTTCTTTCCCATATCAATTACAATGTATTTCGATATCATACAGCCTCTGACAGTTGTTACATGAATGATGGAGAGGAGAGTAATAACTAACTTGAGGCTCTAAAGAGCCTGTAATCGCTCACCTGGAACTACATATAAAAATGTGATTTCCCATAGGCTTTCCATGGTAACTATGAGCTGCAATTGTGGCCATGTTTGCAACATTACATCAACATTACATGAGGATCATTGGTAGAAGGTGTCCCCGTCCTCAATCACGTGAAGTTTCAAAACATTTGAATCCATCAAACAGAATCATAGAATGTCTCTGGTGACCATATTTTCCAACCAATGTAGAGGGCCTCCTATAGACCATTCCTGACAAGTTTTGGTTCATGTCGGCTCAGTGGTTCCAGAGAGAAGATGAAAATTTGATTTCCCATAGGGTTTTTCTATAGTAACTATAAACTGCAATTGTGGCCATCTTTGCAACACGATCAACATTAAATGAGGAACGTTGGTAGAGGGTGTCCCAGTCATCAACCATGCAAAGTTTCAAAACATTTGGCCCTGTGGTTTCAGAGGAGAAGAGTTTTCAAAATTGACCAATCAGAATCAAAGAATGCTTCTGGCAGCCACGTTTTTCATCCAACAAGAATAAAATGAGTAACGGTTGTAGAGAACCTTTCATAGACCATGCCTGCCAAGTCTGGTTCACATTGGCTCGGTGCTTTCAGTGAAGATGATGAAAATTTGATTTCCTATAGGGTCTCTATAGTAACTGTAAGCCATAATTGCAGCCATAATTGCAACCGGATGAAGATTAAATGAGGATCATCGGTAGAGGGGGTTACAGTCATCAGTCACATTAAGTTTGAAAACATTTGGCCTTGTAGTTTCAAAGAAGATTTCTTGAATATGCACACATTTATGAATTCTGTTTTAACAATAACATCAGTAAAAGAAGGTTAAATATTTTGAAAATTACAATTTTTTTCCAAGACAATATTCTCTTTCAAATAAACACATTTTACTCCAATTTTGTCATAGATTTATTTTTGCTGGACAGCCACTGAGAAAAGAAAATAAACAAAACTCCCATGCTTTTCAAAACACTTGTCATCAATCAGTATTTCAGATAAGTAACTTGAGAGTTATAATGTATTAACTGCAATTGTTTACAGTAGTAGTCAAAATAAGTTGTGGGATAATCCTATAAACTATGTATCTTTTCTCTTCCTACACTGCTAAGACCAGAAGCTGACATCATTTTCTGGAAAGCTCTCACTGAAAGCTTTCCAGAAAATGTCAGATTCTGATCTTGTCAGTGCAGGAGCAGTAGTTTACTTAGTTTATTGCAGTTCTGCTACAACTTATTTTGACTTGTACTGTATACACAATATTTTGGGGGGTTTTTCCCAGTTCTCAGTGGAGAAAACTGGAACCAGCCCATACCAGATTCTCAAAAAACAAGTATTTTGCTGACAGTACTGATCTTCGTGCAGACAGGAGAGGCATTGGGTTAAGCATTAGAATATAGCCTCTGGTGGCCACATATTTCCATCCTCTCATAGACCATTCCTGCGAAATTTGGTTCAGTCGGCTCAGTTTTTCCAGAGAAGAAGAGGAAAATGTGATTTCCCATAGGGTTTCTATAGTAACTATACGCCACAATTGTGGCCATGCTTACAAACCGATCAACATTAAATGAGGATCGTTGGTAGAGGGGGTCCCAGTCATCATTTGTATGAAGTTTCAAAACATTTGGCCTGGCAGTTTCAGAGGAGATTTTTGAAAATCCACCAATCAGAATCAAAGAATGCTTCTGGAAGCCATATTTTTCATCCAACGGGAATAAAATGGGGATAGTTTGTAGAGGACACCCCATAGACCATTCCTGCCAAGTTTGGTTCACACCGGCTCAGCAGTTTCAGAGAAGAAGATGAAAATGTGAAGTGTTGAGAAAAGCTCACATGGCCTTTCAGGCCAGGTGAGCTAAAATAGTTTTCAAAGTCAAAAAAGGGTCATAACTCTGGTAAAAATTGTTGGACCACACCCGATTCGAACATGACCTGTATTTTATGTTGATACACCTACATAACAAATTTCATTTGATTTGGTCAGGTAAAACTAAAGTTATCAATGGGAAACCAAAGTGGGATGGACGCACCGACAGACAGATGGACAGACAGTGGCTATTTTAATAGTCAAAATTTTCGGGGGATAAATATCTATCCCACAACGATTTAGTAGTAATCCACCCTCCACATTCTATAGTCTCAATATTTTCTTTCATTTTGATCGATTCAGTTTATGCTTTCACTATCAACCTCGCTTATTGCGCATTATATTTTGCATTGCACAGCACAAACTCTCGTGTATTTCATATTTCTGCCGTAAGAAGCGTATTAACTACCGAGCATTTTCTCTACTACAGTTAAAAGGAGAAGTCCTGTCACGAACTGTGTGCTTATCTAGGCTTAACTGCGCGTAGGGATTGCGCGCAATTGTCATATCGAATGGCATCCAAAGCACGGCAGGTTCTCTTGGTTACTCATGGCAAACACAGGCAATGTTTCTGCCAATGGACCTCCGGGTTACCCGGAGGTCCATTGGCTGAAACATTGCTTGTTCACAGGCCCTAAGTACAGAATTTGAAAGCCTTACAATGGTCATAACGCACAGATTAACGCGCAGATCGATGTGCTGTTTGTGCACATTTCATGACAGGACTTCTAGTTTTAACTGTAACTATGACAGGACTTCTAGTTTAACTGTAACTATGACAGGACTTCTAGTTTTAACTGTAGGAGTGTCTACTTTCTGTTGGGCAATTTGCTATGCAAAACTTCAAAAGTTAATTATTCCCTGAAAACTGAACCTTTGTCTCAACTCCACATCGACTGAGTCATATGCACTGACATCCACAAGCATGGACATGAAACTTTACTCAATTATGACTGTTAATCAACAAAATTTGTAAATAATTAATAGCTCAAGTTCAGGGAGTAATCAAAGTAGTATCACACTGTATTTTGCGATGTATTCTTCGTACTTAGCGATGCCTAATACAGTAGAATCCTCTTAATTGAATATCCATTTTGCCAGTGAAAATTATTCAGTTAACAGGAGTATACAATTAACAGGGATTTGGTCAGTTTCCTGTGTTCTGGAGGTAAACTGAGCATTTATTCTATTATATCTTGTTTGACAGAGCTCATATAGCTCTGTCAAACAAGATATAATAGAATAAATGCCTGTATTGGATGCAGTGAGGCCAAAACAGGTTGATAAATAAGGGGATTTTGGTGCGTGTCACAGTAATTTTGTTGACATATTACAAAAATTTATATACAATTAACAGGAGTTCACTCTACAACCCATATGCAGTTAACAGATCAAATTTGTACTGAAGGTATGCTAAATGGTTTTGTGTTTGAAAATTATATTCAATTAACAGGGATATACAATTAAGAGATATCCAATTAAGTGGGCTCCACTGTATTATGAAGCAAAACAAATTATTTGAGTCCGAGGTCACTTTCAGCATCTTTGCTATCTCATGGCAGCAACACAGGGATGAGGTCAGGTTTAAGTGACTGCACCAATAGTATAAAAGTTAATTTACCAAGGTAGGAAGCAAAAAAAAATAAATGGGCTGAAAAAAATTACATGTCCCATATGACCTCTGCAGATACCAGTGTCCCATATTCAATGACTGTGATTTGTAATACTTGGCAACAAGCATTTCACTGATTTTCCTGTGTGTTCACTATTATATCAGGTGACAGCGACATATCACACAATGCCTCCATCCTCGAGATGCTCACTATTTTCAGCTGTGCCAATGCCAATAACCCCACCCATACATAAAGTACAATAACTAAGACCCAACAAAGAACATAATTATCTGAAAATGGATAAACTGCAAGATTTTATTTAATAATTTATTTATTTGCGAACTATTTATTTACCTTATTCTTTAGTTTATGTATCTACGGCAACATGTATGCTGTATGATTTTAACGATTTGTTAATAGCTTATCTACAAGTCTTGGGGAAAAAATATGAAATTTATTGATTGCCCCAACCACGCTTAATAGCCATAAAATGTGTATATATGTAATTCTGTTCTCATCTGAAATCAATACATACTCAATTTCTCTTAATAATTATTACAACACACATTAACCCTTCACTCAAAATAGCTACAACTGCAGTGTCATATGGTACCAGCGTTTCATTTCTGCCAAAACAAGAAGAGTAAAAAAAAAAACAGTACACCTATATTTATTAATTGGTAGAATGCTGGAAGCCCATATATTTGAGCTTTATTCTAAAGTCTAGTGTTCAATCAACGATCGGAACCGGCCACCACACTTGGTCGATTGTGGGCAATTGGATGACAACGGCTCCTGGAACATCGGTTCAACTGATTGTTGCCAAGCATTTTGTGATGATTCATAAACCGCATTTTATTATCTTCTGCAATTGTTCAGTTGCTAATGTAAAATGATGCCAATGATACCATTCAATAAAGCTGAAAAACCACCACAATGTGTATTCTTAATCTCTCTAGATGCCCCTTTATGGGATAAACAAGTTAAACGATATGTAAAACTTACAACTGAGTAAAGCTTACAACTGAGCGGACTTGTGGCAATCGCCAGTTCATACCGGAAAAGTGGATGTTGCACTCCACTGACTCAGGTTGCAGTCAAAATTACCAGTTGCGCACACTTTGGTGGTAAACGTGGGTTTGAAAGCCACTTTTACCGCCCAAGTGTGCACGACTGGTTAATTATACTGGACCTGAGTCAACAGAGTTTAACACTGCAAAATATGTTCAATTTAATGTAGTTCTTTTGAGTCTCGACTTATCTAGTAGTGAACGGACTGTAAACATTGTATAATATGTTCAATTTAATGTAGTTTTTTTTGGCGAGCCTCGACTTGCCTAGAAAGTATTACAATCAAAATCGACCAATTGTGAGCTCAAATAACCAGTAATCGGTCAGCGGCCATTTTTGGCAATCGGTTGAACACAACTAAAGTCCAGGTATTGCCACACAACAGCTTCATTTTCTGTGGACATGCTTCATATTATCTATGAAGTAAAATTATTTTGTAATGTTACAATTTATGTGATAGTGCCTACAGTCAAAACTAGAAGTCCTGTCATGTATTCTGCACTATTCTGAAATAATAGCACGCAAGCCAGAAAATAAGCAGACTGTCATCTGCAAAATGAGGTCACCAGAAGGTGAATTTTGTGATGCTACCCTGCTGTCCCTAAATTTACCCTCTGTGAACCTCAATTTGAATACAAGGTCTCAGGCCTGAAAAGAAAGAGGTACCCACAGGGTAAATTGGCCCACAGTATGGGATAGTTGCAGCAAATTCACCCTCTTGGGACCTCATCATGTATATGACGGATTGCTCATTTTCAGGCTTGATAGTATGTTAGGTTAGCAGAGCAAAAAAACCAGAAAATCACATCTGATGCATGGTGATCTATCGCTATTTCTGCAGAATTGTAAGGCACAATGGCCGATTGATATTCACTACTTGTAATTAACAATCATCAGTAATAAAGGCACATCTTCTACTGAAAATAAGGTGACAGTTAAATATTCAAATTCAGATACACATAGGACAGGATGGTGTTCGTTTGGGTTTTTTATTCTTTTATTCATTTATTTCGCAACAATACAATAAATATTTATATACACAGATTGCATGATTTTCGTTTCTGAACATTGATGAGAGTAAGTTATGTAAGTTAATTCAAGATGGCTCAACATGAAGAATGGAGAAGTGATCAAGTTTTAATTTGAAGAAATTTTTGCCTACAGTTAATCGCAGCCGTTCTAATGGAACAACATTGGGAGAGGCAGGCATGGTCGGAACAGAATACCGAACTGACAGTGTATCAAAAGTGTTGCAAGCGAATTACGAATTTGGAAAGCTCAGCTATTGATAAAGAGAGCTTTAATTTCAAGAGACAGTTTGTTTCCTGTAAAAAAAAACTAGAAGCACCGTCACAGTGCCGAAGCTGCGACGATTCGTGCAACGCCAATGATGTTTTAAAACTTGTTGGTGACAAAAAAACTCGGTGACAAAAAAACTCGTTGGTGACAAGTCCAAAAATGTGACAGAAATTATCCGAATGACATGCACTATTGAGAGGGTGTAGACATCATGAAGATACACTTGCATATCAAGTATGGTGTCATTCCATCAAGTATTTTAGGAGTTATGGTGTTTTTTAAACTCGTTGGTGACAGACCGACATTGCCACATAGAGCTGCTCGTCACAGCTAAAAAAAAAAAAATATGCATTTGTGTGAAAGCTGAACAAGGAATTAATTGTTTTAAGGTTCTTGGATAATTTAGCATGAGAACATTAAAACTCATCACCGGGAATTTTGAAAATCAGTTCAACAAAAAAGACAGACTCCCTTCCCACCACGCCCTTCCCACAGCAGAACACTAGAGATGAGCGGTTTTCAAACTGCATGTCGGTTCCTGTTTCGGTTTCATTGAAAGAGTCAGACTTTCGGTTTTCGGTTTTAGTTTTCATTGTAAAAACATAATGCATACCTTGCAAAAATTCATTTCCATATTGGAAGAGGTATTTGGCAGGACATGCATTTGCATCAAACAAATAAAAGAGGCCCCGGTTACTATGGGTTAACCACACATCTCTTCAGAACACTAGAGTCCTTATAGTCCTGCATCCGTATCCCTACAAGGAAGGAAGCAGGGGAAGCAAACTTCAAACTCCCCAAAACCACAACCCCACTCCTCCCCACCACTATCTTTGTTTTTGATG